>HG992176.1:2415000-4815000 GCA_905220545.2 Melitaea athalia | reverse complement strand
ATTTCGTTTTATAGGCAGTCATTATATATTACATAACCTTACAGAAGATCACAGCTAAATGACACTGTTTTCAAGCAGTGTTGTGTTCCTGTTGGTGAGTAAGGTGACCAAAGCTCCTGGGGGGAAATTGGGGATAGGGTCGGCAACGCGCTTGCGATGATTCTGGTGTTGCAGGCGTCTGTAGGCTACGGTAATTGTTTACCATCAGGTGAGCCGTATGCTTGTTTGCCGACCTAGTAACATTAAAAAAAATATTTATATGCTGCTGTTCAGTATAAATTAAAATTAATCAGTAAAAACACTGTAAAATACATTTATTAAGAAAATTAAAAAAAAAACAATAAAGACAAAAAAAAATTAAATAGTACACATAGTTTAGCCACGACTATCTAAAATGTAATAATTTTACATTTAAATTTTCATTTTATTTTAATCTTTATATTATATAAAAGAGATCCGCCAACGCGCATTGGAGCAGCGTGGTGGATTAAGCTCCGATCCTTCTCCTACATGGGGAAGAGGCCTATGCCCAGTAGTGGGATATTACAGGCTGAATCGATCGATCGATCGATATAAAAGAGATACCCACCCATTGACTCTTCACGATATCTCTGGAACCATAAGGCGTAGAGACTTAAATTTTGGTAGGAATATTCCTTTTGCCGAGTAGAGGTCAGCTAAGAACGGATTTTACGAAATTCCACGCCTAAGGGGGTAAAATGGGGGTTGGAAGTTTGTATGAAAGTCCTATGTTTTAGAAGTAAGAGACTTGAAATTCAAAATGTATGGTCTATAGACGGTGTTGAGGTGTACTAATAATGTATTTTGAGAAATCAACCCCCTTTTGGGGTTAAAACAGGGGATGTTTGTTTGTATGAAAGTCCAATATACAGGGTGTCCCGCGATAATCTGCAACCCCGAAAGAGGGTGAAACTAGACCATAAATTATCGACAAAAAACATAGAAAAAACTTTTTTAAAAAAATATTTTATTTTTTATTGACGAATTAAGATTTTTATATCTTACCTAGACTCTATGTACAAAAAATGATGATTTCTTCCAAAGTAGTGGGTCGATTACTTTAAAATAAAATAAAATATTACGCCACGTACTTGGCGGTAAGGATAAAATAAAAATTAGCTGGCAAAAAAGTGGCATTATGTCTTTAATTATGCTTCTTGTGAAAAAAAATCCATTTTTTATGACTGTTTTTTTCAATTATCTCTAATTTTCTCAGAATTATGCCCCCAATACCAGGAAATTTTATGATTTATTATTATTTCTTACCATATTGCCATTCAAATAAAAAAAAATTTACGCCTGTATCCCAAAAAACACGTACAAAAATCATCATTTTTTGTACACAGAGGCTACGTAAGCTATATAAAAATCTCAATTCGTCAGTAAAAAAAATAAAAAAAAATTTTTTAATTTTTTTCTGTTTTTTGTCGATAATTTATGGTCTAGTTTTACCCTCTTTCGGGGTTGCAGATTATCGCGGGACACCCTGTATATAGCTATGCTTTTCCTCAAATTAACGCGGGGGTAACCGCGGGGCACAGCTAGTTTCATATATAATATCATTTAATAGAATTTGATCTCAACTTGCACTGTTATTACTATTTGTTGCTGACTGCGAATTAATAACATTCGGTAATGTTATGATAGGCAAGTCGTTTAAGGGTTTGTAATCAATTATAAGTATACCTCGCGCGCTATTACTTGGCGAGACTGAAGTTCGCGCAGAAGGCTGCGCAGTAACATTTTTTAAGGGACCGGGGGGAAGGCGATTTTGGCATGAGACGCATGCGGGGAGGCTAGGGATTGACCATATGTAAACACAATCGACCGTTTAATCAACCGAATTGCGCAATCGATTAGTTTTATTTAGGATTTATTGATTTTTGTTTATATAAGATATTAAACGTATTAGATTTACGAATGTAGTTAATTTTGTCGTTAATAAACGAGATTTCGACATTAATTAAAAAAAAAAAACTACAAAAATCAAATTTTCTCAGTTGAAAGACACGATTTACTTGAATATCAGTTATCTATTAACGACTACACTATTTGAGAAAATTTAAAACCTCCTTTTAAAATTAAAAATAAATATATTTTTATGACTTAATTTTAATCGATTTCAATAAAAATCGATTAAACAACACCTTATTGCACATCCCTTTTTGCTTACTTCATACAGCTTCGTGTTTTTTCGGAAATGCTCGGATACGGTAATCTGTCTCAGTCACACGTTAGTATTCGTGCCACTATCTCTGTCTTGAGCACTATCGGCTACAAAAGTTTTCGTTTCTAATGTTGTTAATTTTTATTATTAGTATTACGTATTAGTAATTAGTGTTATAGTATTCAGTTTGTTTTATTTAGCTTTAATTGTTTTATCTAGTGTTAGTATTAATTTTGTTTTATTTAGTGTTAGTATTAAGTGTGTTTTGATTTTGGGATTTTCCCCCTCAGCGACAGTGATTAAATAATAATTAATAATAAGCGTAAATATGTGTTAAATAATAATAAGTGGTAATGTATATAAAAAGTATTAAGTGTAAATATTATTTATTGTGTTGTTTGTGAATTGTGATAAAAATCTAGCTGCCACTATCGAAAGGTAAGGTATTGAAATTGAATTTTTTATATAAAAGTTATTTTTGCAGCATCTTATAGTGCTATGATGTTTATTTTATTGGTCACTGTATTAGGGAAATTTTATTCGTACATTGATTTATAATAAAAATAAAAATTGGTAATGACAGTTTTTTTTCGTGAGTGTACATGCGCAAAAGTTCGCAGAGCCTATGTTCAGACATGCCAAGTTATTTTGCGGGTACTGTATCTATGTTTATTATTAAATTAGCTGTCTGTGCCCGCGACTTCGTCCACGTGGTATTTAACAAAATACTTATTGTTCAGTTCGCAGTTATAAAAAAAAAATTAAAACAAAAGTAGCCTAAGTTACTCCTTATTACATCAGCTATCTGCCAGTGATAGTCCCGTCAAAATCGCTCCAGCCGTTTCAGAGATTAACCGGAACAAACAGACAGACAGACAGACAGACAAAAATTGTAAAAAATGTTATTTTGGTATATGTAATGTGTATACATTCATATGCATTTAAAGAGGTTATTTTAAGATTACAAACAGACACACTAATTTTGTTTATTTGTATAGAAGACCCAAACTTATCTGAATTTAAATTAAAACAAGTTTATTTATCTGAATTTAAATTGAATACCCCGCGGTGAGGTATTCTTCGATTCGTTTTTGTACTGACTTATATTTATTTTTCAATAATAAATTGTTGGAGTATTTTTCAATAATTGTTAATTATTTTTATTTGATTTGGTCCAACCCATCATGGAGAAAGACTCCTATATATGCCCAGCCGTGGGATAGTACAATGAATCAATTTGTTAATATTAATTGACTACTTACGTAACACAAACATAGCCTCGTGGAAATAATAACAAACTCAAACGAAATCAGTTAGAAACCAATTTACTTTTTTCTCCACTTCTATCTACTTATTTCTAATTCTACGTCTTAACTAAACGTTCCTCATAAATTGATCAAATTAATCAATATGATCAGTCGCCATCCTAATTAAGGCCACTTACAATTAATAATCGAAGCTAATTGGTAAGGCATTGGATAATAAAAGAGATATACATAATATGCTAGTTATTATAGTTATGATATATTCACTTAGTGCGTATAACGCAAAATTTTATGATTAACATTTTAACATAAGATGATAAGCATCATCTCCCTGCCCTTATCTCACTTATTTAGGGTTGGCAGAACATGCTTTCGTCTTCCATTCATCTCTATTATTCGGCAGTCGTCGTTTTTGGCCTGCCGATCGCTCTTCGTTCTTCGACATTCATCCCTAACATTCTTTTACCACTATAGCGTTAATCCCTCCTCATTACATGCCCATACCACGCTAACCTATTGCTCCTCATTTTCTCCGTCACGGGTGCTACTTTCAAACTTGCCCTTATATACTTATTTTTAATTCGATCTTTTCTCGTCACTCCACACATCCATCTCAGCATTCTCATCTCGGCTGCGTGCACTTTTCTAATTTAAGCATATTATTATGTAACACACTTATGGTCTAAGAGACGTGGAAGAGAGACCTTCTCCGATCTGATAACTCGATGAGACATATTTTTTTATCAAATATAATTTATAAATAAATATTCCTATGATAACTTGCCTATCGAAAAGTGGTTATAGCTATTTTTTTGATTTTGATTTTTATTTATTTTTTTAGTTTTTGCAGGCAAGCCTATCAATCGAGTTATCAGATCGGTGAAGGTCGATGTTCCACATCCGCTCTACTATTATGTTATATACACAGGATACGTAAACTTCACTCTATGCGCGTCTCATATCATTTCTAAGCTACTTATTTTAAATAATTTTACTCTCATGTAGTATTGTGTTACTGTGGTGAATATGTGACCAGAGCTCCTGGGGTAGGGTCTCGGGAGGTGGGGTCGGCAACGCGCTTGCGATGCTTTTGGTGTGGTAGGCGTCTGTAGGCTACTGTAACCGCTTAACATCACTTGGACCGTACGCTTGTTTGCCAACCTAATCGTATAAAAAAAACATCAATAGGTATAATTATTGGTGTATAGTTTTAATATACATTATGAGAAAGAAAAAAAAATGATTCAATGAATAGATATACTATAATATATATGTATATACATATAATTGTGTGTGTAAACCAAATAAAACGAGAGATAAACGCCCGATTACTATATAGTGTAAGTACAACTGTACCTAAATGTATCGTAGTGTCATATCTTCATAGTCGCGCTTAATAATTAATTACAAAATCCATTAAAAAAATTATATACTACACACACTACACTACACACCCTACTACAAACCTCGCTCTTATAATAAAGAGCAATAAGATAATTGTCATTGCTCGCAAACGAAAAAAAACCGACCTCAATTACATCGACAAGTAATACAACGCAATAAGACGAAAAAATAGTCAAGTAAATACGCGCTATTAAAGATTACTCAAAAAGTTGTAATCAGTTTTCGATCTAATTTAAACAAGACTACAAGACAAGTATTAGCTTTCGATTAAAGTAAGAATCATCGAAATCGGTACACCGAATAAAAAGTTATGCGGTATAATATAACGTAGGTCGACGAAAAAGTAGTCACGTAAATACGCATTATTAGATATAACTCTAAAAGTAGGTACTTGTCAGATCTCAATTAAATTAAAATGGGACCACATGACACGCAACACCTTTCAATTAAAACAAAATTGATCGAAATCGGTCCACCCAGTCAAAAGTTCTGAGCTAACATACGTAAAAAAAAACATACCTGTCGAATTGAGAACCTCCTCCTTTTTTGAAAGTCGGTTAAAAATCAAATTTTGTGTAGTCGTTCTAAAGCTATGAGAGTAAATACATTTTGGCCATTCATTTTTATTTATACCAATCTATACAAATAAATAAAATTGGAGTGTGTAATATTAAAATAACCGCTTTTTACTAAATGCATATGTATGCATTCATGTCAAAATAACATTTTTTACAATTTTTGTCTGTCTGTCTGTCTGTTTGTTCCGGTTAATCTTTGAAACGGCTGGACCGATTTTAACGAGGCTTTCACTGGCAGATAGCTGATGTAATAAGGATTAACTTAGGCTACTTTGATTTTAGAATTTTTTTTTTTTATAACTGCGAACTGAACAATAACTTTTTTGTTAAATTCCAAGCGGACGAAGTCGCGGGCACAGCTAGCTGTTATATAAAAAGAAAAATCTCATTATCTTCAATAAAAAAAGTACGTTTAATTATTACAATTTCGGTAATATTGAGATGACGTCCCCCTTTTTAAGTCGTCATATTGAATAATTTTTTATTGAAAGTTTCAGTTTATTTTTATTTTAGGCAATGCTAATATTTGAAAGAAACCATTTCTTTTTCATTTTAATTTTCATCTACAGTAATTTAAATAATATATATTTTTGTGCGTATTATAGAAACCGTGCTAGTGGTACTAGGGTAGAACAGCCAACTCAATACTGCCGACCTTTGTAACAGAACATAATTATTATTTACTAGCCGACCTGACGTACTTCGTACCGCCTTATTTTTTCTCTTGAATATATTATATTATCGAAATAAAATATATCATATTTATTATTGTTGTATACCTAAAAACTATATTTTGTATTTAAAAAAAAAACTCTATACTTATATAAAAAAAATATATAGCCTATCTTTCAAGTTGGATCAAACTACACACGGTGTGCAAATTTGATTAAAATCGGTTAAGTCGTTTAGGAGTCCATCGCGTACAAACAACGTAATTTATATTTATTAAGATTTATTACAGCTGAGTTTCTTAATTTTTATTCCGTAAAAAAATATATTATTCGATTAATTCTTAATTAAAAAAAAAATTAAATTAAGAATTAATCGAATCGGTCTAGCCATCAATATTGAGTGATAAAGCCGCTTAGCAACACATTTAGCGAATGGTTTTTATTTATATAAATTGTGTTAAAACAATGAGTGGTTTAGGAATTGTTTTTACTTGAGACCTGATACACTTTTGAAAATGAGATTGAACGAAATGTCAGTTCCCAAGAGCTCAATGTGTTCGCTAATCGGAACGAAACACACTTTGGAAAGTGAAAGCCAAGGTGAAGAGGCCTTTAGCAGTGAACAAACACGCTTGCGTCTTTCGATTTACATATAAGTATCTTACAAAAAACGCCTAAAATAAATCACGAATACACCAACATTTTGTTTGTATTATAGTCACAGTATTTTTAGGTAGTATGTGATTTTTTTGTGTATTTTGTTTGTTTGTCGGTTGTTTATACAGAAGATATCATAACATCATTATCACAGTTTCCAAACGTACGTAATTGATACTATCAATGGTAAACAAAAAGTTATTATTTTTAATTTTTCTTATTCTTTTGTTTGCCCTGGTAGACGCCCTACAAAATTCAGGACTAAAACGAACTCGGAAACTCGAACAGATGGCTCGATTTATCATGTTGAAAAATATTTATTTAATTCTTCAAAATTTAATGAAAATAAACATATAAAAGAAGAAAACTTTCGACTAAACTAAGACTAAAGTTTCTATAGATACAAACGTTAATAGATTTAAGCAAAAAAGTATTAAAGAACTTGTCACTAATTCTAGTCTACATTTCTATATCATACTTTGGTAAATTATTAACGCTTCAGCCTGTAATATCCCACTGCTGGGCATAGGCCTCTTTCTCCATATGTAGGAGAAGGATCAGAGCTTAATCTACCACGCCGCTCCAATGCGGGTTTGCGGATATATACTTTACTATGAGTAACGATTGCTATCAGGTGTACATGATAACAACCGGGACCGATGGCTTAACCTGCTCTCCGAGGTACGGTGGCCGGTGGGGAGACCTACACTAACTACACGTGCTAAAACTAATTTTCTTCGCGGCCTTACCGACGCCGTCGTAATCAAATAAAAAGGTGATAATTTAAAAAGTATTCTATGTACGATTCCATATCTCCAGTTCATAAAGCTAGATAAAAAAAGTTTCTGTCGCATCCGCTTTAAAAGTTTTATATGAATAGTAATAAACTTCTATTCATCTCGACATCGAAACTCACAAACTTTTGCATGTATAATATGATTAGGAAGTAGGGTTAACAAAGGCTGCAATTTCAATGCGGAACGCTATGAACTCGTATAGTGAAACTTTACTATGTTAAGTCACCTGGTTATTATTCAAAAGCAAAAACAATGAAAGATACAAATGATAATTAAAATTAACTTTTTATACAGTTTATTGCGAATGTGAGGATAATGTGTCTGTGTGTACCATCTCCCCTTATTTGAACATTTGCTGTAAAGACGGAACATCTCGGAAATTTTGGTAGTTTTAACTTTTCTTTTTTTTTCTTTTCTCGACACCACATACACCGACATAGTTACATAGACGGTAGTTTTCTCCTCTTTATTTGGTCACACTATGTATAGTAATTACTTGACTAATGATTGATTGATTCAGCCTGTAACATCCCACTGCTGGCCATAAGCCTCTTACTCCGTATAGGAGAAGGGTCGGAGCCTAATCCACCACGCTGCGGGTTGGCGGATATATTAAAATAATTAGTAACGATTGCTATCAGGTGTCTATGAACAGCTAGAACTGACAGCTTAACGCGCTTTCCGAGGTACGGGAGGGGGGGGTACTTACAAGGACAGATACCCAGACTAGAAATAAATATTTGTACAAATACAAATACCCATCCCGAGCGATAATCGAACCCGGAATCGTCGGTGTTTGAGCGCATACACAGCACACGCACCACTACACTAAAACGATGTGATGATGCGTAATTATAATATAATTATGAAACGTTAAAATGTTTTCAAATTATATTCTCATCTAGCAATAAGTAAATTAATTTATATTAAGCTCTTTGAAACGAGAGTTGATCTTGAAGTCGCAAGTCAATGCAATTCAATTTGTTCTCACGGAGACGACTGTGCTTAAGGTTAGCCCTTCGTTTTCTTCAATTGTTTTTGTTTCAATTTAACTTTAAAACTCTTGAGCATTCCTAAGATGTAATATATTTTCTTATAAATGTGTTGCATGCTTATTGCGTGGTCACGATGAATACAATTTACAAAGTGTAATTTTTATACTATAGTTTACTTGTGTAAAAAAGCTGAAATGTTCATGAACAGGACTCATATATCCTGATAACGCTGATGACACGTTGGCGTAACGGTCACAGCACTGGTTTGTGGCTTTTGCTCTGGCGGTTGCGGGTTCGATCCCCGCACACGACAAACATTTTTGCAGTCTTTGCATGTCTCCCACCGTGCCTCGGAGAGCGCGTTAAGCCGTCGGTCCCGGTTGTTATCATATACACTTAATAGCGATTGTTACTGATAGTAGGGAGTGTATCCGCCAACCCGCATTGGAGCAGCGTGGTGGATTAAGCTCTGATCCTTCTCATACATGAGGAATGAGGCCTATGCCTAGGTGTGGGATATTACAGGCTGAAGCGAATATCCTAATTAAAAAAAAAAACATTTATTCATTTCACTATTTGTTGATGAAAGTGTTTGCTTCATAAACGCACGGGAATTATCTTTTATCGAGCAATCTTTCGTCATAGTATAAATATTCACAATCACAACCTTTTATCCAAATATATGGATGGATTTCCTACGTAGGAATGCGTGACAAGTGCCGAATATCCTAAATTAAAAAAAAAAAACTGTATTCCTTTCACTGTTTGTTGATGAAAGTGTTTGCTTCACAAAAGCACGGGAATTATCTTTTATCGAGCAATCATTCTTCGTAGTATGAATATTCACAATCACTACTTTTTATCCAAATATATGGATGGATTTACTACACGTAGGAATGCGTGACAAGTTTAAATACTAAAAGTAAACTTTTAGTATTTATTACGTCTAGATTTCAGTTGGTTTTGATAATGAGAGAAATCATTTCATGTTTCACATTTTTCGGATCTTTTCTCTACTCGTGTATTACTTGTCTTACTTTTATAATTATTAATTAAATAGGAAAATAAACATACCATAAACTTTTACAACAATTAAATGGAATTGTTATAAGTTTACAGAATTAAAAGATTAAAATTTTTCAAATACCCAAGCGTGATACGGTACGCACCTATATGCGATCTCAGTAGAAAACTAACTGAACTAATCGACGATGGGTAAATTTTTCTAGGAAATATAAAAATTATAATTATTTATTTTGTATTATAACGATACACTTAATACTTACGCTTAACATTGTAGGTACTTCTTGTATAAATGTATTTTAATACTTTTTTTAAATATTGTTATATGACATATAACTTAGATTTTATAAATGAAATCTAGGAAGAAACCAATATTGCTAAAGTGTGGCTAAAGTATAAAGCTTTAGAAGCTTTGTTTAAGGAAATTCTAAATTTGACTGAATGTTTTTTTTTGTGTTTTTAGCGGGAATCTTATTCAGTGAGAAATTCCACCCATTTAAAAACCGATTTTGTTAATCATACGTGAATTCCGTATTTAAACGATAAAACGTAATACGTAAGTTAAACGATATAAAAGAAGAATATACATTTAAAAACCTCCGAAAGTTATATTTAACTATAAATTAATTTGAACTGTTTACTTGATATTAGTTGATGGAATAAGCTTCCTACTCTCATCATTATACCTTTTGTAGTGTACTGTGTCCCATACCTAGGTATCTGAAACATTTGAACCAAGTATTAAGTACTAATAACGTAATCTCGATGGTAAGACGTAACGCCTACCTAGCTCCCACGCAAGTTTTAAGTAGTGCTGGTCTACATACATATTGTATTAAGCCGTTCGCGAAATTAATATTCTCATGTGTATCACAAACACAATCATTGAGATGTTATCTTGTTGTCATCATAATTATTGTAATACTTAATGATTTTAGTCTTATGTGGTATTTTAACAACGCACTAAATGATATTTATAATGTAAAAGTTCTTTAATGAAAATGATGATTATATCTATTAACTTAGCCATTAACTTTTAAAAAGTACGTACGTAGTTGACGCCGCGTTGGCTCAGCGGTCACAGCAATTGATTGCGATTGGCTGTTGCGCGAGCGGTTGCGGGTTCGATCCCCGCACACGACAACATTTGTATTGGCCATACAGATGTTTGCCGTGGTCTGGGTGTTTGTGCAGTCCTTGTGGGTCTCCACACCGTGCCTCGGAGAGCACGTTAAGCCGTCGGTCCCGGTTGTTATCATGTACACCTGATAGCGATCGTTACTCATAGTAGGAAATATATATTTGGGTTGTCTGGAAGAAATGGCTAAATAGCCATAAGTCCGCCCATTGTACTTCACAGTCTGTAAATGATATTTGTAGTTGTGAATTGTGATCTACAATAAAGTATAAATAAATAAATAAATAAATAAGTACCTACGTAACTTTAGAAAGTACGATGCCGCATTTTATTAAACTTTAAAGTTTCTTCATAGTATGTATAACTAACCTTAGTTTATTTACCTATTTTTAATCGACTTCAAAAAAGGAGGAGGTTACTCAATTCGACCATATAATTATATATTTTTTTGTTTTTGAACGACTGCAATGAATAAGATAATTTTGTTTTGTTTGTTATTGTCAGGACATGGTTTATTTAAAAGAGAAATATAAAAAAATATTTAGATTTACTAAAAGTACCTAAATATTACTGAAACAACGTTTTGAAAACCTAAGTAATGTCAAATCTATTACAGTACCCGGCAATAACTAATGAACATCGACCTTTGGAAAGAGACAATCGGCTAATTTCAACACCGTAGAGTGTTGTCTGTGACGCACATTTCCTATGTGACGTATCGGGCTTTCAGTATTTTGTTTGACAGATCTAATAGTGTACGATCAGGCATGAAGTGACCTTTCATATATTTTTTGATGGACAAAATATACACAATAAAGTTTTAATGTATACAATAAACGTAATATATTAGCTGCTATATGTACGTAACAATGGTTTTAAGTATTAACTAGCTATTCTACATTATTTATTATATTAATAGAATATTGTAAAAAAAAATAATAAGAAAGTCATACTGCCAAACACCATCTGTCGGCAGTATTTATTGCCAGACAATAATTAGATTATATTTTAAAATCCGTATATACCTACGAGTACGAGAAAAGCGACCAATTCAAGCTAACCTAGCGATAGATAAAAGAGTTTAATTGTTAATCAATATATTTTCCCAACTTTTACTCATTATTTAAATTACATATAAGTTATATGTAACATATTTACTACATAATTATATGTTATTCAGCCCGAGAGCTAATAATATTTTTTACATGGCAAATATTATGTTTTATTGCAAGCGTTAGTTTTCAAATATTTTAATCATGAACACATGATAAGTATATGAACATTAGGCAATTAATTTCACCAATGTATATACATATGTCTTATATATAGAATGTTACAGTATCATACGCATTTAAAGATAACTGAATTCAATTTCTCTGTAGCAGCCCGACTGGGGTACCTCGACCTTACAGAAGATCACAGCTACATAATACTGCATTCAAGCAGTGTTGTGTTCCTGTGGTAAGTAAGGTGACCAGAGCGCCTCGAAGGATTGCTCGAACAAAAACAAGACATTTCTTTGTTTGGGAAATTTTTAAATCTTTTTTCAAATTATAACTTCAATTCTTCATTATTATTCGTTGTTGTAAAAATAACAAGTTACGTATCTTTGATATGTAGTAGATATATAGGTTACAATTCTAAATCCTTAAGGACGAATGACAGGTGTAATGTTAATATAATAAAGTTATTGATGTGGAGCAATTGGCACCATTGGTGGACTACATGAAAGAGACGAATGAGTTGACCGGGAAATAAGAAGCTATGCCATTGCATAGATGATGATTTACCCATACTTCGTGAAATATGTGACGTGAGAAAACAGGAAAACGTAAAATGACTATTAATCGTGTTACTTATACAATACTATTGCTAACCTAGAAAATTAGATAAACCGACTATGTCTAAATAAACCGTATGTGACCATTTTTAGGGTTCCGTACCCAAAGGGTAAAAACGGGACCCTATTACTAAGACTTCGCTGTCCGTCAGTCCGTCCGTCCGTCCGTCCGTCCGTCCGTGTGTCTGTCACCAGGCTGTATCTCAAGAACGGCTATAGCTAGAGAGTTGAAATTTTCACAAATTATGTATTTCTGTTGCCGCTATAACAACAAATACTAAAAACAAAATAAAATAAATATTTAAGGGGGGCTCCCATACAACAAACGCGATTTTCTTGCCTTTTTTTGCTCGATATCAATAATGGCAACAGGTAGGCACTTGAAATATTCACAAAATACTCAGTTTTATTTTTACTTTAATAATAAATAATAAAATTAAAATAAAATTAATATTTAAGGGGGGCTCCCATACAAAAAAACGTCATTTTTGCCTATTTTTGCTTTCATACAACAAAAGTGATTTTTTTAGCCGCTTTTTGCCCGATATTAAAATCAATGTACCTAGTCAATGGTACGGAACCCTTCGTGCGCGAGTCCGACTCGCACTTGGCCGATTTTATTAATACCTGTCACGATATGTAGAATTCGTTTCATTCTCAGTCTTCGAGAACTATATCAACTGTTAAAACTCGAACACCCGTACAGACTGACTAGTATATATCATTATAATTTGCAAATAGTCTGTAACATACAACTTCGTATACTTTGTAACATGTTTATAAAACATTTAAATGTTATATCCTTGAAATATTTATATTGTATTTGTTTTATAAATATATTAAAATATTCGTTTGGAGTACGAAGTGATGTTGTACAATTTAAACTCAATGTTGCAATTTAAATATTTAAAGTAGCAAAAGTTCAACTTTTTAACGAATCGTGGATCTCGACATCGTCTTATTAAAATTATTCACGAAATTAGTCCATGATCCGAATTAGAGCAGAGACATCCTTAAACCATCTGCTTTCTGGAAGAAAAGTATTTCTTATCAAATATAATTAAATGTCATATTCCAAAAATTTACTAGTTACATAGGTACCTTAAAATAGTGTTCTATGCTACAAGTCATACACATACTTACAAAATAATACTATGTCGCTCTATATAAATTTACCAAAATATTTTGTATTACAATCATGAATATGCTATGTCAGGCACAGGCAGGATTTATTATAAAATGAATTTTATTATTACTATATTCTATATATTATTCTATATAATAAAAATGAATATTGCTAAGCGCTTAACTCGAGAATGGCTCGACCAAATAGGCTAAGTTTTTTTTTGTATGTTTCTCAAATCCCACGGAAGGTTTTTATAAAAAAAAAAAAAAAAAAAAAAAAAAATGACAGACAAAACGAAGTCTGTCCGGGTAGCTAGTATATAATAAAAATGAATGTTGCTAAGCCCATAACTGGTGAATGGCTCGACCAATTCGGTAAAATTTTTTTTTGTATTTTACTTAAATCCCACGGAAGGTTTTTATACTTAAAAAAAAACATAACAGACAGAACGAAGTCTGTCCGGGCTGCTGCTAGTCTATACAAATAAATAAAATTGGTCATAAGTGAAACTTCTTTGGCAAACTAATTGAAAAAGTAGACGGTATCATAATATTAAAAATCTAATTGAAAAAAACAAAAAGCCAACATCAAGCGGTGTTCCCAGGCGGTCACCCATCCAAGTACAGACCGCGCCCGACGTTGCTTAACTTCCGTGATCGGGCGAGAACAGGTGTATTCAACGTGCTATAAACTAGACGGTCACCCATCCAAGTACTGACTCATGCGCCTAAAGAACTTTCACTTCAAAAATTAGACGTATGATGTAGTGATGCGAGAGTTCCAATTAACGCGGACGATGTATGGATGTGGTTATACAAATATTTGTCCCCGGTCCGGGTGTTTGTTCTTGTAGGTCTCCCCACTGCGTCTCAGAGAGTACGTAAAGCAAGTCTCTGTTTTTACCATAAACATTTGATAACGATCCGTTACTAATACCATATGTATTTTATTTCTTAACGAAAAAATTTCTACAATAACTTTAATTCGATTTAGACTTTTTCCTTTTCGGTTTTTTTAGCTATGATCTTAGAAGTCCTGTTACTATTAACTATCTGATGTCTTTTATCTGCGGTTTCTGGCTTCATGCTACATTTTGGATATATTCTTATACATATTATACATTGGACAAATGTTCACGATTATGGCCACCAAGATATCTATATAAATAAAAATGAATGTTGCTATGCTCGATATACTCGAGAATGGCTCGACCAATCCGGCTAACTGATATTTTAGTATTTTCGTTAAAGCCCAAGGAAGGTTTTTATACAAAATTTAAAAAAAAATGCGTGGACAATTATCATCAACTACTGACAGAACGAAGTCTGTCCGGGCAGCAAGTTTTTTATAAAAATTGGCGATTGGTGTCACTATACATAAACATACTAAGCTTAATCTTACACTTGCAGAAAAGTACCACTCCTAATATTAATCTTATAAATAAGTTAGGTATAGACTTGAACAGCAGGAGGTAGAATAGAATAGGACTTGTTTATCCTCAATTAATAAGTTTTAAATTAATTTAGGTGACAAGAAATATTCTCAGAAATATAGTTGAATAATTTCTTTATTTATTAATTATTTTCAACGTTATCATATAAAATATTATATAATATTGTGTTAAAAATAATTGTAAAACAAATTATATTTAAAATATACATAAATATTTACAATTCACAACTTAAGAACTAAATATTTATAGATAGTTATGGTACAAATCATGTCCGCGTGGAATGGTGCCAAGAACGCTGGCAGCATTTCCCCGTTGGAGCGCTATGCCGATTCTCAAGGCAAAAAATGCATCAGCCCTCTTGTCACCAGAAGAGGCAATAAAGCGAGGTGTTATCTCTGAATTCGACGGTTAAAAAAAATATATATATCAAAATCTTTTGTCTTTTGAATACCGTCATTCTTCAAATAGTGTTATCCATAATAGGTGGAACAGGCTCTAAGTGTGTACAAAGTTGTCAAATGAACTCACTGATCAAGAGGAAACTATAACAACTGGCACTATAAGTCAAAGATTAAAAAATGTAGGTCTTTAGCATGTTACGAAGTGTCTCGTTTAAGTTATGAAATATATTCCATTATAAGACTGACCGGATAATGCCAGACATTTCTATTTAAAAACTTACAGTGACGTCACACTGAAAAACTCGCTCAACGTCAGAAATTTCCAAAGAAAATTTCAAGTCTCGTACCAAGTGTATGCACGAAGTTCCTTCCTGTGCGTGTTAGAATTTTAAAACAGTCATACTTGTTATATTATCCAAATATTATAATCTGTTAAATAATGTCAATGACAAGGTTTGTAAAATGTATATTGTCTTTGCCGTCCTCCTCTTGTCTATTCTACTCTAAAAAAATGGTGTCTGTTAGAAAAATGTAATCGGGTCAATATGGTGTAATACAAAGTTTAATAAATATAGAAGTTAAAGTCTCCTCAAGTGTATTTCAATTAAAACTTTTCCAACATGGTAGCAGTCCGTGGTTTAAAAGTAAAACAATAAAATAGTGCGATACTTCGATTGTTAAGATACGAATAAATAAATAAAAAGTTTCAAGTTAAAGTCACATGTGCTTCAAAGAAAAATCATCGTAAAAATATCTTCATACAGTATAATTACATACACAATGGCTAATCAAGCTAAAATAGAAGACGTTACATTGCCTATTTTTGATGGCGTCAACTATTCAAGTTGGAAATTAAGATTGCTAACCTTATTAGAATATAAAGAGTGTAACGAGCCCGCCATTACTATGACCTTCGTTCCGGGTAAAGACGAAAAAGCTGAGGCGATATGGAAAAAGAAAGATTTAAAGGCAAGGACTATATTAATGAGTACCATTTCCGATAAACAATTAGAATATATTAGCGAATGTAAAACAGCATATGAAATGATTAGGAAATTTGACAAAATGTATTTAACACAGTCTACTGCTTTGCAAATTATATGTAGGGGGAAAATAGAGGAAATTAAATTAAATAATTATGATACTTTAGAAGATTTTTTTGTCGCTTTTGAAAAAACAATAAACGCATTTAAAGTAGCCGGAGGAAAGATTGATGAACCTGAGAAGTTGAGATACCTTCTCAGAGCGCTTCCACCAAGTTATAGTTATATTGGAGATTTTCTTGATGTAATTCCAGAAGAACAAAGAACAGTAGATTATGTACGATCTAAAATAAAAGAAAAAAATATTACTTCAGGCGACTCGGAAATCTACATCAGGTTTTGTAATTAGATTGTTCGGAAACTTAATTTTTTGGAAAACACATAAACAAAATACAGTTACTAAATGTTCAACTTTTGCAGAGTATATTGCTATGTCAGAGGCAGTGACAGAGGTACTTTTTATTAGAAACTTGTTAAGTGAGTCATTTAATTTAAAATTTTCTGAACCGATTAAATTGTATGAAGATAATTCTGGTGCGATTGCAATAGCTAAATACGGTAACTTTACAAAAAATTCAAAACATATTGAAGTGCAGTATCATTATATAAACGAGAACTATGAAAAGAAAATAATTGATATTATAAAAATTGATTCAAAATTTAACTTGGCAGATATTTTAACAAAAAGTTTAGATAAAATAAAATTTTTAAAGAATAGGTTAGAGTTAGGATTAATATAGTAGTTCAGATTAAAATATTGTGTTTAGATTATAAATTTGAGGAGGCGTGTTATATTATCCAAATATTATAATCTGTTAAATAATGTCAATGACAAGGTTTGTAAAATGTATATTGTCTTTGCCGTCCTCCTCTTGTCTATTCTACTCTAAAAAAATGGTGTCTGTTAGAAAAATGTAATCGGGTCAATATGGTGTAATACAAAGTTTAATAAATATAGAAGTTAAAGTCTCCTCAAGTGTATTTCAATTAAAACTTTTCCAACAATACTATCTGAACTTGTAATGAATATCGTACAATTTTGTAACTTGAGACGGTCTTTATTATTCTTCTCGTTGTCAATGTTTAATGTGTTTTTTGACTAAGGTACTGTATCTGCCTTGTTTCGTTTCGAGGTTTAAGTTAATTTTTCCGCGCTCGTCACAGTCAACGGTGCTTTCTTTTTATGTCAATAACATAAATGTGCTGACTCATTGTTAAATTCTACAGATGTTACCTTTCAGTATTTATAACCTAATCAGTGATTAAAATGTTTAAAAAATTAGACATTATGTACTAAGATTAATTTGAGTCTTCACTTCGAAGATTCCGCAATGCTTGAAGACAAAAGTCTTCGAGCAATGCATCCTGTCTGTGTTAACATACGGAGCCGAAACGTGGACACTGATGAAGGGACTGGTCCACAAGTTTAAAGTCGCTCAACGTGCAATGGAACGGGCTATGCTTGGGGTTTATCTAAAAGATAGAATTAGAAATGAGGCTATCCGCGAGAGAACGAAAGTAACCGACAATCGACATAGCCCACAGAATTAGCAAGTTGAAGTGGCAGTGGGCTGGTCACTTGTGTCGCAGGACCGATAGCCGCTGGAGCAGACGTGTCCTGGAGTGGACACCGCGTATTGGCAAACGCAGTGTAGGACGTCCTCCGGCCCGCTGGACCGACGATCTATGTAAGATTGCAGGTGTAGGCTGGATGAGGATTGCGGAAAACCGGGATGTCTGGCGCGAACTTGGGGAGGCCTATGTCCAGCAGTGGACTGCAATAGGCTGAACTAACTAACTAAGATTAATTATTATTATTAAGTGTTTCACTGGACTTAGGTCTTGAAACACTTCTACTTTTCACAATAAATATAGTCGAACTGTATCTAAAGTTGAAAGTAGTCTAACTAGGAATAACTAACTAGTAACTAGAAATAACTAGTCACGAGATTAGATTTTTTTTTACATTAATTTCTTTTATTAAACAGCTTTATTTTTAATTTTAATTTTGGTTTGTTTATTTTAATCTACCCAGGTTCGTTTTCGCCATTTCGCCCAGCTATGCAACTGGCAAATAACGTTTCATTTTTCACCATTACGCAAGCATAATTTGACCGGTAATGATGCCTGAATATCGAATTGTAAATATTCAATATATACACACACACACACACATACACATCAGCCGATCGCAGTCCACTGCTGGACATAGGCCTCCCCAAGTTCGTGCCAGACATCCCGGTTTTCCGCAATAATATATCTATTATATATTATTATATTAGCTATACAAATAAATAAAATTGGAGTGTCTGTTTTTAATATTAAAATAACCGCTGTTTACTAAATGCATATGGATCTATACACGGTACATATATCAAAATAACATTTTTTACAATTTTTGTCTATCAGTTTGTTCCGGCTAATCTCTGAAACGGCTGGACCGATTTTGACGGGACTTTCACTGGCAGATAGCTGATGTAATAAGGAGTAACTTAGGCTACTTTTATTTTGGAAATTTATTTATTTTGTAGTGAAACTTCATTAGGCGCATGAGGGGTAAAATTTGAGCGGCCGGTAACATGGCAGCGTCATGACGTCATCAGTACTTGGATGGTTAACCGCCTGAAAGCACCGCGACCTTGGCTTTTTGTTTTTTGTTTTTTTTCAACTAGTTTTTTTATATTTTAAATTCATTTTTTTTAGTTTTTTTTTATTAGTTTACCAAAGAAGTTTCACTTCTGACATGTGTACTTTGTACGCACGCAATTCTTTTAAACTTAGGATGTAGGTATGTAAGGTCAAATCCGCAGTACATTTATTTAGGTAAATTTTCATTTCGAAGTTAATTATTATGAAAATTATTATTTCTCAAAAGGTAACTACGATTACCTCCATAAGAACATCGGGTACAGTGGTTTTTTTTTCTTGAAAAAAAAAAAACGGGAAAATGTATGAAGTTTCTGAAAATCATTTTTTGGCCGTGCATTGACTGTTACATATTATATCTTTTTATTAAAATGATAAATGATAGAAAATGTTTGATTTCGTCAACTTCCGGTTTATAATAATTTTTGTACTTAGGTACTTGAACAAAAACTGGTGATTTTTCCAAAAAGTGATGATTTTTCTGGAACTACAAAAATTATTATAAACAAAGTATAAATATTTTTTTAACTTTTATGCCGTCTCTTAAAGGTTCTATGAAATAAAAATTTTTTACGACAATTCTTCATCTTCTTCATCTTTTCAGCCTATCGCAGTCCACTGCTGGACATAGGCCTCCACAAGTTCGCGCCAATAATCAATAATAATACGACAATTACTTAAACATTTTTTTTTCTTTTACAATTGAGACGTAATTTCGAGAAAATTTTGTTAGTTAACAATCATTTAACTTGTTGAAAAATTGAGTTAAAGTAAAATTTCCAACGGGAATTAAGTATTTATAGTGTTCAAAATACACCATAATTTTTTCAAATTAAAAAAAAATGCTAATACACGCTTTTAGAACATTTTTCTAGACGTCATTCCGGATCCAAGGAGCTATCACACATAATTTTAAGAGCAGTATCATTATTTTCGACCATTTTGAATTTGTCGACTGGACTATTTATGATACCTCGTCTTTTTTACTCGAATGGTTCACAATACTGTCTCGTGTGTTGAAATAAATTAACAAAATATATAATTTAAATCATCGTTTTCCATTTAAATATTAAATTAAACACACAAACATAACAATATCGAAATCTAAATTTTTATAATTATGATTCACTATATTGCTGTATGGTTACAGCAGTAAAGAATATAGACGCCCCTCTCTTCCCGTGGGTGTCGTAAGAGGCGACTAAGGGATAACACGGATCCACTACAACCTTCCAACTTAAAAAGCCGACCGATGTCGGGAAAATCTGGCTTTCACACATACACAGGCCGAAGACCGGCAGCAGCTTCTTCGGTGCGACAAAACCAGTCCTGCGGTCACCAACCCGCATGCCCAGTGTGGTAGGGGGCAAGGACTAGGGGCAAAACACATGAGTTCACACTTGAGAAAACTTCGGGAGGCCTATGCCGAGCAGTGCACTGTGATAGGCTGAAGTGATGAAGAGATTGACTATATTAATGTAAGTTTGCTTAGGTGTACATATCTAATTAGTTAATTAAAGTTAGCATTTGTTGTTGCTGTCGGACGATACTATTTGAATCTATTGTATTTTAGTGATTTACATTACGCGTCAATCAACACTTTGTGTTTTACATTTAATTAGCGGCTACAATGCATTGTATGTCAATTTAAATCGTATCACATATGAAAACAAGTATATACGACTACGTATTTTATTTGTTATCAACAATGCTACATGTTTATAAGTTCATTCCTTTAATAAAAAGGTGGCAGAACTATAATAAGCATAAATCCATGTTCTTGTATTAAAAAATTATTCGTTTTGTTCACGACAAATCGTTTTTTGAATATAGGAACTGAGGACTAACGGGGATTATAAAATAACTTACCGCAGTACATTCTCGGTATAACCGCAAACGCACCGCGTGGTTGGCCGTCGCGTCGCGTGCCATGAACTGAGCGTATAGGTGAAGAATATCTGCCAGACATCCGCATTGTGATTTCGTTGCAGTACTTTTCAAAGGATGCTAAGTGTTGATCGGTTACAGAACAATAAACAAAATTATACAAAATATTTCCGTATTATCTTACACTTATATTCCTTATTTTGTCATTATATAGAACGGTAGTGAACCGCGGTCCTTAGAAAAAATTGTCACTCTGAACATCAGTTCGTACAGCACATAATTCAGATTTATTAAAAACGTAATTAAAAAGTAATATACAGTAAACCCAAGTATTGTTTAGGTTGCTCTAATTGTCGTGTTATTGCAACGCATTTTTTGTTATTTGCTTATATTCATAAAATAATAATGATAAATAATTTTCAATACAAGTGGTCGCCCAGAGGTCGAAATTCGACCATAATTAAAAATTTAAATTATAGAAAACTAAAAAATAATGAAAATAGATAACCTTTTTTTAAATTTTTCAATTTGGCTACAGACTTTGCATTTGCTTTGCATGACATGCGTGAGAGATATGCGTGTGTGTGTCAAATACATGGTAGTGTGTGTAATGTTTTTTTTATTGATTTAATATATTTTTATGCATAATTTAAAAAAAATCTGCACTCTATATAAACTATAAGTGTACGAAATTTCATACTCCTCCGTCCGCGTCCGGTTTTCTAACCTAAGTAATAACGTAAACCTATTTTATCTGTTAACTAATTTATAACAGTAAACTCAATCACTGGATCCAGCTTTACACCTAATCAAATAAAAGGTAAGCGAGTCGTTTAGCGTCGGAGCAATCGCATTAACTCGGAAACTGAGTATATTTATCTATGTAATCTAGTTTGTTATCTGTTAAGCTTTTTAAAATGTTTATTTACACTTTCAATTATAGTATATAATAACTGTGTTGCATCAGTTGCAGTATGTGATCTTCTATCGTTAACACGGCTATTTCTTCTGAGCCAAACTTTAGCCAGATTCTTACTACAGGAAATGTAGGAGAATAAAAGAATGGAAAACACAGATTACCTGTTATATAATACATACATAGTATATATGCATTAACACAATATTGCAACACTTGTATCTTTAAACGCATAATAAACAACTAGATAAATAAGGACGAGTGCCAAAGTATAACTCATAAATTTAAAATTTTTGTTAGGGTGGATTTAGACCAAACGAACAAAGAGCTAGAGCTAGAACAAGAGCATTCTTTCTTGATCTTCGAACACTCGTATTCATATATATAACAACGAAAGAATGCTCTACGCCTGTTTACACTAAAAGAATTTGATAAGAACTTGATGTAGTGGGGATAGAATGAGCGAATGCTCAACATCACTCGTTCCCTTCTACACCACTCGTTTGATGTAAATCGACCATTAAACGTCTTCCTAGAGCAGGTTTTAGCGTTACCGTTTCACACGATTTCACTCCATATTTTTGTCATAGCACAATGAATATTTGGTCCACATCCCTTCGATCTTTTTCTTCTATATAATAACTTTATAATTAATAGCATGTATAACTATAAAATATTAACTTGAAATATATCGACGGTCCCTACGTACATAAAGACATGTCAAAAACCGAGGTTTACAGGAGAGCGTTTTTTATGTTCAAACCGCTCAAGAAATAATTCTATGTACAATTATAAATATTTTTTTTCTATAATGTTTTATTAGCTTTAGGAACTTCATAATGTTATTTATACATATTTTCTTTTTTTATGTTTTCTTAGAAAAACCGATAGATGACTGTTTCTACGCTGAAATTAAAATAAAAGTATGTAAGACATGTCTGACATACCTTTTTATACGCGGGAAAAAAGAAAAGTTTATAAAATAGAATTTAAATAAAATGTATTATAAAAACGTAGAATTGTGTTATTGTTTTCAAACGGATATTTTTATTAAATCTTGTGCTTCAGAAACGCATAAAAATATCATTTCTGGAGTTTGCAATATCCATTATATCCAAAAAATAACTTTGATCTACTTTTATTCATGGTTTTTAGTATTGTTGAATACTTATAACTAAAAAGACGCCACTAAATCTAAAAACATTAATATTTTACCACGCGAACAAGCAGCGGAGTAAATGACGCTATGTCAGACATGACCGCGTTCGCACCGTGTGGCGCACATTTTAAAACAACGTACAAAACGATAAGTAATAGATGTCCGCATCTACGACACTTATTCGTTAAAAATATCATACTTGTACTCATATACGTCTTGTAAATGACGTTAAATAAATAATATATAAATAAAATTCCTATACAGGTATGTGCATATGGAACTTCTAAAGCCAATTGTGCAATAAAAAAAAAAACGCCATTTTCGACATGTCTTTATATACGTAGGGACCGTCGATATACTTCCTGTATAATGTTAACTTCCTGTTATACACCTGTAAATTTCGTTTAAAAAGCGATAATAAATTGATCGAACAGTTTCCAGTTACAGAACGTTTGTAAAATATTCAAGTCATCTATACAAATAAATAAAAGTACCTGGGTGACCGAGCCTTGCTCGGTATTTTCTTTTTTTTTTTTGTTGTTTTTTTTTGCTCGGTATTTTTATATTTTAATGTTATTTAAATAATAAATCACGAGTGAAATTTAAAAAAAAAAGAAAAAAAATTGATCTGGAGACTGAGATTGGAACCCGGGTCAACACGATTCGACACCCGCCGACTTCCTAATTACACCATTACAGCTATAATCACAATGGTGAAATTAAGCTTCGTATTCTAATGATATTTTTTCATTGCCTAAAAACAGGGATAAAACGACATTTTTTTTTAAATGAATCCTAGCTAGATCAATTTTTCGCCCTCGAAATCCCCTGCATACTAAATTTCACGAAAATCGTTGGAGCCGATTCCGAGATTCAGAAAAAAAAATATATATATATATACAAGAATTGCTCGTTTAATAGTATAAGATTGGAGTGTCTGTTTTTAATATTAAAATAACCGCTTTTTACTAAATGCATATGGATGTATACACAGTACACATACCAAAATAACATTTTTTTTACAATTTTTGTCTGTCTGTCTGTTTGTTCCGGCTAATCTCTAAAACGGCTCGACCGATTTTGACGGAACTTTCACTGGCTGATAGCTGATTTAATAAGGCGTAACTTAGGCTACTTTTATTTTAGAAATTTTAAATAACTTTTTTGTCAAATTTCACGCATACGAAGTCGCGGGCACAAACAGGTAGTTTTGAATAAGAATAATAAATGAACGAATACAATTTAATGCTCTGATCGAAATGTAACTGGACAGGACGTAACCTCATTTCGCAATCTAGCTGACAGATGACTGCCAGCCTTCATGTCGCTTCACTTTAAGCAATTTAAATTATTTTCTGAGCAAAATTTCTCTTGCAAATACTATTAATGTTGAATTTAGTTTTAAAGTAAGCTTTCAATAAATATGTATTAATTATGAAGTTGATATTTTTAATTATGTTTCAAATTCGTAATTACGAGTATATGTACTTTATATTAGTTTGTCAGATTATTTTTAGTATATTATGCAATAATTGTTAGACGTCGTGATTATTTACTATCAGTTAAAACCAGATTATTGTGTAAAATATTACAAAAGACAATAAGGTCCATACGTCGAGTTTTTTGAGGTGTGCTAAGGGTTTGTACATTTCCTCATATAATATAATTGTGTTTGCTCGCAAACGAAAAAAAACCGACTTCAATTACATCGACAAGTAATACAACGTAATAAGACGAAAAAATAGTCAAGTAATACGTGCTATTAAAGATTACTCAAAAAGTTGTAATCAGATCTCGATCTAATTTACACAGAACTACATGACAAGTATTAGCTTTCGATTAAAGTAAGAATCATCAAAATCGGTACACTGAGTAAAAAGTTATGCGGTATAATACAACGTAGGTCGACGAAAAAGTAGTCTTGTAAATATGCACTATTAGATATAACTCTAAAAATACTTGTCAGATCTCAAAATTTAAATCGGACCACATGACACGCAAAACCTTTCATATAAAACAAAATTGATCGAAATCGGTCCACCCAGTCAAAAGTTCTGAGCTAACATACATTAAAAAAAAAACAGTCGAATTGAGAACCTCCTCCTTTTTTGGAAGTCGGTTAAAAATTAACGTCATTAATAGTATATACCTATATTGCGTCTTAACAATTAAACGTTACGATATTGTTACACGAACAAACTAGAGCATTGCACGCAAAAAACCCACATCTACATATAATACTAGCTGACCCCGCAAACGTTATTTTGCCATATATGTTATTAACCGCCGCAATCCCCTCTTGTGGGTGGAATTTCGTAAAATCCGTTCTTAGCCGACCTCTACGCGACGAAAGGAATATTCCTACCAAATTTCAAGTCTCTACGCCATAATATGCTTCCAGAGATATCGTGATGAGTCAATATGTGGGTGGAAATCTCTTTTATATATATATAATTATACATAATACATATGTTATATAAATTGCGCGGACGGAGTAGTATGAAATTCGCACACTTATATTTTATTATTATTATTATTATTACTTATAGTTTATATAGAGAGGGAGTGCAGGATGCTAATATTTTTTTTAATTATGCATAAAAATACATTAAATCAATAAAAAAAACCATTACACACACTACCATATATTTGACACACACACACGCATATATACTATTTTTGTTTATTATGATAGAAGTATAGTCATTAACAACAGAACCTTAATAATGTTCAAATTTATAATTAAAATTAATTATGGTCGAATTTCGACCACTGGGCGACCACTAGTGAAAATAACCACCGTGTTTTAAATGATATTTAAACAACGAAATTACCAAATAACCTTTCATGTCAAAATTGAATTATGTTTGCAGAGCTTATTGACAAAAATTGACGTATTTTACGTTCGAAAAAAGTGTTTGTGTGAAAAAAGTTTGTTAAAATTTTCGAATGCTTCAAAAACATATATAGCAAATGATGCTTATTTAGCTCAAATTTTGACATTTTCAGATTAAAAAAGAAATATTATGTTAAAGGAAAGTTATCAATATGATAGGGCTATGTTGTTCTTGAATGAGAAACCTAATTTTTAAGCCGGTTATCATCTGAATATTCTAACGTAAGCCTCGAACCGTGCCTTTTCTTTTGAGACGGTAACTTATTTGTACTCCTGTATAGCATTTTCAAAACTTTTGAAAATATATTGTTTTTTTTTTTTGTCGTTTGATGTGTAAAATGTACAAGCACATGTGTGTTGTGAATGTTAATAGGTCTACACGTTATGCTCGCTTAGTCAGAAATATCAAACGTAAACAATGCAAATGCTACGTAAATTATATATTTACGTTCATTTTAAAGTAGCTCTCCCTTCTAACACCATTAAACTGAACAGAATACTTTTTATATTTAAATTGATGAGTTGTGTAATATATTATAGTCAACGGACAACAGATCTTTTGAGATAAATATAGGCTTATAAACATTATGTTACGATTCAACAGTGTAAACGTATTAGTAAATTAGGCTTGTAAAATTGCATCGATCTGTTAGTAAAACTTTAAA
Organism: Melitaea athalia; assembly: GCA_905220545.2. Classification (NCBI taxonomy): domain Eukaryota; kingdom Metazoa; phylum Arthropoda; class Insecta; order Lepidoptera; family Nymphalidae; genus Melitaea; species Melitaea athalia. The sequence goes on along the minus strand of HG992176.1, from coordinate 4,788,252 downwards.
AGTGTTAGAAGGTCTAAAAGTAGCAATCCTTTTATTTTTTAAACATTTATATCGATAAGAATATTTACAGTGTATAAATAATTGTGTATTTTAAGTAAGTAATTTACATAAACATTTGGTATGCTCATATTTTCCAGAAGCTGTGTGAGTGTAAATTATTTTAAATATAAATTCGATTACTTCTTGGAATCAAGTAACTAAGTGTTTTACGTGATCTTGCCATCATAAATTTTAATATCTAACTGAAGCTTCCAATAAATAATAATTATAATACCCATATTCTAATTTATTAAAAACATAATAAGAAAGAAAATCACGGGTAAACACTAAACAGCTTTATTATATTTTATAGTATACCGACCGTGTACGTACAACAAAATATTTATTTATTTAGGTACTTATTTAATACTGAATATTTTATAATAAACAAAGGAAATTTTATTAAAGTTATTTAATAAAAATAGGTAGTTCTTATTCCTTAAGCAATTTCTATTATAATCTATATAATAAAAATGAATGTTGCTAAGCAAATAAACTCGAGAATGGCTCGACCGATTCGGCTAATTTTTTTTTTGTTTCTTAAAAAAAACACGGAAGGTTTTTATGTGGTATTCAACTATTCATCTTAAGAAAAAAACACAACAGACAGAACGAAGTCTGTCCGGGCAGCTAGTTATAAATAGAAGTACTACGAAGAAGTAATCCAATAGTCGTTTTAATAAATCATAATACTGTAAACATGCTTAAAACCTTTTTTATATAAATGAAATTGACTTATCTTGTTATCTTAGAATTAAAACCTTATTTTCTTGACTTCATCTCAAGTTTCCGACTTGTTACAAGCTATGATGTTCAAATCTGCTATAAACTATAAACATGCTATAGACTAAATGCTAAATTTTTTTAGCATGCTATTTTATATGCTATAATTTTAGCACATTGTTACAAAACTTGGCCGCGCTGCTCGATACTCGATATACGGTAATCTGTCTCAGTCACACGTTAGTATTCGTGCCACTATCTCTGTCTTGAGCACTATCGGCTACAAAAGTTTTCGTTTTTATTGTTGTTAATTTTTATTATTAGTATTAGTAATTAGTTTATTAGTGTTATAGTATTCAGTTTGTTTTATTTAGTTTTAATTGTTTTATCTAGTGTTAGTATTAATTTTGTTTTATTTAGTGTTAGTATTAAGTGTGATTTGATTTTGGGATTTCCCCCCTCAGCGACAGTGATTAAATAATAATTAATAATAAGTGTAAAAATGTGTTAAATAATAATAAGTGGTAATGTGTATAAAAAGTATTAAGTGTAAATATTATTGTGTTGTTTGTGATAAAAACCTGCCACTATCGAAAGGTGAGGTATTGAAATTGAATTTTTAATTTATAAGTTATTTTTGTAGCATCTTAAAGTGTTATGATGTTTATTTTATTGGTCACTGTATTAGGAAAATTTTATTCGTACATTGATTTATAATAAAAATAAAAATGGGTAATGACAGTTTTTTTTCGTGAGTGGACATACGCAAAAGTTCGCAGAGATGAGACGATAAAACGCTAAAAAGTAATGTTATCCCGCCCTAGCCTCGCTGCAGCGCACTGTGTACGTTTAGCGTTTGACACGTTATAGATTTAGCACGAAGTCATAGTCAGTATAGCAAATGCTATCTGCTATAAACATTTAGCATGCTATACTTTTATGCTATATGCTATATTAACCACCACTAGTTACAAGTACCTCATTAATTTTGACTACATTTCATGTGACACTCGACACCGCACAAGGTCGGAGGCGATGAAAACGGTTCTAAAGACTATATAGGATATAAGGCAGTATTTAAACGTCTTAATGGTATAATTTATATTACAAATTTATTTCTAAATTTTATAATATTACTAGCTGACCTGGCGAACTTCGTACCGCCTTTTTTTTTCTTAAATATAATAATTACATATACCAAAATAAAATATAGCCTATCTTTCAAGTTGGATCAAACTGCACACGGTGTGCAAATTTGATTAAAATCGGTTAAGTGGTTTAGGAGTCCAGTGAGGACAAACATTGTGACACGAGATTTATATATATTAAGATACATATTTACAATTCACGACTCCAGAATTAATTATTTACCGCTAAATTGTATAAGTATTTGTCACTAGTTGATCAAAAGAAGTACAATGAATAATGACTGTGATACGCTTCGCTGAAGTACCGCGAGTACCCCAAGGTCCGAGGGGAAGTACCGCGACCTTGCAGAAGATTTATATCTGCAGAAACTAAATAATACTGACCAGAGCTCCTGCGGGTATTAGAAGTAGGTAGGTAGGTAGGGTGTCTATAAGCTACTTTCATCGCTTACCATCATGTGAGTCGTATGCTTGCTTGCCGACTCAGTTGTATTTTAAAAATATAAAACGATATCATGTTGACCGTGTACACTCTTAAGCCCTAGCAAAAGCAGGTGTTGTTTACTTCTCTATTCACATCGCCAATACAGGCAGCGATAGTTTTCTTTTCTATGTCCATAGTCTAAAGACTTTTGTCCTTATTAATAAAATTATAAAGACGACACGTTGGCATATTATTGAAGACTCAAAGCAACTATCGCCTCACACTCAACAGACAGTAACGCACGCAAGTAAAGACGTCAGACCACCACAAGTATCAGTATGGCTTGTACAATATTTGCAGGACAAGACAGGCGGGAATCGTAGACGCAACCACTGATCAACCTGATCGCCAGCAACAAATTACTGTGACCACAGACACACGTCGTCAAAGATCGAGTGATTGAACTCTGAAAATTTTCCAAGTATTTGTTTTTGTCATACAAATTGCCTTGATTTAGATGTTTATACGAGTATGTACATTATGTATGCTCTCTAACACTGAAACAGGATAACATCCCGTTTATATAAATTCTACCAATCTTATATTGACTAGTCTACAACAACACAATGTAATAACAACTTTGCTTATATAGAAAATATTGATATAAACTTTTATAGGTTAGCGAGATTTAACAAATATTATCAAAGAAAATGAAAGGGAAATATTTTATTGATACAATACTATTTAGTTTATTATTTTTTTTATTTAATTTGAATGTTATCTGTTGCTTATTATAAGTTAATTTGAAGAGAAAAAAAAAACAATAATAACGTACTGATTTATTTGATTTCTTTATAAATTTCTGTGATATTTGCATAATTATTTCTCTGTTTAGGACGATGCTTATCAGTGCTGTGCGTGCACTTGTTCCACATGTACGGTCTGATCTCGTACTTCAAACTGGATGCGGCGAAGGTTTGGAAGCTCTTCAGCTTGATCGAGGAGGGGTACCACAGCACCAACCCCTACCATAACTCGATACATGCCGCTGATGTCACGCAGGCTATGCATTGCTTCTTGCAGCAAAAACAGGTATGATTTTTAATGTATATTAAATTGTATTTACAAGAATGTAAGATGAATAGGTATTATATAAATACACTTGTTGTCTGTACATTTTATTACATATTATTATGTAAGTATTTGTGGTTGTAGTAATAGAGTCGTATCGTATATATCTATTTTTACTTGTTTTATTTAGGGAGATATCGTACATACGTTATATTCATTTGTTGTATTTACATTCATTCTTAATTTATTTACAAACAATAAGATGTAAAATTTATAAGTAAGCCTCGTACCGTTTTTTCATTTTAAAAGTAACAGAGTTTCCAACCTTCGGATCCAATTTCGTTCCTCAAAATGTAGATTTCGTGGTGCGATAAACTCTGAAAAACATCAGTCAGTTCGGCCTATTGCAGTCCACTGCTGGACATAGGCCTAATTTTCCAATGTTAAATTTTACCTATACTAGTTGCAAAAACAGCAATAATAAGATATTACTAAAAAAAACATTATTTGATAACAATTTTTAGAAATTTAATTTTTTGTTAGTTTAAAAAAAGTATAATTAGCAAAATAATAAACTATAATAATGTTTTATTGCATAACTTTATTAAGTGTCTAAATGAGAAGAGCTCCACGAAGCGAAAAAAATTTTAGACCAATTATTTAAACTTTTATGCCGTAATTTATAAAAACAGAGATTAGAAAATAAGTAGTTAATTAACAGTGGTGTAACTTTTTGAAAAATCGACATAAACTTTTTCTTCACCGAGGGTTTTTTCCTTCAAGTGCAGGTCGATTACACCATAATTTATTCAAATTTTTAAATTGTTATTTAATACTATAAAAAAATTATTTTAGGTGATATACCGGCTTTTTAGACGGGACGCCTATGGCGTAACGACCTCACGGAGTACTATTTTCAGCGTTAAAATAAATTATAAATAACAAAGATACAGTTCCGGGAATTTAGACTTTTTTATTGGAAATTTTCTCTTCTTTCAGGATCTTTTTTTAAAATTCCTTCAATGTGATTATTTTAAAAATTATTAAAGAAAAACTAAATACCTTCCTTTTTTTCTTATTTTGTTAATAACAATCGCAATTTTTTTATATGCTTAATAAACCCTTAATAAACATTTTTCTAGACATCATTCCGAATCGAATGTGCTATCGCCCATATTTTTAAGAGCTTTATCTCTATTTAACACGTTATTGAACTTGTTGACTAGACTATTATATCCCATACAATATTCAAAGCTGTCGCATTTGCTTTCTTGAAGTTAACGTATATTTTGCTGAAAATACGTCAAACAAACAGTATGAACAATGAACATGTCTTGATATTCAGTACTCGTATTTTTAATAAATTTATATAATATTTAAAACTGTTAAGAAGTGCTTAAAAGTAACAATAATAATAATGTAAACAAAAAATATAAACTACTAAAAAACCCCGTGAATTTCATACCGCATACCGCCATGTTTTTTTTTTTTGTAATATATATCAATTTTCTTTTTAATTCTCTTATTTCATATTTATGTAGGTATCAAACGAATAGTTTGACTATTGTATTGTAACTATATATAAAAGTAATTTTCTGTTTTCTGTTCGCCATTTTTTAAATATATAATTTCGTATAAAACCTTATTCTGATAGTAATGTACACAAAAAAAAGTTCTCCAATTTGATGAATTTGTTCGGAAGTTACGCGCGTACATACATTTCGGCGTTTTGTGCTATTTATATAGATTAGTATGAAAGCTAATGTAACAGGTTGAACCAGTATTAATTATGTTCCAGAAATAGAACCTCACAACTAGATGTCCCTCGAGGTTCCGTTGCTTTGAACTTTGACACCCGTCAGACTGGTTGATATTTATAATAACTATGCCCTGATTCTATGAATTACATTATGGTCTAAGAGACGTGGAAGAGCGACCTTCACCGATCAGATAACTCGATGAGACATATTTTTTATCAAATATAATTTTTGAACAAATCTGCCTATGATAACTTGCCTATCGAAAAGTGGTCATAGATACTTTTAATTTAATTGATTTTAATTAATTTTTTTTTATCACCTTCACTCATATGATAACCGAATGAGTTTTATATGAGTATCTCAATTGATAGTGTCATAGTGTGTAACACAAAGAATATGCCTAGGTAGGCTTGCCTACTTATTTTTGGTCATGGCTACCTGGCAAGTAGATGTGAACAGGTAGGTCAATATATACCTATATTCGATACTACATCGATCTGTTCGATTTGAAATTGATATCATAGGTAAGATATTGTAATTACAAAACCAACCATATAGGCTTGCCTGCAAAAACTAAAATAAAAAAAATGAAAAAATTGCCTTGACCACTTTTCGATAGGCAAGTTATCATAGGCATATTTGTTTATAAATTATATTTGATAAAAAATATGTCTCATCGAGTTATCAGATCGGTAAAGGTCGATGTTCCACGTCTCCTCTACTATTATTATATTTTGTGTTTAGAAGCTCTACTATCTACAAAATGTAATTAACTAAACGTAATGAACTACTCATAACATTCGATTGTTATCTGCCTACCCGCAAATGAGCATCGTGACGAATAAAACTACAACCCTTCTCCTACAAGGAGATTTTAACTTAACTAGAATTAATTGATTATGCATATTTTTTATTTAATTTATACAGAAAAAAAGTTCAGAAGCAAAAATATATTTCGCTCGCAAATTTCTTCGTAAAACCTTTTGTTGATAACTGATATTGCAATATTTCCTTTTTCTAGTAAGGGGCAAAGTGTGTGAAAAGATAACTTAAAGACTTTATTTGAGTTTATAGACTATTATGAATTTCTCCTGAACTCTATCATTTTAATTTACATAGAATTTGTATTACGACGATCACAATTCCCTTTAAGAGATATATCATTTAATGAAAGTACGTAGAAATGTGAATTTAGAACACTAAAAATGTTCTGAATTGAGGAATAAGTACCTTGAACTCTATCTCTCGTGAAGATACGTTTTGTGCAGCTTTTACGACTATCAGAATATTAAATTTTTAACTTAAGTGCTTATTATCATCCATGGATCATAATAAGCAGTGACTTCTAGCTTTTACTAAATATTTTCTAATGTGATTTTAAAAATGCGCATTAAAATATTATGATTTATAAATTATGATATTGTTTCTAGTATTTAATTAACTATTTTTTAAGTCGTAAATGAGCCCCTTCTACACAAGACATCTTCTTTAAAGAAGAGTTTGAGGGTTTTAACTGAGGTAGGGTACAGCAGGAAATTTCCTGCTCAAAATATGGAGCAGCCCGACTGGGGTAGTACCTAGACCTTACAGAAGAGTCGTTCAATTGGTATTTACATTGAATGATGTATATTGATATGAATAATAATATTATTACAGTTACAAATCGCTTTTTACAAATACAAATAGGTAACACGGTACCATGAATCAAATTAAATATAAAAATATCACCGTTGACAGCTATTAATAGTATATTAGTGGTCGCCCAGAGGTCGAAATTTGACCATAATTAAAAAATTGAATTCAAGAAAACCAAATAATTATGAAAATAAAGAACCTTTTAACTGAGGTAGGGCACAGCAGGAAATTTCCTGCTCAAAATTGGAGCAGCCCGACTGGGGTAATACCTCGACCTTACAGAAGACCACAGCTAAATAATACTGTTTTCAAGCAGTATTGTGTTCCTGTTGGTGGGTAAGGTGACCAGAGCTCCTGAGGGGGATTGGGGATAGGGTCGGCAACGCGCTTGCGATGCTTTGGTGTTGCAGGCGTCTATAGGCTACGGTCTTACCATCAGGTGAGCCGTACGCTTGTTTGCCAACCTAGTTACATTAAAAAAAATAATACGAAAAGCATATTAACTACTTGGCAACTATACCCTGATACACCTGTTATATTCATTGTTACCTTCCCAACATAATGTTTCTATTCTTCGAAAAATGTATACGTTATGAACTAGAATATATGTATAAAAAAGCTTTATAACGTAAATTAATATTATTTTTACACATTATAAATTGAGTACAAAATAAACTAATAATTATTTCATTACACGCAAAGTTACTAACGCAAATTTGCTACGAGCTACGCGCCATCAACGTAGCTCTTGTCCGAGATGCTACGAAGCGCGCCGAAGCGTAGCAACTCTTACGTAGGACGCATCACTGCATCCTAATATCGATGTGTAGCTATATTATATTGTTAATATGATTAAAACTTTAACAACGCTAAGACATTATCACGTAAATATTTTTACATTAATTTTTCTCATATTGTGTCCTTATTGTGTACATAGAGCGCACTAAAAGTTTCCGGAACTGGCCAGTTACATAAACAATATTTTAAAAGTAATTACAACATTTGAAAATGGAACTCTGTGGCTGTAGAATGCTGTTTGTTTTATCTGACTGTCAATTGTTTTTACATTGTGGCGCCATTTTAAGAAATGCGTTTCTACATTAACATTGAATTAACTCGAAAAAAATTTCGTAGTATGATTTTCTACGATTTTAAGTGCAATTTGACAGTTCAGCAGAGCCTCGCTCGGCTTCAATCTGCTTTTGGCGATGAAGCACCGTGCCAGACGACTATTTATAGCTGGTTTGCAGAACTCAAGCGCGGTCGTGTCATATGTATATCTCAGTGACGAATCTCGCGATGGTCGCTCGTCCACCGCTGTGAACAACAAAAACATTGATGCTGTGCTCCGTATGATCGAAACAGACAGGCATGTGACCTACCAAGAGATTCGGGCATCCTTAGACATAGGCATGAGTCAAATACAATCAATCCTACACAAACATTTAGGTGTGAGAAAACTATGCTCGCGGTGGATCCCACACAATTTGACCGAGGCTCAAAAAACGGACCGCATCACTTGGTGCAATGCCATTCTTACCAGATTCAATGAAGGAGCGTCAAATTTGGTGTGGGACATAGTAACAGGTGACGAAATATGGATTTATTGCTACGATCCCGAAAAAAAGCAGCAATCGAGCGTATGGGTCTTTCAAGGTGAGCCGAAACCTATCAAAGCGGCACGCGTGAAAAGTGCGTCTAAGCGGATGATTGCTTCTTTTTTTAATAAAAGTGGACACGTGGCTACTGTTGCTTTAGAGAATCGTCGTACTGTAAAAAGTGACTGGTACACGACCATTTGTTCGCCGGAAGTTATTGACAAACTGCGTAAAAATAACCGTAAACGCCGTATCATCTTGCACCACGACAATACTAGTTCCCACACGGCCAGACAGACAAACGAATGTTTGAAGATGAAAAACGTAGAACTTATGAGCCATCCTGCATACAGTCCCGACCTGGCATCTTGTGACTTTTTTCTGTTCCCAAAAATTAAGAACCAATTACGCGGGCAACGATTTTCTTCGCCAGAAGAGGCTGTCGAAGAGTATTATAGCGGGATCTTTCCATTCTTAATTCTATTATTTCATATTATGAATTCATTAGATTTCTGTCTGCGGCTTCGCCTGCGTAGAATATTATACGATTTTGGCTGTTTCGTTTTCTCCCGTTAAACTGTTACCAATCACACTATGTTATTTGTGTATGTGTTAAAGTAGCATTCTCCTAATTAAATAAATTTTAAAATAAGTCCAACACTTTTAGTGTTAACCCATTACAAACAAATCAAACATTAACTTTTAATGAAAGCGTATATCTATAAATTTTAAAGATATTTATATCGACCGTAAGCTGCCAATACCTCCTAAATGCTTTGAGGTCAACTTTACAGGAGACTATAAAAACTAAATATTAACAAAATTACGGATGGTATTTATGAACCCAAGATCCAAGTTTATTATTTTTACAGTAGTTTTATTTAGTAGTCCTTTAGGGCTGTAAGTTAGAAGGTATTATATTATATAGATAGGAGGTATTGCCGCCCAAACACTATTTCGCTGTAGATAGTAGGTATTTGTGTAACGACTTTTGGATGTTTAGTGCATTTTGTCAGTTAAAATAAATAGCCACTTCTATCATTACGATATAAAGCTAACAGATGGCGCAAAAAAAAAAACAATTTCATTAAAAATGTTAGTTAGAAGGTATTGGTAGCTTACGGTCGATATAATCCTTGCTTGCTTTGACTTGTATATCTTGTTACTTAGCTTATGTTGTTCTGACTAAAGTGCACCAACCTTACATTACAAAGAAGAGCCAAAGAACTTATGTATAATTATAAAAGTCTTACAACTTCAGTTCTATGTACAATTTAAAATAGAACAATCTAATTATACAGCAGCGAAATAATTGTATTCGCTCGCTAACGAAAAAGAAACCCACTTAAATTACATCGACAAATTCGCATTTTTAGGAATAACTCAAAAACTACTAATCAGAATTCAGATCTTGATCACATTTGTATGGGACCGCATGATAAGCGGTAAGCCAGTAAACAGTTATGCAGTAACACACATAAAAACAATCAATGGATTTGAGAACCTCCTCCTGTTTTGATGTCGTTTAATTAAGTATCAATAAATTTAAAAATACAATTATTTCGGCCTGTCGCTGTCCACTGCTGGGCATAGGCCTCCCCAAGTTCAACTCGTGTGTTTTGCCCATAGTCACTACGCCGGGCTGGCAGGTTGTTGACCGCAGGGTTGACTTTTTCGCACCGAAAACGCTGCTGCCCGTCTTCGTCCTGAGTATTTGAAAGCCAGCAATTACATGGTTATCCCGCCATTGGTCGGCTTTTCAAGTTCCAAGTTGGTAGTGGAATTGTGTTATCCCTTATTCGCCTCTTACGACACCCACAGGAAGAGAGAGGATGGCTATATTCTTTACTGCTGTAACTACACAGCATTATAAATATAATAATGAAATATCATGCGAATTGTTATATTATTCGACAGTAAGCAATGACAAGAATTTATATACATATCTGATAATGAAATCATACTTAGAGTAGTGTTTGTTTGTATAGTAGTCTATTCCAACTATTTTCATTGAGAAGGGTTGTAGTCGGCTTAGGAGTAGCAGAGAATCTTTGAGATGAATTTGAGAATCTAATCTATAAATAACTTAATAAAAAAACGAATAATAAAAGCGTCCATAAATTTAATTTCTAAAGACAAGCCGACCAGTATGGTGTTACCCACTGCGACTTGTTTTTATCACCTAACCCCTGGTTTAGGGTTGATGATAGTTAGGGAAAGAAAAATCTTTATTTGTAAACATTTAAATATGGGATTTTGGGTATTCAAATTTAAATTTAATCTTATATTATCAAATTATATAAACAAATAAAAAACGTCGAAGTAGACAGGCATGCATAACATGTGTGCCGTAAAATTGTATATAAAAAGTACTATATACTTTGAGTTAAATTACTGCGAATATATGTATAATAAAATTTAATTTTGCTTTAAAAAAAATTCAGTAATATGAATGTGGCTTTGTAATAAATTTTATGTAAGTTTTACTTTCCGTAAACTTTACATTTGAAAGAGAAAAGAGAACCTTAAATAATAAGTTAGTACAATGCTTTACGTGTTGTTATTGTATTCAACTTTCTTATTGCTGTACTGAAACTTTGACTAAGCTGTTCTTTAATATTTATTTACCTACTAGTAACAACAGACAGACTTCGTTCTGTCTGTTGTTACTTTTTTTGTATGAACACCACATAAAAACCTTGCGTGGGTTTTTTAAAGGAACATACAAAAAAAATTAGCCGAATCGATCGAGCCATTCTCGAGTTATGCGCTTAGCAACATTCATTTTTAACCGACTTCCAAAAAAGGAGGAGGTTCTCAATTCGACTGTATTTTTTTTTTATGTATGTTAGCTCAGAACTTTTGACTGGGTGGACCGATTTCGATCAATTTTGTTTTAATTGAAAGGAGTTGCGTGTCATGTGGTCCCATTTTTTTTTAAATAAGATCTGACAAGTACTTTTAGAGTTATATCTAATAATGCGTATTTACTTGACTACTTTTTCGTCGACCTACGTTGTATTATACCGCATAACTTTTTACTCGGTGTACCGATTTTGATGATTCTTACTTTAATCGAAAGCTAATACTTGTCATCTAGTCTTCGTGAAATTAGACCGAGATCTGATTACAACTTTTTGAGTAATCTTTAATAGCGCGTATTTACTTGACTATTTTTTCGTCTTATCACGTTGTATTACTTGTCGATGTACTTGAAGTCGGTTTTTTTTCGTTTGCGAGCAAACACAATTATATTATATAGACTAGCTGACCCGGCGAACTTCGTACCGCCTAACAGTCGATTCTTTAATTATTTTTTTTAATAATTTTTCTTCCAGTAATCCCTCCACTAACACTTAAACTTTATGGTATGGTATTAAAGTTCAAATTGACTTTTAAGTATTATTACGAATCTTTTGTATGCGAATATAGAAAAGTGTTGTTTTTAGACTTATCAGATTTTTTTTTTAAATTTTTTCTCCGTAATAATCATCCTCGTACTTCAAGGAATATTATAAAAAAAGAAATAGCGAAATCGGATCAGCCGCTCTTGAGATTTGCGCTTAGCAACACATTTAGCGATTCATTTTTATATATACCTATAGAGATAGAGATTTTACTAAGGTATAACTCTAATGACTTATTCACCAATTAATAGATATATTGTAAAATAAGCACTTACATAAAAGAACTTTGTTTTATCGTTGCAAATGATAAAAATGAAAAGACGTTGATTATAGTAACAAATATATAATTAACTTAAAGAAGGGAGAAACACAAACAAACATAATATTCAATAAATGTAAATCCCGTTAACGTGTACATATAAAATATTATTGAATAACCGACATTGTACTTCGGGATCAAATTTCTTCAAATGTTTCGGTAACTCAAAGTTGTCAATATAGAGAATCAGTTACGGAATTTAACAGAATTTGTTGATAAAAAAATGTTGCCTAATAACTTTTTATATTTTCTATGTTGTGTTAACTGTATTATGAAGAATGGAATGTTTTATACTATCGAATGGAATAAATATTTCGACGATCTTTAGAGAATTACATTGATTGATATAACAATGTCTATTGTACACACTTGTACAGATAGCAAAACATGAATGATGAAAAAAAATTCACAAGCATTTTGTAAAGTATCATGATACATCTAATTTTAATTAATTTTTCGTAACCTGCTGAGATGAAATTATTTAGGTTTTATTGCGAAAGAAATATTAAAGAAATACAAATTTGAAGAGAAACTAGATTTCGATCTGTACAATTATGAACCACGTTTTTAATGATGAAAATCGTCCAGGTCCACCTTCTTGAATGCGCTGTTTTGACGGTAGGAGTACGGTTGGCAACGCGCTTGCAATGTTTTTGGTTTTACAATTATACATATATTGGCTTTGATAACAGCTTTATCATAATGCGGTACCATATAATCATACGCTTGTTTGCCACCCTTAATGTTACAAAAATAAAATATCTTAATTAATGATCTGATTGAATTTTCGAAAAAAAGTAATATAAATAAATTCTACATTATAACTGTTTTTTTCCATTTATAAAATTCTAATAGCGACAGCCTTATTTACGGCATCGTTTTGAACAACAACCCCGCTGGTTGTATACATGAATATGAAATAGATTTTATACAACACATACACTTTAAAAAGAATGTTACAGTTACGGGATAATTGTTTTTTCCTCGAATTTATGAAAATTCAAATATTATAAAGATTTACTTAAATTACTTACTTCAGCGAACGCATTTGTTTGTTATCAGGAAATAAAAATATTAAAAGAAATAATGATTTTATCGAATGACTAGCTGCTGCCCGCGACGTCGTCTGCGTGCGTTCACTGCTCGTTCCCCGTAGGTGATAGCGTGATAATATGTAGCCTATGTTCTGACCCGATTTGATAATAATATTCGTGCCAAATTTGAAGTAAATCCATGCAGTATTTTTTGAGTTTATCCCGGACATCATTTTATACATCTATACATATGTATATATGTATAGATGTGTAAAAAATGCCAGAGCAATAAACGCTGGCTTTCATTCGGGCTGAAACGGCACGTTCAGGAAACCACTTGTAACTTGATCGATTGCATTAAAGAGCAATGGTGAATTGTTTTCGTTTCAATTTATCACGCATTAATTTGCTTTTGCCGTTTTTGTTTTGCTTAGATTTAATAGATATTAAAATTTATTCTGTAAGTTCGCCGGGTCAGCTAGTTAGTAATATAAAATACTTATAAAATAAATGTATCAGATACTTCATACCATATCAATAGTAAGTATCCATTCCAGATTCTTGATCACTTGGAACCGATCGAGATAATGGCTTCGCTGCTGGCTGCCATCGCCCACGACATGGACCATCCCGGGGTGAACCAGCCCTTCTTGATCGCGACCTCCAACCATCTCGCGGCTCTTTACGAGGTCAGTATACTTACGGGCTTTCTTTTAATTTCAGTATCATTTATTATACACATTACTTTGTAACAGTTTATTATTATATTTATATCACGAGATGTTTCATGCATAACGATGGCACACAATGCGTACTCTTTTGGTAATCAAGAAAATAGTGAGTCATTGCTGTCACTTACCTAAGCTGTTCGAATTGACCACTTTAAGTAAGCCATTCAGACAGACGTTCTAATCTACTTTGTTTTAACAAAGTAAATTAGAACTATTGATCAAGGAGCATGGTTAAGCTAAGTGACAGTGATAAGATACTATTTTCTTAACATGATAAGACTAGCGAGTTAGTCTCGCCGCTCGCTTCCGCACATATAATTATGTTTTGATTATTTTAATATTTACTACTCATTTTTCGAATTAGAATTTTTTTATAATTTAATAAATAATTAAATACATATAAATTATGTTTTGATTATTTTAATATTTACTAGTCATTTTTCGAATTAGAAATTGTTAGTATTTTTTTTATTTAATAAATAATCGAGTACATATAAATCATGTTTTGATTATTTTAACTTTACTAGTAATTTTTATAATTAGTTAGTAATTTTTTTTTTATTTAATAAATTACGTACATCTAAATCGTTAAATATAAGTAATAATTTGATACTTTTATAACATAAGTACCTGGGTGACCGAGCCTAGCTCGGTATTTTCATTTTATTTTTTGTTTTTCTTTTTTTTTTCTCGGTATTTTTATATTTTAATTTTATTCAAATAATAAATCCCGAGTGAAATTTAAAAAAAAAAGAGAAAATTTATCTGGAGACTGAGATTCGAACCCGGGTCAACGCGATTTGTCACCCGCCCATTTCCTAATTACGCTATTACGGTTATGATGTCAGTAGTGAAATTAAGCTTCGTATTCTAATGATATTTTTTCATTGCCTAAAAACAGGGATAAACGAGATTTTTTTTAAATGAATCCTAGCTAGATCAATTTTTCGTCCCCGAAATCCCCTGCATACTAAATTTTACGAAAATCGTTGGAGCCGATTCCGAGATTCAGATTCTATATATATATATATATATATATATATATACAAGAATTGCTCGTTTAAAAGTATAAGATTATGCACACGTTGCCAGTTAATCATTGAATTCCACAGTAACATGTTAATATTTTATAATAAGCGCTTATTATTATTATTATTATATTATTATTTATATTATTATTATTATCCTTCTCCTATATGGAGAAGAGGCCTATGCCCAACAGTGGGATATTAGAGGCTGAATCGTAATAAGTGCTTGTCTGTACGTTTTCTGAACCTAAGCAATCAAAACACTTTACCGGACTACTACAATGTCTATTATATAACCTAATATCTAATTAACATACTGAATTAAACACTAAATTATATACAGACATTTTAATTAAATTCTCGAGTTAAATCCTCACGTCAGGTTAATTTCAACATCTGTTATCCAATACTAATGCAGCTTAGAACTTTGAAGGTAATATACAATTTAAACGTAACTAACTGCGAGCGCTTTGACAAAAACCAATTACAGCGTCAACTTTACTCAAACATAGAGGTATTTGTTTAAAGAGAATTGTGAACCAATGTAGTTAATGTATTAACAGGATCACTATATTTAATATTTTAGCGCGATTTCTCTAATATGTCTCCAAAACTAATACACTTGGTTTTTTTTTTTAATTTAAGTTTAATATTTAAAATAAATTCATTTAGATGTTTGGTATTTTTCTGTTTAAATTTTAAGTGTAGAATGATTTACATATATGTATATTCTTACGTTAAAACAGTTTTCAATACTTTTCATTGAGATAGGGAAAATCACAGCAGGAAATATCCTGCTCAAATCTCGAGCAGCCCTGTCTGTCTGGGAGTCTGGGAAATACGTTAACCGTCACCTTAACCTTACAGAATCACAATCACGATTCAGCCTGTAATATCTCACTGTTGGGCATAGGCCTCTTCCCCGTGTAGGAGAAGGATCGGAGCTTAATCCACCACGCTGCTCCAATGCGTGTTGGCGGATATATTATTCCCTACTATGAGTAACGATCGCTATCAGGTGTACATGATAACAACTGAGACCGATGGCTTAACGTGCTCTCCGAGGCCCAATCGCAATCCAGTGCTGTGACCGCTGCGCAAACGCGGAGTCACACCTTACAGAACTTAACCTTACAGAATATCACAGCTAAATGACATTACTCTTAAGTAGTGTTGTGTTCCTGTGGTGGGTAAGGTAGCCAGAGCTACTGTGGAGTATCGAGGGTAGGATCGGCGTAGCGCTTGAGATGTTTCTGTGTTTTTACAGGCGTCTATAGACTACGGTAATTTGTAATTGTAATTGACTTACGGTGTTGGGACGTACCCTTATTTGCCGCCCTAGTCAAATAAAAAGTATATTCCTTAAGAAGCGTTTAAAATTAAGTAATGAGCGAATACTAAAAAGTCTAAGCTACCCACAGTACTGAGACCAAGTGTATAAACATCTGCAATAATCTTAAACGAGTTGTTCAATTTCAAAAAAAAATGCATTGCTGATAAGAAGCAGCGAGATCAGAAGGATTTGGAAAGGGATCGGTGGATTTTACAAAACACTATATTTACACACCTCCTTAAGCCCAATTCCGAACCTTATATTCCTTTTCGTCGATCTAGTCGTTGTTGTGTACAGGCTCTAAGCTGTTACTTATACATAGGGTCTGATTGATAGATTTAGTGTGTAACGTTCCACTGTTGGTATAAGGCCTCTTTCTCCATAAAGGTGAAGGGTTGGAGCTTAGGGTCAAGACAGTTACAACAGAAGTGAGCGAGTATGTTGTTTTTACGCATAAACGATTGTTTTTGAATTTTCTTTTGTACAAATCTTGTCCTGACAGTAACAAACATTAAAAAAAGAATTATCCAATTTGGTACAATCATCCGAAAGCCGTGCGGGTCCACACATTTCGGCAATTTATTAATAGAATAACTAGCGGATTGCAGACAGCAGACGTTGTTCTGCCCGGCATAACAGCTACCAAATTTGAACCAAATCCTTTAGGAGGAGTTAGGTGATGAAAATGCGTATAAAAGAATTACATGTATTAGGATAGTTAATGCAGGCGTTCTTCCAATGATTGGCACATTTTCCGTCTTATAAAACAGTCATAGAGTTCGCGATGATATAATACAGAAATTATCGCCGCTCACCAAAAGCCACGCCAGCGACACGGTAACAAGCGGTTTTACCATTTCAACTTCGGACTTGATGGTGAGACCGGAAATACATAATAGAACTTCTAAAAATAAATCGATAATTTGTTTTGAAATTTCAAGGCGCGTAAAATTATACAACTTAGATTAAAAAAATAAGTAATAAATAATGCGTATTAAATATTTTCCTGTGTACAGACTTCAAAGGGTAAAAATTCATGTAGCTTCAATAAAATATATATAACATTTCCTCAGTTTTGTAATAAGGTTTACGTAGGTACACATCTGTAGTCTATATAGATATTTTATTTACACACTGGATTATAAAGATTTTTATTACGCTTACACTTTATCTTGTTGATATAAATTGTGCTCTACTGCCGAGATTTTTCTCATGTCATTAATAAATAATTATCTTTTTATTTTGGTAAACGGTTGACATTTCGTAATCTAAATCTAATCTAATCTAAATATATATATAAAATGCTTTGTTGTACGCAAATACGCAGTTTTTCTCTATCACCACTAAACCCAATCAACTTCCCGTTGATGTGGTAAATACCCCTTGGTCTACAGGTGGTAGTAATGGAGTTTGGTCGCGGTTGGTGAAAGTGGGTGGTGTGGGGTGGTGAAAATGTTAAAACATATATTTCTGTCCTTTTCTAGCGCATTAAGACATCTGAAAAGATCTCAAAATTTCTGTAATGATCTAGAAAGTTTCTGCGATGTATTTTAACCCGAGCAACGCCGGGTTTCGCTGCTAGTATTAATTATTTTAGAAATGACTAGCTGTTGACCGCAGCTTAACTTTCGTAAAAATGCATTTTATTTACAAAGAGGTACTAAAGTAGTACCGGAATATTATAATACAATAATTTAACACCTTTTCGCATACCACAGTTATCGACTTTGGTGCGATAGAACTACAAGACTGCTCACAGCGCAGAGCTGTCCCGCGAACAACACAGAATCAGTTGTGAGAAATACAGTCTCCCCTTAGGTCTACTTCAGCTATTTTTAGTTAGTTTCAGTAATACGAAATAATATCCTATTTTACCATCCAGAATTCTGCAAACGATGAAGTACATATGTTTTAGTCATTTTTGGTTAGAAACCTTTAAACAAAATTTCGTCCCCTTTAATATCAAGGGGCACAATTTCTACAAACGCTGAAACCTGTTTTTACCATAGGTTTTTACCCTTTTTTATTCAGCAGACTAAAAAACACATTTTAATTTTTCTTTTCCGCCGACCCGCATTAGAGCAGCGTGGTTGATTAAGCTCTAATCCTTCTCCTACATGGGGAAAGAGGCCTCTATGCCCAGCTGTGGGATATTACAGGCTGAAGCGTATTTTCTCTTATTTCAAAAATGATGGACTCTCCGTACAAACTGTCAACCCCTATTTCACCTCGTAAAACTACTAAAAGACTTTCATAAAAACTTGCTAAATATCAGTTTCTTTTTTGATGCGGCCCTTACCCAATATTCGTGGACGTCTCTGTTAACTACCTCCCTGCCGAATTTCAAGTTTGTAGCACAAAAGAATTAAGGACTTTTATAAAAGTCTTTCGAGAGTGCTGAGATCACCTTAATGCGGTCCTGTCGCTAAAATCCGTTCTTAACGGACATCTGCGGACTATAAATTACTTGCCTGTCAAATTTTATGTTTAAACGTTCAGCGGTTTTCGAGATTCGTGATGAGTGAATGATCTAACGATTTTATATGTATGTAAAGATTCACTATTAAATAATTGTTTCATATGATTCTGATACGTACTGAGCAGCGGTTATGATACTAGAGACAGTCTGATAATGCGCGCTAATACGAAAATACAAATAAAAAAAATCATTCACATATAAGGCAAAAATAGCCGTCAATAAATCAGGTGTAACCCAAATTTCCTGTTATTGTAGCGGGTCGAGCGCGAGCGCGTCCTGTCTGGTCAGTGATAATAATCGATAGTAGCAAGGACGAATTATTCTGCAGTACCGAAATAACACTAACGAATCACATTGACGCCAGAGCAATTTTATTGAGTACCTGACCTCCTCGTTAGGAATGGGATTAAGTTCTTTATCCATTCACTAATAATCTATACTATAATATTATAAAGCTGAAGAGTTTGTTTGTTTGTACGTGCTAATTTTAGGATTACTATTTATTAGCTTTTTGTATTTTTCTGTTTGCTTGGCGCCGTAGTTTCATCGTTGCTGTACTACCAATGGAGTAATCAGGTCCTTCCTAAACATTTTTCTAGTACCAGTTCTCTGGGCCAACAAACAATATACCTCATGTATTTTATAATTAAATCTCAAATTAAAAAGTCTTTTTTATTTATTAAAAAGCGGTTTTAAACGTTATTATTAGTAAGTATCTAATTCTTGATAGTAAAAATCGTAAATAAATATTCTTTATTTATATTCAAACATGCATAACACGGAGAAAACGACTAACAAACAACTAACATGGTTCAAGTATTTCAAGTTCCTGAAAAGCCTAAGTATAATAATTGATTGTTAAACGACCTTAAACTGTACTTATTGTAACATGAAGTTATAATTATTATAAACTAGCTGACCCGGCGAACTTCGTACCGCCTAACAGTCGATTCCTTAATTTTTTATTTTTATTTAATACTCTTATCCTTGTCGTAACCCCTCCACTAACACTTAAACTTTATGGTATGGTATTAAAGTTCAAATTGACTCTTAAGTATTATTACGAATGTTTTATATGGGAATATAGAAAATTGTTGTTTTTAGACTTTTTCAGGGAATTTTTAATTTTCTCTCCGTAAGAACTATCCTCGTAATTCAAGGAATATTATAAAAAAAGAATTAGCGAAATCGGTTCAGCCACTTAAAATAAGTATTGGCCGAATTTGTCTAGCCGTTGGGTTATGCAAGACATTTAATGATTAATTTTATAATTGTATAGCTAATCCTTACTTTGTTTAATGTATCAAGCTATAAATGTTTCGAACAATATATGGGGAATAAAGTTTATATTATTATTGAAATGTTATTTCAAAAGAATGAAAATATAGTGTATGAATTAATCAATTATCTTGATGACATTATGTCGAGCACTTTCACATTTAATTTGAATGAATAAACTCGTCGATAACTGAGTTTTGAGTTAAGAGGTGCAATTGAAATCGCGTATATTAATATTATTCGCGTAAATGTATTCCAACTACCTGCCCTATAATTCATTTATATACTTTCTATTTTTTCTGTACGTATAGGAAATTAACTCTTCAATATTGTATATTAATATAAGAAAGAGATTAATAACGAAAACTGAATTTCACGTTTATTAAATAAACAAAAAATATCCTTCGGTTTCGAAGATACCTTTTTAATAAAACTGTGAATATTTTAATACATACGGTACCTGTAACGGCTTTATTAAAATACAATGTTAATTTAATCAAACGCGATCTTGTGAAGTAAATGGCTTTAAAAAAAATTAACACCTTTACGTTATTAATAATGAAATTTTACACCCGACGACGCGTAACAGCAGAATATTTCCTATAATCGACTCTGTAAGTAGTAGATTCAATTTTATTAGAAAACGTGAACATCGTACGATCTTTCTTACTATTTATTATCTCTTCTTCAGTATTTTAACCGACTTCAAAAAAGGAGGAGGTTTCTCAATTCGACCTCATAGGTATATGTTTTTTTTATGTATGTTTGGGGATAACTTCGTCGTTTATGAACCGATTTTGATAATTCTTTTTTTCTTGGAAAGGAGATATCCCAACTTAGGTACCATGATCAGGAAACCAGGATCTGATGATGGGATCCCAGTGAAAACGAGGAGAACACTTGAAAATCGTAGTGACGTCTAGTGCGTTTGTTAATTTATTTATTATTTATTACTTGCCGATGAAACTGAAGTCGGTTTTTTTCGTTTGCTTGCAAACACTATCATTATAAGTAGCTTATTTAATAAGTAGTGGAATAAATATAACAGGAATGTTAGTGCTATTCCTGTAGTTATAGTATACGGTTTAGTTAATAAATACAAAGCTTAATTGCGCTTACGTTCGACTGCGCTTTAGCTCTTGAAGCTCAGTATTGTTTATATTTATTAATCTATATTGTTAATATGTTTTTAGTATTAAAACAAACACTCTATTCTTAATATTTTTTACTATTATATTTAGTGCATGCTTAGTGCACGCAGGTTGTGCAATAAGTTGAGGGCTTGTCTAAGAAGAAAACCTAGAAGGCATTCTTCGAAAACTCGCGCTACCTCAGGCTCGAAAACCATTATTCATTTTGAGATCATGCACTTGACATGTGTAGTAACAAAAAAATAACCCAAAAAGAACCCTTTGAACAACTAAAGACTTTCAAAATTGAAAACGAATACAAAAAGTCTTAATACTCTCACTGCACTGTTATGGATTACCATACAATACCAATCTATATATATAAAAGAGATTTCCACCCATTAACTCATCACGATATCTCTGGAACCATAAGGCCTAGAGACTTGAAATTTGGTAGGAATATTCCTTTCGCCAAGTAGAGGTCAGCTAAGAACGGATTTTACAAAATTCCACCCACAAGAGGGGGTGCGGGAGTTATTAACATAAATGGCAAAACAACGTTTGCGGGGTCAGCTAGTAAATTAATAATTAAATGACAAGAATTTTGTGTCTTTAATTAGAGTCTTATTTGATACGTTTTTTAATAATTAAAGAAAAAAAAGTGGTCTTACAGCCTTTCTTAGTAGGTAATCAATCTATTTTTCTGTGTGTGAGTGTATGTATATAATGGTATATGTATATCTATACATATAATAAAATTGTAGGAAAGTCAAAACTGTACATTGAATATTTTTTTTAAAGAATACTTGAGGTGTGATCTACAATCGATACCGAAGCCAAAAATATAGTTTTTAGAATTTTTGTCTGTTTGTCTGTTTGTCTGTTTGTCTGTATGTATGTCCGGGATAAACTCAGAAAGTACTGCATGGATTTACTTCAAATTTGGCACGAATATTATTAAGAAGTCGGGTCAGAACATAGGCTACATATTATAACGCTATCACCTACGGGGAACGAGCAGTGAACCTTTATTTCTTCAAATGTACGTCCGGGATAAACTCAAAAAGTACTGCATGGATCTACTTCAAATTTGGCACGAATATTATTAAGAAGTCGGGTCAGAATATAGGCTACATATTATCACGCTATCACCTACGGGGAACGAACAGTGAACGCACGCAGACGACGTCGCGGGCAGCAGCTAGTATAGAATAAAGAGTGGTTTGTGCCCAATAATATTGGGAAGGTATTCGAGTGATTTAATAACTGCATACACATTGCGGACGAACGGGAGATTAAAATAGGTACATATCATCGATTTATACTGTGATTGCCATACATACCATTTAATTTTATTGATATGGCTGAAAACGTCAACAACGCGGAGTGGTAATCACAATAGTAGTCTATCAAAACGATTTTGCACGATAAATAAGGGTTAAATTTCATGCCTACAGTTCGGTATTTCAAGTTATTGAGATATTGAGCGCTCCTTGAGGTAACTTATTGAGACGGAAATTAAAGGCGGCACTCTGATAACTGAGCGCCCCGTCAAACTGTTTAAGGATCGATCAATATTGAGCCCGTAATTTTTTCATCACGCATCTATGAATCAATTCATTTCTACAAGAATACAGATACTTTTTACGCTTATTTGAATAATGTTCTAATCATCAATACATATAATAAAAATGTAACGGATCGCTGTCTGTACATGGGAGCTATACGAGAAAAAATCTTATTGGAACCTTTATCAACGCAAATAGCACCCAAAAAATAATTGTTAGAATTTTGGTCTGTTTGTCTGTTGGCCTGTGCGTTTGTGCACGCTATTCTCTGAAACGGCTTATCCGATTTAGATGTGGTTTTTACTAATATGTTGTGGCAAGCTTAGCTTAACGTCACTATTCCGCGCGGACAAAGTCGCGAAGACAGCTAGTTTTACTATATATTAATAGACTCGTAATTAGTTTCATAAAATATGGTCTACACCTACACACTACAACTGCTTCGTAAATACGAACCGCTTAACTTCGATCAGTTGTTAAGTAAACTTTAAATAAATAAACTTTATGTGGAACTTGTGAAGGTTTCCACAAGGAACATTACAAAAGAAAGTTGCCTTATGTAAATCTTACTATTTTGGAGTATGCATGTGTATTATTTTATGCTGTTTGTTTCTCAATATTTAAAAATAGCGTAAATTAATAAAGACATTTGCAAAAGTAAAATACTGTAAATCAATAATGCATGATTCTAATATTTCATTCACACTGTTAAAATTATAACAAGGCGCAGATATTTTATAAGGCCAATGCACAAACGCATCCTAGAATAAATTTTTCCGTTATAACTACGTTTCTTGATAACGTTCGAATGAATCCAATTATTTTTTAAAGTAAACGACTTCAGATAAGTGGATAAGTTCCTCATAGAAATATGAAGTTAAACTCTCTCTTTAAAACTGTTTTAAAACTGTGCCGACTTAAAACTTCTTTATAATAAACGCTTGTTTGGATCGAAAGCAGTGTTTGTTTGAAACTTTAATTTAGAATTTAGATAACATCTTTAGACTCGAAGTGTACATTATTTTCGCATGTTTTATTTTATACGTTTTTTGTTAAATTAAAATCAATAAAATTTATTAAAAAAGTATTCAGTATTTTACAGAGTTTTGTTACTAATATAGTATCATTTTATCTGAAAGATAAGAAGGAAAATCTGCATAAATAAGTATCTTTTACTTCTACTTCTTTAAGATTAATGAGTATTTTTTATTATCTGACATAGAAGTTTTGAGTAATATTGTTACGTAGGCATGTGTGCTTTAAGCTTGTATAGCGCATTACATGTAAGTTTGTATTTCATCGATTGTGGAAAAATGTTATCCATAACTAGCTTTTAACTGAGGTAGAGCACAGCAGGAAATTTCCTGTTCAAAATGTGGAGCAGCCCGACTGGGGAAGTACCTCGACCTTACAAGAAGATCATAGCTAAATAATTCTGCTTTCAAGCAGTATTGTTTTCCTGTTGGTGAGTAAGGTGACCAGAGCTCCTGGGGGGGCATTGGGGTTAGGGTCGGCAACGCGCTTGCGATACTTCTGGTGTTGCAGACGTCTACTGTATATGCTACAGTTTTCGCGTACCATCAGGTGAGCCGTACGCTGGTTTGCCGACCTAGTTATATAAAAAAAATATTTAACAGCGGGAGGTAAAATAGGTCATTAGGATTTGTTGCACCTCAAACAAGAAACTACAAATTTTAGATTCACAATTGCGAATAAGAATATGCCATAAATACTGTGGAAGTCAATGGTAAAAAGAATAATATATCATAATCTTTTGTTCTTTGGTACCGTCATTTATTAAATAGTGTTAATGGCAACCGGTGAAACACACCCTAAAGTGTGTCTATTACCTACTAAATGGCGCGCGTACACGTCAACAGTTCAAGTGCAGTTATGTTAATCTATACAAATAAATAAAATTGGAGTGTCTGTTTGTAATATTAAAATAACCGCTTTTTATTAAATGCATATGTATGTATACACAGTACATATACCAAAAATAACATTTTTTACAATTTTTGTCTGTCTCTCTATCTGTCTGTTTCTTCCGGGTAATCCTTAAAACGGATGGACTGATTTTGACGGGACTTCCACTGGCAGATAGCTGATATAATAAGGAGTAACTTAGGCTACTTTTATTTTAGAAATTTATTTATTTTATAACTCTACATACATACATATAATCACGCCTCTTTCCCGTAGGGGTAGACCACTTCTTTCCACTTGCTACGATCCCGATTACACACTTGTTTCGCTTCGTCCACTTTCATTATAACTCTGCGCACTGAAAAATGAATTTTTTTGTTAAATTTCACGAGGACGAAGTCTCGGGCACTGCTAGTATTTAATAAGTGCAAACAACACGTCATGTTAAACATTATGTCATTTTATGTTTAAACTAATTGAAACTAGTTATATAAGTTTTTATACTTTCATGGTCACAAACACTTTAATTTGTATTATGTAAAACGGTATATTTACCTAGTTTGTTGTTAGTCATTTTGAGAGTATTGATTCTATTGTTTACTTCGCTTACTTTGACAATTTCATAAACCTCTCTCTCCAACTGAAACCGAACCGTCAGAACTAATCAATGTTATAAACCGCAACCGAAAATGCCTATCTTTAAATCTGTAATCAATGTATTACTAATTGCCTTATCCAAATCGAGATCTCATATTTCATGAATATGTTTTATGTTTTCTTGAACTTACACCACAGCTCTTGATATTCGGACAACTGTCTCATACACCTTGACACAAAACAAAATCATGACAAGCACACATAGCGTCTCACATCAAGACTATTTAAATGACTCATACACTTCTTTCTTAAATCTATGCTCATACAATAATTAAAGGCCAAATTGTCGAACATTGCTTAATCATTTACACGGCTTAAACATTAATACAATTTGTATTTAGCTAACATTTTAACATTAGTTTTTGTACCGCAATTTCGATCATATATACAAAATAACCACTTGTTACTAGTACTAATTTATCATACAAGTGACTGTATATTTTACTGATCAGTAATAAATATTCTATACCAAAAAAATTAAATAATCCTCTTGTCATCAAGGTTAGGTTAGGTAAATGAGATCTTTATGATTTGTTATGTACAACTTTTTTTAAATCCTTTTCATAGAATACATCGGTACTGGAGAACCATCACTGGCGTGCCGCCATCAGCTGCATCATAGAGAGTGGCTTGATCGAAGCTGAGGATATCCGGGTTAAAGTGGAGCGCCAGATCAGCTCGCTCATCCTGGCTACCGACATCACTAGGCAACAGGAGTTCCTGAATCAGTTCAAGGTAAGTCCTCGAGATTGTTAAACATACCGTGTGACCGGTCTAATGAAATTCAGTGAAATCTTTTCTCGACATCTGCCACGTATCAATTTATTTATTTACTTGTATTTACCAGCGTTCGTAATTCCGTACAATTTTTTATTTTATTTTTGGAAACCATCGGTTTTTAACCGACTTCCAAAAAAGTAGGAGGACCTCTGAACTTTTGACTTGGTGGACCAATATAGATTATTTTTTTTTAATCGAAAGGTGGTGCCGTTCATGTGGCCCCATTTAAATTTGATTGAGATCTAACAAGTATTTTTTGAGTTATATCTAATCATGCGTATTTACTTGACTATTTTTTCGTCGGCCTACGTTGTATTTATACCGCAAAACAAAATTAAAATTAAATCAAATTGTATTGTATCATAAAGTATAACAACTGCTAGTAAACCTTGATAATAATAAATAAATTTTTACTAGATATACCGATTTTGATGATCGATCGATCTTGTTTTATTCGAAAACTGATACTTGTCTTGTAGTCCCATTTAAATTTTTATCGAGATCTTAATTTTTGAGCAATCTTTTATAACGCGTATTTACTTGTCAATGTAATTGAAGTCGGTTTGTTTTTCGTTTGCGAGCAAACACAATTATTTATGAAACATATTTGCTACAAATCAATTTTTCAAGAATTTTTTACTTATATTGGCTACATGCTATTAAAGTAAAAAATCACTCTCTCTCTCGTGTATCCTCTATTTCAAGAAAAATACAGACGTTTCCTACCCTACAGACAGTAGGGAATTACGGCTTCTGAGAATAAGGTGCACAATACATAGAAATACAAAAAGTGTAAAAGATGTAAAACTGATTCTTAAGTGACTTAAAATAAGTATTTATTTTAAGTCACAGCACTGAGTAGGTAAGAACCGTGTGATGTTTTTACGTTATCTATATATCTAGCAATTCTTGTATATATATATAGAATCTGAATCCCGGAATCGGCTCCAACGATTTTCGTGTTTAGTATGTGGGGATTTCGGGGGCAATAAATTGATCTAGCTAGGATTCATTTTTAGAAAATGTCTTTTTATTCCTGTTTTTAGGCTTAGAAAAATTGCTAAAATATCGTTAGAATAGGAAGGTAAATTTCGCAATTGTCATTAAAGTTGTGATAGCTCAGGTGAGAAATCGGACGGTCGCGGTCGGGATTTACCGAGAAAACCACGGTTCAAATCTCAGTCTCCAAATGAATTTTTTCCCCATTTTTTTTTAAATTTCACTCGTGATTTTTTATTTAAATAAAAATGCCGAGAAAAAAAACAAAAAAAAAATAAAATAAAATACCAAAAATACCGAGCTAGGCTCAGTCACCCAGGTACTAAACAATGTACAATGTTACAATTTTTGACATCTTTAGAATGTAGCGCTTTAGCTCGCTTATATATTATATTACAACAGTACATGCACGTGCAAGACATTAATTTATTCCGTACCTTATTTATTTTGCTGTAAATAAATTTACACGTGTCACTCAGATTACGGAAACATATTACAGATGAATAACTTTTGCGCTACACGCCAACGTTGGATCTTGTTTTGTACTTATTTCAAAGCTTACTTACAAACGTATAAAGCTAAGTAACAATAGTATTTTTTAAATGACATAGAAACTCTTACAGTTTCTAAACGAAGTCGAGCATTGAGTTTACGCATGAAACTTGTTGAAATGTTGATTCGATTTATAACAAACTTTTTTTTTTCAAGGTTTAAAGTAATATAAAGTGTTTAGTTTTCAGTGTCTATAATATCGTGTGTCATGTGTGCTTTAATTTTTAACCAACTTCTCAATTTAATTGTATTTTCTATGACTGTTAACTCATTACTTTTTTCTGGATGTACCGATTTTAAAGACATCTGACGTATCTGACGAATACCTTCTGGGTTATCACCAAAAACGCATATATATGTATGTATAACATTGATAACATGTCGTATTAGGTGTAATATAGTCTATACCTACTCGATGATGTAAATTAAAGTCGGTTTTTTTGCGAGCAAACAGTTACGACGACTATTACGATTCAGCCTGTACTATCCCACTGCTGGGTACAACGCTTTTTCTCCATGTAGGAAAAGGATCGGAGCGGTATATTAAAACCATGCTGCTCCACTGCGGGTTGGCGGTATATTTCCTAAAATGATAATATTAATAAAAGTAACGATTTGATAACAACCGGGACTACTTAACGTGCTCTCGTGAGGCACGGTGAGAAGACTAACTTTCTGAATATTATTAAGAATAACTTAGCAATAAAATATATTATAAAAAAAATTTCACCCTTATATTTTTCATAGTAAGTCATTTTTACTTTTGTACCATACTGTTGATATACGTGACTAAAAAGTTTTCGTAAACAATTAAAGTCAATTTTTTAAAGTCAAAGCCCAAATTTAAATAAATGTTCAGACAAAAACCTAGTCTAACCGCAAATAAGAATGTTCCTTAAAATGGATTCCCCAAATTTTTCTCACGTAAAATTTTGTTAAAAATTTAATCCGAAAAATGTTTAAATAGATTATATATACTATTCCTATCAACAATTTTCAGGTAGAACGTTATTCACCTACAGTGCTTATAGTAATTAAACATTACGTTAACAGCTGGGAAACTGTTAGACTTGCGAATATAATCAAAAACCAAATTAACATTCCGTTCTGAAATATTTTGTTCTTGTTTGTGAATTACGTCAAGATTTTGAACTTTAAGGCGGACTGTTCTATTTTGAGGGTAGAATGAAAACTTACCCTTTAATTTAAGGAAACTTCTATTTTATCAAAGGGTACCGTTTTGTTATCACCCGTCGAATTTTAATCGATTAAATTGATAGATATGCAGTAATGATCGTGATTATTTATGGCCTATCTACCTATTCCACCTTCTCATATAAGTGTACTTGTTCGATTACTACGTTCAAATAAACATACTTTCTGTTTTATACGTATGTTATTTAAACAAAATAAAAGTTCATCCACTTTAGAAAAGAATAAGTCTAATTCTCTGACAGTGACAGATAACCTAAAACAACGTGTCTAGAAGTGTCACATTAAGCAAAGTTTCTAACATAACATCGCTCAGCATTTAGATAAATGTCTCCCTTGATACTTGATATTGGTAACACAAAAGCTTAACAATAAGTAAATATTAATTTATTTATTTTTTGTTTGTATTCAAAGATAAATTATATAAAACAATACAATGCTTTTGAAAAATATCGAAAGTTAAGCTCAACTGTACAAAATCCGAGCCATACGGGAAAAATATTTCACAATAGAAAGTAAATCGGATTTTAACTATCATGCGCCGGCGTATACTGAAAGTGCAGTAAAAGACTTAAATTCCAAACAATAGATCAATCTGGGACAATAGTGCACGTCAAACGGAAAATTGAATTTAAACGAAATAACTTTGATATTTTAAAATAACAAAGTTAACAATGGACAAAAGTTTCTCTTTTAAGAGAAACTTTTGTCCCATTGTTTTATTTTACAATTTTACGTACATTTATGATACGATTATAAAATACAGACGCACAGCTTTACACACTTTTAATAATATATAAATGAAGCCTTCTACTTAAAGACCCCACGTATCATGAAATTCACTATCGTAGGTCTTTTTTTTTAAATGTTACTAAGTCGACAAACAAGCGTACGGCTCACCTGATGGTAAGTGACTAACGTAGCCTATAGACGCCTGCAACACCAGAAGCGTCGCAAGCGCGTTGCCGACCCTATCCCCAATCCCCTCCAGGAGCTCTGGTCACCTTACTCACCTACAGGAACACAATACTGCTTGAACAGTATTATTTAGCTGTGGTCTTCTGTAAGGTCGAGGCACCACCCCAGTCGGGCTGCTCCATATTTTGAGCAGGAAATATCCTGCTGTGTCCTACCTCAGTTACCAGTACCTCAGTAGGTCCGAAAATATAGTCATGTAATCTATGTGACCTGTACAGACAAACAACTGCAACAACGACATACAACAAATAACAACAATCCCCAGTAACAAATGCGCTAACTCGTACACAAAAACCATACAGCAAGTGTAACTAGGGAATGCAATATCGTTCTCGCGAGATCTCGTTTTTGCGAGATCTCGGCCTTTTTTAGCGAGATTGAATCTCGGACGAAAAAAAGGACGAGATCTCGCAAAAACGAGATCTCGCGAATAATTCGTAATAATGGCTTGTGCCGCGTTGGCGCAGCGGTCACAGCACTGGTTTGTGTATGGCTGTTGCGCGCACGGTTGCAGGTTCGATCCCCGCACACGACAACATTTGTATTAGCCATGCAGATGTTTGCCGTGGTCTGGGTGTTTGTGCAGTTCTTGTGGGTCTCCCCACCGTGCCTCGGAGGGCACGTTAAGTCGTTGGTCCCGTTTGTTATCATGTACACCTGATAGCGATCGTTACTCATAGTAGGGAATATATCCGCCAAGCCGCATTGGAGCAGCGTGGTGGATTAAGCTCTGATCCTTCTCCTACATGGGGAAAGAGGCCTATGCCCAACAGTGGAATATTACAGGCTGAAACGATAATGGCTTGTGATTTGAACTGAACAAATCTTTCATTTGATTGCTATATTTGTAATATCTAATGTATCTACTGAGTAGAGATATAGTTTTATTTAATTGATAATAATATCTCAGTTTAATTAATAGTCAACTCAACTTAGTTAATAAGATTCATTTTTTTTTGACTTCTCGTTCTTTTGTTAGTTATAAAAGAGTTGTTTTATTGCTAAAAGATTTTTGTTTGATATTAGAAAAGACGACTAGTTGTTTCTTTCATTTTTTATTTGATAGATACGTAGGTACGTTAAAGTTTATTACTTAGAAGTTTTTAAAAAAAATTATAGACAGATACGTCAAACAATGTTTGTTGAATAAGTCTATTGAAAAAATTCTTGAATAAATTTTTATTTTATAATACTTATAATTTTTATTATTTTTTAACTGACTTCCAAAAAAAGAGGAGGTTCTCAATTCGATTGTATTTTTTTTTTAATGTATGTTAGCTCAAAACTTTTGACTGGGTGGACCGATTTCGATTAATTTTGTTTATCCTGGAAGGTGTTGCGTGTCATGTGGTCCCATTTAAATTTATAATTTTAAAGTTATATATAATAGGTAATAAGTATTTACTTGACTACTTTTTCGTCGACCTACGTTGTATTAAACTGCATAACTTTTCACTGGGTTTATCGATTTTGTTGATTTTTACTTTAATCGAAAGCTAATAGTTTACTTGACAATTTTTTCGTCTTATTAGGTTGTATTTCTTGTCGATGTAATTAAAGTCGGTTTTTTTTTCGTTTGCGAGCAAAGACAATTATTTCCCAAGTTATTTAAATTTGCAAAAAATCATTTGCAAAAAAAAACCGGCCTAGTGCGAGTCGGACTCGCCCACCGAGGGTTTCGTACCAACAAAATTATTTCCGTACCAAGAAATTTATTAAAAATAATTTTTTTACATGATGTAACTAAAAATTGATGCTTTTCACAATTTTTCCTTTATTTGTGCTATAAGACATTGCTTCGTACACACAAAACTGCCAATCTCGCGAGATCTCGAAATTGGCGAGATCTCGCGAGATTGATATTTATAAACTCGCGAGATCTCGCTTGAGCCCCAATCTCGCGAGATTTGCATTCCCTAAGTGTAACCATGCATCTTAAGTCAATTTAAAGCCAAAGCGACTGATTTGACACAGTTGCAATATATAAAATCGTTTAATGTTATCTTCTAAAGGCGGTTATTTTTTACCTAAAAATAACAGTTTCTTGAAAACAGATTCTTAAAAACAAATCTGCAGGATCAAAACAGACTAATGTCTCTGGTATGATTCTATTTGTGTCATTAGCATAATAGCACTTATTGCCACTGACAAATTACGACTAAATGCGGTCGTATTTTTTTAAGATTTTGATTTAATTACCTAAAATCTACACCCAACTTGCCTCATAGATTACTTGTCAACAAAAAACATACTGCCACGATATACCAACTCGAGCAGTCGAATAAATCAATTATTCTACGAAATTAATAAATAAATTTTTCTATGCAATGTTAAAAATTTTCTGAAAATTCGAAAAACCGGGTCAGGCATGTAAAATTTTCCTTACATATCTCGTAAGTACACAAACTCTTTGTCTTGTTGTGTAGGAAATATAGGTATTACAAAACGATCAACGGCCACCCATTTCTGTGTCAGTTGCATGACACAGAAGTTATCAAACGCACTAATTTTACTTTATAATAGGCGATCTCGTATAAATTCAAAAACAACTAGACCTATTTTAAAAATTCTTTCACCATTGGTACGTTATCACTTATCACTGAGTGACAGCATATATGTATTTTAACTGACGAACTGTAAGTGGAACAGAAATCGTATAATGCATGCGGACGGAAAATTACTG
Organism: Melitaea athalia; assembly: GCA_905220545.2. Taxonomy (NCBI): domain Eukaryota; kingdom Metazoa; phylum Arthropoda; class Insecta; order Lepidoptera; family Nymphalidae; genus Melitaea; species Melitaea athalia. The sequence continues at coordinate 4,755,760 of HG992176.1, read as the reverse complement.
ATTTATATAAGTAATAAACTGAACTAAATAACTGAACTTAACTGAGGTAGGGCACAGCAGGAAACGTGCTCAAAATACGGAGCAGCCCTACTGGGGTAGTACCTCGACCTTACAAAAGATCACAGCTAAATAATACTACTTTCAAGCAGTATTGTGTTCCTGTTGGTGAGTAAGGTGACCAGAGCTCCTGGAGGGAATTGAGGATAGGGTCGGCAACGCGTTTGCGATGCTTCTGGTGTTGCAGGCGTCTATAAGCTACGGTAATCGCTTACAATCAGATGAGCCGTACGCTTGTTTGGCGATCTAGTAACATTTAAAAAAAATAACATTATTTCGAATAATTTTACATAAACAGAAAATTAAGTTTGAAAGTTTGTCACTTTATTCCAATTACGACTGAAGTTTTTCTTATCTCTTAATAAAAGATTTGTTTCTTACTAATTTACAGCTTCCCAAAGGATAATTAAACGTTCCACTTTGTGATACGCTTTTCATAATCGCATTTAATTTTGAAAATTCTTAAGATTTTGTGAAATGCGTATTAAAAAAAATATGTAGGTACTTTATGTCATCTGCACTAACTCTAACCTGATGTTATTATAATAATCTATATATATAAAAGAGATTTCCACCCATTGACTCATCACGATATCTCTGGAACCATAAGGCCTATAGACTTGAAATTTGGTAGGAATATTCCTTTCGCCGAGTAGAGGTCAGCTAAGAACGGATTTTACGAAATTTCACCCACAAGAGGGAGTTGCGGGATTTAATAACATATATGGCAAAGCAACGTTTGCGGGGTCAGCTAGTCTATATATATAAAAGAGATTTCCACCCATTGACTCATCACGATATCTCTGGAACCATAAGGCCTAGAGACTTGAAATTTAGTAGGAATATTCTTTTCGCCAAGTAGAGGTCAGCTAAGAACGGATTTTACAAAATTCTACCCACAAGAGGGGGTTGCAGGGGTTAATAACATAAATGGCAAAACGTTTGCGGGGTCAGCTAGTCTTCTATATATATAAAAGAGATTTCCACCCATATATTAACTCATCACGATATCTCTGGAACCATAAGGCGTAGAGACTTGAAATTTGGTAGGAATATTCCTTTCGCCGACAAGAGGTCAGCTAAGAACGGATTTTAAAAAATTCCACCCACAAGAGGGAGTTGCGGGGGTTAATAACATATATTATGGCAAACATCGTTTGCGGGGTCAGCTAGTATTATAATAAATTTAATTATCTACATTGAGAAAGAGGTCAATGTCCAGCAGTGGGATGTTACAGGCCGACTCGATCATCGATCGTCGTAAATCCACGTAATCATAATAATAATAATCTTTATTTCCAACAAACTATACAAAGGCACTTATTACCAACGGCATCTGCACTAAGTAAAAACTTGTATCGCAGATGCCAGGAATACAATTACAAGAAGAATAGTTCATCAGCGACAAAGCTAAAGCCGATATAAACTAATTAGCTGGGTCCACACCAAACGATCCTCTATCCTGCGATCCGCGATCCAGGATCGCGGAGCGTGGATCGTGGATCGTGTTAGACCGATCCAGTTTTGGAAACTTGCGATCCAAGATATGCGCTCCAAGCGATCCAAGGCGATCCGTGATTCAGTCTAACTCTTGCACGATATGGAGTCACAAGTACAACGGCGGCGTCTTGCCGTTGCAGCAGTAACTTTTATTTTGCTTAAATGTTTGGGATCCCATAAACATTTATATTCTTTATAAATGGATATCAGACGGCGACTTTCCGAGATATCCATGGTCAGGTGGATCGCGCGAACCAAAACAAACGTCCACACCGCGCGCGTCACGCAACCGAGGCACCTTTGAAGCAGGCACAAAAACCGACAGCACACGGATCGCGCGAGGCAGGGAGCGCGCGCTCCAATAGCTGGGTCCACACCAAACGATCCACGATCCCGCGCTCCGCGATCCAGGATCGCGAAGCGTGGATCGTGGATCGTGTTGGACCGATCCACTTTTGGAAACTTGCGATCCAAGATATGCGCTCCAAGCGATCCAAGGCGATCCGTGATTCGGTCTAACTCTTGCACGATATGGAGTCACAGGTACCTACAACGGCGGCGTCTTGCCGTTGCAGCAGTAACTTTTATTTTGCTTAAATGTTTGGGATTCCATAAACATTTAAAACATTCATATTCTTTATAAATGGATATCAGACGGCGACTTTCCGAGATGTCCATGGTGAGGTGGATCGCGCGAACCAAAACAACCGTCCACACCGCGCGTGTCACGCAACCGAGCCACCTTTGAAGCAGGCACAAAAACCGACAGCACACGGATCGCGCGAGGCAGGGAGCGCGCGCTCCAATCGTGCGCATGGATCGCGCGCGCCAACGTCCACACCGCCCGCATCTTTGGAACGCGCTCCTGCCGCGCGCGCTCGGAGCGCGTTGGATCGTCCGGTGTGGACCCGGCTATTCGTGCGCATGGATCGCGCGCGCCAACGTCCACACCGCCCGCATCTTTGGATCGTTGGAGCGCGTTGGATCGTCCGGTGTGGACCCGGCTATTTATATATAATTATTAAATAAAAGGATTTAAGATAAAATTAAACATTAAATTAATTAATTATTAAACAATAAAATTAATTAATTAATTAGTATTAATCACAATAATAACCTATTCTCGTTGTGTGCGTGTGTTATTATGCTTATGGGTGTGTGTATGTATGTGTGGGTGCGTGTGTGTGTGAGCGTGTGTGTGTGAATACAGAAGTTTTCCCTTTTAATTTTATAGTAAGTTTTCTTATTAATATAAAACTACATTACGGCTGACTGTTCATACGTTATGTTCTATCTTGACAGGCTAGCTATCAATACTAATCAATATGTCATTAGAAAATTGTCTTGGGAACTTGGGCGGTGTAGGTGGTAAACATCAATCTAAATATGTAAATATTACTAAAATGCCTATAAAAATTTTGCGACATACGCACACATTTATTAACCCTAATTTTATTTATTTTATATGATTGCAAATATTTGGTTATTTATTGTTACACTACTATTAAGAATAGTTGTCTTATATCCAGAAGAATAAATCAAACATACATAAATTTATTTTAAAAAAGCTTCTCGTTATATTGGTATCCTTACTAATACTTCTTATGTGGCAAAGATATATAGGCTAAAATGTTATCTAAAAATCTCATATTATTTAGGATAGAGTCTTGCACTATGTTTCAACGGCATCCCTTTAAAATTTAGCTAGAATTACCATCATAATTAGTAACTAAGTTAAAAGCAACTTCATTTCTGAATACAACCGGACACCATTCATCTTGATATTCATAAAAAGAACTTTTTCTCTCCGTAACATGCTCTTATTTTATTGCCGTGTGGACCAACCGACTTGTGTGTTGCAGGTCCGGCTTATACGGTCGTTCAGATTATTTTAAACGGATCCTGTGCTTTGTTTTATATACTCATTTTAAAAGGTAAAACGCTTAGATAAGCATAAACAAGAGACAACAACATTGTAATATAATTAGAACTTTGTCTGCGCACAAACCACGCGGAATTAATTAAAATTTTTAACCTCGGAATAACGCTTTTAAAGGAAAAATATTGTAGGTTTTATGGTTCTTGGTGCCTAACCGTAATAAATTTAAAATTGTGGTGTAAATCAATATAATAATAAGTCTCGCATACGTAGATTTACTGTAGAATCCAGTTAATATCAATTATTGCTGTACCTCGTCTATTTGAGTGAAGAAGAGATATTTGCTCTTGGCTTTTATAGCTGATCCGACCGTCGCTGTCCGGTTTAGCTAACCATCAATAAACGTGTATATTTTAAATAGTTCTGAGCAGTTTGTTTATTTTCATTCTGAAAGAACTTGCTAAAATGTATTGGGAGTCTTAAAAATTAGCCCAATTACTCCAACCGTTTTCAAGTATTGCCTATAAATATGTGAAGAGGTTATTGTCTAGATCCATGGTTTTACTTGATATCGAACTGACCTGAATCTGCCTTTAAACGTTCCACTTGTTCAAAAAGGGCTCTTCTCCATATGGGTCTCCACATCATGACGAAAGTATGTAATTATAAAAGTACCCATGTATGTATGTTGACCACTCATTTTATAAGCAAAAATTGCGTAATACTCCTCTTACTAGGAAATAATCTGAAATTGTCTGTTATAATAAATTATTATCTACAAATAGCTTATTACTAAGCACGTGGATAACGATCATTGCTATTGATAGAGAAATGATTATCTGAAAGGAACCAGTTCGCCTTAATAACTTCGAAGCTCAGATTGCAATTGCATCGAGTATAAATCGCTAATTTATAATATACAGAGTGAGAATAAAAGAACCTTGATGGAAACCTAGAAAAATACGTGATATTGTCACATTCGGCACTACTTGATAAACTTTAATTTGATATTTAATTTAGATGACAGAATGCTCTATTTACGATATTGGTACTAATTAAGTTATTATAAACATACTTACAGAGTAAAGTAAAACAGGAAGCGAAACTAAAGGTATTTTTTTGTACTACTGTATAATTTCCGTAATGGATACAAACGAAAGGCATAATATACCACGTATACAACAAACCATTTCTAATACTATACTCTAAAAACATATCTGTCAAATCAATACCATTAATTGGGCATAAGATCGTTTACAACTGAACTTAAACCTTTGCTTATAGATACTACCCGGTATAGTATTCAATAAAAAAAAGGTTAGTTGACAACGACGTTATAATTCAAATTATTTCAAATGAATACTGTTTTACGATGTACGCTAAAAAATATAGGTACATAATGTAAGAAAAAAGGCTTTAGGCTACAACCCTTTCCTTGACTAATCATTCTTGTCATTTATTAAATAAAATCCAATATCGTGTTAACATTTAAGTGATTATTATTGATTATTCTTGTCATCGCTCCACAAACATTACGACACGGGCAAATTATTGAGGTTATATTATTAACGTCATGGAAGACATGAGCGGTACCAAGAAACGGCCCGAAATCAATAACTCATTTTCATACAGCCGGAAATGGTGCTTTGTCCCCTCATCTACTCCAAAAACGTCAATTGTTCAACAAATTCAAAACATTTGTAATTAGGGACGTAAGCATGGGTGGTCAAATTTAATTTTGTTTCAGGGGAGCACTACAACTTACCTATTTCGTTATTTTAGATTGAGACTAGGGTGTTACCATAACAATATAGAGGGTTATGTTGCGGGATAGGGATGCCCAAAAAGTAAATTGTATCGATATATCGTATCGTAATTTATCGCATAATTTTGTATCGAGACACGATATTATCGATTTTTTTTTTGTATCAGTAATATACTATACATACGATATATTTATCATTACGAAATGATAAAGATAAAATCGTAGCTTTCCAGTCTACTCTCTTAGCGTTTTGCATAATGATCATTTAGATTGTCATTAAGTTAAAAAGTAAATTAAGGTCAAATACCTATTTGACTTTTAATTACCAAAAATAAAAAAGTGCATATATTCATAAGACGAAACAAGAAGTCAGATTCATAATTATATTATATTGAAAACATTTCTGAAATAAAATCACATCATCTATTTGATAAGAAAAAAATTTTAAATGAATCTAAAATTGCCAGCAACATGTAGCGTAACATACATAAAATATGGTTTTTATTTCACTAAACAAGTTATGGAATATTTTCTAAAACATGAGTGTGAGACTACAAAAAGTAAAAAAAAACATTCACGGGCCGTGAAATTCTTTTCTTTCTTTAATAAAAAAAATATATGCTTTAGGTGAGGTAGCATACATTATTAATTAAAAAAAGATTAAAATACCGTCAAATAAAAAATTTGTGGTATGATTTTTTTTTACAAATACATTGCACAGTTTACTCTTTCCAATGTTATCCGCTTTAATGAAACGGTAACGCTACTGGTGGTGTCGTAATAAAATGCAAATCGGTATTGCTCGAAAAGAACAAACAAAAGCAATGAACTTTAAATTTTAAACAAAGCTTTCGATACGTATACAATCGTATAAAGATCTCAAATAATTTATATATACCGACAAATTCTACATGAGAAGTTTACTTGTATTTCATGTTTCATTAAGTTACAAGCATTATAATAACAATGTCTAGTATTACTAATCGTAACATTTAAATGGTGGTGGTTTCAAAGGTCGGTCGGTGCAGTTCAGTAATGTGATCCACATAAATTCAATTATAAACAAAATATTTTGATTGTTTGATGCGATACCTCAATACGATATATCGCAGCGAATCGTGTGGCTATAATATCGTTTTATATATCAAAATATATATTGTATAGTGCTGTATCGATATATCGTATCGTATTGGGCATTCCTACTGCGAGATGTTGTGCGGTTTGTGGAATGAAGTGTTAATGTAATAACTTTTCTCTTAGATATATTTTTAAGCCTAAAACTACTAACAGTACGGGATCCCTAGTACATATTTTTCACCTGATTACTATCAAGCTAATTTTCCGGGAGTAGCTTCATTTTGATTAGAAGAACAAAAAGTTCCTCTTCGAAAACTCTCGATTGTGGTAGATAATAGAGTTAGCAGAAGATGGAGTAACAGTGAGCGTAGGACCAGGATAACGTACCACGCAATTTGTAGGACAATATTACCATCAAATTATATAAATATTAACTAACTAAAAGAAAAAAAAATCAGAAAAAAATCATTTTTGATGACCTTACGAGGTCACCAAGTTGATGACCTCGTAAGGTCATCAAAATTATTACTAACCAGCTGATTTTTTTCTTGGTGGCAGAGGTTGTTTTTATAAATTCACAATATTGAAATCAGCCTATAAAAATTGTTTCATCTAATTAACAGATGAGGGAAGATTTTGTTATATTCCGGATCTTAGACCATATAATAATAATAATAATTATATCTTCAAAAAGTTACAATCTTCAAAAAGTTACATGAGCGCTTGGATCGCTTTTTATTATGAAGCGGTGTGAGCGTTATCGGCAATCATTTTTTGCTGACCTAGACATGTCAAGATGATCATTACGTAACGTACGTCCAAAACGATTTTGCATATGCATCGAAGAAAACGCTTAAAATAGTTTTTTAGAAACTTTTTCTATTTTCGGTCTCTCAACTAATGCAAAGAGCTTAATCACGATATTACCTTATGTGTAGCTATTTGGTTTCAGATTATCAAATATTTAACAGTATATTAATTTAATGAATGTGTCTTCTAAACAGTTATACAACAAAACAAAATGCTTTATCGAGGCTCGTTGCGGCTTACCTGTAATGTTAATTACAACTGTCTAAGGATGAAAGCATTTGTATCAAGTACCCGATTTCTTCGTATAGTGATAGATTCACAAAGGTAGATAAACCTTTGCTTTGTATATAACTAAAGCTAGGTACAAAAAATTTCCAACCCTTTCATTCCGCTCTTTGTCCCTCCCTAGTACAAAGGTAATTCTTGATTCAATAAAGAGGGTTAAAGTTGTTCAATCGACAATTAGGTCATGAAATAAAATAACACAATACGTTTTTTATACGCCTCTCATCTAAATTATAGTCTTTATAGAAATGATTTAATCATATATAAAAAGATCAAATTATGTCCACATCGTCGCTGCCGAGAATATTTTAAAATATTAAATCTCCGTCCGGGGAAGAATACTTACGATATTAACATCTTACTTTTAAATGCTTAGATTAAACAAAAGCTTGTATCGAAAGTTATCCAAGTGGATTTTTAAAATACAAATTAATCGATTTAGGTAAAAACTTTATAAGTACATACCTACTTTAGACGTCTACTTTGGGGACATTTCACTAGAACATTTACTTTTTCGTTGTTTCATTCTCTAATATATGTAACTAGCCGACCCGCGCCCACTTCGTTGGGCGTTAATTATCTTTGTGATGCAATTATGTTGTGTAGCTCTTAGTACTGTTTTATTAGGTTCATTGCTTAGAATTTGACGTATAATATCGTGTATTTATTATTTTAAAGTACAGAACCAAATAACATACTTTATAAATAAAATGTTGCTCCAACGCCATCTATCAAAAAGCGAAAAAACTTCGTCGGCGATTGACCAAAATAAGGCTAAATAAAATAAATAGACTAAAAAATAGCGATAGATGGCGTTATTTCTTTGCCATTTTGATAATATATTTTAATATTTTTCTTATTTACTGAATTTTTTTTGTACAATTACAATAAAATATAGCCTATGTCACTCCTGAATAGTGTTGCTTTTTGTTAGTGAAAGAATTTTCATGATCGGATCAGTATTTGCTAAGATTACCCCCGATATACAAACAAAGTTATAAACTTTTCCTCTTTATAATATTAGTATAGATGTACAACGGTGTTCGACGGTGTGTACAAAGCTATATTTTACAGTTGCTGAACGTCTTATTGCATACAATTTTAATTTTACTATTTTTCCCTATACCAGTAATAATTTTTACACCATTAAGTCCAACTGATGGTAAATGGTACCTACAGCCTATGGTTATATAGTACCATGTAACGCCATGAACGTCACAAGCGCGTTGCCGACACTACTCCCGCTGTCAACACTCACTTACAATAAGAGTACAAGACAACTTGAGAGCAATATTGTTTGGCTGCGATGCTCTTTAAGGTTTAGGTACTTCCCCAATTGAGTTTCTCCAGATATTGAGCAAAACATTTCGTGCTGTACCCTAGCCCTGCTTCAGCCTGTAATATCTCACTGTTGGGCCTCTTTCCCCATGTAGGAGAAGGATCAGAACTTAATCCACCACGCTGCTCCAATGCGGGTTGGTGGATATATTTCCTACTATGAGTAACGATCGCTATCAGGTGTACATGATAACAAGTGGGACCGACGGCTTAACGTGACCTACGAGGCACGGTGGGGAGACCCACAAGGACTGCACAAACACCCAGACCACGGCAAACATCTGTATGGACAATATAAATGTTGTCGCAACCACCAGCGGAACAGCCATACACAAACCAGTGCTGTGACCGCTGCGACAACGCGGCGTCACACTACTCCTAATACTTGTATTACAATACCAATAATACATCTATAACAGATGAACGGAATTGAATCATAAAAATAAATAAAACAGCTTTAATAATCTCGCTGTTCTATTGTTTACACCAATGATTCAATAATGAAATTGATAATAACGTTAACACAAATGTGTTTAACCAATTTGAGGTTTATGAAAGCTTATTAGGAAGTCAAACGAGCTTACCTGTAAGTAAGGTTCGACTTCAATTATGTGAAGTTGTGGTCTCCTCCGAAGATGATGAGAGATGATAGTGTAGTCCCGTCCGTTTAGTCGATTATGCGCCACATATTTAAAGCGAAGAGCGAACATCCCTAGTATGCGTGCCCCTCACTAGTCTGTAACTCTATAGCTCATTAAGTTCACAGTATCTCTATTTATTGGTTTTACAACACAGGGTTCATACGAAGTGTTAACTTAGTATATCCTTGGGTTAGGGAGGGACTCATCATCTTCGGAGGAGACCACAACTTCACATAATTGAAGTCGAACCTTACTTACAGGTAAGCTCGTTTGACTTCCTAATTATGCTACATTGTGGTCTCCTCCTCGATGATGAGAGATGATAGTGTAGATGTTCAAAGTCAAGTTGTAAAATCAATAAATGTTTATTGTTGATCATAACAAATCTTTGACAAATACCAAAAATAAATTCTCTTACTAAATACATAATTAGTTTCATTAATTAACCTTAGGTATGCTTAATCAGTCTTTTTACCTTGTTATGTAGTTTAATTATTATCAAAGATTGCTTCTGAAAAGCTTCTATTATTTATAATAGGTCTATTATAAAATCTAGCAAAGGTTGTTGACTCACCTGTCCAACCAGCCGCTCTTCTAATATCATCTATGTTTACTCCCTTACTATAGGCAGCCGACGTTGAAGCGTGGCGAGTGCTATGTGCTGAGAATATACTAATGTCTATACCACTCTCTTCCATAACTTTCTTAACCCAGCGGCTGATTGTACTAGGTGTCACAGATTTATAAGGTCTCCTTATTGAAATAAATAATAGATTAGAGTTTCTTATAGATTTAGTCAAGTCTAAATAACTAATGACAGCTTTGGCTGGACATATATTATTCTTATTAAAGAAGGGAAGAGTCAAAAAGGGTTGCATCCTATTTGGCCCTGATGTTTTAATCAACTTATCAATCTTAATTATAACACAGTCTTCATTAATCACAATATTGTTAATACTAATCAACGATATAGTCTGGGCCCTTTGGCCCGTAGCTAACATCAATAAGGTCACAGTCTTTTTGGTAATAGATTCTAAATCATCTTTCTGACTATAACTATTTTCAATATAATTTAACACAGTAGAAACATCCCATGTACTATTGTACTTTGGTTTTGGAGGTCTGAGCCTGAAGAATCCTCTGAAAAGTCTCTTTATTTTGTCATCTGTACCTAAATGTGGACCTATTATTAGGGCAAGTGCAGATCTTATTGAGTTTAAACTTCCATAGGACAAACCTTCATGGAATCTTTGAGTTAAATGTTTGATGACATCTGTTATGTTCGGACTATTAATATTAATTTTATGTAACTTACAGTACTTTGCCCATGTTGTGATAGCGGGAGAGTATTGATCTAGTGTACTCTTTGATATTGAATTTAACATAATTTCAACTGCTTCATTGTTGATTCCCAATCTTAAGAATGTTTTCCTGATAATAATCCTGCCATCAGTTTCATTTTCTGGTGTAGAGGATGACTCATTCTGCAATTGTTCAAGGAGAGTAGATATTCAGAAGGCTGAAAAATGATAGGTTCCTGTATTAGAAGTTTATTGAAAATTGGGAACCAAGGCTGAGTAGTCCAGTATGGCACTACTACAATGCCTGTTGCTCTGTCTGAAATAATTTTTTCTAGAGTCTTGAGTACCATAGAAAATGGGGGAAAAGCATAGAATAAATAGTAATTCGACCAACAAACAGTAAAGGCATCCACTGCTATTGCCCCAGGATCAGGGTGCCATGACACATAGTCTTGGCACTTGGAGTTAGTTCGTGATGCAAATAGGTCAATTGATGGTTCACCAAATATAGAAACAATTTTTTGAAAATGTGTGTCATTCAACTCCCATTCTGTATTACCTAATTCTTTTCTAGATTCAAAATCTGCTATTATATTGTCTTTTGTATTTATGTATGTAGCATAAATCCATAAGTTTCTAGACTCACACCATTGCCAAATTTCCTTAGCAATATGATGTAAGTGAGTATATCTAACCCCCCCCTGTCTATTAATATATGATATTGCCGTTACATTATCAATTCTCAATAATATTTCAATATCTTTTAAATCTTTTGCAAAAGATTTTAATCCAAAGAATGCTGCAATTAATTCTAGAGAATTAATGTGAAATTGAGTTTCTTCTTGACTCCAATGACCACTGGCAGTCTCAGAACCACAAGATGCACCCCAACCTGTGTTGGAAGCATCGGTGAATATTTCTAATTTGTAACAATTTTTTCTTATAGGATTAGTAGATGCTACAATTTTATGAGACCACCATTCAAGATCTTGTTTACAATTTGAATTTAATGTAGTTGAAAATTCATAGTTATCATTATTATTCTTTAATGTAAGATATTTAAGTCGTTCAAGTTCTTTGGTGTATAACATTCCATATTTAATAGCTGGGCAAACTGATACTAAAGTTCCAATACCTTGAGCCAAAATTCTTATCTTTATTTGTTTTTTATTTAATAGTTCTTTTATTATTTTTAAACATTTGTTTCTTTTTTCGTGAGTAAGATCTAAAGTCATATTTACTGTATCGAAAATAAAACCTAAGAAGTTACAGTACTGATTAGGTCTAAGGTTACATTTTTCTCTATTAATAATAAATCCCAATCCTTCTAATATATCTTTAGTTGCAGTCATATTTTCTAAGCATTGTTGGTAATCTCTACCTATGCAGAGAAAATCGTCTAGGTAAACAACTGAAATAAATCCTTTTTCTCTTAAATATGCAACAATTGGTTTCATAATTTTGGTGAAAGTAAATGGAGCTATGCATAAACCAAATGGTAAGACATTAAATTGATAAAGTTTTCCTTGAAAAACAAATCTTAGATATTTTTTGCTTTGTTTATGTATGCTAATCATATAGTACGCATCTTTTAAATCGATTGAAATTAAAAAATCACCTATCTGTAATATTTTACACACTGTTCTATAGTCTTCTAACTTAAAGTGTTCTGTAGGTATGAAAGTATTTAGCTCTTTTAAATTCAAAATAAATCTAAAGGATCCATCTGATTTTTTAATGATAAATATTGGAGAACAGAACTGATCTTTTTGAAATTGACAGATTTCTATAGCTTTTAGATTTATAAGCTTATTGATCTCTGATGATATTTGAACTACCTCTTGGGCAGAAAATTTATCATTTAATGGAATATTGGTTTGGTACGGTTTTGCTTCAAATGGAATTTTATAACCTAAAACCCAATCTAGAATAGTTGGATCACTGGTTATCTGTTTCCACTTACTAAAATGTAGTTTAAGTCTGCCCACCTGCTGGTTCACTTCCTGCGTTGATCCTTGTTCTCGGGCGGCCTCCTGTCTGCCTGTCGTGGAGGCTGTTGTCCTCGGTGATGCCCTCCCCTCTTCTTCGTCACGCCTCGAGGAGGGCCCCGCCAGTTTAAAGGTCTATTTTGTGAACCGCTGGATTTTGGTCCTGATGTGGTTGGTCGAGGGGTGAATTTCTTAATTTGAGGTAATTTCAACTCTTCCCCCGACTTTTGCACTGACTTAGCAGTCTTAATTTGGTCTGTGAGGTTATCACCAAAGAGAAAGCTTCCTGGTTCTGATTGAACGAGGAAGTCTTTCATGTTTTTATTTGTGACTGACAGCAAGAGAGATCTCCGTCCCCTGGTGTCCATAAAAAGGGAGTCACATAACAGCCGTGATGCGTCATTTAACTTCTTAATAGACTCAAGCTTTTGGTCTTTCATACTTAATTGGAGCGCAGAGCCCAGGCATGACAGAGCTGTTGCAACCTGTTGTTGTCTTTTAAAAATTATCAGGTCTCTCTTCCTTGCAACATCATTCACGGCTGCATTTACCTCCGGGTTCAATTTGGGTGGTGACATTTCACTGAAGTTTGTGAATGGTGGATTCTCAGCTTGTATTTTTTCCTTCTCCTCCTTATCTAGGCCTTTCTTCACTATAACTGCCCATCGTTCTACAATTTGTTTATGTAGGTTCTCTCCTTTTGATTCTGTTTGAGGAGCCACGCCGAGTATCTCTAACACGTTCTCCTCTAACTGTTCTTCCTCCTCAGGAATAGGCTCTTCTTCGCAGTCAATGACTTCATTGAATATTTCAGGCTCTATGTCCTCTAGAGCCGGGGGTTCATTCTCCATATTTTCAGGTGATTGAATAATTGGGCTTGCCACAACGTCTGAAAAAAAAACAGGTAAAAGCATAAAGCATGCTAAAAGTGAAGGAATGTAGGTATCACGCACTCTCCACTCAGTAGTACCTATCATTCCTACCAGTCCTATCATTATGATTAGGAACTTGTACATGTAGGTCACTAGTATAGCACATTTATAACCATGTAGGAACCCACGGAACCTCCCTTGAAGGTTGCGTGCTTTAGTAAGCCAGCATTGAACATTATTATAACCATGTAAGCCCCCGCAGGACTTCCCTTGAAGGTTATAACTAAACACAACCGTGTATGCCCCCACGAGACATCCCAAAGGTTGTTTAAATGTTCTTAATAAGGCGATCGTAGACCATATGCGCCCCCGCAGAGCGCCCTGTAGGTCCGCCATTTTGTTGCACTCGTAAATTTACTTACACATATCAACACTTAACAATAAGTTTGTTTTAAAATCACACATTTTTGTGTGAATGTTAAATACAATTAGATATAATAATATATCAAAGATGTTTGTATTGAAAATTAACCACTTTTGTACGTAAAATAAAAGATACGAGTCATACAAGGATACAAGACCTGATTTTACCTTCGTCACTCGAATCGGAGTCCGAGCTTATTCTTTTAATTTTTTTCTCTAACTTTCTGATTTTTTTTTAATAACCGTTCACGAGATTTATCTTTAAGCTTTCTTTTTCCCATTTTGAAGTACACTTTTTACAAAAATAAAAGAAAAGAAAATTTTACATGTGACGCGCAATTGACATAAAGAACGAATGAGCTATAGAGTTACAGACTAGTGAGGGGCACGCATACTAGGGATGTTCGCTCTTCGCTTTAAATATGTGGCGCATAATCGACTAAACGGACGGGACTACACTATCATCTCTCATCATCGAGGAGGAGACCACAATGTAGCATAATTGACACCGAGTGGTACACAATGATGATAATGAATAAAGTAACAACAAACCAGCATGTGCGCGTTGCGTTATTAGGTTATACTTTTCGTTTTATATTCACAACTAGATGGCCTGGTGAACTTCGTATCAGCTACATATATTTGTGAAAAATATAAACAAAACACTTTCTGTACACACCTGTAAATATTTGATATTCAATTGACAACGTTTTTGACAAAAGACATTAAATTTCCCCGCTAGGAACATTTCGTATTGGAAAATTAAATCGTCGTTTTTAGTATTTTCCGTTACATATTATTTATGTTTCTCACCGTTTAAACGTTCCCTGAACTTCCACAAACATTTCAAGATCAAAATTAGCTAAATCGGTTAAGCCATTCTCGAGTTTTAGCGAGACTAACGAAAAGCAGTTGATTTTATATATATAAAATATCTATTTTATGTACCAACGAAGCCGCGTTTAATATCTAGTATAGAAACTTAATAGTAACATCAATATGTAAAAATACTAAGTATTATACATTTACAATTTTAATTGATTTTTTATTAAACGACAAAAAGTAACTAAATCGTTCTCGTTTGAATATATTTATAATTATTTTTACCGACGTTTATACCAAAAACATTCCGTACTCTTATTAATATTTACGTTCCCCGTAACAAACAACTCATTAAAATTACTGGAGTCGTGCACAAAGGTGCGCGGTACATGCGGCAGTTTTTATACACACGCAAAAGAAAAGTTCTTAAAAGTGCACAGGTGAATTGGATTAAGTCGGTATGTTATGTGTGCATAGTCCCAAAGGGCTCTCTCGCTGTCGCTGCGGGCTACCGTCGAAAACTTCATGACTGAAATTGGACGGAATCTATATTTTATTTTTCTACTGAATCAAACTCGTATCCGTCAATTTTACTAGCAGTTTTTTTTTTTTTGTTACGTAATAGAAAAATATATTTGAACACACAAAATCGTTTAACATGAACTACCGTTCTAAAACTAAAAATATAATCTTTTTTTTATAAAAATAAATATCATGGCAAGTAAAGTGAACAAATTTTTGCACTTAATTTATAAAATATTTAATTTATAATTGTACCTAGAAGGATTGTAATTATCGAGAAACTAAATCGTTTGTTCTGTAAATTATTGTGCATTCTAGCTCGTTGCTGCAGTTGGCAGTTACTCTGATAAGTTGACTTGTTACCTTAACCACATTATTAGTTTTAGCATTAAGTTGCCTACTTTTGGAACAGACGACTTTGTGTTTATATTGTGTGTAGGAACATGTTTATTATGTTAACAATGGACTTACAAAGGAATCTTATAAAGTTCCTGTGGATATGTTAAAGTGCGCTGTCTCTTTAATAAAATTAAACTCTATTTTTAACTAATGATACCTTAAAAATATACGATTCAGCCTGTAATATCCCACTGTTGGGCATAGGCCTCTTTACCCATGTAGGAGAAGGATCAGAGCTTAATCCACCACGCTGCTCCAATGCGGGTTGGCGGATATATTCCCTACTATGAGTAACGATCGCTATCAGGTGTACATGATAACAACCGGGACCGACGGCTTAACGTGCTCTCCTAGGCACGGTGGAGAGACCCACAAGGACTGCACAAACACCCAGACCACGGCAAACATCTGTATTGCCAATACAAATGTTGTCGTATGCGGGAATCGAACCCGCAACCGCCCGCGCAGCAGCTACAAACCACTAAAAATATACAGCTAAAACCAATACTAACTTGTAATTTTCTACATAAGCAAGCAGCAAGTCATGTTTCCCACGAATAAATTACAGTTACGTTACACAGTAATTACTAACTTAGAACATACATCGCCTACTTCCTAACCCTACCTTCCTAAACTAAAAGTTTTGTTCGTAACACTAAAATTATATTAATTCACATCTATATTTAGATCATGTAAGATGTTACGAGTATAAATTAAGTTCATAGAGATTATTTTTAAATATAAGAATAAACATTATTTTTCGAATCTTGTATCAAAATCACTTGTCGATAAAATATTACTGAAAACTAAAAATGTTAAATATTAAAAATTCAGGCCTAACAGCACTGGTATCAATCGTTAGACTAACACGGAGGAGAAGAAGATATGTCCAAACGTATCATCTTTAACTTTTCTGTATCACTTATATTCAATATTGTTAATACATAAATTCATTTTGACGACGAGTTGCCTTGCCACGGACGCGATATCTGGTCAGTTGACAAATTTTTGTAGTCTATACACAGATGTTTGTCTTGCTAAAAAATACGTATAGCACATTATTATATCTGTAACTCTATTAGGTACTGATAATTTCATTGAAGATTGAACTTAATTCAAAAATAACTGTTTTCATCACGAAGAAACTAGTATCACTAACAATTACATTTTCGTTACTTATTTCTAACTAACAATTAGGAAATTTAACATTAATAATAGGTTGAACTGAGGTAGGGCACAGCAGGAAATTTCCTGCTCAAAATATGGAGCAGCCCGACTGGGGTAGTACCTCGACCTTACAGAAGACCACAGCTAAATAATAACTGTTTTCAATCAGTATTGTTCCTGTTGGTGAGTAAGGTGACCAGAGCTCCTTGGGGGGATTGGGGATAGGGTCGGCAACGTGCTTGCGATGCTTCTGGTGTTGCAGGTGTCTATAGGCTACGGTCTTACCATCAGGTGAGCCGTACGCTTGATTGCCGACCTAGTTACATAAAAAAAGGTTAAGCAAACATTACACATTTGGTTTTCTTAGCGTTTACATCGAAGTGGTATTTATAAACCAGTCCTCCATCTGCAATACTTACGTACGTCATAACTTCTTTCTGCTACTATGATTATTACTTATGGCTATACGAGTATACTCGTACCTACAGAGATGACAAAAAATATTTAGACTTATAATTTTATAAGCCAGAACTGCAATTTGTACTACATTGTTCCTACGAAACAATTCAAAAACCTTTTATTTTTAGAAAATAATGTGAATAAATGATCTTCTATGCAAATGTTAGTGCATGCTGTAAATTGTTAGTTTTAATAACGTTTAATTTTGTATTCACGTTTCAAAATACTCTACCGTTATTCAATACCTATCTGGAGAGTATAAATTGCTCTCATATTTTAAATACTGGAAATTGTTCTTCGTGTTTATGGTAAAATATATACGTGGAAACTAGATATCACGCCAAGCATTTATATATTTCATTTATATTTTTGCCGTGGACTGGGAGTGCGTGCTTAAGTATATCGTGTATTCCCGGACACCCGGTACAAACTTGATGAAACTAACGTAATCAAAGAGTAAAACTCTTCGAAATCATAATATTAAAAAGTGAACAAGGCTTTATTATCATACGAACATAACGTGAAGTTAAATAGTATAAAACTTGTGCGTTATGAATTTAAAAATTTGATTCAGCCTGTAATATCCCACGTTGGGCATCGGCCTCTTCCCCAAGTAGGAGAAGGATCGGAGCTTAATCCACCACGTTACGCTACTATGAGTAACGATCGCTATTAGGTGTACATAATAACAACCGGACCGACGACTTAACGTGCTCTCCGAGGCACGGTGGGGAGACCCACAAGGACTGACACAAACATCCAGACCACGGCAAACATCTGTATGGCCAATACAAATGCTGTCGTGTGCGGGGATCGAACCCGCAACCGCCCGCGCAACAGCCAATCGCAATCCAGTGCTGTGACCGCTGCGCCAACGCGGGGTTTTTTTATAAAATTAAATGTAAGTAAAGAATACTGAATATATGATAGAATTTATGATATTAAAAAATAAATAAAGTACCTATATACAAACATACGCTACGGTACACGATCAAAATCAAAGAAAACAAAAGGAATAATACCAGGTTCCAGCTTGCATTTATCAACCGTTGAAACATTGATAGCTCAAACGATCCAATACTAGCCGCACGGGTCACATGGAATTTAATCAGGAGCTTGTAGCGGGAGTAGATACGGAGAGCGCTCCTTTCCATAGAATCGATTTTATGTTTAGTTGGATAATAATAACGCCAGAGTTTACAGTGTTATACATTATGTATTATTTATGTATTTTTTTATGTTATTGAATAATCATCAATCAAAAATATCGTTTTTTACACCGATCGAGTAGTTTCTTAGTTTATTTATTAAAAATATTTAAAGATATATTTGAAAAAAAAACCAATAGTGCACGCTTCCACGCACTCCTTTCAAACTATTGATTGCAGCTAATACTTAGCAGCGGCCGCTAGTTACTTAATTAGGAACTAATGATCGACCATACTACGATTATAAGGCCCTGTACGCGGATGACAACGCGTTCTTCGCAACATCGTATCATAAGATCGTCGCCACCAACAGGATGCAGCGTCTGCTGGACTTGCCCCCGGCATGGCTGGATGGGTGGAGGATGGCCGTCAACGTTGGGAAGACGGCCGCTCTACTCACCGGCGGCTCCAGGCCGCTGCGCCAGCTCAAGCTCCGAGGCCAGGACGTAGAGTGGAGGACCTCAGTAAGGTATCTGGGGTGTTACATCGACCGGAGGCTGCGCATGGTGCCGACCGTCAACCAGGCGGTCAACCACGCAGCGGCGGCCCGGTCGAAACTCCACTCGGTGTTCACCTCCAGACTACCTACGAAGACCAAACTGAAGGTCTACGGAGCCTGCGTCCGCTCGCGTCTGACGTACGCGGCCCCAGCCTGGTACGCCCTCTGCTCGGCGAGCCATGCCAGACGGCTCCAGGTCCAGCAGAACCGATCCCTACGACTGATAGTAGGAGCACCGAGGTACGTCAGGAACGACGTCGTACACAGAGATACCAAGACGCCCACCGTGGAGGAGTATGTGCGTCGCCTCGCATGCGTTATGTTCGCTCGCGCAGACAAGAGCGCGTGCACACACCTCCACGGTATAGCACCGCTTCATGCGAGACCACCGGACGGTCGTTCCCTGCCTCGCGAGCTCCTACTGTCACCACCGGCTCCCAACACTGCTGCTGGTGGCGACGATAGCGAAGATCACGATGACGGATAGGACACCCGGGACTCCCCCACGCGGTGTCCCCCAGAACTCCAACAAGAACGAATACCCAAGGAATCGGACAACCCTACACTAATTACTGACTAGGCCATAGCCTACCTTAGTCGTTGTTGCGAGCTTGTTAGTTGCGAGGTCCCACAGTGAGGAATAGCCCGGGTAGAGAGGCGATGCCTATAAGCCCGTACCCGTGTCGACCTAGGTCGACCAGGAAGAGCTCACGACGACGACGATTATAAGTTCGATTAATTGATTTGGTTGTTGCCGATACAGAGATGACTCTGATTCATTCAAATCACATAAAATTTTAATATGGTAGAAATTAAAAAAAAATTGCGTGCGTACAAAGTACACGTCATGTCAGAAGTAAAACTTTTTGGCAAACTAATTCAAAAACCTAATTTAAAAAAAAACTTATTTAAGATACAAAAAAAAACTAATAAAAAAGCCAACGTCACGCGGTCGTTCCAGGCGGTCACCCATCCAAGTAGTGACCGTCCCTGACGCTGCCGCGTTACCGGTCGCTCAAATTTTACCCCTCATGCGCCTAAAGAACTTTCACTTCAATATTCATTATAAAATATTGAAGAATTTCTCAGCCTTCATATTCAATAAGCTTCTTAGTTTATAGTTTCCTAGAATAATAATAAATAAACAGCTTATTTCGTCAAGTGGTTCTCGCATTATTTTGCTATCATCCGTACATCCTAAATTTTGACGTCTGACATAATATTTATTTAATCGATTCTTTTTTTACTATAATAGTATCCAAACAATAAAGTTGTTATGTCTCGCAAACGAACGAAAAAAACTGACTTCAGTTAGTTAGGTAGACGAGAAATAGTCAAGTAAATACGCGTTGTCACAGATCAATACATACGAGTATTATAAAACAAAGTCGCTTCCCGCTGTCTGTCTGTCTCTATGAATGCTTAGATCTTTAAAACTACGCAACGGATTTTGATGCTGTTTATTAAAATAGATGGAGTGATTCACAAGGAAGGTTTATATGTATAATACATGCATAATATAGTAGAGGAACAGTGATAGGTTTAGCAACCGTGCGAAGCCGGGGCGGGTCGCTAGTTATTCAATAAGTACTCTTTACGTCTCGATTAAATTTAAATGGGAGAATGGGACCAAATGACAAAAATCAGCTTTCATTAAAAAAGTAATCATCAAAATGCACCTAGTAAAAAGTTATGAGCTAATAAATAATAAGTACAATGTAGGTGGACGAAAAACTAGTCAAGTAAAAACGCAATAATAGATAGGTATAACTCAAAAAGTACTTGTCCGATCTCGATTGAATTTTAATGGGACTACATGACAAGATCTTTTGATTAAAAAATAATCATCAAAATCGGTATACCCAGTAAAAAGTTAAGAGGTAACACACAAAAAATTAACTCGAATTGAGAACCTACTACTTTAAAAAATAAATTGCCTAACAAGTCACTTAACGTTATTTTAACGTGCGAGTGATATAAATAAGTACTTGTAGGTGCTAATTAGTCAAGTTTTGAGCTTCGTTCGCGATAATTACTTTAGAAGAAAATGTCTTCAATTAATTATTAAACGTGTTTATTTAGTTAATATAAACGAGAATATTTGTTTGTATATCTAGAAAATTCCATCAAAGAAGTACCTAAAATAATTTTCTAAACGTATTATTGCCGCAAAACATATTTACTGATTACGATTATTTACAAAGATTTTATCTTTAGGAAAACTTTGGCACATATTTTGGTTTCTTTATAAATGTATTTGCTTTAAATAAAGATATGATACACACTCCACAATAACAATGTTTTTCTTACATTTATTTCGGTACATTATATATTGTATAAAACAAAACTTTATATCATCATTAAATATGATACTCCTGTTTCTTTAATATTAGTAATCTATAAATATATATGAGATCACACGTAGGTACGAAAGCGAATATCTATATAATGAGTCATAAAAATAAGTCGCCGGTATATACTCTATATAATTCCGAACAAATATAACAATTAAGATGATTTACTTTTGTGTTTAATATCAGAACAAGGTATGTACTGCGATTGTATAAATAAATTTAACTTAGTTGTACAGCGCGGTGTTAAAATCTTTTATTATTATACCCATTAGATTCTTCAACACCTATTATAATTGCTTTGCTTCTAATCTTAGTAAGAAGCTTTATAGTCTAACAATAAAATGTTAATAGATGAGAGGATTTCTAAAACTGTGTTATTTTGATTCCGAGTTAAACTCCTAATAACAAATAACGATTCAGCCTCTAATATCACACTGCTGGACATAGGTCTCTTTCTCCGTGTAAGATAAAGATTGGAGATTAATCCAACACTCAGCTCCACTGTTGGTTGGTGGATATGTTCCCTACTATGAGTAACGATCGCTATCAGGTATTAATGATAACAACCGGGACTGGCGACTTAACGTGCTCTCCGAGCCACGGTGGGGCGAACCCACAAGGACAGACATTAAACCAGAAAATAAAAATATTTGTATTAAACTATCCATCCCGAGCGGGAATCGAACCTACAAACCGTCGGTGTTTCAGGCGACTACTCGCACCACTACACCAGTGCGGTTGTTAACAAATAAACTTTAATTACTTTCGATAAACAAATACGATTGTTTGTTTTCCGCCAACACAATGTTTGTCTTCTTACCCGCCGAGAACCCTGCGAATGGGCGCAGACTTTCAAAACAAATGTTAAAACTAGATATCAGTTTGATAAATTTACGTGTCATTACATAAATGCCAACCCTACTGGTGTATTGCGAATAATTAATTGCCTTAAACAGCGCGAACGCCGCCGGGTTGATCCCGCGCGGCTCTGTTATTTGTACAAATATTTGTTGCTGTTCTGAGTATAATAATATTATGTCCACGTTGGTCTCCCCACTGTGTCTCGCAGAGCATATCTCGCTATCCGCCAACGTGCATTGGAGCAGCGTGGTCAAAATTTGAGCACCGACCCGCCTCCTACATAGAGAAAGAAGCCAATCGACAGTAGTGGGACCTAATTCACTCTAAGTTTCACTGAAAATAGTAATTAAAAATAGCTCGAATCTTTTATACGCTTTACTTGCAAATTGTAGTATGTTTTTATTACAATACTATTTCATGTCGATATCTATGATTCTTACGTTATAGCTTGTATGTTTAGTTTTGATGAAACATTATCAATCGCTGCTGTATAAAATAGAAGTAGAAATAAAACGCTGTTCATTTGCGAACTTAAGAATAGATATTGCTTCGTTACATAGAAATTGATCTATTTTTTTGTTATTAACCTTAATACGGTTTTAATTACTAAAAACCGTTCTAAAGAACTTAAGTAGAGATGTTCCGGTCAACCATTACCTTTGATAAATTGAAATCATAAATAATCCGGCATCGACTGTATTCGCTACTTCTCTCGATAAAAACCTTTGCCCTCAAGTAATTTTTCAAAGAAATTCACTTAATTATTTCTTTATTCCCAATAGCCCGCAGCTTTGATGCCTGGAGTAAGTAATTTCTAACAGAAATGATAATATAAATACGTCAAATTCGAATACGCAAAATATTAAAAGAATATAACTTTCCTTCCCTTCCCCTTATTTAACATAAAGTTGAATTAAAGAAATTACTTTTAATGTTACCTGTAATATATTTATTTGTAGCTGGTAAAAGCTGAACTGAACGAAATCAGCCTGTAAACGTTCTACTACTGGCGAAGACCTATTTGCGGTTTGTTGAAAAATTCCCCTATTATAAGTAAAGAACGCTATCAGGCGACTACGGTAACAACGGAAACCAAGGGCTTTACGTGCTCTTCGACCCACGGTTGTAAGACGCGCGAAGATGTCCCGATCCAGTAAAAAACATTATTACAGAAAAAAAAAACATTAATTCGATTACTTGCACCAATACAAAAGAACAGTTTTTACTCGGAACGATGGTGTTTACAGACCCGTGATAGATTCTCGTAAAATTACGTCTGTAGCCAAGTCTTAATCCCTAATCAATTCATAGTATAAAACAAAGTCGATCGCTTCCCGCTGTCTGTATAATTAGATCTTTAAAACTGCGCAACGGATTTTGATGCAGTTTTCTTTAGTATATAGAGTGGATTAGGGAGGTTTATATAGGTATATATAATACATCCATAATATAGTAGAGGAACTCTGATAGTTTTACAGGTTTCGAATGTGATGTCGTAAATGAACACATTTTTTGCACTTACATTGCAAATATTTAATTTATATTTAGTATCAGCAGACGTGTCCTGGAGTGGAGACCGCGTATTGGCAAACGCAGTGTAGGAGGCCCGCTGGACCGACGATCTACGTAAGATTGCCGGTGTAGGCTGGATGGGGATTGCGGAAAACCGGGATGTCTGGCGCGAGCTTGGGAAGGCCTATGTCCAGCAGTGGACTGCAACAGGCTGATATGATGATGATGATATGATAGTATCAGCATTGCACCCGTGCGGAGCCGTGGTGGGGCGCTAGTAATATTATAAATGTGAACGTAAGTTTGATTGTTACGCTTTCACGCGAAAACTACTTAACCGATCATCATGAAACTTTGTACACATATTCTTGGTAGTATTAGAAGTAACATAGGATACTTTTTATTTAAAAAAAACAGTTAAATGCGAGTGAATCTGCGGGTAAAAGCTAGTATTCTATAAAATATTCGATAAACTACAGTACAACCAGTTCAGTTGTCAGTCACAACTTTAGATCAGTCTACCGCACAATTTCAGCATTAATTACATTGTATCAAAATATAATTTCACAAGTAAACTTTTTAATTAAAACATAATATACTGTTCGTAATACCTGAATACCCAGTTATAATTTTATTAATATTTCAATCTTACCCAACTGTTGAGAGTAAAGACTCAAGAGCTTAACTCGCAACGCCCCTTCGAACAGATTTCCCAGCTCTCGTCTACCAAAATCTGCAAGTTTCTAACGATAATACCCCTCAGCTTTGAACAGAGATGGTTCTCAGATACATACTACAGCATGTATAGAGAGTTTGTGTTCATATTTTAAGAGATTACTGAAGTAAGGGCGCAGTAGAAAACTATCAATAATAAGGATATAAAATTAGATGTATGAAATTTCGGATATAGATAATAATATTATGTCGGTTTCGTTTATTGTTACGGATATTAACCGCGGTGGTGTAGTGGTGCGTGTAGTCGCCTGAAATAGCGACGATTTGCGGGTTCAATTTACGTTAGGGATGTAATTTGTATTTGTACAAATAATTCGGTTTGGTTATCTGTCCTTGTGGGACATCGTGCCTCCGAGAGAACGTTAAGCCGTTGGTTCCGGTTTTTATCATAAATACCTGATAGCGATCGTTACTCATAGGTAATAGGGAACGTATGCACAAACCCTTAGTGGAGCAGCGTGGTGGATTAAGCTCCAATCCTCCTCCTACATGAAGAATAAGGTCTATGTCCAGCAGTGGGATATTACAGTGTTTCGTACTAATATTAAAATATTTTTGACTAGCTGTAGCCCACGGCTTCAGCCGCGTTAATTTGGGAAAAAGGGTACCGAAATCCAACACAAAAAGAATTTTTTAATTAGAGAGATGTAATACTTTTGAGGAATTTTCAAAAAAAAAAGAATCGTAAATAATTAGAAGTACAAAAGACCAGTGTAACTATACCTACTAGTCTAACTATCGCAAAAGTACTACGTACCTGGTACCTACATGTCGTATATACACTCCGCCCCAATTCGAAATTGTTTGAAACTGTTGTTGATCGGATTTGGGTACGGCTACGTATATATTTTTATTTCAGTTAGGTATCGGTTTATAGTTTCAGTACAGATACATGGCAACTAAATGTAATATACCGCGTTTTTTGATGCAGTAAGATTGATATTTTTAAAAATCTCTTACGAGTCATGAAAGTCACACAAATATTGATTGAATATTTGAGCTCTTGAAAATTGCACGATGTTAAGAAGAATTCGAGGCCGAGACTTGTGTCTAAGATTCTCGAAATATCTAAAACTACATCAATTGTTGTACTCTACGAGCATACTTAAAATAACATTCATCACTTCATAATCATCATCACTTCAGCCTATCGCAGTCCACTGCTGGACATAGGCCTCCACAAGTTCGCGCCAAAAATGGCGTGAACTCATGTGTTTTTAGTCACCATGCTGGGCAGGCGGGTTCTTGACTGCAGGGCAAGCTTTGTCGCACCGAAGACGCTGCTGCCCGTCTTCAACCTGTGTATTTGGAAGCCAGCAGTTGGATGTTTATCCCGCCATCGGTCGGCTTTTTAAGTTCCAAGGTGGTAGTGGAACTGTGTTATTCCTTAGTCGGCTCTTCCTACACCCAAGGGGAAGAGAGGGGGTACAATAACATTAATTCGTTTTTTAACCAACCAGTAGAGTATAGTAACCAACTTGCAGATTTTAATGTTGTAGTAGTATAGTAACCAACTAGCAGACTTTAAGGCTACAATTAAAAAAAGAATAGCAAATTTCTGTCGACTTAGCTACTGTTAGCAATCAAAATTTTCGTTCGAACTAAAAGCTATTCTAATTGCGAGATTCCCATTTAGTTGTTCATTTTTAAGCGGATCATCGACATTGCTTGTCAAACAAATAACTCTTTGATCTGAGTTATTACTAACTATCGATTAGTTAAGTCAGTTTTTAACGATCTACATAAACCAGATACGTCATCGTCTTAATTAAAATTTTACTAAGGATTTCTTTATTTTTCATCTCGTTACCTTTTCGCGTTGTCACCGACTAACTAAAAGTTTATGCTTAATTGTTAAAGTTTATTTGTTATTTGCTACAAAGAATCTAAAGTAAGTTTGTATTTGAAATATGATAAAGATATAAATAAAAAAGTATTTAGCATTTAGTTTTATGATTTAACTTTATGAATTAGATATATTTATATTAGTGATGTGCCGGATCGTCAAAAATATAGATCCGCGGATACGGATCCGGATACGGATATTTAGTGTCAAGATCCGCGGATACGGATACGGATACGGATCTTTATTTACTCACTCAATCGGTGTCGACGCGTGATCTTGAGACGACAGATTTCAACTTGCATTGCGCGCGTATTACTTTTGTTAACCAACTTCCAAAAAAGGAGGAGGTTCTCAATTCATCTGTATTTTTTAATGTATGTTACCTTAAAACTTTTTACTGAATACACCGATTTCGATGATTCTTTTTTTAATCGAAAGGTGTTGCGTGTCACGTGGTCCCATTTAAATTTAATTGAGATCTAACTATAGCATGTACTTTTTAAGCTATATCTAGTAATCTGTTGTAATGTTTGCTGGACTATTTTTTCGTCGATTTATACGTTTGTATTATACCGCATAACTTTTCACTGTGAGCATCGATTTTGAGGTAGGAGGCAGTGGTGGTAGGCAGTAGTAGTTTATTGTTTATAAATAATTTTTGTGATTCTTGTTTTAATCGAAAGCTGATGATTGTCTAGTGGTCCCATTTAAATTTGATCGAGATCTGATAACTACTTTTGTAATTGAAGTCGGTTTTAATTAGTTTGCGAGAAACAACGGGCGGCATCCAAAAAGCTTAATAAACCGCGATAAAATCCGTAAAAGTTGTTTCAATAAAATAGTTTTTTGTTTTTCATTTTCTTATATTTATAAAAGTAATGTAACTTTCTATGTGTAATAGTGATCTCATAAGATAGTTGATTATCTCATATGAATTATCTTTGAGTTATATACTATGGATGTTGGTCATACTAAATATTTGATTTTAAGAAATAAAAAATACTCTGAATGGAATTTTTTTTTAATAATTATACTACTTATGCAGCATTTTATCCTGTCAATTGAAATTGAAAATTAATAAAAGATCCGTAAAAGATCCGCAAGAAAAGTGACGGATACGGATACGGATACGGATCTCATTTTTCCCGCGGATATCCGCGGATACGGATACGGATACGGATATCCGGAACATCACTAATTTATATGTAAGTTTAGCACCATAACTGCGAAGCACTTGTCGCTGAAATTACAAAGATAATTTAATGGATTAAGGATATCGCAACTAAGTGATTATAATATAGAAAATAAATGTACAAGTGGAATGAATAACCTCGTGCGTTTATTATTAAACAAATAAATAAATCACGATTAATAAATAGCTCTTAGGTAGGGATCCCTAGTACATATTTTTCACCTGATTACTATCAAGTTAATTTTCCGGGGGTAGCTTCATTTTGATGAGAACAAAAAGTTCCTCTTCGAAAACTCTCGATTGTGGTAGATAATAGAGTTAGCAGGAGATAGAGCAGCAGTGAGCGTAGGACCGGGATAACGTACGTACCACGCAATGTGTAGGACAATATTGTTATATGAATATTAACTAAAAGAAATAAAAATCAGCTGGTTAGTAATAATTTTTGATGACCTTACGAGGTCATCAAGTTGATGACCTCATAAGGTCATCAAAAATTGATTTTTTTTTCTGATTTTTTTTTCTTTTAGTTAATATTTATATAATTTGATGGTAATATTGTCATACAAATTGCGTGGTACGTTATCCCAGTCCTACGCTCACTGCTGCTCTATCTCCTGCTAACTCTATTACCTACCACAATCGGGAGTTTTCGAAGAGGAACTTTTTGTTCGTCTCATCAAAATGAAGCTACTTCCGGAAAATTAGCTTGATAGTAATCAGGTGAAAAATATGTACTAGGGATCCCGTACTATCTTTATACACTACTTTCAAAATATGCACCCGTGATGAGGCCGTGGTATCCTCTCTTTGACCTTAATTAGTAAGATTGAGTTAAATTAATTTCAACTACGACGTCTTGGCTTGTTTGCATAAATGAAATATATAGAAGTATTGTTCGTCCGTTTGAAGAACAATTCTCAAAAATATTGTGTGTTTGCAAGTGATGTATGTGACAAAGGCCAAAAGGTGGAGTATAAAAATAAGACATGAACCAGCGAACAGATTGAATTGTAAACAACACGCGTGACCTCGTTTATTCACTTTAACTATTAAACGCATAAAAATATTAACATACGAATGAATAAAAATGTTTACACTGTAAAGATTTCAATACAAGAAATTAACTATTACGATAAACGTTATAAAATCACGTAATATTTGTTCACTAAACAATTTATATTGGTATTGAATAAATGGAAAACGTGTTTGGTATACTTATACCAAAAAAAAGCATTAAAGCATTAATAATCTACAAATGCGGTCACTGGTGAAGAATACATTAGATGGCAGATTTATAAATGAAAATGCGATTACAATAGAGCATCTGCTCCTAAGGGTGCTTACATACGTCGCGTTTAGAACTTTTTTATATATACTTTTAAGGCAACATGCATACAGCCCTCCAGTAAGCTGATGCCGTAGTCAATGTAAAGACGTAGGAATGGAAGGTAGGCTCCCCCGGAGCCGAGGCAAGAATGAACTTCATATATAAAGTCTGTGAATCAGGTTAAAGAAATTCGTACGGGTATGTACAAGCGAGAATACACAAGGAAATAGAACAGCAAACAAAAGTGAGAAAAAAGGTAATCAAACTTTGAAGGGTAGAAGTTAAGATTTGAATTGAATATTCTTTGTAACGTACTTCATAAGTATTAGCTCTTTAATGTAAGAACAAGAATCGTATTATGTATTTTAGATTAAATTCTTTTGTAGTACATACATAATATTAATAGTACCTGGGTGACCGAGCCTGGCTCGGTATTTTTATTTTTATTTTTTTTTTCTCGGTATTTTTATATTTTAATTTTATTTAAAGAATAAATCACGAGTGAAATTAAAAAAAAAAAGAAAAAATAATAATCTGGAGACTGAGATTTGAACCCGGTTCTACATGATTCGACACCCGCCAATTTCCTAATTAAGCTATTACAGCTATGTTTCTCCTACATGGGGAAGAGGCCTATGCCCAACAGTGGGATATTACAGGCTGAATCGTGATCGAACAATGGTGAAATTAAGCTTCGTATTCTAATGATATTTTTTCATTGCCTAAAAACAGGGATAAAACTACATTTTTTTAAAATGAATCCTGGCTAGATCAACTTTTCGCCCCCGAAATCCCCTGCATACAAAATTTCACGAAAATCATTGGAGCCGATTCCGAGATTCAGATTCTATATATATATATACAAGAATTGTATATACAAGAATTGCTCGTTTAATAGTATAAGATTATTTTTATTTTAGGGTTGTCTATGTGCGGGTAGTGTTTTATACACTCGCGCAGTTATATTTGACTAGAGACTATCTATCGTTGTACTAAAAAGATTTGTGTGTAGTGATCAATATATTAAATTAAAATAAATCCATATATACTTCACATACTACTTAAGAAAACTATAAGTGTGAAAAAACTCTCGGTTATGACGTGGCGTTGCCCTAAAAAGAGTTGCTTGCTCCGCGCTGACCGTGTTTCAGCGTGTGATCCTGACTGGAATACAAACGAAGATATGTACTTTCACATACGTTCTTCACTATATCTACTATTTAATATTTATTTCTAATTTATTTATAAATATTTCATTATTAGTATACTTATGTACTTTAAAAATATATTAAGTCCGTACTACTTTGACAAGATGCCTAATTGGTAAAACTCAAGATTTACATATTGATAATAAAACTAATTCTTTTCGTGTGCTGTTATTTGTTAAGGGGGTTAATAATATACATATATGGCAAAACAAGAAAATAATCCTTCTCCTACATGGGGAAGAGGCCTATGCCCAACAGTGGGATATTACAGGCTGAATCGTGATCGTGATAGCAAAACAACGTTTACTGGGTCAGCTAGTTTTGCTTATAATATCGATTCATATATCGCAGTTAAATGGAAGAACGCCAGCTTAATAACTCCTTGTATTATACCTATATAGATACAATAAATACTAATAAATATGCTTAACATAAACACACGGACGTCACTAATGTCAATGTAATAACACTATAATTTAAAATAGACTCACATTGAAGTGACTGTGTGTCTATTTTAAATTATATAATAGTAATCTGTTTAAATAATATCTAGTTTCATACATATGTTTATTTTGGGTACGACGATACACACACACGATTCCGCCTGTAATATCCCACTGTTGGGCATAGGCCTCTTTCCCATGTAGGAGAAGGATCGGAGATTAATCCACCACGCTGCTCCAATGTGGGTTGGCGGATATATTTCCTACTATGAGTAACGATTGCTATCAGGTGTACATGATAACAACCGGGACCGACGGCTTAACGTGCTCTCCGAGGCACGGTGGTGAGACACCCACTTATTAATAAGAATGGTTTTGGGTACATAAACATAAAATTATGTATTTATGTTGAAAATCACTAATCTCATATTTATTATTAAATTAGACTAACGTGGTATACATTTTTTATTCTTCGCACTTTGTATGTTAAATACAAATTTGTATTCTACATTGATATTATATTTTGTTTTTGAAACTATGCCAATACTATTTTAATTAAAGTTGACGTCGCCGCTCTTTATATTTTCGTTCTTTGTCGCTTTTATTCATATTAATAATGAAAAAGTAAATTAAGCAACAGCTCGTGCTTATCACACTGTCTTCCTTTTCAAGAGGTATTAGCGTTTCGCTCAGGGCAATTTTGTAACGATACGACGTGAGTGCGATAAAATCGCTATATTGTCGCCACTCGTGTAGTCTTCATTGCGTGACGTCATCGGTTTTGCATTAGACATTACTATTATCACGATATAGAAGAAACTTTACGGCCTCTACAAAAGCAGTGGGTATCAAACTGTTCAATACTATAGTCTGCGATTACACAGTTACGAGTGCCGCGGTAATTACGTTCCTGACGCAATAAAACATTCACGTGTTTATTTGAAACAGAAGATGAGCAAATTAAAGTCCTGAAATTAAAGAAGTGCTCCCTCCTTAACTTGCTATTAAATCGCCACATTGTTGTTTATTGACGTACAGCGAGGGTATCTTGATTTAGGTGAACTAATGATGATGTATTGTGGTTTTTGATAAAAGATTTTCCTTTTTTCCTACTGTGTTGTACAATGTACATTACACTAGTACGGAAAGCCTACTATTAATGAGAATGATTAATTACATAAATGGTAATAATATGCAGTGTCAGTGGCGCTGGCTTTCGTGTCAGTCACGACATATGACTGAAATTTTAATTGCTTAAATAATATTATAGTGTCATTCATTTTCTTAATGTTGAGTTTTTTGCCGATTCTTCTTACCAGTATCTGCACTCCAAGTCGTTGGTACTTTCATATTAATTCCAATTAAGTAAATAATAAAATTAATCTGTAAAATGACGAATAAAATGTGCTTTTAAAACCTACTTTACAAAATTTTTAAACAACTTCCAAAAAAGGAGGAAACTCTCAATTCGATTGTATTTTTCTTTATGTATATATTTTCTTTATGTGTATATGTATATTTATATACTACCTCAGAACAGTAAGATGGATCTATTTCGATGATTTTGTTAATCATTTAAATTTAATTGAGATCTAACAAGTACTTTTCGGGTTATATGTAATAATGCGGATTTACTTGACTATTTATAATGTAGAATTATACGTTTTATTATACCGCTTAACTTTACACTGGGTATACCGATTTTAATTATAATTAAAACCTATATTTGTAAAATCACAATAGTTTTATAAAACCATAGTTTAGTAAAATTACAAACTAATGTATAGGTACTAATGCAGAATTATAATAAAATTCTACAACCAATACAATTATTATTTTGGTTTTTGAATGAGAAGGTTGAAGTCTAATCTGAAACTGCTTGGCTGCTGTTTTGGACATTCAAGATTTTTTTTCCGACACTAATTGTATTCATTATTAAAAATAAAAACCTACATTTATATTACTTTTATAAAATTAAACCGTCGACCTAAATTATATTTAAATAAAAGCAATTTAAATCTCATTAAAATGTTGTACGAGATTGGACAAACAGTTTTTTTATTATTTTATTGTTCAATGTAAAATAAACTTTAATTTTGGGCAGATGTAATTATTACATTTTTGTTGTTATTTTATATCAACATCATAATTTAATTTGTTTGGCAGTCAATCAAGGTTTTTAATAATTGCAAATTCATCATAATCATCATATCAAGTTACCGTTAGCCTATGAGCCTTTTTCCTGAGAAGATTTAAAAAAGATCCGCTAGGGGCAGCACTGCTGGGGGGTACATATGTTTTGAATTCTCTATTGACAACAACGTCAAACGTACATAATAGATAATTCAAAACATATTTACCCCCCACCGGTGCTGCCCCTAGCGGATCTTCTTCAAATCTTCCCAGGAAAAAGGCTCATTGCAGTTCACTACAAGATGTGTTTCCCCAAGTTTGCGATATACTCGTATATTCCGAATCCGCACCCTGCCTGTTCTTGGTTTCCCTTGCTCATTCTGCATTTTGTTTGGTCCTCTCACGTAGCCCGTTCTTTTATTTTTCATTCAGTACTTTAAATTTATCAATTACTCTCTTCGTCAGTGTTTACGTTTTGGACCATATGTCAGCACAGGCACAATGCATTTCTCGAAACTGTCGTCTTCAAACACTGCAAAATCTTTTAAGTGAACTCGGCGAAGCCAGCTAAATGCCGCCCAGTGCAACTGTATCCTTCTGTTGGTTTCCTTCTCGAAGTTGCTTCCCACCTAGTTGTAAAATGTGGGCTTCATTTCGAAGTTTCAAAATAATTATAATTATATAACTAAGTTAATTTTAACACACTGAAAATTTTGCTTATTTACTTTTATTAATTACGTATTTCTACTTCGAATAAAAATTATTGCAATGACAGCCAATCCAAATGAAATCATGGTTTCAATTTTTAGCTAAGAAGAACTATCCGAGTTGCAGATATCATTTAACATTAATCTTAATATATTTTTGACTTAAGATGATATATTGAACGATGTCATATTGCGTTTAAAATGGTAAAATATTTTCTAAAATATATCTAAAGCGTAGGAAATACGGGTATATATGTCGGAGAGATAAATTGAATATTGTGCTATGAATAGTGAACAGCAGGAAATCCGCTCTCTCATTTTTACTCATTTTGTTATAAAAAGCTCGACTTGGTATAAATATCAAAAAGAGACGATCTAAAAACAAATGAAATATAAACTTTAAATAAACACTTTATGTACCTATGTATTTTTAACGCGAGTATTGTACTGGAATGTCTGATGTTTTACGGCTATGAAAACAGGCTTCGTATTGCTTATTAAGCCATGGTACCTACTCGTAACTCACTACATATTGACGGACCAGAATATCGCCCAATATGTACTAGTTTGCCTTCGTTACCTGTATCAGATGAATTTTAAACACAATTTAGCATTTGAAAAGTGAAAATCAAGCTCAGATTTCAACACGCATTAAACACGGAAATTCTCTTTATAGTGACATACAAAATTGAAAAAAATACACTTAGTTTTTATTTTTCAATCCATACTCTTAGTATACACTATATGTTGGTCTTTTCAATTTATTAATCGTTAATAAATACTATTTTATCTATACACTCAAAATCGAATTAAAACTTTAAACTTGTAGAACGTGTCCAAAGACATACAATATTATATTTTCAAACTTAAAGGACTATATTTCGACATAGCTACGTTCAGGCCGAATTGATTTCATAACAAAAAACTATATTAGTCTAGTCTACAAGTTTGGAAACGTGTTAAATAGAGATAAAGCTCCTAAAAATATGGGCGATAGCTCATTCGATTCGGAATGATGTCTAGAAAAATGTTTTTTAAGGGTTATTAGCACATGAAAAATTGCGATTGTTATTAACAAAAAAATAAAAGAAAAAGAAGGTATTTAGTTTTTCGTTAATAATTTCTAAAATAATCATATCTAAGGAATTTTAAAGTATTAAATGTTAATTAATACCTACATTAGATTACAAAAACACGTAATATAACGTCAAAAATCGTCAAGTAAATCCGCGTTATCAAAGATCACTCAAAAACGACTTATTATGATGATTCAGCCTGTAATATCCCACTGTTGGGCATAGGCCTCTTCCCCATGTAGGAGAAGGATACTACTTACTACTACTTATTATATCTTGATCAAATTTAAGCGCCATTACAAAACAAGCATTAGCTTTTAGCTTTAGCGATTAAAATAAGAATCATCAAAAACAGTACACCCAGTGAAAAGTTATGCGTTATAATACAATGTAGGTCGACGAAAAAATATATAGATATAACTCAAAAAATACTTGTTAGATCTCAATTAAATTTAAACGGAACCACATGACACGCACCACCTTTCGATTAAAAAAAGAATCATCGAAATCGGTCCACCCAGTAAAAAGTTCTGAGTACACAACTAAAGGGGATATACATCATTAAGATTTTTTGTGCAAAGGGGTATATGTATTTCATTTTTTGTTTGTTTTGTAGGCAATAAATTGGAAAGTCAAATATTTTTTATAAACATGCCTTTCTATTATTCATATTACATAGTACCTAGATAGCTATGCAGTCTTTATAGATCTGTGTGTCTTGTCTCAAATGGTTTTTTTTTTCATTTTCTAAAAAAAATGATAAAGTAGAGATACCACCTTTTGTAAAGACACTCCTCAATTAATGTTAAATATATAATAAAAATAACTAATATATCTGTCGGCGACGAGACCCCAACTCAAGTCAATATTTATGTCACAGCAAGACGTAAAAGACATGTCAGGACAAGTCAAGATATGTAAGGAAACTGATTAACCGCTTTAATAAGTTTTCTCTCTCTCATTTTGCAAACGAGTGAGAGAGACAAAATATTGTAAGATTCTAATATGAATACGTTTTAATGAGACTAGTCAGGTTTATATTGTTTTCTTATTAGTTTTATAAGGGTTATTGGTGAATGATAGATATAATGAAACTAATAACTAATAATTGTGTTTGCTCGCAAACGAAAAAAAAGCGACTTCAATTACATCGACAAGTAATACAACGTAATAAGACGAAAAAATAGTCAAGTAAATACGCGCTATTAAAGATTACTTAAAAAGTTGTAATCAGTTTTCGATCTAATTTAAACAAGACTACAAGACAAGTATTAGCTTTCAACTAAAGTAAGAATCATCGAAATCGGTACACCGAGTAAAAAGTTATGCGGTATAATATAACGTAGGTCGACGAAAAAGTAGTCACGTAAATACGCATTATTAGATATAACTCTAAAAGTACTTGTCAGATCTCAATTAAATTAAAATGGGACCACATGACACGCAACACCTTTCAATTGAAACAAAATTGATCGAAATCGGTCCACCCAGTCAAAAGTTCTGAGCTAACATACATAAAAAAAAAAAAAAAAAAAAAAAAAAACATACGTGTCGAATTGAGAACCTCCTCCTTTTATGGAAGTCGCTTAATAAGAACAAATTTAGATAGTTGGTAAGAATATTCAATAGTGAGGTTTTTAAAGCCAATTCTTCAGATGAAAAATCCATCTTTCTTTATTCACAACACTAGCACGTTAGTTCCGAGTTTCTGTTATCGTTTTTTTTTTTTTTTTATGTTACTAGGTTGGCACACAAGCGTGCGGCTCACCTGATAATAAGACCGTAGTAACGCTATAGACGCCTGCAACACAAGAAGCATCGCAAGCGCGTCGCCGACCCTATCCCCAATCCCCAAGGAGCTCTGGTCACCTTAATCACCAACAGGAACACAATACTGCTTGAAAACAGTATTATTCAGCTGTGGTCTTCTGTAAGGTCGAGGTGCTACCTCAGTTAAATACAGATTTTTAATGCATACCGTACGGTATGCATTAAAAATCCCTGTTACTAATCACCTCCCGTCCCTGTCCCGTCCCCGTCCCATCCACGTTACGTATACATCGGCCATGTTTAACTTATATTGTAATTAGATTTTATGAATATTATTATTATTATTATCAATTAAAACTAAAAACCTACATGCCTAAACTACTGCCTCTATTTAGCTGATTTGTTGCACATAGCTTAGAAATGGTGTGTATTAAGTTCGACGAGGTACTTCCCCAGTCGGGCTGCTCCACATTTTGAGCAGGATATTTCCTGCTGTGCCCTACCTCAGTTATGTTTATTATTATTTTTCAAGTAGGCTTCAAAAGCACTTTTGAATTCTCATTTTATAAATTATTATTATAATATAATATGTGGTTTAATTTAAAGCCTCTTGCTAATATCCAACTCGTATATTTTATGTGAAGACTTAATTGGTATATCTATGTATGTCACTTATATTAAGATTTTAATTATATCGAAACTGTATGTCTCCGTAATAAAGCTAAATAAATAATAAAACGGACTCTGATTAAAAGGTTTTATTATAACACTAAGAAAATTAACGCGAGCAAACAAGTAGAACATATTTTCTATCTACCTATATATAATTATGTAATATCAGTACAATTTGATGAAATTTGATTTATTCGTATCAAAACAAAACTAAAGGTACGAGCTGATCGAATATTTCAATATTCGCGATTGAATTGAAATGAACAGATGCTATAATACGAATTCACCGTAACGTATTTCAACCACGCATTGTTTAGTTGATTTGAATGATTTCATCAACGTTGTTTATTATAACGTGATATAGAATTATTGAAAACATTGGAGTTAATATCACAATTCACAATTCCTTCTCACTTTTATTCATTTTATGAAAAATCTTTTACAGTTCAAGCCTCTCGCCTTTGGAATACCCGACCCTTAAATATTAGACGTCTATTTAAATACTTGCAACTTTTAAAAAGACTGTTAGGAAGCATTTTCTTGAAACTCAACAATAAACAAGTAATTTTTAAATTTATATGTACGTATGTGTGTATATGTTTAATTACATGAATATTTGTCATAAATTATTGTAACTTGTACATCTATATATGCTGAGACTTGTGTCTCAATTGTAAGTAAAAAATATGAACGCCAAAGAAACGAAAATCTGAAACGTGTTTCTATTACATATGATATTCTAGATCTCATTGACCTACATACTTTTATAGAAAACGTGTTGTGTTTCCAATTAAATTCCGCTGAAATTTTTATTAACACACTTTGAATACTATTTATTTTCTTACACTAAAAATAAATTTTATGTACAAGAAACATACCGTTTGTAAGTAAAATATGAAAATAGTACAAAGCTAGCAACTAACAACCAGTTAAAAATAATTATTTTTAACTAGCAGTTTGCAGAAGTCCTGATTTCTACTGTGGGGTTCGACTTACGAGTAGGTGCGTTCCACTCTCACTCCGAATGTGGGTGCAATATTATATACATATTACGTTTTATTTATATGTATATTTTTAATACAAAATATGTATCTGTATTTTTAGGCTGAAAAAAGGCGACTGTATGCAATGTATGTATGTAAAAAAATATTTATTACTATAACTGTACCCTGCGCGCGTTGCTACATTTTTTTTTGGTCGTACCAACTCAGATACCTTTGTGGGCTCATGCACGACACTTTGCTGAAGATCATGACATGATCCAATGCATAGTTTACGGTTCTATAAAGGACATACAGACAAACATTCATTTTTATAGGTATATATAGATTTATTATTACTCACACTAAACTTCAGATCGAAACAATATGACGAGGCGTTTAAGATACTCGCCTCGTAACATCGTCTACTATTATTGTAACAGTCTTCCGGAATTGTGACGGGCAAGCTTGACATGCTACACCTGACAGCCTGGCAGGTTAATAATTGTCAGCGCTGATTGACTCCTATCCCGGAATTGTAAATGTTATGCGGGAAATTAAATTCTTCCCTTCTAATATTTAGCATTAATAATTTTCCAATTAGTTAATATTTACAAAGGATTTAACGTCATGTCCAGATGCCTGAGATGCCTTAACCATCCTAACAAGAATATCGAAAATCATAGTCATATCTAGTATTGTTTTATTAAAATATTTTAAATTTTTTAACTTTTAACTCGGCGGGAGGCACGCTCCTTTATGTAACATGAACTGTAGCAACCGGGTTAAAAATATTTGACCACAAAGCCAACTACTGACCGTCCGACCGACCGACCGGTGACGCTGCCGCGTTACCGGTCGCTCAAACTTTACCCCTCATGCGCTTAAAAATTTTTCACTTCAAAAATCAACCTCTTTATACATATAAATTAATTAATTACTGAAATAATTCTGTGTCGAAAGAAAATTAAACATCGTTTCAGCAGTCTTAAAAATTAATTTGCAAACGATTGCAAATTAATTTTTCCTTTCATAGGTAAAATATTACCTTTCATGCTATAATCGATTCATATTCTATTATAATTTGCATGTCAAGGTAAGTTAACTGTACTTTTGACGTCATACTAACGTAATTAGCCGTGGTTAATTTCAGGTAACGAAATTTTTTAAAAGAAATTATGGTTATGATTCAGAATATTTTATAGCGATCACGATCACGATTCAGCCTCTAATATCCCACTGTTGGGCATAGGCCTCTTCCCCATGTAGGAGAAGGATTTATTATTATTTTATATAATTATTTTATAGCAATTTAAATAATTTACGATTCATGATTCAACCTGTAACACCTCAGTGCTGTGCGTATGCCTCTTTCTCCGTGTAGGAGAAGGATTGGCTTAATACACCATAACACCACGCTGCTCAATCCGCGGGTTGGCGGATACGTTCCCTAATATGAGTAACGATCGAGTATTTATGATAACAAACGGGACCGACGGCTTAACGTGCGCTACCAGGCTCGGTGGCGAGATCTACTCAAGAAAAGACATCCAAAACCAGAAAGAAATATTTGTACAAAATACATGTAAACCTTGTCCTAACAATAACAAAACAAAAAAAAAGAATTATCCAATTGGGTGCAGTCGTTCAAAAGTTATGCATGTGTACATTTCGGTGACTTACTTTTATTTACAAAGACTAAAGTTTATACTTATTCACCGCCATCATGAAAGAGTGAGGAAAGCAAATGTTTGCGATTATCTTGTTACCGGTGCGGAAACGTACCTTAATGTTATTTCGATAAATATGGAACAACTCACTCGCTTTGAATATAATTTCCACTAATGAAAAACGGAACTGTAATTTAACTGTGATTATGATGACTATTATTTTTAATACAACTGCAAATTATCTCCAGTTATCTGGAAGAAATCGCTCTTCTAGCGATAAGGTCGCCTTTGTCAGGCATCGCACAAATCTGCACCGCTACGTAGTTGAAATCCCACGAACTCGCACCAAGCGCTTTGCTTCCTCGTTTCTAGTCCGCACCGCAAAAGTTTGGAACGCCCTTCCGGCTTCCGTTTTTCCAACTAACTATAACTTGGGTATCTTTAAATCTAGAGTGAATAGGCATCTTCTAGGCAAGCGCGTACCATCTTAGGCTGCATCTTCACTTATATATATTCTTTATTGCACTAAGTAATTACAACAACACATTATAATAAAGGAAGTAGGCAAGGGCGAACTTATCTCTAAAAGAGATCTCTTCCAGTCAACCCATAACTTACACATAACACACTTACCATCTGGTGAGATCGCAGTCAAGCGCTAGTCTATATATTAAAAAAAAAGCCTTTGTACATCTTTTTTTATCTTTGTATCTGTATTTGCTGTACAATGAAGAATAAATAAATAAAAACCACCTTACCTTTTATAGAATATAAAATAGGTATTTTATAGACAAGCACGCTCTAACTTCACCATCTTCTTTACATCGTCTTTACCTTCCATCAGGTGAGATTGTCGTCAAGGGCTAGCCTATTTTGCATGTAATAAGATTTTACCGAAATGTAGCCGGATAATTGCTTATTTAATTAAATCCGTCCAAATCGACTTGTTAGTTTGAGTTAGGTTAGGTTTTTTGCGAATATCCATTGCTTAACTTTATTGGGTGCGATATAAAATAAAACAAATCTGTTTTTATTTTAATTTATTATAAGTACCTTCATATTCTTTCAATAAAAAATTTCCTCGAGTGTTCTTCATTTGTCGAGTGTTTCGGTTGAATAAATGAAATAAATTGTTTTATGCCTTTTTAGAGATCATATTATCAGTAAAAAAGTGTATAAAATAACTAACTAAAACACCAAATTTTCGACCTAAATATGTACTTCAAAAAGTTGTATTAAGTATCTTAAAGTGTATTATAATATATTTAAAATATATAGATGTACAAAACTTATTCCCTCCCAGCTGTTATTAACTCGAGATTCCTAATATTGTTTAACCTAAAAATATTTGTTTTTATTATCAAATAAATAATATTATTATGATCGCGAAATCCTATAGCGGTCAATATGAAAGACTAGATATAAAATAATAACTACATACCTACTGAAATATATTTACCTAGTATTATAGTTATAGTAGTCTGGCTCTAGTTGCAAACATATAAGATATTAAAGGATACGACATCTACATATTCTCGTTATCCGTACATTTGCAAGTTGCGCTC
Organism: Melitaea athalia; assembly: GCA_905220545.2. Taxonomy (NCBI): domain Eukaryota; kingdom Metazoa; phylum Arthropoda; class Insecta; order Lepidoptera; family Nymphalidae; genus Melitaea; species Melitaea athalia. The sequence goes on along the minus strand of HG992176.1, from coordinate 4,714,694 downwards.
AACGTCGTAATGGAAAATGCATCTAGATCTATTCTAGGACGTCACTTTGATTTACTTATTAATATAATATTGAACTAATTCAATGCACGCGATAACGAGACGCTAACATATCGAACTTATCAATATTACATATTAATTAACGAGTACTCGTTAGTACGCCTTCTGGAACTGCGTTAAAGATTCATTGCTTCAGTGCACATTTCAACAAGCTATAATAGGTACCTATATTTCAATTATAGACACGGTCGTCTGTTACTAAGATAGGTAACTAATGCTCGTATTATATGTAGTAGCCGGCTGATAGCGGTAAATATTTTTTATAAATCTATACTAATATAATTATAAAGCTCAAGAGTTTGTTTGTTTGTTTGTTTGAACGCGGTAATCTCTGGAACTACTGGGCCGATTTGAAAAATTCCTTCAGTGTTAGATAGCCCATTTATCAAGGAAGGCTATAGGCTATGTATCATCACGCTAAGACCAATAGGAGCGGAGTCCACGCCGACGAAGTCGCGCGCAGAAGCTAGTATACTTATATATGTAAGAATATGTACTTGTATTATTATGCATATATAACAGACTCAACCAAAAAGTAGGTATCTAACGGCAAAGAGCGCCAACGGGCTAGTTAAAAATATAAAAGTTATTATTAAGTTTAATATAACTTTCCGATCTGCATTTACCGGTGATACGATATTTCTCGCAGTAATAATATTGTAACATGAATTTTTCAAGGCAATCTTGCAGATCATTTCTTCAATTCCTTTGAAGGGAATTATTGATGTCGAAGCAACAAGTCTCATCTCGCAGTTCTATGAAAATATTTTTATCGCATTTTAAAGTTACGCCTGCAAAAGAGATTACCTACATCTTTATAAAATATGAGTCCGTTTACTTACCGATGGTAATATTACTTCTGTTTTTTCTCTGTTTGCTTAGTAATAGTGAAACTATTCTTTATTTTTCTATATCGTGATGAAATTAAATATATTAATATCTATCTATACATCTATATAGGTACAAATAAATAAAATTGGAGTGTCCATTTGGAATATTAAAATAAGCACTTTTTACTAAATACATATATATGGATGTATAAACGGTACATGTACCAAAATAACATTTTTTACCATTTTTGTCTCTGTCTGTCTGTTTGTTCTAGCTAATCTCTGAAACGGCTGGGCTGATTTTGACAGGACTTTCACTGTCAAATAGCTGATGTAATAAGAAGTAACTTAGGGTACTTTTATTTTTTTTATAACTGCGAACTGAACACTAGCGTTTTTTGTTAAATTCCACGCAGACGAAGTCGTGGGCAGAGCTAGTATATGTATACTATTAATGTAAAAATATATATAGGAAATCGCGTGCACGTTGTAAGTCGTTTTTGTATTAAGTTTGCATCATTCAATTTCAAGACAACGTTGGTACTTTTCAATTTTCATAATGTTCTAGCGGAATAACTGATTGATGTAAACAACGATGCACAACAATTTGTAAGAAATTGAAAAAAAATATATAAAACTGAAATGTAATTTAATATATTATAACGTCACTATTGTTAAAAATAACATTTTTATTTTGAAACGTAACTATAATGAAATAACGATATCACGATTCAGCCTGTAACATCCCACTGTTGGGCATAGGCCTCTTCCCCATGTAGGAGAAGGATCGGAGCAAGGTGCAGTCCTTGTGGGTCTCCCCACCGTGCCTCGGAGAGCACATTAAGCCGTCGGCCCCGGTTGTTATCATGTACACCTGATAGCGACCGTTACTCATAGTAGGGAATATATCCACCAACCCGCATTGGAGCAGCGTGGTGGATTAAGCTCCGAAATAACGATATGTCGTGTAAATAATGTGCTATGTCTATAAAACGAAACGCTATACGTTATTATATGTTAATTGTGTTTGCTCGCAAAAAACCCGACTTTTTCGATAAATTACGTAGACAAGTAATACAACGTAATAAGACGAAAAAATAGTCAAGTAAATACGCGCTATTAAATATTACTAAAAAAGCTATAATCAGACCTCGATCTAATTTAAACAAGACTACATGACAAGTATTAGCTTTCGATTAAAGTAAGAATCATCAAAATTGGTACAGCGAGTAAAAAGTTATGCGGTATAATACAACGTACGTCGACGAAAAAGTAGTCGAGTAAATACGTATTATTAGATATAACTCTAAAATTACTTGTCAGATCTCAATCTTATACTATTAAACGAGCAATTCTTGTATATATATACTAGCCGACCCGTGCCCACTTCGTTGGGCGTTAATTATTTTTGTGATGCAAATAATATACTTACATATACTTAAGTTTTCATCTCGCTCACATAAAACTACCACCCCCCGTTTCAGCCCCAAAAAGGGTTGATTTCTAAAAATACATTATTAGTACACCTCCACACCATCTATAGAGCATATAGAGCATACATTTTGAATTTCAAGTCTCTTACTTCAAAAACATAGGACTTTCATACAAACTTCCAACCCCCGTTTAACCCCCTTAGGGGTGGAATATCGTAAAACCCGTTCTTAGCTGACCTCTACTCGGCGAAAGGAATATTCCTACCGAAATTCAAGTCTCTACGCCTTATGGTTCCAGAGATATCGTGATGAGTCAATGGGTGGGTAACTCTTTTATATATATAGATAGAATCTGAATCTCGGAATCGGCTCCAACGATTTTCGTGAAATTCAGTATACAGGGGATTTCGGGGGCGAAAAATTGATCTAGCTAGGATTCATTTAAAAAAATGTCGTTTTATCCCTGTTTTTAGGCAATGAAAAAATATCATTAGAATACGAAGCTTAATTTCACAATTACTGACATAGCTCTAATAGCGTAATTAGTTAATCGGCGGGTGTCAAATCGTGTTGACCCGGGTTCGAATCTCAGTCTCCAGATTATTTTTTTTTCTTTTTTTTTTTTTAATTTCACTCTTGATTTATTAATTAAATAAAATTAAAATATAAAAATACCGAGAAAAGAAAAAAACAAAAAATAAAATGAAAATACCGAGCTAGGCTCGGTCACCCAGGTACTTAAATTTAAATGGGACCACATGACACGCAACACCTTTCAATTAAAATAAAATTGTTCGAAATCGGTCAACAAGATCAAAAGTTCTGAGCTAACATACATAAAAAAGAACCTCCTCCTTCTTTGGAAGTCGGTTAAAAAGTAGAAGCGTGCAATATTGTCGCTTACGCTTTTGTTTCTTTCTCCGTGACTTTGAGACAAAGTGTCTTGTCAAGACGGAAATATTCTTTAAGATTTCGAGGCATACGAACGGAATCTTGATTAAAAAGTCCCTTGTCCTCTGTCATAAATTACTGTAAAACTGTCAATATTCATTTGCGCAGACGGGAAAAATATCTATTGAAAAATGTAACTTACATTTTGACCAATTATAATATTAACTGAGTGTCGTATTGTGTTTTTTACGTTGTCTAATACATAAACTATACAGTATTCGGGGAACCGTAAAATTAAAGGTAAACAAATCATAAAAGGGTACTTGAAGGACACGATTGATGAAGTGAATATAATATTTTATAATTTCACTTTGTTTTTATTTTAATTTTTGTATCAAGTGGTCAAATTTTTTAGTTAATTTTATAAGGAAACTTGATCGATTTATGTTATTCTTACATATTTTTTTCTTGAAAGAGTAATAATTGTTTGTTTCCCGAATCAAAATTAAATCTATATAATAAAAATTGATGTTGCTAAGCGCATAACTCGAGAATGGCTCGACGGATTCGGCTAATTTTTTTTGTATGTTCCTTAAAAATTCCACGGAAGGTTATTATACTAAAAAAAAAACAACATAGGCAGAACGAAGTCTGTCCGGGCAGCTAATAAAAAACAAAAATAACTACGGAAGTGCCTAATACACTGATAGTAACATAGTAATTGATGTTTTAGAACGATGTCTATAAAACTTTACAATTCTTTTAGAATAATTTGAAGCCAAATGTCATAAGTGCCTTAAATTATTATCTTCTTAATTTATTTTTATCGTGGAGTTACTCTTTCAGTCAAACAACATAAAAACGGTACAGCTAGCTACTAGATACACAAATGAGAAATCGCACAATAAATTAATTAAAATTTGAGAAACATTGTGTTCTTTGTTTACATTTTATCTCGAGTCCATGTGAATAGATTATAGAAGTAGTAAAAATTTAATTATAAATTCTAGTGACATTTCGCTCGGCGCTGCCTTTTTTAAACCTTAATTTTCTCTTACTTTGTTTTGTTTCTTACTTACGAGTATAGAAGATTATATTGTGAACTATGAAGGATAGTAAATAAAACTATCTTGTGTTGCTCTGAAAATAAAGTTTTATTGTTAAAATTACATTAGTCACGCTATTAAAAAATTACCTTAAAACCTACCTGAAAATAAAGAAACGACAATAAAAGTTTACTATTCCCTCCTTCACAGTTATTATTATATTATTATTTATTTTCTAAGCTATTTTACTTTAGGTTTTGAAAAATTTAAATTATAATTTTCATAAACGTCTTATTTAAAGAAATACCTACTACTGTATTTCTTTACACTTATATAAAACAAGAGACAATTTATTAATTCAAGAAAAGAAATCCTTCAAATAAAATAGTTAATTAGATTTTAAATAACTTCACTTTAATTCGAAACTATACCTTCAATATTAGTTTGTTTTTCGAAAGCATCATTTAAAATAATTGGATAGACAATGCAAATGCTTTGTGCCTTACAAAGAAAAGTATTTAATGAAATCCGTAACTATACTATGAATATATATTTAAAAATTTGTGTGATTAAAAACAAGAAATAACATACATAAGAACATGCAGATTGTATATTATATATCACGATAAAGACGACGAAGATCAAATGACGCAACTCAATTTATATACCCTACTAATGATGAATCCCCAATTAGTATGACACTAAGCGAGCGCCCCCTATCCCCACTCCATCCCCTGCATTCTACGAACTTTTGGGACTTCCCCTCGTACGTCAGATAGCTTTATAAGTGTCCCGTGAAATAGGCTCTTACAATAGTATGTGAATGTGAATAATTGATCAATAAAAATTGTTTATTTGTCTAAAGCAATAATTTTGAGATTTACCGAACCAATATCATTTTACATCTCTCTTTTATTTTTGGAATATCCTTTACTATGTTAACTATGTATATACTATATATGTAGTTAGTATATTTTAATTTATATAAATTTGTTTACTAAATAATCCCTCAATTCCCTCATGTTGTGTAAAAGATAGAAAATTATACTTAAAATTTTCACGTACCTACTACAAGTATACCGTCACAAACACTTTAGACTTGTCACTTTGGAAATCTGTTGAGTCATTTTAAAATAAAGCTGTCGCCGGTACGAATACAGGCTTTACTAAGTATAGCCGATAAATCTTATTATCTTTTACTATCACTGTTCAAAATTTTCGTAATCAATTATCATCAAACGTAGCCTAATAGACGCCGCGTTGGCGCAGCGGTTACAGCACTGTATTGCGATTGGCTGTTGCGCGGGCGGTTGCGGGTTCGATTCCCGCACACGACAACATTTGTATTGGCCATACAGATGTTTGCCGTGGTCTGGGTGTTTGTGCAGTCCTTGTGGGTTACCCCCACCGTGCCTCGGAGAGCACGTTAAGCCGTCGGTCCCGGTTGTTATCATGTACACCTGATAGCGATCGTTACTCATAGTAGGGAATATATCCGCCAACCCGCATTGGAGCAGCGTGGTGGATTAAGTTCCGATCCTTCTCCTACATGGAGAAGAGGCCTATGCCCAACGGTGGGATATTACAGGCTGAATCGTGATAGTAGCCCAATAGAGTTAACGTAGGCGAATGAAATCAACGGTGTATTTTTGTGATATTTTACATCGAACTCTCAGTTCTATTTTAGTAATGTATCTATCACTTGTATCAATCTATCATCTAACTACGAGTTCTGTCCACGTGAGTTATTTCAGGTCAATTACAATAAAAATATATATTTACAATTATATAGTGCATTGTATATATAATACGCACAGATGTTATATTCTGGCGAAAATTAAATTGCACACTGCCCCGTGCGACACATGGCGTGAATCGTGAACAGTTCATTCACACGCTCTCGTTTAGGATGTTGTCTATAGAAATAGATAAAGTGCGTTTCGCAAGGTGTTTCGCAACTCCGACGCATGCCGCACTATCAACGTAAGGAACTTGTCTCACGTGGAAGCGTTAATCTAGCTACATACATATAGATGAAATTATTTAGCGATGCATAATTCTCGGTCTTATATTTGATATAAGAATAGATACATATTTTTTATTTCGATTTCCACGGGTCCTAAATTGTCTATGCCTTTTATAAACATCATGCATTGTGCTTAAAGTACAGGCGATTTATTACGAAGACCAAAGAGTATATAACCACTGCGTTTTACGTTTTTTACGTTTTTGACGAAGACTGCAGATCGGTAGTAAGAATAGACATTGTCATTGTGTTTATATATTTATTTAATTATGTAATTATTAGAAAATTGAAATCAAAAATGTACTATATCTGTCATAAAACTTTAAAATTAATTTTGCGCATTTAAAAATCACTTTCACTACTTAATTAATTCTCTCGTAAAATTTGTCAAGACGATAATGTCATAACGATAATTCATAATATTACGCTTTTTACCTGCAATTTTCCATTCCTAACTACTGGCCATCCATTTGCGGTTTTTTGGACCTCCCGTGGTTGCGGTCACATAACGTTTCGTTTATTTTAAAAGAGATCTTTTAATTTTTGAAGTGAAACTTGTTTAGGCGCATGAGGGGTAAAATTTTAACGACCGCTAACGCGGCAACATGGCAACGCGGTCAGTACTTGGATGGGTGACCGTCTGGGAACACCGCGTGACGTTGGCTTTTTGTTTTCTTTTTTTCAATTACTTTTTTGTATTTTCAATTAAGAACAGTAAATAATCTTCATGTAAATTGTTTTCAGGTTGTAATATAAAAAAATACTTATAAACTAGTGAGTTATAGTCTGGTGTTAATAACGTGAACTACGTAAGCAATAAGAATCGTGTGATATTGGGTTTGTTTAAAAGGACTAGTTCTTTGGAGACTGTTTCTGCGTATACTAAATAGATGGCGCTATTCAGCGATTTTCTGATTTTTAATTGGCGTTTTGTTTTTTTTTCAATTCGTTTTTTTTTTTTAATTAGCTTGCCAAAGAAGTTTCACTTCTGACATGTGTACTTTGTACGCACGCAATTTTTTTACCATAATAAAAAAATACTATGCAAAAAATATAAATTTCATTAAAAAAAAATTGATCTTTTGGAGCATTGTAGAAAGTATAATAAATGATGATTATTGTTATATAGATGATTTATTTTAAAAACTGTTTAGTATAAATGGAATCGTTTATTTATTTTTTTCTATTTTTTTTTTAACTCATACTTTCAAAAGTATATTGAAAACCCAAGAATTGAGCGTAACATAGTATCTTTAAGCAATGGAAGGTTGTCCTAATACTAACTTTCGCAGTATGTCCAACGTATAAATTGAATGATTGCCAATCGAATACAATGTAAATAATATAATAAGTATTGCTGATTTCACTCAATAGTTCAACAATAGCGATCACTTACAAATGTATATCATATTATATACTTAGGACTACAGACAAAGGATTTTTTTAATAGTAATATCATAGACGTTGTTGACATTGACAAATTTGATTGATTACGTACCGATAGCAGCGCCACCTACCTTATCTCCCTAGTTGGACCAAATTACCCTATTAAAACTACCCTATCTCCCTAGTTGGACCAAACTACAGATGCTTACAAAATTTGATAAAAAAATTTACAGTAGTTTCGGAGTTTATCGCTAACATACATCACAGTGACACAAAATAATTTTGTTTAGATAAGTATATAGATATTCATCACGTACACAGTCACCCGTTTCTAAGATAGGCAACTTAATGCCTGGGTTATAGGCAACAACCGTTTGATACAGCTATTCGTATATTTATATTTTTGTTAAAAATATATAATATAAAGAACACATGTTTATAGATACAAATAATACGGCCTGTTTACTTAGGTATGGCCCAGCAGGAAATATCTCGACCTTACAGAAGATCAGTCACTCAGTCAGTCAGTTCAGCCTATTGCAGTCCACTGCTGGACATAGGCCTCCCCAAGTTCGCGCCAGACATTCCGGTTTTCCGCAATCCATATCCAACCTACACCGGCAATCTTACGTAGATCGTCGGTCCAACGGGCCCAATATGCCTATGATAACTTACCTATCGAAAAGTGGTCTTGGCCAATTTTTTTTTTTTTTTAGTTTTTGCAGGCAAGCCTATATGATTGGTTTTGTAATTACAATATCTTACCTATGATATCAATTTCGATTCGAACAAATCGATGTAGTATCGAATATAGGGTTATATTGACCTACCTGTTCACATCTACTTGCCAGGTAGTCATGACCAAAAATAAGTAGGCGAGCCTACCTAGGCATATTCTGTGTGTTAAAAACTATCAATTGATATAAAAGTATAAAACTCATTCGGTTATCATATGAGTGAAGGTGATGAAAAAAACAATTAATTAAATTAAAAATAGCCTTGACTACTTTTCGATAGGCAAGTTATTATAGGCATATTTGTTTATAAATTATCTCTATATATAAAAAATGAATCGCTAAATGTGTTGCTAAGCGCAAATCTCGAGAACGGCTGAACCGATTTCGCTAATTATTTTTTTATAATATTCCTTGAAGTACGAGGATGGTTGGTACGGAGATAAAAATTTAAAAAACTCTCTGAAAAAGTCTAAAAACATCAATTTTCTATACTTCCATACAAAGGATTCGTAATAATACTTAAAAGTCAATTTGAACTTTAATACCATACCATAAAGTTTAAGTATTAGTGGAGGGGTTGCGGCAAGTATTTAAAAAAAAATAAAAAATTAAGGAATCGACTTTTAGGCGGTTCGAAGTTCGCCGGGTCAGCTAGTATTTGATAAAAAATATGTCTCATCGTATTATCAGATCGGTGAAGGTCGATGTTTTACGTCTCCCCTACTATACCTACTTTTATTCTATGTAGTTATTATAATGTTTCCAGGGATTTTTCTATACATATATATTAGTGACATACATATATACAGTTCTATACATATATACAGTTAAATAAAAACTAATCTCATAAATGTATGCACACGCATAACTTCCGAACGGCTGAACTTATTTCGGTAAATGTTTTTTGTTTGATTACTGTAGGGACAGGGTTTGTATTAAAGAAAATTAAAAAATAACGATATATTTAAGAAAAATATATACGGTACGGAGTTGGCCGGTTTAACTATCGCTTTGCTTCAGTCTGTAATATCTCAGTACTGAGCATAGACTTCTTTCTTTATGTAGGAGAAGGATGAAGCAGTAGGTTTAGCTAGTATATAATAATTTATGTACCTACTCACGTCACAAGTGCATGCAACGTTTCTTATAAAAACTCTACATCGAATACGAGGTAATATTTACTGGTTAATTTCCTGACACAAACAATTTTGAAACTTGGAAGAGAAAATTGAGCAGGCATTTTATTAAAGCGCCTTCTCTGCATCTTCAATCGATTTATCCTATCGCATTTATATCGCAATCTAAGCAATGTTGTATTCTACTTAAAGTATTGTTGTTATTTAATATCAACATGGCAGTAACTGCTGGCTGAATACTGATAAAAAATTATAACAAATACATTTTGGACATTAAAGACGCTTAAGAAAAAATTGTTTTTTTTTTTTTGGAATCGTTTATCGTGTATCGTTGGAATCGTATATCTATATTTATATATTTATTATATATAAGCTAGTAGCTAGTGATATGAACTTAAATCAAGTCCTATTAAATGAACTAACATAGAAAACTTCTTATCCCAAAATTCAGTGTTACCTGAGAAGAGAGGACGAAAGTGAAATTACTTTGTTGTAATTGTAGGTACGTTCGATTTCATTCATTCTTTCCTTATTAGAAAAGAAATGTTACAAATGGTAGGTACCTATAAATATTTCAATGTTTTTAGTATTCACTATAAGTCATCGACAATTGATTAAACAAAAAAAAAAATGAAAGCCGGTGAGTAGATACGTGGTAGGTACCAAACCATTAAAAGAACAGGTCATCATAAGCTGGTTTCATACTTTGTCCTCTAACTTACTTGAAGAGATGGCAACCGCGAACGCAGCTGCGGGGGAACAACTAGTTCATTGTAAAAATCTCTTAGTTAGCAAATGAGCGTGATAGGATTCACTGGCAATGGTAAAGTATCATTACCGCAAAATGAAGAAACACAAACATGGTACATATTATTATATTGTACATTGGTATACAAATATAAATTTTAACACACGAATCTTAAGTAGGTATTATAAAACTTCAAAATTCTATTAAGTGCCTAGAGTTCTGAAATTCGTCTTTATATATTTTCTCGTCACATGAACGTCTACAACTTTGCTCGCGATCTGGCACGTTCCATCCTTACGATTGTTTGTCGCGATTAGGAGCAGACCCGTTGATCTTTCAAATACCTCATTTATCACGACGCCGAGCTCTATGTGCTTCTGTAATCTTCAGTTCATGTTTCAAAGTATGACCAAAATATTGTCCAGATTTGTCAATTTTACATGTACATAAATAAGTATCTTTATTTCGAAAAGGTTTTGGCTGACACGGTAATTGTTCATTTTTCGTTTTTGTGACAGGAACTTTTAGTTGGGACATTTGAATTTGAACGGAAAACATTCAAGCTGTAGCGCCTTTGAGATTTCAAATTCTAAAGAACAATGGACGAAATTCCTCTACACGTCCATTCCTCTATGTGAGAGGATCCGTAATTCAACTTTTTCTTTAAAATAGAAACAAATAGGTACAGTCAACACTTAAAATCCCAAAAATAAGACACTAGAAATTAATGATCTCTATCTAATGCAACAAAGATAAAAAAAATAATGAATTAATGAAATGTAGGCTTTATTTTATTTCGATTAATGACCGCGATATTTTTATTGTAAAATTTAAAAAAATGTATCGCAGGTTGTTAGGTCAGCTAGTTTAATATATTTTCTATATACACAATTCATTATAAATTTAACAATCAAACTGTTATAGTATTATTATAGTACTTATAATTATATAGAAAGAAATGATAACTCTTATATAATATACGTTATTCAATTGTATTTCGTTCTTTAGAACATCGCATACAATATCTTATGTATTTGAATTACTAAAAAGAAATTATTAGAGCCATTTTAGATAAACTAAAAAGAAATTATTAGAGCCATTTTAGATAAACTCCCATTATAGCGTTAATCCCTTTAATCTTCGTGCAAATACTTTATGTGATGATTCAAAAACTGTTTTACGACATAACGGTATACAGTAACCTAAAAAATAATAATAATAATGTTTATCAATCATTGCTCAAACTCGGAGTAATCCTAAATTGAGAAACTGGGTTATGCACATAAAATAAACACGGTCACCGCCCGCCTTCTAGTTTGTCTAGTTAGCTCTAATCTCCTAGGCTCAGTCCTTTACTTCGTGAATCACAATATATTATAATATGCTGTCAACCTGGCCATAAAATATTTCGTTTTTTTTTTCATAATTTATAACTCGATATCGAGTTTAAAATTGTGCAAAAAAAAAACAAACGAAAAATCGACAAAGATTTCGTCGAAATATCGACGAAGTTACAGACGGCGTGGTCTCGAGTGTTTTAAAAATAAAAATCACGATAAGTTCCGTATAAGTATTGATAGTGATCGTAAAACCTTAAAACGTTAATCTTTTTTTATGCAAGAAATAATAAGCTTTTATCAATTTTTTTTATCAACAGACATACTTGGATAACAACACACTCGATATGAGAAACAAGGATCATCGTCACCTAGTGCTTCAGATTGCACTGAAATGCGCCGACATATCTAACCCGTGCCGACCCTGGGAGATCAGCCGGAAATGGAGCTTGAAGGTTTGCGAAGAGTTCTTCCGCCAGGGCGACTATGAACGGAAACTCAACCTGCCAGTGACCTCCCTGTGCGACCGACACACAACATCGATACCAAAGATTCAAACAGGTGAATGATAAACTATATTAGCTTTACGATTATAACATACTGATTTTTCAATCGCTTTCATCTTAGCTACATTTTAATTTATTATTAATCATTTTGTTCTTATCATGATATATATAATTCAATACAATCACTTCCTAATTATTGCAATATAATCTTTAATTAACATTTATGGTCGTATATGTTTAGATAATTATAAATTCTCTATATATGGCTATCGACTCCTAACTGTTCCTCAAAATAGAGGGTCCTGTAATAGATCACGTTCAACGTAAAAAGAAATCCTAGCCTTTTTTTAAGAAGTACGATGCTTTAAATTTCAGTTCGCTTACTGACTAAAACAATATAAATTGTAATCAACAGGTTTCTTCAAGTACGTAGTAACTCCTCTAATTACCGAATGGCATCGCTTTCTACAAAACGACCTCTCGTCGCAAATGCTGGAGAACCTTCTCTACAATCAAAACAAGTGGGAAGCACTGATGGATCAAGAAATAGCCGAAGAGACTAAAACTGAAATATCTGACGCTGATATAGTCGAGGATGATATAGAAATCAATACTAACATATCGGACAGTTCAGAACTTCTGTTACCGCTACGACGGTGCTCTTTCAATCCCGCTAAACCAACAAACCTAAAGCAACAATTGCGCCGCTTTTCGGTTCCACTCAACGTATTCCAGGATTCTAAATTCAAGATAAAACAAAAAAGCCGCGAATCGTTGGCTGAATTGAAAGTTGTAATGGGGAGTGCGCAGTCGATCCAGTCGCAGTTAAGTGTGGGCGTTCAATACGAGCGCAATGATGACCCTGAGAAAGTTTTGAGTACAGAAAAACTGCTACCCGATTTATCAATTACGTCAATTACAACGCCCGTGCAGGCCACTCGACTGTGTGCCGTTATCAAAGACTCCGGAACATCTAAACTTATTCGACAACAGACATTCCCGCCGTTGGTGACCGTCGCTCGTAGTCACACACTTCTGTCCCGTCCGATGTGCACGAGCAACGAGGAGGCTGTCTACCCATCCCATCGCACAACTGACTTTACACTGACTTTGGAGGACAGATTGAACAATCTGTTTAAGGGGAAAGATATTAAAAAAACTGATAAAGATGACGCTTCTGAGACTAGTAACGTAAGTGTAGTCGACGGTTCCGATAACCGTCTTAGAGAGAATGTAAAGTCAGCATTGAAACAGTCTTCTGAATTCTGCGGCCAGGATAATTGGGGCAGCCAACTGCGGGACAATTTGTCATCGATACATCTCAGCTCGTCTGAACAACTGTTCCGTCGCAGAAAATCTATGCCGACTGATGTTATTGCTTTCTGTAAGTTTACTTTACATTCCCAATTAAAAAAGTAATCTCCATTTTTATTAAAACAAGTTTTTATATTGTGATTTTTGCCGATTATTATCAAACATTAAATGGCCAATTTAACATGATCTATATATTTCACAGCACCAAAAGAGAAAAAGATGCGCGAGATAATACCGCAATTGCTTCGCCGTACGCTCTCTAGCAAAGAGGGTTGGTCTCGCCGGAGGGGGTCTGCCCCGGCTCCCGTGGCCCCTTCCGAACTAAGGGGACTCGCCTCTTTGGGGGCCTTGCGTCACAGCGTCAATGGGGGCCGAAAGAAGCCTAGTCCCATCGGCACATGCCAACAATGGCTGGCCAAGGCTACTTACAGCGTCCAGGAACGCACACTGCAGTTGCCACGCAGGGCTTCCTTGCCCGTTGAGGTGATTACAGGTGCTAAGTCGATGTTTTTTTTTTATTTTTTTAGCTTTGCATGATATGCTCAATTAAATATCGAGTAATAATACAAATAGCTTTTGTCGCAATAGCATGTATTTACAGTTTCTTTTCGTAGACTTTCTGAAAACGTTATGTGCAATAATGTTCATACAATTTGTAATTGTAATTAAATTAGTGAAATCTGTCTTTTGGGCGAGATTTAACAACATGACATTGTTTTGTCTGGAAAAAAAATATTATTCATAACCAAATTATTCCATCGATGTCACCTTAGAGTATAAATTACAGTAGTATAGTGCGCGCCCAACGAAGTGGGAACAGTAGGCACAGGTGAGAACAATATTTCGTTCCCGCCGCGAGCGCTTATAGTCGTAGTTGAGTGCTAGCAAGGTGCGTTTCTCTAGAGATTTTTTCATATTTACGAAAAAAATGTTAAAATGTTCAGTTTGATCTTGCAAAAACGATACTAGGAAACGTATAAAATTGAATTTCAGTATCACATATCATCGTTAAGTCGATTTTTATACTTATTTTTATGAAAACAAATCCGGCAAAATGACGCAGGGTACGCACAGACTCGCCCGGTCACCGCGCTCCCGCCGCATGATTTTAGAGATGTTACACGACCACTGTAGTCGATATAATGTTTCCTAGAACTTAGAAGAATTACATACAACACAACACACAATGTACAATATGTACAAATGTACAACACACTAATGTAACTTTAATACTTAAAATCTTATAATCAATCAATTACACAGGCCGAAGACGGGCAGCAGCCAAGGGTTTAGAAGACAGTTAGTTAGCAAGTATCGAGACAATTGGTCATGCACAATATGCTCCAGAACTTTAGAAAGGAAAGGGAGTATGGAGATGGGACGATAATGAGTTAGTGAAGTAGGTTTGTTAATTTTCGATAAAGGGACAATGTGAGCTTTTTTCCACGCTGACGGATAAACAGAAATAGAGATAGAGTAATTAAATAAATGAGTTATTATGGGAAGAAATTCTGGAAGAATTAAACTTAATTAACATTCTGGAACACACTCCATCATGACCACCAGCAGTAGAATTTATAGATAAAAGATGTTTTTGAAATTCCTCTCCGGTAACAGGTTGCATAGCAAAAGAAGAACAATTCGGTAATAAAGATTTGGATAAGTCCGAAATAGTTTTTGATTTTTTGTGGTCATCCAAAGAAATAGGTGAAGTTGAAAAGTAAGAGTTTAAAGCGTTGATGTCTACAGAATTGTCACAAGAAGAGGGAGATTTACCAATACCAAAAGATTTGAGAAATTTCCAGACATGTTTACTGTCAGAACTTTCAATAGTGCTGGGGATGTAACGACGCTTCGCCTCACGACACATTTTATTGCATAAGTTACGCAGGGACCTGTATCTATCTAAATTGAAATCGGATGCATTTTTTCTTAAACGTGACTTTGCTTTATCACGCTTGGTCATACATTGTCTTATTGCCGGAGTAATCCATGGCGCTGGGTTATGTTTCAGTTTAACTCTTTTTAAAGGAGCATGTTGATTAAATAAATCAGTTATTGTAGAGTTAAACCAAGCAACCTTAGCGTCAATACTTACCTCGTTATAAAACGGCGCACAATCGATTTTGGAAATATCTGATTTAAATTTTTCAACTTCGATATGACCAAAACTTCGACGATATGAATACAAGGTTTTACGATTAGAGCGGCGGATTTTAAATGATAGGAAAATAAGATCGTGGTAAGAAAAACAAGAGGTAAATTGGCCATGAGCGGAAACAAGTTCAGGAGAAGAGACGATAATAAGATCAAGAAGAGAAGGAGTGGTATTTGGAAAGTGATGTGTAGCAGACAGTGGAAAACAATGTAAGTTAATTGAAGAGAGAATGGAAAAAAGTTTACGCGAACGAGCATCGTTTTTAATTAAACACGTATTAAAATCACCTAAAAGTAAAAAAAAATTATAGATAGGAACATAATAAAAAAGGATGTTTTTTAAAGTGGTGAAATAATCTATATGGATAGAAGGACTGTAAAGGACGCCTAAAAGTGTTTTGGAAAACCCAAAGTTGATTTCTAGGAAGAGGAATTCTGCTGATTTGGAATATTGGCTTGCGGAGGAATAAAGAAGTTTGTACGGAATATCAGCTCGCAGATAAATGCAAACCCCGCCACCTCTCTTTCCGACTCTGTCATTTCTTATTAAAATATAACCAGGTAAGCTAAACTGAATAGAAGGCAAGGAAGGTTTTAGGAAAGTTTCCGAAATTAAAATAGCATCAACAAGACTACTACTGAAGGTTGCAGAAAGATCAGAGAAATGTGCGGGTATACTCTGAGAGATTATATGGACTATGTTTAAATTACGTGGAAAAAGGTGCAAAGATTGAACGCAGTGATCTATTTACAAGACTTATCGATAACTCGTTGCTATTCGGCACATAATTTATGCCCATCTTTATTTGTCATAATATACACATCGACGTAGTATCTATAGCTCACTTGCCTACGATACGAACTAAGCAATTTGTGCAATACGCGCGCTCTATACTAATTTATACTATAAGGATGTCACATTTGTCTAATAATAAAATAAAATTTGCGTTCGTCCACTTGGCAGATTCAAGTTATACTAGTATGCAATTACCTCTTTTTACAATTTCACTAAAGCTTGCTTTATTTTGCAGGTATTTAATATCTCTGAGAAGCAAAAGAACAACAAGAAGTAAATTAAAGTTGCGCGCCAACACAGCGCATAAACATTACTGGAAGTGACGAAAATTCATTTTTTGAGTGCGATAATTAGAACCGGACATTACTATTCGAGACATGATAGATGTCTTTATAAATACGTGTTCGATCAATCAAAAGCGGAGATCAAGTTACATGATTAAGATGTCTTGAGATATTCCCGTGCTGTTTCTTAATGCAACGCGCTAGTAAGTGCAGCCCTCTGTCGACAGCACAATGTGAAACTAGTGAAGCGCTTACGTATAATATCGTCATAATAATTATGGTATGTCGATACTAGTGCTGCCATCTCATCGTCGGTTTGTCGAGCTGGACTTCCAAACCGCGTCGTTTGACGGAACTATTGAAATGACAACTTACCTAAGTTCTTTCAACGATTTACCTAGACACCTAGTACAAATTATTTCTATTCTTCAATGTTTTTTTTTTTTTGTGTATGTTTCCTATTTAATTCGTAATTTAGTATCTCCCTTAAAAACGTTTTATAGTTTTGTTGACCTTGTTTGAGTTGGCTGAAGGCCACATCGAACGGATATCGACCAGACAATCCAGACATTCGGTACGAATGCCAAATTTTTAAGCAAGGAGTAGAGTCTCATATTGAATAACTTTTAGTATTTTGAAAGTTATATAGTCATAGTTTTAAGCATTTGTATTTAAGATCTTATTGTAACGCCCTTTTGGCGTTCGAGTATAAGGTATATTTATTTATTATTCCCGTCTATATTACTAAATTCAGTATTAACAGTTTTAAAATAAACGATCAGTTTACAAAAAAAATATATACCTACTTACCTACATATAGATAATTTACAAAATGATGAAACTCGATTATTCAACTTTCTCAGCTTCAAATTATTGTGTGAAGTACATATAATTATGATTGCCGTTTGTTCGCATCAAATATTTTCAGATCTTTTATTGTGAACTGGGGTCCTTTTCATGAGTCATGCTGATATTTAAATGGTGTTAAAGAATCGTTCAGTGTTAAATGTATTTGACGGTATATTTGTAAAATGTGAAAACATAATAAGTGTTACGCCAGTACATAAAGCTTACAGCTAATAATTTACATTACTGAATTTCCTCTGAGTAGAGCATTTTGTTGTGGAGGATACACGAGCTTGATTTAGAATAGCTGATACATTTTTCGGTTAGCGTAATTCGACACGACTGTTTTCGAAGTGAAAGTTAAGTTCGAATGTTATGGGGAGAGAGAACGGACTGCTGCCATGCTCAGTGGAAATTATATTTATATATTAAAGTAGTTATGGTTGTCTTTATAAAAGAAAATTTTTTCGAATAAAAAAAAATAAGAAAAATGTAAAAAAAAGAAAAGAAAAACAATGTTATGTATGTCAATCGTCGTCTATTTATTCATGGGTGTTTAATTACGCGAATAGTTTGAGATTCTTATGGTCTCTCGATGTATCGCAATAGGTGTATTACGAACTTAATCTTAATACTATATTTAATACTAGCTTCTGCGCGCGACTTCGTCGGCGTGGACTCCGCTCCTATTGGTCTTAGCGTGATGATACATAGCCTATAGCCTTCCTTGATAAATGGGCTATCTAACAATGAAAGAATTTTTCAAATCGGCCCAGTAGTTTCAGAGATTACCGCGTTCAAACAAACAAACAAACTCTTCAGCTTTATATATCAGTATAGATAATTCTTCAGTCTTCGGAAATTCGAACTAATGATTTCGAAACAAACTATTAAAAAAAATGATTTCAAAGACAAAAAGGCGTACCTCCTCTTTCAAACCAAAATTGATACATAATTTCATTTGAAAAGTACATTATAGTATACCTGAAGTATGATGATTATTTATATAGTATATGAATATAGTAGAGATATAAAAAAAACATTCACGATCGTAGTTATGTAAAAAAAATATATATTAATTAAAAATACAACAGCATTTACGAAGTTACGCATGACATGTTAGAATATAAATATTTTAAAGTAATTTAAATATATGAAATATAGCAAAACCGACCCTCACTCAGTTACAGATCTTCGTCCTCATTTTTTTAAATATATTTTAGCGCAAATATATCAAAGTATGTAGGTATGTTAATTATAATTTAGATTTAAGTGTTAACGTGTACCGTTTTATTGTAAGTTGTAACATATATTATTTTATTGTTAGTGTTTAAGGTGAATATTACATTTAGGTTATCGTTAACTTAATGTGAAACTGATTTAAGCTCGGTTTCTATATAGAAAAAATAACGTTAACTTTAAAACACATTTTCGAAAACGAATACTTTTCTGAATATAGGACGGAAACGATCGTCAATAGTCCTCAAGACCATACGCTGACAAACAGCTTAATCTGCAACCAATATGTCTGTACTTTGATTTCATCGTCAACTAAGCTTTATTTCGAACTTTAAGCTTTAAAATTTTTAGTACACATTTACTATTTAAATCGACTGTAGAAAAGAAAATTTCAGTTGTTAAACACTGCCCAGTTGTCAAGTTATGTTATGCAGATAGATATGATCCGTTTGTGTCTATGTTATTATGGATGACTTATTAATAAAAAAATACTACGTGGCTCTTAATAAAAATACGAAACTAGTAATACAAAATGCTCAATATTAAGATCTATTCTAGCCATTCAAGCACTTGGGCTATTATTATCACAAATTATTTTAATTTTTAAATTAACAAGGTAATAAAGAATTAATAATAAAATAAATAATTAAATAATAATAATAAATAACAGAGGCCATTTTTAAGGTATAATGATAATTTTTATTTTCATGACACCGATTAGTTTTATTTATAGTTTTATAGGTTTAATTCGTAAATTAATTAATATATTTTAAAAATATCGTAATCTATAATTATCATCTGCGACTTACTAATAAAGATCTTAAGTCTACATTCAAACAATTTTCATGTTAGTATATGCTCAAAATATAATTATTAAAACTAAACCAATGAAAGTATATAGTGATCTTAGAATCAGGTACTAATTGGTGTTGCTTGTTCAATTACATACTCTATATGTATTCACGGCAAATCATATGACCCCAGTATAAAAATAAATAAAAATCTATAGAAATGTTTTATTGGTGTTGTAGTAGTTACGTGTATCATTACGAATTATTGTGTCCTATTGTATAAAAGTGACTCGGTTTTAGATTACAGTGGCGAGTGAGAGGCTACGAAATGTTAATAACTTTAGACCATTGACAAGAAATTTTTTAAAAATATTTTTGATTGAGTATTTACATAAAAGTAAAGAAAGTAGTTATCGCTCCGCTACTGATTCTTATTCTCTTTTCTAAAGTCACGTGACTCTCAGAACTCAGATTCCAAGAACGAATTTGTTTGATGGAAACATCACGTCTACAAGAATCGGAAGTAATATAAAGGTAAAACGGGAAAACTGATTTAGCACAAACTATTGTAATTTAAGTAGGACTACATAATAATGAATCTGTAAAGGACACCAAAAGTAGGTATTAATAAAATTTGAAGCAGGTTTTAGAAAAAAACGAAATATTCATGTTAATTATTTAATTTTGTGATTTTAATTACGTTTAGCAAATTCGTTCTTCAAAACTTCTCTCTCAAAACCGATCACAGTAAATCTAAAATCGAGTCCAAACTGAATGTTACTATTTCAATATGTAGAACCAGATTTCGAGGAATGCGAAACTAAATGTACTCTATTCCTAATGTTAGTATCAATGTTGGATGTATTTCCTTGCTGTATCCCTGTCTGTTTGAACGGAACCCTTCAAATACCAATGCATTTTCAATATGTACTAATAATTCTTGCAGAACTCGTTATTAAATTCGACCGATTTTTTTTTCAGAGAATGTTTAATATTTTTAAATTTATTTGAATATTTAATAAAATTTCCGATACAACTATCATGTAAAGGAAAAACTATCTTCAGCACTTCTATAAGCACTTCTATAAATTTTCGTGTTGCATCCTGCGACTGATCTAAATTAAATATTATAATTTTTTTGATAAATTATACGTATAGCTATTTATTTACTATAAACTTACTTCTTTAATTTAAACGCTGTATATGAAATATATAACTGTAACTATTAAGCCTCTTATTTGTAACATTTCGTTTTGAATGTATATCTACTAATTACATTTCTTTTTTAAGTATTTGAATTTTTAAATTATAATTTTAACAAGCATTTCAACAACTAACACTAGCATATCACTTAAATTTTTGTGTAATTTTTATATGAGCACAAAGATGGTGGTATTTTTATGTAATTTCACTTAAGGTGCACAAAGTTTTTGAGGCAATTCTTATATTATTTTTACTTAAGTTATTGTTAAGTTTTTTTTTTCTCAAGTACAATATTCGCGCTGGTAGCATAGGTTAGTTGAATGTTGTACATCTATTTCAGAAAGTGTTTAATAACAACAAAAACAAACGGTGTGCAGTATTACATAAGTTTATTGAGCTAGTGTAAGATATTTTAAATTCTTGGAGACGGGTTGAATAATTACATGTATAATAGTAAACCCTGTTGTTCAGGCAACGTGCAGTGACGATGGCGTACTTACGTTGTTTTTTTTTTTAATAAATGTTTATTTTCCATTTTATTTTTTGTTTTATTTAATTTATCGATTTTTTTTATAGAATCATATCATTTTGAACTAATTCTGACTTTCCAGGACCATCTGAACGCAGGTGTACATACTTTCATATTATATATACTCTTACGAATTTAAATTATACTTAACAGCATTTTATCTATTTATAATGTTTGGAAAAAGTTGTATTACGATTGACTTTAATGTTTTTACATTCGAAGACTGCTATTTGTTTGATATATATATACTATTCGAAGTAGCCCTGTGTCGAGGTATGTTTAATCTTTATCAATTACACGATTGTGTAGTCTTTTAGTAGTAATGTTAATGTGTACCTTCTTGATATACCCACTTATATGAAATTTTCGACAATCGGTGTTTACTCCGTGTCTTACCTTACTTGATTGTGAATAAAATTATTCCCCAATACATTGTTGTTTTATTTTACTTCGTTGAAACCTAACACGGACCTATATTATTGCATAATTCTAAATAGATAATTATATCTATGGTGTCTCTACTCATCTCGATTCGCCAGTGGTTTAACTAATTGTTTTAAAACTAAAAAGATTTATTATATATTTCGTAAGAAGTTACAAATCATTATAATTAGTTCGACGATAACTGCGTAAAAGACATTTTTGTTGTTTTGGTGAATAAATGCACACGCAGGATATAGACACACATCAGCCTATCGCAGTCCACTGCTGGACATAGGCCTCCCCGAGTTCGCGCCAGACGTCCCGGTTTTCCGCAATCCTCATCCAGCCTACACCGGCAATCGTACGTAGATCGTCGGACGTCCAGCGGGCGGAGGACGTCCCACACTGCGTTTGCCAAGACGCGGTCTCCACTCCAGGAGACGTCTGCTCCAGCGGCCATCGGTCCTGCGACACTAGTGACCAGCCCACTGCCACTTCAACTTGCTAATTCTGTGGGCTATGCGGTTACTTTCGTTCTCTCGCGGATAGCCTCATTTCTAATTCTATCCTTGAGAGAGACCCCAAACATAGCCCGTTCCATTGCACGTTGAGCGAATTTAAACTTGTGGACCAGTCCCTTCATCAGTGTCCACGTCTCGGCTCCGTATGTTAACACACGCAGGACGCCTGGACGAGGATATAGATACGGTACAAATAGTACAAATAAACAAATCGTTTTTATACTTGCACACCGATATAATACTATCAGTTCATACTATTATATTTTATTATTATAATACTATTATATTTTATTATTATAATACTATTATCTCTTATTATTATAAAATATTTCAGTGATTTACATTCGATAACTGAAACAAACTTAGTTATAACCTATTCTATGAAATTCAAATAATTTGTATATATTTTAGTTTTTTATATACTTCGTATTTGGACCACTAAAGTCTTATTTTATGAGCATTTTATAGCACGTAACAACCGGGACTTACTACTTCTAAAATTTTGTCTATTTTAATACTAACTAGGTTCTGTTCGTAACAACTTTTAATCTATCTGTAGGTATCAAAATATGGTGATATATTGAATAAAACAAGAGGCAAACGTGATAAACTGATTCTATATTCAACACCAGACTAGTTTTACGTCTACCTATACTATCTACAATCCCGGTTGCGGTTCAGGCTTGGCAGAGGGCGCCCCGGTCGTTCCACTCTCTTCAGTTTTTGCCGCATTTTCCATACTTCGTAAGTTAGCCTCGAATTCCACTGGATCTATGAACTTCTTTTTAGGGAACGGAGGCGGCCCTAAAATAGCTTCAACGTCTTTGAAGTTAAGCGTCTCCTTCTTTATTAGTTCTTCGGCAAGCTGTAATATTTTTAGGAGAATGTTTATTAAGATACAAATTTTATAAATTAAGGAGAAAAAGTAAAATAGCGACGTGAAATTTTACTGGTGAAAAATATTTTTTAAAAAAAATGTATAGATAAATACGACTTACGCTCTTAAGTTTGCTTTGATTCTCTCTCAGCAGTTCCTCGGTCTTATAATAAGCTTGCGCGATAAGTTTCTTCGACTCCATATCGATTAAATTCTTTAAAGCTTTACTAAAGGGACTCTTTTCACGGTCCTTCAAATCTGGGAACGACATCAGCCCAACTGTAGGAGACATGCCGAAGACACGAACCTGAAAATATAAGAAAAATATATATATCCGTTTTGTAAAATATCGTACTCTTTTTTTGAGACAGTACGTTAAAAGTATTGGTAAATAGTTATTATTATTAAGCACCTTCTCACAGTATATGTATGAGTTTATTTGTATGACCAAATATGCAGACTTTGTAATAAACAATAATGAGATTACTTTAGGATAAAGAAAAAGTGTGTGTGTCAGCTGCAACACGCTTACTCCTTAAGTACAATTACCGTGATAATTAAAAATTAAAATGTGCAATGAAATTAATCAAATTACAAGTAATTAAAATAACCGCTCTGGTTTAGTGGCGCGTATGCCTTGTCGGTGCCTACATTTGCGGGTTCAATTTCCGCTCGAGATGGCTATTTACAAATATTTCTAATCGGGATGGATTTCTGTCCTTGTGAGTCTCTCCACCGTGCTTCGGAGAGCACGTTAAGCAGTCAGTACCGATTGTTATCGTATAAACCTGACAGCGATCGTACTCATAGTACGGAATCCGCCAACCTGCAGTGGAGCAGCGTGGTGAATTAAGCTGCGATCCTTCTCCTGCATGGGGGAAGAGACCTATGCCCAGCTGTGGGATTCTATAGGCTGAATCGTGATCGTTTTAGTGTATGTTACCTTTTAACTTTGTACTGGGTGTACTGATTTTGATGATTCTTTTTTTAATCAAAAGCTGGTGCTTGTCGCATGGTCCCATTTATTTTTGGTCGACATGTGACGAGAAATTTTTGTGTTATCCCTGATACTGCAATTTTTTTTTCATTTGTGAGCAAACAATTGTTTTGTTCCTTTACTGTATATTTTTGTATTTGTAGTCTCAATTTGTATACGTTTTAGTATAATATAAAATACCTGTGCATATGCAATTTTAGTGACTTTCTCGAGATCGTTCTGGGCGCCGGTCGTTATAGAGTTAAAGGTGATAGCCTCCGCTGCGCGACCGCCTAACGCCATACACATCCGGTCGAACAACTGGAAATATTTGTTATTAAGTAACCCCCCTGGTCCGGAAAACATCACAAAATATCACAATGAGGGGGGGGGGATATATTGAGATCTAAACTCTGTCAAAAAGTACTCTGCAACCTTGATGCCTGTCTAGTGTGTCACGATGCTTCATTTTTGAAGTTATACTTCTATTGGCGCGTTAGAGAAAAATGATGAGAGTAAATTTTTACAATGCGCGTGTGCATGTGCAAGTGGTAGGTTTTTTTGGAAGTATTTTAATACTCTAGCTTGAAGTATAACTTCTTACGTGCGTACATAAGTACACATACACATTTTTCTATAATTTAATCAGATTATACCTGTATTAAAAAAATAATATTCTGAAAACTTTCATAAGTAAATTAGAGTGTGCTTTAGACCAGTGTTCCGCAAAGGTTGTACCGCGGCACACTGATGTACCGTGGTCGTTAATTGATGTGCCTCGGAAAAATAAACTTTAAGTTTGTTGATTAATAATAAATATTGTTTCGATGACTAATAAATAACTGTTGATTAATGTTACTTAAAAAACTATTTTTTATTTGTGGTGTACCTCCAAAATATTTTCCTTTTCCTAGGTGTACCTTGAACACAAAAAGTTTGCGGAACACTGGTTTAGACCACACGACTGAATCAAAACTTACTAAACGTAATTCTCCCTCTCTATTTTCACTAACTCATATCTCCCTCTCAACTTCCGCATACACCAGCTCACTCCCCGAGTCAAAAAACATGTATAGGAACTCACCTCTTCCTTCGAATATAACTTCTGATCGGACGTTGTGTACTGAGCGAAGCCGAGCGCTTTATTTGTTCTCGGTACTATAGTGACCTTGAGCAACGCGTCCGTGTGTTCTAGTAACCATCCCACAAGAGCGTGGCCGGACTCGTGATACGCTACTATCTTCTTTTCAGCGGGTGACATCGCGTGGCTGCGTTTCTCTGTACCACCTGGAGATAAAAAAAAATGAGAAAATGACAATGCCCATTTGTGACCCGGTACGTGCTTAGACGTGTTCAGACAATTCATAATTATATTTAAGTATCCTTTATTAATTGAAAGTAGATTTTTGAATAATATTCTAAAAGTGATCAAAGCCGCAGTTTATACTTAAATTTAGAACATTATTTTATTTCTATTCCGGGTCTGAGATGTCAAAACCTCGAACTAAGAATCCAGATGGACTTGACATCCAAATAACAATACCATGTAAGAGCAGGCCAAGTATATATCAAAGTTCCGAAGAGTAATAAGGACAACAGCATGTTTTTTTGTCTTTGTCATAGTTTCACTTTTTTTTGTTGGGCACAGTTGCGAACTGTGCCCAACAAATCTTACGTGTATATTTGTAATCGTCATTCACTGCGAATTTCAATTGATTTTTATTTGTTTTTATGTTAAATTTAGTGTTAAAAGTGAGGAGAAAGCAATAATTATGGTGCATTGCTGTGTAGTTGGCTGTAAAAGTCGCAGTGAGCGTAAATTAGAAAACATAACCTTTCATTCGTAAGTATGATTTTCTTTGTTTTGAGTCGTTTGATTTGTAAAGACAATTAAAGTTTCCTTTAGAATACACAATGTCAAGATCTAATATGCAGGATTACACTAAGAAATGTCTGAAATTCTCGTTTTTAAATTAATGATGTATTTAGTATTAACCGGATAAGTTTAGTAATACACAAGTAATCGTCAAATACGGTGAAATGATAATGTCTTGCGGCCATTTTGTGCGACTTTAAATTTTATCGGATTATTCTTATTTTAGGAATACCAGTACATACAAATAAAAATTACCCATAATTTTGGTAATTTTATGGGCAATTTTTTTGTTTATTTTTTTTATAGAGAAAATTAAGTCTTTATTTCGGTTTTCTTATAAATATTGTTCAAAGATATTGAGTTAAAAGTTGTAAACTAGCCTAGTTTAATTAATACTTTTAACAAGTGGTTCCATTCTTTTCCTCCATTACATAAGTTTATAGTTTATAATCAGTATTTTCTTACTACGTAATACATAAATATGAGATTAAGGTGATTATATAAAATTTAGTGTATGGTGTGATAAATTATATTCGTTTTCAGATTCCCAAAAGACACGGTACTGCGTGATTCATGGATAAAATCAACAGGTCGAAGAAATTGGACTCCAGGAAAAACTACGTCTTGAAGTATTAACATTATAATTTTGTGAGTTCCTAGTGCTGTTCAAATTAAATAAAATATATAAAAGTGAAGTCTTTTTATTAATAAGCCCAACACAATTAACAATTCTCTTCAATTACTGATTGACTTTTTACATTTTTGAAAATCCTTATACGCTCCCCCCGCCACTAAAAAAGTAAACATCATATGAAGTTTTTTTCCTTTTAGCATATAATCTTCTAGATCCAATAGGTCTTCAAAAGGTGGGAGTGACAACACAATTAATTAATTCAATAGGATAGAATGATATAATATACCACGAAGCCGTCATGCGTCAGTCTAAAAAAAAATAAAAAACGGGGTAATATTTTGATGACCTGGTAACCCTGCGTTTTGAAGTACTAGTATCTTTGTCCCTTTCGGGTGTACGCGGTTGTCAAGTCCACCTTTGATTCTTAGTCCGAGGTCAAAACAGATTAAATATAAATACCAAGTAGGAAACGCAGCCAATACAAATAAACGCTTATTTTTTTAAATTAAATTATAAACCCCACACGACCAGAAAATTGACATATTAAAGTTTCCTTTACTCAATGAAACTAGATTTTTAATAATAGTCTAAGTGATCAAAGCCGTGGTTTATAGAGTCAAAAATAGTAGGTGAGAGCCAAGTTTCGACTAGGATAATCACATTATACTCACAGGTAAGTAAGTTTAATTTTAATTGAGTAATTTTAGTTTTTAAGCCACCACAGTTTTGATAGAATATTGATAGATTCGCTAAATGCATTGTTAAAACGAGAGTAATCTATATATATAAAAGAGATTTCCACCCATATATTGACTCATCACGATATCTCTGGAACCATAAGGCGTAGAGACTTGAAATTTTGTAGGAATATTCCTTTCGCCGAGTAGAGGTCAGCTAAGAACGGGTTTTACGAAGTTCAACCCACAAGAGGGGGTTGCGGGGGTTAATAACATACATGGCAAAACAACGTTTGCGGGGTCAGCTATTAGCTATAATTATATAAGCTATTTTTTGTAAGTAAGTTTCGTGTATCGTTCATTTAACAATAACAACCAGTAACTATTAAAATAAAATACTAAAAATATGCAATAATCATGCGAGCAACGTACAATCAAGTGTTCCCATGATAACTAACCACAATCAATTTTTATTATTTTTTTCAATATTGCCCAGCTTTTCCTTCGAATAACAATATAACAGTAATTATTTCACAATATTTCTATCGCAAGGTTTAACCGAATTAGGCGATTGTATAAAAAAATATTTAAATAAAGACAGAGTATTTTTTATGCTTGTAAGAATACTATTTCACTTACCGACGACTCTTTCGACGGCGTATTCGAGATCGGCCGCTTTGACAATGCTTTGTTTATGTCTAGCCGCGTGTAGAGCCGCCTCGTTGCATACATTCGCTATGTCCGCGCCACTGAAGCCGGGGGTCAAGTATGCTAGTCTGTGTACAACAAAATAAAAAAAAGAATTGCGTGCGTACAAAATACCTACACTTGTCAGAAGAGAAACTTCTTTATAGCTCGGGAGGCAGCGCTATAGTTGAGCAAGTCATTTTATACCGGCTGAAAATCATAAAAATAATAGTTTTCCCCTAACACATAACAGCTCTGAACGTCAGCTGCTCTGATAGCGGTGGAGCTAAAGGAGACAGCATGAGAAAGTAATTGGAAAAAAATCTGCTCCAATGAATTTTATACCGAGCGAAAATGTGTTATATTATTGTTTCAATCACATACTTTAAAAAAATAGTCGTCAGCTGTATTGATGAAGGTGGGTTATATGTCAGTCACGTGCATGAACATCATTGAAAATTTGACCAAAAAAGTAATTTTATACCTTATGAAATTTGTAGATCTAAATTTTTATACTTTTAAAATAATAAAGAAAACCGTCAGCCGTATTTTTGGTGGGGGAAAGACCTTCAGTCAGCGTGATAAACATTTTGCGCGCTCAATGCATTTGAGCGTTGCATAGTATCTTTGGAAAATAAACTGATGATCTTTACACCCACAAACATTTTTTTTACATTCAAATTATCTTATACTTTGAATTCAATAAGTATAACATCAATTTAGTATAAAAAACACCACATTTTATTTATTAATTTTGTATCGGTTTCAAATTATATGTATATACAGAAATATATATTTCACGATCACGATTACGATTCAGCTTGTAATATCCCACTCTTGGGCATAGGTCTCTTCCCCATGTAGGAGAAGGATTGGAGCTTAATCCACCACGCTGCTCCAATGCGGGTTGGCGGATATATTCCCTACTATGAGTAACGATCGCTATCAGGTGTACATTATAACAACCGGGACCGACGGCTTAACGTGCTCTCCGTGGCACCGTGTTGAGACCCACAAGGACTGCACACTGCACAAACACCCAGACCACGGCAAACATCTGTATGGCCAATACAAATGTTGTCGTGTGCGGGGATCGAAAACGCAACCGCCCGCGCAACAGCCAATCGCAATCCAGTGCTGTGACCGCTGCGCCAACGCGGCGTCACAATATATAGGTATATTTATTAGAAACAAAATACTAATTATTTAAAAAATTTTTTGTTAATGAACATAAATAAGAAAAAAAAAGCTCAGTTTTGTATTGATACATAAATTATTATTTTACTTCTTTATATACATCTTCTTCTGTGTCTGTGTGATATCCATCACTTTCCTTACAACTATCATCGGAGCTGTCGACACTGAGAACTTCAATGTACTGTAGAAACCATAGATGGTGATGGTGGAACTTGATCACCGTCGAACCATTTCAAAGTGTATTCATTATTTTCTTCCTTCCATCCGTAGTATAACGGTGATAATACTGATGAAACTGACTGATGAGCATGACTCGAAAGATGCGCTATACGGGTACGTAATACAAAAAAATTTCCCTTTTTTGAGTCATTACATAAAAAAAATACTAAAATGTGATATATGCGATCGAACTGTTTGTTACATATTTAATAAAATATATATGTCGGAGAATCAATGCATAGTTATTAAAATTAAATTTATTACTTTTAATAATTCCATTTAACCTTTATGGTCGGAAACGTCAAGCAGTGTGTTTAAGTATGTTCGATACAGATTGTGGCAGATGTCAGTCAGAGGTTGACGATTAGATTTTTATTATTGAGGAAAACGGATACAACTAAAAGCCATTAAGCAAAGAACTGAACTGAAAAGAAGGAGCAGCGAATAGATTAGCAGCACTCGTTGTATCCTGTTAGTACTGTAACCTCGACTCTTCAAAAATTGGTTTGTACAAACGAATTAATTGTTACTAATTGTATTACGATCTATAATTTGACTAGGCGCAGAGAGAAACTCGGCCAGTGAACGGTGAGCGCCAATGCGCATTGTAAGGAGGGCCCTCCCTAAGCCTACACCCGGGGTCGCAAGTCCCGGGCACTGTTCTGAGTTTGTCCCTCTGCCACGCGATAGTAAATAGCTGTGTAGTGAATAGTAGTGAATAGCTCGGTGAATTCATCGTATGTTGAGTAATTCGGCCTACATGTGCTACCTGACATTGTAATTAATTAGTGTAACTAACTGATCTTCTTTCTTCTGATGATTTCGTCATCAGAAGTGGGATGTGAATTCATCGAATGCCTTACATTATTAATTAAACCATTTCCGACCTCTTCCACTTCTGATGATTTCCGACATCAGAAGTGGGATGTGAATTCATCGAATGCCTTACATTATTAATTAAACCAGTTCAGCCCTCTCTTTCTTCTGATGTTGATTCCGACATATACATATATGTACAATATGTAATTATGCTCATAAGTGAACTGTAATGTTCTTGAGAGAAATAAAGTTCTTTAAACCTACATGCTGATTGCTAGTATAATTTAGATTGACGTGCAAGGAATATTGCACAGTCAAGTGTACTTTTAAGTGTGAATTTGTCTTTTGGACTTCATTTTATATGTTCTGATAAATGTCTCTACTCGTGCTTTATTCACTTTATCTATTGCTTTCAGACCATACATTCTGCATACAAATTCTTCGATCTTTTTTAGAAGTTGATGTATATTATAATCGTTTATATTTGCTATATCTGTAAATGTTCTTATTAATGATTCTGACTGTCTTAAAATTTCGAACGGTTTTTTCCTCTCCTACAAAAAGCGGGATTAAAGTCGTATCATGTGAATGCATGAGATCCTGGCAACGATGCGCACAAGCTAGGTCCTAATACTTCGCACAGTTGAGTAACATCGATATAACGTTGTGCATTTCCAGTTCCGAATAATAAATAAATTTTAAGATTGCTCTGAATATGACTCATATTCTCCAATAGAATCATTAAAATATCTGTATCAGAACATCTTACTAGGCTAGGTACTACGTTTGTTCTTTGCTTCTTCATGCGTTGTATAATTTAAATTGTGCTCTACGCTTCTTTCTATTTTTTCATTATTTTATAATTCTACCAGAAGGCTAGAAAAATAGCTTTTAGGCAAGGTATGTTAGAGTAGTGAGACCTTTACTGCTTGAAATTCCTTGATGCTACAGTACATAGATATTAATATAATATGAAACCGATACAAAATTAATAAATAAAATGTGGTGTTTTTTATACTAAATTGATATTATACTTATTGAATTCAAAGTATAAGATAATTTGAATGTAAAAAAAATGTTTATGGGTGTAAAGATCATCAGTTTATTTTCCAAAGATACTATGCAACGCTCAAATGCATTGAGCGCGCAAAATGTTTATCACGCTGACTGAAGGTCTTTCCCCCACCAAAAATACGGCTGACGGTTTTCTTTATTATTTTAAAAGTATAAAAATTTAGATCTACAAATTTCATAAGGTATAAAATTACTTTTTTTGTCAAATTTTCAATGATGTTCATGCACGTGACTGACATATAACCCACCTTCATCAATACAGCTGACGACTATTTTTTTTAAAGTATGTGATTGAAACAATAATATAACACATTTTCGCTCGGTATAAAATTCATTGGAGCAGATTTTTTTCCAATTACTTTCTCATGCTGTCTCCTTTAGCTCCACCGCTAGTGCGACAACTGACGCTCACTTTACCGATTTCTGACCATTAAACAACTATTTGAATTACAATTTATTCGGTATAAAATTCCTAAAAAAATTGCTACGCTACCTCCCGTAGTATTAGTAAACTAATTTTAAAAACAACAAATTTAAAATACAAAAAAAAACTAATTGAAAAAAAAAATACAAAAAGCCAACGTAACGCGGTGTTCCCAGGCGATCACCCATCCAAGTACTGACTGTCCTTGACGCTGCCGCGTGAACCGGTCGCTCAAATTTTACCCCTCATACGCCTAAAGAAGTTTCACTTCAATTAATAAAAAATATTTTCTCAGATAACAGTCAATAAATACGCGGAGTACTTTCTATTAAAAAAAAATCGTCAAAAAGTAAAAAGTCATTATAATACCACGCAGGTAGAAGAAAAAAATAGTCGAGTAAATACGCTTTAATAGGGATAAATCAAAAACTACTCATCAAATCTCGATCACATTTAAATGGGAGCACATGTCAGGCATCAGCTTTCGATTGAAAACGATCATCAAAATTTGTATACCCAGTAAAAATTATGAGAGATTATAACACGCATTAAATTACCAAATTACCGTTTTATATAGTGTGATGGTAAATCTTCAAGTACTATACTCTTGAGGTGTCTCTCGAATATCTCCTCGCGTTCTTGCAGAGTCGGTAGATCGATCAGTATGTGTCTGTCGAAACGACCGGGACGAAGCAAAGCCTGGAATATACGTTTTATTTTTATTTATTTATGCTTTATTGTACATAAATATATTATAAACACATACAGTGGTAACAATATTTGCTCGCAAACGAAAAAAAACCGACTTCAGTTTACATCGACGAGTAATATAACGTGGGTAGTTGTAAAATAATTGATTAAGGCGCCTGGAGGGGCAAAACGCCGCGCTAGCCGTTTTTTGTGCAGTTTTTTGAAGCTATCTACTTTTTATTGGAAAGAAATATCAAACTAATACAAACACATTTAATTTCTACATAATTTTGATTACATGATGGTGCATGTTTTTATTTTTTTAAAGGATTACATTTTAAATAATCGCCTTACAACGAAACCACAAAAATGAGAAATAATTACTGATACTGTGCGTCCCCTCGTGAAGTAAACATTATTTTATTTTGCTACCGACACTAATGGATTGACAATTTAATAAGGAACAATTCGCATGAAAAAATTTTTCGAAAAGACCTAAATTTGATGTGTTATTGATTTTTTTCTAAAATCTGGGCGTATTCACTACTGTACTCAAGCGCGGTTGTATTGGAATTCAGTCTGCCGCAAGGTTTGGAGGGAGAAGCTTGTGTCATTTGTCACCGTCTCGGCTAGCGCACGCTCACGTCATATTATAAATCTATACGTCTATACTCTATACATACAAATAAATAAAAGTGGAGTGTCCGTTTGTAATAATAAAATAATATCCTTTTACTAAATGCATATCCATGTATACACGGTACATATACCAAAATTACATTTTTTTACAATTTATTGTTGTCTGTCTGTCTGTCAGTTTGTTCCGGCTAATCTCTGAAACGGCTTGACCGATTCAGACGGGACTTTCACAGACAGATAGCTGATGTAATAGGCTGTGTTACTTTTATTTTTATTTTGTATCTCTGCGAACTGAACAATAATTTTTTTTAATTCCACGCGGACGAAGTCGCGGGCACAGCTAGTAAACAATAATAATTTATTAGCATATTGTTAGCATTTTTTGTTGACTTTTGTTTGGGTTAGTTTTTTTTGTTTGTTATTTATTGTGAAAGGACGCTGCTCTGTGTGTGTATTTAAAACTATTGAGTTTTTTTTAAAAACGCTATTGTTGTGTAGGTATCTAAACAATGGTTTTAGCACCTTTAAAAATTATAGAAACGACACCCATGATAAAGAGTTTTGCTAGCTAATTTAATTTGACCATGTATAGGTTTTTACTTTTTACCTAGACCTATGTTAAAATAAAAAAATCTCTATATATGTATATAAAAATGAATCGCTGAATTTGTTGCTAAGCGCAAATCTCGAGATCAGCTGAACCGATTTCACTAATTCTTTTTTTATAATATTCCTTGAAGTACGAGGATGGTTGTTACGGTGAGAAAAATTAAAAAAAATTGCCTGAAAAGTCTAAAAACAACACTTTTCTATATTCCCATACAAAAGATTCGTAATAATACTTAAAAGGCAATTTGAACTTTAATACCATACAATAAAGTTTAAGAGTTAGTGGAGGGGTTCCGGAAAGGCAATTGAGTGATGTTAGTATCGTATAAATATTAATGTCAATATTTGTCAATATTTTAATATATTCTTTACTTTTTATAGCTAACCAGTAACCCGGTGTCACCAATAGCAGAAATAAGTATTTAAAAAATTAATAATTGTGTTAAAACGAAAAAAAAACCGACTTCAATTACATCGACAAGTAATACAACATAATAAGACGAAAAAATGTCAAGTAAATACGCGCTATTAAAGATTACTCAAAAAGTTGTAATCAGATCTCGATCTAATTTCACGAAGACTACATGACAAGTATTAGCTTTCGATTAACGTAAGAATCATCAAAATCGGTACACCGAGGAAAAAGTTATGCGGTATAAAACAACGTAGGTCGACGAAAAATTAGTCAAGTAAAAACGCATTATTCGATATAACTCTAAAAGTACTTGTCAGATCTTATTTTAAAAAAAATGGGACCACATGACACGCAACACCTTTCAATTAAAACAAAATTGATCGAAATCGGTCCACCCAGTCAAAAGTTCTGAGCTAACATACATTAAAAAAAAAAAAAAATACAGTCGAATTGAGAACCTCCTCCTTTTTTGGAAGTCGGTAAAAAACTAAAGAATCGACTGTTAGGCGGTACGAAGTTCGACGGGTCAGCTAGTATATAATAAAATTTAATTTATTGTTTTCATTTTATTTTTCTACTTACAATGTCTGTGAAATGAAATGAAATGTGATGAATGTGTTGCTAAGAGCAAATCTCGAGAGCAGCTGAACAGATTTTTCTTACGAAAAATTAGAAAAATTGCCTGAAAAGTCTGAAAACAACATTATTCTATATTCCCATACAAAAGTTTCGTAATAATACTTAAAAGTCAATTTGAACTTTAATACCATACCATAAAGTTTAAGTTTTAGTGGAGGGGTTTCAGTAAGACAAAACAATTGAGTGACGTTAGTATCGTATAAATATTAATGTGAATATTTGTCAATATATTAATTTATATATTTTTTTGTTTTTACATAATGTAATTGTTGACTTATCAACTTTCTTTTTTCTTTTTTTTAATCTTTTTACTAGCTGACCCAAATTGCCGTTATACCGAATAGCAATTGAGTGACGTTAGTATCGTATAAATATTAATCTCAATATTTGTCAATATATTAATTTATAATTATTTTTTTTTACATAATGTAATTATTGACTTATCAACTTTCTTTTTTCTTTTTTTTTATCTTACTAGCTGACCCAAATTGCCGTTATCCCGAATAGCAAAATAAGTATTTAAAAAAAATAATTAAAGAATCGACTGTTAGGCGGTACGAAGTTCGCCGGGTCAGCTAGTTATTTATAAGTTTAAGTAATTATACTTCATTGTTAGTATTTATTGAACGTAAGTGTAGTCACTGAATTCATTACCTAAAATATATACGCACCAATTAACATTTATTTCTTATAAAAAAATAATATATTTTTTTATTGAATGCCGTGCGGTCTGCGGATCCCTAGATCTGTAATTTTTACGTGTATTCGTAAAGTTGTTCACCAAATGCCGCTAGATGTGCCGCGAGAGGTGGGGTGCGGCAAAGAGGTAACGAATGCTCAAGGTTATTTGGTTGGCATACCGCCTTAAATGCGCATTATTAGGGATAACACAAAAATTTCTCATCACATTTCGATCAAAAATAATTGGGACCATACGACAAACACCAGCTTTTGATTAAAAAATGAATCAACAAAATCAGTATACCCAGTAAAAAGTACCGAGGTCATAATTATACATAAAAACGATCACGATCACGATTCTGGGCATGGGTCTCTTTCTCCATGCCCAACAGCCAATAGCTTAACGTGCTCTCCGAGGCACGGTGGAGAGACCCAAGGATAATTTTTAAATTTGATAAACAAATATTTGTAGAAATACAAATATCTAACCCGAGAGGGAATTAAACACACAACTGCAACTGTTTTTGGTTCCAACATTATACGAATCACAAATAAAACTCACCTTATCGAGTACATCAGCTCGGTTGGTCGAGGCCAATACCACGACCCCCTCCCTGCTCTTCATACCGTCCAACTCCACGAGCAGCTGGTTCAGGGTCTGTTCCCCCTCACCGCCTCCAGGGCCCCATGATGAGGCTCCAGAGGATCTAGCTCGGCCCACTGCATCGATCTCATCTATGTAGATAATGCATGGGGCACGGTTTTTTGCTTCCTTGAATAAGTCCCTGAAAATAGATATAAAAAAAAAATAAACAAACTTTTTTTTTTACAAAACTTCTGACAATAACGAACACAACCAAAGACATTGTCTAATTTGGTGCAGCCGTTACGTTTTACCTTAAGCACGTACATATACAATTATACATATACAGGGTGGATCAGAAAGTCAAGCGACCTTAACAAAAAAACTAAAATAATATAATATAAATAAATTACATATAAAAATATATTTTTTTCTCAACATAATCTCCGCCTAACTTAATGCATTTCATCCATCTGTTTTGCAAGGTTTTAAAAATTGATTCTTGAAGGTCTGTAAAACAATTGTTCACCGCGGCTTCAACCTCTTCATTTGACGAAAATTTCTGGGCACCAAGGTGTTTTTTTTAAATTTTTTTTTATTAGGAAACCGATTAAAGTCGGAAGGTGCCAAATCTGGCGAATAAGTCGGGTGGAGCAGCAGTTCAAGCCACAATCACGTATTTGAGCCATACTTCTGACAGACATGTGATCCCGTGTGTTATCCTTGTACAACAACACTTTTTTTCTTAGTAATCCTGGACTTTTTTTATTTCTTTACGCAAACGACGCAATAGTTTCCAATAGTATACTGAGTTTATTGTTTGGCCTTTTAAAAAATAGTCCATCATTATGACTCCATGAGCATCCCAAAAAACTAATGCCATCACCATGCCAGCTGATAAAATTGCCTTTGCTTTCTTTAGGGTTGGTTCACCAGATTTACCAGGTGTATAGTAATGAATTCAAGTTTCGTCCATAGTAACGAAACAGGTAAAAAAAATCTTGTGGGTCAGCTTCAAACATTTCCAGACCCCCGGTCGAACCGAGGTTACTTTCACTTTATGGTAGACGTTTGCAGTTATAGATTATATTATAAAACATCAAGTTAAATTTAAAAATTTCTAATAAAATACATTTATTTCTACATATATTATAATCTATCTAAATATATATATAAAATGCTTTGTTGTACGTAAATACACAGTTTTCTCTATCACCACCAAAACCAATCAACTTCCCGTGGGTAAATACCCCTTGGTCTCAGGTAGTAAGGGAGTTTGGTCGCGGTTGGTGAAAGTGGGTTGTGGTGGGTGGTGAAAATAAACATATATTTGTCCTTTTCTAACGCATTAGGACATCTGAAAAGATCTCAAAATTTCTGTAATGGTCTAGAAAGTTTCTGCGATATATTTTAATTCAAAAATGCTTTGGAGGTCTACTTGAATAAAGAATTCTTTTATTTACAATCTGCTCTACTTACGGGTTGGATATAACTGTGTTTAAAGTTTTTCCAAGCGTAGGTATCATGTTTTCGTTAGTTGCTAGTTAGGGTTCCGTACCTCAAAAGAAAAAAAACCTTACCCTTATAGGGTTACCGGTACCCTTATAGGATCACTTTGTTGTCCGTCTGTCTGTCAAGATGCAAGGGAATCAAAACCTATGGGGCACTTTCCGTGAACTTAGAATCTTGAAATTTGGTATGAAGCAGTCTTATAGTACAGATAAAGAAAAAATTGCGAAAAGCATAAATTTTTAGTTACATCATATAATAAAAATATTTTTAATAATTTTTGTACGGAATCCTCGGTGCGCGAGTCCGTCTCGCACTTGGCCGGTTTTTTTAGTAATTAATTTAGTATATAAATCGCAATGTAAATGTGGAACACTTACTTATCTTGGCTCATAACGCATTTTGTCTCATAATGGTACCTATACTGAAAAGTACTTTTTAAAATATAATGTTGCATTCACCTGACTCTTGCCGCACCAAGACCTCCTATCATCTCGATGAACTCTGAACCATTCATGGACAGGAACGGTACATTAACTTCAGTGGCAATCGCCTTCGCCAGTAGTGTTTTACCACACCCTGGTGGCCCAAGTAGCAGCGCTCCTTTGGGTACCTAGTTCAAAACATCATTTATAACATAGAAAAGTGTACAAAAGAAAATAACCTGAGGTTTCGTTTATAAAATACGTGCGCGACAAAGACAAGGAAATTTTATATTCGCGATTTCATAAAAAAAAAATTTATAAATCATAAAGTTCATTAGAATTTTTCATGAATATAGAAAATCATTCTCAAATACTTATACCCTGTTTTTTTTCGGTACGGACTAAATTGACACATGCAAATGTCAATTTTCGAAATAATGATACCAGCTTTTTTGTAATAGTGTTGTATACCGATTTTATGAATACAATACCGGTTTTATGAATCGTAACTTTTTACTTTTACCACATAATTTTATTATTATTTGACAATAGACGAATCTTTTAAAAATCATGGTAACTATGGAGCATCACAGACAAAAAATATTTATTAATATTTAATAAAGCCGAGGATAAAATAGATAGGTAATGTCTACCGAGACAGAAATTTTGAGTAATTTAATATTTTAACATTTTGACTAACTTAAGGTTGCTTATAACACTAGGTACATTACCTAAGTTTTCAATGTACCGAATTAAGATAAAAAAATATATATTGTTATTTTATTTTATTGTTTGAGTATTTGATGTTTTGCTACCTTAACTTTCTTTTATTATTGTTTATTTTTTTTTTTTTTTTTTTGTAAATGACATTTTTTTACTTTCGTTAAGTGTGTGTATCACCTTAAGGCGAAATAAATGTTTTCATTTCATTTTAAATTGTATGTGATTACTAAGATTATAGGTAGGGATCCCTAGTACATTTTTTTAACCTGATCAGTATCAAGCTAATTTTCCGTGAGTAGCTTCATTTTGATGAGACGAACAAAAAGTTTCTCTTCGAAAACTCTCGATTGTGGTAGATAATAGAGTTAGCAGGAGGTAGAGCAGCAGTGAGCGTAGGACCGGGATAACGTACCACGCAATTTGTAGGACAATGTTATCATTAAATTAAATAAATATTAACTAAATAAAAGAAAAAAAAATCATAAAAAAAAACAATTTTTACCTCGTAAGGTCATCAAAAATTATTACTAATCAGCTGATTTTTTTTTTTTTCTTTTAGTTAGGTAATATTTATATAATTTGATGGTAATATTGTCCTACAAATTGCGTGGTACGTTATACCGGTCCTACGCTCACTGCTGCTCTATCTCCCGCTAACTCTATTATCTACCACAATCAAGAGTTTTCGAAGAGGTACTTTTTGTTCGTCTCATCAAAATGAAGGAAGATGTCTCATCAATACTCACGGAAAATTAGCTTGATACTGATCAGGTTAAAAAAATGTACTAGGGATCCCTACCTATTAATAAATACTTTAAAAAATAAGTGTTTTTCATTTATCCTAAATCTATACATTAGCCATACAGGTACATATATTATATAGGTATGCCTATAGGTACATTACGGTTGTCGCCACATTCTAAAATTTTAAAGACAAAGATTTTTGTAATTACCTATTACTAAAAAACGATACTAGATTGTAAATTACGTAAAGTTACGGTAGTGGCACATCACTATTAATGATTGGCAAAAAACTAGCAACACAGCTTATGTCAATTTAGTCCGTACCGAAAAAAAACGGAGTATAGAAGTTACTATACCCCGTCCGGCCATTTATTATCTTTTTGACACTTCAAGAAATTTTGACATTGGTGACTGCCTCACACGTTATTTATTCGATTTGAAATAATAATCGATTTTATTTAAGAAGAACTTTCAATCGATTTAATGAAATACATTTAGTTTAAAAATATTATTTATTTATTCGTTTATTAGTTTTTTTAATTATAAATGAAATACATAAATAATAAATGAATGAATGAACAGAGTTATTGCTCTTTACTCTTGGTTTGAAATTAAATTTCAAGATTTCAACTTAATTCCTTGCAAATAATCAATCTTGGAGTCATAGATACTATTTTTATTTCCTTTTTTTTATTAAATTTATAGAATTAATAATCACATGACGTAAAATTATTTTTGTCATATGATCGATTTACTATCGTTTTATTATTTCAAGAAGTGTTTCATAGTCTGTGGTTGTTTGTTATGCACAGGGTACTTCACTCAATCAATCAAATCGTCAATAAAGTATGTTATTGCAGTAAAATTTTTAGTACGTTATTCCGAAAAAAAAAAACTAATTTATAGGCGTGAGCTGTCAAAAAGATAATAAATGGCCGGACGGGGTATAGTAGCTCATTTCGGCAGCTCGACGTCTTGACGCGCCTATTCTGCCTAGCGAATTACCTACTTAGAAGTTACTTTTAATTACATACATTTATATTTTCGAAGCTATTGTGACGTAATATTAATTGGGACGCTGAAAATGTGTGACTTAGCGTGACAAAAGGTGAGGAAGGGGTCCAAAATGGCAAAACGTGACATACTTTATGGACGGTCTCTAATCTATAAAAAACGAGTGTGCATTAGATTACACGATTGAAGTAAAACTCCTGCACAATAAGCCTGCTAAGACACAGTGTCTTAGATATACGAAACGTAACTGGCTATAAAAGAAAGAGAGAAAGACAATGTGTGCTCGCACCTCTCTCTCGTGCTTCGTTCGCTTCGCCCGATCACACTTTTCGTAACGCTCTCATCACGCATTCACCAGTTTACTCCCTAAGTCAAGCGTGCGTAAAGAAGTTTTACTTGAATACGCTAATCTTAAAATTTTATATACCAATTGTAATTTTTTTATAAGGAAAATAGGTAGGGATCCCTAGTACATATTTTCACCTGATTAGTATCAAGCTAATTTTCTGGGAGTAGCTTCATTTTGATGAGACGAACAAAAAGTGCTTCTTCGAAAACTCTCGATTTTGGTAGATAATAGAGTTAGCAGGAGATAGAGCAGCAGTGAGCGTAGGAAAAAAAATCAGCTGGTTAGTATTTGATTTTTTTTTCTGATTTTTTTTTTTCTTATAGTTAGTTAATATTTATATAATTTGATGGTAATATTGTCCTACAAATTGCGCGGTACGTTATCCCGGTCCTACGCTCACTGCTGCTATAGGGTATCTGCTCGAGAATTCTCGAGAAATTTGTCTTTTGTCGACATGGGAAAAAACCCCGGGAGAAATTAAATTATTCGAACTTCAGCTAAAAATGCCATTGAGACAGCTGAAACATCGGCATAAAAACTAGTAACACTCAAACAAGTTGATACCAGTCGAGAATTCTCGTGCCTAAAGATATAAAAAAGGTCGAGACGCCATTAGCCCTAGTTGCGCCCATTGCATTTATATCAACAGTACGTTCTAACCTTTGCTCCAAGACTCTTGTAATGTTCAGGTCTTTTCAAGTAGTCTACAAACTCCATAACCTCAACTTTTGCCTCTTTCAGACCAGCCACGTCTTCAAATTTGACACCTTTCCCTTGTCCACTCATTGAATCCACGAGAGTGAACTTAGCGCGTCTTAATTGGCTCTGTAATATTAATAAAAAAATATAAATTTAGGCATATCACTACCTACTGTGAACATTAGTAATATACAAATAATATGAACTGTTTATTATTATAAATATCTTAACATTTTTAGAAAATCAAGTGAAAATGGATGTTGATTAGACTTAGGAGTAGCATCCCAAATTATGATTTGAAATAGTCTAATACTCTTTTTAAAGAATTAGGATCAACTTCACGAGATGTATCGCAATTTTCATTTGGTTTAATCATAATTCTTTTACAATATTTTCAAATGACTTGAAGATTATCTCTATACTAGATTCTGCGCGCGACTTCGTCGGCGTGGACTCCGCTCCTATTGGTCTTAGCGAGATGACACATAGCCTATAGCCTTCCTCGATAAATGGGCTATCTAACACTGAAAGAATTTTTCAAATCAGCCCAGTAGTTCTAGAGATTACCGCGTTCAAACAAACAAACAAACTCTTCAGCTTTATATATTAGTATAGATTTATTATACCCCGTCCGGCGACTAATTAGCTTTTTGACAGCTCACGCCTATAAATTACAGTTTTTTTTTACGGAATAACGTACTAAAAATTTTACAGTAATGTCATACTTTATTGACGATTTGATTGATTGAGTGAAGTACCCTGTGCATAACAAACAACTACAAACTATGAAACAGTTTTTGAAATAATAAATCGATACTAAATCGATCTTATGATAAAAATAATTTTAAGTCATGTGATTATTGTTTCTATAAATTTAATACAAAAAAGGAAATAAAAATAGTATCTATGACCCCAAGATTGATTACTTGCAAGGAATTAAGTCGAAATCTTGAAATTTAATTGCAAACCAAGAATAAAGAGCAATAACTCTGTTAATTCATTTATTTATTATTTATATATTTCATTTATAATTAAAAAAAACTAATAAACGCATAAATAAATAATATTTTTAAACTAAATGTATTTAATTAAATCGATTGAAAGTTCTTCTTAAATAAAATCGATTATTATTTCGAATCGAATAAATAACGTGTGAGGCAGTCACTAATGTCAAAATTTCTTGAAGTGTCAAAAAGATCATTAGTCGCCGGACGGGGTATAAGTACAAGCAAATACTTTTTCATTGTCATGAGCTAGTTTAAATAATAATTATTATTATTATGTGGTGTACAATAAAGAGTCATTATTATAATAACTCTTTATTGTAAACCAAAAAAATGAGCAAAATTACAAAAATAAAAACAGGGGATAAGTACAAAAGGC
This sequence comes from Melitaea athalia, assembly GCA_905220545.2. Lineage (NCBI taxonomy): Eukaryota > Metazoa > Arthropoda > Insecta > Lepidoptera > Nymphalidae > Melitaea > Melitaea athalia. The sequence continues at coordinate 4,671,896 of HG992176.1, read as the reverse complement.
GGCCTTATCGCTAATGAGCGATCTCTTCCAGGCAACCTTTTATGAATGTCATAACTGTATTTTATCATAAGTATTTCACTTACTCTACAGTAAATGTTAAATTTTGTGAGACGAAATGAATATTATTATTAATAAGAAAAGTATATTCTACTCTCGTTGAGTGTAATTTTTCAACAATTTTATTTTACCACTAGCTGTGCCCGCGACTTCGTCCGCGTGGAATTTAACAAAAAAGTTATTTGTCAGTGCGCAGAGTTATAAAATAAATAAATTTCTAAAAAAATAAAATTTCTAAATTAAAAGTATAACTATCAAACCACTATATATATATATATATATATATATATATATATATATATATATATATACATATATATGGCATATTCCTATTTGTAATTGTGAATGTGAAAGTTGTGGTTTCATAATTGAGGCGAAACCAATCCTAAAGAGACTATTCTACCTCTTCTTGTCAAAGTATATTCGTAACTTATATGTACAGAATAAACTTTCTCCACAACTGGTGAAACACTGTACTAACGCCCTAACTAACCCTTTTTTTTTTATTACGCAGAGGAAATCTTCAAGAAGATACCCGGCTCTTAGGGTAGAATTGGGTTATTTGGGATTCGTACCCACTAAAACCTCTGAGATGGGCGTCTTCGACACGAAGTTGGAGGAACTATGGTATCGATTGCGCATGCGCATCCGATACTCCACCCGTACCTCGCTCCTCCCGAGACTCTAACTAAGCCTAAAGTGACTATACATTTTTATAATGAAAACAGAATTAAAAAGTTACCTATACATACTGACGTAATCATTATTAATCTAACAAAAGAAACACTTACAAATCCGCCCAAATTGATGTTCATCTTCATAGATTTCGTAGAATACAGGAACGATAATATAACAGCAGCTATCAGTAAGGTGGTGAAGATTTTGGCAGCCACGCTGCCATTTCTGTCGTATATAACTCTAACACCTGCGGAAATTCATAAGATTCAAATTGTTTATATGAAACTTGTAATCTTATAACTAAAACTTATAGGCGTAGATAGAAAGTGACTGCTCCTGGAGGAAGCTATAATATGTAACTTTTGATTATATTAATGTAATTAACCTATATTTTTTATTATTATTATTATTATTTTGATTATTTTTGAATTTTTAGTTATTTTGATTAAATTATCCAATTGTTTGATTTTATTAATGTATATTATGATAATTATTATTATTTATTTTGCTCGCAACTCTTGAGAGCATCAATAATTTTAATTTTTAATTTTTAATTTTGATCATTTTGGTTCTATTTTATTTTATTTTATTTTATTTAAATAGGACACCAGCAGTACACACATGATAACATTTTCTAATAGAGAATTCAAATTAATTCTGATGTGTGCACCTTTGTAGGTGACACAGCGTTCCCATGTTAAAGCAAGTCAGATCATATTTATATTATGAATGAACAATAAGTATAAGTAAAAACAGTAATTTTTTTTAAATTAATTAAATATAAATGAACAAATTCAAAGAAATACAAGACAATTAAAGTAATAGAATAAACAATCATCAAAATAATAATAATAATAAAAAAAAACAATAATGAATTCGGAATACTAATTGGACTGATTAAGCCTGAGATAAAATATTAATTCAAGTTATAATGTCATAATGTTGCAATATTTTAGTTCTGTAACAGTTAAATGTGTCGTGAAAAATGTCGATGTCGGTGATGGCACCGCATACTACGTTATACTCATTACACATTCTTGTAATCGAAGTTTGTGTACCCAAATTAGTTCTACAGAAGGGGCCGCGAAAAAGCCTAGCAATTGGGCGACGAGGCATGTTGAACGAAACACTGATAGAAAAGTGCAACAGCAAGTCGCAACAGCCGGTCCGCCCGTTAACCAGTCTGTGGAAAAGGAGGAGGACATGGACTGTTCTTCGAGTTTTAAGTGCAGGCATTTTGAAGAAGGCTAGGCGCTGGTTGTAAGGGTTCCTGTGGGAGATGCCGCTGCACGTATACGCTACATGTCGAGTGAAGGATCTCTGGATATTCTCAATTCGTTGCGAGTGAACCGAGTAGAAAGGGTTCCAAATTGAGCTAGCATATTCCAGACGACTTCGCACCATGCTATTAAAAAGTAGTATTTTAGTGCTATAATGAAACCCTTTGCTGTTGCGCTTAACGAACCCTAAAGTTTGTGCGGCTTTCTTTACGATGTCGTCAACATGAGAGCTATAGCGGAGCTTAGAGTCTAACGTGATACCGAGATCTCGAATTTCGTTAACTTCCTTTAGTGTTGTGGCCCCCAACCTGTAACTAGAAGAGTATGGTACTTTCTTTCTCGTAAACTTAATGTGGAAGCACTTTTCAGGGTTCAATAGCATTCTATTAGTCACGCACCACGTACTCAAATTGTCGAGATCACTCTGAAGAAGTGCGGAGTCTGTATTGGATGAAACATTCCTATATATTTTTAAATCATCTGCGAAAAGCGATATGGTGCTATGTTTGATGACTAGAGAGATATCGTTAACAAATAACGAGAAAAGTATAGGGCCCAGGTGTGTACCTTGAGGTACACCTGACTCGGCGTAATATATTTGTGAGTCATAACCACCGACTGTCACTATTTGAGACCTTCTCTCCAGATAAGAGGCAAGCCATGCAAGAAGCGGACCGAAGATGCCACAACCCTCAAGTTTTGATAGTAATATGGCGTGACTGACTTTGTCAAATGCGCTAGTAAAATCAGTATATACTGCATCCACCTGCAAGCCCGCATCGACTTCACGCGACAGGCGAGATGTGAATGAAAGAAGGTTTGTCTCAGTAGAACGACCTTTCCGAAAACCATGTTGAGCATCGTTGAGGTTAGCTTCGATATGACGAGTTATCAACGGGCAAACCAAAGATTCAAACAACTTTGATAGGCTCGATAAAATGGATATGGGTCTATAATTTGAGATATTGCACTCGTCACCCTTTTTATGGATTGGTACTACGCGAGCTTTCTTCCAAATCGAAGGAAATTTACCAACACGCAGTGAATGGTTAAATATAAAGCACAGTGGAAGAGCTAGCGCGGAACCACATCCCTTAATAAAAACCGGGGGAATTCCGTCCGGACCTGCTCCCTTATAGATATCTAATTTCTTTATATTTGCAAGGATTTCCTCTTTAGGTATACTAAGGCAACCCAGCGACTGTCCGCTACAAGGTACGTTCGGTAACTGAATGCTGCCAGTATCACGTGTATAAATAGAGGAAAAATGATTAGCGAAAAGTTTAGCGATCTCAGGACCTGTATTGGCGCTGCACTGATTTATATACATTGTGGCGGGTATGGAGGAGTTTCCTTTGCGTTTGTCTTTAACATACCGCCAGAAAGCCTTAGGATTTTCCCGGATATTACCCTCAAGCCTATTTTTATAGTCCCTATAGCATTTATTATTTAATTTTTGACAGCGGCTTCTTAGGATGTCGTACTCGAGTTTATCTCTAGGATTATTGTACCTGGTATATCTTTGTCTCAGTTTGTCCTGCTCCAATTTTAGTCTGATCAAAGACTTTGTGAACCACGGTGGATGACGCGATTTAATTGGTTTACGTTTGGGGACATTTGCTTTAATCACATCTTGCAGAGTATTATTTAAACTTTCAGCCATATCATCGACATCGTTGCAGAACCTGAATTTTTCAGTCCAATTAATATTACATAGATCAGAGTTTATTTTAGTGTAGTCAGCCTTGAAAAAGTTATAATCTTCACGATATTTGGAGTGTAAATGATTGACATATGACAGTGGTATATTCAACAATAAGTTAGGATGCTTGGAATCTAGCCTGCTTATAAGTTCAGGCGGCTGTATTACTTTCAACTCTTTAATTGTACTTAGGACTAAGTCTAACATTTTGTTATCACAATTAGGAATATTATTAAACTGATATAAATTGTTTACACAGATAAAGTCTTTTAGAGAGGAACCCAGAATATTATTGTCACAAAAAGGCAACATATAATTATGACTGTCTTGACTAGCCCAGTTGACAAAACCCAAATTAAAATCCCCAAGAAGTATTACATCGTCCACGAGGTCTATAATGTTGCTGGTATTATCAAAAAAATTTGCTAAAGAGACCGATTTGACTGGTGGTGGGAAATATACTGCACACAGTGCTACTTTTCTAATATGGTTGTTAATATGAATGTTTATTATAACCCATAGGTCTTCACAGTCCGTTTCCCAATTCCGAGCTCGCGATGAAGGTATGTCACGGGATACTGCGATTAACACTCCACCGCCATCCGATTTCAAGCTAGAAGATGAGTAACGATCCCGTCGATATACCACATATCTGTCGTCCATGAATTCGCCAGAGCACACGTTTGCGTTAAGCCAGGTTTCCGTGAATACTATTATTTTATAGTTCGTTTGGGTAATGTTTAAAAATACCTCGTTCGTTTTAGTTCTCAGCCCTCTAACGTTTTGATAATATATATCCATGATAACAAATAATGTATTTCACCAAAACATTTGTTTCGAGGAGAACGCAAATAAATCTAGTCGCAGATTATGAAATTTTATTAAGGTACTCGGTATTACGGATTAGTAAAGCCTGGCTGTATTCGTCTTTGCGTACATAAATGCGCCCTCCTCGCACCCACACGAATTTGTATCCCATTTCCTTCGCCTTGATACGGGTAGCAGCGTGGAGGGATTTGTTGGACGGTGAGAGATGCTCGGCGACAAACACAGGTGTGCTAGGTCCGTCGAATCCAAGATGTGATGAGCTTAGCTTGTTTTTTAGGTTCTTTTTATTGTATGTTGCTACGGCCGCCAGGAGCGCATCTCTGTGACGCGTACTGCGCATTTTAACAACGATGCTCCGAGGGCGTCCGCTGTCTCGGTTTGATTTGGCGACTCTTGTGATGTGTAGCACATCACCGTCTGCGAGAGGATGTTGGATAGACTTGGCGAGCTGGGAGAAAGTATTGATAAGGTTTTCGGATTTACGTTCTGGGACGCCGTTGATCTCAACATTATTCTCCCGCATGTTTTGTTCCAATGCACCTAACCTTTGTGTAAGGTCATTCATTGATGACTGTAAATTTGCATTATCAGTTTGCAAAACCTTAATGATAGCAGATTTTTCTTCAAGTTCCTTCTTAACATTCTCAAAATAGTCGTTAAAGAAATTTAATGACTCGTGGAAGCTAGATAGTTGCTGGTTAATACTAGTTAGTTCTTTTGTCACAAGATCGTGTAAAGTTGTTTGAAGTACGTTCGCAATCTCTTGTCTTAGTATGTAGCGCAGGCGTTCTTCGGTGACGTAAGGTGAGGTGGTGTCACCTTTGCTAGACTTCGTTCTGCTTCGTGTTGCTAGACTTCGTTGGTTCTGATCATGATGGGGTGCCACTTTCTGAGTCAATATCTAAAGTTCAAATATTTTAATTATTTGTGATCTTTTGTGCTTTTAATCATTATATTCCTTTTAAAATTTTCTTCCCATGAAGGCCAAGATTAATTTAGTTAATTGCTTTCTTTTACCTATTATTGATTACGGCGATGCTTGCTACCCTGATTTAAACGAGGAGCTCCTGATCAAGTTGCTAAGACTACAAAATACTTGCATTCGCTTCATTTATGGGCTGCGCAAATACGACCATATTTCGTCCTACCGGTCCCAACTGCAATGGCTGCCGATTAAAGAAAGGCGAAAATTGAGAATTCTTTGTACCCTCTATTCTGTAATTTCCAACCCTTTTGCTCCTTCTTATTTGAAATCTAAATTTAATTTTCTTTCTAACACTCATTCTAGGGATTTCCGTTCTTCTCATAACCTTACCCTAATTAAGCATACCTTCTCATAATTCTGGTTTTATGTCTAATTCTTTTACAGTTAATGCCATCAGACTGTGGAATGAGTTACCGGTAAACATAAGGAATTCTCCTTCTCAACTTTCCTTTAAAACCCAGGTTAAAAAGTGGTACTTAAACAAACTTTGTCAATAGCCCTTCCTTATTTATCTTTTTACTCTCTTCATCTTAGGCTTACCTACATTAAATATAATTTCATGTCATGACATTTCTTCGTGTGTTTACTTTTGTATAGACGTATTTTTTTATATCTTGTTTGTAGTATGTATATATGTATATATAGCTATATCTCTGTACTTTTATGCATATGTTTAATTTGTTTTTACTGTTGTATAGTCCCTAACTTAACACTTACTTTTTACTTTCTTTACGCCTTAAGGTTGACTGGTAGATAAGGCTGTACGGCCTTAAGTCCGCCTTTTGCGCAACCTGTTATCTCGAAGTGTTGTTATGTTGTTTTTTTTTATTTTATTTTTCTGTGTTGTGTAATAAAGTTTAATAAATAAATAAATAAAATATATTCCAGTGTTATGTACACTTGTAAGTGACATGCATATCAGGTGCTTTGTTATTATATATTGCTTAATTTTGAATTTTGTATATGTATGTTGTAAGTGTGCTTTGAAATAAATAAATAAATATGTATTGCAGGGGAAAGAGCTCTAAACTAAATATTTACTGGCTGACCCAACGTTCACCAAAACGTTGTTGCGAACTATTGTTTTGTACCCGCAATACTAAATGTAAAACACGAATAATATCGATTTTTTTTATTATTAATTTTTGACATTGCTGTTATAGAATAAAACTTACATAAAAATTGTACGACTATACATTGCAGCAATTTTAGTACAATACTACAATAGCATAAAAAATATAAAGGAGAGGAGCTTCCTTTATAGTATAACTAGCTTCTGCGCGCGACTTTGTCAGCGTGGACCCCGCTCCTATTAGTCTTAGCGTGATGATATATAGCCTATAGCCTTCCTCGATAAATGGGCTATCTAACACTGAAAGAATTTTTCAAATCGGACCAGTAGATCCTGAGATTAGCGCGTTCAAACAAACAAACTAACAAACAAACAAACAAACAAACAATCAATCAAACAAACAAACTCTTCAGCTTTATTATATTAGTATAGATTAGAAAATAACTATTACCTTCTTTGACGCCAAGGCTTTGTTCGGTCTCTCGCAATTTCTCTTCGAATCGATGAATATTCCCCACGTTCATATGATACACGCGGTGACTCGTCTAGACAAAAAAATATTTATATTATAATAAATAATATAAAAGAAGTAATATCATGTAATTTTTATTATTATTATTATTTTTTATCAATTTAATTCTATTGTTCAGTTGTACAAAAACACATAATACAAATACCAACTACCGACTTTTTATATTATTAACTCATCAACATTATTAAAAACTAAGAATTTATTTCACAAAGGAATATAATGAATATTAGAAAAATAGTGAATAGGAAACCCTTCCATGTAATTTTTATTATTATTATTATTTTTTATCAATTTAATTCTATTGTTCAGTTGTACAAAAACACATAATACAAATACCAACTACCGACTTTTTATATTATTAACTCATCAACATTATTAAAAACTAAGAATTTATTTCACAAAGGAATATAATGAATATTAGAAAAATAGTGAATAGGAAACCCTTCCCTTTAATTATTTTATTTATGAAATATTTTATTTTAAACTTAATATAAAAACCTATATGGTATACCGTATTGTATACTAGTCCGTACCGTATTGGTCTAAGAGACGTGGAAGAGCGGCCTTCACCGATCTGATGACTCGATGAGACATATTTTTTATCAAATATAATTTATGAACAAATATGCCTATGATAACTTGCCTATCGAAAGTTGTTTATCTCTACTATATTGTATACTTTGTCGCAAATTCAACTTTGGTTTAAAACAAACAACCTCGTTTTGAACACCAAAAAAACACTTTGTTTTTTTTGGCGTTCAAAAGCGTTCAAAAGTCGAGAAAGGGGAGGTTTAAAAACTTATACACGGTATATGTTATACCTTCTTCCCCTTGATAACGGCGCCTTCATACAAGATGATTGTAACAATTTCCAAGTCTGGTCGGACTATTATCTCCTCAACTTCGCCCTTCGACAACATCGAATAAACGAATTCATTCCACGACACGTACCGTATGAGCTGAACAAAAATAAAAATAATATAATTAATAATTAAAACTTGAAATGTGTTCACGCGTAACTGAGCTAACAGAAAAAAAAAATGTAATTAAAATCTAATTTCACAGTATAAACTGATAGTCTCTCGACTATTTCGACATGTATACATATGTTTCTTACTTAATACAAGAAAACTTGTCGAAAGTATAATTTGACAAAAACAGATAGGAAGTGAAATCAAAAAATATTTTATTCGCCAGCTGTTTGTTTCAGTTGACATTCTTGTGAAATATAACAACAGGAAATAATATGAAAATATAAATGTATATCAAAATAAAGACAACAATATATAAAACAATTACAAATAGCAAACAATTCAAGTTTCCTAAAACGAAATGAGAAAAGAAATTTCAAATTTACAACAGCACAATTATTTTGCAATTGCGCTACAAATTTATTTTGTAACGTCACAAATAAATATGGATATTTAAAAAAAAAAAGTTGATGATCTTATTTAGGACATACATTGTAAAATTAGAAAGAAGAGTATCAAGAAGTAAATTCAGCTAGAACATTGTTAAACTTAAGAAACAACGGGATAATATTGGAAGGAGGGTATGATATGGGAAATCTAAACTAAAAGTTCAAAGTATCAAGTTCGTATCTATTACTAAAATATGTAACACTATTTAATTTCCTTATTTAATTATAGTATTTTATTCAGTATATCAATATTTTATTCACGCAAAATCGTATCAATACTCAGTTAACAAATTTATAAGTAAATGTTAACTTTACTAAGCTGTAAACTATTTTTTCCATGACCATTTATCTCCACTTACACATCACTCGAACAATAAACTAGAAACGACAAAGAAACAAAACAAACAAACAAGAAACTTCGCAAACATTACAAAACAAGTCTCACCCAGCAGTGTAATCAAAATATTAAAACCATAGTCAGTAGATATAAATTAAAAATCAATATTTCACACAAATAATAAAATTAAGCAAGCACCAGCAAAGCATAATTATATGTATTTGTCAAAGTAGTGTTCTATAGTCTTATGACTTAACATAGTCTAGTCATCAGTCACTATATTTACACTAAAGTATATGAAAATCAGTTCAGTATTCTATGAAAAGAGAAAGGATTATTGCTTATAGTTACATAAATTTAATGCAATAGGTATCAATTAACATGATTAAAAAGTAGTGATTTACAATTCGCCTCTCTGTGCATGCTTTATCTCATATGTTTTAAATGTAGTACAGTGAAATTATATTTGAATATGTTTATATTTAATACATAATTTAATACATAGATTACTATGTAAATAAAAATGAATCGGCAAATTTATGAATGTGCAACTTCTGAACGACTAAACCAAATTGGATAATTCTTTTTTCTGGTGTTTTTTATTGTGCTTCTTTTTTTATAAAATAAAAAAAAAGATCGACATATTCCAGAAAAAATATATAAATACGAAATTCGCCAAGTCAAACATACACGACAGTAATAAACACAGTATTTGGTAAGCATTTTAGGCGAGAGTTATTACTTACAAGTTATTCGGTATTATTTATTTATTTGTAACTGACCAAATTTCTATAAAAAGAACAGACAATAATAAAGCAAGCAACAATCTATGAATTAAATAACAAGAACAATAAATACATAGTTAGAAACCAATAAAATAAAGTTATTGAACTAGCTATTGGCAACCCGATGGCTGTCTGTAGTTGAAAAAATGTAAATACTATGTATTTTTACCTCATTCTGGGTGTTATCTCCTGGCAAAAGGAACGAACTAAGAACTACAAGAGTGAATGTTGTGAGCATCCAAAACACTGTTTTCATTACAAGTGATGGTATATTAGCATTATCATTTTCTTTCCCTTTCTTTTCCTGTAACACGAATAAACAAACAAATTAACACAAACCCCCTGCTTATTTATTTCATTTTAACCATATAAGAAATGAGCTGCATTTTCCATAAAGTAAATTTTAGTATTAAATGTTGTCTATCTCTAATTAACTGACTATTGCGTAAAAAATACTACAAGACACTATTTATCGATAATCGCTCTGGTATAGTAAAGCATGTTGTTATGTAAACACCGGCAGTTGCATGATGAATTCCTGCTAGGTGCACATATTCATATAAATATTTATTTCCTGTCTGGTTGTCGGTCCTTGTGGGTCTCTTCACTGCACCTAGGAAAGTGAATAGCTATTGATTCCTGTTGTTATCATAGACACGGGATAGAAAAATAATCACGGAAAGGAAATTATTTGTCATCCCCAGTAGAGCAGTGTGGTAGATTAGATGAATGAAGCCTTTGTCCAGGATGGGACGTTACAAACTGAACCAATGCTTCAATCAATGCTTCTTTGTTTTATCATATTAGCATATATTAAAAAAGTAATTCAACATTTTTTTTTATATGAAACTTGTTTGAATAGTGATGTTGTTTATTCAGGAGTTTTCTATATGTATGATCTCATCCATTATAGAAGAGAAAGTACATGGAAATATATAGATAATATGTATTCTACTAGCTGTACTCTGTGGTTTTTTACACCTGCATTAATTTTAGGAAAAATGTACAATAATATTATAGGCTATTTCCTTTCTAAGTAAATGGACTATCCAACACAAAAATACTTTTTCAATTGGAACCTGAAGTTCCTGAGTTTGAAGAGGAGATGTTGTAGATGTATGGAAGAGGAGAACATGTTGTGCCGACCCTATATAAATAGGATAAGGGCAGGGAGATGATGATGATATACCACAAGCCAGACGTACCTTATCTTTATCATTTTCCTTGTTGTTATTAGAGGAAGTCGTGTGAATTTTTTTTATCTTAGTATTATTAAAGAAAGTATTCAACGCTGGTAAATTAGATCTCCTCAGCAATGATGATGCAGCTTTGAATTCAGCATTTAGCTGTCTAAACTTCTGCAATATAAAAGCAATAACTTAAATATTCCAACTGAGATGATAATTATGATATATCAAATCAAATCAAATCAAAATAACTTTATTCAAATAGGATTCAAAGGCTCTTTTGAATCTTTATTTTACAAAATAATTTTTTTTATATAAAAGTGAAGCTTCTACTGTTACAAAGGTAGATTCTGCAAAGAAGAACCAACAAGAAATTTTGCTGTTACTTTTTTAAAAATTACATATTAATATTATTTTAGTACAAAATTAGTAATATCAGTCACTAAGTCCACACATCTTTATCATCTATGTAATTCTGCTTTCTAATAAACACTTTATATTTATGTTGAGACAATTGCAAAATCATTTGTGGGATTTTATCATACATGCGAATACCATAACTCAAAATTGAGACGTTTAGTAACAGACCGTAAGACATAACATTATGGAAATAACTAAATCCTATTAAAAGTGCAGTAGCAACGTCAGTCAGTTTCTAACTGTGAATGCTGTATAGCTGAGTCTACTCCACTGAAGTAGGTAGTTTTTATTATATTATTTAAATATTATTAGGCAACCAACATACAGTACAGAGTGAGAGTATTTTTGTCTTAGAAATTCTCCTACTACCAGTAAACTGAAAGTATCTGTGTGTGTGTGTGAAGGTATAGGTAAATAAGCCCCTTTGAATAATATTCATCTAGATGTTTAATTAAGGGTCATTTCTATTTTCTAACCTACATACTTGTAACTAAAATATTGCGCAACTTGCAAATTTATATGTTAAGAAAATTTATACCATTTTTTTTTTCGGTGCTGCTAAGACTAAGAGTAACTGTGAGTTGTAAAAAACGGCATACTTACTGGATGTCTTGATTTATTTGTTATGTTTTGTAACACACATAAGGATCTACACAAATTAAAATTTGCCGGAAATTGTTTACTGATTTCTGTCTCGAAAACTCCATTTTTTAAGCGAAATTGTATTTTCGACGGCGATAGAGTCGAAAAGCGTTTGATTGATAACATTTAAAATATATTATACTTATTTTTTAAGTGTTTAAATATTATTTTTATATCAAAAAATGCATTTGTCGTGTTTTATTCCCATTATCCCATAGCATATTTTTTTTCTCCTGTCAACGATATTGCGATTGCCAGAATAAAATTTTGTCAACATAGCTGTATTACCTGTATTTGTCATTAGCCCAGTCGCCGCGACCAAAAAAGTATGTATGTAATGCTCGGACTAAGAATCAAAGGATGATTCTTAGTCCGAGATGTAATGCAATGTACGAGACCTGATTTTTTTAAATATGTTCAGGGGTATCCCCTGAATATAAATTCAAGTGGCGCGGCTGTGCCGGGCCCGCTCCAGCCGCCATCTTGGTGCGTTTTCCAATATCAGCACTAAAGCGCATTATGCGGTATAATGCTCAATGCTCAACGTTGAAAGTTCCAAAGCTACAGCAACGCTTCACACAACGAGCACTCTCAAAAGTAGGGCTTCCGTGTGCGTGCTTGCCATGGATACCAACTCAGTGGTGACTCAGTGGTTTAGTATTGTGCGCCACTTAGTCGCATTATGCTCTGTAATTGCCAATTGGAAAACGCACTTGGAAAACGCGTTTTATCGAATTGTGCATTTTCATGTGATGCTTGACGCTGGTTTTGAGCGTCAAATGTGACATTTGAACTATGCGCCATCTTGAAAAAATTGTAGCGAAAAAGCTAAACATAGTTTAGCTTTTTTAACGGGTGATGTTAGCGTCAGCGTAACTCGAACAGTTATATCGATAATCAATAGTAAATCGATCCTTATAAAATAATAATTAGCTATTAATTTATGATTTTATAAATAAAAAATAGCGTGTAGAAATAAATTTTTATTTATTTCCAAATGTGGTATTTTTAAGTATTGGTAAATACAATTTTTTTTATTAATTTTACGAAATGAAATTAATCAATAAATATAGGCGCATAGATCTGTAAAGTTATAAACAAAATTATTCATTCAAATTTTTTTTGTATTTAACAAAACACAATCCCGTATCTCAGTTCAAAAAAATTTGTCAAGCGCAAACTCGTATCTTAAAATACAAGATGGCGCATATAAATAAATAAGTTCCCTCTCAGCAGTGTAAAGTTTTATTTAGTTCAATACTATAATTATCTTTCAGTAAATTTAATTGTCATTCAAAGCGAATAAACAATAGTTAATAAACACATTTTTAGTATAGTGAAAAAAAATATATCACAAGTAATAAAAATTTAACAATTATTATCAAACTAAAAAAGCGTTAGTACCTATCGATTATCGAAAGTCGTATCGATAATCGATACTAACGTTTTTTATTTTTTGCTTGAATTTGACGCTAGACGCGGAAATTTATCAAATCAATCCCGTATCTCAGTTCAGAAAATTTTGTCAAGCGCAACCTCGTATCTTAAAATACAAAAGAGGGCGCATATACTTAAACAAGTTCCCTCTCAGCAGTGTAAAGTGTTATTTAGTTCAATACTATTAATGTAAAAATTATCTTTCAGTAAATTTAATTGCCATTCAAAGTGAATAAACAATAGTTAATAAAAACATTTTTATTATAGTGAAAAAAATATCACAAGTAATAAAAATTAAACAATTATCAAACATATTATCGATTATCGAAAGTCGTTTCTATAATCGATACTAACGTTCTTTATTTTTCGCTTGAATTTGACGCTAAACGTTTTTTCAAGATGGCGCATAGTTCAATTGTGATCACGTGACCAAATTTGACGCTCAAAACCAGCGTCACGGCCTCATGGAGCCGCTCGACGCTCGTTTTCAGCGATAATTAGTATTTTACTCTGTGGATAATGTGATCGCAGGAAATGTAGCGACAAAGCTGAAAATGTTGAGCTACGGCTTTTGCAGTCGCTCGTCGCTCGTTTGCAGCGACAAATCTGGTCACGTGACATGTTAGCGATAAAGCTGAAAATGTTGAGCTTTGTCGCTGGGAAAGGATCGTGAGTCAGTAAGCGAGATAGTTAGGTCGACATAAGTGTGGTGCTGCAACGATTATTTAATTAATCGCTCTAAATAATGGATTCAGACAAGGCAAATACTTTAAAACATTTAATTAATATTAGTAAAGTATGGACATATACGTTTAAACGATAATTTTGTTTCTTCATTGTAGTTTTGTAACCGTATTGCCGATGCAATGTCTAGAGAGGAACCAGTGCCTACACTACCTCCGCCACCACAAATCGAAGATGTTGATGGATTCCTACTGGGGGTGGGTGTTAATTTGAGACGTTTACCACTGTCGGAACGGATGGCAACGGTCATCGAGATTTTGAATCTGGTCCACCAAAAATGTCTGAGGTTTACGTCGGACACTTAAGACGTTAACTGGTTCTTTTTTCGTTTTTCCAATTTTTTATATGTAAGGACATTATTTAAAAAAAAAATATAACATATAATTGTTAAATCAATAAAGAAAACAGGTTGATACTGAAATAAAACAGAATGATCATTGCCGATATTTTTGGCATTCATCCCTATTGTTCCTAGTTTAAAATAAAAATATTTGTGTGCATTAAAATGTCTAAAGCGACAAAAACTATTCATGTTGACTAGATTGATAATATTGCACCTTAAAAGTAAAACCGTTACTGAATTAAAATTTTCTTGAATTGAGTTCCGTAAAATGGGGTGAATAGGGACAAATCCGAACTTCTTAGACAAAATTAAAGCATTTTTTTAAGGATATATTGCTGTATGGTGATCGACGTGATTGAGTCTTTATGGTATCTTGGTCATAAAATATAAAACTATGCAATTAGCATTTCAATTTATGAAAAAAACGTTAAAATATATGCATGTTCCCTATTCACCCGGAAATTGGGGTTAATAGAGACGAAAATAGGGTCAATAGAGAAATTCACCAGGGCTGGCTCTTGTGTAATATATAACAATTTCTAGCTACCTATTTATTTTGTTTTATCTAATTAATTAATGTACTAAGCAAACCACTAACTTTTACATTTTAGTATGATACTAGTAAATGTAAATGATTAGTACTGCAATACCTAAAAATGTAATCGCTGAAATAAAATGCACTTATTAGACTAAGATCCCACCGCAAATTTCTCTATGTACTCGGTTTTTCTAAAAACCAACTTTTTATGTTTATTTATGATTAGGAGAATATATATGGACCAGGCTGCCTATCGAAATGTGGCCGCTAGTATTTTTTATAAAATTTTTGTAAATTGATTATTTTTTAAAAATACGTGCATAACTAAAATTTATGATTTATATATCAAATTAAAGCTAATTTTTTTTCTATCTATTATTATATAATATGGCTGCCTAATTAAATCTGGCCGCAAATAAGCATTTCTGGCAGTTGAAAATGGATTTACCATTTCGCGTATTAATTATTTAATTTGCGTACGTTTCGTCGTCGTAAAGAGAGATGGCGTTATTTTTGCTTTGAACCATCGTATATTTGTATATTATTAACATTATGCACATATTTTTTTAACAAAAATCAATTTAAAAGAATTAATTAAAAATACTAGCGGCCACATTTTGATAGGCAGCCTGGTCGATATATATTTTCCTAATCATAAATAAACATAAAAAGTTGGTTTTTAGAAAAACCGAGTACATGCACAAATTTGCAGTGGGATCTTAACCTATATATGTTCCATGATTTATTTTTATTGAAAAATCGTAATGAACGAACATTTTGTAAATTATTATTGAAGTATTTAAACATTTCAAAGTCAACAAACTTATATTATATCAATTTATTATAAAATAGCTTAAAAAAACGTTTAACTGCTCAGTGACAACCCTACATATCTGTACCTATTCATACATAAGTCGTCCCTTAATTGATCTCAGTTTCATCCCGTTTAACCCCGCTTTCGTTGCTATTCATACCTGCGACGTCCCCATTCACCCAAAAAAAACAACAGATTTCTCATGTCTCTAATTTATCAAAATAATATTATTATTAATTAATAACTGAGATTTAACTTTTATGTATATGACGGCCCAAACACTAAATTAAGTTATTATTTTATGCACTCCTATTTCTTTCACTTTGTATCACTGCCACGTAGGGTTGCCAACCGTACTTTATAATAACTTGTACTTTATTTTTGGTTTATAGTTTATACTTTTGCTAAATAGTATGTGAAAATACTTTATTTTTCAATACTTCCTTACATGCCTGAAAAATGAGGTTAAATTTGAAAATTTTGAAATAATTATGTTTGAAATGGTATTTACAAAGGTCAAATTACAAGACAGATTAAATATTAAGATGGACGATATGTATTCTGAATCTATAAGACTTAAAGAGATCCAAAGAAAATTCACTAATGATGATAAACACTTTTAAGTGAAAATTACAGTTGAAAAATTGCATTTGCAATATATACGTAAAAGTGCATCTGATAGCTTACCAAATATAAAAAAATATTTCTTATTTACTCTCCGTTCCCGTCACTTCAGTTTTCACTAAAAGAGGTTTTTTTTCAGTAATAAATATAAAGTGGTGAGAAGAGAGAAATAGAGCGTCAATAAAAATTAAAAACGAATTGTTTATTTAAATTAAAAACCAAAACTCCTGTTCCAAACAAGCTTTGAAACATTAAAATATACCAAAAAAATTTTAGCATGTGCTAAAAGCACACAAAATAACGTTTTTAAAGCAATAAAAACATAAAATTTGAAAAATACTTTATTTTTTCTTATCCAAACCATTTTATTTTATTTTTGTCAAAAAAAGTTGCCAACCCTACTGCCACGAGCTATGAAGAAGGTTAGGAAATCAGCAACACAGGGTCTCGTGTCCAGATTTATCGCTGCAAACGAGCGACGAGCGACTGCATGAGGTAGCAACTTTTTGAGTCGCGGGAAATTTAAAATGAGGTCACTTGACGAGATTGCCGCTGCAAACGAGCGACGAGCGGCTGCATGACGTAGTACCTTTTTGAGTCGCGGGAAATTTAAAATGGGGTCACGTGACCAGATTTGTCGCTGGAAACGAGCGTCGAGCGGCTGCATGAGGCCGTACCGGTAGTTAAACGAGCGACGAGCGACGAGCGGCTGCATGACGTAGGTAGTACCTTTTTGAGTCGCGGGAAATTTAAAATGGGGTCACGTGACCAGATTTGTCGCTGGAAACGAGCGTCGAGCGGCTGCATGAGGCCGTAGCTTTACGCTTACGCTAACACACCCGTTAAAAAAGCTAAACTACGTTTAAAAAAAGCTAAACTACGTTTAGCTTTTTCGCTACAATTTTTTCAAGATGGCGCATAGTTCAAATGTCAAATTTGATGCTAAAAAGTAAAAACCATAGATATAATAAAAAGAGGATAGGAAGTTAATTGCATATACAATTTTTTGCTATACTTATACCATGTTTTTTTATTTGCGGTGGTAGGCTTCGGCCGTGGCTTGATTACCACCCTCTGGGTAGAGTCGCGCCGCCAAACGGCAACCGCCGTGTTCCGGGGCGGGTCCCAGAGTAGCCATTTGGGGGATGTGTCTGGGTAGTTGTGGCATTCTATGTGACCGATTCTGTCTGCCCACCACTGCCGCATCGGGTGCCTGGCTTCGGAGGGTAGCGGGATCCGAGGCACAGTGCCGCCGCTGGCCGACCGTAGGAAGTTGGGGGCCCAAGTAGCAGCATAGCCACCTGTGAAAGGCTGCCCCGCCACCTGACGAAAAATCCCAGAATGATCTACCTTGCCGGTTGGCGACCGGAAGGGAGGACCAGGTAGCCATTCTGGGGGGGCTCGGGCGTCCCCGCGGTCTCCACGTCAGGCTCCCTCCGTGCAGCGGTGTTGAGCTCGACACCTGGTAGGTAGGGTGCCGCCTCGCCCAGCTCGCGTTCCCCAGCACCTATTCACTCCCCATGAGAGCACAGAAGAGTAAAAGAAGATATGCACAGCGGCTGCACGTCCTCCCATTGAAAGTGCACCTCTCTAACATTCGAGGCCTGCACTCTAATCTCGAATCTGTCCACCACCACCTAGAAACAGAAAAACCGCAGCTGCTGTTCCTCACTGAGACGCAGATCAGATGTCCGGCTGACACGGCGTACCTCAGCTACCCCGGGTATTCTCTGGAGCACAGGTTCATACCTCGTGCCGGAGTCTGTGTGTACGCCCGTGATGACATTTGCATCAAGCGTCTTAAGAACCTTGAGACATCCAGTTACTCCATCCTTTGGGTTCTGATGGACACAGGACAGGAGAAAATCCTGTATGCCTGTGTCTACCGTTCGCACAGTGGAGACGTGGAAACAACTCAGTTATGTGACCATCTTTCCTTAACGGCGGATGAGGCTCGAGAGCGTTACCCTTCGGCACAGTTAGTCATCCTGGGGGACTTCAACGCCCACCACCAGGAGTGGCTGTACCCATACCAGGTGACCGACCATGCTGGGAGAGAAGTACGTAAACTAGCCTTGACGCTAGACCTCACCCAGCTTGTAAATTGTGCTACCAGGATATAGAATTTATCATTGTTGCATTGTAAACATATTGTTTATTTTTTTGTAAGGGCAGCACGAGTTTCTCTACTCGACAAGGTGAAGTCTTCGGAAGAGAATTATGTCTCTCGTATTGCGCATGCTAAGGTAATCGAGAAAATACTCGATGTAGACATTATCTATCTCTCTCGTCAAGAGATTATCTCGTTGTACGCATGCTAGCCCGGCAGGAGTCTCTCAGACTCCGTCAAAAATATTTTTACTCACCAAAACGCAGCGCGCGCGCTTATGACCCCGATGAGCGCAGGTGTGGTACTGCGGGTAGCGGGGAAAAGGTACACAGAGTCACAGACGCGCAAAGTACAAAAATGCATAGTTGCGAAATTATGAACAAAAATAACCTTGATGGAGTCTGGGAGACTCCAGGTAGGTAGTTAAGGGTTAATTTACTATTTTTCATTCAATCAAAATAATGAAGTTTTGTAGGTACAAGCTGTGTCACTTCTGCGCCTCCTATTAAATTCATAGCACTTAAGGGCCTATGCAAACCACGTTTTTTAAACGCGCCGTCGACGCGCGTTTTTAAAACACGTGTCGACGGCGCGTTTTTATCCTACAGAGCAGTTTGTTGTCGTTTGTATCTATACAAACGCGCGGCACCTGCGCGTCTGTATCGATACACACGCGCGTTTGCATCGCGTTTGTATCGCCACACACGCGCGTCAACGGCGCGTTTTAAAAACGCGCGTCGACGGCGCGCTTTTATCCTACAGAGCAATTTGTTGTCATTTGTATCGATTAAAACGCGCGTCACCGGCGCGTTTTAAAAACGCGCGTCGACGGCGCGCTTTTATTATACAGGTGTGCAAAGGTCTACAGGCTGCGTCTGACTCGCGTGTGTATCGCGATTCGCGTCTGTATCGCTACAAACGCGCGTCGACGGCGCGTTTAAAAAACGTGGTTTGCATAAGCCCTTAGACGTTTTAGTTTGCAGCACAGACCGGAGGTCACACGTGTAACAGGTCAATGATCCTAGTTTTTTATCTGATTTACATATTTTGTATGAAAAAATCTTTTTTTTAGATTTTGATGTTAATACTTATCTGATGGTTTTGAAATACTCCTATAAACTAGTATTACCGGTGTTATCAATTATCGTTGTATTGTCATCCCCACTCTGTATACAAGAACCCGACAACAACCGATGGGGCAGTAGCCCTCCAGACACAACACCTGTCTGGTTGGAGCATATCCTTCCTTTGGGGTGGTGGATGAGGAACTTAACACCCTGTTCCTCGCACACCCCAAACTGGTAACCCCGACGTGAACTATCACTATCAACGAACTTAAGAACTGACACATCCCCCAAACTGGTGACCCGAAGCATGAACATCAGCGCAGCCTTCGCAAAATCTACGTCATCGTAACGTCATCATCACTTCCTCAAGCTTTCGAGCAGCGAGTCCTACAGGCAGCCAGCATCCACGGATACTACGGGTATCCTGACCACCAGCATGCAGCAGACGCTCATGCCTGGTCATCACCCACAGCCTTCTCAGCGACCTTGGCACAGCACACTGCACTCCGGCCGCTCAGCAAGCAGAGACGCTCCTCTCTCCTGGTTGACGCAGCAGCCAGCCAGCCACTACGCAGCACTGCACCACTTCGACTCACTGGAGCATTTGCAGCATCACCCCGACTCACTGGGGCATCACCTTCACCGCAGACAGTTCCAACTCACCGTGAACTATGCGACATCTGGTTCCGACTCACTGGAATATTCCATTGGCTTGGCAAGCATCACTAGATGTGTATGGACGACTCAAAAACCGCTATCGACCTCCAGTCTCGGAGGGGAGTGATGCGGCGACATCTATCGAGCCACATACGAACTAACGATTCTACGTCGCGCTATCGATGTTTTCAGAGAAATCGAATAATATACAAGAACCCGACAACAACTGTCGGGGCAGTAGCCCTACCAGACACAACACCTGTCTGGTTCGAGGATCCTCCCTTTGCAGTGGTGGATGAGGCCTGAGGGACTTCACACCCTGTTCCTCTCCCACTACCAAATTACTATTAACTATTGACAGAACAGTCTCAGGTCAGCTAGTCTGTCTAAATTTTTTAATAAACGTTTAAGTAGTAAACTTTGACGTACCTACGTATCTATCAAATAAAAAATGAAAGAACCAACCAGTCTTCTCGTCTTATATCAAACAAAAATATTTTGGTAATAAAACAGTTCTTTTATAACAAACAAAACAACTTGAAGTAAAACAAGGTAAACTTATTACCTAAAATGTTGAGTTGACTATTAAACTAAGATATTATTATCAATTAAATAAAACTATATCTACTCAGTATATCCATTAGATATTACAGATTAATTAACAAAATATAACAATTAGTCAAACTATTAGGCGGCTAACGGCAAAACGACAGGGAAGGACGGGCCGCGCTGCAAGCCGCTAATTTTAAATTAGTTTTTTTTTTAAATTAGTTTGCCATAGAAGTTTCACTTCTATCGTGTGTGAATCGCACACACACCTTTTTTATCTTTTCCCTCACATGTTAATTACATGTAGTAAGCTAAAGCCGTTAATATTTTACATTATAATATACCTGACTGTATATAGTAGGCCGCCATATCTATGACTAGCCGACCCGCGCCCACTTCGTTGGGCGTTAATTATCTTTGTGATGCAATTATGTTGTGTAGCTCTTATAGTACTGTTTTATTAGGTTCATTGTTTAGAATTTGACGTATAAAATCGTAATAATATCGTGTATTTATTATTTTAAATTACAGAACCAAATAACATACTTTATAAATAAAATGTTGCTCCAACGCCATCTATCAAAAAGCGAAAAAACTTCGTCGTCGATTGAGTGAAATAAGAGTAAATAAAATAAGTAGACTAATAAATAGCGATAGATGGCGATCGTTTCTTTGTCATTTTGATAATATATTTTAATATTTTTCTTTTTTACTGAATTCTTTTGTACAATTACAATAAAATATAGCCTATGTCACTCCTGAATAGTGTAGCTTTTTGTTAGTGAAAGAATTTTCATGATCGGATCAGTATTTGCGAAGATTACCCCCGATATACAAACAAAGTTATAAACTTTTCCTCTTTATAATATTAGTATAGATTGCTATACTTACCTGCAGCCAGGTCAGTAACCTCAGTCAGCAGTAACCTGGCTGCAGGTAAGTAAAGCAATCATAGAAATGGCTGCCTACTACAGTCAGGTATATAATGTAAAATATTAACGGTTTTAGCTTACTAAATGTAATTAACGTGAGAGGGAAAAGATAAAAAAAAATGCAGAAGGCTTATGGTGGCAGAGGTTGTTTTTATAAATTCACAATATTGAAATAAGCCTATAAAAAATTGTTTCATCTAATTAACAGATGAGGGAAGATTTAGCTTCTCGGATCTTAGACCATTAACGGCTTCTTATTTTGTTGGCCAGATTATAATAATAATAATAAACCCTCGCGATAAATAGTGGGGCGCGCCTCTTCGTTGATTGATCTATCTAGATTTATAAATCTGTTCTTTTTTAAGTTTCTAATATTCATTTTTGTTTCATTTTCACATAAATGGAAAATAGAAAAGAATTCATAATAATACTCTATAATATACTCTTCTTTACAAAATTGTCCACAAAAATTTGCATGTATAAAAGTTGTAATAAATAAAATGAAACAATTTGGTTAGTTTGGACTAAGTTTATTTATACCAATTTAGCTTTTGTTTATGAATATATGAATTGTTCATAGTTTATGGCCAAGATGGTGGATCGCCCTCCTTTACTCTACCACCAAACAGGGCAGACTTATCCCTGAAGTTGGTCATCCTTAGTGTCTCCTGGTCATCTAGATATTTTCCAATGAAAAATCCCGACAGAGGAACGGCAAACCAAACAAAGCGTGGTGTTATTCCAAATATGGCCATTTTACTTCTTTTTCTCCGCTTTCCACTTTCTAGTATGGTTCCAGTCGAGATATATGAATGTTGCAGCCAACGTTGGAAAAGTAATACTCACCAAGTTCCTACGAAGGAACTGGCCAATCGCCATATAAACTGAAAAACAGTTTTTTTTTATTACTAAAATTTCTATAGAATTTATATTTTTCTTTTTATGCAAAAAAAAGTATAAATTAATTTTTTTTATAACTACATTCAATGGAATGATTTTTTGTCAATATTTTTAAATGAACAAATTATATACAATCACTCATGTCACATTAGTAGTCTAGTAAATATAACGAGAAGTCATTAAATGCAAAAAAAAACAATTCTTATATTACTAATCCAATGGTTTTATTACAAATAGTTTTATACATTGTTGTTATATAATACATGGTTTTGCAAGTGAAGCGTAGAGCTTATTTAAGGTAATTAGTTATTTTTTTCATTGTTATATAACAGCTACGAGTAATATTACATTACGAGCAAAAGTTACATGTAATAGAGATATTTAGATTTTTTTTGCTTATTATCTTTAAGTTTCCAATATTTGTTTTCCACTTTATTGTCATTTAACAATAAGAATTATAGTTATAATAATATATTGATAAAATTGTATAAAAAGTAGAAAAGTAGTAAAAAGTCAAAAATAGAAAAAGAAGTGAAATATTAGAATATTAATTACTAACCTATCAGTCAACAGAAGATATTCACCAGAGTCATGGACACAGAGTACAATAACTATACGGGAAGTCATGGAGTTCATAGACCAGCCAGAGTGCCCAGAGTATATACTATTACCCCGGCTCCACACGTTGGCCCCAACATAGGCCCCAACGCTACTCGTCCAACGTGTGGATCTAGAAAATGGCATTCGTCCCAACGTTGGGGCGAGCGTTGGTAGTTCGCCGGCTCGTGTCGGTTTTACCAAAGGAATCTGCGCCAACGCTCGCGATCCGTCCACACGTTGGCGCGTTGCTCAGTTCTGTTGCAACACGCAGCAAGTGCGTACGTCGAGCGAGAATGGCTTCCTCATCCACAAAATTGCCACCGGCATGGACAAATGAAAAAGTCATAGAATTTATTGAACTTTTGATAAAGTTCAATAAATTCTATGACTTTTTCACATCCAATAATATGGGACGCAACTCGAAAGGATCATAAAAATTAAAATTTATTAGCTGATGCATAGCGCACCATTCAACAGAATATGGGAATGAATTTCTCAATTGAAGATTTGAAAAAAAAGCGAGAATCATTAATGAGCACATATTTTTATTATATTATCTTATCGCCTTTACAGAAGAAAAAAAATAGTGACTATACTCGATCTTTGACGTGGCTTTTTATTTTTTCTCAGTAACAAATATAAATGTGCACTCAGTACTATGTAAGCGCTCAGAGCAGTTTCGATTTCTATATCGGACATCTTCACATTGGCCCTGACGGGACAGAACTAGTTTATTAGCCAACGTGTGTACGCCTTCCCGAATTTGCAGTCCAACGTTGGTACGAGCGTTGGGGCCAACGTGTGGAGCCGGCTTTACTATTACAATCACAGATTACAATGTACATTGTACTCTGTGAATCTGTGATATACTATATAGTCTATATACTAGTCTATATATGACTAAATGACTTATGAATATGAAGTATTGACTAAATGTCAAAACTCAAAATGTGGTACCTATAAATCCAATCCAATATAATTATCCACTACTCACCAAAGAGATTAGGGGCTGTGACTGTCTCAGACAGCTCCATAGAGACAGCTCAGACAGCTCCATAGAGAGTGTATAGAAATAGGTGGCACGACGATACTATCGCCGGCGATACGCTCGCTCGTGGAGACAGCCCCTTAGTCTCTAGATCTATAATTATTTACTTCGAACCAGGGCTTTTTTGCATACTTTTTAAATGTCAACACTGTGGGTTCCCACTATCGGGTATATTACCTCTTTAATTGGGAAATAACTAGCGGAAACCTACTAAGATTTAAATATACTTTATTTAATTATCCTACGGGTGTTATTCTTATTATTTTAGACTGCAGATCGACAGTAATGTGACTTCCTAGTAAAGCTAGGACGAGGTCCGACGCTAATAATTTTTCATTTTTTCATCTTTATGAACTCGTGAATATGCACATGCAGACATAATACATACTTACACTACACATATTATACATTAACAAAATTTTACATATATACAATTATATAATACATATAAAATACATGATAAATATATGATACATAAATCATACTAATAATGTAAAGCTGAAGAGTTTGTTTGTTTGAACGCGCTAATCTCTGGATCTACTGGTACGTAATTATCAAGTATCAACATCAATTTTTCACACTAACCTAAAAATTCCTTCACAATACGTAAACAATCTTGTTTTTGTTGAAATTCCGCATCTTTCGCCAATTTCGTCGCTTCATATTTGGAAATCATACTAAATAATACCTCTCGCACTCCAATTTTAATAGTTTTATGCATTTTAAACAATATTAACACGCACGATCCTTAAAAGATTAGTACCTAACGAGTTAACCGCAACAAAACTTCAAAAACGCGTTATCTTGTTTATTTGTTTTTTTAAATATTACTGGCAAACATTAATCTTGTTATAAACATTGATAAATTTCGGCGATTTTAACAGAGATTGGGAAGAATCCGAATCAGAGTATGGTAATACTTTAAAAGTCACAGATAAACAATATGGCGCGTCTTTGAAGTTGCCAGGGTGTGGTTTTTTAAATTTGCCGCGTTTTTTCAGTCTCATCTTTCGTTAGCCAGACTATAAAAATTCTACTGTATAGGTTTCTTTGTCTAAGGTAATGTTATACTTTATTGACGACTAGCCTAGGATGATGTATACAGTGTATACTATACTTCATCCTAGCGACTAGCCGAACGCGCCCACTTCGTTGGGCGTTAATAGGGTATTCCACTATGTTTGAAAAAGTACTTCAAAATGTTGATTTTGTAATAAAAATCCACAAAAAAATATATTTCGGCAAAAATAAACACGCTTTCATGCCATAAAATTAAATTAAATTTTAAACCTTTTTTTATTACCGCGAAAACGCTACAGCCATTTTGGTGACGTAATATGGGCAATAACAAAAGTGTATGACGTAAGTAAGAGAGTAACATAACCTACAATTACTATGACAACCATCAACAAATTAGTAATGAATGCATATTATTATTATTTCAGTTGGGACAAGATATGAAGAGTTCTTATACGAAAAAACACAACTATTACTCCTTGAAGTTAAAATTGATAGATATTATTGATATAGTTAGCTGTTGACAGCACTGACAGAACTTTGTTATTGCCCGTATGACGTCACACCATGGCGGCTCGTGTTTTAGGTCACGTGATATACAGATTAAAATATACGACTTTTAATTTAAATATAATAAATCAATCGTGTGCTTTTATGATTCCAAATCAGAATATTTAGGTGTATTTCTATATAAATTTTAATTTTTATCAAATTTTATAATTTATTTTTCACTACGGAAAGTACCCTATTATCTTTGTGATGCAATTATGTTGTGTAGTTCTTAGTACTGTTTTATTAGGTTCATTGTTTAGAATTTGACGTATAAAATCGTAATAATATCGTGTATTTATTATTTTAAATTACAGAACCAAATAACATACTTTATAAATAAAATGTTGCTCCAACGCCATCTATCAAAAAGCGAAAAAACTTCGTCGTCGATAGGTTAAAATAAGAGTAAATAAAATAAATAGACTAAAAAATAGCGATAGATGGCCATAGTTTCTTTGTGATTTTGATAATATATTTTAATATTTTTCTTATTTACTGAATTTTTTGGACAATTACAATAAAATATAGCCTATGTCACTCCTGAATAGTGTATGACTCTAAGATTGATTATTTGCAAGGAATTAAGTCGAAATGTTGAAATTTAATTTCAAACCAAGATTAAAGAGCAATAACTTTGTTAATTCATTTATTTATTGTTTATATATTTAATTTATAATTTAAAAAACTAATGAACGAATAAATAAATAATTTAAACTAAATGTATTTCATTAAATCGATTGAAAGTTCCTCTTAAATAAAATCGATTATTATTTCAAATCGAATAAATAACGTGTGAGTCACTAATGTCAAAATTTCTTCAAGTGTCAAAAAGAGAATTAGTGGTAGGGTTGGCGATTCTTTCCAAAAAAGATCGATTTTTGGATCGATTCGAATCGTAACCAGGTAAATCGATTCATATGAAAATCGAGGTCCAAAAGATCGATTTCCAAAAAATCGATTTTCGATTTTCTTAAAAGTGAAACTTTTATTACATCGTCTCAAACTTTGTCGTGTGTGTGTTGCATTTCGTGTGACGGTCGACCGCGCGGTAAGATTGATAAAGCGATTTTTATACCCTTAATAGAATATTATTTCAAAAATTTTTAGTTAAATGTCTATAAAGAAGTTTCACTTTTAAAAAAAAACAAAGGTAATTCTGTATTAAAGTGATTAATAGCATAACAGTTTTAAATTATAAAATTATTATGAATTGTTATAAATTAATTTTTATATTAGAAACGAACTCCTTAAAAGTAAGCAAATTTCATGATGAGAAGCATTAAAAAATTAGATACGTGAATGTTAAAAATTGGACACTTTTTATTTAACAATGACCACAAAGTCCACAAATACATTTTATTGTCTTATTTGATCTATAAAAGTAAAATGATTGGATTGGCAACATTTTCATCAGTTAATTCAAAAATGTTGGCTGCAGCCTGCATTGTACATTTGAGGGAGTTTTATGTAGGTACTACGCAGGGCTGCCAGATGTACAACTTAAATCATACTCATACGATTTATTGGCATTTTTACTCATGTACGATCGCTAGACCAAGATCGTACCTACGCAAAATGTACGATTTTTATATACCTATTACCTGGAAACATTTCATAATGAAACAAACGTTCAAATGGCGATCGTACGCCAAAAATAAAAGAAGAAGAAACAAACGTCATCCACCAGCAAGCATGAATTTCGGGGAATTCTCCAACTACCTAACAAGTGACTAATCTTTTACTTGAAGACTCTTTAAACAACCATGTTAAGGCTGTATTTGATTGCAACTCTCAACTCTCAATTGAAACTCTCTTTCGGTAATAATTGCGACTTGTCAAAAAACTAATATTTTGGATAAAATTTAGTTAAGTATGAATACTGACAAGTTTTGGGGCGTAATCAAAAATCAATTTGAAAGTTACAAAATACTGGCACAATTTGCTTTAAATTTGTTATGTTTGCCCCATTCTAGTGCAGATTGTGAACGAGCATTCAGCGCATTTAATTTAATCAAAACAAAACTTACAAACAGTTTATCCAATGGTACCTACACTTAGGGGCACATTATTAGCCAAGCAAATAATAAGAAGGAACGACAATTGTACGAATTTTAAGCAAAAAAATTCTTTTGTTAAAAAATATGAGCACAGAAAATTTTTATTAATCTAACAAATAGTTTTATTGCCATTATTTTCTAAAACTAAACGAATTTTGATCATTTATAGAACATTCATAGAACTTAGTACTTAAAAGGCTGTACGATCATTTTATTTCAAAACTTCCTTGGCATACGATTTTTTTTGTAGTTGGCTTACGATCACACTTTTTTTTGCACCTGGCAGCCCTGGTACTGCGATACGCTACGCAAACGTGAAACGAGGTCGAATGAGGCCGATACGTAGTAACCACAGAGTACAGTAAGGTAGTAACTAATACTTAATCTGTGAACAGGGCTGCCAGATGTACGATTTAAATCGTACTCATACGATTTTTTAGCATTTTTACTCATGTACGATCGCTACACCAAGATCGTACGCAAAATGTACGGTTTTTTATATACATTTCATAATGAAACAAATGTCATCCACCGGCAAGCATGAATTTCGGGGAATTCTCCAACTACCTAACGCGTGACTAGATGTTTTACTTGAATGAAGACTCTCTAAACAACCATGTAAAGGCTGTATTAATTTGTTTGCATTCTTACGAAAATCTCCTTCGGTAATAATTGCGACTTGTCAAAAACCTAATATTTTGGATAAAATTTATTTAACTATGAATACCGACAAGTTTTGGGGCGTAATCAAAAGCATTTTGAAAATTATAAATTCTGGCTCAATTTGCTTTAAATTTGTTATGTTTGCCCCATTCTAGTGCAGATTGTGAACGAGCATTCAGCGAAGTTAATTTAATCAAAACAAAACTTACAAACAGTTTATACAATGGTACACTTAAATGGCACATTATTAGCCAAGCAAATTAATAAGAAGGAACGAACCAAAAAATTCTTTTGTAAAAAATATGACCACAGAAAATTTGTATTAATCTAACAAATAGTTTTATTGCATTTATTTTCTAAAACTAAACGAATTTTGGTAATTTATAATAAGAACTTAGTACTTAAAAGGCTGTACGATCTTTTTATTTCAAAACTTCCTTGGCATACGATTATTTTGTAGTTGGCGTACGACAAGCGTACGATCACACTTTTTTCCATCTGGCAGCCCTGTCTGTGAATGAGGCGACTGGCAACTTTGACTGGCAAGGCGAGTGCTTTCGTCATCGGATGTAGGTTTTTTTTTCGAGTAATGAATTATTGCAGTCGAGTGTTAAAATTATGTTAAATTTGAAGTGAAATATATGAATATTGGTGATGTTTACCTTAGGCTTATTATTATTTCGCAAAAAAACTGTAAAAGAACACACGTTTACGGTTGTAATTCGTCAAAAATCGAGAAAGCTTCAAACGTGTTTGAAGCTTTCGGTTTCGCATTAATGGAACTATGAACCTGGACCCTTTATCGTTTAGCTTATCACAAATAAATTATCTCGTTACAAATTTAAGTAAGAAGAATATCAAGCAAACTAGTCAAGAGTTGTCTCAGGTGAGTTAATACATTAATTTACAGTTTGTCTTTGTTTTCAATTGTCGCCATATTGTGGACTGTGACTATGACTAGCCACGAGCTGATTTGGAAATAGGGCTTGAATTTTATGTAATATTTAGGATTGCTTATATTTTGCCTCAATATTTATGCACTGTGCTCTTTGACCTGAACATTAAGTATAACGAGGAAAGAAATAAATTATATTTGGAGTTCCATCATGAAAAAACGGTATAAAGTGGTTCAATATCAATTTGCGCGTTTTTAATAATAAAAAAATCGAATAGAACCTAACGGTTACTCTGAATTTATAGTGCATCAATAGTTCTTACTAAAAATTGTATTATCACAAATTTTGATACAATTTATTTTTAACAAAGACTTACTGAACTGATGATTACGTTCTGACGGGATTAATACAAAATATTGATTATTAGATTTGTCATATTCTATATGACAAATCTAATAATCAATAAAACGAATTAAAACCTTTTAAATAATTTAAATTTTAACACCACGAAATTACCCTTTACTAATGTTATTTTTTTCAAAAGTGTTTTTTTCAGCATTTTAATTATAATTTATGCAACTTGTTCTTTTAAATGGTTTTCCTTTGTGTAATAAGTATAAAGTTAAAAGAAATATTAAAAAAAATTGGATATAACCTTAATAATCTTTAATAAATAAAAATGAATCGCTGAATGTGTTGCTAAACGCAAATCTCGAGAGCAGTTGAACTGATTTCGCTAATTCTTTTTTTATAATATTCCTTGAAATACGAGGATGGTTCTTACGGAGAGAAAAATTTAAAAAATTGCCTGATAAAGTCTAAAAACAACACTTTTCTATATTCCCATACAAAAGATTCGTAATAATACTTAAAAGTCAATTTGAACTTTAAACTATACCATAAAGTTTAGGTAAGCGTTAGTGGAGGGGTTCCCGGAAGGATAAGTTTAGGTGTTAAAATAAAAAATAAAAAATTAAAGAATCGATTGTTAGGCGGTACGAAGTTCGCCGGATCAGCTAGTATTATCTATAAATGTGTTCATACCCACATGTCTTTAATAGTTGAATGTTCTTGACACAATATCAGAAAAAAAAATATTTAAAGACCACGAAAATCTAAATAATTAAAAAAAAAATCATAAAAAAATACTAAGATGGTTTTGCAACTGCTTATTTTTGCTTATACATTCAATGATATTTAATGATATGATATAAGTTGAATACTTTCTCTTTTATTTTTATTGATGAATATTGTCACTACAGAGAAAAATATATTTTAGTGTCATCATTAACTTTGGGGTAGCAAAAAATATTTGCATGAAGGTATATTCTGTTTAAAGAAACTTTATTCTCATGAAAAATACAATTCACTTATATGAGAACATAAAATTAAAATTATAACCAAAAATCGAATATGTGCGGCGAGACAGAACAACAGTCGCAAAACATACAGTAAATAAAAAAATAAAAAAAAATTATGGAGTATCTGTGTATACTTTGTACTGGACTAATTTTTTAGAAGAGCATAGAATTCGATTATTTATTGGATTAATGTTAAGTTTGTAACTTTTTTACTTTTCTCACATAAGAATATTTTTGAATTCTTTCTGTTTTTATGTCTTTCATGTTCGTAAAGAAGAATAAAGAGTGAGTTAAATGTTTAATATTTGTGTGCAAATTAGTTGAACCATTTTATGCATTCAGTTAGTAATGTTATGAAGCTTGTGATTGTCCTATTAATTATTGATGTGGTTATGAAGTTTGATGTCTATTTTCAGTTTATCTTTACATTATTTATACTTTTAGGGTAAGTCTTTGGATTACGACCCGTTGACTGTTTTTTATCGGTATAATTTTGTTACAGAAACAAAACAAAAAAAATAACCCTAACCTATCTAACTTCCGACTGACAGACCGACGCGGGTCTTAATCTAAAGACTAGCCCTTTCATCACTTTTTTATTGTTTACTAGTTGTGCCACGTGGTTTCACTCGCGTAATTTTCGATCCCGTGAGAATGTCGGGATAAAAAAAACTTTATATGTTATTCCAGATCTCCAGCTGTCTATATATCAAGTTTCATTAAAATCGCACCAGTAGTTTTTGCTTGAAAGAGTAACATACATACATACGTACATCCAGCCATACATCCATCCATCCTCATAAACTTTCGCATTTATTATATTAGTTGGATGGCTTGTGTACTAATTTGGTTGTCTTTTTTTGATTGACCTATGAAAATATTGGCATATAAAATAATATTTTTTATGTGGTTTTTATTTAAAATTTTTGTAATTACAGTAAATACTCATATTGAAACATTTCAAAGTAATTAACATTAAAATAAATTATGATTGACAGTTGTACGCTATCCTTATGTTTATTTATAAAGTTATATAAAAACTTACAGCAAGGCGAATTACCTGTAGATATTGCGTCATATGTAAGAGTTATAGCTTAGCGAATATATTCTTTTATTTCAAATACAATATGCATATTATGTGATTTTTAATCTTTTTTATATTTGATTAGTGTTCTGCAACAGTTTTTACCAGTTTAATTCAGCTGACTGTATTGTTATGAACCTATTTTAAATGCACCATTATTCAAACCATTTTTTTTTTATTTCTGAAAATGTGCTAGCAAAAGCAAAGATTAGTAAAATAGATACATTTAATATAATTTTAAAAATATTATCTTTAAATGTGTTCATACCTACATGTCTTTTAATAGTTTAATGTTCTTGACACAATATCAGAATAACTTCAACATTATTATGTAATGGTCTAAGAGACGTGGAAGAGCGACCTTCACCGATCTGATAACTCGATGAGACATATTTTTTATCAATATAATTTATGAATAAATTAAAAGTAAAAAAATATAAAAGCTTGTCGCAAGATTTGCTTGTAAACAAGTAAATTAAATAAATTGATGTGATTGATTTTAACTATTCAAATTTTCAAACTAAGGAAATACGAGTACTCATATCTCGCGACAAGCTTTTCTATCATATAGAATTATAGATTATGTGTAATGACTTTATAAGTAGATAGTAAAAGTTTTAAAATAAAATTTTTTTTTTTCGTTTTAGCACATTCAAATAAAAGCTTGTTTTTTAAAAAGGTTTTTTACTTTTAATTTATTTTTGCCTTTTTAGTCGGTTATCACGTCACTTTATTCGAATTATTCTTAGCAAGCCCTTTCATTTGATACCCATATTGTAGAAGTGCACTAAAAATAACTAGTCCGCACTCTTGGATATGCTGCCATATTGGATTTAGAATGACGTCACAAAGTTAACCATGCATTGTCATCCAAATTGAACTTGCATACAAAATTTCAGCTCAATTGGTTGTTTCAAAATTGAGTTGCAAGATTTCACCCGAACAAACATACATACATACATGTGATACATGCATACATACAAACCATGCATTGTCATCCAAATTGAACCTGTATACAAAATTTCAGCTCAATTGGTTGAAGATATCTGCTTCAAAATTGAGTTGCAAGATTTCACCCGAACAAACATTCATTAAAGTTACATACATACATACATACATACATTGCAAGATAAATAAAAGCTTGCAAACAAATACGCCTATGATAACTTGCCTATCGAAAAGTGGTCATAAAATAATTATAAAATAATTGTTTTATTTATTTTATTATAAATAATTTATGAACAAATGCCTATGATAACTTGCCTATTGAAAAGTGGTCATAGCTACTTTTAATTTAATTAATTTTAATTAACTTTTTTTCCATCACCTTCACTCATATGATAACCGAATGAGTTTTATATCAATTGATAGTTTTTACACACAGAATATGCCTATTGCCTAGGTAGGCTTGCCTACTTATTTTTGGTCATGGCTACCTGGCAAGTAGATGTGAACAGGTCGGTCAATATATACCTATATTCGATACTACATCGATCTGTTCGAATCGAAATTGATATCATAGGTAAGATATTGTAATTACAAAACCAATCATATAGGCTTGCCTGCAAAAACTAAAAAAAAAGAAAAAAAAAAAATTAGCCTTGACCACTTTTCGATAGGCAAGTTATCATAGGCATATTTGTTTATAAATTATATTTGATAAAAAATATGTCTCATCGAGTTATCAGATCGGTGAAGGTCTATGTTCCACGTCTCCTCTACTGTAAAGATCATAGTCATAAGAACTTTAACGGGCATTTTCAATACTCTATCTGTCTCTGCTTACTCGACTTAGAATTTTGACATTTACTTTATATGCTTTATATGCTTCATTTACTAAATGTAAAGCTAGTAGGCAATACAAGAAATAGATTTTGAAAAAAAGGCTGTTATTGAACTATTTTTCAGGTTTTGTTAGAATTTCTTTAATGTGTAGTTGCAACTAGCGTTACTAGTGATCATACAAGAAATAGATTTTGAAAAAAAGGCTGTTATTGAACTATTTTTCAGTTTTTGTTAGAATTTCTTTAATGTGTAGTTGCAACTAGCGTTACTTTTAATGCATTGCTATTGTTTTTTTTTATTGGTGCAGAAAACTAAGCAAGTAAAAATAATCAATTAGATAATAACAAGTAATAATAATCAATAATAAGGAATGTCAAGTATGTTTTGCATTTGAAAAATTATGATAAATGGGGAGGGAACTTTCTATTCTTCACAGATAATATATATATATATATATATATATATTTTTTTATTATATCACTAAGTCGGCAAACAAGCGTACGGCTCACCTGATAGTAAGTAATTACCGTAGCCTATAGACGCCTGCAACACCAGAAGTATCGCAAGCGCGTTGCCGACCCTACCCCCGATTCCCCCCAGGAGCTCTGGTCACCTTACTCACCAACAGGAACACAACACTGCTTGAAAGCAGTGTTATTTAGCTGTGGTCTTCTGTAAGGTCGAGGTACTACCCCAATCGGGCTGCTCCATTTTTTGAACAGGAAATTTCCTGCTGTGCCCTACCTCGGATAAATGAATTAATTAATGAAATTAATTATTTATACACAGTAATATGTTTGTATGTTCTAAGATAAACTTGAAGACGTTTTAAGTAAACTATTACTAATGTTCATGTTAAATATTCTGCTACTAGCTGCCCGGACAGACTTCGTTCTGTCAATAGTTAATAGTAAATTTATTACTTAATTTTTTTTAGTATTATAACCTTCTGGCCTTAAGGAACATACAAAAATAAATTAGCCAAATTGCTTGAGCCATTCTCAAATTATGCACTTAGCACCATACATTTTTATTTATATAGATTTTGTAACTGATAAGATAAATTGAAGGATGCCCTTGTCATTTATCTTAAGGCGGTACCCCCAGCAAATAACCTTGAGCATTCGTTGTCGCACCCCACCTCTCGTAAAACACGACTAGCGGCATTTGGTGAACAACTAACGAATACACGTAAAAATTACAGATCTAGGGATCCGCACGGCTTTCAATAAAAAAATATAATTATTATTTTTTTAAATTGGTGCGTATATAATTTAGGTAATGAATTCAGTGACTACACTTACGTTCAATAAATACTAATAATGAAGTATAATATTACCTAAACTTATAAATAACTAGCTGACCCGGTGAACTTCGTACCGCCTATCAGTCGATTCTTTAATTATTTTTTTTAAAACGCCAATTTGGGTCAGCTAGTAAGATAAAAAAAAGAAAAAAGAAAGTTGATCAACAATTACATAATGTAAAAAAAAATATATAAATTAATATATTGACAAATATTGACATTAATATTTATACGATACTAACGTCACTCAATTGTTTTGCCTTACTGAAACCTCTCCACTAAAACTTAAACTTTATGGTATGGTATTAAAGTTCAAATTGACTTTTAAGTATTATTACGAAACTTTTGTATGGGAATATAGAACAGTGTTGTTTTTAGACTTTTTCTATTTCAATTTTTCTAATTTTTCTAAATTTTCGTAAGAAAAATCTGTTTAGCTGCTCTCGAGATTTGCGCTTAGCAACACATTCATCACATTTCATTTCACAGACAGTGTAAGTAGAAAAATAAAATAACAACAATTAAGTAAATTTTATTATATATATTTTTTTTAAAGTAGGTCTAGGTAAAAAGTAAAAACCTATACTACGTGGTCAAATTAAATTAGCTAGCAAAACTCTTTATCATGGGTGTCGTTTCTATAATTTTCAAAGGTGCTAAAACCATTGTTTAGATACCTACACAACAATAGCGTTTTTAAAAAAAAATCAATAGTTTTAAATACACACACAGAGCGTACTTTCACAATAAATAACAAACAAAAAAACTAACCCAAACAAAAGTCAACAAAAAATGCTAACAATATGCTAATAAATTATTATTGTTTACTAGCTGTGCCCGCGACTTCGTCCGCGTGGAATTAAAAAAAAATTATTGCTCAGTTCGCAGAGATACAAAATAAAAATAAAAGTAACAGCCTATTACATCAGCTATCTGTCTGTGAAAGTCCCGTCTGAATCGGTCAAGCCGTTTCAGAGATTAGCCGGAACAAACTGACAGACAGACAGACAACAATCAATTGTAAAAAATGTAATTTTGGTATATGTACCGTGTATACATGGATATGCATTTAGTAAAAGGATATTATTTTATTATTACAAACGGACACTCCACTTTTATTTATTTGTATGTATAGAGTATAGACGTATAGATTTATAATATGACGTGAGCGTGCGCTAGCCGAGACGGTGACAAACGACACAAGCTTCTCCCTCCAAACCTTGCGGCAGACTGAATTCCAATACACCGCGCTTGAGTACAGTAGCGAATACGCCCAGATTTTAGAAAAAAATCAAAAACACATCAAATTTAGGTCTTTTCGAAAAAAATTTTCATGCGAATTGTTCCTTATTAAATTGTCAATCCATTAGTGTCGGTAGCAAAATAAAATAATGTTTACTTCACGAGGAGACGCACAGTATCAGTAATTATTTCTCATTTTTGTGGTTTCGTTGTAAGGCGATTATTTAAAATGTAATCCTTTAAAAAAATAAAAAAAAAGGACCATCATGTAATCAAAATTATGTAGAAATTAAATGTGTTTGTATTAGTTTTATATTTCTTTCCAATAAAAAGTAGATAGCTTCAAAAAACTGCACAAAAAACGGCTAGCGCGGCGTTTTGCCCCCCCAGGCGCCTTAAAAACACATTATAATTTTGATTGTATTTAAAGGATAAGTAATTTAAGAATTTAAGTCATATTCTTATTTTCCGTTAATTAATAAATCATAATTATGTAAAAAATTAACTGTGTACACATACATCTATAAAACATATAAATAAAATTGAGTGTCTGTTTGTAATATTAAGATAACCGTTTTTTACTAAATACATATGGATCCATACACGGTACATATCCCAAAATAACATTTTTTACAATTTTTGTCTGTCTGTTTGTTCTGGCTAATCTCTGAAACGGCTGGACCGATTTTGACGGGACTTTCAATGGCAGATAGGTGATGTAATAAGGTGTAACTTAGGCTACTTTTATTTTAGATTTTTTTTTTATAACTGCTAGTATAACAATATAAATAAAAGATATAAAACGAATTTCTAACCATTGGTTTAAATGCACATGTTAGTGTTTTATCTTAATACCTTCTTTATTCCAAAATGTTATTAAGAAAACTAGTCATGTTCTGATTGTGAAGCAATACAAGATTTGAGCAATTTTCTGCGACAGTTTTGTTTTATATAAAAGTATGAAAAAATATGTAATTTACTGTCATTAAATACAAGAAATAATCTTTTTAAGTTTCTTATAAATAAATTTTTTTCCTAGTATTTGAAGAAAACCTTTTGAAACTGAAAATAAAATTATTAGTTTGTTGTGCTTATATACATTCTCTAGTATTACATCATTGTTCATAAGTCACTCCATTTTATTTTGTTGCACAAACCTCTATCTCTGTGGTGTCGCTTATGCTTATGTTACATTTATTTCATTTATTTATTTTTTTTTGTGTTGGTTCTTTAAATGTTTAAATATTGGGTTCAGATTGTCAGTCTCTATGGCTTGGAAGCAGAGAATCAACTGCTGAGGTGTCTGCTCACTGAGGCGGCGAAGACATCGTGGGACAACGACCGTCCAGGGTCTGCATTCAATGTCCACGCCACTCTACTAGCTCAGCACCTGGCTTCTCTTCTGAACCACCCTGCAAAATCTACAGTGGTCTGTAGGACAGTTGATCAGCCCACGAAATCATTACAAAAGGTACTTCAAAGTAAAAATATTATTAAAGTTGTTATAAAACTTACTCTGTGTTATTGGATTAAAGCCAAATAAACATTGCTCACAATCATAAATATGTTGATGTATGACAGCTTAAAATAAAGTTGTATGAACATTTTTCATGGCTCCTTTATTTATACAATTTTTTTATTTTAGTAATATAGAAAATTATTTACATAACCATAAAGTTTTAGTTTCTAAATAAAAAAAATAAGTACTTTTAAGATGTTAAAATTCTTTCATTGTGTTGTTCATTTAAATAAAAAGAATGGTTTTATAATTAAGTCTGTTATTTTAATATTAGATAGTAGATTTATATTTATATATTACAGGTACTAAAACCTGCCAATACCCTCCTTACTCGACTCGCAAGATTGCTGAAATTGACAACGGCTCAAGATGTTGCCTTCTCATTGGTGTTGAGAAGAAATTCATCCAAGCCTGAAATTGTTACTCTTGCAAAACAACATTTGAAGAAACGATTTTTAGACTTTGTTCAGTGTTATCTTGACGCAGGTATAAAAAACGTAGGGATTTTGTTTTCAAAGTAAATTTCTTAATTTAAAAACGGTTCCGTAAATAAAATTTGTAACATTGTTATTTTTTTACCAGAACGTGGACATCAAGTTGAGCGTGCAGGTCTTCAGGAATGCAGCCCTGAAGTTTTGCAAACTCTCTTAACTAGCCTCGCTTACGATAATTTTCGGCTAGCCGCTGTTACTAAGGATTTGTTTCTGAAAAAATTACGTGTTGATTTCCCACGTGAAGTAGTGCCGATAGTACTCGCGCCACTGCTTTACCCTGACGATACTCAAACACCCCTCGAGGAAATGACTACATCTGACGATATGGCAACAGCTATGATGGACAACTCCCTAGCGGAAATTATTCGCGATATTGGTTATACCTTTACGGCCTCAGTCGAAGACTGCAAAAACAACATGATTAATTTTGGTGCGAGGGAGCCGACAGCTATAGACATAGCAAGAATAATTTCTATGATGGTGAGATACCATGCAACATTATCGGATGGACCACAAATACAAACACCTGGAAATTACTGGATGAATCACGAGGCCAAGAAAGAAACTATTTCACATGGACATCCTGAGACATGGAATGCTGAAATCTTTGTGCAAACATTAAAAGAATTAGCCTCGAATTTGAATTGGAAAGAAGTTATTCTGCAACTTGACCATCCAGAATTTATAGTTCCTGATAGACAAGGTTTAAGCCTACTCTTTACGATTTTGAGGTTAGGTCTTCAAAGCGCAGGTTATCCAGCTAATGTATTTCCTGTAGAATATCTGTGTCGTCGCTGGACAAATTTAGAAGGTCAAATGAGTTTGATTACCAACATACTCAAGCATTCGGACATATTTAGTTTTGCCGACTATCCATTCCATCCTGTATCCATTGACCTTTTAAAATCTCCTCCGGAAACTGATAATAAAGAAATATCTACTTGGCGCTGTCTTTACTTGGTAGAGCTACTATTATACGCATCAGAGCGTGGATATTATATGCAAGTTCACGAATTATTTAAATTTCCTTTACAACATTGTCCTGATGTCTTACTGCTTGCATTATTACAAATAAATCCACCAGTAACAGTATTCAGACAGGAATTATTAACAACATTAATCCCGATATTCCTCGGCAATCATCCTAATTCAGGAATTATTTTGCAACATGCATGGCATTCTCAGAATCCTAATATAAAACCAATAATTATGCATGCTATGGCAGATTGGTATATACGTGGCGAAAGTGATCAATCGAAGTTATCGAGAATTTTGGACGTTGCCCAGGATCTGAAAGCGTTGTCATTGTTATTAAATGTCCAATCGTTCCCATTTGTCATAGATTTAGCATGCCTTGCTTCACGGAGAGAGTATCTTAAATTGGATAAATGGCTAACGGATAAAATAAGGGATCACGGTGAGACTTTTGTTTCCGCTATGGTGAAATTTCTCCAGCGAAGATGCCCACAAGTGCTTGGCAAAGTACCAGAGGAACAACTACCTAAAGCTGCACAGTTGCCGCCGGAAACTATTGGTACAATGCTAACATGCTTGCAACTATGTATACCCAATGTGCAGCAAGAGCTACAAGAAGCAATATGCAACGTTATAGCTAATTGTCAGACATTGATTTTGAGCAAAGCAAGACCGGGAATAGCAGGTATTACTCGTCCGCATACCAGAGTACTAGAAACGCCCTTCAACCCAGCTGGTCTGGGTGGGCAACTGTTTGCGACCCCTCACGTGGATACTATTGCAAACTTGACACCAAATGTGGCAAATATGACCTTAGGCACACCTGCTAATACAGCCTTTGCCATGCCTGGTACCCTGGGCCCGCTAGTAACAACTCCAGCGTCACCGTCGAGACTAATGGGTGCGGGACCAAATAGTCCTTTCGCGATGATTCAAATGCAACATAACCCTAACATGGCTAACATGACAGCCCTTGCTAGAATGCCTCCCGCACTGACTATGGATAAACCACGTTTACCTGATCCTATACATTTCCCCGAAATGATGCATAATGTTTCAAAAGAAATAGAAGACGAAGCAAATAGCTACTTCCAAAGGATCTACAACCATCCTCCTCACCCGACTCTGTCTATAGATGAAGTGTTAGAAATGCTAAAGAAGTTCCAAGACTCACCAAATAAGAGGGAACGAGAGGTGTTTTCTTGCATGCTTCGAAATCTTTTCGAAGAATACAAGTTCTTCCCACAATACCCAGATAAAGAGCTCCATATCACAGCACAATTGTTTGGTGGTATAATTGAAAAAGGTCTAGTTCCTAGCTATGTATCGTTAGGATTGGCTTTAAGATTTGTCTTAGACGCTTTACGAAAACCAGAGGGCTCTAAAATGTACTACTTTGGTATAGCAGCTCTAGATAGATTCAAATCTCGTTTAAAAGACTATCATAAATACTGTGAACATGTTAGGGCTATACCTCATTTTAGTGAATTCCCTCCACATTTAGTTGAATACATCGAATATGGACTTCAGAGTCAAGAACCGCCTACTAAGCCACAGGGAGCAGTTTTACCAGCGAGTCTCGCAGCCATGTTGAACCAGAACGCTGTTGTAACCGTTTCTGCACCATACAGGTATGTAGTCATAGCATTACCACCAACGATTTATCCATATTAATATTGTACTGTTGGGTTACCTGAAAGCTTGATGTCTTAAAGTACTGCGTAATGTTTTGTAGCCTCCCTTCCTCTATTAAAGACTGACAAATAAATATAATGTTTTGAATAGTTAGTCATGAATGTAGCTTATTAATTATACTATCATATATATAATTATATAATTACGTTAATATTGTTATATAAATTTTTGGAATATTCATATATTTTAGAATTTGTTTGTGTTAAATGTGTTGTTAAAAAGATTATTTGCATATTTGTTTACAGGGCAGTTGTCTGTGTACACAACCCCATCTCAGTTATATCGAAGGTTACCAATTGTGCGGCTGGTGGCATTGGTAGTAGACCCTCTATTGCAAATGCCACTAACATAGATACGTTACTTACTGCAACTGACCGAGATGAAAAAATAAACGCTCCCCCAGAAGCAATTCAAGATAAAACTGCTTTCATATTTAATAATCTCAGCCAACTGAATCTACAGACCAAATGTGAAGAGTTAAAGGAAATCATTACTGATGAATACCATCCATGGCTCTCTCAGTATCTTGTAATGAAGAGAGCTTCGATCGAACTAAATTTTCACGCTCTGTATTCTAATTTCCTCGACGTTTTAAAAATTCGTGAAATAAACAAGATGGTAACTAAAGAAACTTATCGAAATATAAGAGTGCTATTGCGATCTGACAAAGGCATAGCGAACTTCTCTGATCGATCGTTGCTGAAAAACCTCGGTCATTGGTTAGGTATGTTGACATTAGCTCGCAACCAGCCCATTCTTTATGTAGATCTAGACCTTAAAGCACTGCTACTTGAAGCTTATCACAAGGGCCAGCAGGAGCTACTTTACGTCGTGCCGTTTGTTGCGAAGGTCTTGGAATCCTGTGCCAAGAGCGTCGTATTTAGACCGCCGAATCCTTGGACTATGGCTCTGATGAACGTGTTGGCCGAATTACATCAAGAACCAGATTTGAAATTGAATTTGAAGTTTGAAATAGAAGTGCTTTGTAAAAATTTGAGTTTAGATATAACTGATTTAAAACCATCTCTATATTTGAAGGATCCGGAAAAGTTAAGGACTATTGAATTCCAACTATCACAGCCAAAACCGAAGGAGGCAACTAATGTAATACCGGTCAACCAGGCCGTCGTTCAAGCACCACAAATACAAATGATGCCCCCTCAACAGCCCATGATTCCAGTTGAAGACATGACTGCTGCCGTGCCAACGCCCACAAGTGGCATGATGCCCAACGATCCAAACATGATGGGCGTTCTTGGGTTGCCCGAGCC
Source organism: Melitaea athalia (assembly GCA_905220545.2). Classification (NCBI taxonomy): domain Eukaryota; kingdom Metazoa; phylum Arthropoda; class Insecta; order Lepidoptera; family Nymphalidae; genus Melitaea; species Melitaea athalia. The sequence continues at coordinate 4,629,691 of HG992176.1, read as the reverse complement.
TAGATTTAACTATCTAGATGTCAACGTATCCTCGACCTCTGCGTTCGGACAGAAATTATGTTTCAATCCACATATTATTCTATTTCAAAATTATCCCCACCTCAAGCAGTTTGTGAAACCAGCTATCGAGAGATCGATTCAAGAATGGATTCATCCAGTTGTCGATAGATCTATCAAGTATGCCTTGACGACATGTGAGCAAATTATAAGGAAAGACTTTGCCTTTGACCCTGATGAAGTGCGAATGCGAACTTGTGCACACCATATGATGCGGAACCTCACTGCTGGAATGGCTATGATAACGTGCCGCGAGCAAATAATCAGTACCATCAGCACTAACTTGAAAGCTGCATTCATCACTGCTTTGATACCAACAACTCCACAACAGGTAATTTTTATTATCAAAATGCTTCATAAATTAATTGAATGTTTAATTTTTAAAAGTTTTTCTTTAATTTAGTTGAATGCTTTACAGAAGGACATTATAGAAAGCGCAGCGGCAGTTTTAGCGACCGAAAATATGGAACTCGCTTGTGCTTTTATTCAAAAGACCGCAGTTGAAAAGGCGCTACCTGAACTTGATAAAAGGCTAATGAACGATTACGAAATGAGGAAGATTGCCAGACAAGAAGGTCGACGATACTACGACCCGATGGTTCTAACTTATCAGACTGAACGGATACCAGAAAGGGTTCGTCTGCGAGTTGGTGGCCCTACAGATTTACAAATATCAGTATATGAAGAGTTTGCGTGCAACATCCCGGGTTTTGTGCCCGTTCGTGATGCGGGAATGTTCATTCCTAAACCATCTGCGCAGGAGCAAATACCGCAAGTGGCATTCAATCAAGTAATGAATCCTACACAGGTAGGTTATTAATGGCACGGATTTGTACTTTAATAAAGAAAACAATAATTAAAATATTTTTCATATAATTCTATGTCAGGTGTACGGTACAGACGAAATGGGCACACTTATAACAGCGGCGGAATTGTTCCTGTCGAACGCCGTGACTGTACCCTTGTTTGCAGTTCAAGCTACAAACACGCATACATTGCTCGAGTGCCTTATCATTGCAAGACGGAACCGCGATATCGTTTCCGGATACACATTGTTGCAGAGAGTATGTTTTGCTACTTTTTGTAAAGTAATCATTACTACTAGTAGTATGAACTCTTTTCCTTTTACGGGTATAAGCCGCCATTCTAAACTGCTGCTTTGCGAATATGTACATAACATACAAGAAAAAAAGATTTCGCCTTGATTGTTGTAGTGACGTGTACCAACAGCGCGTTTGTGTGTGTAAACTGAAGGAGCGTTAGCAAAGAAATCAGAAACTCGTTTTTAAATTAGGTTTTAATTTTTTTTAGGGTTCCGTACCCAAAGGGTAAAAACCGGGACCCTATTACTAATACTTCGCTGTCCGTCCGTCCGTCCGTCCTTCCGGGTGTCTGTCACCAGGCTGTATCTCAAGAACGGCTATAGCTAGAGAGTTGAAATTTTCACAAATTATGTATTTCTGTTGCCGCTATAACAACAAATACTAAAAACAAAATAAAATAAATATTTAAGGGGGGCTCCCATACAACAAACGCGATTTTCTTGCCTTTTTTTGCTCGATATCAATAATGGCAACAGGTAGGCACTTGAAATATTCACAAAATACTCAGTTCTATTTTTACTTTAATAATAAATAATAAAATTAAAATAAAATTAATATTTAAGGGGGGCTCCCATACAAAAAAACGTCATTTTTGCCCATTTTTGCTCTCATACAACAAAAGTGATTTTTTAGCCGCTTTTTGCCTGATATTAAAATCAATGTACCTAGTCAATGGTACGGAACCCTTCGTGCGCGAGTCCGACTCGCACTTGGCCGATTTTTTAAATAATAATGACTATTTTGTTGTAGAATAGTTTATTAGCCTTTTATTTAAAGAGAATAAATGTGAAGCAACTTGCTTGATGGAAACAAAGTAAGTAAATATGGTTATCATACATTTCTATTCAGAAGAAAAAAGTGGACAAAATTCGATATTGTTAATCACTGGTCAGATACTTAATTTTCGAATTCTGATTCGCTGTCATCGGAATCATTTTGCAAATCAATCACGAACTCAAAATCTACGTTTGACGTAATGTATTTCAAGTACATAGTCTTTTTCTATTTTTTTGACATGAGTACAGGTTTTATACCACGCTTCGCTGGTAGCTTTGTTCAAGCTTTCATTTATTAGTGTTTCCATGTTAGTCATATTTTGCTCAATATTCTTTGAGGCGATATCATATTTTTTTACAATTCCTCAAATGTTTTAAATCGCATTAATTAATTGTGGGTGATAAGGGGGGAACCATATGACAACAAAGCCTTTACTCTTGATAAAATCATCGATTTTGATGATGGCGGTATTTTGTGTAGACATCTTGCGCGGACTCAAAATTCTAGTGACTTGGACCGCGTCGCGAACGGTCGTGATCGTGACTGAACTGACCGGCGCGGCGTCCGCTCCCGAGGCCTACGCACACTAACACGATGTGTATTTGCACGGTTAACAACAAGCGAAGTCAAACCTTCATCGTGAATTAGAATAACCATAACCCGTCTTTCCATTGACGTGTTCTCCGATACGTCAGCTGGTCTATGAAGTGAAATGATGAAGTTAATTATTTTTTATATAACTTCGTCGGCAAACAAGCATACGGCTCACCTGATGGTAAGCGATTACTGTAGCTTACAGACGTCTGCAACACTAGAAACATCGCAAGCGCGTTGCCGACTCTATCCCCTATTCCCCCCAGGAACTCTGGTCACCTTACTCATCAACAGGAATACAACACTGCTTGAAAACAGTATTATTTTGCTGTGATCTTCTGTAAGTTCGAGGTACTAGTCGGGCTGCTCCATATTTTGACCAGGATATTACCTACTGTGCCCTACTTTATTTCAATAATGTGAATTAAAACAGGCTGTCGAAGGACTTCTGGACGGTCACATCGTCCAGCCTGGTGCGAACCCTGAACATGCCGAGATGATGACTCGCTACCGTGATATTCACCTTCGAGTCCTGAAGCTCTTGGAGGACGCCAGGGTATATGGCCACGCGTGGACAACCAAACAAATTACATACTGCGTCACAGAATGCAGAGACGAACTCAGATATAATCTTGAAGCAATCGACTGTTTGATTAGAAATCATCTTATTAATCTACCGCAAGTATGTAATTACATAATATTATGCGTATTATAAACTTGTATTAAACATGTTTATCTTATTCTTAGCTTAGGTCAAAGTATTTGCATCGTTAATAAAATTCAATAGATTCATTTTACTTGTTGTTATCAAAATATAACTCTGTGTTAATAACACTTCTTATTAGAATATGAAAAAGTGAAGGTAGTCACATAATATATTTGTAAATAATAGTTCAAAAGTATGTAATTTTTTTTTGTAAATTTTTATTATTTCTTTAAATTGTTAATAATGTTTTAATTATTTTACCATATATTATTATGTATCTGTTTACTTTCAGTACGACCTCGCTTTGGCGCATCTCATGGACAATGGAAACAACTACGTCGCGGTGGCATTCGCGATGCAATTGGTTCAGCTTTACCTAGTTGATGACAGGAACAATATGTATGCGACTGAATCTGATCTGTACCACACAACGGAGACACTTGTCAGAATGATGTCACACTCCAGACAGCCTCCTCCGGAAGGCCTCGCTACTCTCATTGAAACTATCAGAATAAACCAAGATCCTAGCACGTATCTCGGGGAACGCTCACCACTAGGACCAACTGCTCATATCCACAATGGAATATTACAAGTCAGAGTGAGTAATAAATGTATAGTACCCGGCCATAAATATTGCACATCGACCTTTGGAAAGAGACAATCGGCTAATTTCGACTTCGTAGAGCGTTATAGTCCAAGATCCCAGACCCCAGACTTCCTTGTTTCTGATTGACAAAACATTACAGTATACATCGTAGTATAAAGAGTTGCTAAAATATTTTCTACAGGTTTTAAAATATAGTAATATAGTTAGTGTCTGGCGATAAATACGAAAATAGCTGGTTAATAACATTTTTACGTATATAAAGCAGCCAAATTTAAAAAAATTGTGAAAGAACGTTTGTGTACTAAAGGATATTATTCGATTAACGATTTTATAGAAGACAGTACGCCTTGGGAATGATGTGATCGCCGCCAGGCTATTTCAACCTATAAAATTATTGTAAATTTCAATCTGCTTTGGAAAAAAAACATGATTAAAAAATGATATTAGTCCCGCTGAGTTTCTTTCGCCAGTTCTTCTCAGGTCAGAGGCTTTTTCTTTCCGAACTGGTAGTAGACTCATGACGTTCAGTAAGAAATTATAATAATTTTATGGTGAATAAAATATTTTGAATTTGAATTTAATATATTTTGTCCTTCAAAAAAATATGACAGGTGATCTGGGAACTGGGTTCTTACACTATTAGATCTGTCATATGAAATACTGACAGTCCGATACGTCTCATAGGTAATGTGCGTCAGAGATAACGCTCTACAAAGTTCAAATTAGCTGATTGTCTCTTTCTAAAAGTCGATGTGCATTATTTACGGCCGTGTACTATACTGTATTTTATAGTCTCTAATTAAACCTTATTTTGAAGGATAATCAATTAATAAGCTTCATGTTTATTTTCTTGAAAGTCAGCCTTCTTGTGATGTGTTTGTAATTGTAGAATTTCATAAACTCTACACTCAAACAGGCCCGAGACTACGAAGACCCGCCCGGTCTGCAAGAGAAAACCGAAAACCTTCTTCGCGAATGGAGGAACGTACTACTAAGCCCATTGACTGAGATAGAAATAGGCCAGAACTTCAATATTTACGTCCATCGCATGAACATGAACGGAATACTGAAGTCTGACGATATGATAACACGTTTCTTCAGAATCGCGACACAGATGTGTATTGAAAATGTTTACCAGCTGTTGACGGAGGATAGAATGAATCCTCCCCCAGTGCCTCCAAAGAGAGACAAGTACTACGCAATATGTGATTCCTTCATCAAGCTAGTGTCGCTTTTGATAAAGAACACGGCAGATGGTGGTAATCCTACACCGAAACTCAATTTGCTCAATAAGGTTTGTGACACTTTTTTTAACAGTACACACAACTCAAATTCGTTTGTTAGATTCCTTCACAACTAGTACTTACCCCATCAATGGTACTCACATTCTATAATAAACAAAAACACTAAAAATTCATGTACACCGTGTGTATTTGTACTACTGTTTCATACTATTTTATAATCAATATTGACAAGTCTAGATTCCCATAAATTTCATAATTCTATTTTTTTCTTCTTATATTTTCATTCCATTTCATTTCCATTTAGTTCACTGTATTGATTCTTTGAATAAAAGTCTTTAAAGAGACAAACTACAAACAATTTTTAGTAATAAATGAAATTAATACAGTCATTTAGTCACACATAAAAGTTTTTGTAAAATCTCATGATAAAAACTTGAATATTTACAGTATAGTTAAAAAACAAAGTCGAAATTGATAACAACATATCTATTAACAATCTTATCTTGTTTAAAATTGTTTCAGATTCTCGGTATAATTGCTGGCTGCCTTCTCCAGGACCACGAAGAACACGGTTCTAATTTCCAGCAGCTACCGTATCATCGTCTACTCCTGATACTTTTCCTTGACATGAACATGGCAGAGCCCGTCTTAGAGTCTATGAACTATCAGGTAATTGTTTCAATTTCAAATTATTTGCATTCCTTAGTTTTAATTTTTGAAAAGTAACAACTTCAGTAGTACTAAAAGGTGTTACAGTTGCTGCAAAACTATTTTTATCTGTATATTTGTTTGTAATTAAACTTTCTTAGTCTACTAGCGATCCGCTCCGGCTTCGCACGGGTGCAATGCTGATACATAAAATATAAAATAAATATTTTCAATCTAAGCGCAAAAAATGTGTTTGTGTGAGTGTTCCTCTACTGTATTATGCATGTATTATACATGTAAGCCTTCCTCTGGAATCACTCTATATCTATAAAATCCTTTGCGTAGTTTTAAAGATCTAAGCATATATACAGACAGACAGACAGCGGGAAGAGACTTTGTTTTATAATATGTAGTGATGAACAATATTAAGGTTAATTAATTAATAAATTGTAATGTGTAAATGTTTTTACAAAGAAATAGTACTAGGAGAACATAAATAATGTATAAGGCCTCGTTTACGGAGACGCGGAGCGTAGTGCGTAGCGTGTGGCGTGGCGGAACGCACTAAATTCAAACGTAGGGCGTTGTATGAGTGCGTTTACGGAGAAGCGATTTTACACGCGTTCATTTTCATACATTTTGACACACGCGAGAAGCTACCCACACGCTACGCACTACGCTCCGCGTCTCCGTAAACGAGGCCTAAGTCTTACAGGTACGCAGCTAAAGTAATTTTTCAAAAAAGACAAAAAAAAAATTTTCTAAGCACTACCAATTTGGAATCAATTAAATAGCAATTTCGAAAAAAATAGAAAAAACTAATATATTTATAAAATTAACTAAAAATATGTATAAAAGTACCAGGGCGACATACACAGTAAGAACCTCTATCCTATGTACACTGTACAGGTTCTAACCGCATTCTGCCACACCCTTCGCATAATCCGACCTAGCGTGGCCCCCGGTTTCTGCTACGCCTGGCTTGAAATCGTGGCTCACAGGGCCTTCGTCAACAGAGTACTAGCCGTCACGCCGCAACAGAAGGTATTTATCTAATTATTATGTATGTAGATAGTCATCTAGATGAATCCGTCTAGGTCCTTTATTATCATGTAATAGATACTTCATTTGATATTTTGTTTACTGCAAAGTGTCGATTGACGTCAGAAATGTAGAATGTTGACACAATCTGGGGTTAAAAGCTCTGATTAACAAACTTTATGATGAAAAAATAAAATATAAGTTATTAATAAAATAAATGTTTGAAAATATATACGACCTACAGTATAATGTAAGTTTAAGGTGACAAAAAAAAAAATGTATGACTAGGTAATATGGGACGCAAATAACACGTCTAATATTTGAACTTCGCTATTATCTTATTTCTGTTGTTAGTACATCAGGGCCTTTGATAAAGAAAGTCACTCACTCATGTAAGAATAAAATAAATAAAGTTGTATGTTTTCTCTAAACATTGTTTAAAATTTTATTTTTCTTAATATCTTTTAAAAATGCTTATGAATCAATTATTTATATAAATACACACAGGTTCTGTTATAAAGATTTGTGTTACCTTATATTTTAATTTAAAACTTGACGTCCTACATCAGTTATATTAATGTATCAAATGTTAATTTACAACATCTCACATGATTTGACAAAGAAATCCACTATAAAGTGTTTTTAGTAATATACTGTCAGTAAGCTCAAAAATTAGTGTACAAATGGTTAAAAATATATTTACAAACACATATTCTTTATTAAAATTATTACTTTACTTGTGACTTCTACAATTTTTTTTTTGTCAATTCGTGAGAAGTTCATCAAAATATTAACTTGATGGCTAAGTTCTTACAAAAACTTTTGAAATATACTGTTGAACAATTTCGAACTCTTATTTGTTATGTAATGTAAAGGATAAGCCAATATTTATTATTTGACGCGTTTGTTCAGATTTTCATTTTGAGTATATTTATTAAAAAAATAATTTTAATTGTCAGATATTGCTAAAAATTACACGTTGAATAAAAATATAGTTTTATCCTAATTCTAATCGATTTCTTTATTAAAACTGTAAATCAATGGAAACAAATAAAAGAAATACTATTACTTCCGCCCAAAGAAAATAATATTTGTACCAGATTGTGTCAAATTGTCTTTTAGTCTCATAAAGGATATCAAAGACACCTGATTTTTTTGTTTTTGTTATGTTCGAAAATATTTAAAACTTTTTTCTTATTTTAAAATATAAATTATAATATGTTTTAATAAGGGTTCTTAGAACTTATCAGAATATAACAATCATACGTGTTTTAGTTTAAAATGAGAAAAGACTTCATAGCCATTGCTCTCGTAGTTTAGAATATTTTCGCTTCTATATGATAATCTCCGCAGTTAATCTACTTTTATTGAGCGAAATCTATTTTAAATTTATTTTATTAATTTAAAATTTTAGCCTTTTTGCGCTTTTGAAGCTGCTTTATACATGATAGGTTCTATGAATTCTTTAATAATAATTGAAAACAAAAATATCAGGTCGTATAGAAAAATATGTCCAGGACATTTAAGTACGTCATTGTAAATGTCACTAATGATCAGCTTCGAAATGAATTTAGTGTCTTTCCTCACACTCGCTAACATTCGAGACATGGTCACCGAGCTATGGGATTTGTCGTTATACGAGTATGGTCTGTACTATAGCAAGGGAACCGTGTCATCCTTAAAATATTGTCACCCTAACTATTTGTAAAACTTCATTTTGACCCACTGTTTATTTAAAAAATATATATCTAAAATTGCATCAGGTAAATAGTTGTTTAAATGTTGTATATCTTTGATGCCTGCTGTAATTTTTGATATCGTAACGTGCTTTCCGATAAAGTATATTGTCTTTTATTTTGTTTTTACCCTAATGCTGTTTAAAATGGAATAAGATGAATTTAAATATTTTTTTAATACATACTAGCCGAACAAAATGAAGTTGTTGGCGATGTCATGTTCATAATTGTGATAAAAGTTTTCGTCAATTTGTTACTTATTCGATTCTATTTTCCTTTCCGAGCGACAGTGTGTGAAAAGACACAGAAACATATCTGTAAATACATGTGCATTATATTACCTATTTCATTGCATATCTTATGGATTTATTTTTCTTTTGTTCAAGTCTATCATGGAAGTATTGGTATATAAAGTTTTAATTTTATGCTCGTATGTGTTTACAGTTCAATATTAGCTTCTGATATCATTGCTTGATCATCGCTTTGTTGGTTTATTTTAAATTTTTGTTAGCACGTTACTAAATTTTGACTGTTACCAGGGCTGGGGAATGTATTCGACGCTGCTTATCGACCTTTTCAAGTTCCTCGATCCATTCCTACGTAACACGGAATTGGCGACGCCCGTTATGATGCTTTACAAGGGGACGCTGAAAGTGTTACTCGTTTTACTACACGACTTCCCCGAGTTCCTATGCGACTACCACTACGGATTTTGTGATGAGATACCGCCAAATTGTATCCAAATGAGGAATCTCATCCTATCGGCCTTTCCGAGGAACATGCGGCTGCCTGATCCTTTCACGCCGAATTTAAAAGTCGATCTATTAGCCGAGATCACCCTGCCGCCTCGGGCTGTGATCAACTACGCGACGATAATACCCTCCACTCAGTTCAAGAAGGACTTGGACGCATATATCAAGGCAAGGGCGCCGGTCACGTTCCTGTCCGAGCTGCGTAGTAACATGCAGGTGAATTATTTACGTAGCATAGTGGCAAGTTCAAACTAACCGACCCTTGTCGACGTGATTTAATTAGTCGAAAGGTAAAACCTGTGTCCGCGTGCTCGAGCGGCTCGGGAAATTTTGCTTTACTAACCTAAAATTGCTTTTCTGTTCCTATACAATTGCATGCAAGTTTATTGTTGCTTGATTTCGTTGTTGCTGTAACGTGTTACGTGATCCATAGTAAAAGTAGTGGTCTAATATTAACGGAATCGTTCGTCAGGTGGTGAATGAGCCGGGCCGCAGGTACAACAGCCAGCTAATAAATGCCGTTGTCCTGTATGTTGGTACGCAAGCGATCGCCCACATCCAGTCCAAGGGTCAGACACCGAACATGACCACCATCGCCCACTCCGCGCATATGGACATCTTCCAAAACTTTACCGTTGACTTTGATTACGAAGGAAGGTGAGTTTCGTTCAGGGCGTCGAGGCAGAAAAGTGGCCCAATCCTCAAATAATAATACTTTCTCCGTTTTATCTGTTAAAATAAACATTTTGTTCAAACTAAGATATATTTTCGACGTCCATGATTAGCAAACGAAATATTTAGAAGATCATTTAAATTTAAAAATTTTGTCGATTGGGCCAATTGTTTAAACCCCTCGTATACGCCTTTCCATTACTAAAACAAACAAGGTTTTAAATGCATGTATGCATGTAGGTGTATCGTGTTTGTGTGTGTTTGCTCCGCCATGTTCCACAGCAAGTAACCGTATTGTCTCCTAGGTATCTGTTCCTGAATGCGATCGCGAATCAACTTCGCTACCCGAACAGTCACACCCACTACTTCAGCTGTTGTCTGCTCTACTTGTTCGCGGAGGCGAACTCTGAAGCCGTACAAGAACAGATAACCAGAATGTTACTCGAGAGGCTTATCGTTAACCGTCCGCATCCGTGGGGTCTACTGATAACGTTCATCGAGTTGATAAAGAACCCCATCTACAAGTTCTGGAGCCACGAGTTTGTTCACTGTGCTCCGGAGATTGAGAAGTAAGCTTGCGGATTTTTTTTTCTTTTGTTTTAATTTCAAACGAACATCCTTGGTCTCTAAATTGACCATGCCTTTTCTCAATTGTGCGTTACGCTTATTCTGCAGGCGATTTTTTACGTAAGACTGCAGATCACGAAGTATAGATAGGAAGAACGGTATAGGCTTTTAAAGTGGAAAAATTTAACGAGTAACTTATTGTAAATGGCGCGCTCTATCAGCAAAATTAGAACTAAATTGTCAATTGTAATAGTCGTCTAAATTGAGACTATTCGTTTAACATTACGTTCGAACACCTTCCTATCTATACTAGATGCTGCAGATGTCGAGCTCGATCAGTCCTGTCTTAAATTAGCATTTGCTTAACAAACAAATAAATGTATTAAGTTGTTATACACTTCTAAGATTTCAACCTCATATATAATAATATATTTTATTTAAAAAAAAACCTTTTAAAGCAACAAATATTTATACCGAACAAATATTTGTGTCGAATTATTGAAAAAGAATCCGACTTGTTTTGTCTTGAGATCGTGACCATTCTTAATATTAACTTTAGTTTTATATTTGTAAGGATTTTATAAGTCCATTAAAATTAGAATTCTGAACTCCTCCTCTATATCTTACTATACATAATTATATTCTCTATTCATCTATTATACATATTAATATAATATATGGGTTGTCTGGAAGAAATGGCTAAATAGCCATAAGACCGCCCATTGTACTTCACAGTCTGTAAATATCTTTAAATGTGTTTAATGTTAAAATGTAGTTGTGGTGTACAATAAAGTATAAATAAATAAATAAATATATTATATGTAAAAATCTTGTCACATGTATGTTGCCAATAAACTCCAAAACTACTGAACCGATTTTTATCAAATTTTGTAAGCATCTGTAATTTGGTCCAACTTGAAAGATAGGGTAGATTTATCTCAATTGGACCCGGTAGGTGGCGCTGCTATCGGTATGTAAGCTTTCAAAGGGAGCTGTTTTCCGGGCAGGACAACGTTTGCCGGGTATGCTAGTATTATAAGTGTGCGAAATTTCATACTCCGTCTGCGTAATTTTCGTCAAAACGGTTATAAAGGAATTGCTTCACGTATATGGATTATAATTGTAATTATTATAATTTTGTAATCAATATTATTTTTTTTTCAATGTAGGCTGTTTGCGTCCGTGGCGCGTTCCTGTATCGCCGACAAGGCGGGAGGGGGGGAACGGGAACTGACCGAGTAGCGTCGAGCCCTTTGGGAGTCGGTCCGGCAAAAGCAAATATTTAATTGCTTTGCCGAGAAAGGTCAGTCAAGTAATATTTATTATAGGTGAAAAGTATATTTGGAGCATAAGGTTACTTTGCACGCCTAACTATTTTAACGCTTAAATGCAACCAATTTTTTTTTTACAAACGTAAGATTGATATTGCTATTGTGTCGTTGGTGGATAATATCACAATGTTTAATTTGACTTGCTCCGGTTTTGCTTAATAGGGATAGTTTGACCTGAATAATGTAAATTCAATCAGAACTCTTTGACAAAGTTTGTTTTCTGTTAAAATAAAAAAGAATAAACTACATTTCAGGCTTCCAAGAGGCGCAGCAGGGAGAAGCGCCACAACCGCAGACATCAACTTCGCAACCTGTAAAGCACGTCTTACAATGGAACAAATTATTCAAAAAGTAAATTGAGTACAATCCTCGTGCGTGGTCGCCCTCAACGGACGGTTGAAAGTGCGAGTGTTTCAGTGAGTGTGTTGTAACTTGGCTATCGAGCAATCAATCGAGTGCACATCTCAACTTAATTACATGATACACTAATTATTAAAAACAATTCGATACAATGTACGATACAGTGAAATACAACAGTACAATAAAATTATAATGATGACATAACCGTGAAAAATAAATTGGAAAATATTTAACTATGATTATGACTTATGGGAGTGTAGATGTAGTAATGCAAGTGATATGTATGTAATTTATTCGCTGATTTAATATTGATTATATCGAAGTATAAATCTATAAAATTGTCGGAACCAAAGTACACTGTGACTTAATAAATCCGTCGTATGAAAACGTTTCGATTCGATTTTAATATTCGAAAAGCTCAATAAAATGAACACCTCTGTATAAACTACAACTACCGTCATTATATATATATTTTTATAATGTATTAATCAACCGATAATGTACGAAATATAAATAAGTATAATGTTCAATTTTAATTATTTAATCCGTTTTAATTAAACAATTTTAATTAATTTACTATAATCTTTTTTGTATCTAGGGTATATATATATATATATGTGTAAATGTTTCGAATTCGCTAGATTTCCGTGTACTAATGTATTCCACAATCAATAATCACGATTCATATATGCCTAGTGTTACGTGGTAATGTCGTTGTGTATTAGTTTTCAAATTGAATTGTTGACATGCTAGATAACGTATTGTAATTTAATCCAGATATAAATTAGTTCCTATATCTCTCATTAACAAATAAGAAAAAAGGTAAATAAATCTGTTGAAGTTTAAAGCATGATTCGATATAATGATTTGTGGATTGTTAATTGTGTGTTTATAATAATGTGGACGAGTTTGTATAGGGTTGCGCTCCCGGTGAGGTCCACAGCGGCTCTGTCCGAACGAAAGTAAATCATTAATTTTATGATATATTTGACAGCGGTCGTAAATTATGGCCGGTGTTAAGTTAGTGTCCTCGTTTCTATGATTCGGTCGCGTCGCCGGAGGCCGACAACTGGCGAATGTTGTGTCGGTGGAACTGCGCACAGTCTCAGCGTTACTATAAGTCAATATTATGTAATACGTGAAACGTCTCTCTGTCCTCTCTGTCCGGTCTCGTTATATATACAAGCTGCATACGTCATATACACCAGATTGGGCACAGAGTACACGAGATATTCGCGATAGATCATTGTAGGGTTTAAGTATGTAGTTGTCAAACGTAAAAACGACTGACTATAGTTTATCGCGCAATCGAGCCGTCTATGACGTGCGCTTGCGCATGTATAATTTTTACAATTCGACCGATACGCGAGTCGACGCGAAAAGTACTAGTAATGTCTAATGTTAGTTTTTAAAGTAATAATTATTGCAGTTATATTAATAAGATTTCAAAAGCATTGCGCGGATGCGATTGTAAATTTAATGTTATTGACGGTGTCTTTTGTGTCCGGCTCATTGAAGTAATAGCTTAAAATGATTAATTAATAATATTGAATTGACAAAGTGTTATTTGTATGAGAATGTGTACGATCGGAGTTACCATTTGTCGACACGTCGACCGTGCATTGCTATGTAAAGTGCTTAGTTTTAACTTCGTAATAAGTAATTTAGGGAGAATTAGTGTTAATCTTAATGCTATAATGTTCTGAGTAGGAAATCCAAACCCGACGCCGTTAAGGTATTTACCGGATCTCCAAGCTAAGGTTCTAGATATGTTAAGAAAAATAGCCATTTTATTTATTGTTTTTACCTACGAGTACTTTTAAATTGATTCTTAACCCGTATTCACTTCAACACAACGCATCACGTTATTTTATAGATTCAGAATAAGTATGGATATTAAAAAAAAAAAAAAAAAAAAAAATAAAAAAAAAAAAAAAAAACAATATTCGTGTATCTCGAAATATATAGAGTAGCTGGAAATATGTGTATCATTTTCAGTTGCTCATTTTATTTCGTACGTACTAAACACATACAACAAGAAGTATAATTTAAATTTCTTCTTAATAAAATTATATTTTAAAATTGATTTAGAGTAATTGGATTATTTTTAACTATAAAAATTTTTATAACTAAATTATTCTATCTATTAATTGGTAATTTTTACATGTTTTTATATAAGATATATACAAATTTTATAACTACATTATTCTATCTATAAATTGGTAATTTTTGCATGTTTTTATATTTAATACATTTTATGGGATTCGGGAATTTATCTTTTCGAATATTCGCATTCAACTAAAATTAAAATAGAATTAAATGAGCAATAAATATGGACCAACCATGACGATGTGTGTAATTGTATTGATTTTATATTTTGATTGTTGGTATTTTAATGAGAGAATGACTGATGTAATGATCTTTTAACGCGCAATAAAATGTACTGATGATATTTTTATACGTACGTAATTTTTCTGTGAATACGGCTGTTACAAAAGAAAAATTTATAAGAGTTCCAAGGTATTATTTTCCACGATTGATCTTTCACTGTGTTCATAAATAATTGACATGTTGTAAAAAATGTTACATTTTAGATTTAATAAAAATAGTCTTACATGAAAAGTAATTTTCTAAATTCATCGATACCACTTACGATCTCCATGGCAGCATATAAATGTAAATCCTGTTTTTTTTTTTAAATATGTTAAATATAATTTTTAATGAAAGTAAATTCGGAAATAATTTAATAATGTTAATTACGCTTTTTAAATTTTTATAAATTTGTAATAAGGTTTTATTATTTTATTGTGTCGACGTCGATGTAATAATGTTTAGAACCCCGGGATTGGATTTCCTAGTTGTAAGACATGTATGGAGCATTTTTAAATGATTTGTGTTGTAATAAAATATTTTTTTATCAAATTGTGTTTATTTTGTACCGGAAAAGAAAGGTTTTTATTTTTATTATGAGAAAAAAGGTTTTTATTATGAGAAAAAAATTTAATTTTTGTTTTCGGTGATTGGACCTAGGAAAAGTATACAGAGAAGTTGTTTTGATAGAAAATCACAATTTAAATTTTAGTAGAGTACCAAGTTTTGTACAGTTTTTTGTAGTAAATACATTTGAAGTGTACTTTTAAATCAAAGTAAATAGATTTAGAACGTTTCATCTAAACAAAATAAATGCACCTTATCTAAAGAATAAATTCTTAATAGGGACGTAGTCTTCAGTAGTTCATAACCTACATAGATATGCGTTTATAATATTCTTACAGAAAGGAATATTGGATATAGTTTTTACAAATTACATAATCATTAGTCATTACAATTCAGTACAGTGTTTTAAATACAGTTTACAAACATGAAATGAATTCAAGATTCATAAAAAAGAAGTCTGTTTTTAAATTCATCGAGATATTTCTACTTAAAATCAAAACTTATAATTTACTTTGCAAGAAATAACCAAATCAGTCCGAAACAAAAAAAAAATTAGTGAAGAATAAAATTTTGATAAACACAACAGCCCATGCACAGCCCAACACACAGGTACTTACGACTTACATGTAGGTATATATCTACCTATCAGAAACAGGCAATCAGTTTAAATGCATTTGTATGCTTAGTAAAATTATGAACTAGGCTTGTGCTCGCTCGCAATCTTTTATTTTCTATATTTAACTAGGGGCGTTTTAAGGTGGAAAAAACTCAGTCCCATCGTTTTTAACCACATCAAAAGATCCATCAGATCCATGATAAACTTTTACCTAATACACTAGTAATTGGGACTTTGTACCTACTAGAATTGTGGGATTAGAAACGTATATCCTAGAAAAACAGCCCCGAGCGCGTTCTCTACGGTATATTCTGTAAAATTACTAAGAACTTAAGAAGGTAAATACTGAATAAGTAAAATATCGGAGTATAAAATTAGCAGACTCCTAAGGGCTAAGAAACGATAAAGGCTGTGTTATATCAACGAAAAAGGAGCAGTGAAATAGTGTGAACCAACGACGCTGACTGATGCTCAGTGATAATTATGATCAAATTCGACTTAGCGACTAGCATGATACCTGCTAGTACCTATCTATGTTAATATTATAAAGCTAAACAGTTTGTTTGTTTGCTTGAACGCGCTAATAACAGGAACTGGTCCGATTTGAAAAATCCTTTCAGTATTAGATAGCCCATTTATCGAAGAAGGCTATAGGCTATAAAATATTTTAGTACCTCTTCTCTCCCCCCCCCTCTCTCTCTCTCTATATATATATATATATATATATGTATTGTATTTGGGACGCTTGAAAAGATTTAAACCTAATAATATACTATTTATATACTATATACTGCATATAACCATTTATCTCAGAAACGATTTTTAAGGACATTTTAGGACTGTGTATTTTGCGAACTCTCGTTGACTGCGAGACGGTGTGAATGCGTGCAAGAGTACGTTGACCTCGAGCCGGTCAGCTGATGGCGCGCATGAACTTGCGGTATTCAATGACATTGCCGATTTTTCATAACACGATTATTTTAAAGCATTATCTTTAAAATTCTGTTTCATTATTTTTCCCAAACCGGATTATACCAAAAAAAAGTTATGAAAAGGTAAGAAAAAAAAATCTTTTCGCGTTTTTTTCACTTTTATCATGTCAGGTCATGCCAACACTCATACCTCTTTGTTTTTTCAAGCGTTCCAAATACACCCGGTATAGTAGCTGACCCCGCAAACGTTGTTCTGCCATATATGTCATTAACCCCCGCAACTTCTTAGCTGACCTCTACTCGGCGAAAGGAATATTCCTACCAAATTTCAAGTCTCTACCCCTTATGGTTCCAGAGATATCGTGATGAGTCAATATGTGGGTGGAAATCATACTTACATTACATAATCTATACAAATAAATAAAATTGGAGTGTCTATTTTAAAATAACCGATTTTTACTTAATGCATAATATGGATGTATACACGGTACATATACCAAAATAACATTTTTTACAATTTTTGTCTGTCTGTCTGTCTGTCTGTTTGTACCGGCTAATCTCTTAAACGGCTGCACCGATTTTGACGGGACTTTCACTGGCAGATAGCTGATATAGTAAGGAGTAAGTTGGGCTACTTTTATTTTATATATCTATTTATTTTATTACTCAGCGAACTGAACAATAACTTTTTTGTTAAATTCCACGCGGACGAAGCCGCACTGAATTTACGCACAGCTAGTTATATTAGTAATAGCAATATAATAATATTATTTAACCGACTTCAAACGCTTTTTATGTATTGTGTTTTTACTGGATATACCGATTTTGATGATTATATCTATTTTTAATCGAAAGCTGAGCACGAGTGCTTGTCATGTGGTCCCATTTAAATTTGCTCAAGAGTGATTTGACAATTAATTTTTGAGTTATGCCTAATAATGTCTAGTACCTGGATTACCGAGCTTTGCTCGGTATTTTTTGTTTTAGTAAATCGGTCGGTCCCGAAATCAGAAAACCTCGGTTCGAGTCCAGATGTCTCCAGTCTGATTAACTTTTTTTGTGTTATTTTTTAAAATATACTTAGATAAGAATTAGATGCGTCCATAAAAGGCTCCCAATAATAGTTTTTCTCACAAATAAGGAACTTGAAAAAAAAGGAAAATAAATAATCAGACTGAAGACGTACTCTACCGAACCGGGGTCCTCTGGTTTCCAGAGCGCCCGCTTTCCCACCTGAGCTATAATAATCTTATAGATGGTGGTAAAATTTACCTTCGTATTCTAATGATATTCTAGCACTTTTTCATTGCCTAAAAACATGGATAAAACGACATTTTCTAAAAATTAAACTTAATTATATCGATATTTCTTCGCCCCAGAAACCCCCTGTATACTAAATTTCGTGAAAATCGTTAGAGCCATCAGATTACATAAAATATTATACAAGAATTGCTCCTTTAAAGGTAAGATCTAATTGACTGCTTTATCGACTACTTACGTCATACGTTTGCCGATGTAATTGAAGTCGGTTTTTTTTCGTTCGCGGCTTAAACACAATTGTACCAATTTTGTTTGTAACTTTTCTTTAATACAAGAGTCAAGAATGTAAGTTTTTGATTCGACTTCATAAGTAATTGTTAGTAATTACATAACACTTTTGTAAATGACGTTTTGACCATAATAGCACCGGTACAAATAGCTAAGATGAAAAATAGCAGTAATTTTACGCTCTACAGTTGATGACATAAGTGCACGTTTATTTCATGATTATATTTAATGATTCAATTAAGTACTCGCAAACGAATGAATGAACAATTAATATATCATTTGATTACGAAAAAAATCTATCTAAATAGGACATTTTTCACCGGATACTGACAAAATTATCAAAAGAATAACTGTATAAAACAAATAAAGTTTACTGTATTTACTCGTACCTATATCTTTTGTATAAATACTAATATTATAACGAGGTAAAGTTTCTAACTTTGTTTGTTTGTTGGGGGTAATTTTCGCAAATACTTATCCGCTCATGAAAATTCTTTCACGAACAGAAATCTACACTAGTCAGGAGTGATATAGGCCATATTTTATAGTTATTGAAAAAAAATCAGTGAAAAATAATATTATATTTAAATCAAATCGGAGAAATGCGAGCGAGATGAAAACTTTACTATATATTTCACAATCACGATCACGATTCAGCCTGTAATATCCTACTGTTGGGCATAGGCCTCTTCCCCATGTAGGAGAAGGATCGGAGCTTAATCCACCACGCTGCTCCAATGCGGGTTGGCGGATATATTCCCTACTATGAGTAACAAAGTGTGAGTAGGTACGCTTAAGCGTGCGGCGTTAGGCTATTGGCTCGCCTCTGTCAAGTCTGTCATACGCGTCCTCGTCGTCCTCAGCCTGCCGACGTACGGGCTGGGGGCGAACCCATTCCTTGGGGCGTCTCCGGTCTTTTGGAGTGGGTCGCACACCCTGATAATACTGTGGTCGAAACGGGCGCCGCATACTGCCATCTACCCCGGACTGCAGTAGCTAAGTATGACAGGCCATCTACCGGGTATAGTATAGGTGACCCGGTGGATTTATCGTAAATGCCTACCTGCGTGTGTCCTGCGCAGTTGATCGCCGTACGCAGGGATGAAGGAGTCTTGGGGGCTTGAGTCGAACGGGGTCGGGGTTCATAACCGCGGGAGACAACACGCCCTCTTTGGTCCGGATTTCAGGCTAAACGGTAGCCCCGTAGCTAGCCACTGCGGGGAAATATACATGCGTACCTGCACAAATGAGGTGGGTGCTTTACGCCGGCGAGATGGAGTAGGGTGTCCTCTGAGAGGACATGGGGTCCGGCCATGCTGACGGAGCAAGGGTGGCTCGGAACAACTGAGGGCCGTGGGATCGCGGTCACCAGCCGGGCACCTGTCGCTCCCGATGTCGCGTTTGGAACCCAACCTGCCACATCTATATCTACTGCGTAGCCCCGGTGTCGATACGGCATCCCCAATGTTGCGGTTGCGCAGTGGATGAAAACAAAAGATGGATATATGGATGATCATAGATCCCAAACCCCACAGGGACCTGAAGGGAAACTGGATGGTACCTTACTGGTGGCCGGAACCGCGAATGCGGGTCCGTCTACTAAAAAACCCTCACGGGTTCAACTAACACAACAGGGGAGCGGTACCACGAAAGTGGGACTGCCCTCCTCCACAAGCGGTGGCAAGGCAGCGAAGTCGACCTTGAACTCCGCAAACACACACACACACGGGGGTGGTGCTGCTAGAGATTGCAACCCGGTATGTTTTTCAACGCGGCCGGGCCCGGTTGCATTCGTCGCCAACACGGCCGCGCCCGCCGGGCCCGGCCGGGTTATGTGTTAGCGATGAAACATAAGTATTTTATGAAAATTTTCTCTATATGAATGAAAAAACACTATGATTCAAGGTTAATATTTATTTCAAACTGGCTTATGAACAATTATCTATACCAGGGATGGCGAACCTTTTTTGATGTCCGTGCCACAAAGTCATAAAAATTCTTTTTTAAATAGGTAACGTGCCACATTAAAATTTCAGTACCTGGGTGACCGAGCCTAGCTCGGTATTTTCATTTTATTTTTTGTTTTTTTTTTCTCGGTATTTTTATATTTTAATTTTATTTAAATAATAAATCACGAGTGAAATTTAAAAAAAAAGACAAAAAATTTATCTGGAGACTGAGATTCGAACCCGGGTCAACACGATTTGACACCCGCCGATTTCCTAATTACGCCATTAAAGCTATGTTGACGCGTAGTGAAATTAAGCTTCGTATTCTAATGATATTTTTTCATTGCTTAAAAACAGGGATAAAACGACATTTTTTTTAAATGAATCCTAGCTAGATCAATTTTTCGCCACCGAAATCCCCTGCATACTAAATTTCACGAAAATCGTTGGAGCCGATTCCGAGATTCAGAAAATATATATATATATACAAGAATTGCTCGTTTAATAGTATAAGAAAGATTCGAAATGTGAAACTATACTATTTTATCCACTAATCGATTACTTTCAATAATTTCTAAATCATTTCTTAAATCAACAAGTTTTTGGTTCCATACGGTAAGTACTTGACTGAAATTCAACTAATTCCATTTCTAATTCATTAAAATTTAACCACTCAATGACTTTTAAAAAATTTCCAATGCGGTATTGTATCAGGATATAAAATAAGTTTTAAAGTTTCTTCGAATTCTTTAAACTGCGTTAATCATACAAAAAAAATCCTGAATCAGAAATTTAATTAACATTGAAAATTCTTTTGTTAATTTTATTTTAACATTCACTTTCAGAAAAAAAAAATTGTATTCGCAAAATATTGAAGATTTTGAAAGAATATCACGATTATAATAAAAATCTGTAATTTGACTTTGAACGCTTTGATTAAGTCAAACGTTATAATTAGTGTTTTATTAACACCTTGTAGTTTTATATTTAAGTCATTTAAGTGAGAGCATAAATCAGTGAAAAAAATATAACTTAGCTAGCCATTCTACATCCAATAATTGATTGTATTGGTCAATAATGTTCTGATTATTTAGAAGTAATCTTATTTCCTCCAAATCATCTACAAATCTTTGCAAACAATTCCGCGGCTTAACCAGCGTACATTATTGTATAAAAGTAAGCTATTGTACGACGAGTTTACTTTGTTTCACCACTTCAGCCTATCACAGTCCACTGTTGGACATAGGCCTCCACAAGTTCGCGCCCGACATTATGACGCGAACTTATGTGTTTTGCCCATAGTCACCACGCTGGGCAGGCGGGTTGGTGACCGCAGGGCTGGCGTCGTCGCACCGAAGACGCTGCTGCCCGTCTTTGGCCTGTGTATTTCAAAGCCAGCATGGATGGTTATCCCGCCATGCGTCGACTTTTTAAGTTCCAAGGTGGTAGTAGAACTGTGTTATCACTTAGTCGCCTCTTACGACACCCACGGGAAGAGAGGGGGTGGCTACATTCTTTAGTGCCGTAACCACACAGCACACTACTTTGTTTAACAATTCTTGAAATTTTCTTTTATTTAGTGCTCGTGCTGATATAAAATTGACTAATCTTGTTACGAAACTCAAAATATCATCAAATATTATTAAACCTGCTTTGACACATAACGCTTGTTGGTGAATAATGTAATGAAAATCAAGAATCGTGTGTCCAATACGTTTTGCCCACCTTCGAAATCTAAACCTTACCCTAATATGTCATATTTAAAGTCATGGTTACCTTACCATATACTTTCAATATCATTGAAGTAACACGGTACAAATTTTCGAATTGATAAGACATATATGGAAGGTAGTCAGATCCCCTCATCCGTTATTAAAGAGCTGATGATCTTCAAACGGCTGATCAGGTCATGGTTACCTTACAACACACTATCAATATCATTGAAGTAACACGGTATCAAATTTCGAATCGATCGGACATAAGGAAGTTAGTCAGATCCCCTCATCAACTCAAAAGAGCTAATGGTCTTCAAACGGCTGAACAGATTTTCATGAAACATTGCTAAGAACACTTGGGATAAAATTATCTATGACACAAAAAAACTAAACGAAAATCGGTTCATCTGTTTGGGAGCTACGACACCACAGAAGATACACAGACAGACACGTTAATCTTATAACAACCTTCTCTTTTTGCGTCGGGGCTTAAAAAACAAGAAATATATACCTACGTTTAATATTTGTCTCACATCTTATTATCTATCAAAAAAGGTAACTTATAAAAAAATTGTGTTTTTTTGTGCGTGCCATCAAAATTTTCGGACGTGCCACTTTTGGCACGCGTGCCATTGGTTCGCCATCCCTGATCTATACTAATATTATAAAGAGGTAAAGTTTTTTAACTTTGTTTGTTTGTAGGGGGTAATCTTCGCAATTATACTGATCCGATCATAAAAATTCTTTCACTAACAGAAAGCAACACTATTCAGTAGTAACATAGGCTATATTTTATTGTAATGGAACAAAAAATTCAGTGAAAAATAATAGTGTATGTAAATCAAGTCGGAGAAATGCGAGCGAGATGAAAACTTTACTATAATTAATTATATTTGCATCGAAAGTGCACAAAGTGGGCACGGGTCGGCTAGTATCACAATAATCAGCCTCACTAAAGTCTCAAAATCGCACTTAATACAGAATTTATTACTTTTACTTATGGACGGAAAAGTAACATTAGTTTTAGTAATTATGTATTTATTTTAATAAGTTTAAATAAGCAGGGTTTTCTCTTAACTCCATATAGTGTCTATTTGAAAATATATATATATATATATATATATATATATATATATTATATTATTATTATATATTTATAGTATTTAAATAATTGTGTGTGCTCGCAAACAAAAAAAAAACCGACTTCAATTACATCGACAAGTAATACAACGTAATAAGACGAAAAAATAGTCAAGTAAATACGCATTATTAGATAACTCTAAGTACTTGTCAGATTTTAATTAAATTTAAGAGGGACCACATGACACGCAACACCTTTCAGTTAAAATAAAGTTCACCGAAATCGGTCCACCAAGTCAAAAGTTCTGATCTAACATACATTTAAAAAAATTCAATCAAATGGAGAACCTCCTCCTTTTTGGACGTCGGTTAATAATAAACTAATAACGCAGCTTAAGGTACTAAACGTGTCATAAAAACTTAGATTAGATAGATAGATAAACTTTGGTAGCTTTGTTAATTGTTGTAAAGTATGTTTTTTCTTAAACTTTGGCTATTAAGAGTTTAGACTAGTGAGTGTTACTATTACTAATTGACTAAATAGCGAAATCTTATATGATAGGTGTACTGTAAACAACCAAACTTGTATAGTCGCGGTTTACGTACTGGGTCCGGTGACCGGGCTCGGTAAAAATGGCCGGGCCCGGTGGGTGTCTAAAAGGGCACCGGGCCCGGGGTTTGCAATCTCTAGGTGTTGCTAAGGTGGCGCCACCACACACAAAGCGCATGTCCGTGGGTGGCCGAGGGGAAACCAGGAAACCGGAGGAACCGAGGCCGCCCACGTCGACGGCACATGTTGCAGGTTCAGTGCCAACTCAGAGAGGCGCTAAACCAGACAACCTGGCCATAGGGGGGTCAGAGACGGAAAAGGGGATGGAGGTGTTATCGGAAGATGGCTCACCCAACTCACCCGATTTGTAAAGTCCTTCAAGCTAACCTCCACCACAGGGTAACCGCAACGGCGCAGACGCGGAAATGGTTGGAGGTCAACACAACAGCCATTGCACTGATCCAGGAGCCGTTGGTCAGGAATGGCACAATATGTGGACTCCGGAACGCTGGAGGTAAGCTCATTGCATACACGGGCCCGGAAAATACTAGGGCCTGTATTTACATCACCAAGAATATACATGCGCAAACTCTGACGAGCTTCTGCTCTAGAGACCTGTTGTTATAGCGGCAACAGAAATACATAATTTGTGAAAATTTCAACTCTCTAGCTATAGCCGTTCTTGAGATACAGCCTGGTGACAGACGGACGGACGGACGGACGGACGGACGGACGGACGGACGGACGGACAGCGAAGTCTTAGTAATAGGGTCCCGTTTTTACCCTTTGGGTACGGAACCCTAATAAACAAAAACTTCAAAAAATTATGAACAAATCAACTTCACTAAAGATAGATCGACTGCAGATAAAGGTAGGTATGTATATAGTTAAGTGGAATATAAAACGCTTTTATGTAAACTAAAAAGCACGAGGAGAAAGAAAAATCTCTTTATCTTATTGCATAAAATCTGGGTGAATTCAACCCTTTGGCTTTTTGTTTTCTTTTCAATTATTTTTTTTCCTATTTTAAATTCTTTTTTTTTAAATAAGTTTGCCAAAGAAGTTTCACTTCTGACATGTGCACTTTGTACGCACGCAATTTTTTTTTAGTCATCCGATTTCCGACGACTGCCTCCTCTCACATATTATAGGAAAAGGGTTGAACTTGACGAATATTATCCTCACCAGTCACCAGGATTAACGATCGTTCGAGAGCAACGGTTTTACGTGCTCTTCGAGGCATAGGGAGTTAGGGACCACAAGGACAAAAACCTAGACTAGAAATAAGTGTAAGTATTATACATATATATCCGTTCCGAGCGGAAGTCAAATCCACGACGTTGATTTATACCAGCGATTTTGTTACGCGATTTCTATAGCAACTAAAAACGTTTTGACTTAGATAGTTTGATGATTTTTAATTTTATCGTTATGTTCTAATGTTGATTTTTATTTATTACCAGTTTTATTCAAAATCATCTATCAATACTCTTTAGATCGGGGCCTCCTTTTTCTTTAAGAAAAATTGATTATTATTACCTATATTAAGAAGCAAATGATACCTATATTGATAGAAATAAATAATAAAGGAATACGCCGTGCAGTGCTGGACGAGACGAAAGGATGTACAAGTTTGCGAGGGTGAGGGGTGAGCGGCGCAGCGGGGGGAGGGGGCGGGGGTCAAGTTACGCAGGGTCGCCGTCGCGCGCCGCGGCGCTCGCGTCGCGCTGTCACCTGCGCCGACGCCTGGCCCGTTATATTCCGTCCGATATTCGACGCTTAATAATCGTCTCTCACGTTATCTCCGACGAAAACGGTGTCTATTTCTGTGATATCTAGTCAAAAGAAAATAATACTGCTCTCCAGCCAAAAGGTAAGTCATTGAAAAACATTTTTGTAAGCAATTCAAAACATCGTCGTTCGTACACGAGGCTTTGACAGTGACAGCATTGGTTTGTTTGTTTCGATTTTGATGTTATTGTTGCATTGCGAAACTTATCCCTCTTTAGTTTTAAAAGTTCCACTAGCTATAATACACTTAAAATAAGAACAAAGCGAATCATGCCACTATTTTAAAATGGCAAGTACATATTTATTTATAATGAGAATGGAACTGCTATTTCTTTAGTTCAAGACTCGATTGTCCGGCACGGTTCAAAAAAAGTTATTCCTTGCGCAAACGAAATTCCGCGCAGCGAAGTGTGTGCGGGGTTGCAGTAAGGGTTATAGTTGTGTGCGCGCGTGTAGCCTTGAGCGAAAGGGACGCAGGCGCCGTCGCCGCCGCGCCGCGCCGCCTTCCAGGTAGGCGAGCCTGCGCCCGCGATCGTCGCGCAAAAGATTATTACGTAGATGAGTCACTATCGCAACCGTGATTTTATTTATAATTTGTATTTTATGTCACTACAATAAAGTTCATAAAATATGAATTTAATTAAAGCGAGTAAATCCATTTCATAATCTTAAAGGAATTATTATACTGTGAAACTTTTGATAAATAGTAGGTGGAGCAGGTTCCGTTAAAATATCATACAGAAGCGACTGCGTTACTAACTTACGAATTTTTCGGCTTTTTTAAATCGAATATTATAAAAAAAAGCGTGAGTACAAAGTACACTTGTCAGAAGTGAAACTTCTTTGGCAAAGTAATTGAAAAAAAAAACTAATTAAAAACAATTAAAAAACTAATTGAAAAAAAACAACGTCACGCGGTGTTTCCAGGCGGTCATCCATCCAAGTTCTGACGCGTTCCCGCGTCGCCTTTCTCTCAAATTTTACCCCTCATGCGCCTAAAGAAGTTTCACTTTAAAAAATATTTCTTAGGTATGCGAATAAGTCGAAAGTATATTTCGTAGTGTTAGGTATTATTAGGATGTTGCTATCCAGAAAATTTTCTTCTGATTAAACTTCACTCATTTGACAGTTTGCAAGACAAGGCAAAGTTTGCCAGGTCTGTTAGTAGTTTAATAGTCCCTAACATTCTTATTCCTCTTTCTTTTCTCTACTTCAGTTGCTACTTGCTAATATAGAATTTTTTTTAGTAAGAATTGCAAAAACAAAAATTTACGAATGGCCACAGAGCATCGAATGTCATGTGTGACATTCGATGCTCTGTACGAATGGCTATGAGCCAATTAAAGAAAGAAGGAAGAAATTAGTTTCTGTGGTATTAATTATCACTATTTGATTTTCATTTTTATTGTAATACGAATCTTTATTTTTATATTGAGTTTTAACATTTCTCTAAGTTTTATTGTATGCATTTTGTGTATGCAGAATTCACAAATTAAACGACATAGAGAGCTATTAAAACGTTTGTACTTTACGAACGATTTATGTGGACAACCTTCTTATTACATTAGTGTTTAAAAAGCTTTAATGTAATAAATAGAAAAAAACTCATGTCTCGCACGTAACACTAACATTATGCTTGTGGCTTCCAAACTTTGAATACTTAGATAATATATAAAATATATAAATCTTAGCACAATCCAGATATTTTTATTACGAATATTCTCACCCTTTTTATATGTTTAAAGTACAAGTGATAATTCTCCGGCCAACTCTTAATATCTGATAGATCCACTCGATCTAGCTAGCTTGATACTAAGTTCATGTGACAAGACGACCTCGCAAATGACTAAAGATTGTAGATTTTTTTTAAATTTTAAAACTTCGATTTCTAGTCAAAGACTCTTCAAAGGAAAAATCATTTCGAGGCCTTACAGGTGTGGTGCGAGAACTCATCCTGGTAGGAGCATATTTATTAAGCAATTGTGTAGGCATGAATTCGTATTTTAATTTTTTTTTATTCTTTGACATGATTCTTGCTATGTAGTTTAAATCTTGATTGTAATATTATTTCATATGACTAAGGTAAAGATTAAGCCTGCAGATCCTTATTAATATACGTTACTATAAATAGATACTTTTTGTTTTGTTTTTGGTATTTTACTACTTATTTTATTTCGCTTTTGATGAATCTTGTTTTTTTGTTTAGTGTTTGGCCTAAATATTTTTATAGTTTACATTTGCTTGATGGTAAAAATTTCAAATTTATTATGCTTAATTAGATAGGTATGTAAAAGTAAATTATTTTCCAATTTATTTTAAAGTCATTATCGTGAGAGGACGCCGTCTGGTAATATGCGACGTAGTTCTTGTGATAGTTAGTAGATGGCGCTGTATAAAAAGGCAAATCTATACTAAGTATAGGTACTGAAATAGTTACAATAAAGCTTAATTTATTGGTCTAAGATCCGGGATAGCAAAATATTCCCTCATCTGTTAATTAGATGAAACAATTTTTTATAGGCTGATTTCAATATTGTGAAATTATAAAAACAACCTCTGCCACCATAAGCCTGCTGCAAATAATAATTCTTAAAAAAAATTAATTTTCTTAAAAATAATTTTTTTTCTTCTAAAAAATCTTTTCCCTCTCATGTTAATTACATGTAGTAAGCTAAAACCGTCAATATTTTACATTATATACCTGACTATAGTAGGCACCCATCTCTATGATTGCTATACTTACCTGCAGCCAGGTTACTGCTGACTGAGGTTACTGACCTGGCTGCAGGTAAGTGTAGCAATCATAGAGATGGCTGCCTACTACAGTCAGGTATATAATGTAAAATATTAACGTTTTTAGCTTACTACATGTAATTAACATGTGAGGGAAAAGATAAAAAAAGCAGCATACCCGAAACGAACAAATATTTTTAATATTTTAATAACTCGTAAAAAATATTCGATTACATTCTTGTCGATCACTAGTTTCAATATCACAAATAAAAATAATAATACTAGCAATTATTTTCTGTTTCAAAATGTCAAGGCTGTTATTCGAACTTCTTAAAATATATGTTATACTTATAATATGTGTAGGTAATTGTGTATACAGTATTTATTAAATATGAAAACGAAGTGCTCATCTATACTAATATAATAAAGCTGAAGAGTTTGTTTGTTTGATTGTTTATTTGTTTGTTTGTTTGAACGCGCTAATCTCAGGATCTACTGGTCCGATTTTAAAAATTCTTTCAGTGTTAGATAGCCCATTTATCGAGGAAAGCTATAGGCTTTTATATATCATCACGCTAAGACCAATAGGAGCGGAGTCCACACCGACGAAGTCGCGCGCAGAAGCTAGTATTTAATAAAAAAGTTTGTAAGTTTGTAATAAGAAATTAAGTAAAGTATCTGAAATAATCGTATTAGTAAACAAAAACATATATATTTTAACTACCTTCTGCCCGCGACTTCGTTCGTGTGAAATTGTTACTTTGGGCTAACGTTAACTTTAACCCGCGACTTTGTTTACGAAGAACTTTAACTGTTTACGCAGCGCACGCAGCGGAAGCTCTACCGATTTTGAAACATTCTTCATTGGTGCTCCGCTCCTATTAGTCTTAGCGTGATGATATATGTATAGCCTATAGCCTTCCTTGATGAATGGGCTATCTAACACTGAAAGAGATTAGCGCGTTCAAACAAACAAACAAACAAACAAACTCTTCATCTTTATAATATTAGTAAAGATTTGTAATAATCTAATCTACTATATAAAATTCTCGTGTCACAGTGTTAGGGGCCAAACTCCTCTGAAAACTAACCGCTTGACCGATTCTTATGAAAATTCTTGTGCATATTTGGTAGGTCTGAGAATCGGTCGTAATCGTAAACAATTTTCTTTTCATTTTTTTTGGATTTTTTTTTATTTTTATTTTATTATGATAAATCGTAATCGTAAACAATTTTCTTTTCATTTTTTTTGGATTTTTTTTTATTTTTATTTTATTATGATAAATCGTAATCGTAAACAATTTTCTTTTCATTTTTTTTGGATTTTTTTTTAATTTTTAATTTTTTATTATTTGGCATTAAAAATACATACAGCCCTAAATTTTCACCGTTCTACCACCAAACACAATTTTTAAAAGCGTTTAGCGGCAAAACAAATGTTCCCGGATCAGCTGGTTATTTCTACTACTAGGTGTGGCCGACCAGTGGTCGAAATTCGACCATAGTCTATAAATCTCCATATATCTCAAAAATGAATCGCTGAATGTGTTGCTAAGCGCAAATCTCGAGAGCAGCTGAACCGATTTCGCTAATTGTTTTTTTATAATATTCCTTGAAGTACGAGGATAGTTGTTAGCGTAACGGACAGAAAAATTTAAAAAATTCCCTGAAAAAGTCTAAAAATAACACTTTTCTATATTCCCATACAAAAGATTCGTAATAATACTTAAGAGTCAATTTGAACTTTAATACCATACAATAAAGTTTAAGTGTTAGAGGAGGGGTCCGGGAAGGATAAGTACTGTTAGGCGGTACGATGTTCGCCGGGTCAGCTAGTCTATATATAATTATATATATATATATATATATATATAAATGAATCGCTGAATGTGTTGCTAAGCGCAAATCTCGGGAGCAGCTGAACCGATTTCGCTAATTCTTTTTTTATAATATTCCTTGAAGTACGAGGATGGTTGTTACGGTGAGAAAAATTTTTAAAAAATTGCCTGAAAAGTGTAAAAACAACACTTTTCTATATTCCCATACAAAAGATTCGTAATAATACTTAAAAGTCAATTTGAACTTTAATACCATACAATAAAGTTTAAGAGTTAGTGGAGGGGTTCCGGGAAGGCAATTGAAGTGACGTTAGTATCGTATAAATATTAATGTCAATATTTGTCAATATTTTTAATATATATTTTTAATTTTTATAGCTAACCAGTAACCCGGTGTCACGAATACAAGAAATAAGTATTAAAAAAATTAATAATTAAAGAATCGACTGTTAGGCGGTACGAAGTTCGCAGGGTCAGCTAGTATGTATATTAAAAATGAATAGCTGAATATGTTGCTAATGCTAAGCGCAAATCTCGAGATCAGCTGAACCGATTTCGCTAATTCTTTTTTTATAATATTCCTTGAAGTACGAGGATAGTTCTTACGGGGAGAAGAATTTAAAAAATTGCTTGAAAAAGTCTAAAAGCAACACTTTTCTATATTTCCATACAAAAGATTCGTAATAATACTTAAAAGTCAATTTGAACTTTAATACCACACCATAAGGTTTAAGTGTAAGTCGAGGGGTTCCGGGAAGGATAAGTATTAAACAAAATTTAAAATGAAAAAATCAACTGTTAGGCGGTACGAAGTTCGCCGGGTCAGCTAGTAATCTATAAAATAATCTATTCTCAATTTGACCACAGACTTTAACAATAAGCAAAAGAGTATATAAGCGTGTGTGTGTCAATTACATGGTAGTGTGTCATGTTTTTTGTTTTGTGGGAAGTTCCATACTCTTCCGTTTGCGCAAGTTTCGTAAAAAGGGGTACAAAGTTTTTGCTTCACGTATTAATGATATTTCTATTCTATAGGTATATTTGTGTTTCTTATAGCGCTAGACGTAATATTGTAAATGCGGTCTGCATTCATCAATTATTGAATTTTTTAGGCATTAAATTTGTTTCATTTTCTATCAATCTGTGAAGGATTTTGTTTTCATCTTATCTGATGGTAGGGGTTATTATATTGCAAGCTCGTTGCCGACCTTACACCGAAGTTCCCCCAAGAAGCTCTGGCCACCTTACTCATCACAGAATACTGTTTGAAAGCATTATCATCAAGCTGTGATCTTCTGTAAGGTCGAGGTACTTCCCCAGTCGGGCTGCTCCAGATTTTGAGCAGGGTGTAATCCTGTTGTACTCGACGTCAATTAAGTTAAGGATAACCAAAATGGTCAACATCCGTAAAAGTTAAATATTAATTTTGGTAGCAATCGATTAGCAAGATTTCGCTTTCACGAGATATAGTGCGTTTTTTGAAATTAATACCAATTTTTAGCAACAACTTACTGAGTGCTACGAGTGATACTTACCTACTAAACACTGCTGGCTCTTGGTTTTCTTACATGGGAGTTAACACTGTTATACCTACTCGTAAGTCGACCATGGTGTCTGCAACGTCGTCAAAATATCTTATATCTTCATTAACTCACTAGTCAATACTATATATAAAATGAGGATGTCTAAATCTTTTTCTGCCTGTCTGTTTGTTGACATCAGCTATCATCAAACTCAACTACTTGTGTTAACATTATTAATGCCATAATAACTAAACGTAGGCAACCAAAAAGCTTAGAACTAAACGATCCAAGCTAAACTTATGTAGGTTAATAATTATGTACCTATACTGTATGAAGTTATTCTGCGTATTTATAGTTAGCAACAATATATTAAATGTTTACTGATATTTTCTGTTAATACGATAAAAATTACACGCTGTCGGTCATTTCATGCGATAAATAAATTCCTTTTGACGTCAAAATTATATTTTATGTTTATAAATACTAATATATAATAACAGGTTACAATGCCGAGTTCGGAGGGGAGATATTGAGGCTCGTTGAAGAAGAAATTGCAGGTTTTTATTATTATTAATTGGTCTAAAGACGAGGGAGTTTTTTTATAGTCGAGACTGACTTATTAGGTACTTAAAAACAATATAGGTATATATTACAGTACGTTAAAATAATTGTTATGTGTGACTTAAAAATAAATATATGTTTTCTACATCATATTTATAATGTAGAAATCATATATCACTCTGGTGTAGTGGTGCGAGTGTTCGCCTAAAACATGTATGGTTTGTGGGTTCGATTCCCGCTCAGAATGGATATTTCTATTTGTACAATTATTTCTTTCCGGTTTGGATGACTGTCCTTGTGGGTCTCTCCACCGTGCCTCGGAGAGCAAATTAAGCCGTCGGTCCCGGTTGTTATCATAAATACCTGATAGCGATCGTTACTCATAGTAGGGAATATCTGTCAACCCGCAATGGAGCAGCGTGGTGGATTAAGCTCTAATCTCCTTCATGGAGAAAAAGGCCTATGCCCAGCCGAGCAGTCGTATGTTATAGGCTGAATGCGATTCGATGTTTGGTATTATATAAGTTTTTTCGTTAATTCGTTAAAAACGATTATGTCGTTTTTTTTTAATGTGACTAACGAGTCAGACCGAACGTCTTGAGATTGTGTATGTTCAAAAAGTGGTTATTTTAATATTAAAAACAGACAATCCAATTTATATGTATAGATAATATGTATATCGTAAACTAGTTGTACCCGCGACTTCGTTCGCGTGGGATATTCTTTCTAGATATTCATATATATTTTTTAACGTACGATAAAAAGTATATATGTATGTTGCCACGTGACCTCCTTTATCTTATTTCAGCCATTTCAGAGATAGATGTACAGATATATAGACAAACATTTAAAAACGTTATTATTTTATCATGTAAATAAAAAATAACTATAAAAACAGACACAAAATAGTAAATTTTTGTTTACAGAGTGTAGTTAAATTTTATTTGTTCATTTACTATTATATTATAAGTATCTACATATTTAAATGTATAATGAAATCGATAAATAGCAAATTGTTATTAAAATTTACTTAATTAGTCTCATTAGAATTTGATATCCAAATTGGGTATCTTTTATACAGTTTTCTATATTTTTATTTTTTAACGACCCATAAATGCTATTGAACAAGCTGATGTTTAAATATTAAATACTACAATTCAAACGCTATTTGAATAAAATTCAAACTTAAAGGATAATTTCGATCATATAAAAATGCAAACTAACGTTAATATATATTAATTATGCACGCCGTCTTACCTGGGTTTATTCTTATTACTGCAATATAGGTAAATATGCATTTTTAATCCAGAAATAAGGTTTATGAATACACCTACCTTTTTATGATAAACTCGTTCAAACTTACGAAATATAACTTTTAATATAAAATATATTAAAAAAATTTAGAAATAAGTCTCATTTTACAAATCTGTTTCAAATATTTAATATGTCAGTCAGTCAGTTCAGCCTATTTCAGTCCACTTCTGGACATAGGCCTCCCCAAGGTCGCGCCAGACATCCTGGTTTTCCGCAATTCTCATCCAGCCTACACCGGTAGTCTTATGTAGATCATCAGTCCAGCGAGCTGGAGGACATCCCACACGTTTGTAAAGAAGCGGTCTCCATTGCAGAATACGTCTGCTCCATCGGCCATCGGTCCTGCGACACAGATTACCAGCCCACTGCCACTTCAACTTGCTAATTCTGTGGGCTATGTCGGTTACTTCCGTTCTCGCGCGGATAGTCTCATTTCTAATCCTATCTTTGAGAGAAACCCCAAGCATAGCCCGTTTTCAAGCATTGTGGAATCATCGAAGTGAAAACTCGACGAAGCCTGCCAAACGCCGCCCAGCCCAACCAAATTCTCCTATCGGCTTCCTTGTCGAAGTTGTTGCGGCCTAGTTGTATGGTATGGCCTAGGAAAATATAATCCTGAACATTGAACAACTTCGAGAAGGCTACCATCACCCCATACCGGTCTCGCTATGACTTGCTTGTTAAACAAGTCATTATACATAATTATAATTATTTAAAAATACATATATCTGAGAATACTTTTAAGGTATTTTTGTTTTATAAAAAATAAACAAGCAAAGCACGTTAAAAAGTCTAACACCGATCCTATTATAGTTCTATTACTTGCCCTAATTCTGTTAGATCTGATCGAATAACGTTGAACGTGTTATTTCCAATCACGAGCGCGACCGAGAGGGTTCCACTTTAAGAATATTGACTAATATTCTACAAATACATTTCAATAAAGTCACCGCGGGCGTTCTCTAATTATTTTATAACTTTAAAATGTTTTAATAACTTTAGGGCCCGCGAAGTACGCCCTGTGGTCTATGGGAGGGTCTACTCGATGGCAACTGTTAAAATTCTTCCTCGACGCAGTAGGGTTTCTTGAGTATCTAAATTATAAAGCGAGTAACACGAGCGGCGTTTCGAACGCTTAAACAATGATTTAAATCAAACAATGAAATTTTTTAAAATTAAATTATGGTTAAATTTAGTATAAGTCTAAGCCTGAACCTAAAAGAAAAATATTTTCGCAAAGGTTTCTTCTTGAAAATATACAGATTGATAGAGGCAAGTGTAATAGTCACAATCACGTCACAATATTATAAACAAGAATATTATGTAAGTACTTGATGACTTTTGCAACAGTGCATACATATTGAATGCTATACAAAAACATTTATAAAAAGCTGCAAGTGTGAAACGCCAATGATGTACGTACCAATCAGTTCACGGTGGTTTGAGCGCGTGCGGTTGTTCAGGGGTCGATTCACCGAAATTGTGCTCAAATGAGCATGTAATAGTGCTTCGCGGATTTCATATTGTAACGCGTTACCTATCTTGCTTGCGAGTAATGTTTATATTTTTTTCATATTGTGCAAAATATAAAGCTATTTTCGAATTCGTTTTCAATTATGCGTAAAGGTATCCACCTTTTACGGCTTTTTGGGTATTTATTTAGCTTATGACTTGTATATATATACCTATATATGATTTATATATATATCTATATATGATTTATATATATATCTATGTACTGATACAACTTGTAAAGTTAGGTACTGCGGTGAAAAGGTTTCTGTACGTCTACCATGAGTTTCCAGAGACGATACACGTTAGCGAGTGTAGTTTTCTATACGGAAGAAAGATAAAGATATTAGTAACTAATACGCAATATAACGCATTTAAAACTATAAATCTTATCGAGTGCTCGATAAACTCTATAGTAAAATTTAGAAATACTCATAATAGAAAGAAAGAAAGAAAGAATAGTTATTTATTGGCCTAAATAAAACAAATATATACATGCTGATAAAAAAAAGTTAAAAAAAAAAACAAAGTAATAAGTTAAAAAAGAAAAAAGACAAAAAGGAATACAGCGACATGATTATAAAAGTAAGAACATAAAGCAAATTTATGAAGGCCAACTAGGTCTCTGACTCAGCATTGCTTAGCAGCAAGTGTATACAGCTAAGGCGCTGTTTTTCAGTCAGAGCCTGAATGGTCACATCAAACGTCAAACGCCATCAGTACACACTAAATAACATAATAACACATAATAACATAATAACACACTGAGTAACATAAATAACATACTTACTGGCAGAGGTTGTTTTTATAAATTCACAATATTGAAATCGGCCTATAAAAAATTGTTTCATGTAATTAACAGATGAGGGAAGATTTTGTTATATTCCGGATCTTAGACCATAATTTTTTGCCTTCCTTTTCCTACCTATTTACAGGTATCATTTGTTTGAAAAGTGCTACCTATTATGCCTATAAAATATCTCTTTACATTTATTTTTTAATTCTTATTTAGAATTTGTTGCCATATTATATGTAAACCATGAAATGAAGTGTCACGAATATCGCCTCTTCTTACGCCCCTTTTACACATGTGCTGTGGCGTATTTAAGATTCAGCGCCTCGGGCCACTAAACTTTGTCGCCCCCAAAATTTTTCGGAACAGTTTATGCTTGCAGCCTAAATTGATAAGATGACATAAAATGGAGAAACAACGCGACTAGCAATGTGATCTCCAAAGATTTGTAGGTACATTAAAAATTATTTCGAAGTTTTACCACATTATAGGTACATAATTACAATTCACAACACCAGAACTAATTATTAACACATTTTTTATAATTTTAACATAATTATTATAAAATATAAAATTCATAGATGCCACCGAGTTATTTTAACGAAAGAATCCGAATGAAGGGCGTCGTCCGAACTTAATGTTACGACTTGACATCAATCAGAGGAGATTGCATTGGAATATGTATTATCTGTTGGAAATTTATGAGTTAGAATTATACGGTCCGAACACGATTCGCAACATGAATTCCCACATGTTAATATAAATACCAACCAATTATGTGCGTATGTGCAATCGCTATTATAAATACACTGGAGCTAGGGTTCGTATACAGGCCACCACTGCGTACAGACGTTCTTGAAAGTTATTTTTTTTCTTTATTACACTCTAAATGTGATTCTTAGTTAAATTTAAAATAATTTTTCGATACTCGTTTCAAGCAATAGTAGAGTTGATCTTTAAAGCCTATGATTAGGTCCCTTATAACTAAATTTTATTGATAAACATTAATTGATTTTGGGTTAATTAGCCATTGGGTTATTCTGCCTTTCATACTGGACATATTTTCATAATTATTGAATATTGTTTCGGCCGCTTTTTTTTAGGAAATGTCGAATTTTTGTTGATTTATCTTAACAGAATCAACATTCCAAATCGATGGTAGCTTCATATTACGCTTCAGTCTGTAATATCCCACTGTTGGGCATAGGCCTCTTTCCCCATGTGGGAGAAGGTTCAGGAGCTTAATCCACCACGCTGCTCCAATGCGGGTTGGCGGATATATTCCCTACAATGAGTAACGATCGTTATCAGGTGTACATGATAACAACCGGGACCGACAGCTTAAAGTGCTCTCCGAGGCACAGTGGGGATACCCAAAATACCTTAGAGTATATATACATAATGTATACTCTAAGCAAAATACTAACAACCAGACCGGAAATAAATATTTGTATAAATACAAATTCCGCAATCTTTAAAGACAAAAGTTTTCGAGCAATACGTCCTGCCTGTGTTGACATACGGAGCCGAGACATGGACACTGACACATGACAAAGGGACTGGTGCACAAGTTTAAAGTCGCTGGAAATGGAACGGGCTATGCTTGGGGTTTCTCTCAAAGATAGAATTAGAAATGAGACTATCCGCGAGAGAACGAAAGTAACCGACATAGCCCACAGAGTTAGCAAGTTGAAGTGGCAGTGGGCTGGTCATCTGTGTCGCAGGACCGATGGCCGTTGGAGCAGACGTGTCCTGGAGTGGAGACCGCGTCTTGGCAAACGCAGTGTGGGACGTCCTCCGGCCCGTTGGACCGACGATCTTCGTAAGATTGCCGGTGTAGGCTGGATGAGGATTGCGGAAAACCGGGATGTCTGGCGCGAACTTGGGGAGGCCTATGCTTAGCAGTGGACTGCAATAGGCTGAACTGACTGACTTATAAATACAAATATCCGAGCGGGAATCGCACCTGCGACCGTCGGTGTTTAGGCGTCGCCGACACAGCACACACACCATTACACCAGAGCGGTCGCCAGCTTCATATTAAATACAATCTATACTAATATTATAAAGAGGTAAAGTTTATAACTTTGTATATACGGGGTAATCTTCGCAAATACTGATCCGATCATGAAAATTCTTTCGCTAACAGAAAGCTACACTATTCAGGAGTGACAAGATAAAAGGAAAAAGATAAAAATATATAAAGATTTTAAATCAGCAGGATTTGAACCTGCGCCCTCTGACGTGCCGTGTCAACAATTCAATCTAATCAAGCATTATTATTTGCCTTAGAAATTAATTGGTGATTTTAAAACATTTATATTTATCTGATTTGCTGAAAATAGTGAGAGTGTATTGGAACATATCAAATTTCACCGTACCCTTCTTATGTGAAATGGATTATAACGCCCAACGAAGTGGGCACGGGTCGGCTAGTTATTGATAAAATAATAAAATTACTAGCGTGACGTCACATATTTTACAAATTTACACCTATAAATTCTTATTTATTAAATTAAAACATCAGCTTCGGTATTATTTTATTTGCATTTAAGTAGCAATCAGATATATTATTACATTTTAGACCCTTCCCCACACCTTATCAACAATGCTACACCTCGTTCACCCCCCCACCCCCTCCCCCCAATGAGTGACATAATTTATGGACGGACTCATATTATAAGCAAAGGCAATTATTAAATATAATATTATTATTCAAAGTATAATTTGAATGATAGACAATTCTTCCGTTGAAATGATAGTAATTAATACATATATGTATCAACTGTAATAATAATACTTAGTTAAAAAAACACGCTTTTATAAATAAACCAAACTAAAAAGTAGAGAATTTGAACGTTAGAAAAGTCCAAAGGATAGCGAGAAAAGCCTTGATTATTGTGCCAAACCGTTAGGATAATTGAATAATTTTATCAAATTAGTGTATTGTCATCGGTCCTCGATAAGTCTACCAAGTTTAGATGAACTCTGAACGTTAGAAGTGGGTCAAAATGAAGTCCAAAGGAGTCGGTTACAAACTTATAAACATATTAACAAACATACAGGTGAAGCTAATAAAAAGCGTGTAAAAAGAAACAAGATTCTTATGAAATGAGTAAACTATTTTAATTTTATTATGTATTCTAGTCCCTATTATTTATTCTTTTGATTAGCTCGTTGGCGCTGTTTGCAATGGACCTGCTTTCTGCTCCAAGGGTTGTGGGTTCGATTCCCGCCTCGATATGTACCTATTTATCGAGAAAATAATAGGTAGCTATATTAGCCGTCTGCTACATATATCCCATTAATAATAATAATTCTTATTATGTACCTATTACTGCATATTGTTTTGTACTATTTGTAATGTTCACGATTACGAGATCGAGGCGAGAGGACCCGCGGGTCGCGACTAGTTAAATTGTTAGTTGAGGATTTATTTTGACAGCCGATTCGCTGGAATCGCTGCAATTTATATTACTAATGCTCAATTTGCTACGAATTTGAATGTTATGCCGTGGGAACAAAAATTACTTTATTATACCACGTTTAATAAAATTACAGTAATGTATTTATTATGTATTATATATCTATATATATATATATCTATCTCTATATATATAAAAATGAATCGCTGAATGTGTTGCTAAGCGCAAATCTCGAGAGCGGCTGAACCGATTTCGCTAATTCTTTTTTTATAATATTCCTTGAAGTACGAGGATGGTTCTTACTAAGAGAAAAATTAAAAAATTTTCCTGAAAAAGTCTAAAAACAACAATTATCTATATTCCCATACAAAAGATTCGTAATAATACTTAAAAGTCAATTTGAACTTTAATACCATACCATAAAGTTTAAGTGTTAGTGGAGGGGTTTCGGTAAGGATAAGTATTAAAATAAAAATAAAAATTAAAGAATCGACTGTTAGGCGGTACGAAGTACGGCTGGTCAGATAGTGTTGTATAAATCGTTATAAAAGAAGTTGGCTGTAAATCTTACAATTCTGGGTAAAGACGGTATGTATAGGTGGTATACTATAAAAAAGGCAAAAAATAAACGATGTGACTTCGAGTATTGACTAAAGACTATCTATAAAAAATCTCGTTATTAATAATAAAAAAAAAAAGTCAGAACGGTTCTATGTAAATATTTATCATGAGGGGGGTTTCAGACAAGCGAGGGTTATGCGCCGTCTGTACAGCTTTTGGAGGCTGTTTCTTTGCAAAAGTATAGTTGGATGTATATAGTATGAAGAAAGAAGAAGAAGAAATATACTTTATTGTGCATACAAGTAAACATACATAGGTATCTTAAAAAATAAAACTTACAAAATAATATTATGCACAAAGGCGGTCTTATCTGAGTAAGCGTATTCTTCCAGACAACCTTGGGGTAGAGGCACAGATTAGTATAGTACTGTAGAGGAGACAGTATGCATTACTAGTTTAACACTTTTATATTTAGCTTATACAGTTAGATTACTTTCTTATTATTAATTTTAAATGTAATTAGTTGTATTGTAAAGTAATAAATCCATTTCTAAACGGTGTACCACGATGAAGCGAACACCATATTTTAAATTAAGCCCCTACTACACAGTATTATAACTATCAATCGCATACAGGCATGCAGATAGAGAGAGAGAGAGAGACATAAAAATTCTAAAAATAATTGTTTGGGCTTCTATTTCTCATTCTCATAAAGATCCATTAATATCGTTATTCCTGAATATCTATCGATAACGATGATAACGATTCAGCCTGTAATATCCCACTGTTGGGCATAGGCCTCTTCCCCATGTAGGAGGAGGATCGGAGCTTAATCCACCACGCTGCTCCAATGCGGGTTGGCGGATATATTCCCTACTATGAGTAACGATCGCTATCCGTTGTACATGATAACAACCGGGACCGACGGCTTAACGTGCTCTCCGAGGCACGGCGGGGAGACCCACAAGGACTGCACAAACACCCAGACCACGACAAACATCTGTATTGCCAATACAAATGTTGTCGTGTGCGGGGATCGAACCCGCAACCACCCGCGCAACAGCCAATCGCAATCCAGTACTGTGACCGCTGCGCCAACGCGGCCTGCGCCAACGCGAATATCTATCATTAAATAACAATCGCTACATACACCAGGCGGTTACAATTTTGTTACATATACGTGCAGAATAATTTATTAAAAACAAATAATGAATTAAGATAGGTTTAAATATATTTTTTTGGTGTTTTTAGCATGTTGTTAATAAGTTAAACACGTTGTTTTAAAATAATATTTTATGAAAAAATATACATACTTACATGGAAAAATTGTAAACGATCAAATTAGTAGGTACCTCATTTACACATCTTGTTTAGTTAGTTTAGCTTTTATTTGCAACTTAAAAATTAAATATGAAGTAAGTAAATGGCAAAAAGTAGGATCTTTGTACAAAACAGGAAATTTACAGGGTATTTCGACAGGTTATAAAAAGTTGTAAGGCTGACAAAAAGTAACAGTAGTTCTAATGGATATAATATCACGACTGCTACTAATACAATATGTAGTTATTTAGTAGACAGAAAGTACCAAAATAAGTGAATAAAAAATGAATATCTACCTTATATGTATTAGTTTGAAGCTCGGATAATTTGTTTAAAAACCTTATATTAAATTAAACAAAAAAGATAAATACTTCCAGAATGGCCGAGAAAGTGCAGCGCGAGCTCTTTCATTAGGAATTATAAAATATAATACCTACTTGCAACGTTTTCTTACACTACCTGCGTTTCCCGTTGCCCACGATACGCGCTTGATTATTATGTTACAACATCGGGTGTGGTTCTAAATTTCATATGTAATGGCTTTTACTAGTGCTAAGATAGCACAGTTAATTTCGCCAATGTCACGTATGATGGACAAGACACGAAGTAGATTGTTCGGTGAATTTGAGTTTTAGATTGTTACCTCAGGAGGTTGTAACCTCAATAGAATTTTGGAGACTGCCAAAAAAGTAGTTATTTTAGATTAACCCTTATGGGTGCCCTAAAACTAAGAAATTTTACACAAATGCTAATAAACACAAATTAAATTACAAAAATCTCTTTATCACGTGTGTTAACGTCAGCTAAAGCAAGCCTGCGGCTCTATTAATAGCGAGTTAAGGCCAGTTTAAATATTCTATCTATCTCTGAATTTGTCTACTAGGGTTAAAATTTTGACGTAAGCTTATGGAGCGATTTGTGTATCTGTGGAGCAAATTGTGTCAAAAAGCCAAGGATATTATATACATATCTAAGATCCTTGCAAAAAGCTATCGCTAGTACTTACGTAAAACCAGAGATTATTGAAAACGTTAGTATATAATAGAGTCAAGTGTCAAAGTATCCTTTCCGTGTGGACATAATTGCGCCAATTTTCTTGCCACTTGCCAATGTTATGTTCATTCATGTAGTCTCATGTTTACTTTTTGTTTTTTAATTTAAATATTTCTTTTTATTCTGTAATCTTTCGACATTCATATTCGGTCGTATATTGTAAGACTTTTCTTTGATACGATCATGATCACGATTCAGCCTGTAATATCCCACTGTTGGGCATAGGCCTCTTCCCCATGTAGGAGAAGGATCGGAGCTTAATCCACCACGCTGCTCCAATGCGGGTTGCCAGAAATATTCTCTACTATGAGTAACGATCGCTATCAGGTGTAGGTACATGATAACAAACGGGACCGACGGCTTAACGTGCTATCCGAGGCACGGTGGGAAGACCCACAAGGACTGCACAAACACCCAGACCACGGCAAACATCTGTATAGCCAATACAAATGCTATCGCGTGCGGGGATCGAACCCGCAACCGCCCGCGTAACAGCCAATCGCAATCCAGTGCTGTGACCGCTGCGTCAACGCGGTGTTCTTCAATACATAATATTAAAATAATCTGCTATAGTAGGCTATAAATAATGCAAATCGACCTTTGGAAAGAGATAATCGGCTAATTTGAACTTCGTATCGCGTTATGGTCCAAGATCCGAGATCTGAGACCTTCCTTATTTTATGACTGACACAATGTAGGTACTTTACTGCTGAGACGTCATAAAATTTTCCATAAATGAAAAATAATTGTTATAAAAAACGCTGTCAGTCACGCCGATCATTTGTGAGAAAGAGGTAGAACATCGTTTCTATCTCACGTGCTACTGTGAAGAAAGTTGAAAATTTTTTGCGTGTCAACTTCTCATTAATAATTAGCGACCAAACCAAAAATATAACGTTTAGTAGGTACATCATTCTATTTTTAACCGACTTTAAAAAGAACTAAAATATTTATGCGCGTTACTTTGTACCTTTTTTATTGTACCTACTTAAGTACTTATTTCGATGATTCTTTTTTAAATCGAACGCTCAGCTCTAATAATGCGTATTTTATTAATTATTTTTTCGACTATCTTGTACGTTCTTCTATCTTTCACGTTGTATTATTACTTCAGTTTCGTTTGCGAGCAAATACATTTCATGACATTTTCAACAATTTTATTAAACATCTTACATGTGTTACATAGGTTGTAAAATCGGTACCAACAACACGCATTTAAACTGTTTTAAATACCGTATTGACGTGAAAATGACGTCAAAGTATGGGAAGACTTGTAATTTTTTAAACGGTGCTCAATGGTCGCTCGCGATCCTGTAATTAGTTGGAATGTAAGGTAGAAATATTCGCCATGCGTGACTAATGATATAGGAGGCGTTACTCGTTCCCGCGTATAATAACATATTTTTTTGTAGGTACCTAGAACAAGGTATACGATTGACAACCATGTCAATGAAAAGCAAAGGCAAGATCCAGGTTTGAGTAAGTTTGCCTAGAAAATATCGACGCTTTTCTTGAGGGCTGGTTATAGTTACTCGTTGATAGGGTATGTGCATCTGCTCGATATAACTTACAACTTAATTTAAAAAACCGCACGGCTTTACGGGAGATAAACGAGGTAGCAATAAAACAAAGGGGTAATGAAATTATTAAGCATTTAATTTGAAGCAATACTCGAATCGATGGGTGACCAATCGCCTATCTATAGAGTAAATATACATATATATATTTTTTAATTTTTTATATTTCATATGTCTATAGGTACCTATATAAATTTCATCTTGTTGAACAGTTAAGATTTTTTTTAATCTTTCTTTCTTTGCTATGTATTATTTGATATTTCTGTTTTTGGTGTACAATAAAGTGTATTATTATTATTATTATTTTATATTAAATTGGTTTTAGTGTGGTTTATTCAAATGTATAAAATATATACAATTTATATCAAATGTAATAATCGTCGTTTCAACTATAATTAAAAATATATTTTTCAAACTACTTTTTAAATATAGATATGTAGGTAGGTATATGATGTAATTTCTCATACACCACATGTTATTTTATAATCATCTATTACATTGTTAAAATTAATGTGTAGGTGCCTCTGTGTACGTGTGTGTTGCTTTCCCACGGTGCATAATTACTCAGACTTGTATAAATCTCTATACCTATATAAGTTTTATAGAATCAAATGAAAGTAGCTTATACGTACAATAAAATAAAACGACTTCAACGGACTATATTAGATTACGTTTTATTATAAAGACTGAGCTGTGCCCACGACTTCGTCCGCGTGGAATAGTGACTTTGGACAGCAGTTTTTCGATATATCTTTTAGTTTATTTTGGATTATAAACATCGTCGTTTGGGTAGGTATTTACATGTATGAGTCTTTAAATTGAGATAACTTTTTTACTTATGACCCGATTGATATTAAACAAACACTACTTAAATGTTAAGTGAA
This sequence comes from Melitaea athalia, assembly GCA_905220545.2. Taxonomy (NCBI): domain Eukaryota; kingdom Metazoa; phylum Arthropoda; class Insecta; order Lepidoptera; family Nymphalidae; genus Melitaea; species Melitaea athalia. Next base: position 4,585,284 of record HG992176.1, on the reverse strand, counting down.
GCTTAGCACCTTTACCATATTAGTGAAAACTGCATCTGAATCGGATAAGCGGTTTCTGAGGTTTCTGTGATTATATGTATTGATGATTGATTAGACATTTCTTGATTTACGCTCTTTTATCAGGATCTACTTTATACAACTACTCAAAAATAGTTATATAGAATAGTTAGCGTCCCTGAAAGTACAGTGATTAGAATTATGCGTTTAATAATTTATACATGGTAATTTTTAATTTATAAATATTTTTTTTATGTTTTGTACATACATATTAAGTTTTAATTCTTTTGCTTGGTTATTTTATAATATTTGAAATATTCCAAACGGTAAACGGGTAGGTTACAATTTTGCGGAATGGTTAATAATTCAGTGATGTAACGGATAGTAGTTTGGCCGGATACCGGATAGCCGGATATCCGGCTAACCATGTGGCCGGATAGCCGGATATCCGGCCGCCGGATATCCGGCGGAACTTAGCTGTTTGGTGAAATTTAACAAACTATCTTTCAGCACCTTGCAGCAGTGTGTACAGCGAAAGAATTTTTCTGAAGCTGGCCATTTTATGAAGAGAAGCGAAACCGCTTGCTACCTCTCAATGCAGAGAAATTATTAGTTTTTTTTAGTAATTAGAGTATTTATTTACCATAATTTGCCCTTAGTGCAGTATGAGTACCTAGGTACTAATTTTTATTTTCTTTCTATTACATTCATTTACTATTGTGTGATTAAAAATTTACAACTAAAACTAATTATATTTCTTAAGTGATACTAAGACTAACTAAATAAAGCAAATAATTGAGTCGTATAGAAGCAAATATAGCAATCTCCAATCGGAGTGGTTTTAAGAAATTTAAATAAAATATTTTTCTGTAATTAAACCTATGTTTTTTTTTTTTTTGAACCAAGTCTATTTTATTGTTAAAATGCATATATGCTAGCCTTTAGATGATAAAAATAATAAACGATAATGGTAAAATATTGGAAAAATGACAGGATATTATTGTTAGGTCTGTTTGGCAAAAAAGTGGATATTGCTATATTTGCTTCTATACGACTCAATTACTTAATAATATATATTTTTTATCCAGGTTACAGGTATCGGATATCCGTTTTATCTTTACTTAAAATATATGTGACGTATACCTACTGAACGACGCCGCGTTGGCGCAACGGTCACAGCACTGGATTGTGCTTGTTGCGCTGGCGGTTGCGGGTTCGATCCCCACATATGACAAACATTTGTATTGGCCATGCAAATGCTTGCCGTGGTCTGGGTGTTTGTGCAGTCCTTGTGGGTCTCCACACCGTGCCTCGGAGAGCACGTTAAGCCGTCGGTCCCGGTTGTTATCATGCATAGTTCGCGTCATGTAAAAAGAACGCCGTCCTTCAAGTTGCGCAGAAACGATTTATCGGTCTAACCGATGGTATGAGGTAGGGGAGGGGCGTGTGTATCACTCGCCGCATGCTTGCCGATGTGCTGTTGGTTGGACAGTTCGACGTCGACTCAAAATCGCTCGCGCACAAGTCTTAAATTACGAAATAGTTTTACATAGGGAAGTGAGAAAAATGATTTATAATGTATAGTGTTTTATGAAGAGAGAGGCTGATAATAATGCAGTTAAGAATTTAAAATAATGTATGAACGACACCCACGATGACTTAATGGAAGGAGTTTCATAACATTTCTTGAAATTTTTGCCATTATATTAAACATTCTACACTAAATCAAACATGTATATAATTCTATTTAATGATATTCTATCTGATAGCGATCGTTACTCATAGTAGGGAATATATCTGCCAGCCCGCATTGGAGCAGCGTTGTGGATTAAGCTCTGATCCTTCTCCTACATAGGGGAAGAGGCCTACTATGCCTAACAGTGAGATATTACAGGCTGAAAAAAAAAACTGAATTACTATCCGGTATCCGGCCGGATACTGAAGTACTATCCGGTATCCGGCCGGATAGTGAAAACAAGGCCGGATAGTGAAAACAAGGCCGGATAGGCCGGATACCGGATAGTTGCCGGATATCCGTTTCATCTCTAACTTAATATGCTTTATGATGTCCTATGACTTCCTTGAAAAAAAAGTCTGTGAAAAAAAGAAAAACGATTTTTTAACTGGCAGCTTTTGAAAGAAATACTTAATTTATTACACTAGTATAGACATTTATAAAAACAATTTAATATCTATGTATATATCTAACAAACCATTACAAGACGCCTAACAGAAACTTCACTCAGTAAATATTTTCCGTCCCGCAACCGAGTAAGTGGTATCTTACCCACCCTATACCGTTCCCCGCACGACCGTCGAATGCAAATCGTCTATATATAAAACATCTAATTCGTATCAAAACAAAAAGCTTGCTTAATTTTAAGGCGAAGTGGGCTACCGGCTTCCAAGCGGTTATTACAGTGCACAATCAGATGTAATTTCAATAAGTATGGACCTGCTCACGGCTACGGTTACCCGATCCTTTATATCCCATCTAATAAACAGTTCGGTATCACGAGAAAGCGAATTGATCTTAAAATTGATGTATTTATCATTACTTTCTCACGAACTTCGATAGATTCCACTTTACATTTTAATCGCGAATAACTAAACGTTCGAACTTACCGATCGTTCTTTTGCGTCTCGTTTCTATGAGGGTTGGATTAAAGGGAGTCAGATGACCAGTGGTCCCTTATAGAGTATTTAGTTTGCTAGTTTTTGGTGTGTGACTTTTTACTTTCACGAAAATATGAACAAATTTTTGTACAGAACATACATTTGTCTGTCGATCTTCAAAGGTTAACACGTGTTTACCTCTCTAGTTATGAAATAGTTGTTTGTTCTCAAAAAAATGGAAACTGACATAAATTTACATCCATATGATACAATACTTGTTACTAGGAATAACTCAAAAACTGCTCGTCAGATTTCGCTCAAATCTAAATGGGACCACACGACAAATCGATAAACCTGGTAAAAAGTTATGAGGTAACACACATAAAGAAATTACAGTCGAATATAATAATTATAATCTCCTCTTTTTAAGACGGTAAAAAAGTTTGTTAACCTTCCTTTTGGAGATTATTTATTCATAGAGTATGGCTGTAACTTCTGGATGCGTGCATATTTTAATCTCTAACCGTTAATATAAACGACAACCAACAACATAATATAATGAAGGATTTTTAAAGTTTGGATGATAAACATAAATCAATGTTTACTACTCAAATTAGTAAGATCGGAAATCCTTTGTCGGGTGTCCGGAAAAACAACACAGAAACACCATACATAAACATTTACCATGAATCAAACAGCTTAACGGACTAACATTGATACTAGGACAACAAGTACACACAAACAAGTCAAAGGATTATCTACACTTGAGTTAATAAATAGAGCACAAATAGTTGTGAAGTAGCGACAACGGCGATGCGACGAGTGTATCTGCGTTACAATAAAACATAATTTCCATTTAGTCGCTGAAAGCCGGCGCAAGGCGCTATTAATCACTCAGATAAACACTGCCAATGAAGGAAGGAAGTCGGCTACGTTTATATTTTGTGTGACAAAATACCCGGCGGTTTGATCCGGACGCAAAAACTGAAGCAGCCTAGCCGTAGTGTTGTGCGTCGTACAACTAATTATATCGATGGTTTTTATTCTCGCTGACTACCAACTAACTAAAGTCAAGGCTAACTCATATAAAAGAGAATACCCAGTAGATAGTGTAGCGTAGATTATAAGAAGATAATATCAGTTTACATGGAAATCATTTTGTTCCCAATTTTCGTTGACCTATATTTTTTTTTTCTGTAAAATGTGATGAAGAGATATTTTTTCTTGAAATCTTTGAAACTTCAAACTTAGATTTGTAATATGAATATTATCTGTCTATATTATATTGACAAAACATCTAATGTTCCAATATATTAATATAATTATATTAATAGTAGATTAGTAGCCAAGGGCTGTAAGGCATCAATTGCAGCCCGCGATATTTAGGCCTATAGTTCGAGGGTGCAATTGATGCTTACACCCGAGCTAACTATTCTGCTTTACATCTCGATTGTGAGGTAAGTAGAAAAAAAACCGGCATTACAATAAAAAAAAACATTTTATTTGTTGAAATTTATAGTGAAATGTTATATCTTCATCACTTGAAGAACTAATGTTTTTTCTTAATTAGCACGTAATTATAAAAAAATCTCAAAAACAAACAATATTTAAAGTAAAAGTTTTCTATTCCCGCCTTTTTTCATTAAAAAGAATCAAGTAAAGAACTTTTTAATTTTTTTTCAAGATCGAAATTGAGCTTCGCGGTTCGATATTTAAAATTGATGACTATTATACTCACACGAAGACAAGGCTGAATAGCAAAGCGACCTCTTTGGTCATTGGGCTGAATGCATGATGTCTATTGCCAGTATGATGGTTAGATGTACGCGAACTTTTTGAAAGAAAGAAGCGTTTTTTTTTAAATTACTTACCGCCCTAGGGCTTTTCTATCTACATTATTACTCTAGAGCGCTAATTAGTCACTTACAAGCCCCATTTGGAGGTAATAATTAAGAACCTACTTACCGAACATGAGAGATGTAAAATATTATAAGACAACATATAGGTTTGTCAATACGCACAAACTTCTAGTGACATTTTGCATAAACATGCAACGTATATAATATAATGGTCTAAGATCCGGGATATAACAAAATATTCCCTCATCTGTTAATTAGATGATACAGTTTTTTATAGGCTGATTTCAATATTCTGAATTTATAAAAACAACCTCTGCCACCATAAGCCTGCTGCAAATTCAACAGATGAGGGAAGATTTAGCTTCTCGGATCTTAGACCATAAAGTTCAGTTTCTATTTTTAAGTTCCGCTGTCAAACATTACTATATCATTGTCATCATGTTACCATATAGTTTAACATTTACTACGAGTGTATTTACTATGAGTCTGTTCGTCTATCTATCAAAGATATAAATCTTTGTTATATATATAAAGATAAATTTGGATATTTAAAAACAGGAAAGTATTACGAGAATTGGTATAATAACAAATAATAGATTCGAGCTCAGAAGTTCCGATACTTACCTACATCTCTGTGACGTCTGCGAGATAGATTATTGTCTGTTAGGCTTTAAAACATCATGCTAAAATTAACTATATCTACCATTCAGAGAACTATCGAAACTAAAGAATTTAGAGAATTTGCGAGGTTCTTCCAAAGGGAATATAAACCATTACAACCGCTTCTGGACGTGCACGCCTGGACTGTTTGTCCACCTGTATTTGGACAACGTGAGGGGAGCGCTGCAGTAACTAAACCTAAGACTTCCGTGAGACCTGACGACATCCCACTTTTTCTTTTTCGTTCCGGAGGTTTTAGCTGAACCGCTTCTACACATACACAATCTGTGCTTAAAGTCAGCAGTGTTCCCAGAGATGTGAAAAATCACGAGCGTTATACCGGTACCCAAGGGAAAGATGTCATCCAGTGTTGAGGACTATAGACCCGTGGCAGTCCTTGCAGCACCGGCAAAAGTTTTGGAGTCAGCAGTGCAGAAGAGATTGTACGCACAAGTAAGCCCTCAGTTAACAGATGCACAGCATGGCTTCCACCTGGCACGAAGCACGGAAAGTAACCTGCTAAACTATATGTCAGATGTTATGATGGCTTTGAATCGGGGGTTCAAATTGATGCTGCATGCTTTGATTTTACTCCACAACTTTTACAGCTTCTTGCAATTTATATGAGTCTACTTACCTTGTAGGTATTACTTGTCGATGTAATTGAAGTCAGTTTTTTTCGTTTGCTAACAAACACAATTGTGTTAAAATATTTTAGTATGTAACTATGTACTATCGCATTAGGTAATGATCCTATAATGGTTGTTATATTTTTATGGCAATAAATAAACACAGGTAAAACCAGAGGATTTGGGCAGTAAGACATAAAACGTTAGAAGTATCTCAAGTATTTGTGTAATAGTTTCTTTGTGGTTTCGAACATCTGCAGTTTGTGGCTTCAATGGAATTTTGTTTGTCTCGATTGCTATCAACACTTTTCGATAAAGGTCGATAATACTTTTTTTATTAATACATATTATCGTATTTAACTACATCACCGTAAAACTGTTTCTAAAATAAAAAATATTAATTTTAGGCATAGGAATGACATTTTTTTTGACGACGCGTTGGCGCAACGGTCACAGCACTGGTTTGTGGCTGTTGCGCTGTCGGTTGCGCGTTCAATCCGCGCACTTGACAAAAATTTGTATTGGCCATACAGATCCGTGGTCTGGGTGTTTGTGCAGTCCTTGTGGGTCTCCCCGCCGTGCCTTGGAGAGCACGTTAAGCCATCGGTCCCGGTTGTTATCATGTACACCTGATAGCGATCGTTTCTCATAGTAGGGAATATATCCGCCAACCCGCATTGGAGCAGCATGGTGGATTAAGCTCTAAGGCCTTCTCCTACATAGGGAAAGAGGCCTATGCCCAACAGTGGGATATTACAGACTGAAGCAAGTAAGCGATTTTTTTATGTTTTATGAGAAATTACAATCGTCCAAAAAGATTACAAAAGAATTTGTTTCACTTTGTGATGCACTGTTAGTGATTATGTTTAAACGCACATTTAGTTTCATATTTTAGGTAATCGTATTTTCATATCAGTCTTAAAACGTCTGCATTTCCCTTCTACATCCTTGCGAAGGAGTCTTGCGACTCATTAAACTCATCGATAACAATTTGACCTTTCATTATACAATGTTATAAAGGATAATTGTCTTTTATTTATTGAAATGTCAATACGTACGAACTCATTTATAATATAATAAATATTCATCGATATTTAAACCGGGCTTCCCGCTCTACGGCTCACATTCGCCGCTTATCGGTGGCGTTTTACATTTTTATTGCAAGCGGATACGGACCGCGTTGCGCCGACTTTATTATTTCTCCCTTGCAATTATTGTTTAGAGAAGCCCAGCGTGACTGGTCGTACGACGGATCGTCCGACCGGTCGCTCGATTGGTTCATGATTTATCATGTACGGGCCTACTATCCGCAAATATGCATTATTTATTCATTTCGAAGGGAAGCTAGCGAGGAAACTGTGCAATTAAATCTAACGTTACACGCATTCTTTTACGGTAATTGTGAACTACTTCACGAGGTATAGGTACACTAGATCGTGTAGGCTGCTTAGAATGATTTGATTAGATTTTGTTTTTTACCTCCTGAGGAACAATTCTGTTTAATATTAGAATCATTTATGTCACAAAGATATCAGTTGTTGGTAGTTGTTGATTTGATTTTGAAGGTTTTGGAATTTTACTAACTAAATCATACCATGATAAATTTTTTTTGAGTTATTAGGTACTACATATTTTTAACTACTAATAAGATATTCTTTTGAAGCCCAATAAATTCGTGAATCTAGACACTTGTGAGATTACCTATTTTAATGATTATTATATTACGTAGATATATTTTTAGGTATTTCAGTAGATAAATATTGAACTATTATCGCTAATTTAATAATAAAAATATTTTTATTAATAAGGAATCTATATCATGTTTTATTATTTCCTGAATAATAACCAATTGAAAAAAAATTTAAAACGGCAAGTAGTTTCAGTTTTTAACACTTAAAACAAACAGGACAAGTGAAATGAAAGAATGAGACGTACAATATCATTTCAATCGCAAACTATCGACAGTTAAAAAATACCTATTATTATAAGTAGGTAACTTAAGTTATAACTATCCACAGACCACATGGTCTAAGAGACGTGGACGGTGGAAGAGCGACCTTCACCGATCTGATAACTCGATGAGACATAGCTTTTATCAAATATAATTTATAAACAAATATGCCTATGATAACTTGCCTATCGAAAAGTGGTCAAGGTTAATTTTATTTTTTAATTTTTTTATTTTTTGCAGGCAAGCCTATATGATTGGTTTTGTAATTACAATATCTTACCTATGATATCAATTTCGATTCGAATAGATCGATGTAGTATCGAATATAGGTATATATTGACCTACCTGTTCACATCTACTTGCCAGGTAGCCATGACCAAAAATAAGAAGGCAAGCCTACCTAGGCATATTCTGTGTGTTAAAAACTATCAATTGATATAAAACTCATTCGGTTGTCATATTAGTGAAGTTGATGAAAAAAAAATTAATTAAAATTAATTAAATTAAAAATAGCCTTGACCACTTTTGGATAGGCAAGTTATCATAGGCATATTTGTTTATAAATCATATTTGATAAAATATATGTCTCATCGAGTTATCCGATCGGTGAAGGTCGATGTTCTACGTCTCCCCTACTAACAGAAATACTCCGTGGAACTATCAGTTATCAACTTCGTAGTTTTTTTTTCAAATCATAATTTTTGATAGGCGTTTGTAAAGGAAGTGCCAGACATCTGCATAAAAAGTCATATGTATTTCAGTTCACATTTAATACGTTTTATGTTCATTATTTTAATATTTAAGTATGTATAGGACGACAGTCTCCACGGGTGATAGGAGGCCTTGTTCGCTTTTTGCATAGAGATTAGGAAATGGGTTTTAACGGGGAGATTCTACCAGCATTTTCACCCCTATTTATATCATATATGTCTATTACTAATTGCTTTTTTAAGTTTTGCATTATTAATTTGTATAATACTGTTATTTTTGTTCAGAATAAGTAAAAATACACGTAAACATGTAGGTACGTAAAAAGTACGAAATATTCCAAAAGTAATTGTTTAGTAGTAACGACGCCATACCTATGCAAATAATGTGTTTTCTAATAAAGACGAACATTTTGTTTGTACGTCCGTTACTAGGTACATAAGAAAGACTTGTGGCGAATCAAAGGAAGTTACTAGGTATTAACTGGTTTAAATATTAATTAAAATATATTTAAATATATATCTTTTGTATTTTGAAATTGGAACTATAAACTTTCAGAAGAATTTAAAGTACCTACCTGCTTCTAAAACATTACTTACCAAACAATATTCAATTTTTATCTTCTTTTAATGTACTTTTGATTTTTCTTCATTCAATAATAGTAGGTATATACGTTTAACATTACTTGCGAAATGTTTAACATTTCTCTTTTTTAAATGTCATTTTGATTTTCCTTTTAACGATTCGTTCTTCAAAGTGTAATGACATTAACACGAAGAGCGAATGACAGTCGCTTGCGCCGCAGTAGCAATATCCGCGCGGAAATCGTTCAGACTGCCCCGCGTTATGTGAACGCAGTCTTGAACGTCCTTTGAGATTTTGATTCTTTTCCCGCCTAGTTTTGACACTTGCCAAGAATTTTAAACTTTTTCTTCTTCTTGATACTTAGACGCCGCGTTGGCTCAACGGTTATACAGCACTGGTTTGTGGCGGTTGCGCGGGCGGTTGCGGGTTCGATCACAACATTTGTAACATTTGTACTATATTTGTTTTAACAACATTTGTATTGGCCATACAGATGTTTGCCGTGGTCTGGGTGTTTGTGCAGTCCTTGTGGGTCTCCCAATCGTGCCTCGGAAAGCACGTTAAGCGGTCGGTCCCGGTTGTTATCATGTACACCTGATAGCGATCGTTACCTACTCATAGTGGGGAATATATCCGCCAACCCGCATTGGAGCAGCGTGGTGGATTAAGCTCTGATCCTTCTCCTACGTGGGGAAAGAGGCCTATTCCCAACAATGGGATATTACAGGCTGAAGCGATACTTAGTTAACATAGCGTCGTCTATTGTTATGAAAACAGTTTTTGGTGAATTGCTTATTTGTTAAATTTGCTTCATTATGCAGTAGTCATTTCTAATATTGTATCACGATCACGATTCAGCCTGTAATATCCCACTGTTGGGCATAGGCCTCTTCCCCATGTAGGAGAAGGATCGGAGCTTAATCCACTACGCTGCTTCAATGCGGGTTCGACCATAATTAATTTAAATTATAAGTTGGAACATTAAACAAAACAGTATATAATTATGCGTGTGTGTTTGTGATGGTAGTGTGTGTAATGTTTTATTATTATTGATTAAATGTATTTTTAATGCATAATTTAAAAAATTAGTATTCTGCACTCCTATATAGAGATATACCTAAACTTTAATTGTGCGAAATTTCATTCTTCTCCGTCCGCGCAATTTTCGTAAAAAGGGGTGCAAAGTTTTTGATTCACGTATTACTATAGATAATAAAGTTAATTATTTAATAATCACCTGAGTTTTACAGTTAAGTCTGTCATTTATAGGCAACTTCCCATGTCTTTTCAAATTTTTTTTTTCAAATTTATCGATTTTAAAGTTTTGTATTAATGAGCTGTACTTATACTACTGCTTCATGTTTTTCACGTGTGATTTCGGCTATAGCATGCCTCCGCGTATTTTTATTTTACATTATAATAAATAAATTCCTCACACTCAAAGGCCCCCACTAGGATTTCCGCCTGTGTCGGGGCCATTCGTAATACTTGTTATTAACAAAAAAAAAAAAAAAGTTTTTAATACACGTTATGAAATAACTATATTCATTGATTGATTGGTTCAGCCTGTAACATTCCACTTTTAGACATAGGCCTCTTTCTCCATGTAGGAGAAGAATCGTCTATTAGGTGTCTATGATAACAACCAGGATCGAAGCTTAATGTGTTCTCCGCGGCACGGTGGAGAGATCCACAAGAACAGACACCCAGACCGGAAAGAAATCTTTACACAAATATTCATAACGAGCGAGAATCGAACCCGGAATCGCCGATGTTGAGTATAGGTATATATAAGGCACACGGACCACAATTTATACCAGAGCGATGCACTACTGTACTATTTTTATGGGAAATGTATAGGTACTTAAAGATAATACTAAAAGATTAATTGAAGAAAAATATGTACCCATTGCTGCGTTATTTAAGTTTTGCCCCAAAAAGGAAAGCGTATCACTTTGAGAAAGGTTTGTGCGTAACTTAGTAAGCAATAAAGAACTAAATATAATTACTAGTATTACATAGATATATGTACATATATTAAAGAACTATTAGCTGACCCGGCGAGCTTCGTACTGCCTAACAGTCGATTCTTAAAAATTTTTTTTTTAATAATACTTACCCTTCCCGATACCCCTCCACTAACTCTTAAACTTTATTGTATGGTATTAAAGTTCAAATTGACTTTTAAGTATTATTATACGAATCTTTTGTATGGGAATATAGAAAAGTGTTGTTTTTAGACTTTTCAGGCATTTTTTTAAATTTTTCTCTCCGTAACAACCATCCTCGTACTTCAAGAAATATTATAAAAAAAGAATTAGTGAAATCGGTTCAGCTGATCGCGAGATTTGCGCTTAGCAACAAATTCAGCGATTCATTTTTATATATATAGAGAAGACTAGCTGACCCGACAGACGTTGTCCTGTCTTTTGTATGGGAATATATAAAAGTGTTGTTTTAAGATTTTTTAGGCAATTTTTTTTATTTTTTCTCTCCCTAAGAACCATCCTCGTACTTCAAGGAACATTATAAAAAAAGAATTAGCGAAATCGGTTCAGCCGCTCTCAAGATTTGCGCTTAGCAACACATTCAGCGATTCATTTTTATATATATATAGAGATTTCAGAGATATTTCGATAAAATAGTACCCTGTTATACAAGTAAGTAGACAATTGCAGCTTCACCTCTATTTCTTGCGCCAGAACAAATAATAAATGATCACAGCGCTGTTCCCATACGGTTATATTTTTATTATCATGTGTTCTTATACTCGTGGAATTAGTCTGTAGTCATAATACATAATGGTCGATTTACACCAGGCGAGCGAATGCTCATTCTATCCCCACTACATCAGATTCTTATCAAATTCTTTTAGTGTAAACAGGCGTAGAGCATTCTTTTGTTATTATATATATGAATACGAGTGTTCCAAGATCAAGAAAGAATGCTCTTGTCTCTAGCTCTAGCTCTTTGTTCGTTTTGTCTAAATCCACCCTAATATTGTAAAAATATTTATTTCATGACATTATGCTTTTTTATTTAAGAGTTTAATTCAATTATTTTTTATTATTATTAAATTATAAAAATGAAGTTGTATAAACCATAAAATTGGTGAAAGACTAGACGTGGTATTTTGTTTATTGGATCTATTGATCGATAAAATTATAAGGTCTAAGAGACGTGGAAGAGCGACCTTCACCGATCTGATAACTCGATGAGACATGTTTTTTATCAAATATAATTTATAAACAAATATGCCTATAATAGCTTGCCTATCGAAAAGTGGTCAAGGCTAATTTTTTTTTCTTTTTTTTTTTTTAGTTTTTGCAGGCAAGCCTATATGATTGGTTTTTTAATTACAATATCTTACCTATGATATCAATTTCGATTCGAACAGATCGATGTAGTATCGAGTATAGGTATATATTGACCTACCTGTTCACATCTACTAGCCAGGTAGCCATGACCAAAAATAGGCAGGCAGGCAGGCTAGGCATATTCTGTGTGTTAAAACTATCAATTGATATAAAACTCATTCGGTTATCATATGAGTGATGTGTATGAGTACACAACGTACAAAGTACACATGTCAGAAGTGAAACCTCTTTAGCAAACTAATTTAAAATTATTTACATAGATTTACAAAATAGCGCGGCGTGCAGCGCGACCCGGCGCGACCTTCCATGTCGTTTTCCCGTTGCATCTGGTTTGAAATCACAACGATTCTATAGAAGTTTCACTTCAAAAACATTGCAAATTTGTAACTTAATTTTTATTTAGGTATAAGTATAATACAGAAAATTTCAACGAAATATATATCATCAGTTTATTTTCGACGTACGTAAAGAAAACTCGACATCTTTCACGCCAGGCATCACCCATCTATCTATTCGGTCACATATTTATTAATCCACCTCAAGATAACCTAATAACGCTCCCCGCGAAAACAAAATTGCTCTAAGGTGAAATCCTCCGAGGCTGACATTATTTGAATTAAATCTGGTTAGAATCGACCAATAGGGTGACGATGAGCATCAGTACCCGTCCTGGGCTCCAATCACTTTTGTGAATTTTGAATTTTGTGTATTACGTTCCGTAAAGCACTTTGATATGCGGACGCCCCAGGGGCGAATCAAACCATTATAGTGGGAAGCAAACCTTATACGGCACATGTCTGTCGCTACAGCCACGAGTGATTCCGTAAGATTGCAAAACTGTCACTTGACTAAACTGAGTAGATTTGTTATGCAGTGCATTCACATTTTGATAGAAATAATTATATCAAAGCAGTAAAATGTATATAAAATAATTTTTCGCCCTTCTACTTGTTGCACGAGCTATTTTCCGCAGCTCGACGTCTTCATGCGCCTATTCTGCGTAGAAAATGCGCATTTTTTTCTCCCTTAAAAATCTTTTGCGTTTAAAACAAGTCATACAGTATATGTATATTACGTATTGGTATCGTAGTATACATATACTTATGTCAAGTTTGAGTATTTTGTCTGTTAATAATTTTGCATATTAAAGCATCAAAAGTGCTTTTCCGAGACTTAAAGTGGTGCCTTTACTATAAGAAATAATCACAAAGTATCGTATCAAAATAATGAATAATCTTTATACATAGTAATTAGTACCTATAAAATTAAGTCACTTCCCGCCGTCTGTATGCTTAGATCTTTAAAACTACGCAACGAATTTTGATGCAGTTTTTTTTTAATAGATAGAGTGATTCAAGAGGAAGGTTTATATGTATAATACATGCATAATATGGTAGAAAAACACTGATAATTTTAGACTAGAGGTTTCTAACGTATCTTTTATTGTTGATAGTATTTAGTATCATCATTGCACCCGTGCGAAGCCGGGGCGGGTCGCTAGTTAAATTATATAAAAACTATAAAATCATTGCAACTGTTAGAAAGGATTCTTGTACGTTTATGTATAACTTATACAATTGTTTAAGGACTAAAGGAGGGATTTTCGATTTCCGGTTAATTTCTCTTATAATATCGACTTGCCATTCCCACTTCCGGAACAGGAATTTGTTCTCTCTTTCCATTACTACGGGAAGATAGAGATAGTACGTAGGTATTTTAAGCGTTAGAGGCTTTCATTTTCAAAGGAGATTGGTTCGCTGTAATTAAGACTGATTTTATGTATTTCGTATGCAATTACAGTAAATATTACATTGGATTTAAATATTGCGATCTTCTTTTTATCAGACTATTTTTTGGTTTTGAAATATCGCCAACATCCACTATGTTGAATGGTAGGTATATTTGGAAAGTAATATAACAGATATAAAAATGATAATGATAAAATAAAGATTACATAAATATTTATGAAAAATATACAAATAATATATATTTAAGTTGGTATTTTTAATATATATATACATATATATTAATACGTGAAGCATAAAACTTTGTAGGTACCTTTGGAGGAGTATAACATTTCTTACACTTATCTATATATATATATAAATCAATGCCACTTTTCGTTGTAATTTTATAACTCAAGAACGGGCTCACATATCCATACCAAATATTTAGGCTTTGTTCGGACTATTTAGTAGATGGTTTATGTGCAGTTTGCACAAAATCGGTGGAGCGGTTCTTCATTTATCACATTTTTTGTAACAAAGAAGGATCATTTTGTTAATGGCGATTTTGCTGTCAAATTGAAACTTTTTCAGTCTTGTACTGACAAGCATGTTGTTATGTCATTCATTTCTGTCATTTCATTTTGGACGTGCTTCGATTAAAGCAAATTAAGACATAAAAACCCAGGGATATAGTACGTCACAAAAATAATTAACGCCCAATAAAGTGGGCACGGGACGACTAGTAGTTTATATAGAGAAGTAGTGCAGCATGCTAATAAGTTTTTAAAACGATGCATAAAAATATATTCAATCAATAAATAAAAAAAATTCTCACACTACCATGTATCTGACATACACACGCATATCGTCTTTTGTTGATTGTCAAAGTCTGTAGTCAAATTGAAAAATTTAAAAAAAGGTTCTTTCTTTTCATAATTTTTTGTTTTTTTTCTTTCATTTAAATTTTCAATTATGATCGAATTTCGACCTTTGGGCGATCACTAGTATTTTTTTAAAAAAAATTTATATTTAGGTCGGCAAACAAGCGTACGTCTCACCATCAGGTAAGCGATTACCGTAGCTTATAGACGCCTGCAACAAAAATTTTATAAAATATAAATTTTACTATCTTAGCAACACATTCAGCGATTCATTTTTATATACTTATATAGAGAAGAGATAGATAGATTAACACTGTTCATATATATTTTATTATGATACTGATGACCGAATTTTCCCTTTAACAATATCAGTATTGACGGTTACGTTTCAGAGGCAGAAGAGAATTTAAGGAGGTGTAGCCTTATTTTGTCAGAGGTCAAAATGAAAGTATTTTTAAATATTAAAACTAGCCACCGAATTCAGCCAGCCATTGTAAAGCCGGTGACCGGTAAACAGTCGTAAATTCCATGGCTAATATTTGTCATAGCCTAATGATTGTAAAGGGCGGTGCCACAATAAAGTAATACTTTATAGCCCGTGTGTTTGTCCGTCCGTGCGTCATAGGCGCGCCCTATATATTTGCCTTTCGTGTGCTCATTTTAGGATTTACTAATTAAATTATGTTGTTCGAGATAAATTAGTCCAATATTATTAATTAATCAATGCATTTTAATTGACTACCACTCGGCTATAGTAATGCCTGTAGGCTCCTAAATAGACGTCACGGGTTCGATTCCCGCTCGGAGTCAATGTTTGTATATGTACAAATATTTGTTTTTGGTCTGGGTCGGTCTGATCGGATTCTTGTGGCTCTACATACCCGCCTCGGATTTTTGTACGCCTGTGTATCATTCGTATATTTTTATTAGTTTACTAGCTTCTGCGCGCGACTTCGTCGGCGTGGACTCCGCTCCTATTGGACTTAGCGTGTATTAGCGTGATGATATATAACTTATAGCCTTCCTCGATAAATGGGCTATCTAACACTGAAAGAATTTTTCAAATCGGACCAGTAGATCCTGAGATTAGCACGTTCAAACAAACAAACAAACAAACAAACAATCAAACAAACAAACTCTTCAGCTTTATTATATTAGTATAGATTACCAAAAAAAATTTATGGAAAACCATAAATGATTTGACTATGCACTATGGATTTTTCTTAATTAACACGTGTTTTATAATAATAGAATATAGAAGTTTTTAATAAAAAATTAATATAATATATTTTATTTAAAAATTACAAAATTCTACATTTTTTTTACTTAAAAAGTACTTAATTTATTTTATGTGTAATAGTTTCTTTTCTGTTTTTGTTTTAAACAATTCCACATCAATAAAATATATGAAAAGAAATTACATTTTAAACTGCCCTAATTCATGTTTAATTCACGTATGTCAAGGAGTTTAATAGCGAAAGGCGTGGTTACATCAGGATATGTCTTTCTGATTAATTTATGGTAAACAGTGTATGTGTATTCAGCGGCAATAAACATAATTTTTTTAACCCTTTACCTATAAGACGTGTCGTTTTGAACGATTAATACTTGACGTTTAGGCTAGTAAAAATAGACGTTTTTTTTGGTCAACCTCGCACTAAATTTCCGATCTAATTTTAGTTTTTTATTAGGTTAAGGGTCACTTACTGACCATAAAAACATAAAATGCTGACAGATCCATGTGGAGCTTCGATCACAATCTTAAAGAAAAGTTTTTGGCCGATATCTCGAAAACTATCAACTTTAGGGCAAAAGTTATTTAGACCTTTTTTGTAGACAATAAAATTTCGCATTTTTTATTTCCTGTAAACTTTTTTGTGAAACTTACCGTTTAAGATTTATGGCCCATTTAATACATGCTTTTTTCATTTTTGGCCACTAACTCTTCAAATATTGGATTAATCAATAAAATGCATATACCCTTTTTTAAGATTACTTTATTCTCTACAACTTTTGTTTAAAACTTTTTTTTCTAATATCCATACTTTTCGAGTTATAAAACGTTTAATGTTTGACTACCGGGCGTAAAGTCAAAAATTTCAAGGTACGCATAGAATATAATGGCACAAATTCAACAAACTAATTTAAAAAAATATTCCGATTATTTATGTACTTAAAAATTTATAGTTCATTTCCTTACCTGCGATAGTAATTAATTTTTATTTTTTATTTTGTTATATTTCTTACAACTAAACTTCTTCGTTACACTCTTCGGAGGAATACAAGGAAGACTGTAAAGCTTCAATGATCTCTTTATCTTCATGATCAAACACATCAATGTCAACCGACTCTTCGTTGGAGGCGAAGTTTACTGTCGGTTGATTTGTACATGATTCTGCCGTGCAATTCTCGCAAATCACAGTGCACTCTAAACCTGCTTTCCTGCACCCACATGCTCTACTACCACAGCCAGTTCGGCATTTGCAAGAAATTAACTCGAGTAGCCTAGGAGGTGCCGCAGGAGATGTTGAAGCAATCGGTAGAAGGCCCTGAGAGGTTCGTGTCCACCCCCATTCCATTAGAGTTGAATTTGTGCCATTATATTCTATGCGTACCTTGAAATTTTTGACTTTACGCCCGGTAGTCAAACATTAAACGTTTTATAACTCGAAAAGTATGGACATTAGAAAAAAAAGTTTTAAACAAAAGTTGTAGAGAATAAAGTAATCTTAAAAAAAGGGTATATGCATTTTATTGATTAATCCAATATTTGAAGAGTTAGTGGCCAAAAATGAAAAACGCGTTCATTAAATGGGCCATAAATCTTAAACGGTAAGTTTTACAAAAAAGTTTACAGGAAATAAAAAATGCGAAATTTTATTGTCTACAAAAAAGGTCTGAATAACTTTTGCCCTAAAGTTGATAGTTTTCGAGATATCGGCCAAAAACTTTTCTTTAAGATTGTGATCGAAGCTCCACCTGGATCTGTCAGCATTTTATGTTTTTATGGTCAGTAAGTGACCCTTAACCTAATAAAAAACTAAAATTGGATCGGAAATTTAGTGCGAGGTTAAATGCTTTATTGACTGGCCTAGTTCTCACCTTGTCAATAAGATAATGGCTTAATTGTTTATTTACATTTTTTACGTAATTTTTTTTGGATAAAGTAACCTACCTAACTTTGTGTAGTACAAAATTTAATCTAAAAAAGAAAAGATAAATCGTTGTTTTGAATTTTATGGCTTATATAACTACGTACTCTATTATATTATGCTTGTATTATACATATAAACCTTCCTCTGTAATATATATAAATATATATCTATACTTAATATATAATATAATAAAGCTGAAGAGTTTGTTTGTTTGATTGTTTATTTGTTTGTTTGTTTGTTTGAACGCGCTAATCTCAGGATCTACTGGTCCGATTTGAAAAATTCTTTCAGTGTTAGATAGCTCATTTATCGAGGAAGGCTATAGGTTATATATCATTACGCTAAGACTAATAGGAGTGGAGTCCACGCCGACGAAGTCGCGTGCAGAAGCTAGTAATATTATATAAGCTGTTACAGATATTGTGCAGTCTAGCGAACTGTACGTCAAATTGTAATGTTTATGTTGAATTTTTACGTTTTATTAGTATTTAAAATATTATCTGTGAATTACTCCTAATTTTTCATTCCGTAAAAACCTTCTACAAAGTATTAGAAAATTTCCACAAAAATAAATCTGAAATGGTCCAGCCGTTTTCGAGCTTTGAGTTTAGCAATCATTATTTTAATTTTATCACAAAAATGAAGTTAAAATTTAATATAAATATTGTAAAAATAACTTCCTATGCAAAACAAAGCATAAACGCGTGAAGCAGTAACCTAGCAGTAAATGTATAAATTAAGATTTATTTTCGTCAATTTTATTCAGTAACTTAAGTATTAACGTAAAATGTAAATTAATAAAATTCTAGGATATTTAAAGTTGTGCACTGTGCAGTCCTCCTGTTCGTCAAAATGTATTTACAAGCAGTATTGGTCGAGGAACATGCCTTAACAAGTGCACAAAGCCTTGATCACTTAAGGGTATGGACGAAGCGAGCTTGCATTATTAACACCTCCTCAGCCTAGTAGCTGCTCCATCTTTAATGACTCGAGCACCTGTGACGCTGTGGGCCAGCGAGACGTACTCCCGTACTAAATATATACTGTACCAATTGAGAATTACTCTTGCAATTCAATTGATTATGACTTTTTTCTGAGTCGCATGAAATCAAGACGAAATATTAAAAATGCCTCATAATTATCGCCAAATATTGCCTCTTATAATATATTTTAAAACAGAAATATTTTTGACGAACTCATAGTTCGATTAATTCTAAACTTATTCTTATCGTTAGTTGTAGATCATTCGAAATTGATAAGGCGTTGTTTTGTAATTATATTGTGGTGTGTGGCGATGTAGGTAATGGTTCTGACGCAACGTTTATTTTAGTCGAATTTGAAATCAGAGAACAATACGCAAATTCACCTGGCAATTTAATGGTTACGTTCAGAAACAGTCGTGCCGTGTGTTGTTAGCGATGTCCGTTTAGTTCGAAATGTTTCCGTAAATCTTACTTGAAAAGCCGAGTTGTACTCTATTAACAACGTATGGGTAGCACGCATCGTATACGTTTCAACTGAAACGTGCAATCTAATTGTTTACAGATTTTGAACTACATTAGAAATTTTTTATGAAGAGGGAATTGACAAATGTGAGAAGAGTCCGTAATCTATATCGCCGACTATTTATTCATTTGTGATCTAGATAGTTTTGGTCATATCAGTTTTTGTTTTGAAAATAGAAAAAAAAATGTATGTACAATATGAATTAAAAATTAGAAGTTTATTTTATAAAAATCTTAATTAATATATAATTGGCTAAAGGGTCTGTATGTTTATTTTAAACGCGTGAAAAGCGATGCTTTCTTTAATATACGAGCATGACGTTAGCCTTTCCTACGTTGTAGCAAAAGTTTTTTTGGTAATATAAATGTATTTTTTTTTTATGTAACTAGATCGACAAACAAGCGTACGGCTCACCTAATGGTAAGCGATTGCGGTAGCTTATAGACGCCTGAAACACCAGAAGCAAAGCAAGTGGAGCAAGTAGGTGCAAAGTAAGGTGACCAGAGCTCTCCCCAGGAGCTCTGGTCACCTTACTCATCAACAGGAACACAATACTGCTTGAAAACAGTATTATTTAGCTGTCGTCTTCAGTAAGGTCGAGGTACTACCCTAGACGGGCTGTTCCATATTTTGAGCAGGAAATTTTCATGCTGTGCCCTATCTCATTTTGTCGATACTTATGGATCTGATCGTTATCATCGCGTCTAAAAGAATTACAAAAATATAGGTCAGACCAGACGTAAAAGAAAATTAAACTTTTTAATTTTATTAAGTTTAATTAATAACTTTTAATTGATTTAATGAATGTGTCATTAATAATTAAATGAATAAATTTGTTTTCCATATTTTCATATTATTTATATTCAAGACACGTGCATTATTGATCCAGTGGAAACACACCTTTAGTTAAGCCTTACACGAAGGAATCGTGGCCCCACGCTCTGAAGTATTGTTAGGGCAACAGTTATTATGACTTAACGCAGACTTGTCACGTAGTCCAGGATCCACGGTCCATTTTTGCACTTGATTACTATTAAGCTTCTTTCCCGTGAGTATTTTCATTTTAATGAAATGCCCAACAATTTCCTGTACGAAAACTCTCGATTGTGGTTGGTAATAGCAGGGATAAAATATATTAATCACATGATATGACTCACGGAAAATTAGCTTGTTAGTAATCAAGTTCAAAAATGGACCCTGGATCCTGGACTAATACTTGCATTCGTCAGAGAAATGTGTAGAAACTTGTATTCTATGTACATTCCTGATTAACTTCATATAAGCATTAAAATAATCATTTAAAGTATATTTAATTTACATTTGTGTCACTTGAAACGTATGAAAGTAATTTTCCTGGTATGAGATGATGTATAATTTTTTTATCCCGGTCGAGAGTTAAAGACAAATCGGTTTTTAGCACTTCCCCTTAGATATTTATAATAAATACACTACAGTATTTGCTAAATAACGTTACATAATAAATGAGAGTCTATTTACTTTGTAAGGTATTGCGCAGTCACTGTCGCACAAAACAGTAACAATTCGTTACATCAATGGAAAACGTTTACAACGGTACAACCACTGTCAATATAAGGTGACAGGATTGAAATTATCACGCAAGTAAGAGTAATATAAAAATACTAGCTTCTGCGCGCGACTTCGTCGACGTGGACTCCGTTCCTATTGATCGTAGCGTGATGATATATAGCCTATAGCCTTCCTCGATAAATGGGCTATCTAACACTGAAAGAATTTTTCAAATCAGACCTGTAGATCCTGAGATTAGCGCGTTCAAACAAACAAACACTTCAGCTTTATTATATTAGTATAGATTAAAGTAAGATAGTCTACAAGTTCTACATACTTAATATTCGTTTTCAACACGATGTATATATGTGTATATCTGTAATGTTTATACTCAGGTACTGTGATGGTTTCCTTATCAAAATATAGTATTGATATGTGTACACTGGATTTCTGAAATATTCTACCTATATCTTTCTTTGACATAACTTTTGTCGAGAATAGCTGATGAGTGACTTAATATTTAGCTACTCTTTTATATCGATACAGTCCAAATAGAAAAGTTTAAGCATTATTATACTGTAACCGATGTTCACTACTTTAAAAGAGATAAAAACCGAAACGTTCAGACAACCTATTGATGGAATTTAATAAACTAAAAAAAAATCGTTATTACAGTTTCAAAATTTAATATTGCAATATTCCACGCAAAGAAGAATGAAGTTAAAAGATAAAATCGACAGTTTAATATTTCGTACCTGATACTGTTCCGCTATAAATGGGGCTATAATATATGCTTGTAGCAAAATAAACGCATTCTAGAGTCCACACAGCCCTCAACACAACGCTATTAAATTTTTTCTTGTGCATTTTCTTCCTGCTAACTGCATTGTTCCAATATTTGCCGATGGCGTATAGTAGGCATGTAATAAACTATCAATGGAAATTATTCTCTACGTCAGCTGCGTGGCAGTGAAACATTGATATTAGATCTTTTTTGAAATGTACCGTGCTTTGAAAGAAAAACAATATGTGACAACTTGACAAGTTAGGTGAGTTAAAGAAAAACCGTATCCTTGTTGCCTCACTGGCACACCTGAAAGCCAACCAATCAATAAATCAAGCATTATAACTAGGTACTAAAGTAACGTAAAGTAAGTAAAATATGATGTTAACTTATGTTTACGCGAATTTTACTCATTAAAATGAAACAAATTTTTCGGATTTTATCGTGGTTTATTAAGTTCTTTAAATTTCCTACGTTTCGGATACTTTACAGCAACAATGGCCACGGGAGGACTCCCATGACCATGGTTTCTGTTAAGTAAGCAGTGATTAGTACAAAGTTTACGTGTCTGTGGTTTCGCCAACAGCCAGTTGATATAGAGCTACATATTTTATAATAATTGTATACATAAACAATGACAAACAATATACATTAAGTAACAGACTGCATGTGGCCATCAAACCCCCAACATGCGCCAAAGGTCTAGTCAAAATAAGTTACAAAAAACAAGTTAGATTTGCTTAGGAACTATTGGTTTCATTTTAGGGAACGTTAAAGTGAAGCCTGAAGGCAATGCCGCTTGCAGTAAACTTTCTTTCTCAATGTTTATTTTCGAAATCAAATTTCCAATTCTTTCCTACTGTTTACTTGTTATTCCCAAATGACCATTATAATTTGTTGACTGAAAATTTCATTACCGAAAAATATATATAAAAATATTACGGTCACGATTGATGTTTACATTTAATTTAATTATTTATAGTTAATATACAGAATATGATACTAGAGACAAATAATAAAAGAACTTTAGTCGTATAACTCCGGTAACATGCGATGATTGTGGCCGGCAAGCTGTATCGATGGGCTCTCCCCTACTAAGTAGGGCACTGTGGGTCCGTGGGTGCATAATGCAGATTATGCTATACTGTATGTGCACAACGACATATCTATCGCAGATACGTCGGTTAGGAACGAATGGAAAACCGATTCGCTTTGACGACTTTTATAAAAAGTAGCCTTTGACGTTCAATAGGGTAGATTTTATCTTTATAGAATGATTCATTTTTCTCCTCCACAATAAGATTATGAAAGAGTATTTGTTTGAATGGCTTCATTCTATCCATTCATTTGGATAGTGAATTTTTAATCATACACGCAAACCGCAATGGCGTCGAAGGATTTATTTTATTTAATCCTTATCAAACCGGTTTTCTATTAAAACGTAGAAATATTTCATTGTTTTTACTTTGTGCAAACAATTTAATATCAGACAAATATTTTTTAGATATTCTTTATTTTTTTTTGTCGTCAGATTTTAAATTTTATGTTCGTTTTCATTCGAGAATGTGTTTTTTACCTATAGAGTATTTAATTGTCTAAATTAACTATAGAACAGAAATGAAAATTCACGTAAGCTTGTACTGGAATTAATCGCGGGCATTTATATTAATCCTATTAAAATAATATTAAGGCTATGATGGAGAATTCATATCATCACAAATTCACATATTAAATACTGTTTCCCTTTTCTAGCTATTATTAAAAATGCTATCATACTCATATTATATTATCGTTAAATTTTT
This sequence comes from Melitaea athalia, assembly GCA_905220545.2. Lineage (NCBI taxonomy): Eukaryota > Metazoa > Arthropoda > Insecta > Lepidoptera > Nymphalidae > Melitaea > Melitaea athalia. Next base: position 4,561,520 of record HG992176.1, on the reverse strand, counting down.
AAAACTATAATTTATTAACATAATTAATATAATTTAATATAATTTAATATAATTTAAAAACTATATTTCTTAGCAAAATCAAAACGTCTTCATTCCAGTAGGCTTCTGAATTTTAAATACATTTTAGTTTTTTTTTGTTGGTAATTTATCTTAGTGATCTTAGTCTAAATTAATTACGATACATATATACATACAATAGTAAAGGTACCACCGATTTGAAATGTAAATTCTGAAAAGAAGAAACTAAGCAATTTCTTGCTGATTCTTCTCTTTATTCGTAATTATTATTATTATTATATTTTTATAATCTGTATGTCAGATGTTTTTTAAGTCCTGTCTCGCATGAAATACCACTGAAAAATATTTTATTCATTTAATTTGTGCAATTTAGTAGCGATGTATGTTGATGATTCCGAAACAATATTCCAGTATTAAATAAGACGACAATAGTAAGACTAAACTGACTAATGGGATTGTCCAATGCATTTGCCCATAACTTGATTGGTTGTTGGTCCAAACGCAGCCAGCGCCAACGTCTTCTCGACAAGGAAATTCGATTAGTAGAATAATTGAGCCGCCGCTCTCTCAGTCAATTCGAACTGACCACGAACAAATCTCTGTGCACGGGAGTACACTACATGACTGTGATGACCAACTCGGATTAATTATTTTGTCCGAGAGCACGCATGGGAAACTAAGTCAATTATTTAGAATTTTGATTCTATTAGTTAGTACCTATACTAGTGCAAATTTAATGAATTTGCTAGCTATATTGATTTTCAACATGGTTTTGAAACGTAAAAAAATATACGGAAACTGATTTTGAAATCTCAGAAAACAAAACCTTTGTGTTAAGTTAGATCGATTGTTAAGATGTAGGTTAATGGTAATTTTTTGGGTTTATGGACACAATATGAATAAAAATTATAGCGGAATCTGCCTTAATTTTTGATTTCTTTTCTTGCCAATTGCCAGTTGTTGTTTTTTTTTACTTCATTATTATTATTTTTATATTATTATAAATCACGCCTCTTTCCCGTAGGGGCAGAGACTATTTCTTTCCACTTGCTACGATCCTTACATACTTGTTTCGCTTCGTCCACTTTCATTATTCCTTTCATACATGCTTACTTCATTATTCTAATATTATTTGAAATTCCCGCTACGCAGAAGTGCATCAAAGCTACAGGGTCTTCACAGCAGTGCTACGAGAAGATCGGATCTGCTCCACGAGGTCATCGGAGCAGAGCAACGAGTTCATCGCTGCAGGTCTACGGAGTCAGCGGGGCAGAGCTACGAGGTCTTCGAAGCAGCGCTACGAGGTCATCGGAGCAGCGCTACGAGGTCATCGGAGCAGCGCTACGAGGTCATCGGAGCAGAGCTACGAGTTCATCGCAGCAGGTCTACGGAGTCAGCGGAGCAGAGCTACGAGAGCACCGGATCGCAGCGCTACACGGCGTGATCATCGAGGCTGTTTTAGATTTTCTTCGAAATTCCTTCGAGAAAATCTTATATTTTCAGGTAAATCTACTTTTCTTAAAAACAACATTTTGTATTACGTACATTCTATAAACTAAGCATAAGTATTGAAAATATACAAATTTATATGATATTATAATCATTACATAGTATAAAACAAAGTCGCTTCCCGCTGTCTGTACTTAGATCTTTAAAACTACGCAACGGATTTTGATGTGATTTTATTTAGTAGAGTGATTTCAGAGGAAGGTTTATATGTATAATACACGCACAATATAGTAGAGGAACGCTGATAGTTTCTGAAACCGTGCGAAGCAGGGGCGAGTCGCTAGTATAATATATATGTATTAATAAAAATTAATTGCCGTAATGTATGTACTACGCACGTACTTCTGAATAATTGCACTGAGTTGGATAATTCTTTGTTTTTGTTTTCGTTATTGTCAAGGACAAGATTTGATAAAGAGAAAATAAAAGAAATTGATTATTTATACTCGTATATTCACGATGAAAAAAAAAACACGTGTCAGTGTAAAGTTAGCCGAGGCTAGTAGGTAACTCATAATAAGCTGTCACACATTAAAATTTCACACTAAAACAAAGTTTGCGAGTAACGTGACACAAAACGTGACGGTCGTATTAGTGTATAATAAATAAGGACGGAAGGTTATATCGATTTGAAATATGAATTAAGTATTTCGTTTTTAGAATTTACGTTTAGCAATAAAAGCTACTGAAGCTTTTGTTTTTTGCTGAAAATATCTGCCAAATATTAAAATATAATACATCATTGTAAAAAAGCAAGCTTTTAATGTCTTCCATGTCTGAAATATATACCTACCTACAATTATATATGTACACTAGCTGCTGACCCGCGACTTTGTCCGCGTGGAATTTAACAAAAAAGTTATTGTTCAATTCGCAGTTATAAAAAAAAATCTGAGATAAATGTAGCCTAAGTTACACCTTAACCGTGAAAGTCCCATCAAAATCGGTCCAACCGTTTCAAAGATTAGCCGGAACAAACAGACAGACAGACAAAAATTGTAAAAAATGCTATCTTGGTATATACATATACAGTACAATGTAAAAAATGTTATTTTGGTATAAATACACAATTATACAGTACAGTGTATAGATCCATATGCATTTAGTAAAAAGCGGTTATTTTAATATTACAAACCGACACTCCAATTTTATTTATTTGTATAGATTATTAAATAACCAATGTCGACCGTTTTGGTATAGTGGTGTGTGTAATCGCTTAAAACGCTGGCAGTCGCGGGTTCGGTTCCCACTTGGAGCAAATATTTGATTTTGTACACTTATTTATTTCTGATCCGGGTGTAATATCCTTGTGGGTCTACCCATCGTGACCTGGAGAGTACGTAAAAATTTAAGATAATTTTACAAATTTGAAGGAACAACACATGCAATTTTGATTTAACTTTCTTAAAAGATTTATGTTTTTAACCGACTTCCAAAAAAGGAGGAGGTTCTCAATTCGACTGTATTTTTTTTTAATGTATGTTAGTTCAGAACTTTTGACTGGGTGGACCGATTTCGATCAATTTTGTTTTAATTGAAAGGTGTTGCGTGTCATGTGGTCCCATTTTTTTAAAAATAAGATCTGACAAGTACTTTTAGAGTTATATCGAATAATGCGTTTTTACTTGACTAATTTTTCGTCGACCTACGTTGTTTTATACCGCATAAGTTTTTCCTCGGTGTACCGATTTTGATGATTCTTACGTTAATCGAAAGCTAATACTTGTCATGTAGTCTTCGTGAAATTAGATCGAGATCTGATTACAACTTTTTGAGTAATCTTTAATAGCGCGTATTTACTTGACATTTTTTCGTCTTATTATGTTGTATTACTTGTCGATGTAATTGAAGTCGGTTTTTTTTCGTTTGCGAGCAAACAAAATTATTAGTTGTAAATTAAGGAACATGGTATTTCATTTTGAGGTTAGTTTATCTGTATTGTTAGGTCATATTTGTATATGTATAGATTTTTAGGTATTCATTGTGGGGTATTAAGTAGGCAGTTAGAGCAAATAAAGACCATCGTCCATGAAACCTAAATTATTACTTTTATTTAATAATATTAAAGGCTATTCTAATAATTATTATATTAATACATAAAAATCATAAAGTTTGCTCATATATGCTAAATTCGTCACGTTTTAATGAAAGTCCAAGTGCGTGTATGTGACTTTGATACCAAATAATTTATTTTTACCGTTTTGAAAAAAAAGAAAAATAAGTTGACGACATGACAAATTTTGTTTTGAAAAATTCACTTGTTTCAGCCAAAGCCGACGCAAATGTTAGATATTTAATTTTTTTGGTATTATAGTATTAACCAACAAAACACGTTTACTTAATCGCACGATGTAATCTTATGTACGTCAAGAGGTTACAAGCATCCGTTACTGTTAATATAATTTTTGTTTCTACACATACAGTCATCTGTTCCTAAGGTAAGCAAATTAATGCTTGTGTTAGATATATGCAACCGCCGACTGATATAGCTAGATTTTTTTTCGATAAATATGTATAAAAATGAATGTATATATATATATATCTATATATATTAAACCCAGACTCAGGTGGGAATCGAACAATGCACGGAGTAGAAAATAGGGCTACTACAAACTGCGTCAACAGACTAATATTATTTATATAAGTTAATGTACGTCATAGTTATGACCAGCAAATGGCGTTTTCGCATCAGTGTCCCATAAAGCAGGAGGAACACTAAGATATTGTTGGGGTAAACACGGGGCTAAAGAGGAATTACTGTCCGCCATCACATAACTACGAGTTAACTTTAATTACAACAACCGACATTAATAATACGCCGCATATGAGGGACAACGGCGTACAGTCGGGGAGAAAGCGTTAGCTGCGTTAAAGATACATATTGTGATTCAGATGGTGATACAGTATTACGATTTAAAAAAGGTGATTCGAAACCGCCGATACGACGCTAGTCGGTTAATGAACATAAAATGATGTATATGTTTTTTTTTCTTTTAATTGTCTTTTAATATGCCGACTTTAAAGTAGTAATTAGATAATAAAATAATACATTAAAAATGTAATTTCATGCGTATTCCAGAGCCATAACAAGTTGGTGTTAACGCTTTTGTTATAACAATAAAACATAAGTTTTTTTTTTATGAACGGTAATATTATGTTTCGTAATAAAACTCTTATTTAATACTTGTTACAAAGACTTGTTCCGATTTATACTTGCATGTTATATTGATTTTTAACGTTTCTTTTAGTTATTTCTTAAGCTTGTTAAACTTTTCTCTTTTGCATATTCCTTTATATAGCATGAATGGATCATGCGTATGTTTAACTGTTAATATTACGATTCAGCCTGTAATATCGAACTGTTGGGCATAGCCGCATAGGCCTCTTCCCCACGTAGGAGAAGGATCGGAGCTCAATCCACCACGCTGCTCCAATGCGGGTTGGCGGATATATTCCCTACTATGAGTAACGATCGCTATCAGGTGTACATGATAACAACCGGGACCGACGGCATAACGTGCTCTCCGAGGCACGGTAGGAAGACCCACAAGGACTGCACAAACACCCGGACCACGTGTCAATATTATGTGATTGTAAAAACATTTTAAGCCTTTTTACATACACATTTTTTCCCGACAGTGTTTTGACGATGTACTAACGCAAAAACAATTTTAGTCATGGTGAGATTACTGACAAAATATATCTAAAAGTTAATAATAATTGCTTAGTGAGAAAAAAACAGTGTGAAAATTGTCTAGAGTATCTAAGGTAACAGTTATATTTACCTAGTTATGAAAAAAAAACACACACATCTTTAAAATATCTAGCTTTATTATTTTATCAAAGAAATTATCAGAATTTATAAGGTTAAGAATTATCACTTGACAAATATTAACAACTAGCTTCTGCGCGCGACTTCGTCGGCGTGGACCCCGCTCCTATTGGTCTTAGCGTGATGATATATAGCCTATAGCCTTCCTCGATAAATGGGCTACCTAATACTGAAAGAATTTTACATATCGGACCAGTAGATCCTGAGATTAGCGCGTTCAAACAAACAATCAAACAAACTCTTCAGCTTTATTATATTAGTATAGATTTAAAAGAAATAATTGAAAAATACACTCATAAAAAAAAGTATTCAAATCACATTTTAGTTAATTTGACACTGACAAGTACAAAGCGAGTTTATCATTACGATTACGATACGATTACAATTCAGCCTGTAATATCCTGTAATATGCTGGGCATAGGCCTCTTCCCCATTTAGGAGAAGGATCGGAGCTTAATCCACCACGCTGCTCCAATGCGGGTTGGCGGATATATTCCCTACTATGAGTAACGATCGCTATCAGGTGTACATGATAACAACCGGGACCGACGGCTTAACGTGCTCTCCGAGGCACGGTGGGGAGACCCACAAGGACTACACAAACACCCATACCACGGCAAACATCTGTACAAATATTGTCGTGTGCGGGAATCGAACCCGCAACCGCCCGCGCAACGGCCAATCGCAATCCAGTGCTGTGACCGCTGCGCCAACGCGGAGTTTATCATTACTGTTTTAAAAATGTTTGTTTGTACCAAGACGCGCGCTTTAGTCACACTTGTTCCGTAGAGAGGGGTGAGTGAAGTGAAAGCGAAGCATTAGCGGTAGGTGCACAGGGATTTATTGTTTTTAATAATAACGCGAAGCCGTCACAAAGAGAACAAAAGTCTGCGTGGGACGGAGCTCGAGCGCGAGTGCGCTAATGATGGATGCGGCAGTTAAAAATCTTTTATTTAATTACGAAATTGAATACAATTTTACACGTACTGTGTTACGATATTTAAACATTTATCTTTACTCGTCAACATAATAACTCCACTATGTATGTACTGTATGTATAGGTAAAAATTTTATTAATTTACTAGTTAACCCGGCGAACGTTATTTTTCCACATAAATTCTTTCTAGCAAATGTTTTTGAAGTTAAATAAAAAATAACTAACTTATTGTAAGTAGGTACGTGTAGATGGGGTCTATGACAAAAAGAGAAAGGCTGTGAACGATGACGCCAACTATACATTTTCTTAATTCAATGTGCTTTATTAAATTAAATGACACATTTTTAGTGTCTTTAACTATATATAGGTAACATTTAAAAAATATCAAGTTAAATCACGAAGGGCAACCAAGTGTATGAAGTATTTTTGTCAGCCTGTCTCTAGGCAATACAAACAAACTTTTCCCCGCGAGAACATGCCACATATAATAGTCCGTCTGAAAAACCAGATGATAGTTTTGTATTACTTCAGCACCCACAGGCCACAGCCTTAGATGATTGTTTTTTTTTTGTGTTCCATACCGCGTCTAACCATTTTGAATATTTAGGACCAGCTTAAATTTTGAATGAGCTATTCTGCCTCCTTCCAATGTTAAATGAGGTAAGGCATCGCTTCAGCCTATCGCAGTCCACTCGTTGCCGTAGGCCTCCCTAAGTTCGCGCTAAACTTCCCATTTCTCCGCAGTCCTCATCCAGAGCCCCCATTGGTGATCTTACGTAGATCATCAGGATACATCTGCTCCAACGGTCATCAGCCCTGCGACAAAGGTGAGAAACCCACTTCCACTTCTACTTCATTCTAGAGACTACGTCGGTTACTTTTGTTCTCCTGCGGATACTCTTATTTCTTCCTATATTTTAGAGAGACCCCAAGCATAGCCTGTTCCATTACACGTTGAGCGACTTTGAATCTGTGGACTTAGTCCCTTTATCAGTGTCCACGTCTTGTCACCGTATGCCAAAATAGGCATGACGCATTGCTCGAAGACTTTTGTCTTCAAGCATTGTGGAATCTTCGAAGTAAAGCCTGCCAAGAAGTTTTTTCAGCCTAGTTGAATTGTATGGCCTAGGTAGACATAATCCTGAACAACTTCGAGGAGGGTGCCATCGACCGATGCCGGTCTTGATTTTAGTTGTTTGTTAAACATTACTTTTGTTATCCAAGTTGATTCCGAGACCGACTCGTCGTGAGAATTCATTTAGGCCGTCAAGTATTTAGCTCAGCTCCTCCAACATCTCCGCAAGTGTACGTCGCTAGTGATTGCGAATCGAATCGATTTTGGAGTTCTAGTAGAACTGCTCGGAGCCACATAGTATTTTGGGCAGCGTAAGTTGGAGAGTAGATTTTATCGATCTATCACACGATAGCCTTTTCTAGTAAAAAAAACTTAAAACAGTAATTTGAATTAAATTATTATTTAAAATCCTTATTGGTTAATTTATTTTAAAGAATCATTTAAATTTTAATTTAAATAACAATATTACATAATCTTACGAATAAAATATGTAATACAAAATACGATTAATATATTGTCGTACGTAAACTATATACATAGTACTTTTTATAGTTTCATGGTCACAGCTCGAAGTTCTGCTGAAGCGTTCCGTGGTCGCAATATTAACATTCGTAGTCGACGAAGTTATCGTCTGTCAGCCGCATGCACGCCACTGTACGCTCTAAGCTCTCGTGTCAAGTGCCGAAATCGCTTGCGTTTTTTTCATTTTCTTTTTACGTTCAATCATGTACGATAATAAGGTAAATCTGGGTTGCTCATTTAATTTTTTATTTCGCATACGTCGTTGATTTTAAAAATTAAAATAATAATTGTATTTAATGCAAAGCTTCATAAATGTTTTGGTCGAATACATAATAATTAATTAATATTTGTATTAGAAATTCGCAAAGCATTAATTTTTATATGGAATAAAATAATTTACTTATATATAAGTGATCGTCCTATTACGATTGTACGAAGAATATGTTGGTAGATAAAGACAAGACAAACGCTGAAACAATATAATCTTAATAGTTCCTTGACATTTATGTAATAAATTATTGAATTCCGATATATATCTTACCATTATTTTACCGCAAAATCTATCTTAATCTCTAAATAAAAAGAAAACGCGACTTCTGTACCGAGGATGTGTTTTTTTTTTTTTTTGTAGTTTTTATCGTAAACATGTTGTATTGAATACAGAATATCATTTAATAGATACTGCAACCAAAAGCGTGTTGTAAATATTTTGCCAAATCCTATTTGGCAGAATTGGATATGCATCCAAACGATAACCTAACCGACAAACTGGCAGTACGACGCTGAAATTAATAGAAAATGAAATTATAATATATGCATATTATACGTATGTTATAGTTACTAAGTAAAATTTCAGATGTATGTATATATATCATATTTTACTTGTTGCTAACGTCAGCTAGACGAGTAAATGCGTCCACTAGATATAAGTTTATAACCTGTTTTTCATTTTTATCATCAAACTCTACTCAAACACAACGAACTCTATGTATGTACACGTACTCTATGTATTTGCAACCTGTGAAGCTTATTAGTTTCGATTCAGACTGTAACACCCCGCCATAGCTCGGCATATTCACAGAGGCACATATATTCTTTTTTACTATTCTTGTTATATAAATAATACATTAATTTACTCGTGTTTCTTCAAATCGTAGTCTACTGTGTAGTCGTGTACCTAATAAATAGGCATTTAACAGTAAAAAAAATTAGTTGTCTGTAAAGTTGGTTTACGGACGATAGTTTAACGTGACAAGTGACAACGTCATAAAAAACATCTCCTCGGACGCATAGGCCAATCGAGTGGAAGAGAGATAGATGCGGCGCAAGCGTACAATGAGGGTAACGCTATAATGAGTCATCCTTTTTCGTGCATGCTGCCGGCGTTCATCGATTTATTAGACGTTGTCACGTCAAAAACAAATTTAAAGCAGATTTAAATTTTTTTACAATAATATCACTGTTTAGATAGGTATATGTCTTATATATAGTTCATCAAGTATAGTAATATTTTAAATAAATAAAATAAATTGAGTAAAATAAAATGATGTCAGTCAGTCAGTCCCAAACGGTAAAAAACCTGTAACGGTTCCAGGAGTCAGTAAGTAAGTTCAGCCTATTGAAGTCCACTACTGGACATATCCCCCCCCCCCCAAGTTCGCGTCAGACATCCTGGTTTTCCGCAATCCTCATCCAGCCTACACCGGCAATCTTACGAAGATTGTCGGTCCAGCGGACGTCCCATACTGCGTTTGCACAGGACACGTCTGCTCCAACGGTCATCAGTCCCGCGACACAGATGACCAGCCCACTGCCAATTGATCTTGCTAATTCTGTGGGCTATGTCGGTTACTTTAGTTCTCTCGCGGATAGTCTCATTTCTAATTGTATCTTTGAGAGAAACCCCAAGCATAGCCCGTTCCATTGCACGTTGAGCGACTTTAAACTAGTGGACCAGTCCCTTCGTCAGTGTCCATGTCTCGGCTCCGTATGTTAACACAGGCAGGACGCTTTTGTCTTCAAGCATTGCGGAATCGTCGAAGTGAAGACTCGACTAAGCCTGCCAAACGTAGCCCAAATCAAAAATGATGTGAGTAGGTATTATTCTTAAAAATATTTTTACTTTTAATTAACTTTAACTACGTTGTTATATTAATATGGGAACTTACGAAAGTACATATTTTGTATTTAGAGCTAAATAATGTTAGTCTCGCATTTTTTTTGCATGCGGGTTACCTCCAAACAATTCCTTTAGAACGATCGTTTCTGTTTTATGTACAAACTAGCCGACCCGTGCCCACTTCGTTGCGCATTAATTATTTTTAATAATTATTTCTAACGACGATATCTCAAAAACTATTCATCTGATTGATATAGTGTAAAGGGCAATTTTTATCTACATTAAATTCTTCAGCTAACCAACATATTTATTTTGATAAGGATTAATACTGAACTAAAGAAAATAGCTTTGAAAATAACGTAATGTTTTTAATTACAAATTTGAACATAAAAGTGGTTATTGTAAGTCAACCGTAAGAGATAGAGATATGCTGTCGCGGACTTTTTTGTAGCATTTTTATAGATTTTGAATTCGCTAGTACATTACTTAACTATATCTTTGCTAGTTTACGCGGCGTTCGCGAGGAAAGGTCCCCCATTGGCGAGATTTTTTGCGACCTCTTCAACATTTATCGCCGTACTTTTGCTAATTTACATAAAAGCATAATAAATTATATACCTAAACCTTCGTCAGGAATCACTCTTTCTATTGTTGAAAACCGTGTAAAAATCCGTTTAGTAGTTTTCGAGTTTATCGCGTTCAGACAGACAGACAGGAGGACAGAAAGACGCGGCCGGGGGACTTCTTTTTATAATAAGTATAGATACCGCGAATATTGAATTTTAATATTCGAAAACGAAGCAGAGATATTGCATATTGTAATTGGCAAAAACTTTTTATTGCGACTGTAGTATAGAGTAATAATAAAGGTATAGTATGTTAGTTTTATAGTGATATTTTTGCGAAAACTAGCAATACGACTTTACAGTTATAAAATACGGATACTGATGGTAGGCTTTTGGTGCATTCTATAATAAGTAATTTTTGTTCGCAATCACTTTACAAGGAAAAAAAAAATTGTGTGCGTACAAAATACACATGTCAGAAGTGAAACTTCTATGGCAAACTAATTAAAAAAAAAACTAATAAAAAAAAAACGAATTTAAAACACAAAAAAAAACTAATTGAAAAGAAAAACAAAAAGCCAACGTCACGCGGTGTTCCCAGGCGGTCACCCATTTAAGTACTGACTACTGACCGTCCCTGACGCTGCCGCGGTCTGCCCGGTCGCCCAAATTTTACCCCTCATGCGCCTAAAGAAGTTTCACTTCAAAAACACGATTACACCGTAGAGAATTTTATTAAAAACAAGAAATAAAATTAGATACTAGACACTGCGTAGGCCAAATTTAATAAAATAAAAAAGCATTATATTTATCAGTGTCGAGTGCAGCGAATCGTCATTACCATGGAGCTTCACAAACAACAGTCACTTAACCCATTTAGCAAATGAGTCGTTGAAATATGATTACGGTCTGCCTTTTTATTTTCCAACAAGAAAACGACATTGTTTTGTCTTTAAAAGGAAAAGAAACGGATTTGTGGCTCCCGTGCCGCCCAGTAATTGAATTATATCATCGATTTTCCATTAAAATGCTTTATGGAATGAAATGTTAAAAGTCTAGGTGGGGCGGCTGCGTGGGCCGCGGTCTGAGTGTCAGCGGTTATGAACTACACTTATATTTTACTATTAAATATCTTTTTACATCATGTTATATTCTTACTCGCGTTTTAAGAAATTTTATTTACCATAAAACCGATACTATATAATAACGTGGTGACCGATGACGAAATATCGCTATTTCACTGAAAAGTTCTTCGTACAGTATTATTAATAAGTTTTTAAAAAACGTATTTTATTTTTTAAGAGACAAAATATTAAGGACTACAAAGTGGTGGGTGAGATTGTCATTTCTAAATGCGTTATTGTCTCAATAAATGTTTAAGCTAAGTAAGGGCTAATATAGGTACTTTAAATTAGGTTTAATTATTATTTATTGTTGGTTAGACGTAGCAAAATGCCAAACAATTTGTAGAACTATTTTTAAATAATTACATTTTAATAGATAAATGGCGGGATCTATGTTTTAATCAATTACCTATTAATTAGAACGATTCCTATTTCATATTAATATTTTAATGATTAACAAGAATTCGGACACTTCTGCTTTTTACAAGCTTTTTTAGTTTTATCACAATTTTAACTTAAATTGTTTCAATTTTTTTTATTGTGACAATCTCTCATATCTCGACCACACCTTCATCTATGTCCAGTGCTGAACAAGAATTCAATCTCGAGTTTGATGTGAAGAATTTCATCGTAAAACAGTACATTTTATAACTTAAAGAAAGTTAAATATGGAAGAGCTCAATAGACATTGGTATTACGATTGACAATAGAAGTAGAGCATGGAAATCGTATCGAGAACTACGTCTCAAAGAGTCCACGTTTTATTACAAACTATTCCAATGTACGATGATATGTGTATGATGTATGTGTTGTGTGAGAGTAAAAAAGTTCTTATACGCAAAGCAGTGTTTACTTTAATAGGTTGAGTTTATCCATAAATGTTCAAGGTAATACCAACATGAAAATAATTTTGTTTTAAATGCAATTTAATTAAATTCCAGTTTTATTTAAACGAATAAGTTTGTATTTTTTAACTTAAATTAACTGATTGTTGACTTTGTTGTAACCATTAAAAATATGTCTCGACTTGTATTTTGCTTAATGTACTTATTTATAACTTATCTTTTTTACAATGTGGGTCAGTTTCATGTCATGAAAGACATTAATGAATAACCTGCATTGTTGTCTAGCCTTTGAAGGCGTATGGACGTCATATAGACTTACAAGCATAGAACAAAAATCTTTACTACGGCATCATTTTAATGTTCATAATATATTTACTCAATACACAGAGGAAATATTTGATTTCTTGTTTGTTTAAAAAGGATAAACTCAAAAACAATTGGACCGATTTTAATTTAATTTTCATCAACATAAAGCTATGTTATCATTGATTGTGAGTGAAATTATTTTAACGGGTGTAAACGGAATAGCAAAATCGTGTAGTTTCTGTAGGCAAAGCTGCGGGCAGAAAGCTAGTTTGATGTTTAATTATATACATCAGAGGTCTCGAACGAGTCGAACGGGGCACTGTAAAACTCTAAGGAAACGAAGAAAATTTTTAAAAGCCATTTCTTTAAATAATAAAGTCTTCATATTTTAATCTAATGGTGGTTTTTAACCGACTTCAAAAAAGGAGGAGGTTACTCAATTCGACCGTATATAATTTTTTTTATGTATGTTCAGGGATAACTTCGTCGTTTATGGACCAATTTTAATTATTCTTTTTTTGTTGGAAATGAGATATCCCTAGTTTGGTACCGTGATATGGGAACCTTAGAAAAACGTAGTGACGTCTAGTGCGTTTGTTAATTTTTTTTTCGTCTACTTACGTTGTATTAGGTATTTGTCGATGTAATTGAAGTCGGCTTTTTTCGTTCTCTAGCAAACACAATTATGTTGCGTGATGTTCGTTTATAGTTGACGTGTAGGTATAAGAATTTTTTTTTAATTACCAACTTGCAAAATAAAAGAGGATGCATTTTATAACTTGTTTAAAAAGACACATGTTTAATAATAGCTAAAGAAAAGGTGATAGTAACATTCAAAAACTGATGTTATCATGTAATATTATAATGTATCATATACTTGACATATAACTCACAATTTTAATTAGTTAATTATACTGTTCTTAAGCAATACCTTAATATAATGGGTAGTAAACTTCAATAGAGAAAGGAATACACATCACCCTTCGTTCATTAGCAAGGTGAAATATGACCACAAAATTTTATTCGCATCGAAATGGCTTCTGACAGTCATAAATCAATTTTTGATGTCATTTTAAAAATACATGTTAACGACATCTATGTACATGGAATTTGACACATATCTACATAATTATTAGACCAGTGCTTTTAGCTTTTGAAAACAACGAAATTTATAGTAGAATGAAACACATTGCAAAAGAAAGAGAATACAACGAAAATGATAGGAAAAATAAATTACGGTCGATCTGAGATCGGGAAGTGGTAGGTGGGGGGGGGGGGGGGGGGTTAAGGGTAAAAAACGGATTATCTCGATTATATCGAAATTTCGCACACTTATATATAGTTTATATAGAGAAGGAGTGCAGAATGCGAATATATTTTTAAAATTATTCATAAAATATACCTACCTATATTAAATTAATAAAAAAAGCATTACACACACCACCATATATTTGACACACACACGCATATTAATTTATACTATTTTGTTGATTGTCAGTCTGTAGTCAAATTGAAAATTTATAAAGGTTCTTTATTTCCATAATTATTTGGTTTTCTTTAATATAATTTTTTAATTATGGTCGAATTTCAACCTCTGGGCGACCACTAGTTTATTTATTTATATAAATACATATAATACAACTAGATTCAAAAAATGAACCCACAACCCCTCTAGCAGAAAGCGCTGCAAACTGCACTCACAAGCTATTCGTGAAAGTGCATTTACTAAAGCTATACCCCAGAGGATCTATGAATAGATACAACTGTATTTGTAGAAAAGCCTAGACACAGACTGTAAACAGAACTGTAAGTAATATTCCATCCATCCAACCAGACTACAGACATTCAAAACTTAATACGGAATAACATAAGATTTATAATAGAAGTTGAAGTAAGTGTGCATTTTTCTACATTGTGTCAAATTTATTGTTATTTATAACCGATTTCATCTATTTATAAACATGTTACTTATAAGCTGGTAATAAAACTTATGTTAAAAATAATACTTGTTAGATTTGATTCATAAAAATAATTATCTCTACGTGCTTTTTACATTTTTTAGCTGTATCAGAATATCTCTCAAATAATACCTATTTATCAATAATGTCTTCTTATGTTATATTAGTAACTATTCACTAGAAAATATTTTTGGTATTTATTATCTCATGCTTAGTCATCAACATAATAATAATGTTTTTCATGTGTAAAACTCACTCGTTTTTCTTTGATATATCAACAATAGTTTACACGTCAGTCTGTTGCCGGCCAATTAAATACTTGTCACATCGACACTTGGCTAAACCCGGGTGTTATGAAACCACATGTTTTGTGTGTAAGCGCGTTTACACTTTTCTATTTTTGTCTATGCGCAAATTCGATTTTTTTTGGTTGGCTGCATTGGTGAACGCTCTCGGGCAAAAAAGATTTGACCATTTTGCATCTATGGTTTCACACTTTTTTAAAAGAGTATTATTTAAATCAAACGTACGAATATTGTAATACACCAATAAAATGTTGTTGCGTTAAAATATTTGTTTTAAACATAGTAACAAAATTTTATAATTGTTTCAATATTAGTAAGCTTAATTATTTACTCGTAATATAGGTTTTTTACGTACCTATATCAGCGCGGACGAAACAGTATGAAACTTTTCACAACACGCTTGAATTGGGGAGTAAGCTGGTGAATGCGTAACGAGAGCGTTACGAAAACTGTGATCGGGCGAGGCGAACAGATCAAGAGAGAGAGGTGCGAGCACACATTTTCTTTCTCTCTTTCTTTTCTCTTTCTCTTTTAGACATAGTGCAGACCTATTGTGCAGAAGTTTTACTTCAGTCGTATAACGTGTGATCTAAATAAAGCACACTCGTTATTAATGTACATACAATAATTAGGTAATTAGGAATTTAGGACAATAGAAATAAAGACAATATAAAAGTGCTTAATACTTTCCGTTGGAACTGGATGCCTATGTTGTACTATACCTATAATAAATGTATAATACACATATTTATATTACATGCACTCGGGGCGGAAATCGAACAAGTTCAACTTTAAGCTTTTTTGCTACCCTTGGAATATTAAAATATGTTTATAATCTCCCTATATACCTATTTAAAATGTCAGTAAAAGTAACTATATAAAAAAAAATCGCGGAAATGTATGTAGGCCCATGATATCCGAGTTACTTCGCTAGATTTTATAATTCTTTTTCATGTCCGCTATTGTCAGGAAAAGGTTTATTTAAAAGAATATTTTAAAAGAAACCTTTAAGACAAAAATATGACGGTGTGAAGTTCGCCGGGTCAGCCAGAATATATCTCGTAATATACAGCCATACAGTTTGTGTCGTGCCATTGATGTTGTACAGAAAAAGATACATAAATGGCTCTATGTTGTGACTCAGTTTCCTGGCGGCTCACTTAAAGTACAACAATACTTGGAAAACTCCAGAACGGGCAATTAAGCCGACTTTATAAATATGGCCGACAAATATTAGTTCCACGCGTCTTATGTTCCTTATACGACTTGATACGGGCTGAGCTGTGTTTAATATATCTCTTTGCTTTGGAAAATATGTATATTTTTATACTGTTTACGCGTAGCTATATCCTATTTGAATAATTTTTTTATGAAAAATTATATTGTAGCAAATTATATCTTTTACAAATAAAAACAAAATATACAACTTAAAATCGTTATTACTTTTTCTGAAATTATAATTAACTAGTGGTCGCCCAGAGGTCGAAATTCGACCATAATTAAAAATTTTAATTCAAGAAAACCAAATATACCTATATGAAAATAAAGAACCTTTTTTAAACAATTTCAACTTGACTACAGACTTTGACAATTAACAAAATAATAGTATACGTAATAGGTATGCGTGTGTGAGTGCTGTAGTGTGTGTAATGCTTTTTTATTAATTTAATGTATAGTACCTGGGTGACCGAGCCTAGCTCGGTAGTCGGTATTTTTAGTATTTTTTGTTTTGTTTTTTTTTTCTCGGTATTTTTATATTTTATTTTTATTTAAATAAAAAATAACGAGTGCAATTAGAAAAAAAAGGAAAAAAAAATATCGCTTGCAAACGTGGATTTGAACCTTGGTCTTCTCGGTTGAACCCGTCCGATTTCCCACCTGAGCTATTATAACTTAATGTCAATTGCGAAAATTACCTTCTTATTCTAACGATATTTTAGCCATTTTTTTATTGCCTAAAAACAGGGATAAAACTAAATTTTCTAAAAATAAATAATATAAGATTTCATGTATAATTTTAAGAAAATATTAGCATTCCGCACTCCTCTATATAAACTATAAGTGTGCGAAATTTCATACTTCTACGTATGCTCACTTTCCGTAAAAAGGGGCACAACGTTTTTGCTTCACGTATTAATATAATTATAGATTATCGTTAGACTCGTTAGTAGGTACCTACAGAAACAGCGTTTAATCATCTATACTTATTATAAAAATAAGTCCCCCGGCCGCGTCTTTCTGTCCTCCTGTCTGTCCTCCTGTCTGTCTGAACGCGATAAACTCGAAAACTACTGAACGGATTTTTACACGGTTTTCAACAATAGAAAGAGTGATTCTTGAGGAAGGTTTAGGTATATAATTTATTATCTATACTACTATATAAAGCTGAAGAGTTTGTTTGTTTGTTTGTTTGTTTGTTTGAACGCGGTAATCTCTGAAACTACTGGGCCGATTTGAAAAATTCTTTCAGTGTTAGATAGCCCATTTATCGAGGAAGGCTATAGGCTATGTGTCATCACACTAAGACCAATAGGAGCGGAGTCCACGCCGACGAAGTCGCGCGCAGAAGCTAGTGCTTTTATATAAATTAGCAGAAATACGGCCTTACGGTTGACTTACAATAACCACTTTTATGTTCAAATTTGTAATTAAAAACATTACGTTATTTTCAAAGCTATTTTCTTTCGTTCAGTATTAATCCTTATCCAAATAAATATGTTAGTTAGCTTAAGAATTGAATAGTTTTTGAGATATCGTAGTTAGAAGTAATTATTAAAAATAAATTAATGCGCAACGAAGTGGGCACGGGTCGGCTAGTATTTTCATAAGCGTAAGAGTTTAAGCGACGCAATAAGAGATGGCGCTAGCGGTACAAAAGAACTAATCTACTCCAAGCGTTGACTCATAAACATGCTAATTTTCCTATGACTTTTTTATAACTTAATTAATGACGTGTAGCATACAGCCACTACAAGTTACGATTTAGACCAGTTTATGCTACAATTTAATTTGATGACCCTCGCGTGACCCGACTTGTCGTCACATACTTTTATGAGAGATGTAAAATAATGAAAAAATACCGGATGGACATTTTATGCGGCATGTTTGATTTAAAACCGCTGTGTTTATTATTCGACAGTGTTGTTCTAATGTGGAATTTACATTTTTTTTCTCATTTACATAATCGTCTAAAAATCGTAAAAAGTAAATAAGCTCCGATAAAAATAATTCGAGTTCTGAAAAGAATACTGAAAAAAACTTATTTTAAACAAGGTAAAGAAACGTGACAATATCACAGAATAAAAAAAAAATGTGTGAGAACTCCTTAAGTCCTCTCTTCCCATAAGTTTAGTCTCCCCATAAGTTTGATGTGCGTATTTTTAACTTCGAGAAAGCTAAATTGTGAAATCGATTTTCATCTAGATTTTTAAAGGTTGCTTTGTAAATTTATTTTATTTTTGTAGCGAAACGGAGAAAAAAAATGTTTATTAAGAGAAAAGCAAGGAAAAATTGTTAATGTTTATTTAGGTTTTATATGTGTACCTATTTGTGGTATTATATTGACCAGTGCCACCACAGAGGTTTTAGATAATTATAGGTAGATACTTGATACTGCAGCCTCAATCCGTAGTTGATGGAAACGACAATAATTGTAACAAAACAGTAGGTACTTAACAAAAGAACTTGAAAAGAACAATACATAAATATAGGTACTATGTAATGTTAACTAAATATTTTGCTTCATTTTCCAGAGGTTCTAACTTTCTGAAGATTTTTTGGGACGCTTAAAATTAATTACATTAGAATACTTCTCTACATTATCATATTACGGTAAAACGACATTATAGTATTGTTATATTATAGTGAAGTTAAAACAATGTTAGCGTCTTCGGCGTGACAAAGCCAGCCCTGCGGTCACCAACCCGCCTGCCCAGCGTGGTGAGTGGTGACTGTGGGCAAAACACATGAGTTCACGACATTTTTGGCGAGAAGTTGTGGAGGCCTATGTCCAGCAGTCTACTGCTATAGGCTGAAGTGATGATAGAAACAATGTTGTCAATGTGCCTTGCGTGAGAATTTTTCCTTAATTTTGATTGTATAGATAGGTAACAAATCGTTACTAATCTACTGTCGTAAGGCTGCAACATAACGACCGTTAAGAAGATGAGAATCCTATTTTAGGAATATTGACAACTTTAGAAACCTGTATAAACTTTTGATATAAGCTTAGATGGAACCCTATACCGCTAGAGTATCAAGCAGTAGAGCTGTGACCAATAGGTACATCAGTGTAGAGTGTGTCATAAGATTATGGGCTGTTACAGTTTACGGTATAACTAAAAGGTAAGTGTGCTTTAGGTTTAGACCACACGACTGAAGTAAAACTTAGTAAAAACGTAACTCTCTCTCTTTTTATCATATTTCTTCCATCTCAAATTCCGTTCGCATCGCTAGATAACACTTTTCGCAACGCTCTCGTCATGCATTCAAAAGGTTACTCCCCATGTCAATCATGCGTAAAGAAGTTTTACTTCAATAGTAGGTATGTTATATAAATTTAATCAAAATAACTGTTCTGAAATAATGATGTGAAACTTACATTAACGCCGACAATGACGAGTTCAGTTTTCTGTCTCATCATGCGTTCTTTCTGGTTTGCAAGCCATGGATGTTAGTCAATTATCGTCAGCTCGAAAGCGAGACGTGTGGTGGATTAATCTCCTACCCTTCTCCTAATAGGCATTTTCCCATTAGTGAGAAGCTTAAATAATATTTTAGTTCTGCCAGTTCATATAAATTCCTATTTACATAATATTGTCCGTTTCAGAATTTAGTTGTGACTAACATTAAATAAGATATTACATTTATGCAACAGTTTGATACCACCAGTTTCAAATTAGACCTCTTTTATTATTTTAAGTATTTGTTTAGTCAGTACTATTAAAATATTTGTAGTTACACAAGGTTTTTTTCCGACCCTCCGCACAAGACCTTTGAATGTTTTAGACTGGACGCTGCAATAATGTCAAATTCATAGAAGAGAATTTTATCGTGAAACTTATTCTGACGTACTATTACTATTAACTTATTTAAAAAATGTAACGATCAAGTAAATAAAGTAGATTTTAATAGTATAATTATGTAAAATGCTAAAACAATATTTTGTTCTCAACAACAGCTTACCTATGTCTTTATAATGGCAAAGCTTAGATAAAGGTACGTTTTAGGCACAATAGCAAAACAACTAGTTGTCTATCAACATTACACTTGCAATCGTTTATCGTTGTTATGAGTTCACACCCAAAGAAATTTAAATTGGACACGTGTCAACTACTTAGTGTCACAAATAACAAAATCGAAATTGTTCTATCCATTCAACAGGTACGATGCCACAGACAGACATACAGAGAGACATGTGTGAACTTTATACTATAGCTCGTTTTCCGTCGGGGGCTAAAAAATTAGTCAGTATCCTGTCTAACAGTTTCGAGCGCTGTGTTCCGCGTATATTTGTTTACGGCTCGCCGAGGGCCACTCTGTATATTTTATACGCCTGTGCCAACATACAACTGGCTTCGTGGAACAATTTTATGTTACCATACTCACAATACTCCATACTCCTTCACTTCCCTCAGTCTACGCCCTGCGAGACATATGTTTTCGACACGAACTAATTTTTATTTTCAATTATTGTAACTTTTTCTGAACTTCTTTCTTTTCAATTATTACTATTATAAGGTTGTTTTTATTATTATGCCCACCTCTTTAATATGTTAGCTAGCTATAATAAACAAGACCATCTTCTCTAAATGCTTTGTTGCCTTCAATAGATGGCTTTGTATCGAAAAATCTGCCCCTTTGGTTATATTCTATGTTCATTTCTTTTGCAATATTCTGTCTTATTTTACAACAATGTCTATATTGTTACGATGTTTTCTTATAATATTTAATATATTTTACACATTTATCAGTTTCTTAGTTCTAGAAGTTTAAAGCAACATTATCTTTTACCCGACTCCTGATACAACTGTCAAGCGAGAGTTTCTTAGGTGTTGGCCTAATTATTATCTCATATACCATAAATTTACTTACCGAGTATGTTTTTCTATCATCATAAAATGTCGAAATAAACTTAGGTAGGTACATGTATTGATTTAAGTATATTAAGTTACTTGATAAATTACATAAAAGGTAATCTTCTAAGTTTTCATTGGATTGCCTTTTAAAAATTGTTCAGCTTTTTTCTTTTAGAATGAAACTTTTATTCTATCGCCCCAAAATTTTTCATTCATCTATCGCATGTCGCATGTCGCAAGTGTTCTGCGGTATTTGTTTGTTTTGATCTGTGTATTAATGTAAATGTTTTTATTCAATAGTTTCTCTTGCATCGTAAAGTCATAAAACCACACATTTTTTTATGAAAACGTCTGTTCACGCTACTATGTTCGTCTAATGAATAATTTGTATACATAATTGTATATCGAAGAGCATCAACATCACACTTACCTAATCCTTTAACTGCTATCGCCGTAATGTTTCTAGATTAAAGTAAACCTACCACGCGCCACCCACATAAAAAGGTAGGTAAACCGTAAAAGTTACTAAAATCTGTAGACACTATGATGGGCTTTACTAAATTATAGATAGTGCACTTTCTTTTAATCTATATACTAATATATAAAGCTAAAGAGTTTGTTTGTTTGTTTGTTTGGTTGTTTGTTTGTTTGTTTGAACGCGGTAATCTCAGGAACTACTGGGCCGATTTGAAAAATTCTTTCAGTGTTAGATAGCCCATTTATCGAGGAAGGCTATAGGCTATGTGTCATCACGCTAAGACCAACAGGGGCGGAGTCCACGCCGACGAAGTCGCGCGCAGAAGCTAGTACTCTATATATTTGTAGCACGTTAAGCTATCGGCCCTGGTTTTATCACATATATATTATCATTTACATCATATATATAATACATATGTATATATATATATATATAGTTACTCATATATCTGCCAACTCACAGTTAATAGCGTGGTGAATCCTTCTCCTACAATATGTAGAAGAGGCCTATGCCTAGCGGTGGGATGTTACAGGCTAAATGAATAAAAATATAACTATAACAAATTGTAAAATATGATAGGACACAGCTGGAAATAGAGTTACTCAAAATTTGGAGCAGCCAGATGTACTCAGTCTAGATATTGAGCAGGATATTTCCTGCTGTGCCCTACCTCAATGAAAGTTGTGATGTGAATGAGTTCAACGTCCTATGGCTGAACACCAACAGGTGGACACCCAGAGCTCTCCTAGATATCACCCAACCTTCTCTTACATTTGGATCTTTAGAACCCGGCCCTCCGGTGATACTATAAACGACACTAAGGCCAAATGCAACACACATTTCAATTTTGTTTTGTGTCAGTATGATAAAAAATCCTGTACTACTGCCACCGAAGGTCGGTGACACCTGCCACCGTTTGTTTAAGTACAAATAATCACGTGATCACCAACAGTCATCACCATTAGTCTGATTACCATTTACCTATTAAATTTTAATGATTTTTTAGCATTTGATATCTAACTGTTAAATCAATAGTTTTGTGATAGGCGTGTCTCATCAATGTCATTCATTGTTAAAGTATGCAAAGCGTAGCCTTTTTTGTGTGTTTTAATAAAACTATTATTTATATGTTAAACGGGCTATTTGCCATTTTTGCTGTGAGTCGTTAGGTGTTCTAGATAATTTAACAGGCACATGGGTCATAGATTGGTTGGTTAGTTAAAATATATAGTTGGGGAGACGTAGAACATCGACCTTCACCGATCTGATAACTCGATGATACATATTTTTATAATAGCCTTGACCATTTTTCGCTAGGCAAGTTAACATAGGCATATTTGTTTATAAATTATATTTGATAAAAATATGTCCCATCGAGTTATCAGATCGGTGAAGGTCGCTATTCCACGTCTCTTAGACCAATACAACTTATTACTTAAGATTATACGCTGAAAGTGACTTGGCATCGCATGCAGATTTTCTCGTGATTTTGTTCAGATTAGCATTTAAGGGGTCGGTAACGCGCTTGCAATGCTTTTTGTGTTACAGGCGTCTACCATCACGTGAACCGTAAGCTTGTTTGCCGACACAGTCGTATAAAAAATACGTGGACGTGATGTGACGTAGGTTCAGACTTAGTCGAACTTGGTCGCGTAAGTGTACGTAGTACCTGGGTGACCGAGCCTAGCTCGGTATTTTTATTTTTATTTTATTTATTTTTTTATTTTGTATTTTTTCTCGGTATTTTTATATTTTATTTTTATTTTAATAATAAATCACGAGGGAAAATTAAAAAAAAAAGAAAAAAGAATTAATCTCAGACTGAGATTTGAACCATGGTTTTCTCGGTCACCGTCCGATTTCCCACCTGAGCTATTACAACTTCAATGACAACTGCGAAATTAACCTTCCCATTCTAAAGATATTTTAGCCATTTTTTTCATTGCCTAAAAACAGGGAAAAACGACATTTTTTTAAATGAATCCTAGCTAGATCAATTTTTCGCCCCCGAAATCCCCTGCATACTAAATTTCACGAAAATCGTTGGAGCCGATTCCGAGATTCAGAATATATGTACATATATATGTACATATATATGTATATATATATACATACAAGAATTGCTCGTTTAATAGTATAAGAAGATAACAAGCAGTGGCAGTAGCTACATTAATTAATATTTATTTTTTATCGATTTGCATTTTTATTTTATTAATAGATAAATACACGCGTTTATTTTTTATATTATATTTATACACCTTTAATTTATTAATTAATAAATAAATTAATATCTACACAATACACATACGGTCGTCTGTTCCTAAAGTAAAAGTAAGCAACTTAATGCTTGTGTTATAGATAACAGCCTACTGGTCTAGCAACAACTAATATGTATTTTTTTTTCGATAAACATACTTATAAATAATACATATATAAATATATAAATGAATATGTATATTACACCCAGACGCGGGGTGGGAATCGAACCCACAACCCTCGGAGCAGAAAGCAGGGTCACTACAAACTGAGCCAACGGCCTAGTCAAAAAATTATCAAGCATGTAGCATGACTGTGTGTGCGTGTGTGTTTGTATCTTGTACTTTTAATATAAATAGATAGGTGGCTAAACATCTTAATATAGTCATCACGATTAAAGTAAATCTTAAAAAAAAAACACAAAATATATACCTACAAGTTCAGCTTGCAAAGGCGGTCTTAATGTTATTTGTAATCTCTACCAGACAAGCTTTTGTGAAAGTAATTAACTTCCTAAACCTTGGTGGTGCTAAGAATAGGCCAACTTATGAAGTAGGCGTTCATAGGCGCCTACATAAATATGTATAATATAATTATGTAAACGCTTACTTACAGTTGGGCCTTTATTTGTCACCTTATTCATATAAAAGAATAGACATGACAAGAAAAAGTTATAATACATATTATGAGTTATTATGAGTTACAAATTTGTCATTTTTTTTTAAATAAAATTTAAGGATAGGCAGATAGTACAGCAAATAAAAATGAAATGGTAACATCTATGGTAATATCTTGATATTAGTAAATATTACTTAATTTAAACGTTGTTAATTATCGCTTCAGCCTGAAATATCCCACTGCTGAGCATAAGCCTCTTTCTATGTAGGAGAAGGATCAGAGGTTGATCCTCCACGCTGCTCCAATGCGGTTTTTTTTATGTTAAAGGTTGGCAAACAAGCGTACGGCTCACCTGATGGTAAGACAGTAGCCTATAGACGCCTGCAACACCAGAAGCATCGCAAGCGCGTTCCGACCCTATCCCCAATCCCCCCAGGAGCTTGCTTGAGCGGGTTGGCGGATATATTCCTTACTATGACTACCTAACGATCGCTATCAGGTATTTATGATAACAACCACGACCGACGGCTTTTACGTGCTCTCCAAGGTACGGTGGGGAGACCCACAAGGACTGCACAAACACCCAGACCAAGGCAAACACCTGTATGGCCAATAGGTACAAATGTTTGTCATGTGCGGGGATCGAACCCGCTAACGCCAGCGCAACAGCCACAAATCAGTGCTGTGACCGTTACGCCATGGCGTCGTCAGCGAACCAAGCGTCGCGTCGTCGTAAACGGTGATAGTTAAAAGTTTCTTAATTAACCTAGTCGTAACCTATTTACGCGTTCAGACTATATTTATTTCGAATTCTGAAAATCGTGAAATTTTCGCATTTCTGACGTGCTTAATTTAGAAAAGCTAAAATCGGTACAAGTTGTTATTGTTTGTGTATATTTTTGTGATTGATGCCGTCCTCCCACTGCGTGCGCATCTAAGAATAACGCTGAGAAAATCACGAAAATTTAGATTTTCATTCGAACTTACCAACTAACGAACCTGCTGCACCTACCTTTTCCATTTATGTTTTCCTCTATCTAAAGGTTGTCTGGAAGAGATCGCTAATAAGCGATAAGACCGCCTAAGTTTGTACATTACAGACTATGGGATGACTGTTTAATGTAAACCTTTCCTGAGTGGTGTGTAATAAAGTATATTATATCTATCTAACGAACTATTGAGCAATTTGAGCGGTCGTAATAATCGTAATGAGTTTAGGGTGTATTTATATTGACGCGAAGTAGAAGCGTAGATATGCGACAAATTCATTGTGTGCACGTACACATGTGTGTGACGAGATCCTTTTGTGTGTGTATCTGTATTATTTTTCTGTTATTAATAGTAACGTACCGCGAAATAATCTGTAGTACGTCGTAAGTTCTACATCAAAATAGGACATTTTATTGCCAAACAAAGGACACACACACAATATCATTGACATGAACAGTAGACAATAAAAGACACATATATGAGTTATCGTTTTCAAGCTAAACGTTTCATTATTTTTCCTTAATATAATACCTACGTAGGTATACGTCAATAAATCGAAATAAAGTTCTCTTTACCATGTCGCAACACTTCGCACTAATTTCGCTCGTATGTGAATGAGCCTTATTGTTCGTTCGTGAACTTGTCCTCCTGTGATGACATGCGTAGGATCTTGAACTTTGTTCACCATAACATGTAAATCAATAACTTAAGTTTACGACAATCGAAGCTAAGTCATTTTGAAGTTAGTTGTCATAGATCACGGACTTAGCAACTTTAAGTTTAGTTAGTTCGGTTAAGTTGATTTGAAAAATGATCCTCGGTTATCGACCGAGCACTGCGTCAACAGTTGTTTTAATAAGTTGAAATGAAATTCGCGGTGTAAGAGTCAGATAAACGTATCTACATTTTCTCAATTTTACAGGAAAGCAAAAATACTGTGAAAATTCTGCTCTTTAAACTTTACCAGCTTTTTAATACAGATAAAATACTAGTATGGAAAAAAAATTTTTTCTATGTATTGCCATACTCTTAGGGCTTTGAAAAAAATAGAAATTATTTATTTATATATGCTTACGCAGACGCAATATATATATATTTTTAAAATTTGGTTGACATACGTTAGTGTGACCCTTAATTATTTTCAAACTTAGTCAAACTTAATCAAACAAAATAGTACTGCCACATAAACGTAAATCGTAATACATCGTTTTGGCCATTGATTTGTATTATTTATCTAACAAAAATGTTTGAGCCAATAAAACGTAAATACACAAACGTTACACTGGCTCTTTAAACTAAGCATCAAAACAAAATTTTGTAACGACCAAAACAACGTATAAGCTTTTACGTTCTTCTGGTTTTTATAATATTGCCAAACAAACTATATTCTAAGAATAAAAATATTGTTTTTAGAAATACGTTCTTATAGCTCTAAAGAGGTAGGAAGATAATTAGAACTATTTAAACGGTATTCATAATACGTTTTTCTGGTTCAATTGAAAATGATTCTTAAGCTAATTCGTTTTTTTTGGAATTTGATAAATATTGACTTTACCGTTACGTCGTTTTGGCAATTCATAAAGGACTATATTGTGAACCGTTTTACGAAAAAAAACTTTTTTTGATTTTTTTGTAGATACGTTCATCTGGTTCTTATACCGCGAATTATTACGCCCGACAAAATAAGAACTCTTTTGAAAATAAATTTTCTCGAGAGTGCGAGGTAGGTATATTAGTAAAGTAGACCAGGGTCGATAATTTTTTAAGGCCAAAAAATAATTAGGGCTGGTTGAAAGCTTAGCATTAACATTACATTAGAAAGGTAAGAAAATATAACAAAAATAAGAATAAAAATAATTTACGGGCGATTTAAGTTCGCGAAGAGCAGAGGGGGAAGACGATGTTAAGGCTGAAAACGGTTTATCACGATCTCTGGCAAAACTACGAGTCGTATCGATAAAAGTTAGATGGCAAAGTTGGCAAAGTAAGTAATAAAAGCAGACATTTTGACGTGAGAATTGCCGATTGAAAATGATGATGCTTTTTTTGGTAATAAATCAAAATAAGGAAAATAAATTTCGTGCGTACAAAGTACCTACACATGTCAGTGTGAAATTTCTTTGGCAAACTAATTCAAAATAACTAATTAAAAAAACGAATTTAAAATATAAAAAAACTATATAATTGAAAAAAAAAAACAAAAATCCAACGTCACGCGGTGTTCCCAGGCGGTCACCCGTCCAAGTACTGACCTTCACTGACGCTGCCGCGTTACCGGTAGCTCAAATTTTACCCCTGATGCGCCTAAAGAAGTTTCACTTCAAAAATATACATATACTAGATGACCCCGTAAACGTTGTTGTGCCATATATGTTATTAACCCCCGCAACCCCCTCTTGTGGGTAGAATTTTGTAAAATCTGTTCTTAGCTGACCTCTACTCGGCGAAAGGAATATTCCTGCCAAATTTCAAGTCTCTACGCCTTATGGTTCCAGAGATATCGTGATGAGTCAATGGGTGGAAATCTCTTTAATATATACAGAGTGGGGATGACAATACAACGATAATTGATAACACCGTTAGTACTACTTTATAGAAGTATTTCAAAACCATCAGATAAGTCCTAACATCAAAATAAAAAAAAAAGATTTTTTCATACTAACTAATTTAGTTTTATTTAATAAAATTTTATAACATCATTTTTGTAACTATAGGATCACTGACCTGTTACACGCGTCATCGCGTGTGACCTTCGGTTTGCGGCCGCAAAGTCGCGCAGAAGTGCTTTGTGCTTGTACCTACAAAACTTCATTATTTTGATTGAATAAAAAATAGTAAGTTAGAAAAGTAAATAAATAAATTGTTACGCATTTAAAATTAAATTGAATAAAAAACTATTTGATTTAAATTTTCTCAAACCATCAATTTTTCTTTAAATAATATGCAGAACTGATCAGTAGCCGATACTGAATAAGTTATTTTTTTTAAACATTAGTTATTATAATATTATTTGGTGGGGTTTGGTAACTGTCACTAAATGGCAATGATTAAAAATTATGCCTTTTTGGTGGCAGTCGATGCCATATCCATTTCTATCATTTCAAAATAAAAATAGCTGTCCTTGAGTCTTTAACCGCCGGTTTTAGGGTAGGTCAGGTCTGTAGTACATCACGGAGAAATTTAAAAAAATGAAAAATCATAATTTGTGACTAAACTACTGTATGTATTTTATTGATTTTTTGTATGTGGGCTTGGAATGTCATTACATATACGATGTCCAATTTATTGTTGTATTATAATCCCCACCCTGTATAGATAGAAGATAGATATATATAGAAGATATATCTATTTTTTATGTATGTTCGGGGATAACTTCGTCGTTTATGAACCGATTTTCCGATAATTCTTTTTTTGTTGGAAAGGAGATATCCCAACTTAGGTACCACGATAAGGAAACCAGGATCTGATGATGGAATCTCAGAGAAATCGAAAAAAAAACCCACGAAAATCGTAGTGACAACTAGTGTGTTTGTTAATTTTTTTCGCCTACTTACGTTATATTACTTGTCATTACATCGGTAATTGAAGTCGGTTTTTTTCGTTTGCTAGCAAACACAAATATAATTGATCTATATTCTTTGGGTTATAAGTATAACTAACTAGCGGCTGCTCGCGACTTCGTACGTGTGGAGTTAGTTATTTTAAAATAATTTTTAATTATATTCGAAAAAGCTAAATATCCAATGAAAGGAAAAAATAAAAGATAGATAAAAACAATCAATATCTAGACGAATTTTTAAAATCAATGAAATCGATGGATACTATTTTTCATTGGACTTTTATACAAACTACCATCCCCTGTTTTACCCCTTTAGGGGTGGAGTTTCGTAAAACCCGTTCTTAGCGGATGTCTACTCCCTATAAGGAACCTACCATATTTCAAGTTTGTAGGTGTTGTAGTTTCTGACATTTCGTGATGAGTCAGTGACCTTTCTCTTTTATATAGATATATATAGATAATATTAAGAAGTGATTGAACATTCGCTAACAGCGTATATTATACATATGTATTTCTTCTGGTACATTGTAAAATAATGACAAGTAGACCAAAATATGTTCTTTTGTTATTCGGTCTTTATAATTAAAATTCTGTACTATAGTTTTAACTCAGAGAAGTCAAATTCTATTCGTTTTTTTTTTTGTATTTCACCTGCATGTGCTCACCTTTACAGGATCATTGAGATTAATTGACAAGTAGTCTTAAATATTAAAAATTTAAAATATTAGTAGACAGCAGACACATCGATATTTTCATTAAAATATCTTTGTTTTATAGCCGTACATGCAAATAATTAACATGATTTAGAAATAGCGCACTGTCAGCTGTCACACAATCGAAGTTCTCAGTTTTAGGTAAATTATACGGCGCGCGGCAGTGGTCGCGTAGGTACGTGCGCGTCTCGTAAAGTACGCTACGCACACATGCAAGCCGCTATGCGTCGGATGCCAAGACCAAACGTGTTGCTCTTTGGCCAAGACCAAACCAACTTGAGACTTTGCTTCCGAAATAAATTAAATTATTACTGTTAAATAAAGTTTTTGAAATAACATTTTATTATTTAAATTAGTAATATTATTATTTTTGTATTGTCATTAATAATTGTGTAATTTTAAAACTAAAAAATTTTGAAAAATGAAAAATTTTGTCCTATTTTTTAAATTTTTTAAAGTAATAATCATTTTAGAAACTTTAAGGAGTGTTTTAGACCTGCGGTCGGCAACGGTACGTTTAAACTACGTATAATAAACATAATGTAGTATATACGTGTACGAATTAAATTCCGTATGTTATATAATGACCAATTATACATTTATCAGGTAGAATCTAGGGTTAATATCATAAGTGCGCCCGCCTTAGTTTATTTTACCATCTTGTGGATCTTGCCAGCCAAAAGGTTGCCGACCGCTGTTTTAGACCATAGAGACCATAGAACTGAATAACTTTTACCATGAGACAAACATTAAAATCAAGAAAAATGCAATAATGCAATAGAATTAGAATGCCTAAGCTCTAAGAAAGGAATCACACTGGTACTTTTAAACATATTTTTTGTAAATATGTTCTTACTTTTTTTTACGAAGTATTTTTATATGTATTATCAAAAAGTGTTGGTTACGCTATTTATATTCTTTGGCGAATTGGTGAGATCACGTGACACATAAAGTGGCAACAGCGAGCGATACGTATATTCATAGATAAAAAATATAATTTCGGACGAAATATTATCAGTACCTAACTCTCTTTTCTGCACAATTATTTTTGATGTATTACTGTATGAAACATAATAAATTGAATTAAACACTTCAAAGTAGAAGATACAGTTGTACCATGAACATTTTTAAAAATGATTAAATTAATTATTATATCTTCGATCATCGATGTAACAAAGCATGAAAAGATGCCTAAAACTAAAATTTTCTGAAACAACCTTTGCAGAGACAAAGGTTTTAGTTTTACTGATTTACGTAAACAAATTGAAATATTTATTTAATACATTTCCAAGAATACGAATCAAATTTTCTTGGCCATAATTATATAGGTAAATTTTTTAATTTTTGGCTTTATTTAAATAATAATCACACATCAAAACTCGAGTCGAACGCTCAAATCCAAGAAAAATTGTAATAGCCCTCTTATCTTATGGTCTGATCCGAGAAGCTAAATCTTCCCTCATCTGTTAATTAGATGAAACAATTTTTTATAGGCTTATTTCAATATTGTGAATTTATAAAAACAACCTCTGCCACCATAAGCCTGCTGCATTTTTTTTTATCTTTTCCCTCTCACGTTAATTACATTTAGTAAGCTAAAACCGTTAATATTTTACATTATATACCTGACTGTAGTAGGCAGCCACTTCTATGATTGCTTTACTTACCTGCAGCCAGGTTACTGCTGACTGAGGTTACTGACCTGGCTGCAGGTAAGTATAGCAATCATAGAGATGGCTGCCTACTACAGTCAGATATACAGGGTGAGGCGTAATTAATGGATAATCCTTTACCTGCAGCTGGAGAATATCATAACGGATCAGAAAAACACAATTCATGTTTAGTAAAAGTATCATGGTTTTTTAGTTATCGGCCATTTTTTAAAAATTTATAAAAATGACACCCTTGCTCACTAATTTCGTTGTCACAGTCGCAAAAACATGAATTATCTCTATAAGATTTTTATTTATTAAACTTGAATAGATGTACTATCAAATGTATTATGTCATTTTTGTGCTGTTGCCTAATTTTTTTTTCCAAATGCAACCGAAAATTTTTTTTCTTCTTTCAAATAATTTTTCCTTTGTGTTTGATCGCTCATATCTTAAAAAAAATGTATGGAGACTTGAATGACCAACTTACGAAAAACTAGCCTATTTAATTGAGATTGTAAACAGGTATAACAGATAGTATTTGATCCTTCGGTTTCAAAGAATTTTAATAATTTATAAAAATAGAGCCCATTTATTGTTTTAATCACAGATTTTTTTAAAACTTTATTTTAAATCTATTTTATTAATTTATGAATTAAATTTAACGGAGCTGAAAGAAAAGAAGGTTATCTTTGCACAGTTTATTATTTACTTTCATAACAAGTGTTCAAAATGACACAAAACACAAAAATTTCCACAGAGAGTACCCATTTTTTGTACCCGCTTTATTACCTTTTTTATTACCGCTCCTACGACGAAAAACAAAAGACGGAAGTGTTGTCTCATTCTCTCATGCAATGGGTGAAAGAGACACACAAAAGAATAACATCAATGTTTGTTTGCGTAATTGTTTGTCGGCGTATTGTGTGTGAAGTTTTAGTCAGTTGCTAGAGTCAGTGTGCTACCATACTACTTCCACGAGATACGTTTTGTTAGTTAGAATTTATTATTATTAATAAAGTGCTGTGACCTCGGACTTGATTTTGCTCAGTGATATGGACTTGGTAATCCCGTTATACAAATATTGATCTTGTGGTCTAACCCCGCACTTGTTTATTGCTAGTGATTTGGACTTTTAGTTTTAAACTAGACATACCTCGCGTCGAGTGCAATGCCTCGATTTGTGTACACACCCGCGGAGTATGCAGAAATGAATTTTATTTACGGTCAGTGTGGTGGTAATGCAAGTCAAGCCGCAGAAATCTATCGGGCAAAGTTTCCTAACGCCCGTCATCCAGACTACCGGGTATTTCTAAGATTGCATAATGCGTACAAGGAAGGCAGAATTCCTGGAACTGGTGTCGGCGGTAGTAGCGGCGGGAGGCCACACCAACACGGTGACGACATAGTCCTTGCTGAGGTTGAAGCTGATCCTACCACCTCCTTGCAAAAAATATCAAGCCGCACAGGCATATCAACAAGAACTGTAAACAGGATTTTAAAACGCGAGAAGCTTCATCCCTTTCATTATAAACGTGTACAAAGTCTTCAAGAAAATTCAAGTCCGAGGTCACAGCACTTTATTAATAATAATAAATTCTAAAGAACTAACAAAACGTATCTCGTGGAAGTAGTATGGTAGCACACTGACTCTAGCAACTGACTAAAACTTCACACACAATACGCCGACAAACAATTACGCAAACAAACATTGATGTTATTCTTTTGTGTGTCTCTTTCACCCATTGCATGAGAGAATGAGACAACACTTCCGTCTTTTGTTTTTCGTCGTAGGAGCGGTAATAAAAAAGGTAATAAAGCGGGTACAAAAAATGGGTACTCTCTGTGGAAATTTTTGTGTTTTGTGTCATTTTGAACACTTGTTATGAAAGTAAATAATAAACTGTGCAAAGATAACCTTCTTTTCTTTCAGCTCCGTTAAATTTAATTCATAAATTAATAAAATAGATTTAAAATAAAGTTTTAAAAAAATCTGTGATTAAAACAATAAATGGGCTCTATTTTTATAAATTATTAAAATTCTTTGAAACCGAAGGATCAAATAATATCTGTTATACCTTTTTACAATCTCAATTAAATAGGCTAGTTTTTCGTAAGTTGGTCATTCAAGTCTCCATACATTTTTTTTAAGATATGAGCGATCAAACACAAAGGAAAAATTATTTGAAAGAAGAAAAAAAAATTTCGGTTGCATTTGAAAAAAAAAATTAGGCAACAGCACAAAAATGACATAATACATTTGATAGTACATCTATTCAAGTTTAATAAATAAAAATCTTAAAGAGATAATTCATGTTTTTGCGACTGTGACAATGAAATTAGTGAGCAAGGGTGTCATTTTTATAAATTTTTAAAAAATGGCCGATAACTAAAAAACCATGATACTTTTACTAAACATGAATTGTGTTTTTCTGATCCGTTATGATATTCTCCAGCTGCAGGTAAAGGATTATCCATTAATTACGCCTCACCCTGTATAATGTAAAATATTGACGGTTTTAGCTTATTATGTACTACATGTAATTAACATGAGAAGGAAAAGATTATTTAGAAGAAATTTTTTTTTTAAAGTATTATTTGCAGCAGGCTTATGGTGGCAGAGGTTGTTTTTATAAATTCACAATATTGAAATCAGCCTATAAAAAATTGGTTCATCTAATTAACTGATGACTGATGATTTTGTTATGTTCCGGATCTTAGACCATTAATGGGGAACAGCGCGTACGCAGTTCCCACTTTCCAAAAATTAGAAACCGGGATGATTTCAAAGGGCACCCCCACTGCAGTGCAATAGTGAGGTATCGCTCTCTAGTATGGAACCACCTTTGAATCATCCTCGCGACTGTCTTGCTTTTCATTACTGTCATGTTCCTATTTATGTCTTATACACTCGAACAAGAGACAACGCTAGCGCGATTCAATGTACTACTAGCGCCATCTAATGACAGACAATATGCTTTGCAAAAGTTCGTGTTTGAAAAACTGTACCAGGTTCGTATCTAGAGATGGGCGCAACGGCTATATTTTATTTAATATAACGTCATAACGTTACGCTACTTTTAAAAGGCCTATTATATTTTACGCTATAATATTTTTAACCGACTTCCAAAAAAGAGGAGGTTCTCAATTCGATGTTTTTTATGTAGGTATGTTAGTTACCTCAGAAGTTTGGACTGGTTGGACCTATTTAAATGAATTTGTTTTAATCGAAAGGTGTTGCGTTAATATGTACGAGTTTATATCTACTTATGCGTATTTACTCGACAATTTTTTCGTCGACCTATGTTATATTAAACCGTATAACTTTTTACTGGGTTCACCGATTTTGATGGTTCTTACTTTAATCGAAAGTTAATGCTTTTCATGTAGTCTCATTTAAATTTAATCGAGATCTGATTAGTACTTTTTGAGTAATCTTTGATAACGCGTATTTATTTGACTATTTTTTCGTCTACTTATCTATACTAATATAATAAAGCTGAAGAGTTGGTTTGTTTGATTGTTTGTTTGTTTGTTTGTTTGTTTGTTTGTTTGTTTGTTTGTTTGTTTGTTTGTTTGTTTGTTTGTTTGAACGCGCTAATCTCAGGATCTACTGGTCCGATTTGAAAAATTCTTTCGGTGTTAGATAGCCCATTTATCGAGGAAGGCTATAGGCTATGTCAGTGGCGGCCTTAGGGGGTGGCGAACGGGGCAATCGCCCGGGGCCTCGCTCTTGCAGGGGCCTCGCGCAACAACCCAAGCAAAATAATAATTATAGATTTTTAACTGTACATATATACACATTGTATCAATAATATTAAAAAATATGTATATAAGTCTAATAATATCAGTAATATAAATAATATCAGTGGTTTAATTAAAGATTTTAGTCTTAGGAAAAGCCAAATAGTCTAGTCGACATGTTCAAAATGGTCCAAAATAGAGATACTGCTCTTAAAATTATGTACGATAGTTCGTTGGATTCGGAATGACGTCTAGAAAAATGCTCTAAAAGCGTGCTATTAGCACATAAAAAATTGCAAAAGGTATTAAAAATTTAAAAAAAGGAAAATAATGGCATTTCATTTTTTGCCATTATTTCATAAACTATTAAATTATTTAAGAAATTTAAGAGCACATTATTTTAAGAGCAGTATCTCTATTTTCGACCATTTTCATCTTGTCGACTAGACTAGATTAGGACAAAGGGCCTCGCGAACACTTGCCGCCCGGAGCCTCGCTATGGCTAAGGCCGCCTCTGGGCTATGTATCATCACGCTAAGACCAATAGGAGCGGAGACCACGCCGACGAAGTCGCGCGCAGAAGCTAGTCTATATATAAAATCACAGTTTATTCAGTTTTTACGCTCCAATAATAACGATTACCTACGGAAAGTTCAGTCTGTGAAAGGAGTTTAATGTTATTTGGATAGTTTTTGAACACTTTAGCTTAAAATCACACTTACAGTCGCGAAATAGATGTAGACACATGTTCGGGTGCACTACTTTCGTAAGTCGATCGTCTATATTATTTTTAGAGTTTAGGTAAGTTGTACGGATCCGATGATACACCGACTACAGAGGTACCTACCCTCCCTCCGTAGCGGAATAACAGCCAACCGTATTTGCTATAGGTAGGTACATGTAAATAAATTTAAACTTAATCTATACATCTATACAAATAAATAAAATTGGAGTGTCTGTTTGTAATATCAAAATAACCGCTTTTTACTAAATTCTATAGATACACGGTACATTTACCAAAATAACATGTTTTACAATATTCGTCTGTCTGCCTGTTTGTTCCGGCTAATCTCTGAAACGGCGGGACCGATTTTGACGGGACTTTCACTGGTAGGTAGATAGCTGATTTAGTAAGGTTTAACTTAGGCTACTTTTATTTTAGATTTTACTTTCCGAATCGATGGTAACTTCACTTTAAATATATACATATATATATATATATATATATATACATATATATTTAATTTATTTGTTCAAAAAAATACATAAAACACATATTTAACACCATTTATAAGCCTGCCGCGAAAATTCACAAGAACTTATCTGGACAAGCCGATTAATTCGCTAAAACAAATATAAATTTAATTTTGAAAGTGACCATTTACCTAAATGTGTGCGAAGACGATTTGAATAAAGTAATTTTTGTTTTTAATTTTACGAACATGTTAATTTTAGACGACTTAATCAAATTATATTATTAACTAGCTGACCCGGCGAACTTCGTACCGCCTAACAGTCGATTGGTATTAAAGTTTAAATTGACTTTTGAGTATTATTACGAATCTTTTGTATGGGAATATAGAAAATTGTTGTTTTTAGACTTTTTCAGCCAATTTTTTAAACTTTTCTCTCCGTAAGAACCATCCTCGTACTTCAAGGAACATTATAAAAAAAGAATTAGCGAAATCGGTTCAGCTGATCTCGAGATTTGCGCTTAGCAACACTATAGAGATTTAGACATCGTATTTATACCTATATATTAAGGTAACTTATTTTAATCTACTTGAGTATTGTCGTGTCGCTTATCGTTTGCATAGAATCAGCATACTGAATTGGTAGTCGACTTAAAACTACCACTCATTCCTAAATAAGTATACGTACTTGAATAACTTGTATTTTAAAAATTTAAATTTTAAGCGAGGTAATAATGCATTCAAAATGGGTAAAATCGCGTGTGAGGCTTATATGTATTTTTTCGCCTTTACTCTTGGGTAAATATTGAAGACACTCCTTTTTATTGTTCATAGCTATCTTTTTTTTGCTATTCTTTCGATAAATAAAAAATAAATAAATCCGGTTGTTTTTATCTATCTTTGATTTTGCTTACAATAGGTAGGTAGTTAGAATAATTTAAACTACTCGTTTGAACTTAACGTCAAAATGATATATCTAAATCTCTTGTAACCCAAATTAAAGGTTAGGTACCTAGATTAAATGTGATTTTTTTTTAGTAAATCCTTTTACCTCAACGTGAAGTTAAGTCATGAGAACCAGAGATCACACTGTCGAAAATATACAAGTCTTCTTGCGAAGACAACATCTGGGACATGCATTGGTTATGTATTTGGCGGATTTATTTGAGGATGTATGTACCTACATGCCTTAATTTCTTTTCATTTCCATTAAATCCAAACCATTTGTCTTTATATAGGTAGGTACTATAGTTATATAAGAAGAAAAATATCTAAAGCTACTAAACTATGATTTAGGATTTCAAAAATTAAGAAACGTACGATTTTCTTTAAAAAATTTAATTAGAAATCAAATTAACAGTACCTATCAGCAGGTAGGTACTCCACCTACTCAAAAAAAATTCGCGGTCCCTATGGAATAGCATAATATAAAAAACAAAGTCAAAATTTCTAAGCAAACTAAATCGCGAACAATCTCCATCTATCTATCTATCTACCTATTAGTTAGTTATTGACAAGTTTATCACTGAACTTTATGTAAAACTTTATAGAGCTTAAGTAAACAGGTCAGTATGGTAAGTATAATTTAAGTAAACTATAACGACAATTAAGTAAGTTGGCTTTCGCAATACCTATACCTAACTAGCTTCTGCGGGCGACTTCGTCCCCGTGGAATAGGACCAATTCTGTCAAACATGATTTGAGCGAAACTTTAACCGTTTACGCCGCGGAAGCTCTCAAAAGGAAAAAAAACCGATTTTGAAACATTCTTCATTGGTGCTACGCTCCTATTGGTCGTAGCGTGATTATATATAGCCTATAGCCTTTCTCGATAAATGGGCTATCTAACACTGAAAGAATTTTTCAAATCGGACCAGTAGATCCTGAGATTAGCGCGTTCAAACAAACAAACAAACAATCAAACAAACTCTTCAGCTTTATTATATTAGTATAGATACCTATTAAATTATTAAATACGCTAACAGTTGGTCTTTTACGATTGCTGATCTGAAGTGTCATTAAGACACACGCAGATAAGATAAATTATAAGTATGGTGCCTAAAAAAAGGGCACGTGAAGAACAAGAACCTGTGGATGTTTTGCATCTTGTCTAAGGTACCTGCGGCAAATAAGGCCCACCTAACTTTAAAACTAAAAAACTCAAAAATTATTTTAAAATAGTTTAAAAAAATGAGTTCAGTAGAAACTTTAGTTATTTAAGATAATAATAAAAGATAAAGAGTAGTATAGAAATCATCATGGAAAGAAATATAACAGTTTCTAACAACTCTTGCCAGGGGCCTTATTAAACTACCACTGTATATTAAGGCCCAAAAATAGAATTTTCCTTTCTTATGAAAATGAAACATATTCTAAATCAGACTTTCAGTTAGGAACTTTGGAATTAGATTATTATTATTATTATTAGATTTATTTAGAAATATGGTGTGTGGTTACGGCTCTAAAGAATATATCCGTCCCCTCTCATCCCGTGGGTGTCGTAAGATGTGACTAAGGAATAACACAGTTCCACTACTACCTTGGAACTTAAGAAGCCGACCCATGGCGGAATAACCATCCAACTGCTGGCTTTGAAATACACAGGCCGAAGACAGGTAAGAGCATATTCGATGTGACAAAGCCAGCCCTGTGGTTACCAACCCGCCTGCCCAGCGTGGTGACTATGGGCAAAACACATGAGTTCACGCCATTTTTGGCGCGAACTTGTGAACTCCTTTTTGTGCCAAAACAGTCTGTTGATTATGAACAGTCAACCGGCATCCCTTTTTGTCTACATCGTAAAGTTTTCCGTATGTGTTACTTATATCCAGTTCGTCATATATTTTTTTAATTTCTTCAAATTTTTGGCTTACAATTCGTCTGTTCAATTTTTCTGCACTGGCTGGATTCATGAACTGTGCCTTTTTTGGAATTTCTGGATGCTGCTTCAAAAACATATTTAGCCAGTCTTTGACAGCAAGGCCAACATCTTTGTTGAAGTTATGTTTTATGGCGTTATGGCGTAAGTGACATCCCAATATTTGCAAATCTTATGATTCTATTGACAATATCGCGTTCTTGAGCTTCATTTATTATTGAACTGCGTCCTAAACGTCTCATTATATTTCCACTTTTCAAGTTGTTCCTAAGCGTACGTCTGGGTATGTTATATCGGTCTGCCGCACCACGCTGCGTCAACTTCCTTCGTTCTACAGCTGCCATAGCAGAACGCAAGTTTTCTTGCGTTCACTGAGACCGTTCTGGAGGCATATCCATTCAATTTGTGGATAGAAAAAATACGTATAGTTGTATAATAGAGGTAGGGTAATAAGGCCCATGGCCTACACCAGTGGGCCTTTTTAGCCGCTTAGCATTATTTTATAAAACCATCAATTTAGGACAAAAATAGCTCTGACTTTCGATTAAAACCATAGAAATAATATACTATTATGTCTAATGTTTAATAAAATTACGTTAAATTATTGATTAATAGCAATTGAATAAAAATACTAACATTTCTTTATCGCCAATAATTATAAATCCAAGTGATGTAGCGTAGCCTGTCACAAATCGTTCGCTACTGGCAAGATGGCGGTGCATACCGGCCGCAAGCTGACGTCTCGGTATACTTATCGATCTTATGCATGTGTGAGTTAAGTTTGAATCGGAATAGAAGTATTTTAGCGCGAGTTTTCAAATGTGGGCTTTATTAAACCCTGGGCCTTATATGCCGCAGGTACCTTATATCAATTAATACATACCTATAATGAAAATATAACGGGTCGCTGTCTGTACATTTAAGATATATGAGAAAATATATTATTGGGACCGTTATCAACGCAAGTAGCACCCAAAACAATGATTGTCAGAATTTTTGTCTGTTTATCTGTGCGTTTGTGCACGCTAATCTCAGAAACGGCTTATCAGATTTAGGTAGTACTAGTGGTTTTCACTTATATATTGTTGCAAGCTTAACTTAAAATTTAGTGTTTGTTTCATGTCAATCGGTTCATAAATAAAAAAGTTATGCCAATTTAAAGAATCACGTTGAACATGTAAAGTCACTATTCCACGCGGACGAAGTCGCGAGCACAACTAGTTATCTATACTAATATATAAAGCTGAAGAGTTTGTTTGTTTGGTTGTTTGTTTGTTTGTTTGTTTGTTTGAACGCGGTAATCTCTGGAACTACTGGGCCGATTTGAAAAATTCTTTCAGTGTTAGATAGCCCATTTATCGAGGAAGGCTATAGGCTATGTATCATCACGCTAAGACCAATAGGAGCGGAGTCGCGCGCAGAAGCTAGTGTATATATGGTAGGTTTACATAATACCTCCTTGTTAGAAATACGTAATTATTTTCAATAAGTTTCATTCAAAGAAACAATAAGAAAAAATATTTGTGCTTTACTACACTGTACTGTAAGCATTCGACATAGGTACCTACCTATAGTTTATAATACCTATATGATACATATTATGATACATTTATAAAATAATTTTCATATTAGGTAGGTACTTCTATTATTCAATGATAATAAAGAAAAATTCTATTTATATTCTAATACCTATTTTGTGATTGGTAATAATAATAATAAATATTCTTTATTGTACCTACACAAAAAAAAATTACAATACATTTAGATTAGTCTTAGCTTTGTACAATAGGCCGGCGGTACTGCGGCTAAAAAGCGATCTCTACCAGGCGTCCGTGTTGCGGAGGATATTATGACCAGTGAATACAGACAGACAAAGGTGTGCTTATAACAAATAGAATTGGTATACCTACCTATACGAAGAGTCATATTTAAACATTCGTCCTACTTAAAAGTCTTTAAAGAGGTATTAACATCAACATATTGTATCGGAGCATTTACCCGTCTCTAAGTACCTACAACTATGTTGCCTTAGGTATAGGGGGAGTCCGGGAGACTTTAGCCGCTTTTCACTAAAATGCTCATAAATCTTTCTATACTTACAAATCGCTATTTTTTATAAATTGTATCTTAAGCTGCATTATTTAGCTATATTTTCTCTTAAGAAAGTTTTCTACATCATTAATAGTTAATGAGTAATTAGCGATTTCTCCGAAAGTGGAATTCGGCTAATGTCTCCCGCCTGGGCGGGAGACTTTACCCAGCAAGTAGGGAGACTTTAGCCGGGTATAAAAATAGGCAAAATATTATTACAAATTGTAATTCAATAAATAAATTTAATCATAAAAATACGGCACATAGTATTACATAGCAAATGAAAACACGAAACACGAGGTACTTTGAGTATCTTTAAGATACATAAGTGAGGAATCAACTATTATCACATTGATTTATACTTCATAGCATACTTAGTTACTTATACAATAAGCATAGATAAGCAAGTGTTTGAATTCCAATAAACTGGAAACTTTTTGGAAGTAACTGTTTCATATTCATATGCCAGCTTCATAGCCGCCTGTTTGGTTAAGTTTCCATAATTCCTTTTGGTGCAAGTTAGAAGATAATTGACAAGTGTTTTCTCTTTATCGATTATAAATATCAGAGCTGTTTTAAACTGGATTCCTTGTTCATTTATTTTAGTCGATTTGAACTTGTCTCTTAATTAATTTCATGAGGTATTTCAATCAATTCCATATTCTAAAGCAACACCTCTAGTAGATTTTTCTTTACCAATGTCAATGTCATTTCTTATTACTGACTGATCAAAATTGCTTTTGTTCCTAGTTGTTTTTTTATATATTTGAAAGACATTTTGGATGATTATCTGAAATAAAATAAAATATTATTGCAGGAGAAACTACCCTGATTGCAAGAGAGATTAGTGGCTAAAGTCTCCTCCCGACGCCTGGCTAATGTCTCCCACCCCACGCCAAGCTGTTCGTTATTACATTTTCATAAAAAACTATGACACTTAAGTAAAAATTGTCTACCGTGAATGTTACTAGTACCTATAATTACACTTACGATGTATATAAATTACGTCCTAGAATCTATTCACAGTAAATAACAGAATTCAAAAATCGAAAATTGAAAAATTTTACTTACCGGGTACGAAAATGTCTTATTACTTCTCACTCCT
The DNA here is from genome assembly GCA_905220545.2 of Melitaea athalia. NCBI lineage: Eukaryota > Metazoa > Arthropoda > Insecta > Lepidoptera > Nymphalidae > Melitaea > Melitaea athalia. The sequence continues at coordinate 4,519,050 of HG992176.1, read as the reverse complement.
AAACCAAACTGCCGATTACAACGTCGTCACGTGAGCAACGTGGGGGGTGCCTATGGAGTCTAAGATGTGTGGCAATGTCTCAAAATCTAGTACTACCTACAAAGATTCTATAAGCAGTGGCTATTGTCTCCCACCTGCTAAACTCTCCCGGACTCCCCCTACCTATCAAATAAGGGATAGAAAATGTTCGTACCTACCTATGGTATGCATTTTATTCCTTTTATGTGTTAAAAGTTGCCAACACATGTCGCTACGTACAGTAGCTACTAATGTTGTTAGGCGTCCATTTGTTAAGTAGATTGGCCATACACGTGTTTGCCGTGCTCTGGGTGTTTGTGCAGTCCTTGTGGGTCTCCCCACTGTGTTTTGGAGAGAAGCCGTCAGTCCCGGTTGTTATCATGTACACACCTAAATAAAAAATAAATAAATAAATAAACCTGATTGCGATCGTTACTCATAAAAGTCATAGTAGGGAATATATTACTATATATTGAAATATATATATACAAATGAGTCTTATATACTTATGTAAAACTAGGATACCGGCGGCCTTCGTACGTACTTTTTTTTCGTGAATGTATCAATTTTAATTTATTATTACTTTGTCTAATTACAAACATTGTCCTGACAATAAAAAAAATATTGAATTATCTAATTTGGTGCATACATTTTGTTATAAAAATAGCGATTTCTGTTAGGGGCTGTCCCCACGAGCGAGCGTATCGCCGGCGATACGCTCGCTCGTGGAGACAGCCCCTTACGCAACTGTGTTGACTATTTAAGTCAATACCTATGTCAAATAAGAAGAAACTGAACTGATATAATTAGGTACCTATGTATGATGTCAATGAGTTAGCCTATAAACGTCCACTGCTGGACAAATATACCACGCTGCTCCGTCGCGGGTTGGCGGATAATTAGGTACCTATTATACAACAAATTGCCTATGTATCTTCTACGTTATATTTACCTACTAGCTGATGCCCGCGACATCGTCTGCGTGCGTTCACTGCTCTTTGCCCGTAGGTGATAGCGCGATAATATGTAGCCTATATTCTGACCCGATTTCGTAATAATATTCGTGCCAAAGAAGTAAATCCATGTAGTAGGTACTTTTTGAGTTTATCCCGGACAAACATTGACTTTCCTATCATTTTATTATACCTACGTATATATAGAAACCACGACTAGATGACCCGGCGAACTTTGTATCACCTACATAGGTAGGCATAGGTAGGTATTTATTTGTAAAAAACTTAATTACAAAAAAAAGAGTGTGCTTTAAATACCACACGACTGAAGTAAAACTTCTTTAGCTCCATCTAACTTACCTATACCTCCCTCTCGACTTCCGTTCGCCTCGCCCGATCACACTTTTCGTAACACTCTCGTCACGCATTAACCTGCTTACTCCCAAAGTCAAGCGTGCGTAAAAAAGCTTTACTTCAAAAACATTAAGTACCTATATATATATATAGGTACGAGTACAATTAATCATTGTTGATTATATTAGAGTTAATCCTCTTGAAATTAGTTATTTATTTTCATTTTTGACAACCAAATGACAATTTTTTGGACAAAATACATCAATTGTTTCACCGCTAGGAACATTTTGTATTGGAAAATTAAATTGTCGTGTTTAGTATTTTACGTTATTTACTATTATAGGTATATACCTAGGTACTACTTTAGCGAGGCAAACGAAAAGCAATTGATTTTATATATTATATATATATTAAACTAAAAGATTACATAGGTAATAATCGCTATCAGGTGTTTATGATAACGAGGTATGTAGGTAGGTAGGTATAGGTAGGTAATTGTTTAAAGATATAGGTAAATTAATTAGATACACCTAAGCTTATAATTTCCGTACTTTTCATTTAAATTTATTCCCTAACAGTTATTCTTCTCGCAATTTTTTTAAACTCTTTTTGGAAGGTAGGCAAAATTTCGGAACCAAAATTTATTTAGAAAATATATTTTTTCGCATGAAACTAAAATCCATAGGTAAGTAAGTAAGTAAATAAAATGTTTGAATCAAGTGGTTCTTTTATATATACTTAATAAACATGGACCTTTAAATCTTCCTCGTGTGCTTATAATTAGAAAGAAAGAAAGACATTTATTTGAGACACATACACTGCTTACAGAGACAATTAGGTACAATGAAAAATAAAAAAGTAAAATGAAAGTAAAAAATTTGAATAAATAATTTAAAAAAGTAAACTATTATCAGTACACTAATTACGGTAATAAAAGTTAAATTGTATATTTTAAACGTGTGTGTGTCATCTTTTTTGTTGAAATAAGGTATTTTTTTAAATAATTACAAAAGATTTTTTCTCAAACGTTAAAATGTAACGAATTTTCGACTTGAGAAAATGGAAGTCGGATCAGATAGGCTGGCTACATATTAAGGTAGCACGTCTAGCTGTCCAGCACGGCGAGCCAGCGCGCGGGCTTGTCGTGCAGGAGGCGTGCTGCGGCGTGCGCGGGCGCTGCAATCGATGCAGGGCGCGGGGCGCGCGGGCGGCGCGGGGCGGGCGGGGCGTGGCGAGGGGCGGCGCGCGGCGGCCATTCGCTTGCCTCGCGCGCCGCCCCCGGCCCCGCCCGCGCGCCCCGCCGCCGCACAACGGTCAACGCCGCTCAGTGCCTCGCGAGTCGTCGCCCGCGGTGCATGTGTTGCGCGTCTCACTCCCCGAGCGTTACATTGCAGATGCGAGCCCGCCGCCGCTGAAAACATGCCGGCCGAGGAGGAATCCGTGCCGATGGACGGCCGGGAAGCCGCCGATGGCTCACCCCAGCAGTTCTGCCTACGTTGGAACAACTACCAGACTAATCTCGCGAACTGCTTCGACCAGCTGCTCCAGACCGAGTCCTTTGTGGACGTAACGCTCGCCTGTGAGGGCCAAAGCCTGAAGGCGCACAAGGTGGTGCTCTCCGCGTGCAGCCCCTACTTCCAGACGCTGTTCATGGACAACCCGTGCCGGCACCCTATAATAATAATGCGCGACATAAAGTACTGCGATCTGAAGGCGGTCGTCGACTTCATGTACCGCGGCGAGATCAACGTGTCGCAGGAGCAGATCGCGGCGCTGCTGAAAGTGGCCGAGACGCTGAAGATCCGCGGGCTGACGGACGTGAGCGGCGAGCACGCGGTGCTGGGCGGGCTGGAGGCGCGCGCCGGCAAGCGCCCGGGCGGCGAGTCCCCGGGCGCGGGCGCTGCGGGCAAGGCGCGCCGGCGGTCGGCCGAGCGCAGCGCGCCCGCCAGCCCGCGCTCGCCCGCGCCCGCGCCGCCGCCGCCCGACCCGCCCGCGCTGCACGCCGACGACGCCGACATCCGCCCCGGCATCGCCGAGATGATCCGCGAGGAGGAACGGGTCAGTGATCATTTTATTTATTCTCATACGACTGATGATTCCTTACCCGTATCCGTTATGATGACGTACCTCCCCGACAGTAATTAATTTTAATTATTTGTAGTAACAGATTTTTTGCAGCATGTTGATTGTAGCGTTACCGTGTTATTTTGTTGTCCGCCTCGTGTTGTGATACTTAACAATACCTATAATAATTGTTTTTTTTCAAATCAATTACTTCCTTAGCGAGACCTTTTATTTATTTTCAAAACGCCACGTGCCCGTGAACGCGCAATTTACACGCTTACCAGAGTAAAATGTCAATTTAAATAGTTACGATAACTATTGAAATTTATACGTGTACCGACGGAGGGTGAGATATATTTTTGATCGTATTGCGATCGTAATAAGGCTTAAAATCGTTTGGAATCGCGGCCGAAGAGCTCAGCTGTTTGAGACTAGGACATAACATTGTTTCGATTCTCTCGCGGCGCCAAAGATTCACTAATTCGAGCTCGTTCGGGAGGGGATAATCTTATTACCGACCGTCTACTTTATTTTACAAGTTTCACTTAATTAAAACGCTTTGTCTTAACGAAATATTTTAATATTTATTACAAATAGGTAATAAATAATATAAAAGTCAACCGTGAAGCGCTTAAAGCAAAATTACGTCTTTAGTTTTTTATTTTATAAATAGCAAAATTTGCTTTTAACAATTAATATCATGTAATTTTATTAGGAATATTTTTTATCATTTATATAATATCTATATAATTTTTATTCGAAGTAATAAACTAAATTTATTTTATATTTTTAAAATAATTATACCTACCGAAAATATCAATTTAAAAATATATAGACTTCAATCGTAATTTATAAGTAAATAAATATACATATTCATAGAATATCATATATATTATAATATTCAAGATAAATTAATATTTGTTATTTGTAATTACTTACCTTAATAATAATAATTAAAAAAAAAAAACGTTTTACAGTAGGTAGCTAAACAAAAATTTTAAATTATATTTAAAAATTATTTCATTATATTAAAATAGGTATATATTACATGTACAATTATTAAAATATAAAAGAATTCATATAATATAACAGTTTGTAAATTAGTACCTACGCGGTCGCTCATATACCTACCTATATATAATACCTACCTACCTAGTTAAGTTATACTATAAACTAATACTTATATATTCAAATTACCCACTTGTATATACTCTAATACCCATTGAAACTACCTTTTTTACATTAAACTGAAGAATTTGTTGGTTTTAAGTCGACAACGTGAGAAGTTTCTTTTTCTAAAAAAAACTACTAACTTTAGAAAGAAGCCTATTTATCGAGAAATGCTTATTTAAAGTTTTTTTACATCATTAATAGTTATTTTTATTAACCAGTAATATGATAAATGACTTTCCTCAGTCCGCGCGGAGTTGCATTTCGATAAAAATAAAATAAAATCTCAACATGCGAACTGAATCAATTTAACACTTATAAATTAAATATGAATAGAAACAATAATATTGTATTTTATTAATAGTTACAAATATGTAATTGTTGTATTATTTTTTTAATAGCGCTTATGTTTTACGAAAATATTCTTTAAAAAAAAAACGATTTAGGGTTCCTCTTTCATCGGTTATTTGATGGATGACGGTGTGCGACAGAGGCGACAGATAATTATTTTTTAATATATTATTAATTTTTACTATCGATTTCCGATAGGTACCTATATGGGGCCATCCATAAATTACGTCACACGAATTTATCGATTTTTCGACCCCTCCCCCGTCCTTGTCACAGATAGTCACATTTATGAGACCCCCCCCCCTACCTAGTGTGACGTCACATATTTTGCAATTTCGCATGAGCAAACTTATGATAGTTTCGACATTATTTTTATTTTCATTTTAATAAAAGCCAATTTGCCTATAAAACAAAAATAAAACTTTAATTTTTGAAGTAAGTTATTGATAGGTAGTTGAAATATCATGTTTTTGTACTTACGTTTTGATATTATTATATTTGGAAATGTGAAGTCACAAAATTTTGAACCCCTCCCTCCCCCTTGTCACACAATGTCACACTTTTTCGACCCCCTACCCCGCTCTTAACGTGTGACGTAATTTATGGATGACCCCTATGTGATATTTCAATTCGCAAATATGAATCTAAAAGTTAAGTATAGTTTATCTACTAATTGAGGAGAAACAAGTCCTAACGGCCTACCTATTATAATTATCTTCTGCTGTTGAAGTCTCTTCGTAACTTATTTGCGAGATAAACTGTATCCAGTGAAACCGGCCCTTAATAAAATTAAAACGTGATGCTTCCATACAAATTAATGAAACGAATGGATTTATGTATGACTTATTAAATGTATGAATGTGTATTAATTAATATTACTCAAGACCTGATAACGGTTTCTGATAAAGTTTATCTAGCACTTAGGCTACTGATATGATACATAGAAAGAGATGAAACATACACTTAGGTAGGAATTGTTCAGCCTCGACTAGAAACGTACCTACTAGTTCTAGATTTATTGGTTGCAAATGGAATAATGACCAGATGTAGGAAAAGAAAAATATATTGATGTTTAACTGTCGGTTACCGTCGTCCGTCGAATAATGTTATCCACAAACGGTGGAACAGGCCCTGAGTGTGGCAACGCAGCATCAAGTGCGTTTTATTAAAACATTTTCGCGCTATTGTTCTCTAACGTTGTCGGTGAGAGTAATTTAGTATTTGCGAACTAAAACTGGGTCTTTCTTATAACAAAAGGATATTGTTCTGCCACAATTAGCATTGCAATAAGCATAGATAAGTGAATGTTTGTGCTATTGAGTTCGAAATTAACAGCATTTCGAAAAATTCCTTAACGAACAATAGCTTATTATCGGTGTTTTAAACATTTTTGTATTATTTATGTTTTACTTTGTGTATTTTGCGTTTACATACTCGAAGTGCGATTCCTTGATATTTTTCATTGGAAGCTCGTAAATACGGTAGCTAAAACATTTTTCGGTTCAAGATTTTATGTACAGAAACAATGACAGCTAAACATCCATCTATAAATACATTAGAACTAACCTAGATCTACTTGACAAGACTGAAATGATTCTTAATCGTCGTTACTTGAACATTGTAGAGGTGTAGGTCTAATGTACCTACTTATTTATTAATAACTAGTTTTTCACTCGCGTGGGTGCTCGGTATTAGCTGTTCCGTTTTCTCCCGTTATAACATAGCCAATGTCACATTTAGTGATAACGTTAACTACTGATCCAGTAGCTGAGTTTATCCATTACAAACAAATAAAAAATCAAATTTCTTCTCTTTATACTGGTCACAGCACTGGATTGCGATTGGCTGGTGCGCGCGCGGTTGCGGGTTCGATCCCCACACACGACAGCATTTGTATTGGCCATACAGATGTTTGCCGTGGTCTGGGTGTTTGTGCAGTCCTTGTGGGTCTCCCCACCGTGCCTCAGAGAGCACGTTAAGCCGTCGGTCCCGGTTGTTATCATGTACACCTGATAGCGATCGTTACTCATAGTAGGGAATATATCCGCCAACCCGCATTGGAGCAGCGTGGTGGATTAAGCTCCGATCCTTCTCCTATATGGGGAAGAGGCCTATGCCCAACAGTGGGATATTACAGGCTGAATCGTGAATCGTGATAATATTAGTAAGGATATACCTACATGACAATGCAAGTTTTAAACATATTTCGGCTTTGAATTTGTGTAGTTTGTGTAGCTTTGTGTTTACATGTGTGTGTCGCGTGCATGTGGAGTCAGAAGATACACGCGTATTTCGTAGTCAATAGTAGTAGGTACCTAGCTATAAGCTATAAAACGCATTAGGTAAACAGACAGATTTGATAGACTCCGTTTATTAAATTTGTTTTGACAAGTAAATGTATATAGTAGGTATGTCTGGTACTCTTAATACTAGTTTATCTACACCATGGATATGCAATTATGCATACGCAGGGTTTTAGTACGGTATTGGCACCCCCAAGTGCTGAGTCCGACATACGGTCTAGGACTGCCTACCCTATCCTGGATATCACCCGTAAATGGGTTACCCTGCGATATCAAAAAAAAAAAACTTAATACTAGTTGCTCTACAGTCTACACCATTTATAGCATGATATATTGCAGCCTATTGTTCTTTAATTAATTGTTATTAATGTTAGTGAAAAAACAGGGTTGTTTCGGATATTAGTGCGATTAAAAACTGAAACTTTTCTTATGACATAAAAAAATATAATATACTTTTTACAAATAAAATCTACGAGGTAGTTCACTATGATGGGGGAGTGGTTTGTATATTTCGCATAAAAACTGGCCGAGTGGATCAATCCAACTAATAGCTGTAATAAATGTGAAACTAAAAATAAAATGTAATTAAAATATAAAAAAAACCTGTCAACGTTATTTTAAAGGGACCTTTGTATCAAGCTATTACAATAGGGTTATTACTTTTTGTCTATAACAAATAAAAGTATTACCTACGTCGTATAAATACAGAGCCAAATTAGTCATACTGCTCTTTTGTATACTAAATAATTTTAATCTATTATATTGTATTTTTTTTTTCGAAAGCTCCAGGTAAGTATCGTAAAAATAGTTTCTAGTTGACAATATATTTAAAAAAAATTGTGTTGTGGTGTTAAAAAAAAAATGTGACCTTTTTTTTAAATTAAATAAAGATTTCACGGTCCCACTTATAAGGGCCAGTAAAATTGATTGTTTTCTTGGAACTGTGAATGAACAAAAGCGCAGTTTCGGTTCTAAACAATCGTTGAAACTTGTAAAAAAGTTTTTGTTGTTTAGAATTGGTCGCTAAATAATTTAATGTAAAAAAGTTGTTTCATTATAATGAGTGACATTCGCGTAAACATTAAAAAAAAAGTTTATTTATAAACAATAACAATATTAAACGGAACGAATTAATCGATGAAGAACATTTTTTTTTTAAATTTATATAAGTTATCATTTAGAAAAGTGTCAATTTTAAAACCGATTTGAAAAACGAATATAAATAATAATCCTAATTCGTTTTTGTATAACTAGCCACTAAATAATTCGTAGATATCATTTAAATAATCATAATATACATTTTTCAAATTCTTGTATTGAGCCCTTTAATTTGATACCCATATTATAGTATTCTTAAAAAAAAAATGATTTCTTCATTAACTACAATGGCTTCGCACAGCCGCCATGTTTGTTTTTTTTAATGTCACCTATCTAAGAACATTTGGGCTGCTAAGACGAATCTAACGATATCTCAATTATGCAAATCCGTTCAGCGGTTCTAGAGAAATTAGGTAATTAAGAATATTACATACATACATACAAGATACGCGCGAAAAACATAACCCTTCCTTGGCAGTCGGGAAAAAAAATAGTGTCTAAAACTAAATGTAGTGTATCAAAGTTTAAAGGCCCAATTACTTGCAAAAGGAATAGAAAAAACGAAAACTATTAAAAGTTCCTCTTACTTTCTCTTGTAACTGACCACTAAATAATGAAATTTAAAAAAATAGGCGTTTATTAAAAAAAAAGAGTGTGTGTAGGTACTGTGTACTTATATATGCACATAAAAATTTATACTTCATTGGCTAACTTCACGTTATTAACTTCTTCGTTGACTAGCTAACTTCAGGGTGTCGGCTTTTTGTGACGGTGTACGCGCGCAACGTAAAATTTACTCTTATCATTTTTCCTGAACGCACCAAAATAAGTACCTAAAACTTAAAAAAAAACAATGACAATTCGAAACACGTTTCAAAAAGAAATAACAAAAATAACCCCAAGTAGTCCTGTGTTGTTACGTCACTCAGTTTGAACTTAGGGTGTATTAAAGTTTAAAGGCTCAATTAGTCTCCATAACCCGCGGTTCGACTTTGTGGTCTGCATTTGTCATGTCAGGATTAACGTATTAAATATGTTGCATTAAAAATTATTATTGTTTCTTTCGTTTTAACTAGACGACTCGTACGGTTTCACCTGGATTTTCATCACTACATATTATAAAACAAAGTCGCTTCCCGCTGTCTGTCTGTCTGTATGTATGCTTAAATTTTTAAAACTACGCAACGGATATTGATGCGGTTTTCTTGAGTAGATAGAGTGATTCAAGAGCAAGGTTTTTATGTACCTATAATACATGCATAATATAGTAAAGGAACACTGATAATTTTAGAGGTTTCTAATGTGATTGTCATAAATAAACACATTTTGCGCTTACATTATTAACGCCCAGCGAAGTGGGTACAGGTCGGCTAGTTTTATATACATATATAAGAGATTGATAATTTGAATGCTTAGGTTTTATGTTTTGTTCTGTGATGTTTTGAAGCCCTACAATAATTAGGCCTTATTATTAATGCTATTTATTCGAATCGTAACCGTTTCTTTATGATTTTCATTGTTAAAATTCATCAATATAGGATACTTATACAAATCGTACAATACTTTGAATTTATATACAAGACTAGCTTCTGCGCACGACTTCGTCGGCGTGGACTCCGCTCCTATTGGTCTTAGCGTGATGACACATAGCCTATAGCCTTCCTCGATAAATGGGCTAACACTGAAAGAATTTTTCAAATCGGCCCAGTAGTTCCAGAGATTACCGCGTTCAAACAAACAAACAAACAAACAAACAAACAAACAAACAAAAAAACAAACAACCAAACAAACAAACTCTTCAGCTTTATATATTAGTATAGATAGGTACGTGTTAAAACGCGATATGTAAAAAAATCTTTCGTTGAGAGAGTCCGACTTGCAATCAGCAGGTTTTTACAGTTTTAGGCATACGACAGTAGATTTATGTTTTTTTTAACCGACTTCCAAAAAAGGAGGAGGTTCTCAATTCGACACGTATGTTTTTTTTTATGTATGTTAGCTCAGAACTTTTGACTGGGTGGACCGATTTCGATCAATTTTGTTTTAATTGAAAGGTGTTGCGTGTCATGTGGTCCCATTTTAATTTAATTGAGATCTGACAAGTACCTACTATTAGAGTTATATCTAATAATGCGTATTTACGTGACTACTTTTTCGTCGACCTACGTTATATTATACCGCATAACTTTATACTCGGTGTACCGATTTCGATGATTCTTACTTTAATCGAAAGCTAATACTTGTCTTGTAGTCTTGTTTAAATTCGATCGAAAATTGATTACAACTTTTTGAGTAATCTTTAATAACGCGTATTTACTTGACTATTTTTTCTTCTTATTACGTTGTATTACTTGTCGATGTAATTGAATTCGGTTTTTTTTCGTCTGCGAGCAAACACAATTATTTTCGTTTGCGAGCAAACACAATTATTTTGTTAGTAAGTCGACAAACAAGCGTGCGGCTCACCTTATGGTAAGTGACTACCGTAGCCTAATAGACGCCTGCAACACCTGAAGCATCGCAAGCGCGTTGCCGACCCTATCCCCAATTCCCCCAGGAGCTCTGGTCACCTTACTCACCAACAGGAACACAATACTGCTTGAAAACAGTATTATTTAGCTGTGGTCTTCTGTAAGGTCAAGGTACATTAAGTTAGTGTAGTTTATTGACATATTCATCTATCATATCCGCCAGGCGCCAACCCGCATCGGAGCAGCGTGGTGGATTAAGCTCCGATCCTTCTCCTACATGGGGAAGAGGCCTATGCCCAACAGTGGGATATTACAGGCTGAATCATGATCGTGATTGACATATTTGTTTTTTATTAATTGATAACAATTAAAATGAAACAAAAAAAGGGTGTCTAGAATTTTTAAGCAAAGCTGTTACAAAGTAAATAAAACCTCTGTAAAGGTGTGTTTTTGTATGTATAAAATGGGAAAGAACCCGATTCGAAGATATTAAGTGGTCCGTATAAACATTACATAAAAACTTTTATAGTCAGTTCTGAAATGCGTCTAAACATCTTTCTTGACATGTCGATATAAGTAGTCCGTAACTGTCACATCACTACCTTAAAAAATAATTAAAAAATCACCCCAGTAAAAAACATTTTCTAATTATTATTACAAAGCAAAAACAAAAAAATAAAAATAACATTAAAATGTAAAATATGAGTATAAACAATAGTTCATTAGTAAAACTTTATAAGCGTAAAAGAACACGCGCGACGCGTATTTCAATTAACGTACGTAATTAAAAAAGTAAGAAAAAAAAATTATAGTATTAGTCTAGTGATTAATTTATGCAGCCGATAACGATATTTATTATAGAGTTATAGACTATTCGATTTAATCTGACGTCCGATAAAAGAGATTTTAGTGCCGGGCTCGTTATGGGATTACTTTTTATTTAATTTTAATTCTCGTAGAAGTATTGCAAAATTAACAATTACCTAATTATTTACGAGTGCCCTACACAGCATATATCCTGCTCAAAATCTAGAGTAGTCCCGCCTGTGGAATATCAGAATAACACAGCTAAATTGTATTGCTCTCAAGCAGTGTTATGTTCCTGTGGCGAGTGAGCCATAGCTCCTAGGGAAGGTCGGCAACGCGCTTGCGATGCTTCTGGTGTTGTAGGCTTACTTACCATCAGGTGGAAGCCGTACGCTTGTTTGCCGAGCTAGTCGTATATGTAAAAAAAATATTAAAATACCATTTTATTACACAGCAAAAAAAAAGTATTTGTAACCATATACCTACACAGTTCCACTACCACCTTGGAACTTATAAAGCCGACCGATGGCGGGATAACCATCCAACTGATGGATTTGAAATACACAGGCCGAAGAGAGCAGGAAGGCAGCAGCGTCTTCGGTGCGACAAAGCCAGCCGTGAGGTCACCAATCCGCCTGCCCAGCGTGGTGACTATGGGCAACACACATGAGTTCACGCCATTTTTGGCGCGAACTTCTGGAGGCCTGGGCCCAGCACTGGACTGCGATAGGCTGAAGTGATGATATTGATGATGATGAAGTTTTATTTGTACCTTGCACCAGTTAAGAAATGAAATAACATATAAAATAGATACCTACCTATTAATAAAGTATAAAAATCGTACCGTATAAAATTAGGCATATTGAATTATTATGTAATAATTTAACAATATTGTATTATTGTAGATGATTGATTCAGTCGGTAATATCCCACTGCTGGGCATCTAAGACTTCTTTCTCGATGTAGGAGAAGGATCGGAGCTCAATTCACCAAGCTGCTTTACTGCGGGTCGGCGGATATATTCCTTACTATGAGTCACGATAGCTATCTGCAGGTCTCTATGATAACAACTGGGATCTTAACTTAAAAGAAGCTTAACGTCTTCTCCGAGGCAGTGCTGCTACTGCCAACGCGTTACCAAAACGTCGCCATCGACCTGGAGTTGAAGTCCCTAAGAATTTCCCATCATATTGTAAACATCAGCACATGTTGAGATTGCATAAATCTATACTAATATAATAAAGCTGAAGAGTTTGTTTGATTGTTTGTTTGTATGTTTGTTTGTTTGTTTGAACGCGCTAATCTCAGGATCTACTGGTCCGATTTGAAAAATTCTTTCAGTGTTAGATAGCCCATTTATCGAGGAAGGCTATAGGCTATATATCATCACGCTAAGACCAACAGGAGCGGAGTCCACGCCGACGAAGTCGCGCGCAGAAGCTAGTGTAATTATATAATTATAAAACACTATAGAATTTTAATTATAATTTGAAAATATAATTATTACCAGGCGACTGTACATTCTCCCTTCAACGGTTTCTCTAGCCGAAATTATTTTCTAAATAGTGTTAGGGCTTAGTGCGCAAATGATAGAACAGGACCGCTCGCGCTACTGAAACAAAGTTCAGAGTAGTTACGTTTCTGAAATCAGACGAGAAAGTATAGTCGAAAATTTTGTTTTCCGCTTTGAATTTTTAAAACTTAACAGTAGGGATTGCAATCCGGTGTCGTTTTCAATCCGGCCGGATCCGGTCGAATTTTTATCAATCCGGCCGGATCCGGCCCGGATCCGGGCTGGATTTATCAAACCATAATAACCTAACTTTTCTTTTTAATTCAAACGTATGTTGACCCCGTTAATGAAGTGAAAAAATTGTACATTTTAATAACATTTTTTTTAAATTTAGTCTCAGTTTCAAAACAAATTATATATCTATCAAATGAAAAGTTAAAAACGTTTAAATCAACTTTAAAGAGCTAAAAATGTAGCCGTGGGAGTTATTTCTCAGTATTCATATAATTATGTCGAATTTATTGATACAAATTGAACTAAGCAGAGTTCCAATTTCGACCACGTCGTATTAACACGTGGTGAGACGGATCAAAGAGCTAGATTTATAATTTTAATTAGTCCCTTAATATTAAATTTTTTAGTGATTGTAGATCTTAGTCTCTACTTTTCCTTTCACAAGTTTTACGCTATCTGTCAGGCTATTACTTGGTTAAGGCTTCGGTTACGGATATATATACGTACGAATATTTATAGATGTGATATGGTTCCAAATATAAGATTTATGTATAACATCTCACTGCTGGGCATAGGCATTTCCCTTTCTCCATGTAAGAGAAGGATTATAGCTTAATCAGCGGATATGTTCCCTACTATGAGTAACGATAGCTATCAGGTGTTTATGATAACAATCGGGACCGACAGCTTAACGTGATTTCCGAGTCACGGAGGGGCGGACCCACAAGGACAGACATCCATCCTAGAAAGAAATATTTGTACAATTACAAATATCCATCCCAAGCGGTAATCCAACCAGCAAACCGTCTATGTTATGATATTATAGTTCCAAATATTAAATTTGTTCGGATTGTCCTTTAGTTTAGGTTACAGATATTCGATTTTAGAGGAAATGCCACAATACTTTATTTTAGTTCCTATGATAAGTTAATAATTAACGTTTATTGTATTAGTTACTGTTAAAAATTCTGAGTACTCTGTGTTAAACAGCGATGACTCCCACGATGATTTAGTTGCTAAATTGATTGACTTTATGATAATGAAGAACGCGCTAGGCGAATGTTATTTGACCAGAATAATGTAAAAACATAGCAAAAAATTTAGAATTTAAATTACCTCTGCGATAGATCCCTGCGAAATCATCCGAAACTTTAATATCGGTTTATGGTACGGTTACAGATACATTTTTATTACGTAGGTATGTCTAATAGTTTGGGTACGATAAAATAACATCCCTAGTTTGAATCTTAATATTTCTAGGTATTCTGCAAGTAACGGCAATGTGAAGTTATTTAATATTCGCACAATAAGTCAAGCAACTTCAGTGTTTTTTCAGCTGTAAATTGAGTTGAATACCTTCACTATAATGCATCTATAACTAATTTAAATGGCAAAAATCTATCAATCAAGTCTTTAGTCTTAGCGTCAAAGGACTCGTGTATTTAAGAACCACGCTCTTTCTTTTAAAAAGAGGTCACTTTCTCAAAAAATGCCAACACCGGATCCGGTCACCGGATCCGGCATTTTTAACCGGATCCGGTAACTGTAAAATGATGCCGGATCCGCCGGATTACCGGATCCGGTTTTCCGGATTGCAATCCCTACTTAACAGGGTATAGTTAGTTCAAGTCATCTTTGCGCGCGGCTCTATGTGTGCGTGCGCTTGTAATTATACAACTTTAATTTGTGTAGCAGACGGTCAGGGACAGTGCGACGGTCGCGTCACTTGGCACCCACACATATACCTACCCGCGCGCAAAGATGAGTTGAACTTAGTATACTGTTTTATGTTTTAGGAACATTTTAATAAAAAAGTTACGCCGTTGTCATTACAACCGACCTAAAGATTAATATTCTTATTCCTGCGCTCTGGTATATTTTTATTTACAAAATAACGGTTCGGGGAGCCAGATACGAGCAGACATTGTCCATTTGTAAATGTATGAATATTAATATCCCGGTGCTGTACCTATATAGCAAAAGTCATATCTCCAATCACGTCAATTTCTATTAATATTTTATTCGAACAAGTTGTTCTGTAAGTCTGGTACGTAAGTCTGTCAAGTCTTGTTGTATGTTCAATGTTGTTATAGTCTAATCGTTGGTGTCGGTTGATATCAAAGTCTTCTGACAGCAGTCTTTACTTATGCTAGTTTTATTGTTATACGTGGTTATACTCGTACTATGGTGTAGTGTGGCAGCTTAAGCTTAAGCCTTACGCCTTCACTTACATGAAGAAGGTGCTTTGACCAACAGTGGAATAAATACGCATCACTCTTAACGGCTCCCATTAGGATTTACTCCTTTGTCAGGGATCCGGAAACATATATACACTACCACAAACACCCAGACCCCAGTAAGCATCTGTATGATCAATAAAATGTATGCCATGTGCGGGGATCGAACCCACAACAGCCATAAACCAGTACTGTGAACGATGTGCTAACGCGTCATCGTAACGAGCACGCCCGGATTTTTCTCTCTTAGAAATCAATCGTAGCTATATATTCCTATCACGCGAGAAGTCAGGTGAATTATTAATAGCTTAATGAAAATTAACACAAGTATTCAGGTCGTCTTTAACGTTTTCTGTTCATTTAGTAGATTGGAGTTTATACTAAATGGTACAGAGGGTAAATAGATATTTTAAGATCACTAGCAAAAAAAAACATGCGACTAAGTTTTCGTGTATCAATTTACAGATATATCTATAACATAAATTGGTACTGGTTCGCTTCTATCAGTTAGACGTTTTAAAGCTTGCCTAATTTCACGATAGTGCCGTTTTTTTAAATTTTTTGTTATCCATTGTTAGTCCATCTGCTCTCATGTCTTATTTCATGACGTTCAAAGATCGCTTGGATGCTCAGGTGGTACAAATCCGGGATCAGATATAGCTAGACACTTTTTATGGAGGTGCCTCGGAGAGCACGTTAAGCCGTCGGTCCCGGTTGTTATCATGTACATCTGATAGCGATCGTTACTCATAGTAGGGAATATCCACCAACCCGCATTGGAGCAGCGTGGTGGATTAAGCTCCGATCCTTCTCCTACATAGGGAAGAGGCCTATGCCCAACAGTGGGATATTACAGGCTGAATCGTGATCGTGATCGTGACTTTTTATGGACGAATAAACGTACTTTATTTATTTACTTTCTAATTTATTGCACACTAAATTTACGTATGAAAGAAAAGTACAATATTAAAAAACCTGTTAAGGTGGATCTTGTGACATACATACTTATCTTTTATTAGAGACTAGCCAACCCGTGCCCACTTCGTTGGGCGTTATAATCCATTTCACATAAGATGGGTACGGTGAAATTTGATATGTTCCAATACACTCTCACTATTTTCAGCAAATCAGATAAATATAAATGTTTTAAAATCACCAATTAATTTCTAAGGCAAATAATAATGCTTGATTAGATTGAATTGTTGACACGGCACGTCAGAGGGCGCAGGTTCAAATCCTGCTGGGTCGAAAATTTTGATAATTTTTATCTTTTTCCTTTTATCTTGTCACTCCTGAATAGTGTAGCTTTCTGTTAGCGAAAGAATTTTCATGATCGGATCAGTATTTGCGAAGATTACCCCGTATATACAAACAAAGTTATAAACTTTACCTCTTTATAATATTAGTATAGATGGAAGCTTACGTAATTGTTAAGTGTTTTATTTTTATGTAATTTATTTAGATTTAATAAATAAATTTATTAAATCCAAACATACATTCAAATACGGGATAATACATCGGAAATATTATCCCATTTGTTTCTCTGAAGATAAATAAGAAGCAATGAATAAATAAAGATACAGCCGCCATTTTTTATTTATAAGCGAATAAATTGACATGCTTCCTATAAAAGATAAATAAAACAATGTGTATTTTAACAAAACATAACGGTTTACATTTTAATGATATAGTATCATTAAAAATTTAAAATTCGGGTTCTTCTTCTATTATATAATAGATAGACAGTACCGCGAAACCGATTTTAATCTTTTAGCGATATAATTAGAAAATATCCCATAAAACTGCACTATCTTGAAGTTAGGCAAGCTTTAAAAGGTCGAGCTGATAGAAGCGAACCAGTACCAATTTATGTTACAGACTAGCTTCTGCGCGCGACTTCGTCGGCGCGGACTCCGCTACTATTGGTTTTAGCGTGATGATAGATAGCATATAGCCTTCCTCGATAAATGGGCTATCTAACAGTGAAAGAATTTTCCAAATCGGCCCAGTAGTTCTAGAGATTACCGCGTTCAAACAAACAAACAAACTCTTCAGCTTTATATATTAGTATAGATATATCTGTAAATAGATACACAAAAACTTATTTAAATGAGTATTGTTAGCCTCGTATGTCGTTTTCAATTACAAGTCTATTTCTAGTTATAATTAAACTACAGAGATTCGTAGACTAGTAAAACCTAAGTCTAAAGATTGCATAATATATAATTGCTAAATAGGCGTGACAAAAATAGTAACAGAGAATAATGTATTAGTACCTCTTCTAAGTATTTTTGAGTAAGCTGAGGATCAAATAGAATAATTTTAAATGTCATAAATACCTACGTCTAATTACGTGACTGCACCGTAGCAAGGAGCTTCAACACAGTACATATCCCCGTTACTGTAGGGTCTAATTCTAGCGGAGGTGACCTCTGAGGACCCAAAACGAGAACTATATGATTTGTTCCTTTGTTTGCCTTCAATCATATTATTATAGGAAGAAAAATTTTGTTGACCAAGTATATTGGTTGGTTGGAATATTGGTTAGTCATTATATTGGTTAGTCATTATTATATATTGGTTTGTTAATGGGTTACGGCTTTTGTTAAAACTCATATACATCTTCTAGTCTACAAGTAGCAATTTTTAAACACAATAAAAACAACTTTACCGCCTGAGTCATAGCGGTTAATTTCCTAAGCGAAGCCGATTTGCAGCGTTTGGTAACTAATTAGTTTCCTAGATTAAACTAATGCCCTGTTTTACTATCGAAACGTGAAGTCTGAATAATATACTAAACATAAAACAACGCTAAAACAATTGTTCATTAGTCGTTATGATAACGATAATTTATTTACGTTTCAATGAATCACATCTCGATATTGTTTTTGTGAATAAGCATATGACCTAATTTCGTATGACGTCACTCAAAACTTAAACCTACCCTCGAGATGAAATTACTCAATATTTATCGTAAGAAAATATTGGTTTAATAATTTGCTTTTATAAATCTTGTCTGTATACGCTTTGAATGACGTTTTCAGTTCTTTACGTGGATATGAAATTCGTTCGAAAAATAGAAGTCTATTTTTTTAACGATCATCCAAATGTTCTTAATTTAAAAAAAAATATTATAATTTATAATCTTCTTATCTATATATATAAAAATCAATTGCTGTTCGTTAGTCTCCCTAAAACTCGAGAATGGCTGGACCGATTTGGCTAATTTTGATCTTAAAATATTTGTAGAAGTTCAGGGAAGGTTTAAACAGTAAGAAACATAAATAATAAGTGACGGAAAATAGTAAAAACGACAATTTAATTTCCCAATACTAAATGTTCCTAGCTGTGAAACATAATTGTCATTCACAAAATTGTCACTTGATTGTCAAATATTTTTAGGTGCGTTCAGAAAGTGTTTTGTCCAAATTTTTCACAAATATACGTATAGGTGATACGAAGTTCACCGGGTCATCTAGTTAAGAATAAATATGCATTTGACTTGCGTGTTTTAGGGGATATCTTTTTATTGTTTAAAAACTTAAAATATCGCGATGAGAAATACAGTACCTAATACAATAAATATACTCCTAAGTCACCTGTTGTTATGTATAGTTTATACACATATTTTTATATAAGCAATTAATATGTATTTGTGCGTGAAATTAAAAAATATATAACGTGTATAGAATTCACGGTTCTTGAGAAACTAATTAAGTCTTTCATTTAATGTCGTTCATGTTCGATATTGTATTAATATTTTTAACTATTTTTTTAACTAGTTTTCTGTCGGTGGTTTAATCAGTTTAAACTTGCGAAAAAAATTCTGTCTTCAATGTATTCGAAAATAAACGGCATCTTTAATATATTTTTTTGTACGACTTAGAAGGTACTTTGAAATAATAACCACGAATGATGCAAATTTTATGGCAAAGATAAAAAAAAATAGTCGATTAAATAGTTGTTTTAAAAATTTGTAACACTTACATTCTTATCTTTAGTCTGTTGTCCATAGAATCTTATTCACTAAATACTACATAATTATTGAATCTCGTTTAAAAAAAACTGAGAAGGAAGATTAGTACCGACCTGTAGTAGGTTTTTTTTTTTTTATGTAACTAGGTTGGCAAACAAGCGTACGGCTCACCTGATGGTAAGACCGTAGCCTATAGACGCCTGCAACACCAGGAGCATCGCAAGCGCGTTGCCGACCCTATCCCCAATCCCCCCAGGAGCTCTGGTCACCTTACTCACCAACAGGAACACAATACTGCTTGAAAACAGTATTATTTAGCTGTGGTCTTCTGTAAGGTCGAGGTACTACCCCAGTCGGGCTACTCCATATTTTGAGCAGGAAATTTCCTACTGTGCCCTACCTCAGTTAATAAATATAGGTATATGTATATAATATACCTATAGTTACATGTCAGAAGTATAACTTTTTACGATATAGTCAAGTTAAAGAATCAAATAATGTGTCGGTTAGTGATAGTCTTCGAGAAAATCTAATCCAAGTGTGGACTAAATTTTGCAATACATACATAGGTATATTATATCTAATTAGGTACCTATGTATCTGTATGAATACGCAGATGAAAAATTAAATAAATTGGTATTCACGCAATTTGTGCAATACGATATGCTAATAAATAATTAAACACAGTATCAGAAATACCTATATATAAATAATAGTATAGATAAGTGAGTGTTTCGACGTAGGTACCTACTCTGTGGACGATTTTGCCGAGAATCAGAAATCGAATTCCGTGACGGGAACACATTGAGGTTATGTAAAACAATTGATGTGACAGTAAATGTTGAAATGTTTCATATGTAATAGATTTTTAACACGAGCAAAGAGTTTACGTTTTTTATTTTTTGATGACTGACGTTGGAACGTAATTCATTATTTTAGTGTTTAACAAAACCGTCCCGGACCGGAATCCATTTACGTGTGCCTACAAACTTAAAAATTTGGAGTTGAGTTAATAGTATTTTTAATGCGCGTAAAAAATTAAGTCATCGGCGGCTTATTGAAAGGAACGAATGAAATGAAGATATTTTTGTGTCGTCCGCATGAATGAATGAGTGATCCCGGTAGCCAATCGGCTGGTATCGGAAATTTAAATTCGAATAAGTGTCAACCGCGGTCGACGAACCAGTCTCGCTACTTGCTTTCATAAAATATTAAAAGGTCTATGTGATAACTCGATTTAAATATGACTCGAGCAAATATCCTCGTTTGTTCGGGACGGGTGAGATAAAGGCTCCGCGTGAATTATATATTTTAAAGAAGATATTGACATATTGAATGTAAAAAAAGTTTTTTTGCCATTTTATATTTAGGGTTTCATTATTAACTTATTTAGTTAAACTACTTACTGCAATACAAATACCCTTTAATCAAACTTAACTAGGTAAAGATTGTAAAATTATCAAACAAGAGATCAAAAGGCCGCGAAGATATTTCTCGTTAAAATATTATAAAAGAGAAACGTGTATCAGAACCCGAGTCAATATTACACAATAAGAACACTTAGTTAGGTATATCTTTCACAATTTGTCCAAACAAACATCGGCTATTCTCATTCTGGGCTCATTAAGCCAGTGCACACACGTTATCTGTTTTATTGTTTTAATTTAAAACAACAGAGATAACGGGAGAGTGCCATTTCACATGAATTAAGGCCTTTTTTGTGTACACCGTCGATCCTTGTGGCCGCTCTTGTGTCAACAGCCTTACACTCTCGGAGCACGTGAGGTGACCCGCTTTTAGTGGACACAGACATTATTAGCTGTTAAAAGTGCTGGCTTGTGGCCGCGACTTCGCTCGTTCACGTGATTTATGATTTTCTAAATAACCACATTTATTTTGAAATCTATACTAATATTATAAAGCTGAAGAGTGTTTGTTCGTCTGTTTGCTTGAACATGCTAATGGCAGGAACAACTGGTCCGATTTGAAAAATTCTTTCAGTGTTAAATAGCCCATTAATTAGGAAGACTATAAGTTATAGGCTATATAATATTTTAAGTACCTCTTTTTTAAATTAACGTGGGTGAAATCGCGGGGCACGTCTAGTTTTATTATGTGTAATAGACTTAAATATTAACAATTCCCAACTTAAGAACTCGGTATGATATATATATATAATTATATATCATGATTTGTACATTCACAGATTAAATCGCACCAATTATTGCTTAGGTGTACCTATAGGTACTCGTAAGTCGTAGGGTAGCATAAAGTTCACTATCTAACACTTGTATATGTTTCTCCAGTTTATATCTCACATAAGCTATTGATAGACAAAATAGACCCTTATTGCCAGTTTGAGCTTAACTAATGATAAATTGCAACGTTTGAATTCATAGTAAAATTAAATTGAAAAAAAAAAACTGATAAAATACAAAAAACGAAAAATTACTTTCCTCATATGTATAATTTAACCATTTTCAAAAAGTGTTGAATCTCCATTTATATTAAAAAAATAAATAGGTACTGTATACTAATAATCATCATTATTATATCACAAATAAATAAAATTGGACTATCTGTGTGTAATATTAAAATAACCGGTTTTTACGAAATGCATATGGATGCATATGCATATACGGTACATATACCAAAATAGCATTTTTTACAATTTTTGTCTGTCTGTCTGTCTGTTTGTTCCGGCTAATCTCTGAAACGGCTCGACCGATTTTGACGGGACTATCACGGGCAGATAGCTGATGTAATAGGGTGTAACTTAGGCTACTTTTATTTTAGATTTTTGTTATAACTGCGAACTGAAAAATAACTTTTTTGTTAAAGTCCACGCGGACGAAGTCGCGGGCACAGTAGCGTTATATTATCATAAATGTTAGTTGAATGATGTGTAAAGGTAATGTAAAGGTACTAGATTATCCCTCCATCGGATATTTGTTTGTTTTCATGGCATCAAATCTGAGACGTCGGATCTCTTGTCATCTTTCTGAACCACGAAAAAAGATTTTTGATTCGACTGGAGAGACAGCTAATTGTAATAACGTTTGACAATACAAAACTATTGTATTACAATTACACGGCCTCTATTTACTACGATATGTAAATAAAATATAACATATTTCATATCAAAGATGCAGTATTGTTTATAATTACAATATAATTTGTAAAATATATGCACCTACAGATAATTGTGACATAAATCATGTCCATGTGACATGTGTAATAATAATGCTGGCTACATATTCCCGTTGTATTGCGACATCGATTCACAGGGCTATGAGGAGTGGAGTTAAATCTTTTTGCTCGAAAGTTTTCGAAATATTTCAAACTAGACGACGCGGCGAACTTCCAACCATCATTTATTTTTTATTACTACATATATCGATTTTTTTTTAATTTTCGGATTGAATGCGCCTAGGTACATATATTTCAGCGATTCATTTTTATCTATATAAATGTAAACGGCGCAAGTATATATTTTATAACTAGATGCCCGGACATACCTACTTCGTTCTGTATGTAATTTTTTTTAGCATAAAAACCTTCCGTGGGATTTAAGTAACATACAAAAAAAAAAAAACAGCCGAATCGGTCGAGCCATTCTCCAGTTATGCGCTTAGCAACATTCGTTTTTATTATATAGAATTATAGAAGATGTAATATAATTTACGTATGTATATTTAAGTATTAGGTTCCTCAATAACAATAGATATGGTTATTTGGACAATATGGTCATAAGACGCGGATTATCAACGATTAAACACAATGAGATGATAATATTTTAGTGTTTTAGCTTATCTAGGCCAGCCTTTGAACGAATCTCCGCCTCAATTAAATAAAACTTACTTATCTTATAGTAAAAAGGATTTTATTCATTCTATATCATATGTATACTAATATTATAAAGTGAATTAGTTTCATTGTTTGCTTGAAACGTTTATTTCGGTATCTACTGACCGATTTGAAATTTAATTTTCGTATGTTAAAATATATTTTCTATCTTGAAATGTTTCGCTATGATGTTGTGATTGTCTTTTTAAAAAACTCTTCAATCTTCAATTTTTAAAGTCACGTAAGCATACGATTATATTGATTTGTAAAGAAAATTAAATATTAAGTTTTATTTTTTACTAGCTTCTGCGCGCGACTTTGTCGGCGTGGACTCCCCGCCTATTGGTGTTAGCGTGATGACATATAGCCTATAGCCTTTCTCGATAAATGTGCTATCTAACACTGAAATAATTTTTCAAATCGGCCCAGTAGTTCCAGAGATTACCGCGTTCAAACAAACAAACAAACAACCAAACAAACAAACTCTTCAACTTTATATTTATGGATAAAAATTAGGATATGAATATATTATATTCTTTATGCTTAAACAAAATAATTCGAATATAGGTCCACGGTATCAGGCCATCCATCCAATAATCATTTGTGTTACTAAAACTGGCGACCCGCCCCGGCTTCGCACGGGTGAAATGCTGATACAAAATATACTATAGGAACAGAATGTCTTTATATATACAACGTTCACAGATTTTTTGTCATTAGACAATACAAACATGTTTTCTTTAGAGGTTACTCTTGACTTGACAAATTATGGTTTTAGTCTGATCCTATCCACCCTTATGTATTCAGTATAAATGCGGCTTAAAAATTATAAAGTACGAACATACAATTTCTAAAAAAATTGTCTCGACCCCGGCCGGTACCACCGCAACCGTTATGTCCCTGCATTTTAAAACTGTAATATCTTCGAAAATATTCATTTAAATTACATGCTTTAAAGTGCTGTATTGATCTATACTAAATGCACAATGCATTTATGGTACTTTATTAGACGAGGATTAATGCTGTATTGCTTAAAATCGCGTCGTAAATAAGCCATTATTTCTCGTAAAAAGTAAAGGATAAAAAATGGTTATTGTGGGTTATCCTTAAGAGATAGACATATGCCATCGCGGACTTTTTGTAGACCTTTTTAAGATGTACAATACTGTAGTACATTATTTTGATCTATCTCGTAGGGTCCAGCCGGCGTTTGCAATGTAAGCGCAAAAAATGTGTTTATTTACGACATCACATTAGAAACGTCTAAAACTATCAGTGTTTCTCTGCTATATTATGCATGTATTATACATTAAAACCTTCCTCTTGAATCAATATATCTACTAAAGAAAACCGCGTCAAAATCCGTTGCGTAGTTTTAAAAATTTAAGCATACATACAGACAGACAGACAGCGGGAAGCGACTTTGTTTTATAATATGTAGTGATACCAACCTAACCTAACCACCTACACCTATGCCATAAAATCGTGTCAAACTAACCTTTGTATTTATAAACGTTCATTTCAAATGTGTTTAATATCTTAATGCTAAGCCACATGATTGATGCTAGCCTCCGTAGTTTCCTGCCATAGTGACACGGCCGCATTAACAATGTAATTAGAATCCAATATAAAAACACCGCAAGTTGGATAGTGCGGGGTAGGTACTTTGACAAACGAATAATGATAATCGCACCACATTCTATGTTACCAAACGTTAAAGCTCTCACGATGTCACCATTCAGCCTGTAATATCCCACTGTTGGGCATAGGCCTCTTCCCCATGTAGAAGAAGGATCGGAGCTTAATCCACCACGCTCCAATGCGGGTTGGCGGATATATTCCCTACTATGAGTGCCGATCGCTATCAGGTGTACATGATAACAACCGGGACCGGCGGCTTAACGTGCTCTCTGAGGCACGGTGGGCAGACCCACAAGGACTACACATAAACCCAGACCACGGCAAACATCTGTATGGCCAATATAAATGTTGTCGTGTGCGGGAATCGAACCCGCAACCGCCCGCGCAACAGCCAATCGCAATCCAGTGCTGTGACCGCTGCGCCAACGCGGCGTCTCTAAAGTTCTATTTATCTAAATATCTATGTTTCTGTCAAATTATCTATCTATATTCTATACTAATCTATTGTTTAAAGGATTGTAAGTATGATTCTGAAGCGACGTTTCGGTTGTATAATTATGATTTCAGATGTAACGATGTTATCAATTAGTTTTGTTAAGAATCGTGAATTCTTGTTGCTCGCTTTGTGGCTAAATATATAATAGTTCATGTTGGTTCTGCAAAATGTGTCATAATGATTTTACAGTGACTCCGATATAGTATTAGTGAAATGAAAAATGTTATTACTGATAGATTGTTAGAAAACTATTTAATGATTGCAGAACTGCGCCTCAGGTTGTTTATAAAGTGAGTTACCCGTGGTCTTGAAGTGTTTAGTGGTGAGATCGGCATTTTTGATAGAGATACCTTATTCGATAAAAAATATTTGATTCTGTTCAAACATGGCGAACATATCGCGTAACATACATACAAAAATACTATATGAAACATTAACAAACAATAATACTTTATGTATAAGTAAAGGATATGATCCCTAAAGAGTAAGTAAAATATACAAGTCTTGGCCTAAAAAGAACTTTTTCGTACAATATTTCACTCTAAAGAAAATTACAATATTGTGCGACCAGATACCTACGCTTTTCAGTATTGGACTTTTTACTCAATCGATGTATTTTTTTAATCATTTGTAAAAAAAAAAAACAAAGTAAACGGAGAATTAACGTTAAACAGTTAATTGATTAATTGCATGTGCAATTAGAACTTCAATTATAAAGCTGTAAATGGTGAAAATGTCAAATACCATTAACATTTATTACGCGATGTCTTCATTTATCGCCAATTTGTCGTAGTTTTATTGACAAAAGTTCAAGTTAAAAATAACACACCTTCTCACGGAGCTTGGGTTCTATAGAAGTGGCGTATCTACCTTTATTATAACAGATAACCTGTTGCCACGTTGTTTTTATATTTATTTTACATTTCTTTATGCTTCATTAATATTCATTTTAATCAATGCACATATTTAATACAATTCTGCACTTTGTGTAGCTACTTATTAGTAGTTAAACTCAGTACAATCGACAAACGATAGTATGCATGATCGATATTCATAATATAAAATTAATTAATATCATTTGTAGTAGCGTTCTATATTAATGATTCTTTTATTTGTGAAATTCATTTTTATAGTAAGGTCTTCAGAACTATATAACTGATCATTTTTATATATATTTATATTTTCCTTTCGCTTGCTTTAAGCCTAGTGTCAGGAAGAGTATTCTATTTAGCTATAAGCCCGCTAGTTACGCATAGTTCTTTTTTTTGCATAACTAAACTGTTTGTATTTTTTGTGTGTAAAAAACAAATAAACAATTATAGTTTACGGGTTACCTCTTCCAATATAACTTACTGTTCTAACGCTTTTCGTGTCTCAAGATGTCGTTAAAGGTCGCCAACCACCTGTGGAATTTACGGCGACGTCACACTTGTACGGCGAACAATTTCCGCTTCCGAAATTGACTTCTTATAAAACGATTCGAGATAAAGACACTTATGCTGTATATTAACATTCGCATTGAAAATATAAAGAATTTATTTAAATACATAACTTGAAAATGAAAATAAAACTTGGACGAAATTATGTCAAGTTACTTCATAAAAGATGTAAAAGGGAATGAAAAAAGTGTTATATATGTTCTTGAATTTTATGAGACACATACTTGACTTACTTTACTACGTAGGTACACGCAGTAGTGGTTTAATGCGCCTTATTATTATAATTTTTTACATTTATTTCATAAAGTTCACGTATGTTAATACAATGTATTTATCTTAAAGCTCGTCATGATTTCCGACAAGATATGCGACTCGACGATGTTTAAATGACCGACCGATACCCGATAAACGGCAATATTCGACATAATAATAATGATAGGTGTTTATTCGTCGCCTCGCCGCATCAGTCCAGTTTGGTCGGGGTTGCTTACATGTGCTCATTATGAATATTACTTATTTACTTGTCCGACTCTTCTCTTATTAATTTATTTGTAATTAAATTTTTAATAATGTAACTTTGTCCATAGACAGAGTTTTCAAGGTCCATATTTAACGTTAATTATTTGAGTAAACACTTAAAAGTTGTTTTAAGACAGCCACATAATAACAAGTTTTTAGAAGATATATGAAACATATTTTTAATACTAGCTGCAGCCGTGGCTTCGTTCGCTTACTACACACATTAAATTTCTACCCCTCTCCTAATAAAGGGAACGGGTCTGAATTAATAAAAAATATCTATATTCTTAGTTTGGGAATCAAATCATATCATGTGTGTTCAACACAGTACAGATAGACATCAGAAACCTATTAACGAATTTCCAGCTTACGATCATTATCGATTATAGCCCTTAAATTTTTTTTTTTCAAAATTTCTCCAATATATACCTATATTGTTCCAAGTTTCTTAGTAACGGTTGTTCTTGGTGAAACGCTTGAATTTCTCATCTTAATCCTAGATTAAAAAGTCGTAAGTTAATTAATAAAAACCAAGTTAATATTATAATGTGCAATTGGGACGGAACATGCTTAGTGCGATTGTTCACGCTTGGCGCGTTTTTTGAAATTTATAAAGCGCGCTCCGCGGTACCGTGCCATACTGTTTATAATTTAAATCCAGATGTTATTATAATTAAAGTATCCCTTATGAATATTTTAAACGTTATACGTGTCGAAGACGTGTACGTTTTAAATGTTTTCATGTTTTTTTTTTTTTGCGGTACCGAATTTGCATTTAAAATGTTAAGCGTTCAATTATAATTCGAGGAGTATGATACTAGCAGTTTGTTACTTGAGGACGGTGTTTTGATTTTTATTTTAAAGTTATATTCAATAAGAATAACAGTTTATAAGTATATTGACGTTGAGATGATGTTATTTGACCATACAGTCCTTAGAACTTAAACCTTTTGAAATGGTATAAAGTAGATACAGAAAAGGTACACAACAATATTTATACCGTATTTAGTTACGCTTTATTCGAAACCTACATTTTGCTGTTCTATGTTGTTGTGGCACTTCCACGAGTTATCACTCGCGGCAAGGTATAATATTATGTTCGGCAGAGATAATGACATGTTAGTCTATTTACGTTATGTATTTGTAACCTAATCAGCTGCATATTTTTTTTTTCAGTTGAATAACAAAAGTGTCCATATTTAGATTTAGTTATTAACATCAATGGAGAATAAACGAAGGAGATTGATCAGTGAAGTCGAGAATATAACCGTTGATCGAATCGTCAGTTGAGAATATTCGTTAAATTTTTTAAGTAGAAGAAATAATAATACTTTAACATCCATTAACACATCACAAAAAAGTACATTAAACTCAGCTGAACATTACGTAGAAATATGTTGTGTCAAATACAAGTATAAAGTAAATATCGGTGACAGTTTGATCAAAACAAGCCAATACTAGACAGGCAAGCGAGTCAGGTGTCAACGGTTACGTTAAACACAGCTTAAAAATCGTTTACGCCATTGATAACATCGCCTACAGCGCGTGTGATCGGTCCCCCCGTGACAAACACATGCAGATAAATTGACGGAATATTTTTATACTGAAGTTATTGAATATGTTTGTTCGTTGATTTTAAACTAGTGAGCAGATTTTAATAAGTGTAGGTACCGTTTGATTGTCACGTGTTTTATAAACAAAACTAAAATCTTATCTTGTGCTTAATCTACTGCTTCTCTTTGATTGAACTTTTTTATATACCTTAGAAATCGTAAGCATCCGAGTGCATAATGCATACATATTAATTTTAAAACTTCTTTTAACTGACGTAAAGTTAATTAAGAGTACCTATTGTGAGAATTATTCCTATCACCTTATCTTTAGCTGTCCAGCCCCCTTTAGCCAAGTTGACAATCTACAATCGATAACGCTATTAGAATATCATATCATATATGTCGAAAGCTAGTGTCATTCCCATAAATTGAGAATTCTATTCTATTCTATTAGTTTAGATTTTATGCCACTTGTCTAAGGTGATTGTATCCTGTAGTAATCTCATTACTACGAAATTTTCGAAACTGTATTATTTTTTTAAAAATTGCGATATTGTTTTTTTTTTCTTAAATATACCTAAAAGTACTTACACTTGGGTTAATTGCGTAAATCTTAAATAGTGTTGTAAAATGATAACAATAACTAGATCCACTTCGCCTCCAGGAACAAAGTTATTAAGCCAAGCGCCACTTAAACACCACTCAGTCGACAACACGTGTGTGATTGCAATTACTATTAGATCTAATCAAAGCTATCACGAAAGCGGACTTGTGACTGGTTGGTTTGTACAACATAACACTAATAAATATAAAAATAAAATTTGATTTGAAACCAATTTCAAGACAAACGAGTTCACATATAGAGTAATATTTATACATTAGGTATTTACACATGGTACATTTTTTATACACATGTTCGTTTTTATACCGCGAAGATGGTAAGTAAGCGTTGAGGTACCTACATCCACAGTCGGACTTCTCCAAATTTTGAAATATTTCCTACTGTTCCTCAATGAGTATATATATGTATGGACTACGAAACAAAAAGTGCGTATAATAATAAAATAATATATTTTTATTACATTTTATCAATGAAATAACGTTACATTTAACTTTCAAAACAATGAGATTAAGTCAGAGAACTTAATAGTCTTGAGCGGACAGGCGTAGAGATGAAATCAACACTTGTTTCTTGCACTTCAACGAACAGCACGCGACAGTCTCGACGGGACGGGTTCCACTTAAATAACGCGCTATATATCTTCTAAGACTAACAAAAGAGAAACGATTACTTAAAAACCTTGCTTGCTCTGCATAATTATGTTTAAACTTCAAAACTGATTTCACAGAATAATTTTATATCAGAAGGTATCGCAAAAATTGGCAAATTTCATTTAAATGAAGAAAAAACTGCAACAGTTTATAAAAATTATTTTTCTTATCCATAGTGAAACTAGAAATGAGAACATTTTTACCGACTTCAAAAAACAGAGGAGGTTATCAATTTGACTGTATTTTTTTTAATGTATGTTAGCTCAGAACTTTTGACTGGGTGGACGGATTTCGATCGATTTTGTTTTAATTGCAAGGTGTTGCGTGTCATGTGGTCCCATTTAAATTTAATTGAGATCTGTCAAGTACTTTTAGAGTTATATCTAATAATGCGTATTTGCTTGACTACTTTTTCGTCGTCGACCTACTTTGTACTATACCGCATAGCTTTTTACTCGGTGTACCGAGTTTGATGATACTTACTTTAATCAAAAGCTAATTCTTGTCATGTAGTCTTGTTTAAATTAGATCGAGATCTGATTACAACTTTTGAGTAATCTTTAATAGCGCGTATTTACTTGACTATTTTTTCGTCTTATTACGTTGTATTACTTGTCGATGTAATTGAAGTCGGATTTTTTTTCGTTTGCGAGCAAACTCATAACATTTAGACAAATTTTAATTTTAAGATTTGGGCTAGCAAAACGGCATTGGTGTATCGTCATATTGGCAGGTTAGTCTATATTATTATTACAAGAATTGATTAAAATAAATACAGCTTAATAGAAAATTCTTATAAAGTAGTAAAATAATGTCTCATTAAAGTTATTTGTCTCCATTTTATTTAACAATGATTATTTATAGTATAGCTTCGCGTAACATAGTTCTTCAGGAACTGTACGTGTGTGCTTATAACTTAACCCTTGTTAAGCTTTTGCTGGTTTGTTTTGACATAACATTTACGCCTCCAATATCCTGAAAAAAATTATAATAGTTTGAAACGTTTTTGTAATAATTAAATCTATACTAATAATATAAAGCTGAAGAGTTTGTTTGTTTGATGTTTGTTTGTTTGTTTGAACGTAATCTCTGGAACTACTGGACCGATTTGAAAAATTCTTTCAGTGTTAGATAGCCCATTTATCGAGGAAGGCTATAGGTATAGGCTATGTATCATCACGCTAAGACCAATAGGAGCTGAGTCCACGCCGACGAAGTCGCGCGCAGAAGCTAGTTAAATATATTTTTACAATAAGTTAATGTGAATGACTTCGTATAAGTTAGTCACAGAAGTATTCAGCCTATAAAAATAGTCTCAAAAAAGTCACCCACTTTCTTTTTCTATACCAATAAAGTTAGCAACTGAGGTAGGGCACCGACGGAAATTAACTGAGGTATGGCACAGCAGGAAATTTCCAGCTCAAAATATGGAGCAACCCGACTGGGGTAGTACCTCGACCTTACAGAAGATCACAGCTAAATAATGCTGTTTTCAAGCGATATTGTGTTCCTGTTGGTGATTAAGGTGACCAGAAGCTCCTGGGATTGGGGATAGGGTCGGCAACGCGCTTGCGATGCTTCTGGTGTTATAGGCGTCTATAAGCTACGGTAATCGCTTACCATCAGGTGAGCCATGCGCTTACTTGCCGACCTAGTTATAGATATATAAAAAAAGCTTCTTTAAAATACCATAAAAAATTCACACTATAAGTAAATATCAAATTATGAATAAATAAATAAATATCTATACAATACACACACGGTCGTCTGTTCCTAAAACTTAATGCTTGTGTTATAGGTAACAGCCGACTGGTCTAGCTACATTTTTTTTTTTCGATAAACATACTTATAAATAATTCATATATAAATATATAATTGAATATTTATATTACAGCCAGACTCGGGGTGTGAATCGAACCCACCGGAGTAGAAAGCAGGGTCACTACAAACTGCGCCAACGGGCTAGTTGAAATAGTGTCATCTATACTAATATAATAAAGCTGAAGAGTTTGTTTGTTTGATTGTTTGTTTGTTTGTTTGCTTGAACGCGGTAATCTCTGGAACTATTGGGCCGATTTGAAAAATTCTTTCAGTGTTAGATAGCCCATTTATCGAGAAATGCTATAGGCTATGTATCATCACGCTAAGACCAATAGGTGCGGAGTCCACGCCGACGAAGTCGCGCGCAGAAGCTAGTAATAAATATATTTTTAAGGAACGTGGGTATTTCCATTATAAACATTCTAGACGTTCTTCTTGTTCCATCTTAAGAAGCCCATGAGTTATTAATCTCGAGTAAAGCTTGCTTTGCTAGAAGGCTGCCTAGAATGGGCTATTATATTGAGAAATTCTTTAAAATTTCTTTAGACAAAGGCCATGCACCTGAAGTATTTCCAATAAATCTTGAAGAGCTCGTTGATAAATTCCTCGGGTTCCACTTTAATGAAAATAATTTCATATATTACAAATGTTCGGCGGCGGTGTTCGGTGACACGAGATGGCTTCGTTTAGATGTTATCAAAACGTACATACATCTATGTACTAACTATTTACTTGCCGCCGTATAACACTTCTATTCTTTAGTAATTTAATTTTACTTCTTTATAATTATTTTTATACAAAAAATACACATCACTTTCACTTTTGCAATATTCTATTATTTACTGAATTCGAATTTTTATATCTCCTTTATTTCTTTTTACCTTAATCTTTATTTCTTTAATATTTTAGTTTTAAATTAATATAACAATAACACGTTTGTACATAATAATTGAAACTGTCTTAAGATTAAATTTAAATAATATCAGATAAATATTAATTAATTTATTTTTGTCTTTAAAATTGATATTTAAAATTAATCATCTTCTGATATTATTATCGTTTCCGTTTCTTAATGTAATTTTCAATGTTAATATGAACCTCCGAAAGATCTTTCAAGCTTTCCTCTCAAGCTTTATATGCACAGTTCAGTGCTAGTGTCCCATTAAATATCTTGTAAACATACTTAGAACTCTCCATTTAATTTTATCGTTATGAACTATTCAATTGATAACTTTATGAAAAAAAAGTTTTTCAAACGTTCAGACGTTATTTTCAAACGTTATTTATAATATTTTAAAAAAAAACCTAATAAACCGTGATAAAATTCAAAAAATTTGTTTCATTATAATGAGTGAAATTCGCGTAAACATTAGAAAAAAAAAATTAAACCTTAATTCGTTTTCATTTCGTTTATAAAAAATATATTTGGTCAGTAGAGGAATGGTTGGAATGAAAACTGCGAAAGATTACTAGTTATGTGAAGATAGTTTGTGCTAAGAGTTCAAAACGATTCTCGAAAAAAATATTTATTTCGATTAGTCATGCTATTGGTGTCTAATTAAGGAAAAAGTTTTGTTTTATTTGTAATGTCCCTATTTCGCACGGGCTTAAGTCGGCTGATGTGATAATGAGTATTAGCTGACAAATGGCATTAAAATAAAATTAATATTATTAATAAGTCAATTATACTTCTTGTTTATTATTAAGTAACATTATACTAGTCTATTACATATTCATATAAACAACGGCAAAATATAATATATCTACTAGATTCTCAAATGTAAGAACATTGACTTTTTTTTAAAACTTAAGATACATAAACCAATAAAGGCAACGCGATTGCGATGCTTCAGGTGTTGCAGGCGTCTATAAGCTACGGTAATCGCTTACCATCAGGTGAGACGTACTCTTGTTTGCTTACCTATTTATATAAAAAAATCTCCCCAGGAGCTAAAAAAAAATGAACTAAGAAGTTACGTTGGTAAATAATTGTGTGCAATTGCACACAAACGAAAGAAAGAAACAGACTTCAACTACATCGACAGGTAATACAACGTAAGTAGACAAAAAAATAGTCAAGTAATGCGCGTTATCAACGATTACTTAAAAAAGTCATCAGGAGCTCTGGTCACCTTACTCACCAACAGGAATATCACACTGCTCGAAAACATTGTTATTGAGCTGTGATCTTCTAATCGAATAATAAGTAGCGATAACGTCATGAGTTGACGAGATAACGAGCCGCTCTGAATACAATTAGACTTTTAGAATCTAAAGTTTTACCGTAATGCAATTTTCGAAGATTTTTGACCCTCACTCCCCCCATGTACCGCGCTGTAAGGTTTGCAGCACCCCACCCCTTCCCTTCTGTTGACATAATTGAGCACCGTGAAGACTGATCGTCATTTTTGTAGATAGTGCGCCGGACGAAAATCCATGTTATCGGAAAGTAAACAACTTTGCCATTCAACACTTCAAGAAATACAATCTGGGCGCCATGTTCATAGCTACTAATGCTCCTGGGCGGTTCAAAAGGTTACCAACTTAAATTAAATTCATTGCTCGTTTCCCAAAAACGAAATAAATATAAATAGCAAATATTTTACAACGTTACATAGGCAAGGCAGCAGTAAATATCTATAAACATACTTATTTCACCTACCCTACCTACGTATAAAACGACATATACACGTTATTACATATGTTTCCGTATAGTGCTGTTCGCAATAATAAGCAATAAAGTTTTTAAATGCATCACAAGCGATTATTAAATTAGTTGAATATATTTTACGGGTATCATCGCAGTATCCAGTATCTTTGTTTGACACAAGGGCGGATCCAGCTTTGGCGCCAGGGGGGGGTCACAGTCATGGTCAAGGCGCCAGGGGGGGGGTCACATAGTCGTGGTGAAGTAAAAAGATGTTGTAATTTAATTTTTATAATGATAGATACAGGTAAAAGTAGGTATTTTATTAATCTATGTAGATACGGTACTTAAAAATATCTATATTGTGACAAAAATCTTGTTTAACAATTTTAATAAGTGGTCCACCTAGGTCCTGGACACAGCCCAAGGGGGGGTCATGACCCCCATGACCCCCCCCCTGGATCCGCCAGTGGTTTGACAGCCAATTAGGAACCATGACAGAACAAAATAACGCGTAGGTTTTAATGCAATGTTAGTAACGACGTTAAAACGTTTCGAGTTGCGGTAAAATGCGTTGTATTCGGCAAAGGCATTGCAAATTCTTGTTCAAAAGCGCTTCAGCCGCTTGAGTGTGTGATGGAATGCCTAATTGCCACACTCTATTGGCGTGAACTCAATTAATGACATAATACTATTTCCACCAATTTATACATGTACCTATATTTGACTCTTGGTTGCATTTGAATCATTATTTGAAAATCACGGACCAATGGTAAAACATTCCAGGATAGCAAAAGCTTTGTTTATTCTTCGAATAACGAAAACATTTTCCAATTTTCAACTCTCTTCTATTTTCTTTTAATGCGTCAAGTGATGTCTAAATCGAGAGATATAATAATTATCGTTTACTGGCTTCTGCGCGCGACTTCGTCGGCGTGGACTCCGCTCCTATTCCTTCTTAGCGTGATGATACATAGCCTATAGCCTTCCTCGATAAATGGGCTATCTAACACTTAAAGAATTTTTCAAATCGGCCCAGTAGTTCCAGAGATTACCGCGTTCAAACAAACAAACAAACTCTTCTGCTTTATATATTAGTATAGATATTGTCTAAAAAGCAAACATAGAATTCAAAGAAAGAAAAAAATGAAAATTTATTGGTCGTGACCATTCTCGTCCCTAAGTTACCTTAGATTTCGAATTAAATAGGTTATCCGTGGACAATTTAGGTACTTACCATCAAATTCTCCTTCTGACATCAGACTTTGTTTATTTCTAAACAATATAGGATTTTAAATAGAAATCCAAATAAAGTAATAATAATTACTATGACGACGACATGAATAACTAGACGACGC
The DNA here is from genome assembly GCA_905220545.2 of Melitaea athalia. Lineage (NCBI taxonomy): Eukaryota > Metazoa > Arthropoda > Insecta > Lepidoptera > Nymphalidae > Melitaea > Melitaea athalia. The sequence continues at coordinate 4,482,909 of HG992176.1, read as the reverse complement.
GTTACTGCAACAGTCACCACAAAATTATGCCTGTTGCGCTGGCGATTGGGGGTTCGATCCGTGCACATGACATACGTACATACATTATTATTGGCCATACAGATGTTTATCGTGGTCTGGGCGTTTCAGAAAATCTTACTGATGCGTTAATATTTATTATTTTCATTTATTTATTTATACTCTTTATTGTACAAGGTTGAAAGTAACAATAATACAAAAGTAGCAATATTCAAAGAAAGATGTACAATACAAAGACGTTATTATCGTAAGAGATATCTGTACCAGACAACCTTTGGATATAGAATAAAACGCGGTTAGGAAGTGTACAAATAGAGTGAGGTTATCTCACTTAGAAAATTTTAAGAGTATATACATAAACAATATATTTTATATCTACGATCAACTAACAGTAAACTACAACAATTAGGATGTATTTTACAGGGCGGTTATCACTTGGTTATATCAGTAGTGGTAGAGGGGAACAGATAACGCATTTTACATATTGCTATTAGGTAAACTTGCACCTGGTATTTATTAGTACATCGTATTCAAAGGGCGCAAACGAAATTTTATACTAAGACTATGCTGCGCTTCTATATTTCCGTTTGTCCGTAAAAATAAAAAAAGGAGTTCTTGGAATTGCTTGATTCCGTTTCTTTCTGGCGAATCCGTCAACTTTTTATTGATTTTTATAAAAGCAATATTGAATTTATTAAAACATTCTCAATATAGAATTCAAAATAATGTAAATTATTACTTATTTCATATAATTCTTTCTCTCAATTGATAAGGTACCTACGGCTTAAATACCTTGTCTACAATATAATTTCTATCGAGTGACGTCGCTAACGCAAACCGTCATTTACATACACAACCTATTTTTCGTAAACAATGATAGATCATTACATTCACAATGAAAAAAGTTACGGCTGTGATTATTGAGTGGTACATTATTAAATAATTAAATGGCGGGTACAGCGTATCATAGCTATAGTGATTTGCGTCGTTGAGTTAACAAGGTGGTTTTATTTCAACTTAAAAGCAAAAGGAAACTCCTTTAAACATTTCTCTTAAACTGGTATGAAACGTGTTTTGAACAAAAAGATAATCGGTATTTCTATAATTAAATTAAGTTTTATGTATTTTGTTGTTAACTATTCTAATTTTTAACGTGATTTCTGTAACGTGTCATCATTCATCTTCTATGTAATCGTTAAAAAATATACCTACTATACATTTGAAGAAAAACTATTAAATGTAACTACTTATATTGTACTTACTATTAATATTGAGGTGGCACAAAAGATTCAAATCAGACCTGATAGAGATTTTTCAAGCTGTATTTTTAAGTAACATTCTGCACTCAATGTTATATGAAGAGACAACGAGAAAAAGTCAATGGAGAAATAATGAGACATTCTTTTGTTATCTATTACATACAACAACTTGGGCTAATTATTGAAATCTCCACCGTAATATCCATATCGACTACTCTACATTACATAGGGTTACCAACCGTCCTGTTTTTCCAGGACATGTCTTAGTTTTTGTAGTGTCCTGGGACGTCCTGAATAGTTTTTACGCAGCGTCCTGGGTTTTTCAATTTTAAAATTCGCGCGCCTCTTCTCAAATTTTTACGCTACGAGCAGCCTCACGGTTCGCGAGTAAATGCGTTGCCGCGCTGCCGTGCTGTTTCAAAACACAAAATTAATCTATACTAATATAATAAAGCTGAAGAGTTTGTTTGTTTGTTTGTTTGTTTGTTTGTTTGTTTGTTTGTTTGAACGCGCTAATCTCAGGATCTACTGGACCGATTTGAAAAATTCTTTCAGTGTTAGATAGCCCATTTATCGAGGAAGGCTATAGGCTATATATCATCACGCTAAGACCAATAGGAGCGTAGCACTCATGAAGAATGTTTCAAAATGGGGTGGTCCTATTCCACGGGGACGAAGTCGCGCGCACAAGCTAGTAAGATTATAATATTAGAATGATACTATCTAACCTAAGTTTAAGAAATTTGTTAAAAACTAAAGTGTTTGTTTTATATTGTAATAACTAGTTTTCAACTAGTATTTCATCCAAATACTTTTGTTAAAAAATATGATTACGATTCAGCCTGTAATATCCCACTGTTGGGCATAGGCCTCTTCTCCATGCAGGAGTTATTTTAATTTAATGCGTCCTGTTTTTAAACTGAATTGTCCTAGTTTTTTCAACTTCGAATCCTGGTTTTTTAAATTTGAGGTTGGCAACCCTAACATTACATACAATCAACATATGGCTATGCTCATCAGTAGATTGTTACTTAATTATTATTATTATCCGGACGGATATTGATTGCCATATCATATCCGAGATTGATAATTTGATTGTAGATCTACGTCGATGAGACCGAGCGTTTGTTATTAAAGTCAACAGAGGTTTTATTATAAGCCGCTGCCGCTGTTGCGATCATCGAATAATATTTCATTTATATTCGCAATTTGTCAGAGCTTGGTGTCCGTACGAACGGTGTAATAGAAGCTGTTATATGTTAGAACCAGGCAAGTATAGTCATACCTGTGTAAAAAAAAGTTTTAACACACTTGATTACATTAAAAAACTCATTTTAGGGTTCCGTACCAAAAGGTAAACACGGGACCCTATTACTAAGACTTCGCTGTCCGCCCGTCCGTCCGTCCGTCCGTCTGTCACCAGGCTGTATCTCAAGAACGGCGATAGCTAGACAGTTGAAATTTTTACAAACTATGTATTTCTGTTGCCGCTATAACAACAAATACTAAAAAAAAAAAAAAAAAAATTTAAGGGGGGCTTCCATACAACAAACGCGATTTTCTTGCCCCTTTTTGCTCGATATCAATAATGGCGACAGGTAGGCACTTGAAATATTCACAAAATACACAAGTGTATATTTACTTTAATAATAAATATTAAAATTAAAATTAAAATTAAAAAAAATATTTAGGGGGGCTCTCATACAACAAAAGTTATTTTTTTGCCGCTTTTTGCCCTATATTAAAATCAATGTACCTACTGTTGTTTACCTAGTCAATGGTACGGAACCCTTCATGCGCGAGTCCGACTCGCACTTGGCCGATTTTTTATTTATAAGCTAGCTGCCCGGACAGACTTCGTTCTGTCAAAAGTTTATAGTGTTTTAGTTTATAGTGTTTATAGTTCTTAGAAACATTAATTTTTATTTATTTTTATTATACCTAAACTAGATGGCTCGGTGAACTTTGTACCACCTACGTATATTTGTGAAAAATATACACAAAACACTTTCTGTAAATATTTCACAATGACAACCAATTGACAACGTTTTTGACAAAAGACATTAAATTCCCCGCTAGGAACATTTTGTAAATATTATTTATGTATCTCACCGTTTAAACCTTCACTGAACTTCCACAAACATTTCAAGATGAAAATTAGCCAAATTGGCTCAGCCATTCTCGAGTTTTAGCGAGACTAACGAACAGCAATTAATTTATATATATATATATATATATATATATATAGATATGATAATACAATTATAAATAATATATGTTGTTTAAGGTTGTAATTAAAGATTATTTTGTACTTAAGTAAATATTTTTATTTAAAAATCTTATTTTTAAACTTAATACAGGATTTAAAAATATCGTGTTCTCTAAATAAGCGGAAGAAAGAATAGCCAGTGATTTAAGTGAAATAAGTATGGTGTTCGAGCGTACGTGTATAACGCCGGTGCATATTACAGCGGCGCATGAGTGGACACGGCCAATGACATAATTAGTAGATGCTAATTATGGTATAAAACATGTATCAGTGGAAGCAACCGAGCGTCTCCGCTCGTGGACGCCATGGCCCTGTAGTCGGAGAAGTACCTACGAAGTTACGTAAGACAATAAAAATCTATATAAAGACACTCTGATAATAAACACCCTTTTTGCAATAACATAGTCACATAAAGTCTTACTTGTGGCGTGTGTCAGCGTATTAAAACAGCGTTTATGGTATCCTTAGAGATGAAATAGCCAATTAATTAAAGCTTTTAAAAGTATTTATAATGTTTGCATTCAACTTTTTCATATTAAAAATATATTTTTACAATATCCATAGAGTAAAGAAAAATGTGTTTAATTAATTCCATTTGTATATAATTGTAAATGTTGAATACTAGTTATTGTTATCAAACAAGATGAGGTGTTCACTTGAACGTGGAAAGTTTTCAACAGATAAAAATAATATTCAATATTCTCTCGTAAATATATTTCTAGCTTGTAGCCGCGATCGCTTTGTTTTATCGATAAATAGGTATTGGTATGACAAAACAAAACCCTTTCCTTCCTATTCTGCGCTTGTTTTCGTTCGGATGAAATAATATAGTGTATAATTTTGCACATTTTTAATGACGCTAATAGCACTTTGTTGTTATGATTGTGACCAGTTATTATTTTTCTTTAAACTCACCACAATCGCTCAACTATTGGCTCTATAATTAAGGTACCTATAATGGCTCCTTATATATAGTTATAACGGAGTTTTACGACACATTAACACGACCGTACGAGAAAAGTGGATTCGAAATGTTTTTGTTCGATAATTCGCGCGGTGAAATCGGTGAGCTGCTGTTGTAGTCTTTGCTGGTCGTAAATAATAATTCATTTTATTGGTTTCTTATAATCCTTGACAAGATAAACCTGGTGGTTTCTTTGGTGGTTTCCTTTTGGTTCCCGCAATCAATACGATGATACTATGAGCTACATTGCGATACTTTATAGCCTAAAAACGACATCGACAACTACTTAACTTTTAATGAATTTCACATAGTTAATATAATATGTGAAACTTGGTAATTCAATAATTTAAGTTCATGGCAATTCAAGTAACAAAAATAGTAAAGACACCTTACACCGTACGACGCTTACACCGTACTAATAAAATAAAACTAAACTCCTACAAAAGCGTACTGTACGGAAACGAGAGTCTATTGTTTTAAGAAGTTTAATACATTTATCGTGTTTGCCATTACTATACACTTTGATACAATTCCTTACGCGGTTTAAAATATATATGTAAGTTCGGTGTATAAATAACAGCATAACCGGATAAAACTAGATTAATGGCCGTGCAACTTTGCAACTACATTAAAGATTACTTCCCGCCCCGAACCAGCTTAATACGTAGGTAGTGTAATTGAAGGAAACAGATGCAATTTGTTTATTATTTATATATTATAATAACAGTGCCGCGGCAATTACACGAAATGTATTCACGGTGACTACGGAATGGAATTACAGGTTGTTTTGCATATCTACTCATCGCCGACCCTTGCAGGCCGCGGCTGTAAGCTGTAAGTAGGCTAAAAAACAAAAGTTTTAATAAGAAACGCCAACAATATAGTGGCCAGAGTGGAAAATATTAGTTACTATGACGTGTACCGAGCGAGCGTGGCGTCACTGTTGACTTTTCCATAAGAGGAGCGTTTTAAAGAATTTCTTATCCGCTTCCTCTTAATTGTTTTACGTATAAAGTATTTTTAAAAAGTCTAAGTACATAAACTGATGTGTAAATCATTTATGCGATATTTCTCTACTGATTGTGTATACCTAATAAAACAAAACTAATTATTCAAAGTTTTATTTAAATTTATTCGTAGCGAACGGTTGTTATTTTATATTAAACGAGACGTAGACATATGTTAATTAAAAACATTTCTTGAGAAATGTTAAATGTTAAAGCGGCGTATTATATTGAATACTTTGTTTATTTTTTAAGAAGAGACGTGGGTATGTAAGAAACTCTGAATATGAGTGAAATATTCTAATCTTAGGTTTTAAACGTGTCTTTATGTTATTTTGTTTTGTTGACTTCTCGTAAGCCTTAAATAAATAAAAGAACAGTTAGGTATATATGTTTAAAAGTGCAAGAAGAAAATCTTATGTTGGTATTAATACTCTTAGAAAATAATGCATGTTATATGCGTAAGTTTCGATAATAAATATTGAGAAAATGAGATAATTGCCCTAGTGCTGAAATAAAGTTGACCATAATATGACAACCAGAAGTTGTAGTACAAAATGAAAGACAATAGCCACAGCAATCCACATACTAGTACCACACAGACACGTTATGCATTTGTACATTTCTGGCCCAGATTGTCAGAAGTTAAGAACAATAACGCACTAGCCACCTTATCCAATACTAGCTTCTGCGCGCGACTTCGTCGGCGTGGACTCCGCTCCTATTGGTCTTAGCGTGATGACTCATAGCCTATAGCCTTCCTCGATAAATGGGCTATCTAACACTGAAAGAATTTTTCAAATCGGTCCAGTAGTTCCAGAGATTACCGCGTTCAAACAAACAAACAAACAAACAACCAAACAAACAAACTCTTCAGCTTTATATATTAGTATATATTTGTTTTTAGTATATATTTGCTTTATATATTGATATGAACTAAAACAATAAATCATTCTTACAATGTTAAAATATATAATTGATCATAAAGATATAACTAATTTTTAATTTGCTATTGTTATGTTGTTAATTCCTAACATAATTTAAAACATAAAATATAAATTACTTTGTTTTTAACAACTAATAAATGACGTCGATCCAAGGATTATAACTCTAAAGTTATTTTGTCGGGTCGGGTAGGATCGATAGCGATAGGTGGACGGAATAAGAAATAATTTTAGTTACAGATTAAATAATTCCAAAAATTTATAGAATAAACATGAACATCATTAGATAGTGAGCTCCGCTAGTTCTGAAGCCCCAACTTCCACGTGAGTCACTTCAGAAGTTGCGCGTACGCTCATAATGTGCGTTAATTTGAACGATAAACAACATTCAAGGTTGTCTGGTAGAAATCGCTTGCCTAGCGATAAGACCGCCTTTGTGCATAACATTAGTTTGTAAGTTTTATTATTTTTTTGTATACATTTGTATGTTAATGCACAATAAAGTATATTTATCTTATCTTTATCTTATTCATTCGATGTTTGTTAGATTTTTACGAAATATTCTTTTGTTCACTACACATCACTGCAGGCGTGGTCCGACTCCAATTTTTACAGCTTCCAAAAAGCGTCTGTTTTTATAACGATCAAACGTTTAAACGAACTACGGATATTCACTACAGAAGTACGATTCGTGTAAATCGTATAGTTTTAACTTTTTTATACCTTAACATTATTTATAATATATGAATATCTTTGTAATTAAAATATAATTTTATGTAGTATAGGAACAATATATATATGGACGGATAGGTATGGACGGATTTACGATTGTGCAGATACATATGTAAACCATAGATAGCACTTAGTATTATGTAGGTACGTTTAAACAGTAAATATTAAATTCATATTTAATTTAGTACTTGAGGTCCCTTTGACTGTTCCTCATGATTTACTTCCCGATTGTCTAAATATCGTCATATAATCAGGCTTTAATGAATTTTGCAAAATGGCTGTCAAACTATTTTTTTTATTTTTGTTTCAGGTACGTAGAAAATTTATTGATATCCCGACAACGAAGAAGGTGAGTATTTAAACTAGCGATCCGACGCGGCATCGTACGTTTTTTACCGGCGAAATTTTAATTGTCTATTTGTATGAAACAATTGTTCGACTTTCCAACACTTCCAGAGGACTTTCCAAAACACTTTCTTTCTTAAAAACAGTGATCATACAAACGCGAATCATTCATACAAAAGCAAATTAAACGCGACGTATTGAAAGCGTTCATATAAACGCGATAATCGATTTTTTTAATATTGATATTAAAATTCAAAATTGATAGTGGTCTCAACAAATCGCTATTGCGCTAGCGGTCGCGAGTTCAATCCCCGCTGATGACACATGTAGGGAGATGCTCGTCGTAATCTGAGCATTTCTGTTTTGCAACTAACCCGTTGGCGCAGTTGGTAGTGGCCTTGCTTTTTGCTCCGATGATTGTGGGTTCGATTCCCACCTAAGTCTAGGTGTAAATATTAATATTTATTTATTTATATATGTATTATTTTTATGTACATTTATGGATTTTTTTAATTACCTATAACAAAAGTAAGTTAAATAAAGTTGTTAAATTAAGTTGCTTACCTTAGGAACCTTACCTTACCCTGTGTGTATGTTTAAGATATTTATAATTATGTTTCCAGACTTGTGAGAGTGTGTTATGTCACAGGATTGTCATCCTAATGTAGGTCGTTTAGTGTTTTGCCTTTATTCAAAAAGGTAACGATACAGATTTGATTTTAGTAGGCACTTGTTATATTCCTAAATTAAAAAAAGACAAAAGATATTATCCTTAAAAAGCCTTTATATATTATATATAAATAAATAAGATTCAAGTCTAAATAGAAATAACTGTCAAAGTATATCGCGCTTAAGCCTTGGTAATCAATCGTGTGAACATTTTTTTTAATATTATGAAAATAAATGTTCTCTAATATTCTCGCAACTTTTGATCAAGTGTGACTTTGTTGCTACCGGACCTCATCGCATGGTCAAGAAAACCTGGTTTTTCCCATAAAAATATTTGTACGAATATTATATTAAAGTTTTTGTTCAGATTTTTTAAAGAGCAATTTACTATATTTTTTGTCTGGGGCAATTTTGACTCGACATGATAACATAGTTTTATATTAAAAATTCTGAACTATGAAATGCCATAGTAATATAATTATTTTTTATAATTAGGGTTTATCTTGCACATAACATCTCACACTCAACGGCTCTCACAAGCACAAAAGCCTATAGACCACGATAAACATGCATGTACTATCCAAATTTTTGTCACGTACCTACGGGGTTCGAAACCGCGACCACAAGCCCAACAGCCAGTTTCTGCGACCACTGCGCCAACGTCATTGGTAACTAACTTGTAGGTACACGTATTTTATCAGCAAGAGGTAAATCCCGTCCTTAGGGCCAAAATTGAATTCACATTTCACACTAAATTAAAAATTCACAGATGGTAAAGTTAGTTTCTGCTTTGTTGCTTCTGTTAATGTTTGGTATAAACTTCTTTACAATCAAACGAAGAAAACAAAACTACAAAAGACATATACGGAAATCGTAATTCTAACAATTTAAATTTAACATTGCTGCTAATTCAAAAAAAAAACGTATTATAAAATAAAAACCGTGGATAATGGGATAAATAAAAAACGTATTTTAAAAGAAAAAAATTATAATCATAAAGATTAAGACAAATCTCATCAGAATAAAATCATTAACGCTTATCAGTTACGCTACAATGCGTTATTTCGGTAAGGCATTGTTATTAGCGAGAGAACATGCGTTATTATAAATAATTAACATGGTAACATTTAAACTTTTAATGTAAGAAAAAACCTTCTAGAACACGGCCACCCGCAATCACTACAACTATGAGAAAAACGTATCGCATTATCTCGGCTAACGTATCGCGTACACAGTTACGTCGAACATTAAATTTATTCGCAAGTAAACTATTATACTTTTTTTAATTAGCACTCAGCTCGTGGTAGCCCTGGCCGGACGATGTAATCTCGAGCTGGTTTTCCCCGAAATTGCGTTTAGTGTTTCTGTTATTACTGTTATTTTAAAAATAGATTAGAAAAAAGTGCAATTCTTTATTATTCATATATGATAAAATACACCAGTTACCTTGTAATGGATGTTATCTACAGTCGGATCAAAGTTATTTACAAAGCGGTATGGCACGGACCTAATAAATATGGATATGACAATACGGAATTCATTATTTTTTGTATTTTGTAATCCGATAAAATTGAGGTACGTATTAAAGAAAGCTAATATTATCGCGTAATATCATAATGCTTATTTATATAATAGGAGGGTCTAATGATCTAAAGATATACATAATTATACTGTGTTGTAATTCAACAGACTGCCACATGTGACGTAAGATAAAAAATAATTTCTATAATGCCGGTTTAAAAAATATGAATTTATAAATTGCTAGCAAAATAAATAAATGACCGGGTTTAAAGTTTTCCGTATTACAGGAAAAATAAATAATATTCGTGCGTAGTTGTTAATTTTATAGTCTAGACATCGCATCCATTGAAACACAGATCCGTGACGGACACAGAGAGCACCAGTTACCATTGTTTTGTCAGCGACTAAGGAACATAAAACTTAACTGCCGTCTATACGAATATATTAAAATTCGCCTTGTTTATTACCGACTGAATTAATTATAACAGTTAAATGAGTCTACATAAAAAATATGGAACGCTCTGATTCTTAAATATTATATTTTTATAGACAGCATTTTGTTAGGCGTCGAAATTTTGATCTATGATACCGTAATTTCTACTTTATTTTGAACTGTGTAAGTTCTACCCGCGGAGTTCTGAATCTATGGGATGTTAATACTAAATAGTGGGTCGTTATTGTAATTACGACTATTACAAATTACTTGCTTTTGCTGAGTGATTCTATTTGTAATTAAGTCATGCATCATAATTAAATTTCGTGCTTTAACTCATCCACCGACTGTGATTAATTATTAATTAATATTTATACAGATTTGTTTGTTGCCTTGTTTGTAAGTATATTGTTAAACATTAAAAACGTTTTATTCCGTTTTACGGATCTTTAATTTTGGAGGTCAAACGAGTAATTTATGAATCTAATTAATTTATTAGTAACAATTACTTTACATGACACATGTATGTATTAACTGTGTAATTCCTACAAATTATAAGCATCAGAACCCGCAATCTAAAATATTAAGCCGGTATTAATTTGAGTGGTAAATTTGTAAATTTAAAAATCTTAAATAGGTATACTATACACTACATATTGTAATATTATAATGCTGAAGAGTTTGTTTGTTTGTTTGTTTGTTTGTTTAAACGCGCTAATCTTAGTATCTTCTGGCTCGAATCTAAAATTTATTTTTGTGCCTGATAGTCCATTTACCCGAAGAAGGCTATATGCTACGATCACGATCACGATTCAGCCTGTAATATCCCACTGTTGGGCATAGGCCTCTTCCTCATGTAGAGGAAGGATCGGAGCTTAATCCACCACGCTGCTCCAATGCGGGTTGGCGGATATATTCCCTACTATGAGTAGGTAACGATCGCTATCAGGTGTACATGATAACAACCGGGACCGACGGCTTAACGTGCTCTCCGAGGCACGGTGGGAAGACCCACAAGGACTGCACAAACAGCTATATGCTAAATAATATTTAAATTAACACGGGTAAAACCGATTTTTCAGGAAGGCTGAATGTATCCTCTATGAAGTAAAGTATCCATAGCGGTATGTATCTTGTGACCAACAACCGCTCCGATTCTTACCGGTTTGGATGTCTGTCCTTGTGGGTCTCCCTACCTTGCCTCGGGGAGCACGTTAAGTCCGTCCGTCCCAGTTGTTATACGAAGACGCTGCTGCCCATCTACGGCCTGTGTATTTTATTTCGCCATCGGTCGGCTTTATAAGTTCCAAGGAGGTAGTGGAACTGTGTTATCCTGGGTGGCTATATTCTTTACTGCCGTAACTACACAGCAATAACGAATTGGTTTCAGTAATCAGTTAATAATGTGTGTTATCACTGAGATCAAACTTCAAATTACACATGCAATAGGCTATTATGGAATAACACGTAGGTTGGAAGATGAAGTATATCGAGCCTCAAGTGACCATTCCTTTACACGCAGGACCCAAACCTCTTAAGTTTGAGTTGTATTAGTAAACGATTTGAGAGCACTCTAACAAAAATATTTATCATGTGCGTCTATTTATTTTATTTTTTCAGTCTCTTACCCTTAACACTGACGTCCTTGAACGTATTCTTTGATATTCTTCTCTTTCTATTGAAATAAAACTTCCTTATACACGCTTGACTTGGGGAGTAAGCTGATGAATGCGTGACGAGAGTGTTACGAAAAGTGTGATCGGGCGAGGCGAACGGAATCTGAGAGAGATATATAATTTAGTGAAGAAGAAGAAAAGTTTTACTTCAATCGTGTCTAAAGCACACTTACTTAGCAATTTTCACATATTTATATCGCGTCTAATCGTATTTTTTTCGCTATGCTTCAAGTAAAAGTATTGAAGTTAATATTGAAGTTTATCTTCTAACAATCCTCAAGAGAAGGAACCTTCTCTTTGATGTATGTTGTGGACATATCGGAACCCACGTAACGCAGTTTTCCGCAGCGCAGCGCAGAAAAGTGTTATTGAATTTAAAATAATAAATGCGTATATTATGTCGTAATCAAACGACGTAAGTAGAGAAAAATATAACTAAGTGACAAGTTATGCCAACTGACATACCGATAAATAATATCTTAATATATATAAATCTCGTGTCACAATGTTTGTCCTCAATGGACTCCTAAACCACTTAACAGATTTTAATCAAATTTGCACACCGTGTGCAGTTTGATCCAACTCGAAAGATAGGCTATATTTTATTTTGGTATATGTAATTATTATATTTAAGAAAAAAAAGGCGGTACGAAGTTCGCCAGGTCAGCTAGTAGTATGTATAATAAGAACATATTTACGTGCCAGGAGCGTCGCGCGTTCCTGATCAACACAATACGCCTGCCTTGTTTGTTTCTTTCGTGCTGCAAAAGGAATTTGCTAGAACGACCAATTATCCTTAAAAAGCTAGTACATCTGTCTAAAGTTCTCGCCTAGATATGATTTAAAAAGGTTCTATATTATTCAAAAATAGAAAAAGAGTACCTTCATCATACACAAAGCAAGTAATACTGTAATAACAGATTAAATATTAGGTATTATGTATAAGTAAAAAAGAATGCTACAGTTATAACACGCCGTGCTGTAGTGTACGAGTATGTTTCTCAACAAATATGATTGTCGCACGATGACAGTTATTATTTCAATTTGACGGTTGTACGTTAGAATTGGTTAAATTGTGTAACAGATTAAGGAGTTGAGGTGAGCTAACAGTTTATTATACGGCTTCGCTGCAATTATAGTCTGTATCGACAGCGGCGTAAGACTCAATATCAAAGACGCCGAAACTCGAATATTTACCGTACACTACATTTCGCATGCATATAGTTTTATTTATTTATACTCTCGACGTGTAATTATATTTGTACAATGACTTGTTATTCTATGAAAATCTTAATAAAAGAATTTCCGTGACGGTCTGCAGACCGTACACACGATACGATTTTGTCGTTTATCACAATTGTATTGAGATCGGAATGCCGTAGCGTTAGCTCGTTTCCGAAGTTATTAATTTCGAAGTTTTGGCACAATGTTCCGCGACTGACCTTCATACCGCATTATAATTCATCAAACAATTGTCCAGCTTCTCTTATTAAATGAGAACTATTTTAAAATCCCCCTCGAGAAATAAATTATGGATATCTTTACATGATTTATGAGATCATTTGCTAAGTCCTACCGGATGAATGAATGATAAAGTCGTAGGCTTTCCTGACGCTTGATTCAATTTGTTGTCCATGAATTTTGTTCTTATGAGAGAGCGCATCATTTACTATCGACAGAATTTATAAGGATCGTTGATTTATTCGTTTTTATTCGATTCTTAACAAATATGATTATATACCATGCCTTTTGGGATTCTCGTAATCGGGATTTTCGGTACTTTGTCTTGACGGAAGCGGATTTTCCTGCGTTTTCTGATACTTTCGGTTCTTTTTCATTGATTATACATTAAATAAGTGTTATTCTTTAAAAGTGTACTCCAATTAAACAATTTAGTGATTGTCGTTGAATTTTAAGTAACTTTGCAAAAAAAAGTATTAAAATTACTAAGAATTTAGGCCTCATTTACGGAGACGCGGGACGTCGTGCGTAGCGTGTGGCGTGGCGGAACGCACTAAATTCAAAAGTAGGGCGTTGGATGTGTGCGTTTACGGAGAAGCGATTTTACACGCGTTCATTTTCATACATTTTGACACACGCACGACGCTACGCCACACGCTACGCGCAACGCTACGCTACACGCTACGCGCAACGCCCCGCGTCTCGGTAAATGAGGCCTCAATCAGTCAATCTTCTCATCGACATTTTCTTATTTTCCTATTCTCGTGTTTAGGGGGCGTTCAAGTATTACGTAACGCTAATTGGGAGGAGGGGGGGGGGGGGGTCTTGTTAAACGTTACGACATTGTTGTTTGTTTGATATAAAAAAAACTAGGGTATTAAAATCTATTGTTTTATTTATTTATTACTACCACAAACGCGATTAAAACAATAACAAAAGCATTTTAGTGACTTATTCCGGTTAGTTTGCGCAACAAAGTTGTGACATTTGGGTAAAAATGTGGTAAAAATGGTCAGTTGGGTGTTACGTAACGTTTTGGGGGGGGGGGGGGGGTTGTGTACAGGAAAACGTTACGGCGCGTTACATGGGGGAGGGGGGGTCAAAAATCTTCAAAATTTGCGTTACGTCGTAATACTTGAACGTCCCCTTAGTAGTAATAAATAAATCAAAAATAAGTAAGCGTCATTTGATGAAGTGAATCCTAAAGAAGAGATTCTGAACAGAGAAGTAATGTTAACTCTAAGTTTTGCAAGAAGTAAACTACTGGGATAAATTTTTTTATGTGATATGTCGTGAGGTTTACCAAAAACTCTGTGCCTTTTGGTGTCTTACCAAAGTAGAAAAAAGTAACCTTTATCAGCGTTCACATCGTTGTATCTCTATGAATTGCGTTATTAAAATAAAATTTTTTGACTGACCAAAGAAGCGGAAAATCCTGCTTCATTCGGTGCCTAAACGCATTAGGTATTGAATCCTAATGCGTTTTTTATGCTTAACAAATCTAAAACTATCACAAATGTCACATTACATAACTGTATTTAATGTTAGTAATTGATGTTCGTAATTGTTACAATTATTGCTATTATATATTATGCTGCAAAAGTTATTTCACATTTACGAGAAAATGGTATGGTATTAGAACGGTGTACAAGTTGTTTGTAGGATTTTATTTAATAAATTATGTCTTAAAATGTCTATTACATATTGAAGATATGTAATATTTTCAGAGACTTACTTCTACACTGCTTTATATTATATTAATTATATTCTTTCATGTATGTTAATAAAATAAATATCACTCTAAATTTTACGTTCAAGGCGCAAGGGTTAGAAAATTTTACATCAACAACTTTTGCGACTTATGTCAACGTGCGTGTTTGTAAAATACATACCTACGTACTTATATTTTACAAACACGTATGTATTAATCATACATTTTCCGTACAAACTTGTGTTCTTTAATTTTAATATTACACAGTGCAAAAAATATACAAATATTACAAAAGAATATATCTTTTTGTAATTTTCGTTCACTATCAATGTGTGTGATCTTTCTACAAAATAAATTAAAATATTAGATTAAAAAAGTGATAAATTAAGATAGTCAAAACGTATTGCAAATTGAATAAGTAATGGCCTTTATTCGTCATACAACGATGTCAGACAAAGTATAAAATGTCTTAATGAATTATGTTATAAATATTCACGAGGTTTCCACAATTTATGCATCACTCATTTTTTGTATAAAGTATTATCTTGTATGTTATGTCTTATTTACATTTATTCATATTAATATTAAAACACTGGCGCATAACATAATAACAGATTAATATTTTAATGTATTCGTTGGTACTATTAAAATTGTTAAAAATACTAGGTATTTCGATAGAGCGACGTGGAATTCTTAATATTTCGTCAGAAGCATTGCAATCTTGCCACTAAATTTGATTCTTCTGAATAAAATATAAGATTCGTAGCATCAATCACAAATCCGGTCGCTGGCAGCCCTCAAGCGAGTTATTTTTATTTTCTTTTAGACATTGTCCATCTCTAATTGTCCGCCACCGTTCCGCTAACAAGTACCGGTTTTCAAATAACAAATTAGTCGACAAAGTTACTGTCGATCGTGAAGCGTGAAACTTAAATACTATTAAGTGTACTAATTTCATCAAAAGCGTTTCATTTGCATATATTAAAATTAAGCGATATTAAAAACGTGTTATAAGTATATATTATTTGTATTTTTATGAAAGGAAACGTAAATTAAATTTTTGCTGTAGGTACCTAATAGTTTTATTAGGTACACTAATAACTGCGCCGAAATTTTGCGCGAAAATTTCATTTTCGTTACATAACTTATTTAAATATAATTTGTACATATATCTATACATACCTATAATAAAATGGTAGGAAAGAAGTCCGAGAAGAGAGTCAGTCAAGTCAGAACTGTAGATTGATTATTTTTTTTTAAAGAATACTTGTGGTGTGATCTACAATCGATACCGAAGCCAAAAATATAGTTTTTAGAATTTTTGACTGTTTGTCTGTTTGTCTCTATGTATGTCCGGGATAAACTCAAAAAGTACACCATGGATTTACTTCAAATTTGGCACGAATATTATTAAGAAGTCGGGTCAACATATAGGCTACATATTATCACGCTATCACCTACGGGGAAGCTATTTTGGTGCTGTATAGCGTTCACGCAGACGACGTCGCGGGCAGCAGCTAGTATATACTAAATGATCAACATTATCATTAATGCGCTTCTACTGAAAAACTCATTTCTAAAACAATTTATTCATTTTGAAACAGAATAACATTGTATTTTTAAGGTGCACAAAAAAAATCTGTTTTGTGTCATATAAATATACAATGGCCTTTACGTAACGATTTTTGAATAATAAAAATCTTTTCAAATTTTACTTGCGTAGGTAATTCAAATAGTTCCAGAGATTTTTTTATAAATAAATGTTATATAACTGTTTCTTTTTTATAAATGTTGTATAATTTTTTAGGGTTCCGTACCCAAAGGGTAAAAACGGAACCCTATTACTAAGACTTCGCTGTCCGTCCGTCCGTCTGTCACCAGGCTGTATCTCAAAAACGGCGATAGCTAGACAGTTGAAATTTTCACAAATTATGTATTTCTGTTGCCGCTATAACAATAAATACTAAAAACAAAATAAAATAAATATTTAAGGGGGGCTCCCATACAAAAACGCGATTTTTTTTTAAATTTGTATACCTACTGTTGTTTACATAGTCAATGGTACGGAACCCTTCGTGCGCGAGTCCGACTCGCACTTGGCCGATTTTTTCAAAAAGTATTAGAAAAAACCTTTCGGTGTTATAAAATATAATAAATAAAATATATTTTTTTGTGTCGAGAGCCCAAAGAGTGTGAGCTCCGACCGGGGTGGCGACGGCGCATCAGAATAGGACAACATTCAGAAATTATTGCTTGTGTCCAAATATTGATGTTGTGTGTTTATTCTTTAAAACCGGACGCATCGCTACGGTATAGTATTTAAATGTATTCACAAACAAAGGGCGCGCAAGGGCCTGGCGCGAAGGGAGCCTCGCTGCCTCCACTACTATGTACCTAATTGAAATTTCCTACTCAGATTGACGGTGTTTGATACTTGATCGATTGTAAATGTTTGTTAACTTTCAAGACTTTTACGTCCGATTTTGAATGTAAATTTGTTTTATTGGTTATTTCCGTATTAGGTGTTGTTCTTTTTAATAGTATTCGTTAGTGTTTTGTGGGGTGTTGTATTGGTAACATTTAGGGAAAATGTGGAACCATATTCTACTGAAAAAAAATAATTAAAAAAGGATCTATTGCCACAGGTTTTCTATCTCACCATATTTAGTTTATTGAAATAATAATAATTTCTTTTTCTTGGTTTTCATATTGTTTCCGTATGGATGAATTTATGGTCATTGACTTGTAAATATCGACAAAATAACACTTCGTATTGTGTTATGTTTAATATTTTTAATCTTTAAATAATTGAAAGTATCAAGACCTCCCACGCGGCGTAGAGCAGAAGGATCGGGCAACCTTTAAGTTTACTTATAATATTAAGATAAATATTTCACATGCCCATGTGAAACTGCTTTATGGTTTGAGAATATCACTTTTAAATCGTACTGTGTTCGAAGCTCGAATGTTTTAACGGCAATTAGATGCGTTTTACCCGCCCTTATTGTTAGCTACGCTTAGGCTTGCATTGATAGTGTGTCAATAGAGTGGCCGCCCGTCCTATTGTATCTCGTGTTCGTTTCGGGTTTACCTGTTAAAAATCTTCGTGAACTACTTTATTTTTGGGGGGCAAATAGACTACCTCAGGTTTTAAGAGGAAAGGCCAATACGCGCAGTCGGAGGTGGGAGAGACGCGCGCACGGTGGTCGCGTTTACTTGACACCTGATTTGTTTGCTCCAGTGTCGCTGATCGGGTATTAGGAGTCTCGGTCGTACATGGGGCGTGAATCTTTAACTAGTATCGCCTTAGAGACTCGGTTTATTTCCGGATCGACGCGGTCTCTAAATGGTTCTCGGACTTTCCTTTTGTGCGCTTATCACGCTGTTGTTGGAAGCTCTTTGAGACTGTTTGTTCGGAAACGCAAACACTCGTTTTAATGTGTCCAGTCGTGCATTAGCGGTGCAATATTCGATGCGGTTACAGCTATGTTAATAAACGATCACCATTGACATCGCCGCCTTATCATCACCCACGTTTATAAGTATGTAACGAGAAAATAGTAATTTAAAATAATAACGATTAAGCCGTTAGCATCGCGAGAAATTTATTTTAGCGCTTACTAGCTCATTCCATCGAATAATACTCAGTTAGCAGTAAACAAAATTGAAACAAAGCGAATGTATTAAGCCGCGGAGCGATATTAAACCGAGATCGGAAGCCGGTGGCGCTACGCCCGCGCCTGCACCGCCGTATAATAATACGGGGCCAACTTTTCTCATTTTAATGTTGTTCCCTGGCAAAGTTTAAATATAAAAATATAATGATGCGGCACGCATTAGTGAGTCATTGAGTGCGTGCGTGCCTGCCGCGCGACTTTCAGCCCTCGCGTCGCGAATATAGAAGTTAAAAACAAACGGAAAATAAACTTTTCGAATAAAATAAAAATAACCCTCTTGGCGGCGAGGGTGGCGGCCCTCCCCAATAAAAAATATAATAACTTTTCTTTTTATTCGACGTAATGGCAACCGTTCGCTTCTAATGTAGCCATCTCGTTCGCTCACAGATTATTGTAATGGGGTGCGGAGCGGGAATGCGGGTCGCGGCGACGCGCTGCGAGCGGCTGCGAACGGATGCGAATGGCCACTAACCCGGTACGCTCGCGGGCGCGACGCAATGACAAATTGCCTCGGTCAGAATTCGCGGCGGCCGCATCCCCAATCAGACCGTAACAATGTACCAATAGATCTCCACAATTATCCAATTGCCATTTAAATTCAATCAAATAGACCGTCGCGTAGGTCGTAATTTAAGTATACCTACATCTTAAATTACGATTTAGATAAACCGGATCGAATGTGTACCTGTATCGGTCGATTATTAATATGACTTAACCGCGGAGCATATGTCGACGTAGGCGTAAGCGAGCGTAACAATAAATATGACATATGTCGATACTTGCAGTCGCTCTCGCGTCGTCGGTCGCACGTACCTACTACGTTGCGTTAGGGCGCGTACCACGCTGACCCTCAAAAGCTGTCCTTTATAAATACGATAACGGCTATTATCCCTTAACCTCAGGGCTGCAACTATATACATCATAATTCAACCACTTAAATCGATTTTTTATATAACGTCTTTTTTATCACGTAGGTATAGGTATTACTGGGAGCTGCAAGTTTAGAATTTTTCAAGTACAAAAATAAAAGGGGGTGCATTACATTGTTAAAAATGTATATGAGTATTTGTCGGTCGGGTACATCTTAGCTCCCAATTACTTAGTCGTTTTTTATGTGTTTTGCTATCGTTAAACGGTTATTTTATTGGGAGTATTCTTACATGTACTTCAAGGTAAAATGTCCTACTATTTAAGGGTCATCAGTTCTTTTTTAGCAATCAAAACATATTTACCAATTCAGCAGGTTTGTATGTACAACATAAGTTGCATCTATTGAAGTACATTTAAACATTGTGCAAGACATTCTGACATATTAAATAAGTAGTATTTTTTTTTGTTTGATAATATCAAATAATGTGGCAGCCATTTTACGATTTTAAATAATCAAATATTTATTGTCTTGACAATATATATAAATTATTGCATGTCGACGACAGCCCTACGAGAGACTCAAGATGGACGCATCTTACACAAATAACAGCGCACATCCACGCTACAATAATAATAATCTATTGTTTCACTGTATTACGATCGTATTTTTAAATCTAACTATAATAATAATTTCTATTCACTTTTCGGTCGAGTTAGTCGATCGTAATTTAAACAATTCGTGTTTTCTTTCGCCCGATCGGCCGCAAATACTCGTACTTAACACAAGATCTGTCTTGCGTATTATTTATTATCGTAGACTCAATTACCGATAAGGTAGACGAGGAATGTTTGCATACAATATTACAACGATATTGTATGCAAAATCAAAAGTTCCAATAGCGCCCGACTAATTTAGGTCGGACGAACGAAGATGAGAAAATAATAAAATATGAGAGCTGCAGCAATAAAATGACTTTTTGTTTAGCGGCCATTATACTTTTATTATATTTAAATTTAAATGGAATCGTATTTTAGTTTCAATGTCACACGGCGCCGGTGCATCGTAAAACGATTGCTGCGGTGATGGAAATAGCGGCGACAGTCGCGCGATGCGCCGACAAGCGCCCGCGCAGCGAACAATAGAAAAGAGGACGAAATGAAAAATCTGTTCACAATAACATAGCGTGTTTGAACTGTCCGTCTGTTTGTTTAGTTGGAAACTAAAAAAATAGCTGAGACATTCTGTTGGTAGATACCAACAGAATGTCTCAGCTAAATTTACACATAGGTAGGTACTGGTGAGCATATAAAATGTTTTTACGTGTCCAAACATATAAAAACGACGTCGTCTTTACGTTGGCGTGCAGCCGCGAATGAGAAGTTGCGTATACATCGTAGGTACTGTTTGTCAGTCTTCTATTTACTTCTATAGTCTTCGACTTATCGTTTGTGGTATCCCTACTTCATCCCTACTTTAAACGATTTAGCCTGTAACATCTAAATACTGGGCACAGGCCTCTTTCTCCATGTAGGAGAAGGATTGGAGCTTTATCCACCAAGCTGTACCGACATCAAAACCGTAAAGAAATATTTGTACAAATACAAATATCCATCCCGAGCGGGAATCGAACCCACAAACCCTCGGTGTCTTAGGCGACTACTCGCACCACTACACCAAAGCGTACTTTATACAGTACCTAAATAATACAATACATTGTAGGTATGTATCTGTGTAAAAATCACTAATATCAGTTTTAAAACTGCTAAAACCGACCCAGGACAATTATTGTGGTAACTTAGTTTAGATAAAACACATTTGCCTGTGTATATAACAATTTTATGGTTATGTAAAGGCATTTGTTTGATGTAGTTGTGATACAACCTGGTTAGCCGATTGAAATCAATTTCCTTTTAATTAGTCACACCCAATAAAATTAACAGTCGTTAGTTTAAGTGCGCGCTATACGACTATACTTAAGATACTTGACTGATAGTTAAGTTAGTTTCGAGCGAAAACGAAAACTCATTATCTTGTGTAATTTTTTGTAAAGTACTTGTGTATTAACATCCTAAGATCAGGCAGTTACGATTTTAATCCAAATTATATATAAAAAAATATTTATGTAAAAATAAGTAAGTTTACCGTCAAAGACGCAATAGAAGTCAGTTTCTTACTCTACCTCGTCTATTCTTAGTTATCGGTAAGTTTGTCAAGATGTAATGCGGTTCAGACATGCTCATTTAAATTATTACCTACATATTATCTGTATTTTTTCATTTGTATTATTTTATATTTTAATTTTTTGTTTCATACAAATTGCTTCCGAAAACTTCATATCGCTATTTTTTTCGTGAATATATTAGTTTTTTTTTCTTTTATGCAAACCCTGTCGTGACAATATCGAACAAAAAATAATTAAATTTGATGCAATCGATCTAAGGTTATGCGCGTACATGTAATTCGGCGATTTATTTTTATTTATATAGAACTGTTTATTTATTAACTTAATGTACACGTGTATAGATGAGTTACACAAATACAATTGTAACTAAGTAGGAATGCACGACGTCCAAGGTAACTGAAAATTATTCAAAGTTTGGAGGCTAAAGTTTTATAAAAAACCACTTTAACAAATAACAAATATGATAGTCAAAGTTATTTAAATTTAAAAGATCATGTGTATGTAGCAAGCCAACCTTGTAAAAACAAAGATATTTTCTTGAATATTTTTTTGTGTCAAAATGAAAACAACAAAATTTGTATCAAGTATCATATTTTATTACTAGCTGACCCCACAAACGTTGTATTGCCATAGATGTTATTAACCCTCACAACTCCCTCTTCTGGGTGGAATTTCGTAAAATCCGTTCTTAGCTGACCTCTACTCGGCGAAAGGAATATAGGTACCTACTAAATTTCAAGTCTCTACGCTTTATGGTTCCAGAGATATCGTGATGAGTCAATATATGGGTGGAAATCTCTTTTATAATATATATATAGATAATAACATCACGATCACGATTCAGCCTGTAATATCCCACTGCTGGGCATAGGCCTCTTCCCCATGTAGGAGAAGGATCGGAGCTTAATCCACCACGCTGCTCCAATGTGGGTTGGCGGATATATTCCCTACTATGAGTAACGGTCGCTATCAGGTGTACATGATAACAACCGGGACCGACGGCTTAACGTGCTCTCCGAGGCACGGCGGGGAGACCCACAAGGACTGCACAAACACCCAGACCACGGCAAACATCTGTATGGCCAATACAAATGTTGTCGTGTGCGGGGATCGAACCCGCAACCGCCCGCGTAACAGCCGATCGCAATCCAGTGCTGTGACCGCTACGCCAACGCGGCGTCGATAATAACATATTATATGTAAATTTGAGTAAAGTTATATTGCTAATCATATAACTGATTTTAGTCTGCCTAGTAAAATTCCGATTTTCGAGATAAACCTGATAGGTAGATGTACGCATAACACACACATACTTAACTCAAATGGGAAAATAAATAGAACACAGTTTAAGCCTATACAATCATAAAAAAGATATATAAATGTAATTAAAATTAGTTTAAAAAAAGAATACTTATTTAATAGAAACAATACCAAACGACAACCACAAGCAAATTTATATTACACATTCGTGTTTGTGTCATAGATTTATTGTAAAATAGTTTAGACAGACTAATAAACTAAGGCAATTTTTACTTACTGACTTTTTACTCACTCACTAGCAAAGTAAATATACAGTCTTAAAAATTCTATGTAGGTTGTAACCTCAAACGCACAGATCAATCTGTCGTCAATCTGAGATCAACGTGTCTTCTCCATCATACCGTCATACGTGACAATAGCGAAATTATTTGTGCTATTTTTGCATTGATGAAAACAAAAAAAAAATTAAAATTAATAATAATATAAAAGTTATATGAAAAGATAAGCTAATTTAATTGATATTCAATTGCACTGATTGAAGAATAAGTTATTTATAAGCATTGGAAGGAAATTTATTTTATTCGAAGGTGAGCATTTATTTTATTCGAATGTCATTTCTCAATACACATCGTTAACTGTTTTATGTCTTATCAGTGAAATACAGTGATTACTGAAAGCTTCTGCTCATACTAAAGATAGGACAAGGCTTTCAGTAATAAATAAAATGATACATAAAATATAATTATCCATCCGATAATAATAATTTTTACTTATTATAAATTTTACTGATACAATTTTAGAAGAGGCAACTAATACTTTACAGTTTCAAAAAGAACCGTCAGTCAATAATTGTAGTCTAACTACATCACTATTCACTAGTTACTGTAATGTCTAGAGTCAGTTATCAATCGGTTAAAATGTAGTTATCAAATTTATCTAACGCGTTACTATAGAATACTAAATATCAAACGAAATCGCGGCACAAAACTAGCCGAGAACCGATCGCAATATTATATTAATAATATCAGGTTGTAACATATAAGTTATAACAGTCGTAATAAGCATTCTTGTGCTATCATTTGGAATGGACTATAATTGCTTGCGTGTGTATTATAACTTAAAATAATATGCCCTAATGCTCGGCCGACGCTAGCCATCATGTTATTAGCGTTATAAATAAATATACAATGTTTACCGGTCGATTTTGTTTGCAGATTTCTTCGTAATCGTGAACAATTTAATGATTTGAATTATTATGATTTTTGCTATAGGTATATACTCGTAATACTGTACTAAATTAGGTAAGTTTCGTTTTGATAATTTGATTTTTAAAATTAGATTTGTCTTTTAATTTTTTTTTTTAATTTTTTTTTTTTATGTTACTAAGTCGACAAACAAGCGTACGGCTCACCTGATGGTAAGTGACTAGTTGACTACCGTAGCCTATAGACGCCTGCAACACCAGAAGCATCGCAAGCGCGTTGCCGACCCAATCCTCAATCCCCCCAGGAGCAAAAATTAAAATTATGTATTATTGTTCTCAAT
The DNA here is from genome assembly GCA_905220545.2 of Melitaea athalia. NCBI lineage: Eukaryota > Metazoa > Arthropoda > Insecta > Lepidoptera > Nymphalidae > Melitaea > Melitaea athalia. The sequence goes on along the minus strand of HG992176.1, from coordinate 4,458,368 downwards.
AAAATGAAATTTGACAGGCAAATGTTGATTACATATGTATTTAAAACGATATTGCATTTAAATTCGTTAATTACCGATACATTTGTATACTTAAATTATGTTGGTATACTTGTTTGTATTACAAATTTAATTTTGATAACATGCTATATTATTCCAAATATACTTAATACTTAGGAAAAGCAAAGCGAATTTCCCATTAGGACCGTTGATACGTCATAGTACGTAATTCCTTTTGTTGAGAAAGTACTTACTACTTACAATGCTGTTTTGAAATTACACATCGTATTATTTTTACAATGTAATAAATAAAAATAATATTAATAATTTGCTATACACCTAACTGAATTAAAAGAAAAAAAATTTCTCATGAAAGTGGTGAAAGTATTTATAATATAAAATATTTTATATAATTGTTATTTTAGTAGGTATATATCGTTGAGATGTGTGCATGTTAGTTGTTTTCTTACGTCGTCGGTTTTTATGGTAAACTAGTGTCTAGTCACGTAGACAGTCATACGTTCACATTGTTATTAACATTATTATTATTTTTTGTTCTCAAAAAATGCTAATAACCCTCCGAAAGGCTTATAACCTCCATAATTACTATGTTTTGTTCTCGCTCCGATGGTTTCGGGGTTCGATATCGGCGAGGGTAATTTTTTTTTTTTTTTGTACATTTACATGTGTTCTTAAATTTATTTTATTGTAATGTTATACCGTATAACTTATACGGAATCGATATAAATAAATTTACGAAAAGAAAATTTAAGAACGATAAAATCTTATAATATATTTAAATAATTTTAATATAAATATTTAATTGCTATTAAAATATTCGTTTATTTTATGTTATATTAAAAATAAAATAAATTAACATTCTGCAATAACCATTTGCAACATTGTGATATTAATAACATTTTATTTGCCTTGTGGCCGTCAGTCGGTACGTTGGCCCTCGTTCGGACAGAGAGTAAAAATATTGTAGTTATGACAAACGATACCGAGGAAAATTTATTTAATGAAAAAATATTTCAAACTAAATTAGAATAAAATTATACCTACTTAATATGAATAAATTTATAAATTTGTGAAACACAAAAATAAAAACCTATTGATTTAATCAGGAATATATAATTAAAAACAGACGTCACATATAGTAAGGAAGTGAAAAAAAAACTAAATTTAAAATCTTCGTTACAGTAATAATACCGTTAGTAAATTTATAAAAAATATAATCAACCATAACTATCAACGAAGCGCACCCTCAAGAATATTGGCTGCCTTACCACAAGAAAAAACCACAACGTAAGAGTAGTAGGTATTTATGGCTGTGAACATCTTTAAGATCACAGTTCTTCCCCAGTCGTGATACTCCATTATTTAATGATATTTCCTGTTGTGCCTTACCTCAATAAAAATCTTCTAATGACAAAAAAATACAGATAAATTAAATATCACAGTACCACATAACGGTGCTGTGCCGTCCCACCTGTCGCTCGTTTAATCTTTGGCGATATTACACACATGAATCAATTTATTCGAGCAGCGCGCGACTGCATATTTTTCAATTACGTCAATTTAAAATAATACTTAATTCGCTATTGTGACTCATTGGGAGCATTGTGTCAGGCGGCGGACAAATAAAGCGGATTTCACATTGTGCTGCTCACAAAGCTTGTAGTTCAAAAGATTCGTCACACGGCCGCGAGTGACCGCGACTAGGCACGAACGTTTAAATTTTTACACACACGTTAATTGAATCACTCTTTGACCGGTGTCTTTTTCGATTTGTTTGATTTATCTGTCCCGATGCGATTTTCGTATTTGATATATTATAATTACAAGGCTTTGTTTGGCTTGATAAAATATTGCGTTTATGTTTCTTAGTGTTTGTGGATTAGGATTACATGTGTACGTTGATATGTTTTGTTTTTGTTTGTGAAAATTGCAACGTGTTTCTAAACTTACTAAATTGATTTCGGTGGTCGTAATTAATATTTAACGGACATAAAATGGATTATTATGTTATTATTACTTTTCACTATTAAAGAAATATATGTAAAATGTCTTCGTCTTTGTATCATACTAGTGACCCGCCCCGGCTTCGCACGGTTGCAAGAACTATCAGTGTTCCTCTACTATATTATGCATGTATTATACATGTAAACCTTCCTCTGGAATCACTCTATTTACTAAAGAAAAGCGCATCAAAATCCTTTGCGTAGTTTTGAAGATCTAAGCATATATAGGGACAGACAGACAGCGGGAAGCGACTTTGTTTTATACTATGTAGTGATTTGTATTCCTCTATGCTTAAGATGCATAATGAGATGTTAAAATATATTTAAAAAAATGTATCCTGGCACATCAATAGTCAACGACTAGTTCTTCTATTGTAGTATCTTTTGTAGAGAACGTTAAGCAACAACACAGTATGTATAGCCATGGAGGTTATACCTACTTCTATTACATTTAAGACGTACGTAGTTGCTATTTTTTGAATTTGTTTATTGCATTTAATAACATAACAAGATTATAGATAACAATAAGTGTTAGTTTTGGAACACTTCATGTTGCAAAGCTAAATTTTTTTGTTTCCAAAAGTTGCGCAACGTTTTTTAACGCGGTAACATAAAATTACAACAAAACTATTGTATAATAAATGTTGCCCAATAAAACTAGTTAACGTTATGCAAAAAGTAACTAAGGTATGATTAAAAATTTTAGTATTGCTAAATCAATACTAAAAACATAATTCTAAACAACTTACACATGGCACATTCTATCGAGACTAGTATAATTATTTAAAAAAATCAATGAGCAATATGATTCAAATAATTATTGTGTTTGCTCGCAAACGAAAAAAAAAAAACAAACCATTTTCAATTAGGTACATCTACAAGTAATACAATGTAGGTAGACGAAAAAATAGTCAAGTAAATACGTGATAAAATTTAAATGGGACGACATAACAAGCATCAGCTTTCGATTAAAATAAAAAGTTAGATATCTACACTCAAACAAACTTTATAAAATACACAACATATAAAATACGTTTATCTCAATGGAATTTTAGACAACATTAGTTAGTTTATAATGATTGAAATAACAGATGCTGCAGCCCGCTTCGTACATATCAAATTATACCGTGCGCGAATCGGTGCAACATATTAACAACATGTTTTAAATATGTATATTTTAAATATATAGAAAATGAAATATAAGGATTAAATTTCAACACATATGTACATATTTTAAATATAACTCATACGCTTAGAATTTATACTATACTAGCTTCTGCGCGCGACTTCGTCGGCGTGGACTCCGCCCCTATTGGTCTTAGCGTGATGACACATAGCCTATAGCCTTCCTCGATAAATGGGCTATCTAACAGTGAAAAAATTATTCAAATCGGCCCAGTAGTTCCAGAGATTACCGCGTTCAAACAAACAAACAAACAAACAACCAAACAAACAAACTGCTGTATCTTAAGAACGGCGATAGCTAGACAGTTAAAATTTTCACACATTATGTATTTCTGTTGCCGCTATAACAACAAATACTAAAAACAATATAAAATAAAATAATATTTAAGGGGGGCTCCCATACAACAAACGCGATTTATTGCCTATTTTTGCTCGATATCAATAAATGGTAACAGGTAGGCACTTGAAATATACACAAAATACTTAATTGTATATTTACTTTAATAATAAATTAATAAATAATAAAATTAAAATAAAAAAATTATTTAGGGGGCTTATACAACGAATGTGACTTTTTGCCGCTTTTTACCCGATATTAAAATCCATGTACCTACTGTTGTTTACCTAGCCAATGGTACGGAACCCTTCTTGCGCGAGTCCGACTCGCACTTGGCCGATTATTTCTGTTTTTTGTCTTTATTCATCAAAGATTTAAGATGAAATAATACCAGCATTATCGTTATTTTCGGTAATTTTTAAGACTATTTTTTATTGATTAAAAATCAAAATTAGGTTGCAGAGAGTTTTAAGGTTTTTAGTACCTACCTAATACCTATCTTCCTCCCGTGTCCCGGTTTACGTTAAAAGTGGTGTCGCTGGCCAGCGTGTTTTCAGCTGACGTGTATTGTATGTGTATTTGGTTTATATACGCCGCTTAACTTTAATTATCCAATTTGTATTCAAGTTGCAGTGAAGAGTGGTTCTGTATTATTTATCGCGTGAATTAAGGACGTGAATACAATGTTTTGTTTCAACTCTCTCTAGTTTCTTATGTGTATTAAAATTAGTTCGACAGTACGGTTTAAATTATTCTTTCGTTATTTATGACGCTGTTTCAACGATCTTTAAAATGTTTCTTTAAATTTATTTATTGAAGTTTAAATTTTAACAAGAAGACTTATCTTAAGTCAGTAAGTATATAGTATATACATAAATAAATATAAACATTTTTACTGTATATATTGCAAAAATATTTTCCGTATTAATTTGTCCGCACCTAAAAGTCTAAAATCTCAAGTTGCAAACGGTTGAGAACCACTGACCAAATTAGTAATTAATTTAGATTAAGATTTATTAAAGTGTACTTACACAAATATGTAATTCAGTGATCAAAGCTTTAATAGTGTAGGTGAGTAAGATTCGCTACTATTCTAATTATATAACATTTTAATTCTACAAGACAAACGAATACTTAATTGTATTAGTCGTAGGAATACAACGTAGGTAGACGAAAAATTAGTCAAGTATTTACTTGTTATTAAATATAACTCGAGTAGTAGGTACTGGCCAGATCTCGATTAAATTTAAATGGGACCACATGACAACACCATGTACTTACCTTTCGATTAAAAAAAATCCTCGAAATCGGTCCCTCCAGTAAAAAGTTCTGAGTTAACATACATGAAAAAATACAGTCGAATCGAGAATCTCCTCCTTTTTTTAAGTCGGTTAAAAAGTTGCTACGAAGGGATCGATGATTGTATCAAAACACGGCAGTCATTGAAAATAATGTCATTCAGAAACCTTGAATATTAGGACACCGTATATCTGAATATCAATTGATAACAATGTAAATTTCATGTAAATATCGCAGCACGTGTGAGATTTCATCGATGCTTTTTTTTGACTCTTATTTACGGTTTCGTTTTAAACGTCTTTGAATTTTGCTTTACATATTGAGTACCTACTTTTATATAGAGATTTGTATTGTTAAGTAATGATTGTCTGTGTACACACACACACATACACACACACACACATAAACACACACACACACACACACACACACACACACACACACACATATATATATATATATATATATATATATATATATCTAATGTATAGTACGGGCCGAGACATTTCGTTCGTGGAAAATTGTAGCCCAATGCTCGTGTAACACTAAACGTCTTAGGAAATTACTTTTCACACAAAATTAATCTTGGGAAAAGGGTTCTTCGATGGAGCGAATAGTGTTAGGTCATTTTTATATATGGGACACGGACCGTATTATTCCTTATATTTAAAAAGGGATATATAGGGATTTTGAGGATTTTTTTTGTAAATATTGTAGAGTTAAGGGACATTGATTTGGGCTAAATAGTTCGTACCGTTTCTCCGAGATGGCGCCACTGGCTCAGCGACGCCATCTCGGGGAAAGGATACGAACTTTTTAGCCAACATATACGAAAGTAATGTCCCTTCCAAACGTCAAAAGAAACATGTCATCGGTTAAATAAAAAAGTGACATTAATAAAATTAATTTTTCCATATAATTTTTATACTCTTGGTGGGAAGGTAACTTAGAACCAGGAGACGGACATGGGAAACTTTTTTATCTTAATTGGACCCGGTAGGTGGTGCTGTTATCGTTATGTAACTCCGAAACTACTTAACTAATTTGTACTAAATTTTCTAAGCTTCTGTAATTAGGTTCAACTTGGGATATAGGGTAGTTTTTATCTCAATTGGACCCGGTAGGTGGCGCTGCTATCGGTATGTAACTCTGAAACTAATGAACTTATTTGTATCAAATTTTGTAAGCTTCTGTAATTAGGTCCAACTAGGTAAATAGGGTAGTTTTTATCTCAATTGGACCCGGTAGGTGGCGCTGCTATCGGTATGTAACTCTGAAACTACTGAACTTATTTGTATCAAATTTTGTAAGCTTCTGTAATTAGGTCCAACTTGGTAAATAGGGTAGTTTTTAACTCAATTGGACCCAGTAGGTGGCGCTGCTATCGGTATGTAACTCCCGAAACTAACTGAACCAATTTGTATCAAATTTTGTAAGCCTCTGTAATTTGGTCCAACTTGGTAGATAGCGTAGTTTTTATCTCAATTAGACCCAGTAGGTGGCGCTGCTATCGGTACGTGACGCTGAAACTACTGAACCAATTTTTAGCTAACTTTTATAAGCATCTGTAATTTAGTCCAACTTTTCAATCGAAAGGTATTGAGTGTCATTTGGAATCAATTAAATTTAATTGAGATATGACAAGTACTTTTCGAGTTATAACCAATAATGCGTCATTTACTATTATTACTATTACATTTATTACTATTATTTTTTCGTCGACCTACGTGATAATAAGCGTCATAACTTTTTACTGTGTTTACCGATTTTGATGATTCTTTTATAAATCAAAAGCTTATACTTGTCATGTGGGTTGTATTTTAATATAATGGAGATATAATTAGTACATTTTGAGTAATCTTTGATGACTCGTATTTATGATTATGTAGGTACTTTGTGACAACGCCAGATCCAAGGATTTTAAGTGGCCACAATGACATCTACTATAACGTAACTAAAAAGTAAGGTATTTGAAAGAAAAAACAGTATTTTTCAAAAAAAAATTTATTTAAATAAACAAAACACATTACAAGATTTTAGATTAACATGGTTACTTCTATTACTAAAACTATTCGAAAACGGAATATTTACCATGTTTATTATTTTCGTTTTGCGGACTTTAAATCATTGGTGAGAATTATTATATTCATGTTTATTTTTTCATCTTCATTTATTACTTTTAGTTTAAAAAATAATGATGTTATCGTTTTGTCTAAATTATCTCTTAAAATATACGTAATTTTTTCATTACATGATAAAGAATCACTTTTAAAATTGAATAAAGGACAAGTGAACGATGTTGGATCTCATGAAATCTTAATTAATTCAAATATTAATAAACATATTATAAAATGAATTATTATTTAAGTGTTGATATTTTACAGTGCAAAGCTTTATTAATCTATGTTTTTCAAAATTATTTGTAGATCAATGTAGTAAAGGAACTAACAAATACAGGATGGCCAATCAATTGACGACATAAAAAAAATTTAGGTCCGGTATGTTGTGAGGTTGGCGCGTTGGCGCAGCGGTCACAGCACTGGATTGCGATTGGCTGTTGTGCGGGCGGTTGCGGGTTCGATTCCCGCACATGACAACATTTGTATTGGCCATACAGATGTTTGCCGTGGTCTGGGTGTTTGTGCAGTCCTTGTGGGTCTCTCCACTGTGCCTCAGAGAGCACGTTAAGCCGTCGGTCCCTGTTGTTATCATGTACACCTGATAGCGATCGTTACTCATAGTAGGAAATATATCTGCCAACCCGCATTGGAGCAGCGTGGTGGATTAAGCTCCGATCCTTCCCCCACATGGGGAAGAGACCTATGCCCAACAGTGGAATATTACTGGCTGAATCGTGATCGATGTTGTAGGGTGAAACTTATATAACTTACTTACTTTACTTACTTTATAACTAACTTACTTATAAAACTTACTTCTAAACTTAATATAAAGTTTTAAAATATTAAATGATTTTTACATTATGATCTCGTTCTTACTTAAAACTTTTCTTAACATGATATAGAACGGGAGTCAGGTTAAAATTCGGTCAATCATTTCCTCCCGATCGAAACTTCGTAACATGAATAAGGGATTTTTTTTATGAATTTTCGTCTTTGTCAGCTGCCACTCCGTGGGTGGGTTGGGCAGTGGCAGCCTCCCAAACATCAAGAAAAAAAATTTTTTTAGTCATTTCCTCTCACTTCAAAATTTGTCGGATTATAGTTTACCTAATATCTTGAAGGAAACATAACGTCAGCTGGCCATAACATGGTGGAATATACGTCAGCTGGCTGCTTGAACATATAAAAAATTTTTTTTTTTTCAGTGATTTCCCCTCAACTAAAAATTTGCATGGTGATAGTTTACATGCTACTATGAAGGAAAATTAACGTCAGCTGGCTGTATCTCGGTGGAAAGTTTGTCAGCTGGTACCTTGAAAATGTAAAAAAAAAAAAATTTTTTTTAGTCATTTCCTCTCACTTCAAAATTTGTCGGATTATAGTTTACCTAATATCTTAAAGGAAACATAACGTCAGCTGGCCATAACATGGTGGATTATACGTCAGCTGGCTGCTTGAACATGTAAAAAAAAAATTGTTTTCGGTGATTTCCTCTCAACTAAAAATTTGCATGGTGATAGTTTACATGCTACTATAAATGTAAATTAACGTCAGCTGGCTGTATCTCGGTGGAAAGTTTGTAAAAAAAATTAGTCATTTCCTCTCACTTCAAAATTTGTCGGATTATAGTTTACCTAATATCTTGAAGGAAACATAACGTCAGCTGGCCATAACATGGTGGATTATACGTCAGCTGGCTGTTTGAACATGTAAAAATATTTTTTTTCAGTGATTTCCTCTCAACTAAAAATTTGCATGGTGATAGTTTACATGCTACTATGAATGAAAATTAACGTCAGCTGGCTGTATCGCGGTGGAAAGTTTGTCAGCTGGTACCTTAAAAGATGTAAAAAAAAAATAGTCATTTCCTCTCACTTCAAAATTTGTCAGATTATAGTTTACATTTTTTAGCTTCGATCCTTATCATTATACAGGGTGTCCCGCGATAAAGTGCAACCCCGAAAGGGGGTGAAACTAGACCATAAATTATCGACAAAAAACATTGATAAAACTTTTTTTTAAAAATATTTTATTTCTTATTGACGAATTAAGATTTTTATATCTTACGTAGACTCTATGTATAAAAAATGGTTATTTCTTCCAAAGTAGTGGGTCGATTACTTTAAAATAAAATAAAATATTATGCCACGTACTTGGCGGTAAGGATAAAATAACAATTAGCTCGCAAAAAAGTGGCATTATGACTTTAACTATGCTTCTTGTGAAAAAAAATCCATTTTTTGACTGTTTTTTTCAATGATCTCTAATTTTCTCAGAATTATGCCCCCAATACCAGGAAATTTTATGATTTATTATTATTTCTTACCATATTGCCATTCAAATAAAAAAAAATTACGCCTGTATCCCAAAAAACACGTGCAAAAATCATCATTTTTTTTACAAAGAGGTTACGTAAGCTATATAAAAATCTTAATTCGTCAATAAAAAAAATAAATTTTTTTTTTAATTTTTTTCTGTTTTTTGTCGATAATTTATGGTCTAGTTTCGCCCTCTTTCGGGGTTGCACTTTATCGCGGGACACCCTGTATAAGGGAAATAGGAGCATATTAAATATCTAGTATAATTTATATACTTTTACAGGTCTGTACAGGGATATTTGTGAGATATTAATTCCTTAGTTGTGGAATTACAATTTTTGTTTGATTTTAGCGCAAAAAAAAATCAATTTAGTGGTAATACATGATACAAATACTTCACTTTACTGCTTTTCAACTATCTGATTCAGGATTATTTTCTTATGTGTAATCACTAATCATAATCGTAATTGGTTATCTTTATTTAAAAACTATCACCATCTTTTTATACACCGGGACCTATACGACACCTGAACCACAAGGAGCACTGAGCATTGGTTACGCCATAACACCTTCCTTTTACATATTTTCATTTCCTTTTACATTTTCCTTTTTCAGTAATTTCCTCCTAACTAAAAATTTACCTGGTGATAGTTTACATGCTACTATGAATGAAAAAAAGAGACGCCGCGTTGGCGCAGCGGTTACAGCACTGGATTGCGATTGGCTGCATGTTGCGCGGGCGGTTGCGGGTTCGATTCCCGCACACGACACATTTGTATTGGCCATACAGATGTTTGCCGTGGTCTGGGTCCTTGTGGGTTACCCCACCGTGCCTCGGAGAGCACGTTAAGCCGTCGGTCCCGGTTGTTATCATGTACACCTGATAGCGATCGTTACTCCTAGTAGGGAATATATCCGCCAACCCGCATTGGAGCAGCGTGGTGGATTAAGCTCTGATCCTTCTCCTACATGGAGAAGAGGCCTATGCCCAACAGTGGGATATTACAGGCTGTATCGTAATCGTAACCGTATGAATGAAAATTAGCGTCAGCTGGCTGTATCGCGGTGGAAAGTTTGTCAGCTGGTACCTTGAAAGATGTAAAAAAAAATTAGTCATTTCCTCTCACTTCAAAATTTGTCAGATTATAGTTTACCTAATATCTTGAAGGGAAAATAACGTCAGCTGACTATAACACGGTAGATTATACGTCAGCTGGCTGCTTGGACATGTAAAAAAATTTTTTTCAGTGATTTCCTGTCAACTAAAAATTTACCTGGTGATAGTTTACATGCTACTATGAATGAAAATTAACGTCAACTGGCTGTATCTCGGTGGAAAGTTTGTCAGCTGGTACCTTGAAGGTGTAACGCAGCAGCTTACGCAAACTATAATCTGACAAATTTTGAAGTGAGAAGAAATGACTAAATTATTTTTTACATATTTCAAGGTACCAGCTGACAAACTTTCCACCGAGATACAGCCAGCTGACGCTAATTTTCATTCATAGTCACATGTAAACTATCACCAGCTAAATTTTGAGTTGAGAGGAAATCACTGAAAAAAAAATTTTTTTTTCATGTTCAAGCAGCCAGCTGACGTATAATCCACCATGTTATAGTCAGCTGACGTTATTTTTCCTTCAAGATATTAGGTAAACTATAATCTGACAAATTTTGAAGTGAGAGGAAATGACTGAAAAAAGTTTTTTTTTTACATTTTCAAGGTACCAGCTGACAAACTTTCCACCGAGATACAGCCAGCTGACGTTAATTTTCATTCATAGTAGCATGTAAACTATCACCATGCAAATTTTTAGTTGAGATGAAATCACTGAAAAAATTTTTTTTTTTTTACATATTCAAGCAGCCAGCTGACGTATAATCCACCATGTTATGGCCAGCTGACGTTATGTTTCCTTCAAGATATTAGGTAAACTATAATCCGACAAATTTTGAAGTGAGAGGAAATTACTGAAAATTTTTTTTCTCGATGTTTGGGAGGCTGCCACTGCCAAACCCACCCACGGAGTGGCAGCTGACAAAGACGAAAATTCGTAAAAAAATCCCTTATTCATGTAATGAAGTTTCGTTTGAGAGGGTATTGGTCATGTCAACCTGTCACGAGCTTCCTGTCTAATAGTTTTCTAGCATTTTTTAATCATTAATTAGCCTTAGGAATGATAGAATTTTTTTTAATCAATTGGCTAATTTGAAGAATTCTCCACCTTGCTGTCTTTGAAGACCGATTTTAGCCAAATTTTCCAAATTAAGTACAACTTTTCTTTTATTATTATGTATTATATATTATAAAATGAATTATTATTTAAGTGTTGATATTTTACAGTGCAAAGCTTTATTAATCTATGTTTTTCAAATTTACTTGTAGATCAATCCAGATGATGTTGAGTCACTTCCTGTATTATTTTTTGATGATCATTTTGTTGCTCGGATAAGTTAACACATTCGTTCGCTGAAAAAAAAACCTTTAGTAAATCAATTGTACATTATAATGTAAATAATATTAATAATACTTAAATTAAAATAAAAAATAATAATAAATTAAAAATTAAAAGCCTAAGTCACTCCTTATTACATCAGCTACCTGCCAGTAAATGTCCCGTCGAAAATTAGGTATTGGAGTTATCAGGGAAGTGGACATAAGGTGCCAATCAAAATAGATACCAATTGTAAATTCATGCGATGTTTCAATCTTATATTAGATCTTCTTCAGGCATCTACTCGTAAAATAAAAAATTAAAAGTAAAAAACCTTTTTAAAAAACAAGCCTTTATTAGAATGTGCTAAAACGAAAAAAATAAATTTTTACTTTAAAACTTTTACTATCTACTTATAAAGTCATTACTCATTACACATAATCTATATGATACAAAAGCTTGTCGCGAGATATGAGTACTCGTATTTCCTTAGTTTTTTTTTTTTTTTATGTTACGAGTCCGGCAAACAAGCATACGGCTCACCTGATGGTAAGACCGTAGCCTATAGACGCCTGCAACACCAGGAGCATCGCAAGCGCGTTGCTGACCCTATCCCCAATCCCCCCCAGGAGCTCTGGTCATCTTACTCACCAACAAGAACACAATACTGCTTGAAAACAGTATTACTTAGCTGTGGTCTTCTGTAAGGTCGAGGTACTACCCCAGTCGGGCTGCTCCATATTTTGAGCAGGAAATTTCCTGCTGTGCCCTACCTCAGATAAACTAAAATAGTTTGAAAATTTTAATAGTTAAAATCAATCACATCAATTTAATTAATTTACTTGTTTACAAGCAAACTCGCGACAAGCTTTTATATCAAATAGATTATGTGTAATCTATACTAATATATAAAGCTGAAGAGTTTGTTTGTTTGTTTGTTTGTTTGTTTGTTTGTTTGTTTGTTTGTTTGAACGCGGTAATCTCTGGAACTACTGGGCCGATTTGAAATATTCTTTCAGTGTTAGATAGATAGCTCATTTATCGAGGAAGGCTATAGGCTATGTTTCATCACGCTAAGACCAATAGGAGCGGAGTCCACGCCGACGAAGTTGCGCGGAGAAGCTAGTGACTTTATAAGTAGATAGTAAAAGTTTTTAAGTAAAAATTTATTTTTTTCGTTTTAGCACATTCTAATAAAAGCTTGTTTTTTAAAAAGGTTTTTTACTTTTAATTTATTTTTGACTTTTTAGTCGGTTATCACATCACTTTATTCGAATTATTCCTAGCAAGCCCTTTCATTTGATACCCATATTGTAGAAGTGCACTAAAAATAACTAGTCCGCACTTTTGGATATGCCACCATATTGGATTTAGAATGACGTCATAAAGTTAACCATGCATTGGCATCCAAATTGAACCTATATACAAAATTTCAGCTCAATTGGTTGCTTCAAAATTGAGTTGCAAGATTTCACCCGAACATACATACATGTATACATACAAACCATGCATTGTCATCCAAATCGAACCTGTATACAAAATTTCAGCTCAATTGGTTGAAGATATCTGCTTCAAAATTGAGTTGCACGATTTCACCCGAACAAACATTCATTAAAGTTACATACATACATACATACATACATACATTGCAAGTTAAATAAAAGCTTGTAATAATACAATCGAATTAAGAACCTCCACCTTATTTGGAAGTCGGTTAAAAGCCCAAGAAAAACTAGATTCATTAAAATGGTTATTATATCCTCATCCTGTGTAGGTTTAAAAATTTATTTCAGTATAATCATTAATCAAAATTTATTGTCTCTATCCTGTCACTTCAGCTGGCTCCTACCTATACATTAAAGTTTAACAATGTGGAGTTATAGGTATATTACTAAGGATGAGAACATGAGTTGTGTAATTAGTTTCCGTTGTAACACGCTCAATACTATGAAGAGTGGATTTAAGTTGTAAAAACGAGTCATATTAATAAATATTTACACAATACACACACGGTCATCTGTTCCTGAAGTAAGCAACTTAATGCTTGTGTTATAATATGTAACAGCTGACTGGTATAGCTACATTTTTTTCGATATACATACAATATAATAAATAGTACATATAAATAGTATAATAAATAAATAGTACACAAATAAATATATATATTACACCCAGACTCGGGGTGGGAATCGAACCCACAACCCCCGGAGCAGAAATAAGGGTCACTACAAACTGCGCCAACGGGCTAGTCTATAATAAGAAGGACAGCCGCATACTCTAAAAGTACTTGTGTTGTACTTGTAGTTGAAAAAAATACAGTCGAATTGAGAACCTCCTCTTTTTTTGGAAGTCGGTTAAACAGCTGCGTATGATTAACAATATATTATGTATATAGAAAAATAAATCAAGTTAAATAACGTAATAGTATATATTTACCTAAAATTAGTAAGAAATTAAAAATTATTAATCGAAATAAATTGTAAGTAGCAACATATAATATTTTAAGAAGTACTTGTATGGTAACATTTTCATTTTAATATATTTAAATACAATATTTTATACAATTTATTCACAGACAAAGCAGAAAATTAAAATCATTTCAAAGAATTAAATAAATACACAAATATATATATTACACCCAGACTCGGGCGGGTATCGAACCCACAACCCCCGGAGCAGAAATCAGGGTCACTACAAACTGCGCCAACGGGCTAGTCGATAATAAGAAGGACAGCCGCATACTCTAAAAGTACTTGTGTTGTATTTGTAGTTGAAAAAAATACCGTCGAATTGAGAACCTCCTCTTTTTTGGAAGTCGGTTAAAAAGCTGCGTATGATTAACAATATATGTATATAGAAAAATTAATCAAAAGTTAAATAACGTAATAGTATATATTTTCCTAAAATTAGTAAGAAATTAAAAATTATTAATCTAAATAAATTGTAAGTAGCAACATATAATATTTTAAGAAGTAGGTACATTTTCATTTTAATATATTTAAATCTATACCAATTTTTTTTTGTATGTTCCTTAAAAATCCCACGGAAGGTTTTTATACAAAAAATAAAATAAATATAAAAAATATACATAACAGACTGAACGAAGTCTGTCCGGGCAGCTAGTATATGAATAAATATATATATATATATTACATCCAGACTCAGGGTGGGAATCGAACCCACAACCCAGAAGAATTTGTAGTGACCCTGCAGAAAGCAGGGTCACTACGAACTACGCCAACGGGCTAGCCAATATATAAATACAATACAATACAATACAAATGTACTTTATTGTATAACCAAAAACAATACATGTAGGTAACATATAACATGCAAGAGAAAAAGAAATATAAAAGAAATGTACAAAAGGCGGTAAATATTTGAGATTAATGACTTGACAGTTTTGCATTGATTTGGAATGGAGCACATGTACTTTTAATTGTTGAGAAAATTTAAAATGGCTTTGATGATGTGATTTATCATATCTAAAAGATAATAGGTGTGACATACTGGTTGCACTGCATGTGGAGGTAATACTTTGGTTGTTAACATTTTGTGGCGTTGTACCTATAGCATAGCATGATATATAATTATCATACATGTAATTAATGTTTTAGATGCTGGAATAGAGTTAAATTGTAAGAATCAAATGTCCTAAAGATGTATAGGTAACAAAATAAAATGATATAAAAATGTACTTATTGTTGCCTTGATAAATTTAAATAGTATTGTAATTGTCAATGTTTCAAAATTCTTTAAAATAAAAAACAAAAAAAAATGTATAAAGCATTATATGATTATGCATATTAACATTGCACCCTAAGTATGAAGATGTCATACACTACATGTAAAGGTAAATGGAAAAAATCTTTTGTTATTTTTCTATATTCAATATTGTTAATCATAAGCAGCTTTTTCATAATTATGTTGAAATGTTGATCAAATTCATAGATGCCTGAAGAAGATCTAATATAAGATTGAAACGTCGCATTAATTTAGAATTGGTATTTTGATTGGCACCGTACGTCCACTTCCCTGATAACTCCAATAATAAATTAATTTAATCAGAGGGCGCAGGTGAAAATCTTTATAGTAAATTAATTATAACGAATGGACGCAAGTACGCAACGACAAAGAATTGTAAAAAATGTTATTTTGTTGTACCGTGTATTTATTATACATCCATAAACATGTAGTAAAAACGGTTATTTTAATATTACAAACATACACTTCAATTTTATTTATTGTATAGATGTATAAATAATTTAGACAAACGATTACATCGTTATTTTTTAAACAAAGTAATAAATGAAGACGAAAAAAAATCGGCCAAGTGCGAGTAGGACTCGCGCACGAAGGGTTCCGTACCATTGGCTAGATAAACACCAGTGATTTTAATAGCGGGCAAAAATCGGCAAAAGTCATTTTCGTTGTATGAGCCCCCAAATTTTTTTAATTTTAATTTTATTATTTATTATTAAAGTAACACACAATTAAGTATTTTGTGAATATTTCAAGTGCCTACCTCTTACCATTTATTTATATCGAGTAAAAATAGGCAATAAATCGGGTTTGTTGTATGGGAGCCCCCCCTTAAATATTTATTTTATTTTGTTTTTAGTATTTATTTGTTGTTATAGCGGCAACAGAAATACATAATTTGTGAAAATTTCAACTCTCTAGCTATCGCCGTTCTTGAGATACAGCCTGGTGACAGACGGACAGACGGACGGACGGAAAGCGAAGTCTTAGTAATAGGGTTCCGTTTTTACCCTTTGGGTACGGAACCCTAAAAACTACAGGAATATTAATATAATAATTGTCATAAATGATTTAAACTAATTGGATAAGGTTTGTATAATTACTGGAAAATTGTAAACGAGAGAACGATAAATAATAATTCTTACTTGAAGAAGATAATATTTGAGATCAAACGTCGTCGTTCACTTGTCGTTTCTTCAATAAAATTTTAAAAGCGATTTTTTATCATCTGTAATAAAAAAATTACGTATATATATTTTAAGACCAGCTGTGCCCGTGACATCGTCCGCGTGGAATTTAACAAAAAAGTTATTGTTCAGTTCGCAGAGTTATAAAATAAACAAATTTCTAAAATAAAAGTAGCCTTAGTTACTCCTAATTACATCACCTATGTAATAACGAGTAACTAAGGCTACTTTTGTTTATTATATAGATAATTTATTTATGATAGTATAGATAATTTAGACAAAACGATTACATCATTATTTTTAATTACGTAAGCTATGTAATAAGGAGTAACTAAGGCTACTTTTGTTTATTAAATATAGATCATTTAGACAAAACGATTACATCATTATTTATTAAACTAAAAGTAATATAATTATATGAAGACGAAAAAAATACAGGTAAGTATATTATAATTCTTATCAATGATTTACACTGGTTGGATGAGGTTTGTTTAATTACTGGACAATTTTAAACGAGAGACAACTATAAATATTAAATAATAATTCTTACTTGAAAAAGATATTTGAACAACATCAACATCAGTCACTTCACACTTGTCGTTTCTTTTTCCGAAGTTTATCAGAGAAGTATTGTATGTTAATACTGTTAAGGCAAAAAAAATAATTCCGGGTCGTATGCTTCGCAACATAGCGAGGCGACCCGTTCACTTCACTGGCTAGCGCCCAATTGATCAAATGTATTAATATAATAATATTATGTACAGTAGAACTTTTCCTTTAAAAATAACGGTTTTAACGAACTATTTCGCTAAGTATAATACACACAATTAGAATAGTTATGAAAAACGAAGCAAACACTGTATCTTGATTGCATCTTAAATTTGGTCAGGTTATAGCTACAGGTATTCCCCGAAACTAACGACGGGTGTGGCCATCTTTTTCTCTAAATTTTCTCACACTACGTTTAAATGCTCATTTGTGTTGTGATTAGTTCATTTCTTCAAAAATTTTTCAGTAGCCTAAAAGGCGACCAGAGTTCATTTTTTACCTTAAAAGTATGTGTTATTCTAAGAATTAGTTATTGGTGAAGTTAATTTCTTTCATGTTGTTTAAAAGCGATAAATAATTTTCGTAAATGTTAGTAGAAGTTTAATAAAAGAAAAAAGGATCTTGATTATTCTTCATATTATTAGAAATTACATGAGTTATATATGGTACCTATTAGGTTAAAAATATGATAAAAAATGAAAATGAAAACATTTATTTCTCCATAAGGTGATACATACATTTAACGAAAGTAAACAAAATGTCATTTACAAAAAAAAAAACCAAACTATAATAAAAAAGAAAAAAAAAACAAAAATTAGAAATGTGCATTAAAACTTATGAACAAATATTGTTAAAAAAATATAACATGATGAAGGAAATTAATACAAATTAATATTGTTTACTTTAATGTTAAAAAAAAGGAATACATGAAAATTGTAATAATTTATATGTAAAAAATAGGAAATAATAAAAGGCTTATTTATTTATTTTATTGCGACCAGTCGCTATTTAGATATTTTTGTCACCGATTTCCACTTAGAGTAGCCTAAATGGTGAAAAATCACCTATGTTGTCAACACTGGCTAGCGGCGGAGGAGGCCGCGCAGGAGCGCTGCCATTGGTTGCGGAGAGCCGAGAGCGGGGCACAGTGGGCTGAAATTTGCGTTTCATAGACATTCAAATTTATTTTTTCAAGTGACGCTTTTTTTGCTTGAATGCGATTGAGAAGAACTGCTATATGCCTTATATAATGATCTTTCAGGTTTATAATCGTAAACAGCGCACTTAGAATTTTTTTCAAGACAATTTGTATGGAGTCGACATCATGAATGATGTTATCTCCATAATCGCACAATTGCACTTAATATCCTCTTAGGTTATTAAAATACAAATTATTTTTGATTTTTTGACATACTTCATGTTAAGGTCAAACGTGCTTTTTTTTTAAACCTTTAAAAAAATTACCAATTTTTTTTATTTATTTTTTTGTTTTTAACTAATATCAAGCTTTACATAAGTGTATAATTATATACTTTATTTATTACTTATACTATTTATTTATTTATTTACATTGGAAAAGAAAGTGAGTACAACGAAAATGATAGGAAAAATAAATTACGGTCGATCTGAGGTCGGGCAGTGGAAGGGAGGGGGGGGGGGGGGTGTAAGAGTAAAAGAACAGTTTATCTCAATTTCTGGCTAAACTACAAGTCCTATGAAAAAAAGTTCAAGGGCAAAGCTGTAGGTAATATAAAGATCTACAACTTTAGTATTTACACTTTTTTCACATAACCTCAAAATTTATGTGAAAAATTCAATAATCCAAGTTTTTGTTTTTTTAACCGACTTCCAAAAAAGGAGGAGGTTCTCAATTCGACACGTATGTTTTTTTTTTTATGTATGTTAGCTCAGAACTTTTGACTGGGTGGACCGATTTCGATCAATTTTGTTTTAATTGAAAGGTGTTGCGTGTCATGTGGTCCCATTTTAATTTAATTGAGATCTGACAAGTACTTTTAGAGTTATATCTAATAATGCGTATTTACTTGACTACTTTTTTGTCGACTTACGTTATATTATTTTCTTTTCTCTTTTACAACTGTTTAGTGTGTTTGGGACATAAAATGGTAAGTTTTCACCAAATTTCGTAATAAAATTATAACCTGACCGAATATAAACATGAAAGATCATTATATAAGGCATAATATAGCAGTTATTCTCAATCGCATTCAAGCAAAAAAAGCGTCAGTTGAAAAAATAAATTTGAATGTCTATGAAACGCGAATTTCAGCCCACTGTGCGGGGTGGCTGTCGCTATATAGATATTTATTAAAATAGTTATAAATATCGACGTCGATATATCGATAAAATTTTCAAAAGATTTTGTATTTATAAAATAATAGTGTATTTAGCTCAATATTATCAATAGTAATTTTCATATAAAATGAAATTATTTTAATGTACAAAAATCTCAATAAAAATATTAATGTACTTTTATAAGGATTTCATTTTTGGGTAATATTTACAAAATATCAAAAATTAAATAGGTATTAATATCTTCTAATTAATATTTTAAACCTATTTGTTGTCACTACAATTATTATAAAACAAAGTCTCTTCCCGCTGTCTGTCTGTATATATGCTTAGGTTTTCTTTTGTAAATAGAGTGATTCCAGAGGAAGGTTTATATGTATAATACATGAATAATATAGTAGAGGAACACTGATAGTTTTAAAGTTTTCTAATTTGAAGTCGTATATAAACAAATTTTTTGCGCTTAGATTGCAAATATTTATTTTATATTTTATATTAATTTAGTATCAGCATTGCACCCGTGCGAAGCCGGAGCGGGTCGCTAGTATTACATAATCTAGTATTTGTCCGGTTGCGAAAGTCGAAAAACTGCTCTTTACAAAGCTCCGCTGTCAGTGTTTAGTTAGTTACATTTAAATAAAAATAACACTTGGCAAAACTAATTGACAAAAAAAATAACAAATTAAAAAAAGCCAACGTCACGTGGAGTTCCCCAGTCGGTCACACGTTCTCTAAAATTTTACCCTCATGCGCCTAACAAAGTTTCACTTAAAAAAAATATCGTCTGTAATACAATTTTCGATATTGGATATTTTGTATCGATAATAATTATATCGGATCAAACAAAATATTATATCGGCTAATAATAATTATTGTATTGTATTTTTGGTATGTATGTGTTTTTGATTTTGACTTTGATTTTAATTGTAATTTTGGTTGAGTTTTGATATTGATTGGATTTTTATTTTTTTTGAATTTTACTATGATTCGATTTCTTATGTCAATAGGTATCCATAATTGTAATCACAGACCACAGAAATACTATAGACATGGTAAGGGGCGTGACGCGTGTTACCGAGCTTATGATCAGGCGATCACACTGTTAACAAACGCATCTCAGTCGTAGTACAGACGCGGGTGACGTATTTAGTGACTTAAAAAATATTAAAATGCCGTGTTGTGTAGTATTGTCGTGTCGACAAGGGAGCTAAGGTCTAAAAGTTACCCCAGGAATGATTTCCTTTCACATATAAGTAGTAATTTACTGTAATTATTAATATTTGGAAAAAAGCCAGTCCTCTACAATGATTTTGACTTACAATTCATAATTGTAACAGTAACGATATACACTGCTGGCTAACCATTACCGATAGTCTGGGAACAACGCGCGTAATGCGCAATCTATTGCGCGGCTATAGTTACGCTCGCTACGCACTAATTCTTGGAGTACCAGGCGTCAGTGGCCCGCCATATTATCGACTTTACTAGTTGAGCAACGAATGCCTAATCCGTAGTTTATCGATAAATTGAATCTTTTTTTATTATAAAAGGTTTTTCGTTCGATGTTTATTATCACGTTTAAGACATAAGTATACTATATGTACAATTCGAATTTCATTTTTTATATCCATTTTTATTAGATTTCAAATTTTAATGAGTGAATGATTTTTAAAATTCACTTCACCGTGTCTTTCAGTTTATTTCATGCTTGGCTCCTACTGTTTCATCCCGATAGTTTTTCGTATATATTTTTTTGAACCCTCAGTTTCATATTGGTTTTAATAAATTTCTGACATTTGATTAGTATCCCAACAGTTTTATAGAACTACAGTCTACAGTAATAGGAAACTACCAGTTGACTATTAATGTGAGGTATTTAATGTGTAATCAGTGAACATAGATAATAATAATTATTGAATTTTATTGAAATAATACTCGTCCGTG
Organism: Melitaea athalia; assembly: GCA_905220545.2. Classification (NCBI taxonomy): domain Eukaryota; kingdom Metazoa; phylum Arthropoda; class Insecta; order Lepidoptera; family Nymphalidae; genus Melitaea; species Melitaea athalia. Next base: position 4,436,898 of record HG992176.1, on the reverse strand, counting down.
TTATCATTTATCGATAAATCTGCAATGTTTATCGAAATGCCCACGGCCCTAGAGACTCATCTATGATTGTAGTAACGTGTAGCAATGCGTACACGCACACTACTTCGTAGCCAATTAGGATTAAGATTTTAATGTTGTAAATTGTGTGCGAACTTTAATATAATTGTGTGGGTGTAAAAGTTGGCTACGCTGGTTCTGAAGCAAATAACGTTCGATGCCGTCTCCATATACTCCGTGATTGTAATAAAGGAACATGAAATCAGTTTACCTACTTATACCAGTAGTGCTATTCTGTAAAAAACCATTTCGATATCGAGCTTCACCTGAGTGACAGACCTCACTTCGAAAGCAAAACCCACTTGACCTTGATTTGGAATTCTGTAAACACAGAATACCGATACTCATACTCAAACCTACTCATACTATTAATGTCAACTTTATCACGCAATAGGGTTCGACTCGTCGTTCGACTCACCAGTGTGGCGCTACCGGGACTGTCGAGTTTTAGAGAATACGAATTTGATTTCTCACCGCGGATTCCGCTGTCGAGACACGAAAATGTTCTTACAGAATAGCATTACAGACTATCGTCACTCCATGTACTTGCGCGCTAATCGCTATAATTACCTACTGCCCGGCCGAGCGGTCTCGGGCCAGATAAGGTTGTCGCAAACGAATCGCACGCACGTAGTTCAATTTTTAACTGACTTCCAAAAAAAGGAGGACGTTCTAAATTAATTATTTTTTATTCTATTGTATTTTTTATGTATGTTAGATCAGAACTTTTGTCTGGGTTGACCGATTTCGATAAATTTTGTTTTAATTAAAGGGTATGCGTGAATGCGTGTCATGTGTGCTCCCAAGTACTTTTAGAGTTATATCTAAAATGCGTATTTACTTGATATTTTTTCGTTGACCTTCGTTATATTAAACCGGATAACTTTTTACTGGGTTTATCGATTTTGATAATTCTTGTTTTAATCGAAAATTATTAAATTACGAGTATTAAATTTATAAAAAAATTATATAATCATAAAACACATGTAACTTTTGAATATTTTTTATTTATCTTACCTACACACTGTCCTCTATAAGAATGTTTTATCTAGGTGTATTAATGAATTTAGCAGTCAGTTTATTTAACAGTCAACACCTATTTATAAAGAAAAATATATTTTATAAACTATACAATTTAAAACTACCACATATAGTCAGAATATATTCACAGTTCTCAATAACATAGATACAAAGAGTTATGTTAATTTAATTTTATCGAAGAGTCAGCCCTGCCGTTGCTGTGGGATCGCGTGGTGCGAAGCAATCACAACTGTACACTGGAGCATTTAGGCACATTTTAGCATGCAGCGGTTGCTGACGCGAAGGAGTAGGCTATTATAGCAGTATTAAGTATCTGTACGTAGTACTATTTACTAATCTGTGCTTATACGCACAATTATATTAAATCAAAGTGTACTACTAACATTAGTTTTTAAGTTATAAAATGTTACTAACACTTGTATGGATGTGAATCTGAATTAAATAAATTATTATTTTTATTTTATTGTTTGATTTTTTGCTGCCTTAACTTTCTGTTATTATTGTTTAGTTTTTTTTTTGTAAATCATTTTTTTTTGACTTTCGTTAAGTGTAATATGTAAGTATTACATATACACCTTATGGCGAAATAAATGATTTGAATTTGAATTTGAATTTGAATTTGAATTATAGGTAAATAAAGTTTATAGAACGAGTAGCCTACCCAAAGCAATTTGAAAATTTCATTTTTTAACTAATTTATTAACTTTTCGTAGAGTGTTGAATATCAAACTATTCGTCTCATTACCCTCTAACTAGTGAAGTACTTTTTGTGAAAATCTACTAAAAACCAGTGCGTTATACCTGTTTTCGTTCGCGGAGACGGGCGAAATTGCGACTTAAAACTAGTGATGCAACGGAAGTGTCTTAACGGAACCAGAAACGGAAACAGATGTAAAAAGTAAATTTTAGCAGAAACGGAAACGGAAACGGATCCAGAAACGAAAGTGTAAATAATATGAAAAAAATTAATAAATTTAGAAATATATTTCTTTATTAAGTATTAAAAACACACCAAGCCTAGATAAGAAATAGATATATTAGAAATCTACAATAGAAAACAATATTGCAACTTAAAATTACTTTAATATTCAAAATTTAGTAGTGGTAAGTGAAACTTTCAACTCTCAACCGTCGTAAACTTCCGTTTACATCTCCGTTATAAAAAATGCGGAAACAGAAGCAGAAACGAATATTGAAAAGCGTGCGGAACTTCCGCACTTGCGGAAACAGAAACAGAGATCTGTTGCATCACTACTTAAAACCTTGAGTGCGTGCGGCGATAGATCTGTCGTGCGTGACAATCCCTAACTTTTTTACATACTTACTTACCTAATATTATAGTGCTCAGTCAGTACTACACATACAGTATTATATTATAAACAACGTGGGGATGACAATAGAACGATAATTGAAAACACCGTTAGTACTAGTATAAAGAAGTATTTCAAAACCATCAGATAAGTCCTAACATCAAAATCAAAAAAAAAAAAGATTTTTTCATACTAACTAATTCAGTTTAATTTAATAAAATTTTATAACATCATTTTTGTAACTACAGGATCACTGACCTGTTACACGCGTCATCGCGCGTGTAACAGGCGCGTGACCTTCTTTCTACGCGGCAAAGTCACGTAGAAGTGGTATGAGATTGTAGCTACTAAACTTCATTATTTTGATTGAATAAAAAATTGTAAGTTAGAAAAGTAAATTAAAATAAATTGTTACGCATTTAAAATTAAATTGAATAAAAAACTATTTGATTTAAATTTTCTCAAACCATCAATTTTTTTTTTAATATGCAGAACTGATCAGTAGCCGATACTGAATAAATTTTTTTTTTAAACATGAGTTATTATAATATTATTTGGTCTGCGAACTGTCACTAAATGGCAATGATTAAAAATTTTGCCTTTTTTTTTGTGGCAGTCGATCCCATATCCATTATTTATATGCTCAATCTTTTTAAAAATAATAATAGCTGTCCTTGAGTCGTTAACCGCCGGTTTTAGGGTAGGTCAGGTCTTTAGTATAATACATGCGTAGAAATTTAAAAAAATGAAAAATCATAATTTGTGACTAAACTACTGGATGTATTTTATTGATTTTTTGTATGTGAGCTTGGAATGTCATTACATATACGCTGTCCAATTTATCGTTGTATTATAATCCCCACCCTGTATATTTTGTTTATAAGTATAGTATTTTTATAAGTATGTTTATATATATGTATGTGTGTATATATATGTATATATATGTAATATGTGTATGTATATATGTTTATATGTATATAATTATGTATCTTTGTATGTATGTATTATGCTGTATATGTATGTGTATTTGTATTCGATAATTGATATTGTTTTAGGTGACACTATTTGTCACTTCTCTATTGTACACTTCCCTACCGCTTTCACTATGCCTTGTCCTATATGCCCAAAGGTTGTCTGGAAGAGATCGCTCTTCTAGCGATAAGACCGCCTTTGTACACTGTTTTGTACTTGTAATATGTTATTGTGTTGATTGATGTTGTGTACAATAAAGAGTATTATTATTACCCTCTAAAAACCTGTGGACTTAATTTTGTGACTTTTTTTCGACTTTTTGTGTTGTGACCATGTTGTGACATTTCTCGCTACTTTCTACAATTCGTGTGCTACACCCAAGTGTATACATAGTTAATAGTAGTATGATAGTAGCTAATATTTTAAAAAGTTAACACGGACTGTTTTTGTAGACCTTGTGAAGATAATGAAAGAATAATTATGTTAGGTGACTTTAATGGTTGGGTAGGTGTGAAACGAGATGGTTGTGGAAGGGTGTTAGGGAAATTTGGAGACAAAAGAGTGAATGAGAATGGTATGAATTTATTAGAAATATGTTTGGAGTGGAATCTCTTTGTATACAACACATGATTTGGGCATAAGAAGATCCATACGTATACATGGCAGAAAGGAAGCGATAGAAGTATGATTGACTTTGTGGTAGTTGATGAAAGATTGAGAAAACTGGTTACGGACACCAGAGCCTACAGAGGGACAGGTGTGGGAACGGATCACTATCTGGTAGTTTCTCAGATTAGTGGTCTGTTCAAGGGCTGGCGCCATAGGCCCTCTGTGCCGGTAACTAGTTTAAAAAGAATAAAAGTAGAAAAATTAGAAGAACCTGAGGTGAAAGAAAAATATGTGAGAAAGGCAACCGACAAAATTGGTGACGTAAAAGATAGAGAATGCTGGAAATTGGATGATTTGTGGGATTTATGTAAGAATAGTATGGTGGAGGCATCCTCTGAAGAATGTGGGGTAACGACACGAAAGATTAACAATAAAAGAAGAGAGTGGTGGGATAACGAAGTCAGAAAAGCAGCGAAAGAAAAGAAGAATGCCTGGATAAATTTTGCAACGGTACAAAATGCTCGTTGTGTAGATAACATAAAAGTTGAGAGGATGAAAGAGATCTATAAAGATTTGAAAAAGAAAGTGAAAGCAATAGTTGAAAGAAAAAAGAATGAAGTGAAAGTGCGATTTGAAAATAAGTTCTCGGGACACTTTAGGTTAAACCTTAAATTGTTCTGGAACATGGTAAGGAAGGTGAGACGCAACACGGACTCAAAATTAAGTGTTGTTAGAGATGAGAATGGTATGATTATGACGGATGAAAGAGATGTTTTGGAAAGATGGAAACAACACTTTGAGAGTCTATTTGAAAGGGATCAAGCCTCAACTAAGACAGTTGATGGTGGAAATTATGAAAGGATTTTGGAGCTGGAAATAAGTACGGAAGAAATTATGAAAGCTATGAAAAGTATGAAGATGGGAAAAGCGGCAGGTTTTGATAGGGTGTCTGCAGAAATGCTCAGGGCTGGTGGCGGTGTTGTGGTTAGTTTGCTCTGCCTTCTTTTCAATGTGTGTTGGCGTGATGGTCGAGTCCCAGAAGACTGGTGCAAAGCCGTCATAGTACCATTGTACAAGGGGAGGGGGTCGAGTCAGGACTGCAAGAATTACCGTGGCATCAGTCTCTTGAGTGTTGTAGGCAAATTGTATGCTAAGATTCTGATTGAAAGAGTTGTGCAAAAGACTGAAGGGAAAATGTGGGATGTACAAGCAGGGTTCAGAAAGGGAATGGGATGCGTGGATCAGACCTTCTCTTTGCGGAACATTGCGGAGAAGTTTCTTTCTAAAAACGGGAAGGTCTTCTGCACGTTCGTGGATTTAGAGAAGGCCTACTATAAAGTGGAGAGGGATGATTTGTGGTCGACGCTATCTGTGCATGGTGTGGATGGCAACCTGATACGGGCACTCAAATCACTTTACGATGGTTCGAGTGCTTGCGTCAGGATTAATGGGGCCTACAGTGACTGGTTTGCCATCGGAAAAGGTGTCAGACAGGGTTGCGTAGCTTCCCCATGGCTGTTTAACCTATTCATGGATAGTTGTCTTGACGATTTGAAAGACTGTGGATGGGGGTTACGACTGGGGGAGTTACTTGTCAAGTGCCTCTTGTACGCCGACGATCAAGTGCTCCTTGCAGAGTCGGCTGAAGAGATGCAGAAGATGGTAACTCTAGTGAATGAATCCTTCAGTAAGAGAGGCATGAAAATAAATGTAAGCAAGACGAAAGTCATGGTTTTGGAACGGGATGAAAAAGTGACTGAATGCAGAATAATGATTGGTGATGAGAAAGTAGAACAAGTGAATGAATTTGTTTATCTGGGTTGCGTTTTTACAAGGGATGGTAAGTATGAAGAAGATATTGAAAGGAGAGTAAAATTGGGAAATCAAGTCAATGGGGCCCTGCACTCCCTTATGAACAACCAAAATTTGTCAAACAAGGCAAGGTTGGCGATTCATGAGGGGGTGCTCATCCCTACATTGACCTATGGAAGTGAATGTTGGGTGTGGCAGAAGAAGAATGAAAGTAGATTGAATGCGGTAGAAATGCGCTCTTTGCGTAATATGTGTGGCTTAAGACTGGTTGATAGAGTAAGAAATAGTGTGATAAGGGAAAAATGTGGCTTGAAAGAAGATGTGGTTATGAAAGTAAGAAAGGGGATGCTGCGTTGGTTTGGACATATTGAAAGGATGAGTGAGAGTAGGGTTACGAAAGGTATTTATAAAAGTAAATTGGCGGGCGTAGTTCCGAAAGGCCGTCCGAGAAGGACTTTCGAGGATCAAATCCGAGAAGTCTTGGAAACCGGCCAAGTAAGAAGTACGCACAATCGCCGACAGTGTATGAGAAGATGTATGACTGTAGATGAGGCACGAGAGGTTTGTCAGGATCGTGGCTGGTGGAGGGGCGTAATCTCTGCCTACCCCTCTGGGATACAGGCGTGAATATATGTATGTATGTATGTAATAATTCTACCATACATTTTTATGTTACCTACATCTCTGTTTATGCAGCGTTTTCGATAAAACTTTTTTTTTACTTACTCAGCGAACAAGCGTGCGGCTAGGAAATGCAAATCTCGCGAGATTGGGACTCAAGCGAGATCTCGCGAGTTTATGAATAACGATACTTACTGCGAGATCTCGCCGATTTCGAGATCTCGCGAGATTGGCAATTTTGTGTGTTTTTTTAGGGTTCCGTACTTCAAAAGGAAAAAACGGAACCCTTATAGGATCACTTTGTTTTCCGTCTGTCTGTCAAGACCCTTTTTCTCAGGAACGCGTAGAGGTATCACGCTGAAATTCATACCAAATACGCAGGTCTACTGTTCCTTGGAACTGTGAAAAAATCAAACTTCTAAGCCAACGCAATCAAAAGATACAGCCGTTTATGTTGCAAATTTTCGACACTCACAAGGGAATTAAAACCTACAGGGTACTTACCGTGAACTCAGAATCTTGAAGTTTGGTACGAAGCAATGTCTTATAGCACAAATAAAGGAAAAATTGCGAAAAGTATCAATTTTTAGTTACATCATGTAAAAAAAAATTTAATTTTGTTGGTACGGAAATAATTTTGTTGGTACGAAACCCTCGGTGCGCGTGTCTGACTCGCACTAGACCAGGGTTTTTTTTGCAAATAATCACAATATTTGAATAACTTAGGAAATAATTGTGTTTGCTCGCAAACGAAACAAAAAAAAAACGACTTCAAGTAAAGTATTAGCTTTCGATTAAAGTAAAAATCATCAAAATCGATAAACCCAGTGAAAAGTTATGCAGTTTAATACAACGTAGGTCGACGAAAAAGTAGTCTAGTAAATACGTATTATTATATATACCTAACTCTAAAAGTATAAATTTAAATGGGACAATATGACACGCAACACTTTTCAGGTAAAACAAAATTAATAGAAATCGGTCCGCCCAGTCAAAAGTTCTGAGGTAACATAAATTAAAAAAAAAAAAATACACGTTTCAGCCTTCAGGTAAAACAAAATTAATAGAAATCGGTCCGCCCAGTCAAAAGTTCTGAGGTAACATAAATTTAAAAAAAATACAATCGAATTGAGAACCTCCTCTTTTTTTGGAAGTCGGTTAAAAATAATAAAAATTGTAAGTGTTATAAGATAAACATTTATTTTCAAGAATTTTTTCAATAGACTTATGCATTAAACATTGTTTGACGTATCTGTCTATATATTTTTTTTAAAAACTTCTAAGTAATAAACACAAACCAGTGTTGTGACCACTGCGCCAACGCGGCACAAGCCATTATTACGAATTATTCGCGAGATCTCGTTTTTGCGAGATCTCGCCCTTTTTTTCGTCCGAGATTCAATCTCGCTAAAAAAGGCCGAGATCTCGCAAAAACGAAATCTCGCGAGAACGAGATTGCATTCCCTACGTGCGGCTCGCCTGATACTAACCCTGGTGGATATACATATAAGTTTGAAAAAAGTATTAAAATATCTTAAAAAATCGTCATATGTCTTAATAAGACTTTTAACATCAAATATTATTATATTTTCATGAAGATTATTTTTTTCCTTTACACAAAGCAAATTAAATGAATACCATAGGAGATAGCAAAATCAAAATAATGCGCAATTAAATTAATTTCTTGTCGCCGTGATTCGACCGGGCTGAGTGGGCGCCCCGTGACCCCGCGCCTCGCGTCCGAAAGTTTAGGTACCTAGTGTATGGTGGAACTAGCTGGTGCCCGCAACTTCGCCTGCGCAGGATTAGATTTTGTACAATTCACACAATCTTCTATATCTATATAATAAAAATGAATGTTGCTAAGCGCATAACTCGAGAAAGGCTCGACCAATTCAGCTAATTTTTTTTTGTATGTTCCTTAAAAATCCCATGGAAGGTTGTTAATGTTTTTATACTACAAAAAAAAAAAACAACAGACAGAACGCAATCTGTCCGGGCAGCTAGTCTATATAATAAAAATGGATGTTGCTAAGCGCATAACTCGAGAAAGGCTCGATCGATTCGGCTAATTACCCACGGAAGGTTTTTATAATAAATAAATAAAATATAACAGACAGAACGAAGTCTGTCCGGGCAGCTAGTTACAAATAAATAAAATTGGAGTGTCTGGTTGTAACATTAAAGTAACTGCTTTTTACTAAATGCATATTATGATGTACCTATACACGGTACATAAACCAAAATAACTTTTTTTACAATTTTTGTCTGTCTGTCTGTCTGTTTGTTCCGGTTAATTTCTGAAACGGCTGGGCCGCTTTTAACTGGACTTTCACAGGCAGATAAATCTATACTTAATATAATAAAGCTGAAGAGTTTGTTTGTTTGATTGTTTGTTTGTTTGTTTGTTTGAACGCGCTAATCTCAGGATCTACTGGTCCGATTTGAAAAATTCTTTCAGTGTTAGATAGCCCATTTATCGAGGAAGGCTATAGGCTATATATCATCGTGCTAAGACCAATAGGAGCGGAGTCCACGTCGACGAAGTCGCGCGCAGAAGCTAGTGATGTAATAAGGAGTAACTTAGGCTACTTATATTTTACAAATGTATTTATTTTGTAACTGTGAACTGAAAAATATTTTTTTTATTTCCACACGGACGAAGTCGCGGTCACAGCTAGTATCTTTATATGTTAAATCGTGTATGTTATTCTGATTTATAAGATATTTTCTTTAAAAACCCCCCGCGAAGCCGGGGCGAGTTGCTAGTTGTTTAATAAAAAACCAATTAGATAGTAGGTACACATTTCAAAAATTCGAATTAAACTATTTTAAATACACATTTTTTAAATATAATATATGTAATATATCTAGAGGATCTACCTAGACTACACCATTAAACTACAATAACTATACTAACTAATAAATAAAAAATCAGTAAACACGTTAAAGTAATTTAATAATTTACTTGACGCTCGCACTTTTCACCAAGGTCAAAGTTGCATGATTATCCAAACGAAAAAATAGGACGAGGGAGTGATCTATAATAAAAAATTTATAAAAAAGAGATTTTAAATCTGTATCTACCGAAATTACACCTAATCACGGTTTCATCTGAGTTTTAGAATACACCAATGTAACTTTTCTCATATCTAAAAATATAAAAATTCTTAATGTTAAATGTTGATTCATGTTCCTTAAATCTATACCTATAATTATAGTACGCGCGCGAATTCATGTCCATCCTGAGGAATGCGGTAGTTCTTGTGACCTATGGTATTGTCGATATCGATAATCTCATTTGGTCAACCTTAATATCTATCCCATCTTTAAGTAAGTAAATAATTATAATTTAAATAGACTAGCCCGTTAGCGCAGTTTATAGTGGCCCTGCTATCTGCTCCGCGGGCTGCGGGTTCAATTCCCGCTTGAGTCGGGGTGTTATATTTGTATTTATATATTGATATATCATATATGTATGTAAATATATAAAAAATATTTGGCTATATCAGACGGAAGCGGAACAGACGATTGTGTGTAAATGTTGTAAGATATTTATTTTAAAAAAAATGAAAAAAATAATGCAACATGAAGTAAATGCACCCAATACTTGTTAATTATTTATTACAAAAATAGGAAAACAATTTATAAAATGCAAAACCCTAAACACGAATTAGTCACTATCAGATGCTAAGATAACTGACAGAGCTGAATCGGAGTCACTATTTTCGCCGTCGCCGAGTTCAATTATAAATTTGTCGATCGCATTTTCAATTAATCCATCTTTTTGCCAGTAGTGCAATATAATAGCGGTCAATAGTTGTTAGTATCTACCATGTATCGACAATATCGACAAGCGTGCGTCAAGGACAACATTCGAGTGCGGACGAATGCGGCGAGGTGGGTGAAGGCGGGGCGCGCTGCCCCCGCCCGCCTCCTCAGGCCCCGATGGACATGAACTCGCGCGCGTACTATACTAATACTAGCTTCTGCGCGCGACTTCGTCGGCGTGGACTCTGCTCCTATTGGTCTTAGCGTGATGATATATAGCCTATAGCCTTCCTCGATAAATGGGCTATCGAACACTGAAAGAATTTTTCAAATCGGACCAGTAGATCCTGAGATTAGCGCGTTCAAACAAACAAACAAACAAACTAACAATCAAACAAACAAACAAACTCTTCAGCTTTATTATATTAGTATTTAATATTATAAAGCTGAAGAGTTTGTTAGTTTGAACGCGCTAATCTCAGGATCTACTGGTTCGATTTGAAAAATTCTTTTAGTGTTAGATAACCCATTTATCGAGGAAGGCTATAGTTTATAATTATTTCATCACGATAAGACTAATGTTTCAAAATGCTTATTCTATTTTATTCATAATTTTTATTGTAATATTAATTTCATTGACGTCATGTAATAACTCAATATTATTGTATCAATTTTAATTTTAATTTTTATGTCTATTGATTTTAATGTCACTGAATTTGTTCATAATTTATAATTGATTGTTTTATTATTAATCTTTCATATTAATTTTCATTTTAATTTTGTAATGTCAATTTTAATTTTATCGTTTCATTTTTATTTTTTTTATTTAATTTAAATTTGTTTTTAAATTTATTGTAATAATTTAATTTTCATTGATTTAATTCTAAATGTATCAATTTTACGTGTTTTTGTAATGAAACACTCTTAAGTAAGCTGTATGTGCCTATAATTGAGGTAACACTTAATTGTTTGTACCCTGTGCTGTTGATTGTTGTGAATTTGTTGGTGTCTACCTTGTTGGCGTATAATTAAAATAAAATAAAATAAAAATTGGGTTTTTTTCTTTTCTTTTGAGAGCTTCCGCTAAGTAAGCGGTTAAAGTTTCACATAAACTATGTATGACAAATTGATCATAATCCACGCGGCGAAGTTGCGCGCGAGGCTATAGTGATAAATATTGATTTAAATTTAGGTTAGTCTTTAGATTACGGGCTGTCAGTTTATGTGGTTCTAGGGTGGGGGGGCGAGGAGGTGCCTAGCCCCTGGTTCTCCCACAAGGTAGTGTAATAGCTTAATAGCGTTATTCTAACCTCAAAACTTTAACCATGTATATCTCCATAACCATGGAGTTCCGCGGGGTGGGAATGGTAACAAGGGGTAGCCCGCTCCCTCTCTCCCCTTTCCACCCCACAAAACCCCATAAATCGACAGCCCGTAATCTAAAGACGAGCCTTAAATTATAATGATATTCCGTTTTAAAAATATTTACGTTATTTTATTGAAATTTCATTACGTACGATTTTTTTCCTTGAAATGTAGGCAACTAGGCATAATATGATCTTTTCTAGTATATGGTATGATCTTCTGAAAAATAAAGTTGACAACACTGTCTTGACGACGATTTATTAAATAGTAGTGATCTTGAGATCGTGATTACATCCTGAGAGCCTATCAGCTAAGATCGCTCTTGAGATCGTATCTGAGAGCGATTTATAAATACGGGCCCTAATGTCAATTACTTAAGTATCCTTAAGGACTAATTTGAACGTCTCTGAGTGCGGCCGCTAGTGTATCAATGTATGGTGGAACTAGCTGGTGCCCGCAACTTCGCCTGCGTAGGATTAGATTTTAGACAATTCGAATTCACATAATCTTCTATATCTATATAATAAAAAAATAAACAATTTTTTTATCTTAAACGGTTTTATTACAATAAAAATGATGTAGTTAGTGTATGCACTAAAAGCTAAATAATAATTCGGTAATCCCTAGCTACCAGATCGCACCAATCTTCTCATCAATCTGGGGTATTGATCAGACAAAATATAAAGTCGTTGGGCGTAGCGTATCCAGAGTAAACATTATGACAGAAATTTCAAGTCACAACCCGATTGCCGCAGCAAAAATTATCGCTATCCTTTTTACGATGAATCTTCAATTTACTACGACTTACGAGAGACCGTACTACTATTGATGCTCTTTTCTCGAGATATTTGACAAAAATCGAATCAAAAGCATATAATTAGGTATATCATATTTTATTTGCCATTAAGCTATAGTTTCTATGATAGAACATAATTAACTAATAGGCTTAATATTGTTATTCATGTAAATAGCTGTTTCTTTGTACCTATATTATTAATTTATTAGTATACATTTTCACTGTGAATAATATAAAAGTGTTAAAATAATTTTGTAATTCGTAACCATTTAGTCTTAAGTTGTAAGAATAAAAATGTCGACTAAATTTTGTATAGATAAGTTGTGAATGTACAAACCATTAGTTAGATTAACAATGTACCTATACAAAAAACAAGAACCAACCCTGTAAACTATAAAAAAGTATCCACTATTGTTTTATTACCCCGTGTATAAAGGTAGCCAGAGTTAGGCTTAAAAGTAAAAGGGGGAACCCACCCTGTGTGTGAAAGAGGAAGAATGCCTGATAGAACAACTATTAATTTTAAATTATTTTTATTATTTAAAATTTTTGTAAACAAACAATAAGACTAACAAGGTCAACTAGCAAGGTCGCTTCGCTGTTGTGCGACGTTGCCAAACATGTTGAGCGTCAAGTGTTACAAGCTTCTTTGAAATGAAATGAAATGAAAACATTTATTTCGCCATAAGGTGATACACACACTTAACGAAAATCAAAATTTGCAAATGTTGCTTAATGAATACATAGCTTAAATCAATTGAATAGGGTAGGGCGAAGCGCGGCCTTTGACGCGACATTTATATAGGCACAGACCACAGTGGCTCACGCCACCGGCCACCGCGCCGCCAGTCACGCCGACCGGTACCACTGCGACCGCTATGTTCCTGCATTATAAATCTATGATATCTTTGAAAACATTGATTTAAATTACATACTGTAAAGGACCATATTGATGTATATTAAATGCGCAATGTATTTAAGGTACTTAATTGGATAACGATTAATTCTTTATTGCTTAAAATCGTTTCATAAATAAGCCATTATTTCTCGTAAACAGTAAAGGATAAAAAACAAGCTTTCATTATGTTCTTGTTAATAAAAATAACTAAAAATATAAACATAATAATTTAAACCTGATAAGAAAAATATCATTATATAGGTACATTGCATGCAACCTTTAACGATAATAGCCATGGATGGATTAGTGACTAAAAATTAATTATGATATAAGATTGTTGATATTTTCACAAAACGAGTTAAGAAAATATAATTTCACATGACAGTGAACACCAATCAGAAAACGTTATGTCACCCCATGCAGAACATCATTTTTAGGGTTCCGCACCCAAAGGCTAAGGGGGCGTTCAAGTATTACGTAACGCTAATTTGGGGGGAGAGGGGTCTTGTTAAACGTTACGATGCGTTACAGGGGAGGGAGGGGCGTTTCGAACAGCGCGTTACGTAACATTGTTTTTTGTTTATTAAAAAAACTAGGGTATTAAAATCTATTGTTTTATTTATTTATTACTACCAAAATCTTTTCTCTCTCATGTTAATTAAGTACATGTAGTAAGCTAAAACCGTCAATATTCCCTCATCTGTTAATTAACAGATGAGGGAATTTTTTTTTATCCCGGATCTTAGACCAATACATTGTCAATCAACAACTTTACGTGTATGTAATTGATGTTTTAGATGAAGAACAGAGTCAAATTTAAAAATCTGATGTCCTGAAAATGTATATAAAAAAATATAATAACACAAATTGTACATATTGTTACCTTGATAAATTTAAATGTTATAGTATCAATTTTTCAAAATTCATAGTTTGCAGTTATTTAAAATTAAATTAAAAACAACAATATATAATGCGTTAGCTATAGGATCTTACATACTAGCGATTTTTAATAATATAAAGTTGTCAATTAAATACTGCGTGTGAAGGTTGTTGTTTTATATATACATTATTGATTGCATGCAGCGTGAGTTACGTTTGCAGTAGTCAGGAGGTTGAAAAGAAACCACATAATTAATATTTATGTATTAATTCGGTATTAATACAATATTATCTTATACTACTTCTTATAACTAAACTAAAGTAATGACAATTGGTCGATGCTCGTACCAAGAGTTAATAAAATAGTAATCTTAAAACTACATCTTATAACTAATGACTGCTTTAGTCGATGTGGAATCAAAGAGTGTCGCTTCCACATTTCAGGCTTCAAAGGAAATCTTCGATTGACGCCAATGATTGACGTCAATGCTGCTTGTAGTTGCTGAGCTTGTAAAACGTGGAGCCTATGCAGGTCGTAGGTGCCGTGAGCAATAGGCAAGTATGCTAATGCAGCGATCTACTGGCTATGTCTAACACGTGTCTAACTTTTGTAGATGCCTGATGATGATCAAATAAACGATCGAAACGTCGCATTAGTAGTTTGATTGGCACCTTATGTCCACTTTTCTGCGAACTTTAATAATACTTATAACGAATAGACGCAATGACAAATAATAATAACAATATTTTAAGGAAAGGAATTTTTAAAGGAAACGGATACGATTTCATACATTCTTGGATCAAAATGTAATGAAATGAAAATGGTATCAATTAATGTATTTAGGCTTATTGATATCTCACTAAAAATTCTGTACATTTTGGCTATCTGAGAGCGGAGTTATTAGATGTTTTGTAAAAGTGAGGTTATGTTACAATGTCTATAAAAAACCCGATCACTTAGTTCTTGAAGCACTAACGTTTATTATATTTACTTATTTAGTGATAAATATCAGGATTTTCCAAGTCACGGGAATATTTTCAGAGAAAACCGCATGAAAATTTATTGGAAAATAGCTGAGTTAATGAATTTTATTTGAAATTTTTACATTTGTTTCGTAATTATAATTCGAAAAAATGACGTATTCCCCCTGTGAAGCTTCTTTACTGAGTTCCTATAACCACCTCCCAGCTCCATCATCGGATCAGACCTTGATTACCATCTAGCACCAAAGTACTCGTCAAGACGAATCAAACGAGCCCATACTCGATTGGGTTATGACGTTTAATTACTGAGTTCCGATGACCATGTTCCAGCTCCATCATCAGACTCTGGTTACGATCTAGCACCAAAGTACTCGTAAAGACAAATCATACGAGCCAAAACTCAATGGGGTTGCGTCGTTTCACTACTGAGTTCCTATGACCATCTTCCAGCTCCATCATCAGACCCTGGTTACCATCTATCACCAAAGTACTCGTCAAGACGAATCAAACAAGCCCATACTCGATTATGTTATGACGTTTAATTACTAAGTTCCGATGACCATCTTCCAGCTCCATCATCAGACCCTGGTTACCATCTAGCACCAAAGTACTCGTCAAGACGAATCAAACGAGCCCATACTCGATTGGGTTATGACGTTTAATTACTGAGTTCCGATGACCATCTTCCAGCTCCATCATCAGACCCTGGTTACCATCTAGCACCAAAGTACTCGTCAAGACGAATCAAACGAGCCCACACTCGATTGGGTTATGCCGTTTAATTACTGAGTTCCAATGACCTTCTTCCAGCTCCATTATCAGACCCCGGTTAACATCTAGCACCAAAGTACTCGTCAAGACGAATCAAACGAGCCCATACTCGATTGGGTTATGACGTTTAATCACTGAGTTCCGATGACCATCTTCTAGCTCCATCATCAGACCCTCGTTACCATCTAGCACCAAAGTACTTGTAAAGACGAATCAAACGAGCCCATACTCGAATGGGTTATGTCGTTTAATTATTGAGTTCCAATGACCTTCTTCCAGCTCCATCATCAGACCCTGGTTACCATCTAGCACCAAAGTACTCATCAAGACGAATCAAACGAGCCCATACTCGATTGGGTTATGACGTTTAATTACTGAGTTCCGATGACCATCTTCCAGCTCCATCATCAGACCCTGGTTACCATCTAGCACCAAAGTACTCGTCAAGACGAATCAAACGAGCCCATACTCGATTGGGTTATGACGTTTAATTACTGAGTTCCGATGACCATCTTCCAGCTCCATCATCAGACCCTGGTTACCATCTAGCACCAAAGTACTTGTAAAGACGAATCAAACGAGCCCATACTCGATTGGGTTATGTCGTTTAATTATTGAGTTCCAATGACCTTCTTCCAGCTCCATAATCAGACCCTGGTTACCATCTAGCACCAAAGTACTCGTCAAGACGAATCAAACGAGCCCATACTCGATTGGGTTATGACGTTTAATTACTGAGTTCCGATGACCATCTTCCAGCTCCATCATCAGACCCTGGTTACCATCTAGCACCAAAGTACTCGTCAAGACGAATCAAACGAGCCCACACTCGATTGGGTTATGCCGTTTAATTACTAAGTTCCGATGACCATCTTCCAGCTCCATCATCAGACCCTGGTAACCATCTAGCACCAAAGTACTTGTAAAGACGAATCAAACAAGCCCATACTCGATTGGGTTATGTCGTTTAATTATTGAGTTCCAATGACCTTCTTCCAGCTCCATAATCAGACCCTGGTTACCATCTAGCACCAAAGTACTCGTCAAGACGAATCAAACGAGCCCATACTCGATTGGGTTATGACGTTTAATTACTGAGTTCCGATGACCATCTTCCAGCTCCATCATCAGACCCTGGTTACCATCTAGCACCAAAGTACTCGTCAAGACGAATCAAACGAGCCCACACTCGATTGGGTTATGCCGTTTAATTACTAAGTTCCGATGACCATCTTCCAGCTCCATCATCAGACCCTGGTTACCATCTAGCACCAAAGTACTTGTCAAGACGAATCAAACGAGCCCATACTCAATTGGGTTAAGACGTTTAATTACTGAGTTTCGATGACCATCTTCCAGCTCCATCATCAGACCCTGGTTACCATCTAGCACCAAAGGACTTGTCAAGACGAATCAAACGAGCCTATACTCGATTGGGTTATGTCGTTTAATTACTGAGTTCCGATGACCTTCTTCCAGCTCCATCGTCAGACCCTGGTTACCCTCTAGCACCAAAGTACTCGTCAAGACGAATCAAACGAGCCAATACTCGATTGGGTTATGACGTTTAATTACTGAGTTCCGATGACCATCTTCCAGCTCCATCATCAGACCCTGATTACCATCTAGCACCAAAGTACTTGTAAAGACGAATCAAACGAGCCCATACTCAATTGGGTTAAGACGTTTAATTACTGAGTTTCGATGACCATCTTCCAGCTCCATCATCAGACCCTGGTTACTATCTAGCACCAAAGGACTTGTCAAGACGAATCAAACGAGCCTATACTCGATTGGGTTATGTCGTTTAATTACTGAGTTCCGATGACCTTCTTCCAGCTCCATCGTCAGACCCTGGTTACCCTCTAGCACCAAAGTACTCGTCAAGACGAATCAAACGAGCCAATACTCGATTGGGTTATGACGTTTAATTACTGAGTTCCGATGACCATCTTCCAGCTCCATCATCAGACCCTGATTACCATCTAGCACCAAAGTACTTGTAAAGACGAATCAAACGAGCCCATACTCGATTGGGTTATGTCGTTTAATTACTGAGTTCCGATGACCTCCTTCCAGCTCCATCATCAGATCCTGGTTACCATCTAACACCAAAGTACTCGTTAAGACGAATCAAACGAGCCCATACTCGATTGGGTTATGACGTTTAATTACTGAGTTCCGATGACCATCTTCCAGCTCCATCATCAGACCCTGGTTACCATCTAGCACCAAAGTACTCGTCAAGACGAATCAAACGAGCCCACACTCGATTGGGTTATGCCGTTTAATTACTAAGTTCCGATGACCATCTTCCAGCTCCATCTTCAGACCCTGGTTACCATTTAGCACCAAAGTACTCGTCAAAACGAATGAAACAAGCCTATACTCGATTGGGTTATGACGTTTAATTACTGAGTTCCGATGACCATCTTCCAGCTCCATCATCAGACCCTGGTTACCATCTAGCACCAAATTACTCGTCAAGACGAATCAAACGAGCCCATACTCGATTGGGTTAAGACGTTTAATTACTGAGTTTCGATGACCATCTTCCAGCTCCATCATCAGACCCTGGTTACCATCTAGCACCAAAGGACTTGTCAAGACGAATCAAACGAGCCTATACGCGATTGGGTTATGTCGTTTAATTACTGAGTTCCGATGACCTTCTTCCAGCTCCATCGTCAGACCCTGGTTACCCTCTAGCACCAAAGTACTCGTCAAGACGAATCAAACGAGCCAATACTCGATTGGGTTATGACGTTTAATTACTGAGTTCCGATGACCATCTTCCAGCTCCATCATCAGACCCTGATTACCATCTAGCACCAAAGTACTTGTAAAGACGAATCAAACGAGCCCATACTCGATTGGGTTATGTCGTTTAATTACTGAGTTCCGATGACCTCCTTCCAGCTCCATCATCAGATCCTGGTTACCATCTAACACCAAAGTACTCGTTAAGACGAATCAAACGAGCCCATACTCGATTGGGTTATGACGTTTAATTACTGAGTTCCGATGACCATCTTCCAGCTCCATCATCAGACCCTGGTTACCATCTAGCACCAAAGTACTCGTCAAGACGAATCAAACGAGCCCACACTCGATTGGGTTATGCCGTTTAATTACTAAGTTCCGATGACCATCTTCCAGCTCCATCATCAGACCCTGGTTACCATTTAGCACCAAAGTACTCGTCAAAACGAATGAAACAAGCCCATACTCGATTGGGTTATGACGTTTAATTACTGAGTTCCGATGACCATCTTCCAGCTCCATCATCAGACCCTGGTTACCATCTAGCACCAAATTACTCGTCAAGACGAATCAAACGAGCCCATACTCGATTGGGTTAAGACGTTTAATTACTGAGTTTCGATGACCATCTTCCAGCTCCATCATCAGACCCTGGTTACCATCTAGCACCAAAGTACTTGTCAAGACGAATCAAACGAGCCTATACTCGATTGGGTTATGTCGTTTAATTACTGAGTTCCGATGACCTTCTTCCAGCTCCATCGTCAGACCCTGGTTACCATCTAGCACCAAAGTACTCGTCAAGTCGAATCAAACGAGCCCATACTCGATTGGGTTATGACGTTTAATTACTGAGTTCCGATGACCATCTTCCAGCTCCATCATCAGACCCTGGTTACCATCTAGCACCAAAGTACTTGTAAAGACGAATCAAACGAGCCCATATTCGATTGGGTTATGTCGTTTAATTACTGAGTTCCGATGACCTTCTTCCAGCTCCATCATCAGATCCTGGTTACCATCTAACACCAAAGTACTCGTTAAGACGAATCAAACGAGCCCATACTCGATTGGGTTATGATGTTTAATTACTGAGTTCCGATGACCATATTCCAGCTCCATCATCAGACCCTGGTTACCATCTAGCACCAAAGTACTTGTAAAGACGAATCAAACGAGCCCATACTCGATTGGGTTATGTCGTTTAATTACTGAGTTCCAATGACCTTCTTCCAGCTCCATCATCAGACCCTGGTTACCATCTAGCACCAAAGTACTCGTCAAGACGAATCAAACGAGCCCATACTCGATTGGGTTATGCCGTTTAATTACTGAGTTCCGATGACCATCTTCCAGCTCCATCATCAGACCCTGGTTACCATCTAGCACCAAAGTACTCGTCAAGACGAATCAAACGAGCCCATACTCGATTGGGTTATGACGTTTAATTACTGAGTTCCGATGACCATCTTCCAGCTCCATCACCAGACCCTGGTTACCATCTAGCACCAAAGTACTCGTCAAGACGAATCAAGCGAGCCCATACTCGATTGGGTTATGACGTTTAATTACTGAGTTCCGATGACCATCTTCCAGCTCCATCATCAGACCCTGGTTACCATCTAGCACCAAAGGACTTGTCAAGACGAATCAAACGAGCCTATACGCGATTGGGTTATGTCGTTTAATTACTGAGTTCCGATGACCTTCTTCCAGCTCCATCGTCAGACCCTGGTTACCCTCTAGCACCAAAGTACTCGTCAAGACGAATCAAACGAGCCAATACTCGATTGGGTTATGACGTTTAATTACTGAGTTCCGATGACCATCTTCCAGCTCCATCATCAGACCCTGATTACCATCTAGCACCAAAGTACTTGTAAAGACGAATCAAACGAGCCCATACTCGATTGGGTTATGTCGTTTAATTACTGAGTTCCGATGACCTCCTTCCAGCTCCATCATCAGATCCTGGTTACCATCTAACACCAAAGTACTCGTTAAGACGAATCAAACGAGCCCATACTCGATTGGGTTATGACGTTTAATTACTGAGTTCCGATGACCATCTTCCAGCTCCATCATCAGACCCTGGTTACCATCTAGCACCAAAGTACTCGTCAAGACGAATCAAACGAGCCCACACTCGATTGGGTTATGACGTTTAATTACTGAGTTCCGATGACCTTCTTCCAGCTCCATCATCAGACCCTGGTTACCATCTAGCACCAAAGTACTTGTCAAGACAAATCATACGAGTCCAAACTCGATTGGGTTATGACGTTTAATTACTGAGTTCCAGTGACCATCTTCCAGCTCCATCATCAGACCCTGGTTACCATCTAGTACCAAAGTACTCGTCAAGACGAATCAAACGAGTCCAAACTCGATGAGGTTGTGTAGTTTCATTACAGATTTCTTATGACCACCTTCCAGCTCCATCATCAGATCAGCACCATGTCACCATAATATTGCGTCGTCACGCGATTTACACATGTATGCAAAATTTCAGCTCAATCTAGTGATCAGAAAAACTAAATAAAAGCTTGTATTTATAATAATAATAATATATATAACGCTTGGTTGTTCTGGGACATTCAATGATAACCATGAAGTGTGCAATTTTGTAAATAAATGTTGAAATAATACAAGTACTGCCATCTATATTGTTTTATTGGTATTATTTTATATACAATTTTTGAATGTCCTCCATAGATTCATTAGATACATAAATATATTGGAACCTGACCTGATAACATACAGATGTCCTCAAATCAAATATTGAATAAAAAACGTGTCCCAGCACTAGTCATAACACATAAATATATATATATATATATATATATATATATATATATATATATATATATATATATATATATATATATATATATATATATATATATATATGTATATATATAGGTATGTGTGTGTGTAACGCTCATGAACTGTACGAAGTTTGGCGGCTTAAAAACGTTATTTGTTTATTTATATGCTCATATGAATTCTATTTAAATATTTATTAATACGTAATATAGCGAAAAATAATAATATTTAAAAAAAAAATATTATTTACACGTTTATGGGTAGAGTCGAAAGGTGAAACTAATGCACTGTATAATAAAAAATACATAATTTTCCTTTTTTGCACAGTCTTGTAATACAATATTAAAACTAAGTGTGCCGGTATGTTATGTACAATCATAAAGTAGGTACATAATAGATTATGTGTACATACAGTCGTATTTATGCAAATAATACTAATAATAAAGTTTATTTGTTTGTGTTTTAACGCGCTAAACACATATATGTGTTTTTAAAAAAAATGTTTTTATGCTAAGCAACCTATTTATATTAAGATTATAATAATATCTTAGGCTAATATACGTCACGCTGTGACTCACAGGAGCGAAACGGTAACCTTAAATGTCAATTAATCGGACATGGAGCAATCATTAGTAGGTAATCGTGTTTATTCTTTCACACATCTCTATCTCTATATATATATATAAATGAATAGCTGAATATGTTGCTAAGCGCAAATCTCGAGATCAGCTGAACCGATTTTGCTAATTCTTTTTTTATAATATTCCTTGAAGTACGAGGATGGTTCTTACGGAGAGAAAAATTTAAAAAATTGCTTGAAAAAGTCTAAAGACAACACTTTTCTATATACCCATACAAAATATATTCGTAATAATACCTAAAAGTCAATTTGAACTTTAATACCACACCATAAGGTTTAAGTGTTAGTAGAAGGGTTCCGGGAAGGTTAAGTATTAAAAAAAAATTAAAAATTTAAGAATCGACTGTTAGGCGGTACAAAGTTGGCCGGGTCAGCTAGTTTCTAATATAGATGAAAAATTCGTAATGAACACATCTATCATAATTCTAAAATATTACTAAATCTTATAATCCTTTATATATTTTAAAAAGTATAAAAGTTGTCACATTCATTTTAAATTGTAGGTATGTATATTCTTCTTATTATTATTCTTGCGTTCAGAAAAAAAATTCTCTCTGTTGTAATTGTCGATAAAAAAAAAACAAGTAATGTATAAAAAAATTATAAATCACGATTACACATCACTAGTGTTGATTGAACGAAATTACCTTTGTCAATACTTATTATGCGAAGACGAAATGAAAGTGTACCTTAAATATTAACACATAAAGGTGTGACTCCCTTGACAGTTTAGTTACCTACGAGTGTCAATGCACTCATACATATTAAAATCTATTTGCACTCATCTGTTGCACTTCGCTTTATTAAATGTTTTATACTTAAGTTTCTTTTTAGCTTCAATCATACTTAATAAAGATTTCGCATTGTATCGGGGTATAACTTTATTTATAGTAATTTTCTTTCATTTTATTTAGCAGTCGGGGTTGTTGACTTCTTGGTGTAATGTTTTTTAGCCTATTAATCTTGAATAAATAGGCTTTATTGTTTACAAAAATAACAATGTAGAATTATTCAGATTCAGCAATGAAATTGTCGCGTTCAAAGCAACGAAGACACTATCTTGTGTTTTTTATTAGATATAGTTGTCGGAGTCACGTAAACTTATTATTCCCTTCTCGTATCCCTATCTACAAAATTATAAATATACTTATTTAATAACAAAATAACAATGAAGAATAGTTAAAGGGTCATTAATCACGTCAAGTTCGAAAGGGGGGAGGGGGTCGGAAAGAAACACGAAATATCACAAGGAGTTAGTTAATATTAAGTTATAATGAGATATCGTGTGTATTAACTTTCGTTGAACGCGCGTTAACCAAACTAAAAAGCAACCACACAGTACACACACATAGACAAACTTTAGCCTGTCGCAGTCCACTGGTGCACATAGGCCTCCCCAAGTTCAAACACAACCCACAAACACAAAATTTGTATTACGATGCTTAATTTACCAAAATTGTATCAGATTATGCACGTACTTAATAATAATATTCTGAAAATTTCAATATACCTTGCACAAAAAAAATACACGTGACTTTACACCAAAGAGGAGCATGGGGTTAAAAAGTAGCTAAAAAGTTTTGAATGGACGTAATGATAGTAATAAAAATATCTAACACTCAACAACCTTCTCTACACATGAAAACCTAGTCATAACAATAGTCTGTATAGCCTACTATACTACTATACTAATATTTGTATTGAGAGAAATCAAACTTGCAACCGTTAGTACCAATCTAATAGCCACTGCACGATAGGTTACTACCGTTTAATGCTCATATCTAAAACCATCACACCACCATATTTTCCTATTTGCTCCTAACTTAAATAGTAATTCAATTACCCTAATACAAATGGTGTTAACAGAGATCAGCTTATACATATCATTGAAAACGATTATCTATTAAATAATAATTTATTTATTTATTTATTTATTTATTCTTAATGTACACCGAAATACAGACACATATAAAGAAAGATACAATACAAGATGTACAAAGGCGATCTTATCGCTATAAAGAGCGATTTCTTCCAGATAACCTTTGGGCACAGGACACGATACAGTAGCAGCGGTTAGAAGTGTGCACATATTAAGGAGGAAAAAAATCAATAATAAATAACATAAACTTAAAATACATACATGATACATGAATTAATGTTAAATTTTATTTTGTTAATACGTTATAATATGTACATATATATGTAAAAGTAATTAAAGTATAGGTAACTGAAGTTTTCTCTATCACCACCAAACCCAATCAAGTTCCCGTTGGTGTGGTAAATACTCTTTGGTCTCCAGGTGGTATTAAGGGAGTTTGGTCGCGTTTCGTGAAAGTGGGTGGTGGTGGGTGGTAAAAATGTTAAAACATATATTTCTGTCCTTTTCTAACGCATTAGGACATCTAAAAAGGCCTTCCAAGTTCGCGCCAGACATCCCGGTTTTCCGCAATCCTCATCCAGCCGACCCCGGCAATTCAACATAGATCGTTGGTCCAACGGGCCGGAGGACGTCCCACACTGCGTTTGCTAAGACGCGGTCTCCACTCCAGGACACGTCTGCTCCAGCGGCCATCGGTCCTGCGACATAAGTGACCAGCCCACTGCCACTTCAACTTGCTAATTCTGTGGGCTATGTCGGTTACTTTCGTTATCTCGCGGATAGCCTAATTTCTTATTCTGTCTTTGAGAGAAACCCCAAGCATAGCCCGTTCCGTTGCACGTTGAGCGACTTTAAACTTGTGGACCAGTCGCTTCGTCAGTGTCCACGTCTCGGCTCCGTATGTTAACACAGGCAGGACGCATTGTTCGAAGACTTTTGTTTTCAAGGATTGCGGAATCTTCGAAGTGAAGACTCGGCGAAGCCTGCCAAATACCGCCCAGCCCAACCGGATCCTCCTATCGGCCTCCTCGAAGTTGTTGCTGCCTAGTAGGATTGTATGGCCTAGTTAAACATAATCCTTAACAACTTCGAGAAGGGTACCATCGACCGATATCGGTCTCGGTATGTTCAATAAAGTCCTATATATTTTTCAAAAACTTTTTTGAAAACATATTAGGTATAAATAAATAATTTGTTTTCTAATTAAAATATACAAGTCTTATCAAACTGTGAAAACGAAACTACGAAAACAAAAAAATTAAACATAAAATTATTATCATCGTAATAAAGTAAAAAATAAGTACAAAAATAATCGTTAAATCTTATAGTAGACGAAAGATATGTTAAAAAACATAAAGTCACTAAAACTACAAAAAAAAAAACAGGCTAAACAACCGGAATGTATATTTCAAGACGAGATATTATTTTATTTTACAATTTATACAGCACAGCAATCATTTAATGAAATTAGCGTAGATTGTAAGTATAGACTACGTGGTGAGCAAAGCAAAACTGCGGCTTTTAATTGCTTCTCAACGAGATGAAATTGTGAATATTTATTGGACCTGTATAATTTAAAGATATGCATACATTATGCCGCGAATTAAATGTAGCATTCGAAGGTACATTCGCCGTCTTTATTATCGAGTGGTAATAACAAACAGCTGATCAGTAATGCCATATTTAATGAAGGTTTTGTCTTACAAAGTAACTATTTAACTGACTTCAATACATATTATTCTTTAAATTTTTTGTTCTTCTTTTGCGGTTACTCTATTCAGTATTTTTTGGGAAGCTCTTAATGTATAAAATAATTTTCATAAAAATTATGAATTTAAAACAATTTACTAAGATAAAATTAAGTCGATAATATTATTTCAAATCGTAATGTTATTTATAAAAAAGGTCGTATAAGTTGTCTAAAAATACTATGAATAATCTAATCTATACGATATACAACTAACTTTTTTTTGTAGAGTGCAATCTTCTGAACAAAGTAGCTGTTTGCATCTAGCTATCTAAACTCGTGAAGTAGCCCATATTGTAGTGTTTACATAAAATTATTAAAGATTGTTCTATTGTTTGTATGTACGAGGTGAGAAGAAATATGACGAAAGTAGACACGACAAAATGAATACGTTAATTGATTATATGGTTTTACAAATCTATTATGAATATGTATGTGTACATGTGAACGGTATTTACCAGTACAAGCAAGTCTCTTTAAACAACGTGTATTCTTGACAAATATAAAAACAATCTAAATTACTGACTTTCAATAATTTTAAGAACATTACTTCATCACAGAAGGCATATGTAGATTGAAAATGAAATAACAAAAGTTACAGTCCATCAGGACTAATAGCTAATAGGATCAATATTAGATGAATGTAGCATAGCAAAGGTTAAAGCATAATTTTAAAGTTTTTTAATATTGATCGTCACCGACACACGCTAAAAATGACTTATAAACATACACTGACTGACTTACACAAAAAGTATTTCTAATCAGTGTGATGCACATGATAAATTCACGTGACTCTTTTTCTTCTTTCATTTCATTTTTTTTTTTAACAAAAAAGATTGCATTCGATTCAGGCTAATTAAAAAAGCATGTCTGACGCTCCCTTTCCGATTCAATTTGTGAATTCATCAACTAAAATCGAGCTGTGTAAAACAGATGTTTAAAACATACATTCTGGAACAGTATAAGACTATAATTCACAATTCAATATTTAAATTTAATTTTTTTTTGTTATTCATGTGCTAAATAAATAAATATAACTTATTTTTAAATGATTGTCTCTCTCAATCTATAATACGATATATGCAACCGCTCGTGTAAAATTTCAAAGGGGAAATGCAATTTTTATTTTTACTGATTTAACCCATCGATTTTGCTTTAAAAAAGTAACTTTCACGTGAACTCATGGCTCCGTCTGTCGTTTTATTCGCTTGACGTGATGGACAAACTGAAAATATTTCTGTTACCTATAGCTTCAATATCGATTACTATTTTACATAGATTTATGTTTTTAATTTTTTTTTTGTACCTTCTGGATTGTCTAATATTAAGTCATTTATAATAATAAAAAATGGATTTCATTCAAAATAATTGGAAACGTATATTTTATAATCTTTATTAAGAATGTTCTGTTTCGTTCGGATTGTTAGTCTTAGTAGTCAGTTTCTTTGAATGAATACGTCACAGATTAATATTGATCTTTATGTACTTACTTGGTTACTTGCAATATATGTTTAACAGCATTTAATAATTGTAGTGAACCGAGCTGTTTACCCGACTCATAATTATGAAAAAAAAGTAAGTAAAGTAATTATTTTTTTACTGTATAAAGTTTAATACATATATAACCCGTACATACATATGCTTGCTGGTCTCAACGGCTTGTATATGAAATAAAGCATTAATATTTTCCGACTGACTGCACTTTATACAATTTAAAAATATAGATATGTATATAATATTTTTTAAGTCTAATGTTAAATACTCTTCTATGAGAATATAATTGCAGTTGTTTTAAATTACATATGATGTAAATTATACATTATATGTGCATATATTTTAATTAATTTTAACGGTAACTAAGCATGTTTCTAAGTGTTATTTAGCCTGTATTTGATATTGTTGTATTAAGAAACGTATAAATTTACTTCTATATTACGTAAATAAATAATTAATCAGAGTACGAAATGTGTGCTTGTAATATTTTCGTAAGTATCTTGTAACTAAAAATATATTAACGAAGAACGGTAAGAATCTAACAAAATGTTTTAATACCCAACACAACTTACAAATTAGATTATTCAATCGAGGAAAGAAATTCTACTTGTAATGTTACTTATTTGCTACTTAAAGTATTGAAAATCTGACTAAATATATTTTCGTCTGATGTAAGTTAAACGAAGTTATGTTAAAAGGAATGACATAATAAATGAGCCATTACTTATTTAAATTGATTTCCAACAGTCGAAGGTGTCGAGGGTAACAAATCACATAAAATATCAAAAAGTACCTACATACATACACCTTAATTCGAATCATGACACGTTTTTTATCGGGATAGTCGGTTAAAAAAATTAAAGTACTTCATATGCTTGATAATTATAATTTAATTAAAATAGTCGAATGTCGTATTTATTAACCTAATTTGATGAATTGATACAAAAGGAGTAGCAGAAATAATTAAAAAAGTTTGATAACAGTAATTAATATCTAATATTACGTAGTACATAATTAAATTAAAACGATGTTTCAATTAATGTTTTAGTTACGTATTAGTTGTGTCGTATTACAAGAAAACATGAATAATATAATATAATAATGAACCTCTGAGTATGCTTCATACAACACGTGTTTGGAAAGCAAAAGCCATTGGACAAAACTATTGGTACCTAGATACCTAATTATGCTGACGTGCATAGATAATGTAACCTAATAGCATGCTGACTTATTATTGGCACAAAATATTCGGAATATTTTTAAATGCACACCAAAAAACTTATCACTCAGCAAGATTTATACATCAATTAAATCATTTTTACATCAAATATATTATTTTCACAGCAAGTTAACTAATTGATTATCAAAACCAACATTACAAACATTTCGAAAAGTAACATTAATAGTTGCTTGTATTTTTTTTTTAGATGTTAAGAGCCCCGTAAGCGATTAAATAATTTGTCAAATTTTTGAACGTGTGCGAGCTTGTTTGATGTCTTTGTTATATGAAAACATGAAGTTTGACAAACAAAATTTTATTTAAAAAAATAATAAAAACAATTAATTATAAAGAAAGGATACCTACGTTTATAAAAAAAGCTGTACATTTAAATAAATTGTTATTAGCTAGGAACATGAATTGTTACTAAAATTATTATATTTCGATGTATAACTACAAACAAACGCAGTGTGGGACGTCCTCCGGCCCGCTGGACTAGCGATCTACGTAAGATTGCCGGCGTCGGCTAGATGAGGATTGCGGAAAACCGGGATGTTTGGCGCGAACTTGGGGAGGCATATGTCCAGCAGTGGACTGCGATAGGCTGATGTGTGTATGTGTGTGTATAACTACAATGTTTTGTTGTCCAATCTGTATTTTTTTATTAGAATTCGAATTTTTTCTTATTACAAAATGTACATTTTTTGATTTGTAATTAAATATCACACAAAATATTTTACTTTCTTCATAATGTCATAAGATAGTCAATTCTACTGTACACATAATGTGTCTCTTTTGTACTATATTGTTTTAGTGCTCTTACGCTAGAAGACTGGGCTGCCGCAGACATACCTAGTAAAGATAATGCCTAGATGTCTTTCGTACTGTATAGTTATACTCTGACAACAGAAGACCAGTCTACTACAGGTTTTATGAAGGTAATATCCAGGTGTCTCTCGTACTGTATAACACTTTTACGCCTGAAAACTAGTCTGCTGGAGACATTATTAAGCTTTTGTCCAGATGTATTTCGTTCTGTATTATTTTACTACAGTCAAACGCTAGAAGATCGGTCTACTGGAAACGTTATCAAGCTATTGTACAAGCGTCTCTCATTCAGTATTGTGTTGTATTAATATTACCTTACATCTGGGCCCGTAGACAAGTGGCATAAACGCTAAACGAATAGAATAGAATAGGATTATCAATGTATGGGAATGACACTAGCTTTCGACATATAATTTGAGGCAACGAATAAGCTAGTGTCATTACCATACATTGAGAGTTCTCTATTCTATTCGTTTAGCGTTTATGCCACTTGTCTACGGGCTCAGAAGACTTACATGCCATAATACTTCTGGTTGTTGCTTTCAGTCACGGACGTTCGTAACAAGTCGTGTCGTCGAGCTGATTAAAGTTCGATGACAGTGAGTCGGTCAAGGTCCGTGTGTTAAATGAGGTCGAGAATAATTCATTTTCGATCGTGATGTTTTCGTCTCGTTTCGAGTGTATCGTTTCCTTTTTTCCGTCCTTATACATATTAAGACCAATTTTGTTTAAGTAAAACATCTTTAAGCACGCTTGAATTGGTGAGTAAGTTGGTGAATCCGTGACGAGAGTGTTACGAAAAGTGTGATCAGGCGAGGCGAACGGAAGTTGAGAGGGAGATATGTAAGTTAGATAAAGCTAAAGTTTAATTTCAGTCGTATGGTCTAAAGCACACTCGTATTTTTTAGGTAAAACTTTTTTACGCACGCTTGAGTTGGGGAGTAAGCTGGCGAATGCGTGACGAGAGTGTTACGAAAAATGTGGTCGGGCGAGACGAACGGAGCAAGAGAGAGAGCTGCGAGCACACATTTTCTTCCTTTCTTTCTCTCATAGTCTTAGGTTTCGTATATTTAAGACACAGTGCAGTCGTATTGTGCAGTTATTTTCAAGTGCTCGTATTTTGACAATGTTTGATAATTAATCAAAAGCAGTTACTTAGACAAAATGATTGATAAGTTATATCGAATAATTATATTTAAAATGTTAAGATGGAGACTCAGTAAGACACTAGTAAATATTTATAATAGGATCAAAGTAAGCGTTTGTAGCAATACGTAGGGCGACCTTAAACTTGTCCATCTTCATAAAGAACGTACGTACGCGTTGACGTTTCGATTGCTCTTCCGTTAGTCCGTTACTATGATTTGTAATGTGATGTTGTAAAGCCTGTTTCTATACAATAGATTTCTTCGCCTAGCTGCAGTGGCGTAGCGTGCCTTGGAGGGGCCCCGTATCAAAATTAGTTGGGGGGCCCAAATGAAGGGCAACGATTTCTCACAAAATAAACAAAATGCTTGCATTTAATTAAAATAAATATTTATTTAATATCACTTCCTCCTAGAATAAACAATAGTGACAAGTCTGATAGCCGTTCCTGTCTCGTCGAAGTCCTTAGGTAATTTTTGTTCAGTTTAGTTTTGAAAAACTTCTTTCAGCTGTTGCGGTTATAACTGGAAGGGTCAAGAATAGAAATTAAGCATGATGAAATTACCAAACGTAAAACTGGATGCAAGACTACTGAATTTTATCAGCAACAATTCCAGGAGTTCCTTAATGGAATGAATTTTTTGAATTTCGGATTTTACATTTTAAGCATGTTTTCAGAGCAATTGATTGTTCATGAAGATTAACTGAATCCTGCAATAACCGATGAAGGATGTTGCTAACTTTTGGGCGCACGCTTAACTCGGGAAAAAGGGGATTCCTTTTACTTTTGTCATTTCTGAAGTGAAAACTCTATAGGCACGTTTGACAGTTATTTTGTATGTTTTTTTACCGGAAAGCACGAGATTAAGTGACATCGTGGATAAAATTTTACTAAGTTTGCTTAAACACATTAGGGGCCTCTGTAGCCCGGGGCATCCGTACCATTGATACGTCTGATACGGTGGTAGCTACGCCCCTGCATCGCAATCTAAATCACTCACAGAAGCTGACTGCTGAAAAAATGAAGAAATTTTGGATATTTTTTTTATAACCTACTCTCTTTTCTGTCTACTTTTTCTTTTCATAGCTCCACTGGGATAATCTCTTTTCCTTTCACTCATTCTTTTCACAAACCAGAGTAATTAGCCAATAAGTAATGAGAAGTACAAGATTGTATTGTATTAAAATGTAATAACGTAACGGCGTTTGGCAGGCTTCGTCGAGTCTTCACTTCGAAGATTCCGCAATGCTTGAAAACAAAAGTCTTCGAGCAATGCGTCCTGCCTGTGTTAACATACGGAGCCGAGACGTGGACACTGACAAAGGGACTGGTACACAAGTTCAAAGTCGCTCAACGTGCAATGGAATGGGCTATGCTTGGGGTTTCTCTCAAAGATAGAATTAGAAATGAGGCTATCCGCGAGAGAACGAAAGTAGCCGACATAGCCCACAGAATTAGCAAGTTGAAGTGGCAGTGGGCTAGTCATCTGTGTCGCAGGACCGATGGCCGTTGCAGCAGACGTGTCTTGGAGTTGAGACCGCGTCTTGGCAAACGCAATGTAGGACGTCCTCCGGCCCACTGGAGTGACGATCTACGTAAGACTGCCGGTGTAGGCTGGATGAGGATTGCGGAAAACCGGGATATCTGGCGTGAACTTGGCGAGGCCTATGTCCAGCAGTTTACTGCAATGGGCTGAACTGACTGTCTGACTGACTGACTGTGATAACGTATGAGCCGGAATGAAATAAAACACGTAAATATTCTTCTCGTAATATGCATCTGTTATTGCAGGATTCCCCCGTTTAAGTCACTCACTGATGTAGGATGTTGCCAACTTTTGGGCGCACGCTTAACTCGAAAAAAAAAGAGATTACTTTTTGATTTTGTCATTTCTGAAGTGAAAACTCTAGTCTATAGGCACGTATGACAGTTTTTTTATATGCTTTTTCCTGGGAAGCATGAATTTAAGTAACATCGTGGATAATATTTTACGATTTTTTTTTTGCTTATAGACGTTGGGGGCCCCTATTGCCCGGGGGCCCCGTATCATTGATACGGCTGATACGGCGGTAGCTACGCCCCTGCCTAGCTGCCAATCGGTATCTTTTCTCCTTAAAAATATGATTTGTAATGTGATGTTGTAAAGCCTGTTTCTATACAATAGATTTCTTCGCCTAGCTGCCAATCGGTATCTTTTCTCCTTAAAAATATGATTTGTAATGTGATGTTGTAAAGCCTGTTTCTATACAATAGATTTCTTCGCCTAGCTGCCAACCGCTATCTTTTCTCCTTAACAATTAATACTAAATTTGTATTTTGGAAGTTCATTTTTTTATATCCAAATTAACTCCTTATATCGTCAGCTTTGTGCAAATGAACATCGGTTCAATCAAATTAGTCACAACGAGTAGGTACCTGAGACAAAATTTCGGAAATTTTGTTTTTATCATAATTATCGCACAATATATCAAGAAAAATGTAAATAAATTATTGTAATTTTTATTATATTCAATTTTATATCGAAAATTATTTCCTATTAATGAACTAAAAAATGCGTTAGATACATTCCCAATCGTGTAAAGTTAGGGAGATCACAGTAGATAAGTATATCCTAACATTAAGCCATAGACAACTATAAGGTAAATATTTTTAACAAAAGAGTGATCTTGATAATAATAAACGTTAAGAATTACACTAATTCGGGTTCGAAATCGGGTAATTGTCGCTATTTATTTCTATCTTGTTATAAGTTTCGGTATTGTTTTCTATCTCGTTTGACTACCTTAAATATTATTAAAATTATTATTACGATTCAAAAAAATATGAAAATCCAAAATTATAAGATCATAAAATAACCATAAAAATGCAAAATAATGAAGCTAAATATGGATTTAATTATTGTAGGTAAGCTTACAAAACATCCTTCATCTCGAAATCACTAGAACAAATACCTACCTACCTACAAAAAAGTTACAGTAGTTACAGTTTAGAGTAGCAAGTTGCTTTTTCCGTTTTATCTTCAACTAGCAGACCCGTGCCCACTTCGTTGGGCGTAAAATCGTAATAATATCGTGTATTTATTATTTTAAATTACAGAACCAAATAACATACTATAAAGAACAAATTTTAAACCACTTAAATAAATAATATGTTGCTCCAACGCCATCTATCAAAAAGCGTAAAAACTTCGTCATCGATAGATTCAAATAGTACCTAAATAAAATAGAGTATTAAATAGTTAAATCTAACAGCGATAGATGGCGTTCGTTTCTTTGTCATTTTCATAATATATTTTAATATTTTTCTTTTTTACTGAATTTTTTGTACAATTACAATAAAATATAGCCTATGTCACTCCTGAATAGTGTAGCCTCTCACTATTTTCAGCAAATCAGATAAATATAAATGTTTTAAAATCACCAATTAATTTCTAAGGCAAATAATAATGCTTGATTAGCGTCAGAGGGCGCAGGTTCAAATCCTGCTGATTTAAAATCTTTATATATTTTTATCTTTTTCCTTTTATCTTGTCACTCCTGAATAGTGTAGCTTTCTGTGAGTGAAAGAATTTTCATGATCGGATCAGTATTTGCGAAGATTACCCCGTATATACAAACAAAGTTATAAACTTTACCTCTTTATAATATTAGTATAGATTAAAACAGAACAGTCGGCATATATTTGTAATATTATTTCTCTTCCATCAATTATACACATTGTATAATACAGCCACATCGAGTTGCTACTCTCACGACGGTCATTTATTACGATAAAGCAATATCGCCATTATAATACGAAGGTCGATTTCATTTGTGATCCTATATTCGAATGTATCACCTTATATTCGTGTACGCGTATTGTGTATGTAATTGTGAATTACAAGTTATGTCTTTGTGTGTGTATCAAGGTTCATATACATTTAATTTTAGAGTATCGCTACAAAAAGTTTTCGTAAATCTACTATTAAAAAGAAACAAAGGTTATAATCATGTTTAATATATCCATTTTATAGATTCCTCACTACATTTTTAAACTACCCTACTTTACAAGAATATACACTTATTTTAGTTATCGCACTATAGGATTTTACACATTAATATTTTATACATTC
Organism: Melitaea athalia; assembly: GCA_905220545.2. Classification (NCBI taxonomy): domain Eukaryota; kingdom Metazoa; phylum Arthropoda; class Insecta; order Lepidoptera; family Nymphalidae; genus Melitaea; species Melitaea athalia. The sequence continues at coordinate 4,402,358 of HG992176.1, read as the reverse complement.
TACACTTAAATCACATTCCGACAAATACATTAATTTTACTACTTAATCGAACATCATTAAACACACTCAACATTATCACCTTCGACGCCTCGAATAAATACTGTGGTATTTATTCCGGCGTGGATACTAGCACTCTATACGTTATACTGTTCTTGTGATGCTTCCTCGGAGGCTCTCGCCAGCGAAGTGCCGGACTCGCGTTCTCACCATAACCGCGAAGTCTTAGTTCTCCCCTCTGGGTGGGGATGCGAGTATGACGCCACGTTTCCCGCCAAAAGCCGACGAATCACGAGTAGCGATTAGCGCGGGAACACGAATGTTGCCAGTGCGACAACATCCGGCCGTCCTGCTGACGCGTTCGCCCTCGAACAGCGTATTGGCCTGATGTAGAGCTGAAACATTTTTTTTTTTCAAAAGTTATGGTAATATTCTTATCTCTCATGTATATCGGTCATAATGCTTAAACATAGGGCTGCACACAAGGCGTCAGTTCATGCACCAGTGGTTTGAGCTAGCTGATGTTCATACAGGATCACTCTAGCCGTGTATCACCACAACACTCGTTACAACAGCGTTCACACGGATATCTGTTGTAGCTTTAAGAACTAACCCTTGCATCACAGTCCACCATGTTGAAGCGATTACATCAGACCGACAACAGGAACAATGACTAATGCCGGTAGTATGGAATTACTGCTATGTATTAATATTCCTCAACGATTAAATATTTTCAATAGACTTAACACAAACTTAAATACAAATTCATCTTGAATTATCGTAAAATAAAAGTAATCTATTGGTTCAGCGGTGTGCTACTTACGCGAATTAATCCCTTTTATCTACTTGTATATATGACAACATCCGGATTTACTCGGAAACGTGGATCCAAGGTTTCATATTCTCCACGCACGCAGTACCGTCGTAACGTTTAGAAGACCTTTCCGCTCCTCTCATATCCGTCACTTGGTATCTGTCATGACCTAGGACCTTTGTAACCTGAAATGGCCCTTTATATAGAGGCAGCAGTTTCGAACTTTGGCCGTCATTCGAGTGACTAGGGATTTTTAATACCACGAGGTCACCAACAGAATAGTTTACAGCGTCTTTACGCTTGGCATCAAATGAAGCCTTTTGCTTTTCGGCATCTTTCTTAATATTGGCATCGACCATGCCTCTCAGCGCCGTGACATCAACAGAATGCTCAGTGTTATCATCGTCAGTGATCATGTCATTATTCATGCGAATTCGGTATCCAAAAAATACCTCACTCGGTACAGCAGATGTAGTTTTGTTAATTGTACTATTTATGCCTTGCTGTATTTTAGTAATGTGTTGGTCCCATTTATTATTTTCAGTATCAGCACCTGAACTACGCAATGCTTCCAAAATAGTTTGGTTATAGCGTTCTACCTGCCCGTTCGAACGTGGGACTGCCGTAGCAATAATATGAACTCTAATATTTCGATCTTTGCAATAACTGGTGAAAAGTTTAGATGTAAACGCGCTACCGGCGTCGCACACTAAACGTTTTGGGTTGCCAAATACTTGAAACGTTTTGTTAAGCTCATTAATGACTACTTTACTTTTGGTATTTTTCACGGCAGAAATAAATACAAATTTTGTAAATGAATCGACTAGTACTAATAAGTAACAGTTGCCACGCGAGGTCTTAACGAATGGACCGACATGGTCCATGTGAAGCGTATGGAAAGGCCTTGCGTATTTTGGAATAGGGTATAATTTACCAGGCTTTTTACCATGTATATTTTTATAATATATACAATTTAAGCAGTTTTTAATATATTTGGCTACAGTTTTCTTTAAACGAGGAAACCAGTATTTAGATTTAATTCTTTCTACAGTTTTGTCTACAGCAAAGTGACCTACATCATCATGGTTAGCACGAATTACATACCATATACATTTTTTCGGCACTAACCAACGCCTACCGAATTCTGTCTTGCGATATACCTTATTACCTAATACTTCATAGTCATTGAACAACTGTTTATTGGCTTCGGCCTCACCTGACAAGATTATTTCTCGAATGCTACAAATACTAGGATCCTGCAGTTGAACTGAGAGCAACCAGTCACCTTCAGTTATATTATTAACGTTCTCTACGACTATCGATACGTTTTCGACAGGGTTTCTACTAAGTGCGTCTACGTGTTGCATCTGTGACCCTGCTCTGTGAATGATTTCGAATGAAAACTCTTGAGTATAAAGTACCCATCTACTTATTCGCGGTATTATCTCCTTTTTACTAAGAGCGTGGCGCACGGAGTTACAGTCAGTTATGATTTTAAAATTAGTGCCTAATAAATAATGACGAAATTTATGCAACCCCGCAACAATAGCTAAAAGTTCTAATTCGAATGAATGATACTTCTTTTCGTCATTGCTAGTCTGTCGACTGTAGAAATGTACAGGCCTTTCGCCTTCACTAGTTGTCTGCATGAGTATACATCCTATCCCGTCACGACTAGCATCGGTATATAGGCTAATAGGAAGTTTTGGGTCAAATACGTTTAACACCGCATTGTCTATTAATAAATCCTTCACACTTTTTACCGCCTGATCTTGTATAGGGCCCCACTGCCAGACCGTTTCTTTCTTTAGCAAATTAGTTAATGGTTTGCAAATAACCGCACAGTTGTGAATAAATTTGCGAAAGTAATTAATTAACCCCAAGAATTGGCGAAGTTGATGGACGGTTTTCGGAGTTGGGAACCTTCTAATAGCCTCAAGCTTACGTGCACTTGGGCGAACACCTTGTTCCGATATATCATAGCCCAAGAATGTTATCTGATCTTTGAAAAAAGAACATTTATCTAAATTTATTGTTAATCCGTTTTTGACCAATAAATCCAAAACCCTCTCTAGGCACACTATGTTTTCCTCAACGGTTTCTGTGGCTACCAAAAGATCGTCCATGAAACAAATAACTCTCCCAAATCGCATATTGCCTAAAACAGTATCCATCAATCTTTGAAAGACCGCTGGCCCATTACAAACACCAAAAGGCATTCTTAAATACTCAAAATGGCCATCGTTAGTAATAAACGCAGTTTTGTGCACATCCTCAGGCCTAATAGTAATTTGATGGTACCCACTTTTTAAATCGCAACAACTGTATACCCTACAACCCCTTAGTCTGTCAATGAGATCCTCGATCACGGGCATTGGGTATTTTTCTTTAACTGTTACCTTATTGAGCTGCCTATAATCAACACATAACCTTTTAGCCCCTGACGCCTTATCAACTAACAGAGCTGGGCTCGCAAAAGCGGAGTTGCTATGGCGGATGATTCCGTTTTTTAAAAGATCATCAATTATTTCTCTTGTGATTATTCTTTCTGCTTCAGACATTCTATACGGTCGTTGACAAATTGGCTTATTAGTTGTTAAATTTATCTCTAATTCAATGCACGATGTTTTGCCTAGACATGATAAATTTTCGGAAAATGATCGAGGGTACTTCGATAAAATGTTATCCAAAACTGTTTTATATTTGTCGGGTACATCACAAATTGTGCCAACCTTATAAACATTTAATGCTTGCACAGATTGAAACTTTAGTTGGTCCCCTACCCGCACATACATTAAACTAGTATCCTCAGTAAAGTTTCTTCCGATTAGAATGTCACAGCCAGAAAGTGTATCAATTATATAGAGCGTAATAAATAATTCTACGGAATCTACCCGCACTTTAGCAGCTACTGCTTGCGTTACTTGAGTCGATGAGTCATTCGTAAACCCTATCAAATTAATTGGATTGTTTAAGGAAAAAGCTTGTAAGTTATGTTTAGAAACTAACGCAGACGTAATTAAAGAGCAGTCGCTGCCCATATCAAAGAAAGCCTCACTATTAATCCCGTTTAACCAAACGCGCTTTATAAATTTTTGTTTGTTCTTTGTATTAGAAATCATCTTCACCTCAACGCCCTTTTCAACCTTAGTTTTGGTTTTTGATTTACAAGCTGCTTCTAAATGTCCCAGTTTGCCACAATAAGAACATTTAACATTGTCCTTCATAGGACAGTTGTTCCTTCTGTGGCCTACTTCACCACAGCGGTAACAAGTCAGGAGAAAATTCGAAGCATTTGAATTATTTACACTATTATTATTACTCATGACAGTATCATTTTTCATATTATAATAAGACTGAGAGGGTTGAAAAGAACGTTTATTGACTGATGAGATCTTTTGAGTAGGTTCTTTTTCTATGCCGCTGTAAGTCTTTCCGTGCAAAAACGACGCCAAGTCGTCGCAATACCGAAAATTGCCTGCATCGGCAGCTACACTAATGTTTATATCAGCAATAGAGCCTACGATAATAGATATAATATCGCGTTCTCGAAACCCTAATTGTAAACGATCTATTTTCGCTTTTTGTTCAAAAAAGAATTCGTATAAGGATTGGTTGGCTGAAGGCCTTGTATCTATTAATTCTTTTAAAGACCTAAACATATTTCGTTTAACCTGGAAGGTATCAGACAATTTGTCACGCCATTGTCTCCACTTCCACGTGGTCCACCTAGTTTCATTTTTTTGTAAAGCATCTAACCATGTCTTAGCAGTATTGCGCAATTTTTGAAGTGCTTGATACTGAATCATATTATCAGACCAACCAAACGCTTGAGCGTTTGCTTCAATTACATTAAGCCACATGTCAACATCATCTACGAGCGGGTCAAATTCAGGGATCACTGACGATAATACAACATTCTGACTCACGGTTTGCGCTTCCTTACGACGCTGCTTCCTTTTGCGCCGCTTTCGTTTACTCTCGCTACTCCTGTAGCTGGAGCTCGATGTACTAGAGCTCGTGGATGGCATCCTCGATCGCTTTTTATGACCACGAGGCATTCTGTAGGCGTTGTTACGATCCCACTTCTGATAAAAAGAAACAAAGGTTATAATCATGTTTAATATATCCATTTTATAGATTCCTCACTACATTTTTAAACTACCCTACTTTACAAGAATATACACTTATTTTAGTTATCGCACTATAGGATTTTACACATTAATATTTTATACATTCTACACTTAAATCACATTCCGACAAATACATTAATTTTACTACTTAATCGAACATCATTAAACACACTCAACATTATCACCTTCGACGCCTCGAATAAATACTGTGGTATTTATTCCGGCGTGGATACTAGCACTCTATACGTTATACTGTTCTTGTGATGCTTCCTCGGAGGCTCTCGCCAGCGAAGTGCCGGACTCGCGTTCTCACCATAACCGCGAAGTCTTAGTTCTCCCCTCTGGGTGGGGATGCGAGTATGACGCCACGTTTCCCGCCAAAAGCCGACGAATCACGAGTAGCGATTAGCGCGGGAACACGAATGTTGCCAGTGCGACAACACTATTGTGTTGTATATTGAAATTATTGAGCTTTTTACTTGTTATAAGTAATTAATAACAAAAGTTAATAATATAGTAAGGAGAAGAGAGGATTGATAGAAGGATAAGGTTGCTCAGTTAAATATATATTATGACAATTAAATATAATAAGTTAACAAATGAAATGATGGAAGAGTCAGTGTGTAGTGACCCCTATGCTCGAGACGCCGAGGTCGACGACGGCACAGAGTACATTCATTGTAATTTACAATTTATTTAAATGTCCTGTTTTGATAGATGAGACCACTATTTTCATGTACTCAAACGAAAATACATCAAAAACGTATTTCATACATAGATATTGCTCAAAATATTAAAACTAATAAATACAACACAAAAACTTAGTGTAGGTAAGCCTAGGGTAATGCATTATTTTTTTATTGTTTATTTACACTTTATTGTTCATTTGAAATTACATAAGGAAAACGAGAACAATAATCTCTTAAAGACAACCTCTAACAATGGTGAACATATTGATGAAATAGTCAATAAAGTAAATTTAATTTAATTAACTCGATATACGTACAAAATATATGTACACCTTTCATATAACACTAAATAATTATACGTGAAAATAATACATAAGTACATATAACATAAATAATAATTAAACAAGCGTAGATAAATAGATACTTAATACTTATTATAAATATATTTATTACTAGTACCTATTATATATTTCAATTTCAAATGAATTCCAGTCCATTGTCGTCCTTTGCTTGCTTGCTACGTTTGAAAAGTATTAAATAGGTTTCAGTTAAATTAAAAAAAAAAAATAGGTACATGTGATGGAGATAGGTTTAAAGAAAGCATTTAAATAATGACTCTGAAAGCAAATATTAGTTTATAATATGAATGTTCACATCTTCAATATCTCATCTCAAGCGAAGACGCCGACTAAACTTGTTTAAAAATAATATATATAAATAAATAAGTACATAAACGCCCGATATCCCACTGCAACCCCACTTACATAAATATTTGCCGTACATATGAAATTATAATATTATCATTGTTTCTGAAACAATAGATCGTGTCATTTGAATAATTTTATCTGATACAAGTGTATATGTACTGCGTGAGCGTACATTCACGCGCAGCGATCCACGGCGTAACACAATATCGCTTATATTTCGCTCTATTCAATTTTAATATGAATAAATATTCAATAATAACGACGGAATTCAACGCTGACGTCAATACAAATTATCTAAATTGTAAAGTGAAATTTATGTTATTCTGCGTAAATTAAACTTTGCTATGTAATTATATCAACTTGTGTTATCTACTTATCTATATTGACAGTGTTACATAATCATTTAAGTTTTATGTTGTAAAAACTTAGTTCGTACGTAAAATCGCTAACTATTGAAGTTCGACGTACTTCTATTCAAACACGCTGAACGATCTAACACATCAAGCTTAAATCCAACAAGCACTTGCCGCTTTGAACCTTTTCTACGCGTCGGTACTCGCTCAGACGACGTAAGTTCTCAAGCGCTTTTCTTAAGCGCACACGATTTGAGACTCTAATTTGAGAAAATAAGGTAACATTTGCGTTCTCGTACCGTCTTCATGTTATCATGTCCATAATATTCAAGATCTCAGCGTTTAGAAGTATTCGCGCAATGGATAAGAGGCGATATAGTGTGATATAACGCTTAACGCGCTGTACTGCTAGTGATATTTACACTGAGACCTTATTGTGTCAAACGATTGTTATATATAGATAATAAAATCGTCAGATTTGACAGTACGTGGGGTGTGATTATTGTTGTATTTGATGTCGTATTATTTACTAGTCTTCAGACCAGGTTTGCAGGCGTAGTGACGAATGTCTGCTGTATTGTTCGACAATTTATTAATAATTAATTTCGAGCTCGATGTAAGGCATCGGTCAAACAGTGTGCGTAATTATAGTAAAACGCACATATTACCGGAATTGGTGGGAATATATGATAGATTGTTTATTAATATTTAACCTATTATTTAGTAAGGAAAATAGTTTGAATTTGTAAGCAATAATAAAATGTGAGAAAGAGAAAATTGTGAAGAAAGCTGCATTATTCGTAATAAATTCTGCTTTACATTTTGTTAACATAACCAACCAAGCCTTTAATTGTAATGAGTAGTAGATTTTATAGATTCATTTTTACTACTATATGCATATTAGGTATTGTCGAAAAATTAATTAATGTTTTCTTAGAAACTATAACTAAAGAATTTTGACGTTCTGTCAACGCAAATTATGTACGCGTCTAATTTGGAGTAGGCATGAGTTTTTAACTCCTCTCTAAATGTGGAGGTTATCTTTCAGATTCATTTTAACAATGTACTACAAGTTCAATGATTTGGTTGCAAAAGAAAAGAGAAGAACTTAATTTATAAATGTTGTGGTCATCTTAAATCGACTCTCGTTTTGTTCCCATTATTATTGAATTTATCTCAATTACTTGATGCATGTACATAATTATTACAAACAAGCGAAAACGATGTGACGCACAACCAACGATCACATTAATGAAGAACTCTCGAGTATAAAAGACACATTTTTATCTTACTATCTTACACGTATTGGCATTTAAAGTAAGGAAAATCGCAACGTAAATATGTAAAGAGTTCAGGGGTGAATTTGACTTTTTAATTAAAACGACCAGAGTTAATTCTTATAGGTGTTGTAAGGGTGTGAAGAGAAATCGGCAAATAAACATAACCCTCGAAGCGCGGGGAGTGGCCATTTTATTAAGTGTTGCCAGTTGCTGATAAATGTTTGCGCTTTGAATACTTATCAGTATCGGTGTAATACTCGCGACTCTCTCTTCAAATCTAAGCGGAATTTAAATAATTTCGCCCTTACTTCACTCTCTCGTTTTTAATTATTTTCGAATGCTTGTTCCGTAATTTGTTAGTACTGGTTTTAATTTCTTCGAGCTGCGAAGTAATGTGCGGTGGTTCGGGACGCATGCGCCGCCGCGAATGTTCTGGATGCCGTTTTTATGTGTTTATGTATTCTAATTTTATTGTTTTCTTTATTTGCGTCCCACTTTTGTTCAGTTCGGAGCTCGGCATTGTTCGCCGTCGTAAACGCCGATTTAGATGATAAATAAAATGTTGTAATAATAAAAATTTGCCGTATGAATTTTTTTATTTAGTGAGCGTATTTTTTATCGCGCCCGCTCCGTTAGTGATATTCGGTGTTTTCGGTGTTTTTCTTATGTTGTCTGATTTTGTAATAAATTTTTATATTTGTTTATCAAAGGCCGCGGGTCGGTCTACATTATTTGATAGTAATTATTATGTTTAGCTTTTTAAAAATCTACATAATGTAACATAAATGCGCTGTTTTAATTATTCTTTAATTACATTATACAATATGTATTTTTCGCTTTACGCCAATAATTTTGTTTGTTAACGTACTCGTATGTATAGGTTTATTTTACTAACTTGCGCGTTGGTCTTATAGATACGAGATTATCATAGAAATACACGTTAATATATAATATTTTTATAAATTAACGTGTATAATATTTTATACGTAGCTAATAATGTTAAAGTATTTGAATTATTGGCTAGAAGTATTCGTGACTAGCTCTGAAAAATATGTCGCTGTAAAACATAGCATTCAGCCGGTAATAACATGTCACTGCTTGGCATAGCCCTCTTTCTCCATTTAGGAATGGTTTGTTAAACATAAAATATTAAAATCAATCTATATAATTATATAAGAGAGATTCCCCCCCATATATTGACTCATCACGATATCTCTGGAACCATAAGACGTAGAGACTTGAAATTAGTTAGGAATATTCTTTTCGCCGAGTGGAGGTCAGCTAAGTACGGATTTTACGAAATTCCACCCATAAGAGGAGGTTGCAGGGGTTAATAACATATATGGCAAAACAACGTTTGCGGGGTCAGCTAGTATTTAAATATAGACAAATTCAAATTGACATATAAAATAGGATATGACTTTGTCGTCTTCGTCGTACCGATTCCAATGTCCAAGCTTTGCAACTCAAGAAGTTATCTGAAACAATTTAATACAAAAAAATTTATATAAACATAATTATTGCGACATAATCGACTAATCGATCAGATCGACTGATTAAAACGCTATTTGTTAGACATGTTTGTACGCGTGTAGTGTATAAATTAAGGCCTCGGGCCAGTCTATATGCGCTCGAACTAAACTTATGCAATTTGATATACTTAATATGTTACACTTATTGAAAGTGTTACACGTCAGTATTGCGACGTTCATTCTGAGAGTAAATAAACTATGTAGTTTCATCTGTGTGTCGTTTAAATTTAATGGATTTTAATTATAACTATTTTGTACCAAACTGCCTACTAATTATTAAGATTTTTATTATGGTTTTAATAAGATTCTTTAAATGTATAACCTTTTTGGCTGTGTTATTTGATTAGAAAAGATTTTAACTTAAATTTTTTTATTGTTACTCAGTTAATATAAAGGTGAGGATTGCGGAAAACCGGGATGTCTGGCGCGAACTTGGGGAGGCCTATGTCCAGCAGTGGACTGCAATAGGCTGAAGTAACTCAGTTAAATTAGATTATATTGGACTGTGATAATTTACATATTCATACCTATATACGAGTAAATTTCTACGCATAGTTTAAACAAACCCAACAATTTCTAACAATAACGCACACACAAACAAAATAATATCCCACAGCTGGGCACAGGCCTCTTTCTCCATGTAGGAGAAGGATCAGAGCTTAACTCTAGAACACTACCCTCAATTTTAAAGATATTAATACTACCGTGGGGTCCCAGAGGACCCCAACGACATTTTAGGCAATAAAATTAATACTATATAATCAATTATCAAAATATTTTATTAATCAGAATTAACCATTCAAAGAGCATAAAAAAATTATATATTTTAATCATCTATTTCACTTAATATTACAAATTTGTCAAATTTTAATTTGATGCTCCGCACAAATATGCCGGCAACAGGGGGAGCATACAGTTTTTAATTTTCGGTCTGTTGTGCGGGGACAGAAGCAGCAGCGTCCAGGTCTGGTATCATAATGAACTGGTTCAGTGCTATCGGATTCAATTTCTAGGATACCATTTATAGATTCTCAGATATCCCGGGGCAATCTTGGCCATTGTAATCTACCCCGCATATGGGGTGTTATAAGCGACATTGCTAAATCCTTCAAAAATTGACGTCACTTTTGAATTGGTTTCTTTTCTGGGACAGTCGAAATAGTGTATAGGATCCAAGAGTTTAATAATAATCAACTACCGGCATTTCCTGGAGTGTACTGTCCTTTCCTAGATACATGACACTATTTATCATATATCCTATTTTGGCATCACAAAGCAAAATGTTTTAACCCATATTTATCAGGCTTTGATGGAATAAACATTTTGAACACACATCGACCATCAAAGCCAATCAACTGTTCATCTATTGTGACGCAACCTATATTGATAATCCTTTGACGAATACTATCGTGGGGTTCTACAGTACCCTAGAACCTCCTTAATAGTGATTGTACTTGTGCGACTCCAGAGTACGACCGACCTAATTACGCGAGAACTATCCAATAACGATTAGCTGTAACGGCAAAAGCTTTTTTGAAATATTTAAGTAAATATTAGCATTCAAATATCGTGTGGGGTACTCCAGTACCCATGGTAGTGTTTAAGAGTTAATCCACCAGGCTGCTCTAATGCGGGTTGGCGGATATATTCCCTACTATGAGTAACTATCGCTCTCAGGTGTACCTACATTATATCAACTGGGACAGACAGCTTAACGTGCTCTCAGAGGCACGGTGGGGAGACCTACAAGGTCTACAAGGACTAACAACCAGACCGGAAATAAATATTCGCGTAAACAAAAATATTCACTCCGAGCGGGAATCGAACCTGTGACACACGCACCACTATATACACTAAAAGTCATTTCCTAACGATTCCCTTAGTAACAATGTATACTCCCTTAGTAGGTACACTGGATGTTTTATATGAGACAGTATTTTTTAATACCAGACAGTACTGGGAAAGCATAAACAAAAAAACGTAGGGCTTATTGTACACAGTGTTCATTGAAGGGTAAAAATTAATATTACCGAAGATTTTTTGCGGTACATACTCTTCGATAGTTCCCAAGATATTAGCATTACAAAATAATAATTTTTATTGTCTATTTTTATTATTAACTTATTACAAAATAACTTGTATATAGTTTTTAAGTAATTTTAATTAGTTTATTTAAATACTAGCTGTTGAGTGGTGAGTTTTGTATCGCCATATTTTTTTCGTTAATGTATAGGTACCTAATACCTATATTATTTTAAGTAAGAAGTTATGTGCGTACGTACATTTTAGCGATTCATTTTTGTATATTTTATAATAAAAAAATATAATCTAATATAATAGGAGTATTGCTAATCAAAAGGGTAGTTGTAGTTTTTAATTTTGTTACTGAAATTAGTTGAAAAATATTAAGCGATATACTATATAAATTAACGTACCTACTTCTTTAGTAGTAAAGCCGCCTACCATAACTAGTAGTACTTAGAAGTCATTTTTCGTAATTTAAAGTGGTTTTCTTCTATATGTATAAGAAGTATCTATACGATTGTAAAAAATTATAATATTTTTTATGATAATTACGTAATGTGAACATGGGGATATCGTCAGCGCTACCTTGTCTTACATGTTTCTACGCTATAATTTTTGCCCTTATAAAACCCGTCCGTATTGCAAATTAATATCTATTAATAATGCATAGGTACATCTAAACTGAACTGAATCTGCCTGCTAGCGTCCTACAATTGGACCATCTTCTTCATGTTGTGTCAATCACGCTGCTCCATTACGAGATCGAAAAATTTTTTTGTGTAAGGGTATCTTTAATAATATTCGCTCCGAGCAGGAATCGCATCCGGAACCGTTGACGTTCACGGATATTTTCCGCGCCACTGCACCAGAACGGTCGTCATGAATAGACCAAACAGGTGCAATTGTAAGTTGTATATTAGTTGTAAATAATACGATTACAGCGCGGGTAATTACCAAGTTCCTATGTCCACTCAGCGCTCGGTTGTTCTCGGCTGCGCTCGGCCACCTTCGTCTGCGGCGCATCGTCGAGAATCGGAATTCTTTAAATTATTTTAGATGGCAATTAAGGCTCGTTGGGGGTTCATTTTAGCTGGTGACTTCAGGTTTTTCGAAGCAGCTGCTGTGTATACAATTAATTTATTTTATGGTACGTGACTTATTAAATTATTACGTTAAACAATGTCACACTGAACATTTTATTTTTTATATCGTTCACGGTAATGTAAATAGATAAGATAAAGATAAAATAACGGTGTGCGTGGGTTCGGTGTGAGACTGGCTCTCGTGCTTTACATATTATGACTTCGTTAAGAAGTACCCACAGTTTTTGAAAGGAAAACTGTTGAATATCGTACCGATTCTTCTCAGCGCAGCGGTAGTTGTAAGATAATTATATTTGTTTTTCACATTTCTCGTTTATTAAAATGTACCAAATAACTTGGGAATATAATTTATTACTTTAAATAGTTCTTAGTTCAGGAATCTATAGGAAATATATACATAACACTATAAATAATAAACTTGAAACTGTAATAAATTTCAACTCTAGAATCGAAATACAAAGCAGGTAACGCGGGGTTTCTTGTAGGTGATAAAATTATAATATTATTAAATAACGTCAACGCGCGTTAAGGATCGAATCGGATAATCAGTTAATGTAAACAAAAGGAGAAGGCTTTTATCGTATAAATGATTTAAATTCGGGTTCAATAACCTCTTTTACGCGACATCGATGATGGGATATTCATTAATAACGTCTTATTAAATGAATTAACACAAGTTGTTACAATGTTTTTTGTAACAAAAATGTTTTTTTTAATGCATAAAGCTGGGCGAATTTCTCTTAAATTCATTCATATTTTAATTCAGAGGGTCTCGGGTTAAAGCTTAAGAAACACTATTTTTTAAAACTTTCCGTCTTCTAAGTTAATTAAAACGTTTTTGCGTGTTAGCTCGCCTTAATTATATCATATTTAGGTATAACATATTTTATGTACTTCATTCTGTTATTTAAATAAACTGCTATTAACAGACGTACTTTTTCCGTGATTTTTTCTTTACTTCAGGATATTAGGATTTAGGAGTCAATGTTGTTAGCTCGGAATCGAACCAGCGAACTATCTTTTTAGATCTTACTCTACTCTACAGTCTACGACTCTATTCTCTAAATAAAATATGTAATAAAAATTTTGACATTTTATTTTATTTTATTTCAAAATTAAATCGGGTCTTCTATACAAGACATTTTTTATTAGGAACCTAAAAGAATTAGTATCTAATATTAATTGATACGTGGCAGCAAGTATGATTTTTTGGGAAAGTCAAAATTAATATAAATGAATTTCTTAAGCATATTTAATATAAGCAAACAAAATAACATTTATAACATTTAATATTAATTAAGTCCGGTGAGACTTAGGTATCGTCATTATATAGGTATACCTACTCGTAGTCTTAATAATCTCATTGAACTCTGATTGATCAATTTATAGTTCCCCCGGATAAAACCGGTAAAAACCGGATAATAGCATTCTCTTTTTAACCGCTAGTTTCTATTTCTAAATATAAGGTAAAGTTTTCACATACGTTGGTATCCTTTTTTTTAACTTTATTTCGTGGCTTAACAGTACGCTAGCCTAATGCAATCACTTAACAAAACTATTTCTGATTTCTCTTTCGGAATGAGGAAGTATGTTGCGAACATTAAAACAAGAACTAGTTTTATATTAATATTATGTTACAATAATAAACTTGACGTCAATGTTTACGCTAAATAAATAATATTGAACATTTAATAATAAAAGTAATTGTGACGGTAGCGAAAAGCGGAAATATTGTTTTTTGATTTCTATCAATTTTGTTTTAATTGAAAGGTGTTGCATCATTGCATGTCGTGTGGTCCCATTTAAATTTAATTGTGATCTGACAAGTACTTTTAGAGTTATATCTAACTAGCGAACCCGGCGAACTTCGTACCGCCTAACAGTCTATTCTGTATTTTTTTTTTATACTTATACTTTCCGTTACCACTCCACTAACACTTAAACTTTATGGTATGGTATTAAAGTTCAAATTGACTTTTAAGTATTATTACGAATCTCTTGTATGGGAATATAGAAAAGTGTTGTTTTTTAGACTTTTCAGGCAATTTTTTAAATTTTTCTCTCCGTAAGAACCATCGAAGAAAAAAGAATTAGCGAAATCGGTTCAGCTGCTCTCGCGATTTTCGCTTAGCAACAAATTCAGCGATTCATTTTTATATACATACATAGAGATAATGCGTATTTACTTGACTACTTTTTCGTCTACCTACGTTGTATTATACCGCATAACTTTTTACTGGGTGTACTGATTTTGATGATTCTTACTTTAATCGAAAGCTAATACTTGTCATGTAGTCTTGTTTAAATTAGATCGAGATCTGATTACAACTTTTTGAGTAATCTTTAGTAGCGCGTATTTACTTGAGTATTTTTTCGTCTTATTACGTTGTATTACTTGTCGATGTAATTGAAATTGGTTTTTTTTCGTTTGCGAGCAAACACAAATATAAAACATTTAATTGCATAGTGACAGGTGTCTTAGACATACCTTTTTATTAAATTGTAAATAATATAATAATTAATAAATGAACGCTTCACACTCAACAGCCTCCGCGCTCCGGTTGGATTTTCTCTTGTCTCGGGGCTCCGTTGATACATAAGCCGCAAGCACAAAGCCCAGGACAAACATAATATGGTCGATAAAAATGAATATGTAGGTATTTTAGACTAATATTTTTACAATATTTGTATAAATAGATTAATATGTTGAAGAAAACTGCACTGAAACACTAGTATTAACTGTTTTACACTGCACATTATATACTTAATTGTTTGATTTATATATCAACTGCACGCTATTTATTATTTAATTTATTCTATTATTTATATTCTACGTTCAAATGATCCAAGTAATTATTAACAATTGTAATAAACATGCAATAAATAGGAACATTAATTAATAAATTCATATTTCTATTATATTTTTTGTTATAAATCAATTTATTATATTTACGTTTTGTCATATTTTGTTTGGCTGTTATATTAAATATCATCTAAATAAAATATTTTGATTATTATAATAATGTCGTAGGGGAAGTCAGCTCAAAGCGGCCACCTTAACTTTGAGTAAAAAAAAAACCAATCAAACGATTGATTTTCAACTAGAATTTTATACTGATGGGAAAAGAGTTTATTAAGTTTATGATTTGTAAAATTTAGTGTCTCGAAAATTGAAATAATAAGCATATGATATCTAAATTACGGAAACTTGTAAAAAAACCGCTTTGCCCGAGCAGCCGCCTAAAGCGGCCAGGGGGACAAGGGCAAATTGGCCAGCCCCAAAGATACTACGTATAATATTGTTTCTTTTTTTTATTTAACATACTTGACGAAATAAAAATGTCCAAAAAATATAAAAGAACATTACTTATTAAAGGAAAAATTTGGTATTAATTTTTCCCGTCTTATACTCTGTTGCTAAACTAGCAATAATATCTATCTGCTATTATTTGGTCAATAATCGAAGGAGAAGGTGTTCTAGAGTGATCGACATCTACTGGTAATGTGTGTTGTTGCTGTTGATCACTAGATGGTATCGGGTCTTCCATAGTAGGCGGATTGTCCGTGATTGTTTTTTTTTTTATGTTACTAAGTCGACAAATAAGCGTACGGCTCACCTGATGGTAAGTGACTACCGTAGCCTATAGACGCCTGCAACACCAGAAGCGTCGCAAGCGCGTTGTCGACCCTATCCCCAATCCCCCCAGGAGCTCCGGTCACCTTACTTACCAACAGGAACACAACACTGCTTGAAAACAGTACCTATTATTTAGCTGTGGTCTTCTGTTCTGTTGGTTTTGTTTTCTTTTTGTGGTTGCTGGCAAAATTCAGCATCATCAAAGATATATCTATTTGGAGGCGACAAGCCCGTTTTGTCGAAACCACTGACAGCATTCTGGGTTGTTGCAGCTCGCAAATAGGCAGCACCGAGCAAACTGGCGACATCTTTTTGATCGATTACCTATACGACCCACAACACCACGCTCAAAATATGTCTTTTTCTCAAATCTTAAATTTACCTATTAATTTATCTTCAATCTTTAATTAAATTATCTCTAAATTTATATCTCCCAAGTTTCTTTTTCGCAGATCCTGTCGCAATGTGTCTTCTTAAAATTAGAGTAGTGCGAGGGATATTACATTTAAGTGCGATAGACTTAACAGATCCACGCTTATCGTTTATCTCTTTGATAGCTCGTGCCATAAGATTTTCATCCCATGATCTCTGGTTGGGTTTTTCTTATAATTGTTCACCATCTAAACAAAATAATTTAGCATTATCTGTCTAATCATAATATTTTTTTATTAGGGCAAAGCGGTCAGTTGGCCGCTTTGCCCTGGCCGCTTTGCCCTTTTCGGCCATTTTGTTTCAAAATGTGACTACACATACTTTTATACATTTACGTTTGAGCAAATTTTGCACAAATCAAGCCAAATAGATAAGAAACAATACACGTGTTATAAAAGGGTTTAAATATAAAGAGGTATGATCAAAACAGGATGAACTTGACTTGCATTTTTTTAGCAAAACTTGGAAAAATATTATTTGCGACACTGTATCCAAGTGATCGTTCCCAACGCAACCAAATAACTGCCCGGTGCGGGGCTGGAGGTTTCTTATGTGACAAAAAGGCAACGTCGCACTGTCATTCCAAATAACCGAAAAATTAAGAGTGGCCGCTTTGCCTCCTATGGCCGCTTTGAGCTGACTTCCCCTACGTGTTCTACATGGTATGAACAGTACAAAATATTAAACTAATATAGCTTCTTCTAAAACAATAGTAACGTACAAACTACTTTATACTAAGTATTTTGACAGATGTACTTGTATATGTTAATATTAAAACTATAAATACATATGTTGTACTTCTGATAATATACGAAAAATTTTATGATGTACCTAATGAATGCAAACCTATTATGTTCTATATAATATTTTAATTTTAAAAGGAGTAGGTACATATTATACATAATTCTATTGAAAGTTTTATTACTTTATTATATGAGTTGACTGTAGGTCTGTATTGGTTTTAAAATATTCCTCTTCATTGTATATAATATATCACCATACACCTACATGTCTAGTGTAATAAAGAATATATTATTACATATTGTTTTAAGGAAGGCGATACTGGATGTCAGAGTTTGGGTCACAAGTTCGCCGGGTCGATGCGAGGCGCGTTTACGTTCCGTTTCCGAAGGAACGCGAAGCCGACACGACCATCAGCTATAATAAATTTCTTGTCTTATAAAAATAAACTTTTCTTTTTGCCCGCGCCGCGCGATACGGCACAGACTAAATACAACAGAACGACCACGAATGGTTTTCTTATTTATTCGTTATTTTGACTGCTTTAAGTGTAACGTAGTTATTTCGTTCAAATACGTTTTATATTTGGGCATTATCTTAATCTAAATAAACTTAAAATAGATACTATTTCCTTTAAAATAAATCCACATTCGGAAAGTGTTTAGTTAAAGTCACCGTTTTACTTGGATGTTGGGTTTTTAACGTTATTAATAATATAAGGAGGTATCATTATATTGTATTTATGTACAATATGCTTAATTATTTATAAAGTTAAGTTAGTTTTTAATTAAGACCAGAACTGGCAAAAATGTAAGTACCTACCTACTTAGTAAATATGGAGTAGAAAATTTACATTAAGTCAGTAAACAAGAAAGGATAAATAAAGAGATTTTGATAGATGAATATAAAAAAAATACAGAATTAAGGATACTGGTAGTGGTTAGTCTATGGCGGGGAGGTAGTGGAGTGAGTCTCGGCAAAGTTGTGAATTGGCCGCGCACACAGGGCCGCGCCGCATTATCGTGATTCATGTCGCTTATAATTTTATATTATGTTAAAACGGGGCCCGGCCGAGGGGCCCGGGGGCGGGGGATATTAAAAATACAAGAGCCCACCGAGCACTTTCTGCACCGTCTGCATGGAAACCAACTTTGTTTGTGCTCAAACTATTGATCCGCTGAATTCGGTCCCACTTTTTACGGTGTAATTCCTCCCACATTGTTCGCCGTTAAATAACAAACACGAGTTATACAATATCTGGTACATTGTAGTGAGATGTTTTAATCTTTGCACTTTTGAACGCTCGGAATATTTATGTGTGTGTGTGTTGTGTGTCGTTTTTATTGTATTTTAATATTTAATATTAATAAGAACGAGTGGGATAAAATAAATGCATCGGGAAATATCACCACGAGGCCAACGTAAAATATCGTTTTTTTTTTCTCTTGACATCTTAAATGTCCTTTTACTGTTATATAAAGTTAAATTTGTATCGTTTAGTTGTTCTATAACGTTTTTCATAATATCTTCTGTAACGTAAAAAGTTACAGTTATAAGTTTCTTAAGCAATAGGTAATATAGATCGAATGGCTCATGGAGAGCTATTTAGAAAAGATAAATAGATAACTACTTACATTTTTGCGGCGACTACACTTTATGAAGTTTCTAAAGGACTATAACTTTTTGTGTAACAGTTAGTACATCGCCGCGAGAGCATTTTGCAAACAAAACCTATTGAAACAAGAAACATTCGCAGAGTATAAATATAAATATTTACGACTGTAACCTAATAAAGGTAGTGCTTCATTTGAATATTTTTTATTGCACTACGTTAATAAATAATAATCGATAAATTAATATTTCATTACAGAATAACCTTTATGTCCATAGAAATAAGAGTTACGGTCATCTCGGAGTGAGTTATGGCAGTCGGCCCTCTGACTGGTGTCAAGTAATAACACCTTATACGCGAAAAGGGCTAATTAAAGCCGAATGCTAAAATTATATTTACTCGCCGCATTACCTACAAATATCGAGTATGTTTTCAATATGACGGACTTATAACGAGGCGGTTTAAGAAAAACTGGGAAATAGCTAACCAATAGCTCTTTAAGGTGCGCGCAGACTAGGTATATGGTATGAAGTTATTTTTACTATAGAAAAAGAAGCTGTACCGTTCATAACCATCGCGAAAGACCGAGTATTGTACCATATTAACTTAATGTATTCTATCTTCCGATGGTGTATTAGCTTTGATTTGTTCTTGTGGTTGATCAAGTATTTTCAAGATTTAGTTGTCATCTATATATATAAAAATCAACGCCACTTTTCGTTGTAATTTTATAACTCAAGAACGGGCTCACATATCCAAACTAAATATTTAGGCTTTGTTTGTACTATTTAGTAGATGGTTTATGTGAAGTTTGCACAAAATCGGTCGAGCGATTCTTCATTTATTACATTTTTTGTAACAAAGGAGGATCATTTTGTTAATGGGGATTTTGCTGTCAACACTGAAACTTTTTTCAGTGTTGACAGTACAAGCATGTTGTTATGTCATTCATTTCAGTAATTTCATTTTGGACGTGCTTCGATTAATTTGCTTTAATTCGTCCAAAATGAAATGATGAAGACAAAAAACCCAGGGATATAGTACATCACAAAAATAATTAACGCCCAACGAAGTGGGCACGGGACGGCTAGTATTCTATATATATTATATATATGTCCGAATGTCATGTTTTAAAGTCAAAAGAGTAGATAAATAGGTAACCGTTATTGATGCGATAGCTCCACGCTCAATTTTTAAAATAATATTTAATATTAATCATTCTTATTGTGAAATATTTACATTTTAAAACGAGTTATTAAATAAAATTTCTCTTAAATAATTTTTGAACTAATAAATTCTTTTTACAACAAAACTTATAAAAAAAAATACAAAACTTAATATTCCCGGGTTAATTTTTTACCTCTTTTTATCTGATTTGCTATTTTATACTTGAATAAAACGTAACTGTCATCTGACCTCAGCCTAACAATGAGCGAAGGGTGGAACAATCATCTTTCTTACGTGTTATGATCGGCAGGTGTCGACGATAATAATAGGGATCGATTTGAATCCAAAAATACATTGTAAACAACGGCTTGAAAATATAAATATCAACAAGCAACAGAAGCGGGATGACATTGTAGCAAATGAAATGCAATTACGCGATCTTAATATAAAAGAATCTTAACAGATAAGAATAAAATTTAATCGATTTTGTTATAGGTTTTTAGTATACCTAACATTTCAATAACTGAACTGATTGGATCAGATCAAAATAGTTTATGTGGTTGTCGGGGCAAAATGTTATTTACTTGGACTAGTTAACAGAAAATAAGAGAGAATTGAGAATGAAGTTCAATAACGTTAGCAAAAGTATCAAAATGAAAAATAAAAACAATCGTACAATTCAACTTCAAACAAAAACAATTACAAGAATATTGAAAAACATGAAGAAAATTTAGGAATCAAATTCCTAAAATATCTTTATATTTTGAAGTTAATTTTATATTTACACTTCTGCTTCTATCTACAGCTTGATCCATCCCGCACAAGCTAAATGCTTATTTCTTCTTACCATTTTTCATATTTCTGGATCTTCTAGAAGTGTAGAAATCGGTTTTTGGTCATCTATCAGTCATTAATTTACTGTCATAATCTCGAGGAGTTAATTCCTCACTACTTCCTCACTACTTTACTTTAAAAATAAGCATTTTATCTATTTAATTATTAATTATGGATCGCGTGATCCACTTTCACTTTGGCTTTTTTGGCTTTTTCAAAAAATATCTACTTACTAGAGTTGTACAAATAGTGTACGTAGGGATTTATCTTTGATTAATGAGTGTAAGATTATGCTAAGCAAATCCGTTACCATACTAGAAAAGTCTTAAAACTAGATTTTTTGTACCATTGCATTTTTATGTAAACTAAGAATACGAACGGGGAATTGCTTATTTATGGCATCAACTAAAATATTTATTGCACATTTGTAAAAAATACTATTACAAATGCGTTATAATTTGCTTTCATAACATAAAATACAATAGGAGACTAGTATTATTATCTATTAACAACCATTATCAGATCGTGACGGATCAATGAGTATGAGTTTGTTAGAAAAAGCTCGATAATTGATGTTAGGAGCTGGTCATAATTTCAATTTTAACAGCTCTTCGCTCCAGCTCGAAGACTCTTGAGACGTGGAATTCCGAACGGTCAAACTTATAAGCGGCGAGCCTCGTATCTTCTGAGCATGCCGTGATGAAATTCCAATAGGTCTAGATGTATGTAGCTAACGACAATATGCACTGCACACGGAAGCGACCTTATTAAATTACCCAAAGCATCTATTAAACGGTCCGACAGACCGGCACGCACACCAACCTGTATTTATATACATACAATTTTATTATTAGACGTCTATTTGTGACTCGTTATTCCTATTGTCGCTTTTTCTATTTATTATCCGATACAATATGTGATTATAATGTGGCTTATAACAAATGAGGTATGTGGGAGTCGGGCCGTTCCACACGGCCGGCTTTGTCGTCGGTAACAATTTTTGTATGCGATTATTGAATGATGTTTTAACTTTTTAATTGTACCGCAATATTTTTACAATTTCTAAGAGTGAGTTTTGTGGGTTTTATAAATCTTACTTTAGTTACATTTTGGCTACAAGCGAAATGCAAATTAAACAATTATTTATGTAGTTAAATAAGTAAAAAATTACGTTAACTTGAAAAGTAAAATTTTCATAATATTCATAATTTTTTTAATAAAATGGATGAGCTATTCAAAGGGAGATAAGAAAGGTAGTGTGGCTCGATCGCGTCTATAATGGACATCTTCAGGAACGACTCGCGTCACGAGCAGAAAGGTGATAACTGCCTCATTACACGCAAATAACAGCTAACTCTAATTGGAAACGATAAAGCATATTATCGCCTGTTCGATACCAATTGGGTTCGGAACTTTTGAGTGCTCTGAGTATTGCTGGTATCATTGTAAGATCGCGAATTTAATATGACGACCGATTCAATTATCCAACTTAATGTAACAGGATAGAGTTCAATTTACTATAATAGATATTGTTTGGAAATAAATCGCGGCCGTCATTTATTAGAGTTGGATTCTACGGAAACTCTTTAATATAGGGTTATTGTTCAACTCAATGCGATCTATTAAGCTTGTGTACTTGCTTCTCATACTTAAGGATTGATGCAATATTTAATAAGCGGAGAGTGGAATTCACCGAACCGATATTTTTAATATAAAATTCATAACATTTTCTCAATAATATTATATCGCTTTACTTCTTCGCAAATTGTTTACAGAAGAAAGTGGCCTTCGAGAAAACTAATTATAGAGAATGAAAGAAACAATAGAGTGCAGGAGTCTTATAGTAACTTGACTTCAATTGCTATTTGTAGTAAGTACGCTTTGCAGGAAAAATGTATGAAAATATAATATCATATTTCCTGGCTTCTGAACTGAATTGTGTTTGAAAGACTTCCATGAATTGATAGTCGTACAGTTCATAGAATATTGTCATGAATACGATAACGTATTTTAATATTGTAGGGTTTGATTTTAAATTTATTAGATAAATCAAGATTTCTGAGAAAAGTAATACACATATTAATAATTACAACATTTAGGTTATTAAGTAATATGTGAAAATTAATAAATTAAAAGTAAAAAACCTTTTTAAAAAACAAGCTTTTATTTGAATGCACTAAAACGAAAAAAATAAATTTTTACTTTAAAACTTTTACTATCTACTTATAAAGTCATTACACATAATCTATATGATAGAAAAGCTTGTCGCGAGATAGTACTCGTATTTCCTTAGTTTGAAAATTTTAATAGTTAAAATCAATCACATCAATTTATTTAATTTACTTGTTTACAAGCAAATCTTGCGACAAGCTTTTATATCATATAGATTATGTGTAATGACTTTATAAGTAGATAGTAAAAGTTTTAAAGTAAAAATTTATTTTTTTCGTTTTAGTGCATTCAAATAAAAGCTTGTTTTTTAAAAAGGTTTTTTACTTTTAATTTATTTTTGACTTTTTAGTCGGTTATCACGTCACTTTATCCGAATTATTCTTAGCAAGCCCTTTCATTTGATACCCATATTGTAGAAGTGCACTAAAAATGACTAGTCCGCACTCTTAGATATGCCGCCATATTGGATTTAGAATGACGTCACAAAGGTAACCATGCATTGGCATCCAAATTGAACCTATATACATAATTTCAGCTCAATTGGTTGAAGATATCTGCTTCAAAATTGAGTTGCAAGATTTCACCCGAACAAACATACATACATACACACATATAAACCATGCATTGTCATCCAAATTGAACCTGTATAAAAAGTTTCAGCTCAATTGCTTGAAGATATTTGCTTCAAAATTGAGTTGCAAGATTTCACCCGAACAAACATACATACATACAAACCATGCATTGTCATCCAAATTGAACCTGTATACAAAGTTTCAGCTTAATTGCTTGAAGATATTTGCTTCAAAATTGAGTTGCAAGATTTCACCCGAACAAACATACATACATGAATAAATACATACAAATCATGCATTGTCATCTAAATTGAACCTGTATACAAAATTTCAGCTCAATCGGTTGAAGATATCTGCTTCAAAATTGAGTTGCAAGATTTCACCCGAACAAACATTCATTAAATTTACATACATACATACATACATACATACATACATACATACATACATTGCAAGTTAAATAAAAGCTTGTAAAAAAGCGACTAGCCCGTTGACGCAGTTTGCATTTGCTCTGGTTTCGGATCCGCGGGTTGTTAGTTTGATTCCCGCCTGAGTCTGGGTGTAGTATATAATTGTGTTAATTATTTATCTATAGATGTATTGTTTCTATGTATATTTATAAATAAATAAATAAATAAGTTATAACTGTCGGCTGTTACCTATTACACAAGCATAGGTATAGTTGCTTACCGTAGAATCTGATCATCGTGCGTGTATGTTATCTAAAAAAAATGAAGTAGGTATATTCAACAAAAATTTTTTTAAATTTGTTATCTACGTACATTTACAACTTAAAACGCTGCACTCGTTTACTTTTCATTTTCAAA
This sequence comes from Melitaea athalia, assembly GCA_905220545.2. NCBI lineage: Eukaryota > Metazoa > Arthropoda > Insecta > Lepidoptera > Nymphalidae > Melitaea > Melitaea athalia. The sequence goes on along the minus strand of HG992176.1, from coordinate 4,377,731 downwards.
AAGTATATGTACTACTTCTATAGATACAAAAAGAACAAATATAATGATAATTATGTCTATACTACCGACATTTTAATTTTTTTATTACTTGATATAAAAATCACTCTCGCCTTATTTATGGGTAGTTCTCATTGATTAATTGTCATTAAAAGTGACTATCACGTTAACGTTGTTCTAAAATCGATAATGTTATTTTATTCAAGGTTACTTTTAATATAAAATAATAAGAATATTAATCCTTTCAATGTAGTAATATTAAAATATCTACTAGAACTACAACAAGACTGCTGTTGAACGTAAACAAAAACTTGTCTTTTTCTACTACACTCGCGTTCCTTCAAGATTTCTAGTTATTACAGTGAAGAGAATTAATAAATTCAAAATAATGCGGATATTTAGGATGAAATTATTTTAAACTAGATAGATGGCCCGGTGAACTTCGTATCACCTACATATATTTGTAAAAAATATACACAAAACACTTTCTGAACGCACCTATAAATATTTGACGACCAATTGACAACGTTTTTGAATTGAAATGTTCCTAGCGGGGACATTAAATTTCCCCGCTAGGAACATTTTGTATTGGAAAATTAAATCGTCGTTTTTAGTATTTTCCGTTACACATTATTTATGTGTCTCAGCGTTTAAACCTTCCCTAAACTTCCACAAACATTTCAAGATCAAAATTAGCTAAATCGGTCAAGCCATTCTCGAGTTTTAGCGAGACTAACGAACAGCAATTGATTTTTATATATATAGATTCGTCGATTTTAACAAAGAATGACTTTGACATTAAATTTCGATATGATTTTTACATACCGACGTTAAAGGTAATTCATGTGTTCATAAAAGTTTTGCTTTGTACCTACTTACTAAACAATTGTAAATTTTTAACAAATGTGTCAATTCCGTTGCCTCTCGACGTTCGTGTTAATTTCTGTTTCTCATAGTTTACCGCTTACACAGGTAGAATTTTTTAAAACTGAGAATTGTTTTCAAATGTTCACTTCTGTAGTCGGGAGAGTTCCTGCTTTTACTTTGTAATAATATGAAAACTTCCCATTTCGCTGCGATTTTAATTATAAATTTTTTTCGATTACTGTGCAAGTTCAGGTTTTTGTTTTTGTACCTACTCGCGAATCTCTTTCCATTTTCCTTCTAACCGCTGTGGAGAAATAATATTCAATACTCCTAATTTACCTTTTTTTATTCCTTATCATACTTATATTCCGTCTTGGAATAGGTTGAGTACTGAATAAAAAAAAAATTAATAATAATAATTAATAAGCAAATAAAAAAAAAAAAAATTAATAATATGTATATTTATGTTGTGTGTATGTGTATAATGTATATGTGTATGTTTATAAATCAATAAAATATAAATTTAATAATACAATTAAATAATGTATAAAAATCATTCTATTAAAATGTAATGTTCAAATAATAATGAAAACTTAACAGGTAAAGCGATCTGTGTCTCTTCTTGCAGATTGCGCTATATCAGTGTATTTCTGTGTACGCTGGCCGGTGCATGCGCTTACAAAGCGGGTAGGAGTCAAATTTTTCGGTATTCGATGGCGAGTGGCGTAATTATTGTGGTTTTAAGTGTGTTTTGTATATTCGTTGTTTTATATGTAATGTTTAAGTATAATATGTGTATAGTTTGGTTGCACTAGACAAGTTACTGTGGTTATTATTGTTCTCCCTAAACTGGTTGTACCAGGAAGACACAAGTACGCAGGGAATGGAAGTGATATCCTAAACACAGGCTATCTAGTTAGGAGTCAGTCCCTACCTTCGTTTGCTAGCAGCCAAGTTATGACCTTAGTAACATTGTGAGTCAATTTTATAACTGTATTGTATTGTATTTTGTGTAGGTATTTTATACTAAAAACAGTACTACAGACTAGCCCGTTGGCGCAGTTTGTAGTAACCCTGCTTTCTGCTCCGGTGGTTGTGGGTTCGATTCCCACCCCGAGTCTGGGTGTAATATATATTTATTTTTATATGTAGTATTTATATGTATGTTTATAGAAAAAAAAAATGTAACTATACCAGTTGGCTGTTACCTATAACACAAGCATTAAGTTGCTTACTTTAGGAACAGACGACCGTGTGTGTGTGTGTGTAGTATAAAAAAAAGGACTGTATATTTGTAACTGCTGTTAATTGTATACATATTACATATTAAACTATTAAACTATATTACTACGGATTTACATGTAAAACTAGATGATAATAAACGACGGTCAGCCCTGACCATGAAGGATAATTTCGTTATTAAAATTTCATCGATGTACGCTTACGATGTCCGAAAAGAAATCGGCTAATTACGATGATAATAACTATAACATACAACAATCAAAATGCCAGCATTGACAGGTGAGGTTGTAATCAAAAATGGTATTTTACTCAACAATAATATAATACGAGAGAAAACAGAAAACGTTGTACCGTTTATAATTAATAAAAGGGAGAATTATAATCCGTAATTACAGTCCGCGATATTAAACTTATTATCTTTTTTTAAAGCGGTTTAAATAAAAAAGTATGTTTAATAACTCTATTGAATTATTACCACGTAACAGGTTACTGTTGGAATACAACATTGTATTGAACTGTTTTAATTATTTATACACAATTAAATGTAGTAACACAAGTCCCATACATTATGTGCATACATATTTATATTATATATTAATAAATTCTTGATGTTATCTATTACATTTTCAAATGAAGATCGATCGTCGATACTTAATATGTAGTAAAAGTTAATAGTAAACGCACTGGCGGATCCAGGGGGGGGGTCACGGGGGTCATGACCCCCCCCCTGGGCTGTGTCCAGGATCTAGGTGGACCACTAATTAAAATTGTTAAACAAGATTTTTGACACAATATAGGTATTTTTAAGTACATTAGGTACCTACATAGATTAATAAATACCTACTTTTTACCTGTATCTATTATTATAAAATTTAAATTATAACTTCTTTTTACTTGATTACGACTTTGTGACCCCCCCCCCCTGGCGCCTTGACCATGACTGTGACCCCCCCCTGGCGCCAAAGCTGGATCCGCCCTTGAGTAAACGAGTACGTAAAGGTATAATTATGTTATGTCATTCGATTGTTTTATAGTCGAAATTATTTACGTTATAATCCATATTTTTAACTTTCTTTTCTCTTTAGATAATTGTCTGGTATAAAAACAATCAATAAGACGAAGTTGTTTTAATTTTAAAGCGCCACGATCTCAAGTGATACATTTATTTAAAAGATAATTAATTGGTACTGAATGTTTACTTGACTACGTGGAGTGGAATTCGGTTTCTTGTCCATTGTATTAAAATAGATATTATTAATATTAAATCGTCAACTGACATATTGATGAACAGTTATAAAAGTTGATTATAATGACTAGTAAAAGACAATTACGTTAGCTTTTTGCATTTATGCATTAAGTTAATTTCCGTACCAATTATAGGAAGAAACGTTTACAATGTTTGCTTTGACGTGACCGCAGTAAGGCTCGGTATTAACACGTTATTATAAACACGTCGCTGTGATCTATGGTCAAACGTCCACGAAAGACCATTTCCTCACAACCGCAGCGTGGCTAACGTGCTAATTCGTGCATTCGTGAAAGCAATCTATTTCATAGTGACGCGATCGTATCGTGAACTTGCGCGAAAAATGATCGATAGCCGCTGTTGTCCTAATGTGTACACAGCGGTTCAACGCCCTCCGGAACCGACATCGACACCGACTCGCTTCTAATTAAAGTATATTTTATTGTTCCCCTCACTGGGCTATCGACACTCGCGCCGGCGCACGAATGCGGGCGAATAATTATAATTATATTTTATTTTTATTCCATTTTATTAATAACGCCGCGACCTTCCTGGCTACATTATTGTTTGCGCGTCTGTGTGTGTGCTCCGGTACATATGTAATACGATTTTCCCTCGGAGCGTGTGTGCGTCGTCTATGGGTAAGGAGTTTTTGTGATAGGTTTATTCAACTGTGTTTCTTTATACTAAAACTCGATATCTATTCACTTTGTTGAACAATGGGCTAATTAACATTGTATCTAATCTACCATGTTATTATAATTATTTATCTTTATATTTTTATTGTTTAGACGAAGAATAGTATCGACGAGTGCATTCTCTCGGCGTCGACTCTTTATAAACATTTCTTTCGCCGCTGGCAGAGTATGGGATCGAATAGATATTTTACGATCCTTATTAATTCGACTACTTACTCTTTAATAGAAGGCGCTTTCACTTACCGAAAGGACATAGTACGTTACACTTTAATAAATACCCATAACTTATTATTATGGGTACCTATATAGGTATGGTATATTTATTATCATAATAAGGTATTACGTTAGAGCGATTGAACATTAATTAATACTTAATCATTTGGATAAAGTTCCTTAGATAGTAGCGTGAAATAATTAAAGTTTATATAAAGTTTTCATACAATAAAAGTTCCACACAATTTTTTCTCGTAACATTTCAATACATTAAATATGAAAATCGATAATTTTTTTACATTACTCCATCCCTAATTATATCGACGTTAGCGCCGCCGCCGGGTGTTGCTCGCGCTAACAATTTTTGTCACTTGAACGCTAAATGTCAACTTGTCAGCTTAACTATTGTACCAGTTACGAATTATGTCAAATTAATGTAATTTTGTCGTATATAAAATACATTAAATAAGTATTTGTTGTTTATATTGTGTTAAGTGGTCTATTTCCGATCACACGAGGTTTTATCCTGTTGCTACCGTTCAGTGTTAAGCCTTTATATAACATTTATATTTGGCAATCTATAGAAATATAACAACGCCTAAGAATCTGCTTATTAGAGCGTGCTTTTCTCGAAAACTACCCTACGGATTTGAAAGATACTTTAATGTGATAAAATTTATTTATTGGGGTGGATAAAAACCTCACTTTACGGCACTTAGGTATTAGAGGAAAATACAAAAAATAATCATCATTGACGAGTCTCGAATTTTAGAGGGATTAAACATGATACTTATGTCTAGTGTTCTGTGCTGCTAGCAAGTATTAGCTAGTCTATACTAATATAATAAAGCTGAAGTGTTTGTTTGTTTGATTGTTTGTTTGTTTGAACGCGCTAATCTCAGGATCTGCTGGTCCGATTTGAAAAATTCTTTCAGTGTTAGATAGCCCATTTATCGAGGAAGGCTATAGGCTATATATCATAACGCTAAGACCAATAGGAGCGGAGTCCACGCCGACGAAGTCGCGCGCAGAAGCTAGTAATAAAATAAATCACAATAAACAACTTCGTACATCCAAAGCATCATTCAAACGAATGAAGCCATGTGCTTCATTCGTCATTGACAATATACAAAAAGTAGAATGGTTCGGATCACTATTAATTTAGTCAATTAAGTGTCTTACGAAAGTCGATGATTAAATAGTCTCTTTTTTGTCTTAACGTCGGATATGGCTTGAGATGAGTGTGGGTGATGTACGCTTGTTAACAAACTTGCGGACTGCACGCCGACGACACGTACGTCAAAAACTTTCGAACGAACATTAATAAATAAACAGCCATTCATAGGTTCTGAAACAAGTTTCGAAACATTTTAATTTGTATTTAGTTGTAGAGATCTTATTACAATTCTGTTTAATATTTCGGGACTTATAAGACGTATTTAAGTTTAAGGCTCTAAAAGTAATACTAACTACTTTCCCGTTAACTGCTCGACAGTTTCGATATTTGTTCATATATCGTGCACTTAGTATTATCTCACACTACCATAGAGAGCGTTAGATGCACTAGTCAATCGAAATAAGTTTTATGGGACCTTTTAATGAAGTACTGAAAGCAATACCAAAGTTAACTTGACTTTATGGTAATTAGAAAGTGTAATCAAATATCACAAGATACTTAAGTTTGATCCTTACGTCAATAATTAAAAATATAGTACAAGTCGAACGTGCCGTGTACTAGTAGCTTCGTGAGTGATCCGCCTTATGGCCAGCTGCCACTCGTCGGTACAGTCCTCGACAAAACCGTATCGTTGACCGTATTAGTACACGCAACTTTACTTTTTATCTCAACCCCATAAGCTATAATATCCCACAAACGATATCGCGGAAACGTTCCTTTTCGTCCTCTTCCGGTTCGTTGGAATGGGAACGTTTTTATGGACATAAAATAACTCATTAGTCATATAATTAATATGTATATGTATATACGTTAACTGTTCCTTGCTAATTATTGTTTTCCATTTGTCGTTACTCGTTCCCGGTGCATTTTCTTCCTATTATTTCGTATCAAACTCGTGCCACTTTTACCGCCTCTCGTATTTAATTGCGACATTTTATTCTTTACTCTTTTCTTAATTGTTATAATTATAACTTTTGCGGCGATGCTGCGCGATTGCCGGCCTTGGGTCGTCGTGATATACGGTACTAATATATTGCAAGATATATTTATATAAACGAATTCAGATAATTAAAAGCCTGTCTCGTTTCTGAGCTGTTTTAAAATATGCGTCTCGTAAAATATGCTGTCGAGATTTTAACTTTTTAGTGGATACCGTGCTATAATACACATTATGGCTTATTATCGCTTTGATAAATATTTTATTGTTGCTTTCTTGGTCTTTATAATTTGTAGCGTGATACGTATTTATGTTTTTAATTTATCGGTTGAATGTTTAGATTAGTTTAGATTTGAACTGTTGTTTGAATAAATTTATTTTACTATTTCGTATGAAGTCGCTTTGTCAAACGAGGAATAAATAAATAAGTAGCCCGCGTGCAACTTTATTCGTGACGCCGACCTTGTTATTATATATTGTTTTGCAGTGGCAACGCTTCCCGCGTCCGCAAGACATTACACCTGTCACTGTAGACTCTCTTTAATCTCCTTGTTAAAATATATACTATTTGACGCATGCGTATTCGTTCAAAGAATCCGGCGTCGTATCTTATTTTCATGAGCGATAAACATAAATCTTTAGGTTTTTAAAATTAACGTTTCTGTAACAATTATTTCAAGTCGTGCCGCAGGAGTTTGGTTCTGTAATATTTATTATGTCTATATTTATTTTTGAAGTGAAACTTCTTTAGGCGCTTGAGGGATAAAATTCAGTAATTGGATGGGTGACCGCCTGGGAACTTAACTTCTGACGTGTACTTCTATACAAATATTTAATCGATTCTCAAAAAAATTGTTTATCGAATATTTTTCTCTATTAGAATAATTAAAAGATACCATGTAATTATTGCAGTCTTAATCACTCGAATACATTAAAAAAAATAATTAATTGTGAATATAAAACCTATGGTTTATTCTCATATTAAATGAATGTAATCATTATTTATATAAGTAAAGCTTAACCTTTACCTTTCGATTAAGTGTGATAATTATATTTTTTTTCAGATTTTTAATGTCTAGTACAATGGGTACTTCGAAGTGTTGTCATTCAAAAATGATCCTTATTGCTTTGAAGTAAGATACTGTAATGTGTTTAGTTTATATGATCGTGGCCTACAAAGAATGTTGTAAACGGAAAAATACCTACGTATTATATTTTATTACACGTAATTGTATATTATACTCGTATATATATTTTTTTTACAACAGTAAAACTCAATTACGTTTCGAGTGTGCAATAAATTTTCGTATATATGTTTACATTTTATTGTAATTTCAGACAATATGAATGTTGTGTATTTTATTTTTATATCCTTCATATGTTTTAAATAAATTAACGTAAATATACATTTATGTGTAGATGTGTTATCTTACTAATTACCGAGTTTTTAAGATTTAAAGCGGTAGAGATTTCTGCGGGCCTTCGTCGGTGTATTTCAATTTGCTTGTCGGAGGTGAAGAAAGACGACTTAATATTAATGTAATGATCTGGATTTGATTTGCTTATTTTTTGAAAGCCCGTAAATAGGCTGTATAGTAACACGATATAATCTTTAGACCGAAGCAGAGTTCGTAAGCGAAACCGCTGCGCCAAATAATAAAAAATTACCTATAAAGACTCGCGTAGTGCATTAAATATTGATTATTTATTACATTATGTACTAAAAGTGTTTACAGATAAAAAAAGACAAAAAAAATAAATAAGATTTCTATTTATTGCCGTTTTAATCTTTAATCGGTAATTTGTAGTTGTCAGTAATGATTTCATGGTAATTAAAAATGTAATTAAAAATATAAAGTCGCATGAGTCACTTCCTCGTCGGAAAATTACTATCAAAAAAATATTAAAACGAAACGTAAAGATAAGTTTTATTAATTAGGAGCCGTAACGCATCGCCGGACGCTAAGTCTGTACGAGTCCTTTGAAAAAAATAATATTGAAAACTTTACAATAAATAATATTCGTTTGCCAACATCGCGGACATTTACATTATGCGGGATAATCTCATTAATATTTATGACGAAATAAAAATAAATTATCCTGGCGTACGGTCGTCCACGAGGGCCCGCTACCTGCCCGCCGCGCGGCGACTTTATTTCCTCGACGGTTAGGGGTACAGTCGCTCGCGTTACTTCCTCGTTTGTCGTTATCAAAGTCCACATACGTACATTCATGCATTTTTTCGTTATGTACTCAGAAACCCTTTCATTTTTCTGTTGTGAGAATAATAGGCACCTAAGCGATGTGCAGGTGCTCCGTGCATTAATATGATTAAGGGGCGAGGGTACTGAACTTGCGAAATTTAGTTTCACTATCTCGAGTAAGATAAACAATACGTTTCAGCTGGGATGTGGAGTGAAAAATTTTAACTTTACGTGTTGTGACAATTCCTTAAAACGGTAATTTAGATACGCCGACTCGGTCAAAATTATCAAATTTCCGTTTGCTCCCAACATCAGGAATTGTCCTAGTTAAGCGTATAAAAGCAACGATTGTCGCTAGCCTGCCTTTGACGTATTAATACCTACGTACGTGGCTGCATAATTCTGCGCCGCCTCGCCGGCCTCGGCCGTCACTGACGCAGGAACGAAATACAACATTCAAATGACTAAGTAATGTAATAGAATAATAAATGATAACATCCGCGTTAAGAGAACTTACGGGGCATCATTTTATATTTAAGCGACAACAATGGGCCCGGCTTTTATAGAGGCAAGTATTATTTTACTGTACAGTCGGGTAAAAAAGTCCGAGAACAAAGTCTCGCCGTGGAACGTAACGTGTGCACTCGAGTGCGCGTCAAAGCCGGAGAGACGAGCCTCCGACGACTCTTCGAATTTTAACATACTTCAATTTTCCGTGGCATTTAATTCTGTTAATGCAATAAAACGCTGCGTCTCCATTAAGACTTTTTTTCACGATGGTCCTTTACGACAGATTCGTTCCGACGTTGGACAATTAATATTAATTAAGATTTAAATTGGTCTAATTACATAGAGCCCCGTTCATCTTCCAGCTAGCAGGCGATTCTTTGAACGCAGACAAAGGAATATTGTACAAACATGTTTTTAAAATGCACGAATCTGTGAGTCTTATTCGACTTAGGCTTTGTATCGTAACGCGTGTAACTATCATCGAGTGCTTCGTTTCCTTACAAGGCTCGTCGTCGATGCGCTTACAAAGTACGAATTGTCCACACGATGATGTTTCTTGTATTTAAATACGAGAACTAATTAGACACATAAGACGTGATTTACGATTCCATTATGACGCTTTTTGGTCGCGATTCATGGAGTCTGAGTGTTTGTGGAGGCCGACTGTTTTTATACGATGCGTGGACATCGACGGAATATGAAAGATGGATATGAAAGATAAATGGAATCGATTTATATTTATGGTGAGAGATGTCTTTATTAAAAATTATCCACCCCGTTTATGTTGTACCTGTATAAATTTATCGCTACTCGCATTTTTATTTTTTTAATAGAATAATTGTTATTTAACAAAATTTTTATTTTTTTTATATTTAGACAACATACACACGGTCGTCTGTTTCTAAAGTATAAGCAACTTAATGTTTGTGTTATAGGTAACAGCACTAACAGCCGACTGGTATAGATACATATTTTTTTTTACCGACTGGTATAGATATTTATGACATGGGTTGTAAAATATTTACAATAAATTGTTATTTCGTGCAATTTAATTAAAGCATGCGTAATGTCATAAAACAGTTAACCTATTGGCTAACAGCTATAAGGTATTTGAAAGATATAGAACTATGTAAAATTATTATTTTGTAACGCTTTTACTATCCCTGCGACTTTGTTTGACGTGCCTATAGATTTCTGTGTTATACCTATTTACTTTAAAAAAAAACAAATTAGAAAAAATAATCGTTAGCTTTTATCTAAATAATAGTATTTTAAGTTAAATGTAAATAATATTTAATAGAATAAGTAAATTTATGTTTAATTTTTTGTTACAGGTAAGTGATTATTAATTAAACAATGTTCTGCAAGTCGGTAAGTGGAATGCACGAGCGTCGTCTCTATAGAACATAATGTTGAGACTGTAACCGTATTTTGATTAGTTTATATCAACATGTCGCTATTTAGTTGTGCATTTCCTGTCTTCAAAAATATGAAACATAGGTGAAGCTTTTAGCGGCAAAGCGCGCGTGGTACTGAATAAATACACCAGTATATGTTACGCCTTTCAGATTGTTACACGACTTAAACGCTAACGGCTTCTTTTAGTTAAGTGCTCTGGCTTTTTTGTGGCCGTAGCCGCAATTACCCCTTTCATTTTCTTCGTGTGCCAACGCTTTTATTTTATCCGCACCGTCTACGATACTTTTTTTATATTCACGCGTATCGCCGTAAGTTTTAATAGCGCCGACTGCACCCTTTCATCGCGGCGACAATGTACCCTGTCGCCGCAAGCTCAAAAATTACACGCTCACCTAGTGGTGTGAATTGTCTCTTAATTTGTGGTTTCACTATATCCCGACGTCAGTCGCACGTTAGTGGATCATTGAAAGCGGCAAAGCTTTGCGTCGCTGAGTTTTTCGCGCCGGATAATAGCTCTAAAAATGTTTTGCGAGTCGCGTGCCGCGCCGCGTCGTTTGTAGTCGAGATAATTTGTATGATGTCGTTATAGCGCCGGCAATAATGTGTTACGACGGTGTCTCTATCAAAAGAATCACAAGGAGTGTTTAATTTTATTTAAGCTCGTACACGAATCGTAAAGTTTAATTTATTTCGCTGTGCCGTAACGCACGTGTAAACACGGCGCCGCGGCTGCCGCGAACGCCCCGGGCAACATTACAAATTGTATTACACGTTTTTTAACATAAATCGGTCACAAGTATTTATCAAATTATTTTGTACATAGGTACGATATTTGCGAGGCAACGACGTTGACTTTCGTCTCGTCGTAGATGACAACACTAGCACCGAATCCGGTTGATACATAGGCTTGAACAGGCACGAAAGGATGACGACTACAGAAAGAACGCGTCTCGCATCACACTATTAAAACGGTGCGCTCCCCCAGGTCACAAATCAACATTTCTTATAGGCAAAGAGTCACAATAATTAAGTAGCTGGTTTCCAAACATTTCGCCGGCACGCAGGAGAGGCGGCGCGGGGGCGCGGGGCGCGGTTGCGGTGTAGTGCCTTAATTATGACATTTCAGTGTTAAATCTCATTTTAATGCGACGTATGACGCTCTCGGGGCGCGGCCCGCTGAAAGGCCCTCTCATTAAATTAGTCCGGCGGTTGGAGCACTATGAATTTACTTAGCTCACGCACTGATTCACGTAAGTGTGAAACTCGCGCTCTCAGCCCTTCTGTGAATTAGCGAAACACTGCCTGAATGCCTTCTATGGGGCAATAACAGTAGTATTTTTTATGCAGCTAATTTTACTTGCACGTGCGCTCGCTGTGGACGTTTTCAGGTGGCGCGTTTTGCTGATTTTAATAAAACCTTTTTCAAAGTTAGTTATACGATTTGCTGGTTAGGCCGCTGCGTGGTTGTACTTGTGCAAAACTATGCTATTGTACACGCTCGCTTCTATGGACTGTATTCACTGTTGTGCTTGTGTGTTTTGCTATTTCTTACAAGTTTTAAGGAACGAGAGCTACAATTGCTGTTGTACCCTGAAATGAGAGAATTGATTTGTTTATTTTTGTCATTTTCTTTGTAAATAGAATCATTTAAACTCAAAAAAAGTTATAGCGATCTAGCCAGTGATACACATCCGATAAAAGATTATTTAATACGATATATATGTATAGTAATATAGTACATACTACTATGTAGGCACGTACTATGGCTTAATTTTTTTAGCCTACGAATTCTGTCATAAAATTTATAATAAAAATTAAATTAAATTGGTAATAAATTAAAAAATTTGTCAATAAACAAATTATTAATTTTCTAAAGGTTTTCTAACCGAACTGGTCGATATAAAAATTATCCTGTTCAAATAAATTTAATCATAACTAACGTATAGGTATTGCAATGGTTGAAAAAAAATATTAAAACGGTTTTTTTTTAGAATTTAATAGAAATTCTGAAATATTTTCGCACGCAAGACCAGTTCTGTAGTCTGTTCCACGAAGGTTTAACCTGTGGTAATTAATATAGTTTTAGATATGGTAACACTAAAAAAAATGTCATAAAGTTCAAGGATACATGTTTTTGATGGATGTTTGACCCGTAACTAATAAAACTCTTGATTCCTCTTCTAACATTATCTACGTATATTTACAATTGGCTCTACAAAACATCATAAAGCATTTTTTTTTTAACTTACAATAGGTATTATTATTAAAGAATCAAACTAAATTAGCACTAGGTATAATGGGGATGTAGGTACCCAAACTAAGATTTTTGAAGATTTTGAACAATGATTTAAATCATAATATGAATGTCTATGTACCTATAGATGCTATAACAAAATACCTACAACAGTTATTTATATGAAACTTGATGAGTTTCTAGATATAAGTTATATATATAGTATCCTAGATCATAGTATGGACCCAAGTCACTCCGAATACCATTCAAATCCATTCATCGTTTCATTCAGTTGTTTGACGTGAAGCGTAGGCTAAACACAGATAGACAAAAAAAAGGTGTTTGTATCAGTTCCGACACGACGCTGGAGGTTAGTCCTGATGACCGATACCGTGATACCGTGATATTATAAAAAAATGCGTCACATGTCACAAGTGAAATTTCTTGGCAAACTAATTGAAAAAAAAAGCCAACGTCATTCGGTGTTCCCAGGCGGTCACCTATCCAAGCAATGACCGCGCGTGACGTTGCAACGTCACCGTCCCGCGCGTTTCATCCGTAAAAATTTTACACTCATGTGATTTAAAGAAGTTTCACTTTAAAAAAAATATTTTATTCGTTTCTTACGTTGCGCGGTAAAACTTTTCTTTCAGTCCGGAATCAGGAATCTCAGGAAAGGTCTCAGTTACTGATACACACGATTTCATCCGCAATTTTTTTTTTCAAACAACGTGTCGTAAATCGTTTTTTAAGGAGTAGACTCCAAAAAGTTTAAGTTTTGTTCTCTAAAAGTTTTATTTTTATTTTTTATATATCTGTAATGTACAGAATTAACCTGGTAAAGTTTTATTACGAGTATGTAATGAGGTCGCGTCGTAATTTTTAAGCAGCGTCATTATTGTATTATAGTAAAAATACGTCGCAGCAAGTTTTACTATCACGATAATTACCTATAAATACACACGTTGTATGAAACTTGTTAAACTGTTATTAAACTTAAACAACACTTCAGAACTAATTCCGTATTGTAATTATACTTTTGTAGATTTTATTATTAGTTGAGAATCTTTTATAAATAATTAAAGATAATTTTACAATAGTTGAAAAAGATGATTGGAAAAGTTTTTTACATCTTTTCTTTTATTTGACTGTAAAAAATGTACCTTTATAGATATGGTATGAGTGAAGTAAGAACATAAATATTCTATACACTCAAATTGCAAATATATACCTATATATATTTCATCTGCAGTAAATTGTACGTAAATTATTTCAACACAATACAATATTTTTGTGTCAAATTGACATTGTTAGGTTGTTGAAGCGAAATTAAAATTTAATTTTAATTTTACAAATAGCTGACTAATTGTTGAATATTACAGCTATTATGAACAACTACTCTTTACTATCATTTTAGTACAAAAAAAGCCTCATGACATAGAGTTAATGGCGAGCGCGTTTTTAAGTGAATTACAGTCTGATCGATTAGAATTTTAGAATGATGTACGTACGGTCAATAATACCAGCAGCCAAATGAAAAATCTTACATAGTTTTAACTGTGTAACTGAGGTAGAGCACAGCAGGAAATTACCTGCTCAAAATATGGAGCAGCCCGACTGGGGTAGTACCTCGACCTTACAGAAGACCACAGCTAAATAATACTGTTTTCAAGCAGTATTGTGTTCCTGTTGGTGAGTAAGGTGACCAGAGCTCCTGGGGGGGATTGGGGATAGGGTCGGCAACGCGCTTGCGATGCTTCTGGTGTTGCAGGCGTCTATAGGCTACGGTCTTACCATCAGGTGAGCCGTACGCTTGTTTGCCAAACTAGTTACATAAAAAAAAAAGTTTTGCGCTTAAAAATGTTACTAATCTACGTTTTTTTAGGTTAGCTTACGTTTGTTATGATAGGCTGATAAACATTCTAGTATTACCTAACATTTATTTTTATCACTATTAATTGTTACTATTAAATTAAAATAAATTTATTCATTTCATAAAATACACAATAGAATATGTTGACGTTTTAGTCAAATAATAATTTTAAAAAGCCATACTGTAATTCTAATTTTTTTTTGCATACATATAATCCGTTATCGTTACCCCTTCGATCTTCTTTTAGCCGGGATACGTATAGATTGCTTGTTTTATATCCCGCTCGGAATAATTATAATGGGTGCGAATGAACAATAGGGGAAGAATTTAATGTGAAATATAACTTGTGGGGTTCGTTGAGTAAAGTATGTGCGCAGTGCATCTATTTGAGCTCTCTGCGCAGACGACGAGCGATACGAGTTGCAAGCGCGACCTCAGAGCAGAGGGTCGCTGGTATCGATTGCTATGTAACAATTTAAAATATTTCCTTTTTTGAATTTATAATAACGCGAGTTATTGCGCCTTTGTTGTTCGGACTTTGACGATGTCATTCTCTTAATTTATTTTAAAACAAGATGGTTCGGTGAACTTCGTATCACTAACATATATTTGTGAAAAATATACACAAAACACTTTCTTGACGCACCTATAAACATTTGACAACCAATTGACAACGTTTTTGACAAAAGACATTAAATTTCCCCGCTAGGAACATTTTGTATTGGAAAATTAAATCGTCGTTTTTAATATTTTCCGTTACATATTATTTATGTTTCTCACCGTTTAAACCTCCCCCGAACTTCCACAAACATTACCTACAAGATCAAAATTAGCTAAATCGGTCAAGCTATTCTTGAGTTTTAGCGAGAGTAACGAACAGCAATTGATTTTTACAAGCTTTTATTTAACTTGCAATGTATGTATGTATGTAAATTTAATGTTTGTTCGGATGAAATCTTGCAACTCAATTTTGAAGCAGATATCTTCAACCAATTGAGCTGAAATTTTGTATACAGGTTCAATTTGGATAACAATGCATGATTTGTATATATGTATGTATGTATGTATGTATGTTCGGGTGAAATCTTGCAACTCAATTTTGAAGCAAATATCTTCAAGCAATTGAGCTGAAACTTTGTATACAGGTTCAATTTGGATGACAATGCATGGTTTGTATGTATGTATGTATGTATGTTTGTTCAGGTGAAATTTTGCAACTCAATTTTGAAGCAGATATCTTCAACCAATTGAGCTGAAATTTTCTATATAGGTTCAATTTGGATGCCAATGAATGGTTAACTTTATGACGTCATTCTAAATCCAATATGGCGGCATATCCAAGAGTGCGGACTAGTTATTTTTAGTGTACTTCTACAATATGGGTATCAAATGAAAGGGCTTGCTAAGAATAATTCGAATAAAGTGACGTGATAACCGACTAAAAAGTCAAAAATAAATTAAAAGTAAAAAAACCTTTTTTAAAAACGAGCTTTTATTTGAATGCACTAAAACGAAAAAAATAAATTTTTACTTCAAAACTTTTACTATCTACTTATAAAGTCATTACACATAATCTATATGATATAAAAGCTTGCTACTCAATTGGTTGCTTCAAAGTTGAGTTGCAAGATTTCACCAGAACATACATACATGCACACATACAAACCATGCATTGTCATCCAAATTGAACCTGTATACAAAATTTCAGCTCAATTGGTTGAAGATATCTGCTTCAAAATTGAGTTGCAAGATTTCACTCGAACAAACATTCATTAAAGCTACATACATACATACATACATTGCAAGTTAAATAAAAGCTTGTAAAAAAGCATTACACACACTACCGCACTCACAGTCTCACATACGCATATTATACTATTTGTTGATTGTCAAAGGCTGTAGTCAAATTGATTTTTTTTTAAAAAGGTTCATTATTTTCATAATTTTTTGATTTTTTTTAATTTAAATTTTTAATTATGGTCGAATTTCGACCTCTGGACGACCACTAGTAATTATAAATATATGCAAATTAAATATAACTAAGCAAATAAGTGTAAATATAAACATAACAATATGCTCAAGAAACGATGTGTATGTATACTGTTTCCATTAAAGGATTAATTAATTATTGTAAAGGAAAAAAAAACCGTCAGCGTCGGACCACGTCCTAGGTTTACTACGCAGTCACAGGACTGTCGATCTGTAGTTTTAATGTAAAATCGCCTGTGGTAATGATAATAATGCATGCATGTTTAACAAAAGGCATGGGCATTTTGAACCCGTGGATGTTTATTTAAATTTAAAAAAAATAATATTAAACTATAGATACGCATTCGCTTCTATATTAAACAAAACAAAAAAACTCTTGTAGCATTTTAACGAAATTATATAATTTTTTTACGTTAATTTAAAGTAAATAACATCTTCAAGGTCTTTACGTTAGTGTAACCGGATCTTCGGTTATTAATGAAACTAAGTATATATCGTAGACAGGAATCAAACTGGCGACCCGTATCGGTTTTCATGAGAAACTGACACTAGTAGTATATTTTTTATGTCATCGATAATATGATGTTCGTTTATCTCGTTAACACAAACATGCAATTTAAAACTGCTAATGTGTTGTATGAAGTATGACAGACAAGACACCATTAGCTATAACCATATTTTGCGTATATAAATTATATTATAGTAAAAAGGTCTGTTATGTTAAAAATTATTTCAGTAATAGAAAATTAGATTATCGGGAAAAGTCGGGAAGCTACAAAGTACAATATAGAAACGGACAAGAAACGCAAACACGGTTAGATTCGTTCGTGGGCTCATCCAGACTGACGTGACTGACCTAGGTCAGTCCGGGTACGGGTCTTAGGCTCACGCCTCTCCGCCCGAGCTTTTCCTCACAGGGGGACTTCGCCCCCTGGGTCTTGTGTTTTGGCCCGCCGGGTCTGGGCCATACCTACTGTAGGCTATGGCCTTAATCAATGATTTTCTTGTAGTTGTCCGATGGTTGTTACTTCATCTTCTTGTTCGGGTACTCGTGGACACCCGTGGGGGTCCCAGGTGTCTTGTTCGTCGCGATCTTCGTTGTCGTCGCCACCAGCGGCGATGTTGGGAGTCGGCGGTGACAGCAGGAGCTCGCGAGGTAGGGAACGACCGTCTGGAGGCCTGGCGTGTAGAGGTGCTTATACCGTGAAGGTGTGTGCACGCGCTCCTGTCCGCGCTAGCGAACATAGCGCGTGCAAGGCGTCGCACATACTACTAGATTATCGGGAAAAGTCGGGAAGCTACAAAGTACAATATAGAAACGGACAAGAAACGCAAACACGGTTAGAGGCGTGAGGGATCGCCTAGTTGATAATTCAAATACTAGATGGCGCTGATCGCTTTTAAATCGCGATGACGTTAGCACTAACTCGTAGTATGAATATTTTCTGAAAGACCGTCCTGGATCAATCGGTTCAGTAGTTTTTGAGAATTTTTGTAGCCGATTTTAAAGACTTCTGAGTCTTTAGATAGGCTTAATATATTAACACTCCCTGCTGCACGCGACTTCGTCCTCGTGAATATAGGGTGTTAGGGATGTTCATGTAAAAAAAAATATCGAATTATGTATTATTATGTTATATCGATACTTTCAACTTTGCAGTTTGCGTATTCGATATATCGCAAAGTTGAAAGTATCGATTTTAAAATATCGATATATTTATTATATGGAGTCTAAGATGTGTGGCAATGTCTCAAAATCTAGTACTACAAAGATTCTATAAGCAGTGGCTATTGTTGCCGACCTGCTAAACTCTCCCGGACGCCCCTCGATATTTTTAGAAATATCGATTTATATCGCCCAAAACTAGCGTGAATATGAACAATTCCGTCATAACAGTGAAAGAATTTTTCAATTTGGACCAGTACTTTCTGAGATTAGCGCGTTCAAATAAACAACCAAACACACAAACTCTTCAGCTTTATATATTAGTATAGATTATACGTCTGTGTATGTATTACATATTAGTTGAATATAAGTTTATAATGAATCGTTTCTACAATCTGTAATCTATATTATATATAACGTAAAGCTATTTAAATAAAACCAATTTAGTCTTTAGGGTACGCACTCAATATTACATACATACTAATAACATACATATAAATTACATACATACATACTAATTATAGATAGATTAATTACCACATTTTTTTTTATTTTTTATTTATTAGGTTAAACAACGATTGTTTACATTACTTCATTAAAATATTCAAATGAGAAAAAAAATCGTATTTAAATGTAACAAACACTTACAGGCTAACACCACATACGTACACAAATTATGGTTGCACTCAGTGATAATAATAAATAAATTACTAATGAACAATCCATACTACACTAAAATTGAAATTAATTAAATCGTGGTAATATTATTAACAAATGACTATTGAATTACAATGTTCCTAAGTAAGAGTAGTTGTTATTTAAAAAAAAAGACAACATATAGCTCAAATATAAAATATAAAATGCATAATATAAAAATTGTAGATTATATATATAAAAATCCCCTATAAATGTAACAACAACTAGTAGGCCTACACTTAAAATACAAATATCCTGGCTAAACCACATAATACAATTAATAACTAATAATTATTAATTAATGAATTAAATTAAATTAAAACGTGCTAAATTTAGGAATTAAATAAAGTAAAATGAAATTATCCAAGAATAATAAACGAACATAATTAACATTAATCAATACGCCATCACAACTTCAACAAACAGTTACAATTGAAGGAAATTAGTGCATCCAAAAGTTGATAGAAAACTGACGCAGGAAAACTAGCAGTTCACAACAAAACTCCATACCTTTCTAGACTTTATGATTTACAGAATTATGGTTGCATCAGATAATACAATAAATAAGTAATAACAATTAATATCAAGTAAAGGTAGACTCACATTAGATCACATCATAATTTCATCATTACAATCATTATAACAGTTTCAACACAGTAAAACAAGAACAGCAACACACAACAATAAGATACAACTCTTGACGTTTCACAATAATTAATAAAAAACTAAGTCACATAATAAATTAAAACTTAACAAGATCAACAAATCGCATTCCATTAACAAAGTAACTGACATTATATAAAAAATAATCTTATTGGTCGGTTGTAAGCAGCAGCAGTGACCGAAAATGCAACAAAACATGCATTAAAAACGACTGGATATGGCATGGCATTTATTTAATGAAGTTAATACGGTGTTATGTTTATTTTACATTGCCGAAATGAAATAGTAAGACTCTAGAAATCTAATGATGTCCACAAATCACGTCAGACAGGTACATAACTAGGTAGGTACGTATTATTTGTTTCGATAGAATTAAAATTGCAGCTCAGTTTGTGTCTAGACAGATATTATACTTGATTTTTATTTCGGAATTTCCTTTCATGTTCCGCTTTTTATATTATTATTAAATATATATATATATATATACATTATATATATATATAATCAATATAATAAAAGGCAATATAATCAATCAGTCAAGCCTTTATAGTGGTCTCGTATGTAATCACTGTGTAGTAAACAAGTCTACGTTAAATATTTAATATACATTTTAGCTTTCAGTAACAAACAATAACTACTAAACTATATAACAATAATAACAATAATTTTTTTCTTTACCCTTCTTTCAGAATGGCCATTTTTTCCATTTTCAGTAGCGTTACCATTGAGATTAACATTGGAAAGTATAACTTCGTTACCAATTTTTATTCCGATGTAAAGCTAAAAGGAAACCATATTTCTGCATTTGCGTCCATGCATCCCCATGACTAGGAGCTCTGAAACATTTTGGCACGTACACCGCCTCCTTCCGCAGCTTTTCGTTCAATTTTTTTTATTATTATTCAACCCGTGACCCAGACTGTCTGCCCGCTCCATTACCATGGTAATGTACGCCTTGAAAACTATTCTATTAATATCGAAAATGAACAATATCATTTATCAATAAAAAGTAAGACTTACGTTGAAAGGTAAAAAAATTGGTATTTTGTATATAACTTGTATGGAGTACTATTTAACATAAATAATTTATCATAATGCCTAATTAGTAACCACCGAGACGCAATTAGTCTTATCCTGTTTGTGATTTTATAAACAAAGTAGACGACACACGCGATTTCGTCTGAGATGACGTTTATTGCACCTACCCTGTTAATACGTAGCGTCACAACAAACAATATTTATATTAATTTCTGAAACCGAGTGAGATTATTAATAACATAAATAATACCGAATACTTACATACACAGGTACAAAAGTACATACAAATAAAACTTTCAGTTGAATAAAATAGGCTTATAAATTACACTGGACATTATTGCAGTCCTATTTACATCTGACGATTGTCATTGATATGTAATAGGCAAGGCGATATCATTATAAAATTACCTCTAATAGCGCATCCATTTTCTATACAGTGATGTGCTTTCGTATTATTATCGATTTTCGTTGTTACGATAATTGTCTGTCTAAACTATTTTATTTAAATTGCACTATACTTATTAGTAATTTCATTTAAATCAGTATTCGTTTCTAGCTTATAATAACGTACTATACAACAAATATCACGTGTTATTGATGTGCCAATGTGTATAATTTATACAGATATGTTATCGTGTATGATATAATGTAATAGACATTCAATTAATTAAAACGTAAGCCGAAATATATTTAATATTGCTACAAGAATAAAGTATCGATAAGTCCCGCGAACACTTCAGGCATTAAATATATCCAGAATTGGTTTAGTCACCGTATATTAGGTATTAAAGAAATGAATCTCGATCGCTGCTCCACTGAATAATTTATGGCGAATGCTACCGGCCTTCACGTAATAGCCGCCTGACATTTACTCGCTACCAAAACTACTTGATTACCAAGAGAATGACATTTTTAAACAATTCCTATTTATTATTTGATTTATTGCAACCATGTTCAATACCTTTATTACGCTCATTGTCTTTATTTATAACTTCTATATTGTATGACGTTTATCTTTGTAAAATTTAATCAATAAAGATATTTCTGAACGTACGAGTATTTTAACAGATACTAGCTTCTGCGCGCGACTTCTTCGGCGTGGACTCCACTCCTGTTGGTTTTAGCGTGATGATATATAGCCTATAGCCTTCCTCGATAAATTGGCTATCTAACACTGAAAGAATTTTTCAAATCGGACCAGTAGATCCTGAGATTAGCGCGTTCAAACAAATAAACAAACAAACAAACAATCAAACAAACAAACTCTTGAGCTTTATATTAGTATAATAGATTATGTGTAAAGCGTCGATTAAGGGTGTTGCTTTGGGTTGCAATTAAGTTTTGAAAGGGCGAAATGTCGCGACCGCATGCGACTAGTAGATACATACAGTCCTACATGCGACATACAGAAGCGCCTTGTTCGAAGATCAATTTAGTGATCGTGACAGACGGACGAACGTATCGACGCATGCTCGGGAACGATAGTACAGATATATCACAAACAAGAATATTTGCCAACGCACTTTTCGAGTATTAAATAAAATGTTCGTATACTTTTTCAAATATCTATTAAAACGTATGGACGTTTTGTTCGATATTGTTATACATCAATCGATTTCTGCGTTTTCACATTCGAAATTGGTTAAGTATTTTAGATATATATTGAATTTTTTTTGCCCATTGCTGGGCAGAGGCCACTTTTCCCATGTAGGAGAAGGATCAGAGCTTAATGCGGGTTGGCGGATATATTCCCTACTATGAGTAACGATCGCTATCAGGTGTACATGATAACAACCGGGGCTGACAGCTTAACGTGCTCTCCGAGGCACGGTGGACCTACAAGGACTAACAACTAGACCGGAAATAAATAATTGTATAAACACAAATATCCACTCCGATCGGGAACCACACTAAACTTAAAGAGTTTAAGAGTTTTAACGTTAGGTAAATAAAATTGACTTATTATGTATAAATTATCTTCAACATGTAGGACGACCTACCGTACCCTACCTACCGTAATACCGTACGTAAAACTGCAGTCTTCAAAACGTGAGCCTACCGCGATAGCGTTCAATACAAACACTTCATTTATATATATGATTGTATATGATGTTCAAATATTTTCTCGTAGTATGCGCATTTATAGTACATATAATATTATTATGCAAACAGGAAACACTGTCAACGTTATTTAAACCTCAACGTGTACAGGAGCGAAAGCAATTTTATTTTTTTTTGAAGACGTGGAATTCCTTTGACGTTCGGCGTAGTAAAATGAATAATGGAACCGATGCACTTTTATGACGCTCGCAACTAACGTCACACATCTCCGTGCGAGGTCCCGCCGCATCAACCCGAAATTCATCTCTAAAACATAAGCCGTCCAGCCTATGTTTTAGAATTCGGGGGCTGGTAAAAATGGATGCAAAATATATGAGTCCATGTTTCGAATGTAGCGAGTTTCATATCGCACTATCGCAGACCTTCCATTAGAGCCGCTCAGAAGGTGAGCCCAAACGTTCGCCCCACACTAGCAAAAAGAATAAGCCGCCTCGGACGGTATTGATTTAATACTGGCACATGCAGTCACAGCGGCGAGGGGGTGAAAAAAATAAAATTAAAAAATATGCATAATAAAAATTTGGACGATGACTCCCCAGTCGCAGCGGACTCCGTTAATGCATTGGGGTGGAGGATCGATTATTTTTAGAATAACGCCTTCGTACGCCGCTCGGAGTCCCTTCTATTGGCATTGCGTGTAATTAATTACCAATTGTGCTGCTGACTTTCGATTTTATATTGTTTCGTCAATATTTTAGGCGGTTACGAGGCAAGTACGGCTTCGACTCGAACATTGGGACGCGTCAGTTGCATCGCGACAGTTTACAGGTTATAATAAATGTACAATAAAATTTTTGGGACTTTAATGAACCCACACGTGTTTCCAGGGTATTAAAATAATATTTTTTAAATTGATTTAGTTAAATTACATCAAAATTACTTATACAGTATTATGTAAATATATATTGTTATTGATATCTTCACGTTTATTAGTTGCGCTATAACAAAATCATTAGGTATAAAATTGAAGAAATGAAAGTCATTACGCATCTTGTATCCGCAACCGCTTGCTCTATGCGATTAAACGCAAACTTTGATATAATAATTGGTTCAATCCATTTGCCGCCGATATCGAATTTTACACGGAATTTAATTCATCATTTCACTGATTTAACTGACACGTCGATAGACCTGTGACGTTAACATTTAAATTGGCATGTTTGCAGCTTTATATAGTGGTCTCGATGTCCTGATTGCCTTTAAATTGTTTACGAATATTTAATTAAAAAATCAACGTCTGACCGAGGTGGTTTAATGGAAATTTTCAACTAAATGAAATGATATAGAGTTCATTGTTCCGTGTCTGATCTTGGGTTTCTGTCGGAGGACACTTGGTGGTGTATGTGACGTCGGGCGTGACGTCACGGCGTCAGTCAGTTCAAGATGTTATTGAGATAAATGAAAACGCCGGGGGTCGGAGTTGAGCGCTGCACCTGAATAACAATCGATCAAAAATTGAATTACCGCCTTTCACTCTTATTTTACACCGTTAAATGTAAAAGAGTGAACGATTTTTGTGACCAATCGATGTACTGCTTTATTACTAAGATATTACCCATTGTAAATAGTAATTACGCAATAAAAATACATATAATGACACACTACTTAAGTAAGTAAAAGAACAGGTACATATATACAAATTTACATCACGCTTAATTTTAATTTTTAGTTCGTAAAGTGAGTCTTAATATTTAATGTATTTGAACTTCATAAAAGTGAGAGAAGTAACATCTAAAACGATCTCTTTGTATCCTTTCAACACTCTTCGCCTCAGCTAAAGACCCTCGGTGGATAAAACGATGAGTGTAAAGAAAAGTGCACACTCTTGAAGTAACTTCCTGCGTAGGCTTTGATGGAAAAAATAGCCACAAAGTGAAGTGAACAATATTTGTTGATATTTTCAAATTAACTCACAATTGCTTGGTATAAATATTATTTTATTAAGGTTTTTCTAAAGGATTATTTTTGTTTAGTCTATTGTTTACATCATTCACTTACGTATTCGATTCCTAATATCAGGATACGTTCGATCTAATGTCGTCGAAATTATTGCGTCGGATATCACTTATTTAAAAAAAAATTGCGTGCGTACATCTCAGAAGTGAAATTTCTTTGGCAAACTAATTTAAAAAAAAAGTATTTAAAAAAACGAATTTAAAATACTTACAAAAAAAAAATAATAATTGAAAAAAAACCCAACGTCACGTCGTGTTCTCATGCGGTCAAGCATCCAAGTACTGACCGTCCCTGACGTTGCTGCGTTACCGGTCGCTCAAATTTTACCCCTCATGCGCCTAAAGAAGTTTCACTTAAAAAATGTAAGTTAAAAACATTATGAAAAATATCCATTACCTATATAAAATTATAAACTAAAATTCCTCCTCCTACAAGTAGCACAAAACAAATTAATAATTTTTTTATTTAAAGACATATTCTTCACTTCCAGTCAAAAAATTTACAAGGAAACTGGTCGTATGAATGTTCATCAAACTTATGTTTATTATAATTACTTATTGATATGTAAAGTATTAAACGAAGATTTATACTCTAAAATAACTTTTACAAAAAAAAAGAAAAACAAAAAATTTAATTAAGATCTGCCAATAATATTATATTTTATAAACTGCGTACCTACTATTTATGAGAAGAGATGTGTAATGTTCGAAGGTGCTCAACTGTACAATAAACTGCCAAAAGACGTAAATCGCTTTCTACTTTCAAGAAACTACTCAAACGCTATACAAAAAATCTAATAATATAATCATAATAATCAATAAAGTAAGCACTAAGTATTTCAATTTCATAAAAATATCAAATTAAAAATTAAACTACATGAATGTAGTTAAATTAAAACGAAACTACAAAATATCGAATTTAGCAAGGAAAAAAGAATAGTAATAATAAAAAATAAAATTTACACAAATTATATACTAACATGTAATATAGCAAAACAACTAATACGTTTGCACTTTAAAAAATAATTAAAAAAGGAGTATTAATTTTTCTTATATAATGAAACATAAAATAAATCCCTAACAATGTGACACTGTCACTTGCGCATAATTCTGTTGACTTGTATATATACTTTAACTTTAATCCTACCTTACATATTGTTTGTTTCTTGTCTCAACTATTAATTGTTTAAATATATATTGTATTGCGATGTACCGAACATATAATTTTTTGTTTAATTTTAGTTGGTGTAATTTCTCATTTAAGTGTATTCTTTTGAGGAATAATTAAACTTTAACGTTAACATTTATTGTTTATGGTAACTTATTTGCATATCCATTGTTAGATTTGATTACGAGAACTTTGTGAAACTGTAACAGAACAATGAAAATGTAGTTCTCTGTGGAACTACCTACTTACATACGCACTGCTTATGACGTTCCAAACAGTTCATTGGATAGAATACATGTACCTAACTTAACAAATTTCGTAAGTTAAATTCCGAGCATTTTTATAAATTCAGAATTCGTTTAAAATAATAGCAGCTCATTGTTTAAGATTTTTTTTAATATTATAATAACAACATAATAATCTATACTAATATAATAAAGCTGAAGAGTTTGTTTGATTGTTTGTTTGTTTGTTTGTTTGTTTGTTTGTTTGTTTGAACGCGCTAATCTCAGGATCTACTGGTCCGATTTGAAAAATTCTTTCAGTGTTATATAGCTCATTTATCGAGGAAGGCTATAGGCTATATATCATCACGCTAAGACCAACAGGAGCGGAGTCCACGCCGACGAAGTCGCGCGCAGAAGCTAGTTATAGATAAGTATGAATTATGATTTTAAAATAAGTAAATATATAACAATATAATAACTAACAAGTTATAGAAATAGTTCTAACTTCTAACACACTACTTACTTGTAGGTGCGCATCGTGTACGTTACTAAACTTTGTAATAAAATAAAGTATTTTAGATAGTTACGGTTAATTTTATAAATCGTAACAAACACAAATTCTAAAATTGAGAGCCGTATAACATTATTCATCATTGACAAAAGAAAATTAAATTTATTGAAAGCAAAAATAAATACAAAAAACAAATGTCTGCCGAATCTATCTCGAGTACGTTTATTCAAACGTTTGCATTATTTATTACATCTAAAAGTTTTTAATTATCGTGTTCTAATCGGATTAGCTCCGTTGCAGTTTACGTAATGCTCGTGCAATTTAAAACAATGCAACTAGTAGCTGTAACACAAGTTAAATATTATATATATACGTGCACAAATGATATGTACAATGATACATATTTAAGTTCGAATTAGTTTTTAATATTTGTTACTATTAATCTAATAAGTACGATTAATTATTAACTCACTACTACATAACTAAAAAGATTGTATAAAAAATAAAATTAATTTAACTTACAATTACACTTATTAATAGTTAAACTTATTTTATAAAGTAGTGTGTTAAATCATAATTACGTTATGGTCTAACCAGCCTGGCCAGGAATTTTTCGGCTAACCCGTTCGCGATTTCTTTTTAATAAAATAATATACAGTAAGATAATTTTCATCCGTTAAAAAGATGGGTAAAAGTCGTCTCCAGGTTGGAATTAGTTCTTAAGAAGCCAGAGTATCGTATTTAATTGTAAATGTGTTTTGTTTTGTTTTATTAGCAGCTGTAACGGAAAAATCAGACTTTGTTAATCCGATTCTGTATATTTTTAGATCAGGCTTTTAATGCGGAAAAAGAAACATTTTGCTGTATAGGAAAATCTTTTTTTTTTATGAACTCCGGGTAAATTTTAACTTTTACTTACTTTTTATTATTTCGATTCGGAATCGTAGCGATTCCAGGAATAGAAATTTTGTTAAAAATTCGTTTTTTATTTACCTTTTCTACTTAGATTTACTTGAATTTAAGATTACAAATGCATAGATTTTAGTAAATCGAGCATTTTTACGAACTAAACATTTCATAACACAGACATTCTGAATCTATAAACTGCATATTTATATAAAATAAAAACACGACTAAAATATGTTTTAACGGTAATATATTCGTATTTCATATTAAATCATTAAACTTGAATCTTTGTATTTAACAGTGCAGCAAACAATCATTAAACGAGCGCGCGATGACAATTAGACCGACACAGCTACGATAGCCAGCGCAACTATATCATAATACGCATTTAAATCTGTGCAACTAGTGGTCTAAAAATTCGACGGTGTCACCCCATGTCGCACGGCGTCGCGTCGGCGGCGTTGGGTTACGCACAGCATTATCCGGGACAAATATGTGGCTACGTAAAAACCGTTTAATTGGCCCGCCCGGATCATCCCGATCACCGCACTTCACGCACTAGTGATGGGACAGTTTTAAATTCGCTGACACACGGTTATGCGGGGATAAATCGTAAACCTGTTGTTTACGTGCGCTTGTGTCATGTCATGAAGTGTGAATGTTTTATGTAGTTACTCGAGTAAAGGATTAGTGCGCTTTTTAAATGATGTTTTTGTGCAATGCTCAAACTACACTTTGTGTATCAGTAGTACTTAATGCTTCAATTTGAATGTCACTGCAAGTAATACGAGTATCTATGTGTCCGTTGTGTAATGTTATTCCTAAATCTGTACTAAAATAATGTCTTAATTTTTTATTTTAATATCGAATCACTATTATCAACTGTTAATTTTCTAACTCAACTCCTAAATATCAAAGTAGTTCAATTACAAATTTGAATAGCATTATATATACACAGAGCATATAGCATTATAATTATATATCCACAGACACTTATAAATTACTTATTTTTTAAATTATAACATAGTAACAGTACAACGTGTTGAAAGGCTATGCTCGCAGTACATACATCGAGAGCGTATTAGGTAGGGATCCCTAGTACATTTTTTTAACCTGATCAGTATCAAGCTAATTTTCCGTGAGTAGCTTCATTTTGATGAGACGAACAAAAAGTTCCTCTTCGAAAACTCTCGATTGTGGTAGATAATAGAGTTAGCAGGAGGTAGAGCAGCAGTGAGCGTAGGACCGGGATAACGTACCACGCAATTTGGAGGACAATATTACCATCAAATTCTATAAATATTAAGTAACTAAAAGAAAAAAAAATCAGCTGGTTAGTAATAATTTTTAATGACCTTACGAGGTCAGCAACTTGATGACCTCGTAAGGTCATCAAAAATTATTTTTTTTTCTGATTTTTTTTTTTGCTTTTAGTTAGTTAATATCTATATAATTTAATAGTAATAATGTCCTACAAATTGCGTGGTACGTTATCCCGGTCCTACTCTCACTGCTGCTCTACCTCCTGCTAACTCTATTATCTACCACAATCGAGAGTTTTCGAAGAGGAACTTTTTGTTCGCCTCATCAAAATGTAGCCACTCCCAAAAAATTAGCTTGATACTGATCAGGTGAAAAAAATGTACTAGGGATCCCTAACTATATAGCTTGGAAGCTGTAAATAGGTTCTATCGAGTATTGACAGCGCGACATTTTTGTTTAATTCGGCAAACAACAGGTGCTCCGTCACATCACTGAACGGGACACGTAAAAATAGTGGCAAATTTGGCAACCTGTTAGCCCGCCGTGACGGGACGGGCCCGCAACTTTTACCGACAAACATTACTCGACTCCGCTCGCCTCTGAATTGTTAACACGTGTCCGAATAGAGTCCGCGCTCGCGAGTCGTGGGACTATTCCGCGCTATTTGCGCCACATTTTTCGACTAAGTCGACGTGGATATACAAACGAGCACCAGGTTTCCACTTTAATTTCGATCCGCGCGTTTTATTATTCGTATTCCTAAATAAAAGAGAATCGCTCGTCGATGAGTCCCCGTGAAAGTTTTTACGAAATAAATTTACAGAGAAACCACGAACGACGTGACGGAAAGTGGACGTCATTAATATCGAGCCTGTTCTTCGCTACTTTTTTGGTGACACTTATCGTTAATAAGATTGCCTCTCGGAAGCTACACATAAATCATAATAAGAAAAACACATCTTAATCGGTGACTTTTAAAATTAATGACAGCTCTTTAATTGTGACGAAATAATATACTTTCAGTTGTGGATTTCAATGTGATTATTATTTATGATGAAAGGTAACTAAAAAAAAATCGGGATATTCATCATTACAATATAAGGTAGTTTAAAGTTTTCGGATTATTTTTATATTCAAATGAAGACTTTTGTTATATGTCTTGATTGACATCCTTTGTTACTCGACTATATTCGCACCTACTAATGTTCCTAAAAGTACCCGTACTGTGAGCGATCTCTCAAATTTTTCTTGGTTCTCTACCGACGCACGTCGAACCAGACACATGAGCGCGCTCTGGGATATTCGATTAAGTCGGTTGACCATGTCAATGACTTGAATTTCAATTAGAACAAATTATCAAGGGATGCGCCATAGCAAACTTGATTTGCTCACGCAGCCTCTGCGCTAAGGCCCGGCCGGAGCTACGAATTAGTACGGCCTATTTTGGATTTGCAGCGGTTTTGCTCTGATATACGGTAGATACGAATAATCTATTTTCTAGTGTAGCCGAAATCTCGGTGAATTAACTCGTAAGGTATGTACAAAATTGATTGCGCCGAACATACGTATATCCAAACAGCGCAGCGTACCGCTCATTTTCAAAATATTTTAGATACATTAATAACAATTTTATCTTTACCAAAAAGTTTTAGAACACATAAAAAACTTATCATTACTTCGAAGTTAAGTCCGTTTATTTTTTGTATGTACTTTTTGCAATAATATAGATATACTTAAAATTAAAAACGTCAATACCTACTTACCTGTACAAAAGAAGAATTAAGTACAACTTCGATTTATCACACAATATAGATTAAAAATTTCTTACCTCCTCCAAGTTTCGCTTGAATCATGCGACGCACTCTCCTCTTTACCCAAAACCATTATACGTATTACCTGTTTCTATCGGCAATTCGTCCGTAGCTCAAACGTTGTACGTCATTCTCGCCTTTATGTCTTCATCGATAGGAGCTAAAAATTATCCTACCACTCATCGTGGAGCCCGACCTGCCTTAACTAGAACGAAACAATCGATACATCAATTCGAATCAGCCTTCATTAGACGTCCAATACGTTTATGTCATGTTTTCCTCTCAATTCGGATTTGAGATATATAGAAGTAGGTGTAACAAGTCACAACTTGTTAGGGAAATGGCTTTGTGTGACTTGTTAGCTAAATGAATTACTGTACGGACATGCGAGTGAAACCCAAGTGGTCAACTCGGTAGGACTTAGAGATTTTAATTGAAGGGTTCTGGTGCGGTCCGAAAATCACGTAGATATATATTTTTCGAATATTAGCAAAGAAATTCCACATTATTGTTTTTGCGTCTATCTAATAGACAAATTATGCTTGAAATAAACATTGACATTACCCAAAAAAATTGGTTAAAGTTTGTTTATAATTTTTTTTTTTAATATAATAAAGCTTAAACTTTTTGTACTACTGTTGCAAAGCAAGGAAATTCAGTCAAATAAGTGTCGACTACTTCATAAGTAAAGAATACCCTTATATAATATTACAGACTTTTATTTTATTAGAACACTCACTTAGCAAATGGATGACAATTGGTTTTAACCATACAATTACAATCATAATCGTTTGATAGTTGAAAGCCTTGAGAGATGATGACGTTTTACACTCCTCTTTCTCCGCCGCTTACACCACTTACAGGGAACAGGGGATCATTAGTAGTGTTTTGTGAAATATTAATATTTTCCACTTTAAATTATTGTTTTAATTATAACAGTTTGATTTTAGAAGCGTAAAATTTAAAGATGAGTTATTATATATATATTATGCCTGTACATAAGTAATAGTCAGGAAAATGAATTATAGGGATTTTTTTATAAGAGTAATAGAAGCCAAAACAGTTAGTTATTCTTAGAATTTTCATTTATCCTTCTGTTTAAAAAAAACTCGAAGTATCACGTAAAAATTTGTTGTAAGTTAAATATAATAGTGTAGGTTTCTTCTTGATAAACTGTCGTTTTGTAAAAACATTTACCGTTGTAAAATAGTACCTACAAGACTACAACACTGTAAATTCTAACATTCTATAAATACACAAATAATAATCATTTAGTTTAGACGTATCTGATCAATTCATTTGCGATTCACATATTCAACATGTATCACACCGGGAGTGCTCGGACGCAATTACTAAAATCGTATTATATTAATTTGATGACGTATTTCGTAGCGTGCGTCCACACTGCATGCGCGGTGGCGAGCGCGGAGGCGGTTGCGGCGGCGGAGGCGTATGGTGGCCACAGTGACGCGCGAGCTCATGTAGCGATTTGACGTATATCAGGGGTTGCAAACTATGGACGAGGATTTATTATTTTTACTAGACAGTCCAATCTTGAGATGGAAGGTGTTGAACATTAGAGATGTTGTGCACGAAATAAATAAAAACAGAAATAAGTGGTGAATTTTTTAATTTATATGACGAATTGAGATTATACCCTACAAAATTCGTATAGTGTATACTGCCATTTTACTAAAAGCAATAATATTACAACTTATACTCGTCCATTCGATTATTTTCTTTTTGACAGTTCAAGAAAATTTTAAATTAGTGACCACGAAGTATAGATACAAAGAGTCCGGACGTAATGTTGAACGAATTGTCTCAATTTAGGGGACAGAATTTTAATTTTAATTTTAATTTCCCCACGTAAAAAAAAGGTATTAACTACACAAAGCGAATACATATATAGCGACAAGACCGAAATGGTTTGATACCCCTGCCACCCGCGCATTAGATCGCTTGCTGACTAGGCCCGTAGTGTGGACAGAACGCGCGGATAGGAATGTTTGAAAACTACGCTCGTTGTATCGCTCAGTCGCTTCCGCTTTAGCGACTGCAGTGTGGACGCAAAGACGCGTTTCATATGTTCGATATTTCGCGCCCGCCGCCGCCACCGCGTTAGGCTCGCAGTGTGGTCCTAACCGTAGGATTTCTCAAATTCCGAGCGCTCGGTTATTCTCTATAAAATTCTATAATGTGCTTTTGTATGATAGGTAACATGAGCAAACTTAATAGAAAATATAGTTTCATATTTAGTTAACGTAATCATGTAATGATTAGTATTTAATTTATTTTACCCAAAATAAATACGTTTAGCTTTAATCAGAGGCTGACTCATCGTTGCTGGCAGTATTATTGAAAATTGCTTTATTGACGTGTGCGTTCAAAATGTGCATAATTATTTGTTTATTTTAAAATGTTTCAGCTCTTCATATTAACTATACGAGTAGAATAGCTATATTTTTCTTTTTCATTAAAATTTTTCTATATTTTAAGATTCAAAGTTTCAATATTACTTCCACATTATTCGACATTAATGTTAAATTGTAAGAACAGTAATTTAATAATTTATAATTATAACTCCCCCTCCTCCGTTATCTCGTCTTTTTACACAAAGATACATAAATTTTGTCAAACATTGAATAAATTGTTCATAATTTTTTTGAGACAGTCAAATTTGAATATTTCATGTCAGTAGGTGATTTTTTTGTCTCCTATTCAATCTAAGCGTCCTTGTTTTTTCCATCTATTAAATTAAAAAGAAGGTATTTTTTTATTATGACTTGCGGAGCGTGAAAAATAACTATAACACATTTTTATTTATTTTATTATTATTTTATTTAATTAAACAGAACTTTTTGTATAAGAAATGGTTCAGTTGCAACTTTCTGCTGCGCTAGCGGTCCCATGATCAATTAAGGCACACGATATGTCACAGAAATGCTTATCTCGTATTTGCGTGAGACATTTATTTTTCGTACACGTTCATTATTATTTAATAGAGGTTATTTATTTATTTATTTATTTATTTATACTTTATTGTACATCACAACTACAAATATCATTTACAGACTGTGAAGTACAATGGGCGGACTTATGGCTATTTAGCCATTTCTTCCAGACAACCCAAACTGTGAAGTACAATGGGCGGACTGTGAAGTACAATGGGCGGAGGTTAATAGAGGCTCTATTAAATAATAATGAACGTGTTTTAACATTTTGTGTTCGAACGTAATTTTGAGCAGGAAATTTCCTGCTCAAAATATGGAGCAGCCCGACTGGGGTAGTACCTTACAGAAGACCACAGCTAAATAATACTGTTTTCAAGCAGTATTGTGTTCCTGTTGGTGAGTAAGGTGACCAGAGCTCCTGGGGGGGATCGGGGATAGAGTCGGCAACGCGCTTGCGATGCTTCAGGTGTTGCAGGCGTCTATAGGCTACGGTAGTCACTTACCATCTGGTGAGCCGTACGCTTGTTTGTCGACTTAGTAACATAAAAATAAATATAGGCTTACATGTTAGTGCAATTATTTGAGCAATTAATACTTACGAGGAAACCTCGTGGGCTAATATACGCAGGAATTAGATCGACTAATCGAGTTGTAATTATGAAACACGCCTGCGAGCAGATATTTGATAACCGTAATGTTTAATGAATACAAACCTATCGAAACGTTTTATACGATTATTCTGTATTAACGTAAACGGATCTCACTTGAAAACGTCATTTGATCTCGATAGTGGTTAACTCTACTGGTTTTAAGCCCGCGGCGATTGTCGAAAAAGTCCTATTGCTGTTTCCTCGTTATTCATTTCGTTTTAATTATTTTAAATATTTTATAAAATGTAATGATCATCAAACTTCTTAACAAACCTCTGTTCTTTAGAACACATGAGTTTTCTCACGGTAAATCTGTAGATACGTAAATAACGTAACGTACGAAGAATAATTTTGATTATTGTCATCGTGGGCAACGAGCGTTGTGTGCTCAATAATCGATTCCTTTGTTCGATGTGGCCGTCGGTCTAAAGTTAAGCTATAACGAAAAAGGGGATGATTCATCAAAGCCTCGTAGAATGGAGGTCCGTAATTGAGAGCTTGTAAGCTAAATAAGTACACAGCATCGTGAAATGTTGTAGGAATCCATGCTTACTTCAATATTTGACCATTGCTTGTCAACTTGTCATATTATGTACTATTAGTCCCAATCACGAAGTGAAATCTTGTTACCGGTATGTCGATGTCAAATGATTTTAAAATTTATTGCGTATTTTTCAGTTGCGATTTTGCTGATTTAATTGTATCAAGATTTGTATAAGCGTGCTAAATTTTATTTGTCTATTCTTTTTTAACCTAATCTTTATAGATAATAATTATACCTTTGGCTTACTTTATAGGTTGCAAATAAATAGCCGAATATTTCGCTAAATATCAGAGATGAGGTTTCATTGTCCTATAACCTAATGAGCATTTCGATCAAAACTAATCTGAAGATTAATGTTGAATACGGATTAAAATCGAATCCATAAAGGTGCTTACTCGGATTTGAACCAGCGAACCCTCGGATTGGGGATCGTATATGAATCATAACATTGCGGTACCTCGAATCCGCATGAAGACGAGTTTGTCTATTGTACGCGGCACATAATGAATCAGAATTGCAAAATGTCCCCGTTGTTTACGCATCGCCACGATACTTCCTATGTCCGCTTGTTTAGATCGGAGGGGAAAAGGGGGGCTATACGTGCCCCCTCCCGCTATCAGTATTACACAAATTTTGTATACAAATTCAGCCAGCCGTACTTACACAGGTAGACATGGTAATTGTAATTCGATAAAAGCTATTGTAACGTTAAAAGGTAGTTTTGTTATAGCAGTAAGGAGATCCGATTCGAATACTGGCCTAGTTCCGGTTTGTTGCGGGTATATTAAAAAAAACGTAATAAAAAACTTGAACTATTCTTTGTTTATTGCGTAATACATAAATAATATATATTACAAAATTTCGATGAATTAAAATAGTTACTTTTTTGTGATTTGTAATTAAATAATCTTATATATATAAAAATCAATTGCTGTTCGTTAGTCTCGCTAAAACTCGAGAATGGCTGTGCCAATTTGGCTAATTTTCATCTTGAAATGTTTGTGGCAGTTCAGGAAAGGTTTTAACGATGAGAAACATAAATAATATGTAACGGAAAATACTAAAAAAGACGATTTAATTTTCCAATACAAAATGTCCCTAGCGGGGAAATTTAATGTATTTTCTCAAAAACGTTGTCAATTGGTTGTCAAATATTTATAAATGCGTTTAGAAAGTGTTTTATGTATATTTTTTACAAATATACGTAGGTGATACGAAGTTCAACGGGCCATCTAGTAATAAATAAATATCTTTAACACCACACATGGTCGAAGGTAAACAAGTTAAAGCTTGTGTAATAGGTAACAGCCGAGTGATATGGCTAAAACATTTTTTTTTTGTCATTATTATTAATTATTTTCAAAAGAAGATGATTAAGTCGGCGGCATTGACATAAGCGACAGCTGCGATTAGAATATCTATAATAGTACGACGAATAAATTTCTCAGTGTACTTCCGGTATTGTAGCTCCGGGCAGAACCCAGGCATTCGTTAGTGCTGAGAATCGAACGTATGAATATTTAAGTCGAAAGATATGATCACGAATGCGGCAAACAGTCGAACTGTTATAGTCCTCTCGTTTATTGCGTCCGTATCTAACTCTTCTCTGTGAAATACATAAAGCTTCGCACACATTGTTTCCGATCGAGTAAACGCTTGCAGATTAGATATCCGGGACGCGTGGGCCCCGAGGAAAGTACACAATAATTTTCGTGCTCGGATTTCGAACTGTACCTATACCTAAGTGTAAACGCGGCTCGGTCTACAATCGCGTGTGCATACGCGCTTAGAGCGAATGAAGCTTTAATTTAGAATTAGTAGTAGGTTGCACGGACCGGGTGATCGAGGAATCGATCAATTTGGAGAACGCTTAGAAGGGATTCATCGAATTCGCATATGACGTTTTTAATTAAATATTTACAAAATATCTATCTAAAATATCTACGTCATCGCTTTTAAATATTAGTGTATGTTATGTATGTGTATGTGTGTTAGTGGTAACGGCCAACTGATTATTTAGTATTTTATTTTTGATAAATATACATGCGTATAAATAAATACTTGTAGCTACCTACTACACTCAGATTCGTGGCGGAAACCGAACTGCATCAGCAGACTAGTCAAATTTTAAAAATAAAAGTTAAATGTATAGTTATATAAGTTAAGAATATTTGTTCTACGATCTTTCCTAGTGCCACTTCCTTGAACGAAAGTTCCTCCGTTACTATAAATATTAGATGACGCTTCAGTCTATTTCTCTATTCTTATTTAATATTCAAGCCTTTTCGACGATATTGTTAAATATTTATCAAAAACTTTGTTTAATAATTAATTTTCGTTTTAAAGTATAGCTTTTAATTATATACGGTATAACATTAATGTTTTATTAATACCTATAAAAAAAGATGGGAATATTAAATTTATTTACAAGTAGGTATACCACCTATTACGCATTGTTACTGAGAAAGTCGGATTTAAAACTCATGGTGATACCTAGAAATTATAAGCTAGTGAAATTACATTTTATTTTAAACCTAAAATTACGTTCTATAATAATTTCTTGAAGTAAATTAAAATTTCAATAAAAAGTTCTCCTCATTTTAATGTTATTTGTAAAAGTACACATGCAGTAAAATTTATCCTTTGAATATAACGACAATGCATTTTGTCCACATTGCCCTAGCAAATTTTGTTTTAGTTCACTAAAGATATAAGTAAAATATGTTGTAAAATCAAACGTCATTTGTCTAGTCAATGAAAAAGAAGGTTTACACAGCTTTAGATCATCGAGTTAATTTATTCATGAATAATTTATTTTAGACGATTTGTCTAGCTCGCAATCGCGCTACTGATCGCTACCGTATCGCATAAATTACAATTCACTCATTGCTAAGCCATTGGCAAATAATTTGCTTGGCATCTACATTTGTCCTGCCTGCGCGGCCTCGGCTTTAGGCAGCCGCGACCAAATGCAACGAATAGCAAACACCCACCATTCGTTATCTACTATTTTTCTTGCATAACTACGTATATTTTTGAGTTTTTCATCGTAAAAAATCATCGTGGAAGTTTGTGCTATTCCGTACAAAATGTAACCTTACATTTGAATTTTTTATATTTTATTTCATCGATATAATTATATGTATATATTATATTAAATTACTATCAAGAATTAAGTTACTAAACATAAACTCTGATCATATAATTTATGATTGCCCTTAAATAAACAAAACAAATTGTTGTTATTTATGTCAGTGTAGGGCACACTAGGAAATATTCTCCAAAAAATTTGAAAACAGCGTATGGCTCACCTGATGGTAAGTGATTATAGTAGCTTATAGCGACTACAACACCAGAAGCGTTGGAAGCGCGTTGCTGTCCTACCCCCTATCCTCCCCAGGAGATCTGGTCGCCTTACTTATCACAAACACTGCTTGAAAACTTGAAGGTACTTCCTCAGTCGCGTTGCTTCAGATTTTGAACAGGAAATTTCCTTCTGTGCCATACCTCATTTAAGACTAACTTCTTGGTATGATACCTAGGTTACTACTTTTCTGATACCTACTAACAATTTTTTTTTCTTCTAAAAAAACACACTCGTACGAGTTAATGCAAAAAATAACTACAGAATATGATCATCTTAGTAAAAACTGCATTCAAAATTAAAACTAAATCATAGCAGACAATAGTTTGATACAAAGATATGGAAAATTGGTACAATGTTTCCAAAAGTGATCAAATACTTTATTGCAAGATAAGCGTGAGTCGTGTATCCAGAAAGCATAACCATTTAAAACATGAATAGTTTGTATTTTTATCCGTTATGAATTACAGTAATTAGTTATCGACGACACAATATTTTCTTAACCCGAGTGGACTGAAGTTATCGTTTAGCGACCCTCGATGCGACGGTCAAGTGAATGGGCCTTTACACGGCTACCATGCGAGCTATCTCAGGGGCGATCATTTTGACGCGCGGACAAACGTCGATTAATTCATTCATCGTCAAAGGACCTTTGAACAAACGCGTCACTATCGCGCCTCGATACCTTCAACTTTACAGTCAACAATAGCAAACTTCGCTAGCGACTACAATACGATGCACGTTGACGCGACCATTGTAGAAAGACTTGTACCTAGCGGGTTTCATCCAATGCACCCTTTGTATAGATAACGATGTTTGGTGCACAGATTTTTCGATTAACTATTACGATCTTTTTACATATATGTACGCGAAATATTATACTTAAGAGTTGAAAAGCTTTAATGAATGAAATGGGAATCCTGTGTCATTGTATTCGTTGTCTTTTTAAAGCAATTAAATCAATTTAAATGAGATCGCAGTATCTGCAATTATGAATTTAAATGAAGGTTTCTAATATCCTTGTTTTAATGATATTGGACTTTTAAAATCAATAAATTGCATCTTTTTTCCATTAAACGAATAACGAAGAGAAGAAAAAAATAAATATGAATACTCTGCTAGAATCTTTACTACAATTAGTACAATTTTTCTTACTCGACTAGAAAGCTGCAGTTTAGTGGGATGGGGTAATAAATACAGTCCGTACGTATCCCAATATTGGTCCTCTCCCAGATTAGCAGCGGACTGACATAAGTTATGTATGGGCGTTGG
The DNA here is from genome assembly GCA_905220545.2 of Melitaea athalia. Taxonomy (NCBI): domain Eukaryota; kingdom Metazoa; phylum Arthropoda; class Insecta; order Lepidoptera; family Nymphalidae; genus Melitaea; species Melitaea athalia. The sequence continues at coordinate 4,338,317 of HG992176.1, read as the reverse complement.
CCAGTCTTCCTTCCCGGACTCAAATCCTTATCAATCATTAATGAAAATTGCAATACATATAACGCTTGTGATCAAATATTTAAGGGCGTAGTTTCCTTAGGTCGATTCAACATCTCTGGAACACTGTAATGGCACGCTTGAATTATTAATACGAATTTTATGTTACGTTCGGTGCGCTTTGCTAAGTAAATAACACTTTTTTGATTTCTGCTATTTAAGTGTTTTTGTCTTTACCTTTTTTCTTTGAATAATATCAATTAATTTAATTAATAATAAATGAGTACACTATACTTGTAATATTTCACATATTCAAGGTTACGAAGCGAATGTGAAAAATTTATGAATGATATGAATTTTTTTTTTTTTGTAATACTAAAATTGATAAAATTGGTGATAAGATACGAAATTAATACAGCAGTGAAGTGTAGTCAGGTCAGATTAATTATACGCAATAGGGGTTGGGGGGACGTTCACTAATGTGCCTGACTAGTACCGCTTTGTGCCCGATCTCCACCCATTTTGATAATTCCTTTTGAACACTAATTTCTTTATAAGTACAGATCACAACAATTTGTGCAGCATTTATTAATTTAGATTTATTTTTCATAATACTTTCGAAACATAAAATTGAGTAAGTACTGTATACATTTCTTAGAGAGTTTTGTTATATTATTATCCTATAATAGTTATTAATTGTTTTCAAGGAATGATATAGAAAAGAAGATCATGTTGCATATTATCAAAACTAAAAAAAATCATCTGATATTTTTATATTATTTTTGTATTTACCGTATTTTGTAGGAACCGCATATAATGACAGAAACGGGCCATATTAAATAGATCGTAGTTTAAAATCATTTAAAACAATAAATACAAAAAATACAAAATCAGGCGGTGAAATTATTTTTACTATAAATATAATAAACGCTAATGATGTTAAGCGTAAATTATATTTACGTCACCTATCGATAAATGATATCTCTCCCATTGTTTGTCGTGAAGGCAGGTGCGGGTACACCTGACCTGTTCCTAATTCACTTTTAGTAATGCGCGCTGCACAATGCTCGGCATACATGCGGGGACGTCGATAACACGCGTCGATAGTAGGGCCATCCTTATTTGTTTGTATGATTGGTTTTGTAAACACGTTTTACTTTGACATTGATTTAAATTATTTCGAGATTATTTGATTTCTTATGGTCTAAGATCCGAGAAGGTAAATCTTCCCTCATCTGTTAATTAGATGAAACAATTTTTATAGGCTTATTTCAATATTGTGAGTTTATAAAAACAACCTCTGCCACCATAAGCCTGATGCAATTTTTTTTTTTTTTTTATCTTTTCCCTCTCATGTTAATTACATGTGGTAAGCTAAAACCGTTAATATTTTATATTATATACCTGACTGTAGTAGGCAGCCATCTCTATGATTGCTACACTTACCTGCAGCCAGGTCAGTAACCTCAGTCAGAGTAACCTGGCTGCAGGTAAGTATAGCAATCATAGAGATGGGTGCCTACTATAGTCAGGTATATAATGTAAAATATTGACGGTTTTAGCTTACTACATGTAATTAACATGAGAGGGAAAAGATTTTTTAGAAGAAAAAAAAATTTTTTTTTTAAGTATTATTATTTGCAGCAGGATTATGGTGGCAGAGGTTGTTTTTATAAATTCACAATATTGAAATCAGCCTATAAAAAATTGTTTCATCTAATTAACAGATGAGGGAAGATTTTGTTATATTCCGGATCTTAGACCATTAAACGATAAACTTGAAAAATGAGCTGTGGTCATTTGGCATACCTAAAAAATAAAGGGCTAGATATAAAGCAATTTTTAGTCTTAAATGTCCTTTTTGTCTTTGATACTAACATACATTCATGTGATGTATTTAATTTAACTTGTACATTATTTTAAAATGAAGCTATAACAAGAAACATTAAATATTAATGTATTAAAATAATTTATTTTTAATTTTAGATTTATATTTGTCTAAATCTCAAAATTCTTCTTGAGTTATGAGCAACCGACTTTAATATAATAAATTACTAAACTGTATTCTAGTTACGAAGTTTCCGGATATTTAAGGTTAAGTTTAAAGGCTTTACACATGAAATGTTTCGCAGTAAAGTCGCTAAGTATGATCTTTAATGTAAGCTTGGAAAGATGGTGAATTATTTGTTACTCTGTAAGTCTCTGTTATTATATAGAGAACAAAACTCATATTTAAAGAAAGAAAAAAGTCATAAGCACATTTGCTAATATTCTATTTATAAATTGTGTAATATTTTTCTTGAGTCTTGTTTTTTTATAACTTTTGTGCCAGTACTAAAAGATTTTGACAACCTTTTAATCCCCTTTGGTTTTTGTCATCCACCGAAGAAAGCCCACTAACTAACTAAAGATAGGTACTAGATAACTAATGTAAATGGTAAAATATCAAAATATTCATCACACAAATAGGTATAATAAAACTAGCTTCTGCGCGCGACTTCGTCGGCGTGGACTCCGCTCCTATTGGTCTTAGCGTGATGATACATAGCCTATAGCGTTCCTCGATAAATGGGCTATCTAACACTGAAAGAATTTTTCAAATCGGCCCAGTAGAACCAGAGATTACCGCGTTCAAACAAACAAACAAACAATCAAACAAACAAACTCTTCAGCTTTATATATTAGTATAGATATTATCTTATAAACTTATTTTTCCTTATATGTTAAACGACGTAAGAGTTACGACGATAACGAGACGAGGTCATTTTAGTTTTTAATGACGACCTTTTTATATTAATAAAGTATTTCAAACTCTAATATAGTTAGAAATCTTACGTACTTAAGTTAGTTCCATCACCAGTTATACATATATATTTCCGAACTCTAAATTTTCCAAGTAAAAGGTTCTTTTACTCATCAAAGATAAGTTAAATCTTATTGAGCAGTATATCCTTTTCTAATTCGCTGCAAATGTTTGTGGCAAGGAAATGATTGAACAAACGATGAAATACCTATAAAATTTGAATTAAAAGTAGCCGACGTATAAAACTAGTAGACACATGCTTAACACGACTGGCGAAATATAAAAGCGGTGTATATTTAAACGTGCTTTTGACGTTCCGAGTCACGTGTCAATACGAAAATATGAAAAGTTCATCTGAATAGGTACGGATCGATTCTGTGTGTGTGTGTGTGTGTGTGTGTGTGAAGTATTCACAGATATAATATTATTAACTAGTTTATTTAAAAAAATTGTGTTAATCTATACTAATATAATAAAGCTGAAGAGTTTGTTTGTTTGTTTGATTGATTGTTTGTTTGTTTGTTTGTTTGAACGCGCTAATCTCAGGATCTACTGGTCCGATTTGAATAATTCTTTCAGTGTTAGATAGCCCATTTATCGAGGAAGGCTATAGGCTATATATCATCACGCTAAGACCAACAGGAGTGGAGTCCACGGCGACGAAGTCGCGCGCAGAAGCTAGTTCCATTATAAGTGATGTACAATATATTGTATCTCTCTCTCTATTAAATAATCAATCTCTTTCTCTACTATTGTAAATTATCTATTCCAAGTATCATGTACGTAGATTGTGATACTTAGACAGAGACGCTGAAACTCTCAAGACTCAAATAGCGTCTCTTCAACTTTGACAACTTGGTATTGTAATAAGAAAGAAATTGTGAACTAAACTTCATACCTGTTTAAAGGAAGCCGGGGATAGTTTTTGTGGACAGCAATTGTCGTTCCTGCGAATATGAAGTATTTGCCTTTACGGAATACGATTAACATTATGAATTGCTGTTCTAGTAATATATTATCATACATTTCATATTTGCATATAGCAAGAAAATTGAAAATAAACACTACTTGTTTTCTTAATAAGTGTTAATTAGGCCAATCTTAAATAACAATCTTAATGTTTCCGATAAAACAAAATAAGAAATAATAAATGAAACATACATTGAATAATATTTATTTGCCAATGTCTCATTAAATTATGCGTGCCAATTTAAAGTATTGCAACACAGTGGTACACTTTAAAGATCTTCAAAACGCGATGTCCTAGTTAGACCTGACCTGTAACCTCTGACCTACATCATTTAAAGTCTTAAGATGAAATTGCAATAAAATAAATTTTAGCGTGTTATCTTTGAACTGTCTTAAAAAGGGCGTTTCGTTCGGGACATCAGTTTTCGTTTTTCAATGAAGTGAGTAAAGAAGAAATGACATTTTACTTGTGTTCTTACACTCACTTACTTCTCACGCGATCGTTAAGTGCAATCTGAATCCGATTGGCAACAAAATAATCGTCGCATTAGATCCGATGAGGGTACGTGTAAAATTTTCCACGTCAATAGGAATGTTATAATTGATTAGAAGTGTCGCCGACTGACGTAGGCGCAAGGTAATGGGGCAGCTTCGAATTGCAATAGACGGATAATATCCCGTTCAATTGGGGAGCATCCGGTATGGCCGGCAATTGTATTTATCAACGAATTGCTTTTCAATTGCTTATGAATTTGGAATGCGCGCACGAGTGCCATTATAGATTCCTGAGCCAGCCGAAAGTAATAGGATTCGAATTATAATTTGAAAGCCTATAAATCGAAGTCATCGAGATCGTTTCGTGAAATTGTATCAAGCTTCGTTATAACAGTCGTCATGATAAGTGAGGTCACGGCTCTTTGTACTGCGAGTGAGGCGATGTCGTTTGCAGCTCTGTTTCAATTAATAATAATATGCCATCACTGATTTTAACACTGCATCGTTTTTGGTTGTATGTTAATAATAGCCAAGTTTCAATAGACAATAATGCATTGTGTATAGGTGGAAGTACCATAGTGCCGAACACCTAAGCTAAAGATGCATTTAAAAAAAACTTAAGGATTTTTTACGCGTTTATTTGACATTATAAGCTACATAACAATCATAGACATTTGTATAAATCACGTATAAATCAACAAAGGATCAAAATAATAGAAATCCAATTAGAAAACCAAAGCTAAACATGGGTATTAATTTTTGATTTATTATGACCTATTACCGAACAAAGTTATAAAAATATGACTGAATGCTTCTAATAAAAGTGACATCTTTCACAAATATACAGGTCACTTGAGGTCAGAACACACTGGAATATCAGCCTCATGGATACATTCCTTACATGATGAGCATTTTTTTCTCTTTTTTATATACTACTAGGTCGTCTTTTTGGTGGGTTACTTTTTCACTCGCAACATTTGAATTTTCGGTTGGCTTGCGAATTTTATTCATCCTCTCCATTATTTAAGATACAGGTTTACTTGAAATAATAAATGCACCCTTTAACAATGTTTAATATTTTATAAAAATGAAAAAATAATAGTTCGGCCATAGGGGAAAGTACACTTGTTCGGTACTAGGGACTCATAGAACGTCACTGAAATGGAAATAACCTTAAATATATTAATGTAATACAAGTTTAAAGAACTAAATGTAAAAAAAAAAATACTTTCCAAACAACATTTAAATGCTGTTAGAAATAACAGCACACGTAAATATTGCATAAATCAGTATTTTGTAGCATACACGTGACGTGCCGATCCCGCGAAAAATAAATGAATCTGCTCTCACGACCTGTACGAGAGGGCCTAACTGCTGCTGCGTCACTCGCGGACTAAGTAACGCTGCCTCTTTCTTTTTCACTGCAAATTTACCTTTTTCGTTGGTTTTTTTATTATAGATTTCGTATTCGTTCGGTACTACCGACTGTTCGGCGCTAGGGTACTTCCCCCTATATGAACATTAGTTATTTATTTTCTTATTTAGCAATGAGTACAATAATATCTCTTTTCGCTCTACTTATTATTCATATTATAAATAAAAAGAACGGACTTCAATAGTTTGTGTATATGTATGTATGTATTTGAAATTCTTTTTGCCATTTAAAAGGTACCTTTTCCCAAATGGCCATAGGAAGATAAAAAATTCATATACTTAATAAAAAGAAAATACAAAATATGTATATGAGTAATTTCCGACTAAGGTGACTTGTTGAATTAATAAGTCTTATATTGCCTATAGATTTAAACCATTTAATGATATAGGTACAAGCTTATTAACATACAAAGAAATTAATGAACCAACTCTTCCGTGTAATAATAATATTTGAAATATTCATCTTAAATATAACAAAATTAATAATTTGGCCGAGTTATTGTGTACAAAACGAAACATTTAATTCCTATTTACTTATTTTATTTTAACGAACCAACAATTACTTTGTCAATTATTTATATAGATAAACAAAACTATTTATTCAATAGACTTTTTTAAAATAATTATTACTATTTACATTTATAATTAATTGTAATTACAATATCGATTAACAACATTCTATCTTGTCACGCAATATTAAAAATCAAGCATCGATTATCGATAATTAATCAATAATTTACTTACAATGTATGTATTTATGGTAAAACTAGACGTGACTCACGGATGCACACGCTTTAAAATAGATTAGACTGTGATTGAACAGGTGTTTATGTTTTTGCTTCAAACCTGTTTATTGTCATATTTTTTTGTAATAGATTTTATAATAAAATTAATATATCGATTCAACCTGTAACATCCCACTGCTTGGCATGGGTTTCTTTTTCCACATAGGAGAAGGGTTGAAGGTAAATCCACCACGCTGCTCCACTGCGGGTTGACGGATATGTTCCCTACTATGAGTAACGATTCACTATCAGGTATTTATGATAACAACCGGGACCGACAATTAAACGTGCTCTCCGAGGCACGGTGGAGAGACCCACAAGGACAGTCATTCAAACTGGAAAGAAATATTTGTACAAATACAATTATCCTTCCCGAGCGGGAATCGAACCCGCAAACCGTCGGTGTTTTAAGCGACTACACGCACCACTACACCAGAGCGGTTGCAAAGCTTTTTGTAATAATCAAAATAATGGTCTCTAGGAGCGATTTAATATTAAGAATTCTTTAATACTTACATACTTTTCAACCCTATAATTTGTTTCTTATAATTAGGTTTTACTATGGATTGGTCATGCAGTTGCAACTAAAAATCTGTATCTTGATTTATAATGTCTTATATTTATAGCGGATGTGTTAAACATAATTTCAACATAAAATAAAAAATAAGAAAACGGTGTAATAAAGGTAAAAAAATTAAAAAAAGAATCAAAATAATCTTAATAAGTTAATAGTAAACGTATACGCGTAAATTAAAGATATTCTTAACTAAATAAGTATCCATTACATTACAATATTCACAGAAAATAGACTATGAAAAAAAAAATTAGCACTCCACTCTAAAATAGAACAACTCTCCATTAAATACAGATACACATAAGGGCCTAAATAGGCTGGTCGTTTTCAACGGAACGTTCAAAGCGGTACAAACTCGAGTTGCGGGTACCAAGGGGCTCTCAACAATTTCCGCCCGATAGCGGTCGGCACGAAAATTGAATCGGTCTACGACGGCGTGGACAAGGGCGGGCGGTGGTGTAGAACTGTAGAATATGCCTGACATATTCGAAACATAGTCTGCTTTATGTCCATTAGAAAAAGTTTAATAGTATATAGTAAAACAAAAACAAAAACAAAAAAAATAATATATATTTAGAATTATGTTTAACATAAATAGGAAATGTTCTACTCAAAATCTGGAGCAGCCCGACTGGGGTAGTACCTCGACCTTACAGAAGATCACAGCTAAATAATACTGCTTTCAAGCAGTGTTGTGTTCCTGTGATGAGTAAAGTGACCAGAACTCCTGGGGGCATTGGGAGTACGGTCGGCAACGCACTTGCGATCCTTCTCATATTGCAGGCGTCTATAAGCTACGGTAATCGCTTACCATCAGGTGAGCCGCACGCTTGTTTGCCGACCTAGTTGTATTAAAGAAAATACTCGATCAGTTGTTCTTAAGCTAGGCAACTTAATGCCTCTCTTTTAGGTAAGCCAACTGTTATACAAATTTTGTAATTTTTTAATACAGCCATAACACATACTCGTATATCAGACTCCAACAGGAGAATCGGAAACAGGATTCAAACTTACGATAAAGGATACGGAAAGCTGGGTCTCATTGCCTACAGCGCATGTGGGCTAATCTATTAAAATATTTTTATTGAATATCTATAATATAAAAAACAACTGCTAACAAAAAGGCTATAAAATAACTTCGAAATAACATTTAAAAAAACCTCCGTCCTGCAACAGACATCTAGAAATATGACACGCTATTGTGACAGAGTGCTAAAAGATGTGTACGTACCTAATATTTATTTACTTCAACTAGGCACACTAATATAGAATAGACAGCATTATGTAATGGTCCACCCTAAAGGAATATATCGTTGGTTATGTTCTCAACAGCTTACACACTATTATTCCGCAATCAAGCAAGCCCAAACAAATATTTTAAAGTCTGATTATATCGGATAAAGTAACAACAAACTTTACTTCGAAACAGAAGTTATAAACAATCGTGTTCACACTACAGTAAATCAACAAGCGAGAACAAAGAATGTTTACAAGTTTTATCAGAAAATGTCATTACATATACAATTTAGCTTTCGCGAGTATTGCTACAAACATTTGTTGCGACAACAAAAAACGCAAGTTTTCTAAATAACATAACAAGCGACATCACGCTCTTGAGTACATAATAATGCTGATGTGAATCGTGAATCTCACAGGAATTTTATTTATGTTTTTAAGTGTTTTAGGTACCGCGTAACAATTTTTAGATTTGTTACTTTTTTTTATTTTTTATTTTTTGCATTAATTGTGACTTGTGTGTTGATGCGTTTTATGAATTATTAAAAACTAAATCTATGATGATTAAAACACTAACTATCTTTTAACTTAGCCTTTTGTTAAGTAATATGGTCAAATTCAATTTGTTTTAATCTGATTATCAAAAAATCTTTTTAGTGTTAAAAAATTTGGGTCAATAACGTTATTAAAAATACACATTCCACTTAAAACTTAGTGTTATGTAAGACAATAATTACATATTCAAAGTATTGCATTTTATGAAGACGAAAACGAAGGCTAGTTAGTGAGGTGAGCATTTAGCAACAAAAAGCTCACAGCGGCGTATTTCACCTGCGGCGTAAATACATGAAGGCGGTCACCGTACGAACAAAAAGCAATGACGGTGTCAAAGCGGTAGTTAGAGTGATAGTGGGTACGGTTAGCGCAAATAGCATTAATATAAACTAGAATCGAACGTTGCGCGCTATCGATTAGGAGCTGGCGTTTACAACAATTAATGACCTGCATGTCCCTAGGCCGACAAAGCTATGGCAAAACAAATAGACGCCGCGCCTACACGGTCTACGGGGTGTGTGTGCCCGCGTAGCACCACGGAATATCGCTCATTTGCACCTCCACCTAAATTACCTCCTTTATTTGTCTCTTTCATAAACTTTTTGATGCCGATCAAAATTAATTACTATCGAACAAAAATATGTAAAAAGTATATAATTATAATTTGATATTAACAATCTTCATACAGAATTGACGATAGCTTTATATTGAACATAATATATTTTTAAGATGCGTTTTTAAACCGACTTGAATAAGAATTTTTTTTTGATAGTGATTTTGAATCATGCGTTGTTTTTTTCATCATTGTTTTGATAAACGAAACGTGTGATAATTTCACATTAAAATGTCCAGTGAGTGGAGCGTGACGCTGGTTATTGTAGGAACAGTTTCTAATCAATAATTACTCGAGCACCCTGTATTCTAGTGGGGCTGTGGGGTGCAAGAGCAGGGCATCAGTGTGCGTGCATATCGTCTCTGTGTGCATTAGTTTAGGCAGGGGTGCTGTGCTTAGACAATTTTAGTATCACATATTGCAAAATAATGCATTGTCATATCGCGCCCTCGCTACCGCCGCGTTTATTATGCTTAGGACGCTAAAACATACACATACAAACTGCCGTTCCCGCGAGTTGGTTCACTGTTGTAATTATGGAGATATGATTTTTGTAATATCAACTTAAAATTATGTAGTTTTCTGGAACCTAATTTATCTTTTTTCGTCTATACTAATATAATGAAGCTGAAGAGTTTGTTTGTTTGTTTGTTTGAACGCGCGAATCTCAGGAACTACTGGTTCGATTTCAAAAATTCTTTCAGTGTTAGATAGCCCATTTATCGATGAAGGCTTAGGCTATATATCATCACGCTTAGACCAAAAATAGAATAATAAATAGATTTTTTCCTATTCCACGCGGACGAAGTCGCGAGCAGAAGGTAGTTTATTATATTTATTATTACATGTAATAATCTTATGTGCGGTAGTAAGTTATGATATTCTTATGCAAGCAAGCAAGAAACGATTCTTGCACAGATATACATTTAGATAGATATTAGATATACATTTTTTTATTATAATTGTTATTTTACTAAATAATCAATAATACACACTCTTGACTCTAATGTAGTTTTGGTATTCAATATTATTAATATAAGTAGTTAATGTTTATTAAAAAAATATGTTTTTTATTTATTTATTTTTTAACTTAAAAAAGTACATTATTATATTGTTAGCTTGGGGCTGTGCGTACATCAAGTGGCTGTTGTGCATAGGTCGCGGATTCGTTACTCACTCATGATATTTTTTCAAAAACTCATTCAGATGTTATTATGATTGGAACTTTGTGTTTGATTTTTAAACAATCATCTCAATATATACAGTATCGCTTAGTGCGGGCCTTTATATTATTGTAATTTACCTTGCAATCAATAAGAACTTGCGTTATTATTAGTAGAAACACGGATGTAACTACACTTATGTCCAATTGACGTGAGCGAGGATATAACTTCTTCAACTGCTGTAATTTTGTTTATTGTGAATTGACAGTTGTATTTCTCGCTGATATTATTAGAATTTTATTCACTACTAGCTTCTGCGCGCGACTTCGTCGGCGTGGACTCCACTCCTGTTGGTCTTAGCGTGATGATATATAGCCTATAGCCTTCCTCGATAAATGGGCTATCTAACACTGAAAGAATTTTTCAAATCGGACCAGTAGATCCTGAGATTAGCGCGTTCAAACAAACAAACAAACAAACAAACAATCAAACAAACAAACAATCAAACAAACAAACTCTTCAGCTTTATTATATTAGTATAGATTTAAATTTTTTTTTTTTTTTTTATGTAACTAGGTTGGCAAACAAGCGTACGGCTCACCTGATGGTAAGACCGTAGCCTATAGACGCCTGCAACACCAGAAGCATCGCAAGCGCGTTGCCGACCCTATCCCCATTCCCCCCCAGGAGCTTAAGAACAAACGAGTGTTTTATTCTAAAATGGTATTTTACACGTGTCTGGTAATATGAGAAATGTAGTGAATATTACTTGGACTACAGTAGTTGTTCCCAGTGACTTATCTGACGCGAAATCTGTCTCTCTTCTGTAATCCTTCCGAGACAAAAAGTAGTCTTGTCCTACATTAGGCTATATTATATCACCGTCCAAATTTTATCAGAATCCGTTATTCTGGCTTTATTAAGTAACAATAATCCATCGAAACTTCTACACCTATGGTAGGAATAAGATTACGACGACACCCTTTTATTCAAGATCTTAAAGTTACTAACACTAATAACACATTAAGTTCTATATTTGAACTTTCAAGATAATTACGATTTCGAAAAAGAAAGTGGAACATAACTTAATTAGTTAAAACGTCTTACAAAAATAGTTCAAACTAAAATTTATTTACGTTTGCGAATGGGTGAGTACTAGCGTAGTAAGCTTTATGCTTGTACGCAGTCGTAACATGCGTGAAGCAATTTCAGCTATTTCCTAAGCGTCTCCGTGTCCCTCAAAGATCATGATAGACACGTCATTTCCTCCCAGCGCTGGACTGACACTGTAAAGCCTTTGTCAAAATATAAAAGCGCACCGCCTTTCATATCGCACAACGGACTTTTGTATCCAAGTGCTTTTGGGCTGAATTAGGCGCGTTGCATTCTTTCTGTACAACAAATAAAAATAAATATCTATCTCATATTAATTTCTGAAATTTCATAATTGTCAACTCGGAATTTTGACTATTCGGATTCGGGCAAATAGTTTAATGAAACGCGAAATTTCGCCTACAATGTAACCGTGATCACCGCCTAATGAAGTGTTTTCGAAATGACCACTCGCATATCTGACGTATCTGTTCAAAATTCAAACGCAGACCGGTGGGATTCTTAACAGTGCCTCGGGCTTCGGCTGAGAGCTGAAAATCTGGAAAATCCACCGATATGCCGGAGGTCGCACGAGTACCCAGTGCGGAGTATGCGATGCGGTATTTGCAAATGGCAGTCACTATTCCTCTGTTCGTCGATGTTCGTTTTGTGCTGTTCGTTTTTTACATGTCAGATAAAATTGTATGTATTATGATCGAGGATTTAGATGTACATTTTATTCTTTGAACAGGCCATATAAAATAAATATTGTGATTCCAAGTTGTGAAAATGTAGGATTGATATAACTGAACCGACTTAAAAAAAGAAGGAGGTTCTCAATTCGACATAAAAAAATTTATATGTGCTACCTCATAACTCAGTAAGACCGATTTTGATGATTATTTTTTTAATCGAAAGCTGGTGCTTTTCATGTGGTCCGATTATGATTGAGATCTAACCAGTACTTTTATATATTTGTAATTTTTGTTAATAAATACTATTTTTACACGCTTTTTATTAGCTTCACCTGTATGTTTGTTAATAATATGTTTGTAACCGACTCCTTTGGACTTCATTTTGACCCACTTCTAACGTTCAGATTTCATTTAAAATTGGTAGACTTATCAATGACCGATGACAATACACTAATTTGATAAGATTATTCCATTATCCTAACGGCTTGGCACAATAGTCAAGGCTTTTCTCGCTATGCTTTGGACTTCATTTTGGTTTATTTATAAAAGCGTGATTTTTTTTTGATTTTTTTTTTACTATCATTAATTTGGCTATATTACTTGTCGATGTAATTGGAGCCGGTTTGTTTTCGTTTGCAAACAAACACAATTATAATATAATTATACTTAGTGTTCTAGTGAAGAAGTGAAGTAGTTATAAGCATTATGTATAATTAAATTAATTAGAAAAAAGTTAATTTTAGTAAGAATGTACAAAACTGTCTTTGACTTTAATTCGTAAAACGTTTTAAGACGTATATTCTTAAATCAAGTTTCGCATAACTTTAATTGTTTCGTCAAAGTTCCCTGCAAAAGATGTGAGTGTAAACTTTTAAACTATATTATGTATTTAAAAGGATTGTGATTTTAAATTAAATATACTGAAAATTAAAAAGAACTCATAGTTTTTGATACTTGATAAAGAAAGAAAGAAGGGTTTTCTTTCAAAAAATGGCATAATAATTCCTGTGTGATAATTCTAATTGCCAAACTTTTTGTCAGAAACCACTTTTATTTTTTCACTTAAAAATCCTTGCAAATTTTGTTAAACAAACAAAAAATTAAACCTATTAGTATGAGTTAATCTACCTACAATAAGCAGTTAATTTTTCTATTATAGAGCTTAGAAAACGTGCTCAATTGTTGTTCACTCCTTTGTAACAGATAATAACCTATGAACATAAGACAACACAGCTCAAAGCTAGTATGTAATATAAACGCTTTAAAATGTCCCTTGAATTTGCGCGGGAACAATTGCGAGCCGCGTCGCGATATGAGCTCAGTTTACCCTCTGTGTATAAACACGACGATTTTTTATAACCTTTTTTAACCGCAAAAGTTACTTTTTTCATGCTTACCGTTTTATTTATTTGTTTTATCTGTGGATATAGATGTTGCTTTATTACCAATTAATTCTGAACGCAAATTTTTATTGGCTGATAAATTTGATACATTTGACTGATTTATGTTTTTTTTTTCAGGTAAGAATGAACAATATCGTTTTGTTTAGAGCTACATGTCGATGAATTACAGTCATCGAGCGGTAAGTAAGTACTGTTCGGTATAACAATGCCCCTATTTATTCTATACGATGAATTGTTGGCTCTACCTAGATACTGGGAACCTGTAATTTTGTAAATACTCAATGCATAAATAACCTGACCTGCATAAACATTATAATATGCGTGTTATCGGTTGACAGTATGCATATGAAAGAGTAATCAAATGTTTCTGACAATATAATAGTTTTAATTATGGATTTACAAATGTAATGAAAATAAATTTATTGTTCCAAATTAAATTTAAAAAAAACACGCGCAATCGTGTAACGTTAATGCGATACAATGCATTATTTTTTCACAATGAAAACGGTCCTATAAGAATCGAAAGCAAAAAAAAAACATACAAAGGCACTAGTTATTGCAATTGCGCAAATTTGGTTGCGTTTTTGCGAAGCGCCGCCTCCGTAATGGACATTTGAAACAAAAGAGCTCGAGTGTTTTGAGGGAAGGTGTAGACAGGGCCGAACCTTTGTCGCTTGCACTTCGCGCCGAGTGTCAACGTCTATGTTCCGCGGACTTTTTTCCCCCATTTTGAATTTCGTACGCAAAAGATTTTTGTTTATTTTCGATTCTAATACATTTACCATTAAAAGATTAAATATCAAAATTGATTTTCTTTTGAAATATAAATAAAAGTAAATTTCCAATATGTATTTACATTACTTCCGAACGATTGCACTAAATTGAATAATATTTTTTTGATGTTCATTATTGTCAGGAAAAAGTTTGTAAAAAAGAAAAAAAACTGGTATAATATAAAAGGTAGATGTACAAATTCCGCCGTGTAACGTAGTATTTAAATAAATTTGAAATGTATAAATTTACACATATTGCCCGACTAAATTGAAAGTAGGAAGAGTATAAAAGGAGAAAAAACCAGAGGCACGGATTAAGCGGATATATTGAATAATTAGTTTCGTACGCTTCGATAAGAGTGACTTGCAATGTTAGAGATATATTTGCATGAAGATTTATTTATGTAATTGTAAGTTAACGCCGAAAAGTATTGATATTAAATTTACTTCAAGGTAATGTAGTACAAGTGAATCCATAAATTCTAGTTTATTTAATTTTTATATTATATTAAAATAGTTGTTAGTCTTTTTCGTTGCTCTTAAAAGAACAAATGCTTTCTAAAAGTTTCACATGATTATTTTCTCAAACTTAGAATACATTTGTAGTTTGTGATCGCTCAACGTACAAATAATACATAAATAGATGAACTTTATATCTATATATATATATATAAATCAATTGCTGTTCGTTAGTCTCGCTAATGCTCGAGAACCCTGGGCCAATTTGGCTAATTTTGATCTTGAAATGTTTGTGGGGAAGTTCCGGGAAGGTTTAAACGGTGAGAAACATAAATAATATGTAACGGAAAATACGAAAAACGACGATTTAATTTTCCAATACAAAATGTTCCTGGCGAGGAAATTTAATGTCAAAAACGTTGTCAATTGGTTGTCAAATATTTATAGTTGCGTACAGAAAGTGTTTTTCACAAATATACGTAGGTGATACGAAGTTCACCGGGTCATCTAGTTTAGAATATATTTTTCATTTTATATTGTACGGGAAGGCGGGTGTCGCGGAGGGGGCGAGGGAGTTAAAATAAAGAGAAGCGCAATTGAATTTTTAATATTTTATGAGGAGGGACGGCCGTAGCGGAGCGCGGGGCCCGAAGCAGTTTTAATGGGGCTACGACGCACCCGCGCCCGGCGCTCACATGCCGCTCTAGCACGAAACGATCACTAGACAGCTCATCTTAGCCCTTCTATAATCACGCCTCAGTAAAACATTACTAAATACCATACTATTCTCGAACATTCATTATAATATTCTATTAGATCTAGTCCTCAAACGGACTCGTCGTGAGAGTATTTACAAACAAAACGCTTTCGATACGAAATGTGGTCTTCGTGATTTTAGGGACAGGTTTTTCGCATTTTAATTTCTAAACACTTGCAACTCGAAATTGAAGCGGAAAGTCAAGCTTGAGGCCTGACTTTCTGCTCGACTCAACTTTTTTAATCAAAGGTTTTTATTTCTCTGTGTGCCCTCACGATTGCAATTTCACATCGCAACCGAAAAAGTATTACGAGCAATAAATACAAGTATATACCTATAGAAGACAGCGATTTAATTTGTTAGCGTATTCATACTGTGAATCATTGAAACTGTAGCGTTACGCTGCCGTTTTTACTTTTAAGAGCTCGCCGAAATAAGAATCAAAAAACATTTTTCTGTTTGATTTTAAAGCAACGTCATAAGTGCAAATTTGAACAATATTAAGAAAAATTTAATTTACGAACAATAATATTTGTTTTAGTTCATTTTTGTATATTCGCAGTAAAATCTACATTATAAAGCATTACTAAGTTCTTATTGTACTAACAATATACTATAACACTCAAAAAGTTTGGGTAAGAATTTTAAATAGAACCTTTTTAAATTTTTTACCTAGCATGTATCATGGTTCAAAGTACGGCTCTCTCTCTTAAATAAGGAAATGGGTTTAATTACACTGTAAAAATTTTTTGTAAAATTACCATTTCTTTACTCAACATGAGGTGGCTAAATTTACTAATCAGTGTGTATGAATTCAAATTACAACACAATTTGAGTAATTTTCCAAGACATATGCGAAAATTTGCTAAGATGCGGTGTAATTTTACAATCTCAGAGTATAAATCTTACTTGTGTTGTAATTTTACTGAACTGTTTATTAAATTTCAATAACAAACTTTGAAGATTTACCTAATTTTTTAGTAATTTGAGTTACTATATTTTTTTGTAAAATTACAAAATGTTTTAAAATTTGAATTACTGTGAAGTGTTTAGGATTTTAATTTTTTTTTATTATTTTTACAATTTAAACTGTAAAATTACACAATACATTGTAAAGTTACTAAAAAATACTATTTGTCTGTGACCATGTGTAATTTTACTAAACAGATTATCAATTTTCGGTACCAAGCTCCTTAAATTTACTAATATTTTTTGTGTTTTTAATTACTAATTTTGTTGTAAATTTACAAAAAAAAAAACATTGTAATTTAAACTACAATCGAAGTATTGAAAATTAAAAAAATTGCTTTGGTAATTTTATTATTCTTGTTGTAAAATTGTACAAGTATTGTAAATTCACTAAAAAATACTAGTTTTCTTTAGCCTTGTGTAATTTTATTATTAAAAAAATATGTAAATTCGAATTTTAATGAATCCTTTGGAAATTCAATAATCTTCTTATTAATTTTATTATTTTGACTGTAAAATTATACAGTGTTTTGTATAATTAACAGTATAACAGAGTAGCTCCTTTTTTAGATGAACAAAAAAAGAGCTTATTTAAATATCCTTGAAATCATTAAAAATTTATCAATATTTTTTTCTCATCTATATATATAAAAGAGTTACCCACCCATTGACTCATCACGATATCTCTGGAACCATAAGGCGTAGAGACTTGAATTTTGGTAGGAATATTCCTTTCGCCGAGTAGAGGTCAGCTAAGAACGGGTTTTACGAAATTCCACCCCTAAGTGGGTAAATGGGGGTTGGAAGTTTGTATGAAAGTCCTATGTTTTTGAAGTAAGAGACTTGAAATTCAAAATGTATGCTCTATAGATGGTGTTGAGGTGTACTAATAATGTATTTTGAGAAATCAACCCCCTTTTGGAGTTAAAACAGGAGATGGTAGTTTTATGAAAGTCCAATGAAAATACACCTACAAACTTGAAATTAGGAAAGGCTATAGCTATGATTTTCCTCAAATTAACGCGGGTGTAACCGCGGGGCACAGCTAGTATATAATATATGTTAAAATTTTGATTTGAAAATTATATAGTAATAACTCATATAATTAATTAAGCATTTTTTTTTAAAAAGTTACCAAGTTTGAAAATGTTGGTGAAACAGCTGGTTAGAAAATAAATTATCAAAATATACTTAATTTCTTTTCATTCAATTTGAATATATGTATTTTAATATTTTTTTTTCGTGCAGTTAAAAGTATTTTTTTTCTAATACGTTAAAGTTCTAAGGAAAATTTTTATGTATAAACTATCATTTAAGATAATAAATATTCCATGATGGATGGTTTGTTTAGAAAACTGCATAATAAATTTACTAAACATTTTTATGATAATTTATTGAATAAAATTACAAAACTGTATAGTAAAATTACTAATCAAATTTATAGGTAAATTTCCAAAAATATTTTGTAATTTTATCGAACCCAATTCAAGTGAATTGAGTGGTATAGTTACAAAACTCCACAGTAAATTTACTAAACAGTTTTATGATCAATTGTTAAATAAAATTACAAAACTGTGTGGTAAAATTACTATGGAACTGCTTGGTAAATTTCCAAAAATATTTTGTAAGTGATGAAGCATTCTGTTTAGTAAATTTACTAAATTGTTTTGCGTTAAAACTTCCTACACATTTTTAGTAAAATTTCCGAAGAAATTTTTAACAGTGTACATTATCGACTCAAAACGTTGACTTTGAAAGGGTAGGTTACAGAACGTAAGTGCCAGTACCCGCTTTACCAGCGATCGTGATTATTCGTCGTCAGAGCGGCTCGAGACACTAACTCGATTCCACGTACAACAGTGCCACGTCCGCTGACCGCTCTAACGGCTACTGCGTCTATTTTAAATCAATCTTATTTCGAACCGAATGACATTCGATAACAGTCTCTAGTGACGTAAGTCGAGTAAAATATTTCGAACTTTAAAAAAATTTAAATAGTTCAAATTTTACGTAATTTTTAAGCCGCCTACATGACACACAATTATGTGTAGCTCTAGTTTCTAGTTACAAAAGTAGAAAGGATTTATACCTGTTATGAACCTGAAAAAAAGGAGAGCCTGCTTGTAATTTTACACGTGTCTGAAATTTTGAAAAACATAACGCCCAATCTGATTACAAGTACACAAATACTTGAATTTCATACCAGTATTATCATTCGGTGATATAAAATTCCTAATAAAACGATCTTGTATTTTTATCCTATTTTTATTTGAGTGGAATATTTTTACGTAGTTGCCTTTATCCTTTAAAATACATATGAATAGGAATGTAGGTGTGCGATAAAATTATAAGCTTAGGATTGAAACTTAATTCAATTTCATCTCAATTAGTAGGAAGTTCGGTATTGTGCTAGGAAATTCGGCGAACGATTTTAACTGGAAGCTAATTGACAGTACCTACCTGTGACGTACTTCTTTATTTAAATTGTTAGTTGCGGCAGTTCTGTTACGATAACGATAAGTAATAGATGTAGGTATATTTAATTCATAGAAAAAAATTAATATGGCGTCCCTGTTAAACAAGCTTAAGTATATTAAAAAATCTTACTATCGTTGATGTTTTAAATTCTGTTATATACTTTATAAAATAAAATAAGAATACTGATAAAAATTTAAAGAAAAGTTAAGTAAAATTTTAGAAAGGCAAAATGTCCCCCGATATATTAAACTAAGTCCAGGAATATAACAAAAATATAATAAAATGCTTTAAAATATTACAAGTAAATTATTATTCTTAAAAATATTAACTCTGTCCCAAATACGTTAGAAATTTCATAACATGAATAAAATTTCAGTATTCAGTAAAAATAAATTTAAATTTCAAATGCAAAGATCGTGCATATATGATATTTATATATTATGTGTTAATAACACACTTAAATAAAATACATACTTTCATACGTGCATTATTAAATGAAATTAATTGATATAACCTTACATCACAACCTTGTATCACAAACTCTTTTAAGAATTACTATATACTCGTATATGAATCGTTTTATGTACAAAGATTCGACTGATTAAAAACTTGCCTCTTTCCAATGAAAGTATCTACTAATTTACTATACATATATAAGTAAAATGTATTTACGTTTTTATTGTTATGCTTATTATTTATTAACTACAAACTCGAAGTTCACTAAAACGTGAATTTGAAATTTATTTCTCCATTATTCAAAGTATGTGACAGATACGGCACTCGGATCGCATTGTAGTTGCAAGTTTTACCGAATTATGCACATTATGACGTCACCGGCCCGGCGACTAACTCGATTCGCCGTTACAACAGAGGCACGTACGACGTTCTATCAGCCGCTTTGCCTGCTCCATACGTGAGCCTTTTAACCTTTAAATCTTACGTATATTTTCATCGAGATGAAAATCTTTTTATATAGAGTAATATCGTTGTTACTACCCTAACCACTTTTAATAATAAATATAAACGTTTTTATCGCATCGTAACAAACGCATCGACGTTATACTAATTTAAAAAAAATGCAGTAAAAAAAAACGTATGCAGATAAGTAATTATTGCAACATCAGCCGTCACCTTATACGAATTATAAATGCTATATAAGGCGGTCTGTTGACAGCGGTAAATATTTACTGTATAGCAATTAGTTTTATTGCCCGTTGTACATATTGTCTATCATGGTATGCAAGCTATAAAAGTGCAGAGGGTATTTTTTTATTATATCACAATGAACACTTAAAATGTATATCTAGCGAGAGGGTGGCTTTGTTGACACAAGAGGGATGTTATAATTATGTGGTGACTCCAGCGGACCATAATTATTACCTCATGGTCGATGGTGAAATGAAATCGCTTACTTTCAATTTACAAGTGCTGCATATAACATTCCGGTCACAAGACTGGAAGGCGAGGGTCAGAGCATTTTTTTTTTTTTTTACCTACTTTGTCCACTAAAAACTTTTTACTTCCGAACTAGAACACTATTTCGGGTAAAAATTGATTCCGATGCTTACACGGGATTTTGTTCGAAAAATTCGGCTGCGACGCGTTTAGGTGCGCGACGTTGTTTAAAAATTTAGTTTCTTTTAGATTTATGTTGCAGTTTTCAGTGAAGCGATGTATTCGTTTAAAACTTTTTGCACATATTTATATCAAACCGCCTTGGAACCATCGGCTCTACTATTATTCATTGAGAAAATATTCTTTAATATTCTTAAATTTTTTCATAAATGTAAAATGAATATTAAATAATAGTAAAAAAATGTATATACGTATACCTAAACCTAAGATTTGTAAGTAAGTCAGTGAGTAAGTTTAGTCGGTTAACTACTGATTCGAGACGTGGATTCGAGACATAAATTGTATCGAATAGGAAACCTAACGCCTCTGTCATAACATATGTTCAAGACAATATAGCCGCGGTATACATGTCGCCGGTGTCGTGTACCACGACTCATTCACCACTAATAGTTTTGATACTGGATCGCTATTTCCTGCTATTATATTATGTTTACTTTTTACTTGAACCCAATATAATGAGCGTATTCTATTCACCACTCCACGAATCCGAAGAATATGATAATTATTATTAACAACATAAGCCCCGCGAAGGTTATTGCTAACTGGTATTATGTGCTGCTATCTTATACTATTAAACGAGCAATTCTTGTATATATATATATATATATATATAGAATTTGAATCTCGGAATCGGCTCCAACGATTTTCGTGAAATTTAGTATACAGGGGATTTCGGGGGCAAAAAATTGATCTAGCTAGGATTCATTAAAAAAAATGTCGTTTTATCCCTGTTTTTAGGCAATGAAAAAATATCATTAGAATACGAAGCTTAATTTCACTACTGTCAACATAGCTGTAACAGCGTAATTAGGAAATCGGCGGGTGTCAAATCGTGTTGACCCGAGTTCGAATCTCAGTCTTCAGATTAATTTTTTTTCTTTTTTTTTTTTAATTTCACTCGTGATTTATTATTTAAATAAAATTAAAATATAAAAATACCGAGAAAAAAAAAAGAAAAACAAAAAATAATATGAAAATACCGAGCTAGGCTCGGTCACCCAGGTACTAAATAATTAAGTGGCAAATAAGGTAGTAAGGCAGGTAGTAGTAAGGTTCGTATTTAATGTAATATTAATATGAAAATTGACGAGTTGGACCGTTCGCCAACAAAACACCTATTACATTCAAGTGATAATTGCACAATAGATATTCATTTCTTGACCCATTTAAAAAGAGCCCTTCCGACATCCGCGGTAGTAAATTACAACCTCGCCTTCGTGTTAATAGAAAAATATTCTGAATCTAATAAAGAAATGTGTGCACCGCTAAAGCCGGGCGCACACCGTCGTTATAATATAGTTATCACAATTAATTTTTCATTGTTCTAACTCCATTTAAAAAGTAGGTCGTTATTTCCACATTCATTAATTGTAGCTGTCTGTTCGTCCATGAGAAGGTTGCAAGGTAAACGGGTCACGCTGTCGTCTGGGAGTCTGACCCACATAGCCACAATGAGCTTCCGTAAACCACCACGCAATTAAGCGAAACACCAGACATAAAAAATTACCGAAACAAAAGGGGCCCCCACCCGTCGCTACAATTTATCATAGCAAATAAAAATACGGCGAATTAAAAAGAAAAGGACGAGAAAGCGAAGCGAGAGGGAACGACAATCGTTTCGGAGCCGAACGTCCAAAATATAATGCCGTTTATTTTTTTTATGGCCGGCCAGGGCGAGCTTCCGAGGGGAGGATTCACAAAATCGATACTTGAACGTGACCAATTAAAAAACGTACCGCTTTGCCGATTAATGTTTAATATTTTTTGAACTACACTACTTAACTAATAATTATACGAGCGTCTTCCTCTAGACGGCGGCGGAAGAAAACTTTTTTCTTAAATTTAATATTCAGTTAAACTTGTCAGTAAGAGGTGATTAATTGTCTGATGTTATATTTTTAACGTTAGCATTAAGTAAGTTCTCTTTTAGCATTATTTTTTTATACCTATAAAGTTAAATAATTTTTTTTATTACTTTTCTATACAACATACTTAAACGTAACCTTTATAAAGAATCATAGTTGTGTAAAGTACTACATTTTCAGTTTTTACCTGCTATAAAACAACTAATAATTAATTGTAAGTATAAAATAAAATGTATATTTCATGTTATAAACGTCTAGCGGTTGAACATATAAATAATACAAATATATACAGTTATATAACTAACCTGAAGTTTTATTCAGTTATCATCTATGTCTCTTACCGCAAAAATATGGGGACATTAATAAAAAAGAACTATATAAAATAGAAATAAGCGTGTAACCTCTATTGGTCTTGTACTTGAAATCTTTATCTTTAATACTTTTCCGATACCCCTTCCGCGGTGAGTGTACCTCAACTTTCCGACTCTCTTACGAGTCTCAATGCTGCTAGAATGAATGGAGAAACTCCTAATGAATCTCGACCCAATCGGCTCCTCTTGTTTTGAATTGGTAATCAATTGCTATCAAAGATCCGTCATACGGCGGCTTAGCCAATTAATTATTTTGCTTTTAGAAACGTCTACCATCAATTAACTGTCTCGCTGCGAATCATTCAAACTTACATTGTACGTATATAGTATTACATATTTTAACTATCTTTGAAATTTCCGTTTGATTATCAAGTTTCATTTTGAATTGCAATCGACTAACTAGTAGCTTTTTGTGATTCCCTCTTGTTCAAAACCTTGGAGTGCAGGCAAATAAGTATTTCTGTCGTAACGTCATAGACGCTAAGTTAATTTTTACGAATGTTACTCTCACGATAATGAAGGAGAGATGAACTTGTTTACCTCTCAATGGCACTGTTTTCGATTGGGGTGACGCTGCGTATTTTTTTTTTTTTTTAGACAAAGACCACGATTTTTCTAGTGTTTTTTATAGCTTCGTAATTTTAAATTAGCACGCGATTTTCTTTTTTAATAAAAAAATGTTTAAAACAAAGTATTTGTAAACCAAATTTTTAAGAAAAAAGCTTATCTAATTTTTTTTAAAAACAAATTTGGTACCTACTTTTTATGCCTTTAAAAACCAAATTTTACTAAATAAAATTTATAATGGTATAGGTGTATCCTATCAGAATTGGTTGAAATTAATTACAGCTTATATTGGTAATACAATGATCACGGGTCTGTCTTAGGGTATTTTCACCTCCGTGTCTCTCTCAAGTGGCGGGGAGTAACACTTGCGGGTTATAACGGAGGGGACGGAGTAATTCCCTCTATGAACAATGCGTTATCACAACGAGAAAGAGTTATATTACTTGACGCGACACCAAAGAGTAACTTCTGAACCATTCACCAACGCCTTTTCTATTCGAACCTTTGTTAAAAGTATTCGTATTAAAATATTTTATAATAAATAGTTCGCACTGATAAATTCTTTTGACTGTTCGATTCGGTTCATCTAGTAACTAGTTCATCGATTGGTATTTGATGTAAATTCAAATTCAAAAATAATTGCCTGTTCGAGCTCGAAGCGTTTTTGAGTATGATTTTTTGTTCTAATCTTTTAAATAACTGACCTTTGTGCGGCCGTCGAATAAATTATAGTACGTTTTTATTGTGTGTACAATTCAATGCAGAGTAACTTTACATTACAACCTACGCTACTTGTCGATTCAGCTCACCATCGGTCAAAATTTAGTGCATTATCAAAACAATCCGCCAACATTAGTCCTAAATCAGGAGGTTACGTGTTCCTGTCACGTCGGGTCGTCAACAATGTATACGTGTACATTAAATTACCGAAAACTAATCACCTAACACGAATTATTAATCTAAAATATTCGACTGACGTAAGTAATTCTATTATTTTATTTACAAAATATCATTTATTATTTATTTCGTGATTACTTTTTCAATAGAAACTCATATCCATTTATTATTTAAATCATAGCACTACAAAGGACTTGTAAAGTTCCGCACGCCCATTTTCTGAGAGATGTTTAATCTTTTTACTCACAAAAACGTCGTTACATAGTGCAATGTACAAAATCGATACAAAGTTTTAATAAAGCCTAACATTGCAGACGTCACGCGCCGCAGAGGCCTGCCGAGGCCTGTTCACCTTTGATCCCTGCACGCCGCAGCCTCTCAGAGGCTACTACTCCCATTACTGTATGCAGATTTTATACTTTGTGTCATTTTTTGTGCGAACGCCGCGCCACCCCACCCTCTCTCCCTCCCGCCCTCGCGCGGGAGCTTTACTTAGCTGATGACTTATTAAGAGCACATTCTTCAGAGGTGTCTGCCTGTCGCGGCAGGTTTAATGACGTGGGTGGTTGGCTTGCCGATTCCCTTCGCCGCCTGTTTCGTGGCCCACTTTTATTCAAACAATGGTATGGCGTATTGAAGACTGAATCGCATTTTTTTTATATTTTGCACTTTGTGTTCGCTTTTTTATTAATAAGTGCACCGACGTCCGGACTTTTTACCTACGTAGTTAATCTACGTCACACGAATTTTGGTGTGATTACTGCGAACGGCGCGGACGGATGACGTTTGATTAAAGTTTTATGCATTGTTTTGTTTTGTTAAAGAATGTAATATCATCGCGATGACGGCGAAACCTTTGAATCGACAATGATACGTGTGCGCGAGGGGGAGGCGAGGTCGCTCGTATTATTGTGATTTCATTTAACTTTTAAAAGAAAAATGTTCTTCGCCGTGTAAACGCCTTCGATATAATAAAATCCCAATACTAAACGTCAGCTGTCAGTGTTGATGATACAAACTATTAAAGACTGACAAAGAAATATTAAAATGACTAGAGGCGTTTCGTTGTAGAGTTCCGACTAAAACACGCAACTTAAGTTACGTAAATATTGTAATATAAATAGTTTGATGTTACCGTGTTATCACTATTCTGAACGGTTATACTTATAATTATTCCGTAATCAGTAAAAATCTTGGTTTATATTTCATTTCAGTGAAAAACGTCAATCAGATACATATTAGTAATGATACCTACTATTAGGTAGGTATTACAGGAATTTTCTCTTAAGCAATATTTTACTACAATGCAATGCGCCATTAAAAATCTTGTAGTACTTTCGGAAAACTGTATGATTATAAGTATACACAGTATAAGATAGGTTATATGATAATTTTAAAGCACTATCTTGAATTGAGAAAGTTTTAACTAAATAAAATTATTAATCTAAAGTTTTATACTTACTTTATATGTATATTTTTTATTTGTAGAAAATAAAAATTAAAAAAAAAAGACGAGTGTGTGACAGACCACACGACTGAAGTAAAACTTACGAAGCGTAACTCTCTCTCTCTCTTTCTATCTTCACTTACTTAAATCTCCTTCTCAACTTCCGTTCGCCTCGCCCGATCACACTTTTTTTTTACTTCAAAAGCGTGTGTGTAATTCACACACGGCAGAATTGAAACATCTGAAAAGTCACAGCAAGGTAGGCCGTTGCGATTTGTTCTATCGACGATGATCACGGTGTCGTAAATAAGCGCCAGAAAGTCGTAAGCGCCATACAAAACGCGTCGCTTACGAGTTTGGAGCAGTAATATATTCTATATCATTCTCTCCTATACATTTGTGTTTATCGCAACGCATTTTTGTTTCATCGAGTTTAAAATCGCAATGATTCTAAAGAAACTTCTTTCACTTCAAAAACGTTGAATCGATACAAAACACAATCAAATTAATAAGAATTAAACGATCGTTAAACAAAAAAGCAAAGGCACAATAAAGATCGGAACAATCGTATCCTGTGACTATTTACTAATTCCAGCGTCCACGAGTCGTTGAACCGACGTAAATTAACTTATGGCATACGAAAAAGGAACTCGATCGGTTGAAATTAACCCGGCCCGCGTCGCTGGCTTAACGCCATGATATTTAATCACTTTAATAAAAGCATAAACTTGACCACAGCGTCGAAACAATGGCTAACATATGAAATAAAACCGTACAGAAATCATCGGCCTCTACGTGTATGTGGATCGATACTTACATTTAACTACAATACTTAATTAAAACTTTTGTTATTCATCTGTAATCAGTTTTAAGTTCGCGACATAAAAATATATAATATGTTCGTATAATGTTTATTAAACATTTTTTTTGTATATTTTGAATTTATACAAAACAATGTAATTTACATTTCAAAATTTAAATACTATTTTCTAATTTATAGGTATTTTTAAATAATACACTTAATTTAAGGATTACAACTATGACACTAAAATTCTTTAATAATTAGTTATTTTTTTCTAAAAGTAGCTTATTGTAACAATATTTCAATATTAGAGATTGTTACAACTCACAGTCTGTTAATCTGTTTCTAATCCTATTTGAAGAAAAAAAAAACTTTTCACAAATGAGCGCAAAAAATTCGTCTAAATAAATTCGTCTTCATATTTTCCTATATTACAGCTACTTTTGTAAAACATTGTCTGTTAAAGGTCATATGATAGTGTCTCAATGTGATAGTTTTGTAAGAAACGGACGGCTGACAACGCCGTTTTAGTATTAGCACCTCTATTTGGTACGGATTCCTAATAATGTCAAACTATTTAACGAGGATCAAAAACCCTATACATAATTTGCTTTATATAGATAAAATTTTTAATTACGTTTTATATTTCAAGTTTACGCGAAGTAAAACTTTTTTTTTATTTCGCTGAAATGATTTGATTTTTTTAACCTGTATTTAAATATATTAATGCAGTTTATAGATAAAGACAATTTAATATAAAAAATAATAAATTACATAAAGTCAAACCAGTCAGATCTTCTGCAAAACAAATAAATAAGTTTGTATATTTGATGAGTGTTAGAAACCTTTATAAATACCACAAGTAAACGCGTTACGAATATTTGAAGTGCAGTACTATGTCCTTTGATGTATGTACCTAGATTTTAGTGGTATTACATCGCGTTTGCGCTGGCTTTCCTATAATGTTTTTTTTTATTATGCTCACATTGTGATTGAATTTCGCAAGAGTACTCCCAATCCATTAATATTGTGATATGCGGAATATAGTGTATTTAGAGAGATTACGTGTCTTTGTGTCGCAAATTAAATAAAGTTGAAAGCTACTGTGACTCTGTTTTTTTTTCTTTATTATTGTGACGCTTCATTGGTTACGCGTTGTGAACAAAAAAAGGGTTAAATTTGTTTTGTAGCTCGGGAGTGTAATCGATGAAAAGTAAAGTGTAGGTTTATTTTTTATTTAAATTAAATCTAAGTAATTAGTTAAATGTATATATATAATATATAAAAAAGTACTTTATTATTTAGACAGGACGTTTATCTCTATGATAATTAAAGACTTTTAAACTAACAAACTTACAAATACACTGCTGAAACTTACAACTATACCTAGTGCTATAAATATTGCAAAATATATTTAAAATTCAATTCCATTAATTTAAAAATTATTCTTTTTATATTAGTACTACTCTTTTGATATTGAAAATTAAAGTATTAATAATAAATACGCGACTAACAAGCTCTATTCAACAGGCTTTCAACTTTTAAGTTTTACCCGCCGACGTGACGCCAAGACAGACAATCTTTTATACGATACTAAGTTACCATAACAGAGCTAAGTAATAGTCATGTTACAACCCTGACGGTGGCGTCATGTCTACTTTGTTGCAGACATGTAATGCATCGACAATCCTTTGAGTTTTTCAATGCTGTACAATTTAAACTTACTCAGATTTTCTATACTGGAATAGGTCAAGATATATGTAAATTAAATTTCAATATAACTGGAGTATTTATTGTAAAAATATTATAAAATATATTGCGTCGCGATCTTGAAAAATGTCATCATAATTCGAGAGAAATTTTTGAAATCGTTAACAGAGCATTAACAGTTGTCGCGAACAATGCATGTAGAAAAATACATGCGATTTAGCGTTTACGTTTACGTTGTTCCAATTGTATCGGCCGTGTTTGATTTATGCACAGCTGGACTTTGAAAAACGATCGTCGCAGATTGTGTTGTTTCTCAGCAGAAATTACTTGTATAATGTACTTGCCTATTTCTCCTAATGTGTTGTGTATTCGGAGCTCGTCACGTCGCATGCGTACTAAAGCTTCGCCTCAATTCGATTTTATAAAACGATTACGGAACGAAATATCGGATTATTGAAAACGCTCATTAAAACAGTATCGAACAGTAATTGTCATTGGGTAGTTAGGTCGTCGGGAACGGGCTGTGTGCATGCAATCTTCAATGGCACAAATGCTCCTACGTAGCTCTTACGAGCGGCGAAATGGCTTCGGCGGTCGCCGCGCCCGCTCGTGCCGATCGGAATGCCGTCGAAGTGTTACTCTTTTGTTAGTTAATAGACCTGTGCCGGGATTTGGCGCGCCCGCGAGGTGCAGCCCTCCTTCCGTCCCCTTGTGCCGCATCCCCACGATTTTTTCTGTTTTTGTTGCCTTACTTTTTCTATATGAAGGTCCACTCACTTATTCATGCCAGCGGGATTGTAGTTTTTTCTACTTTTTGCATGCACCGTATATAGATATTTTGGCTACCTCCTATTTTTCCCCGGACTATAAAACTCGACCGGGTCGTGTACTTTTTTCGCGGTTCCCCTACTGGGGCGTTAGGGGGGAGGGAGGGGGCTTCGAAGGGTGTTCGCAGTTAGGGAATTATTCATTGCCTACCCGCGCCGAACGAACTTCCCGTTATTTCTGTTTGTTATGAATTATGTCCAATGACTTTTCCAACGCCTGGCTTTCTTTCGTTTTCGCTAATTACTTTTTCTATAGAAACTATAAATCTTTTGTCGCACCCTAATCGAATTTCTTTATACCTGAATAGAGCCATGTTTCGAACACTCCCCGACTCACCCTTTTTTACTAAAATATTTCATGTTATGTAACAATTTTTATTTAACGTGCAAACTTTTATAGGTATATATAAAATTTTTATGAAAATGAAGGTATATAAAGATAATCAGTAATTATTGCGAAATATCCGGTTTGTAGGTAAGTACACACGTAAGCAATACTAGTAAGGTTTTGTTTGTGCAGCCACAAAGGAGTTTCTCGCCATCCTCATATGCATACAACGTGAGATATTCTATAAACCGCCCTTCGCCTTATCGTGAACTAACACTTCCGAGCAAAGCCTCACATTATTCACGAAATAAGCAATCACTAGAACAAACCACGCTACGACGTAGCTGGTCTACAATACTGGTCTACGAACTAGCGTGACGTAGACGTAGCTCCGGCGAGCTATAAGTCGAGATTGTACACGCATTGTTTTCCATTACTGACGCGACGGTCCAAATGGTAACAAAAGATTCTAATTCACACTCTGTTGCCTACTAAAATATGTAGAAGAGCTCGCTCCCGACCCGCGGTACAAATTTGAATTTCATGTGTATGTTTCGTCTATTACGGATGCACTCATTAATATCTTAAGTGATGTGTGTAGTTCGTCATTATACGAGTTTCGACTCTGCGGCCGCGGGTGCACGTCTGAAAGTCCGCAGGCGGCCGGTACCTGTCTCCGTTTATACAAAGCACGCGTTAAGATTATGTCGGATGAAAAATGCTGCAAATTGTATGACCCCCTCCATGGAAAAACATTATCATTACTGGCACATCCGGTGAGATATCGTTTTACATGTAAATCTGGAGAGGCGCTTAGCGTTCCTGTGGTGAACTTGTTAAACGGGTATTTTTGTTTATACTAGTACGTACTATTATGAATCGTTTAGAAGATGAGGTAAGAAGTGTACTCACTAGTTTCCAACGCGCTCCAAGCGAGACTTATCGCCACAGTTACGTAGCGTGCATCGAGTCACTTTGTAGAAAATTATCCCGAGTTATTAAAATATTGAAAACAATTTACTTAAAGAGATATCATTTCCTGTATAAAGTTTAATAAAGGAAGCGCATCCAAGATTTGTCGTTTCTACTTTCATAGTTTTATCTAGCGCTTCAGCATTTCAATTCAGCTTTTTAAATCGCGCAGAAAAACTTTACAAATAATTGAAAAGAAAAATCTTACAATTCAATTCCCCGCTCAAGATTTTACAATGGCCAGTTATTAAAAGAGTCTGGGGTCGTATCTATTACCTGCTTCTATATATTTTATTCTATTTACTCGACAATGCTAAATCTTACAATATTGAGTGCCTTTTAGTTGTATTAAGAACAGTACTATTCTGTTTATTTTAATTACTTTTCTATCTTGCACTGCTCGTATAAAATCTAATAACAAATGTCTGTGTTCATGTTCTCACCGGCACCGCCTAGTTTACAGACTGGCGGTAAACTTCATTACTTATTATTATCTTCTATATCATCCCCATACTTTTTTACTTGTCCATGTCAGCTTGTATGCATGGAACCCATTGTAATACTCGTAGTTTCTGAGTTTACAAGACCCCTTTTCTTCTCTTCTTATTCCGTTCTTCCCTATTCCTAATTGTAAACTATTGTAATCTTAGTTTTCTTCCTATGAAATAACTAGTCCGAGAACTTTTTTGGTAGTCATATTTAGCGTCTAGATAATCTTCTGCGAGGTCTTATTTAACAATTGATACTAAGGTTTGACAGAGATACGGGTGTTTAAGAGTAGTTCAAGTTTGCGCCGTTTTTATTTATTTTTTTCAAATTTTCCTTAGCTAGTGTGCAAGCTTCTCAGTTATGAAACTTTAATTCCTCTCTCCAAAGTAAACATTCGATTCTTAACGCGTAGAGACGAGGCTTAGCAAATTATGTTATACAAACCCTGTCCCAATAAATAAGGTAAGAACAAAGACGGAAAAATAGTTGAAACGTTCTTATAATCTCCCAATTTAGCAAATAATATTTATGTACATATTCTAATACATAAAACTACACTTGTTCAAATGTACCGTATCTTTTACGGTTATATATGTTTAAACACGCTACTTTGAGAGGTTAAAGCTTCATTCACGGGTCCGTGTTTGTGGATTATTATGTGAGCGAATGTCGCGATGTGATGGTCTTTCACGAAAAAGGATTCAGGGTTTGTCCCATTCATTCGCGCGGAGCGTCGAACAAGTCGCGACACGACAGGGCCGACCTTGCTGCTTTTTTATTTTAGTTTCAAAATTACAATGACAAAAAAAACTACATAAAATATTTTTCTTGAAGAAATGTCGTAAAGAAGTACTAATTTGTTATTGTATTATAATACCTCTGTTGCTTTTATTACACTTAAAAAGTATTAAATCAACTTGGTTTTTTTTTTTCGTAAATAAGCTGTAGTAAATTATGTTGTTAAGTAGGTACGTATTGTGTGGTACTATGCACGGAATGCATGTGCGTACAAAAGTATATCAAGAATTATAAAGTTTAATACATTAAACATTTGGCAGAAGTCTTCTTTTTAGTTACACTTAATAAATGTCGTAATTAAGCTTCCGATCCTGTTTACATAAGCTACAGTACGGCAGCTGGCACAGTTTCAATTTATTTACCCCTAACCCAATTCTCCAAATATGAAAAAGTATGACCAACAGAAATAAATTCGATTTCGTAATTTAAATCTAAGAACTTTTTTCTTTTAATTGAATTTTCCGCTAAAGATTAAATGGAAAAATATCGTTGCGATTCAAAGCCGCCGTTCTTTTAGTTTCTTGTTACGGTTTCTTTTGGCTCCTTCCCCCGGGAAATTGATGATTGCTGCATATTGTTGCATCTGGCGAGAAAAACCTATGTACTTCGATATTTCGTTACGAATAAATCGTTTACGAGGCGAGCGGAGACACAGCGGTGAGGTCGCCCGTCTGCTAATTAATGTATCATATGAATGCGGCCCTGTGCGTCTTCGAGGCAGCCCCCACATTAATAGAGGTATGGCACAAGCTCCTCTGATGTTCTGACAAAGGGTTGTGCGAGACGACTATTTTTATTAAAACCTACGGCAAAGGCACACTTTTTTTAATAACTTATGTACGTACGTGCGGGTCGAGCCATTTGAATTGCACTCCGGGTGCCGTTTGCGCTCGCGCGCGGTTTTTTTTTTGAGAAAATTGTGGAGTGACTCTTTGTGAGCGCGGGCTTTGCCGCCTTGAGTCGCGGGCTTGTTTCGAAATGTTTTCCTCTTAACCCTACCGCGTATGCGCGTCACGTCAAATCGATTTTGACACTGATCATTTTATTTGCCGTAATTAGCGTACTCCTGTCACGTGGTTAATATTTTGTTATCGTAGGTAAATACTGGAGTATGAGAACGTCTGTGCGAATATTAACAGTTTAACACATCAGACATAGTTGGTTATGACGGTGTGCAAACTTTTGTTGCAAATGTACCTACCGGTACACGTACAATAATTTGAATAAAATTTAACCTATTAGTATATAGTATGCACAGCAATAACGATGGTAAAATAACGGATTTTAATATATTAGAATAACAATTCAACCTTAAAATCAGTGTTTTGTAAATTAACAAAATCGGAACTTCCATTTTTTTACGGATTATTTACGCTTTTTACCCTAACTTCTTAAACTTTTTGAGCAGTTGTTACACTAAAACGTAATAAAAATGTTAATTTTTTATCATTATAAATAAATATAGGTGATATATTACAACTTAAAAATAACTTAAACACAATAGAAAGTAAATAAAAGAAAACCAATCGCAAGTGATGAGACGGGCGTCCTTTTTACACATTAACGTATTCATAGGAGCGACGCGTCGCGTATCGCAGGTACACGTGCAACTAGCTCGCTAAATGAAACGTCACCAACGAACCTCGTAGACGAAAGACGCTCGGAATTAAAAGGAATCAAATATGAATGGTGTATGCATGAAGCATGAATAACTCGGGCCGCTCTTGCCAGCCCGGCGCGCCGGTACTCCCCAACAACTAAAACAGATACATTAATAATGCGTTTGCTTACAATGCGCTTTAAATGTAGATCCAGAGGGCGTCCCTTTCGCGTGGTCCTCTCGCTCGCACGTCAGCGCTGGCTCATGCAAAATGCACGCCAACGCGACTAACGCTCCTTCACTCTCAAGATAATACCTCCCCTCTCCTCCCTCGCTTCCTAATCGGGCCTATATTGATGGTCACTCATATCTAACGAACTCGACAAATGTCTGATGCGATGCACGATTGATTCGACTGGAACGTGCCCCAACGTGCTAATCCTTCTGATGCTGAACGTACACCGTACTGGTAGCTAACTTTAAACGCAATTATGATATAGTAAATCCAATTGAAACATATTAAATCCTAAAACGATTCTTACAAAGTTTACAAAATAACTATTTAAGAAATAGAACAAAAGCGTTATAACCACCTGCGATAGAAACATTTATTTCGAAAATACGTCGCCATTAAAGTCGGAAAGTCGTAAAAAACCAACGCAAGATATTTAACCATTCCCTGCAATTGAGACAACAAAGTGATATTAAATAACTAGCAAAAGAGACCAAAGAAGTTAAATGTAAAAAAAATGTTACCGCACCATGATAGTCCGGGCTGGAGATGAAGACTCTTGGAACTTTTTACGTTGAAAATATAAAAATGAGTTTTATAACAATTTAACACTTTGAAGTAACTAGAATATTGTTATTATAATATTAAATATATAATTACAGAGTTTGGTACCTACTTAACGATGTCCATAATTGTAAATGAAAAAATTAAAAAAAAAATTAAATTTTAAGTGATTCGAAATAAACACGAGCATTAGATCATATTAAATTTTATATTTTAAAATATTACCAATGTATGTCTGGCTTCTTGATATGCATTATGTATAGTCAATATCGCTAGCCGAGACTGAAAATGTGAGTCTGAATAAACCATTAGACATGGCGTGTTTCACTAAATTATGCATTAGTTTTGAGTAAGTTAGGTACCTTCAGCGGTCGCAGCTAAGTACGGACCAAATGTTTTATTTAATAAACACCGTACTTGCTTACGAAGTTTATACGGTTTTGCCACTATTTGTGTAGCCGGTGATAAATTTTAATGGCTCGGCCAAGGCTTGTTTGTCCGTACACTGTTTGACTTTTCGTTGTGTTGCCGCGTGTTTTTATTATCCGATATTGTATTAAGTCGCCTCTTATTCTGCATTGTTTAACGTGAAAATATCAGGGAATGCGAATGATAATTGAATTGGATGGCTGGAAATTATTAAGGTATAGACTGTAGGTATACTTCATTAAGATTTGGTTCCTCGAGGACGTAATTGATTCAACAAAAATGTATGATTCATTGTTATGAGATTACAATTTAAATTTTATATTGTATCAATGTAATAATTAATATCCTACTAAATACAACGACAACTAGAGTTTGATAACAGTCAAAACAATAAAAGCGCTGAAATGGCTTGTTATATCTTCGGACCCTAAAAACCTGTAACGGTTCCATGAGTCAGTAAGTCAGTTCAGTCTATTGCAGTCTACTGTTGGACATATAGGCCTTCCTAAGTTCGCGCCAGACATCCCGGTTTTCCGCAATCCTTATCCAGCCTACACCGGCAATCTTACGTAGATCGTCGGTCCGGCAGGCCGAGGGACGTAAGCGTAACACACTGCGTTTGCTAAGAGCTGCGTTGTCTCCACTCCAAGACACGTCTGTTCCAACGGCCATCGGTCCTGCGACACAGATGACCAGCCCACTACCTCTTCAACTTACTAATTCTGTGGGATATGTCGGTTACTTTTGTTCTCTCGCGGATAGTCTCAATCCTAACCCTATCCTTGAGAGAGACCCCAAGCATAGCCCGTTCCATTGCACGTTGAGTGACTTTAAACTTGTGGACCAATCCCTCCGTCAGTGTCTACGTCTCAGCTCTGTATGTTAAGACAGGCAGGACGGTTAACACATGAGTATAAGCTATAATAAACAGGAGGACAGCAGAGGCTTACTATTATGGACTGTCGGTATCTTTCAAACAGACGTTAAATTAACTTATAAGCCGTTTCATTTGCTTCAGTAATATTAACACTCACTTTAATCTTTGAAAAGTAATACATGAACACTGAATGTAGCCAATAGCTTGAACAGTATATAAAAATGAGAACTACTTCTTATTATATTACACAATTAGATACGTTTTAGGATAAACGTAACGATTTAAAATGTTTAAATGCGAGGTCTGATCGTAAAGTTCACTATAATTGTATTGCTATTTAAGACTGCGAGCTGGCGACAGCGCGACGTTGGATATAATTGTTTACCGCTTTCAAAGGCGTGTTTTAATTACCTTTTTGTTTTATTTTTAATTATTAACGCTTTGAAGAAAACTCGGGAACTTTCTGTTGTTATTCTCGATGGGGTGTTTTTATTTTTTTGTTTGTTTTGACCCCACATTAAAACGAGATATGAGCTACCTGTGATATATATATATATATATATATATATATATATATATATATATATATATATATATATATATTTAAAATTCGACCTATAACATCTTACTTTGGACACAGTTTGGAGCTTAATTCGTCACGCTGCTCCATTGCGGATTGGCGGATATGTTCCTTACTACCAGTAACGATCGCTATCAGGTATTGTGATTACAACTGAGACCATGGCTTAACGTGCTCCCTGAGGCGCGGTGGGGAGACCCACAAGGACAGACATCCAAACCGAAAAGAAACATTTTTATAAATACCGTCCGTCCCGAACGGGAATTGAACCCGCAAACCGTCAGCGTTTTAGGCGACTACTCGCACCACTGCACCAGATCTGTTGTCGTTTTATTTATAAAATATCGTTAAAAACGAACTATACTCATAGCACATGTCATAGTATTATTAATAATTTAAAAAAAAAAACAATTAAACCGCATCTAAACTAGTAACACTGAAGGTACAATCTTATCACTCTCAAATAATAAACTTGAACCATTTTAGCGACTCATCAGTTAAGTCATCTTGCTTTAGTCGGTTTTTAAGATCGTTAATCGAAAAAATTGCTACTTAAAAGTATGATCCGTGAACTTTATTTGCATAATTGTTGAGAGTCACTCTCATCTGTGATGTCTTTTAACGCCAATTTAGATATATGTATATTAAGGAAGCGAAATGTTTTCTTTTCAACAACAAACAAAAATAGTTTTTTTGTTTGTTTACAATCTAGTTAACTTTGAAAGTCAATCCCTAATTAAAATCGGCAAATTCCATTTGTTAAATTATCCCTAAGTAAAACATTCTATAAAATATCGCGTGGAAGTTGGCAAGAAATGAAAACTCAAGCATCATTACGTATAATTGTCTCTAAAGTTTTTAAAGTTAATTAATGTAACTAAGATACTTCATTTACTTGCAGGTAGTAGGGAAGTCAATAATTGTATTTCTTTTACTGTATTCATATCTGTATAAAAAAAAATTTTTTTTGTATTTTTTTTAATTCAAAATTGTAATTTTTCTATTCATAAGTTTATCTAAATATATTCTCACATCAAGTTCTATAAAATGCAATATATTTTTTACTGTTTCCATCACCAACTTCAACTATCAACAAGAGTTTCTAAAACCGTTTCAACTTATTTTAATTGAAAAACTAAAAGAAATTCCATTTTCATAAAAAAAAAAACGAAACTTTTAGCCTCTTAGGCAAACAATTTATTACGTACATAGTATTACATACATTAAAAGTAAACTACGTACTTATTTAAACTGGATGTGCACAGTTTCATTATGAATAGGCTATGTTATGATGTCAGTTAGTCAATTAACAGACTTAATTATGACAAACAATGATCTTATAATAGATTAAAGGTATCACAATTCTATAAAAAATAAACGAAGTAGTCATTCAATTCGTTACATTGTTTTATTTATTGCAAAATAGGTGATAAACAATTTATCACAAGTACTTTTTACGCGTAATTTATGTGGAGCCTAATGTCAAGAACTTGATAATTTGCTATTTGTAAAAATTAACTTTTGATAAAAACTTTCTAAAGGTGCGGTTAAACGGCGCGTGAAGACGGGAACCGATAGAAACTGTCAAGACATAATTATTTACTTGAATACCATGATATAGTTCCAACTAAATTCACAATCAATTATCATGAACTAAATTTTATTATTTTTAATATATATTTTTTTTTGTATGAAAAACTGACAGGGTTATTGGTCTTATAATTCAGATATGTTATAGTACATTATTGTGTATTGTATACTAGTTGCGAACTATAACGTACCTAACAAACATCACAGAGCATCATTCAACATTCGCTATTACAAGTTAACGAGTACGTCAGTTTAACCGCACTATAATTTTTTTGTCATATTTCTATATTGAATGTGCTGGCAATGTATACAGCTCACTTTAGTTTTATAACCCTACTAATACGGAGTGCAGGTGGAGGCCCTTACAAGTCCACAAAAGTGTTAAGATAACGTGACAAAAAAATACCCATATTATTTTCTTTATTTGAACTGTGACGTTTATCGGTACACGTCGACACTGTTCCATGAGTATCTTTCGATATGACCAATAATAATTTTACAATGGTGCAATTTTACGATATTGAAAGGCAATCATATATAGGTATAGATTCATGGATTGATTAGATTGGGTTTTGCGGTAGCGGGCGACGTAGTACTAGAATGGCGTAGCGCGAGCGAACGGTCCGATGGTTTCGTAGACAGTTACGAGACGGCACTCATGACAAAAAGTAGCCGGTGTCAATTTTGCGTGCAAACACCGGAGGCTGAGTCATAATAGGCAAGAATCACGTATTCCTCGATCAATCCTTGTACACACCGGGAACCAATCAAGGCGTCGGATCCGCTTTGAAATTGGAATCATAGCGACATAGACGTAACAAGTTTCTTTCAATTCTGACGATAACACGATGGTAACGAAGTTTAGCTTTTAATTCCATGCCTGTTCCGTCCTGGCCGCTTTTAATTGATCTCAGTCGTTTTCTATTCGTTTCGCAGGTCCTATTGTGTCGCCATCGCTCTCAGCTCGCAATTAAACTAAATTATTATTCCGAACACATTATCGATATTAGTTTTATTATATTTTATAAATGACGATTCATGATTTGAATAATTTTCGCGTGTTGTAGCGTTAGAATAGTTTAAATATTCGTTTTGACGTGGAATGTATGCTGAATATGGGAAAGAATTCAAGTGCGTTTGATTTCGGAACGTGTATCGTTTGGAATGGGTTTTCATGAACATTTCATGTAACATAATTTGAATTGATACCAAATATTTGAATATGAAATTGCGTTGGTTCCCGAGCCACGGAGGACGATCTACAACTTTGTATTTTGACGATATTTTTAATAAGTTTTATTTTTAGCTGAAAAAATCCATATTAAAAGATTAAAGTAGAATATTCTGTTTTTAAAATATTTCAGAGGATAGTGTTTATTTATAAAAATAGACTACAACTCATCCTAAACTTAGACATAATTATTAAAGCCCTAACGATACCTTATCCAAAATTTTAAACAAAATTTATTTTTAGGGGAACTCGATGTAGAATATTATTGTACCCAACCGATACTTAAGATGACTTTAGCGATTAAATCTTGTTCTGAAACTTGAAGTCCTTCCAAAGTTTAAGACGCTAACTTTTATACGAATATTTTATTTTTACCCAAAAATGTTTCAATTCGACCAATTTACCGTTCGCAGTCGTCGTGTTTTAACTAATGAAACCGTTCGATATTGTCAATTGCTATTGGACCTCGACTATCCCCCCATTGTCACCTTTAGCTCTTCCATTGGTCGGTTTGTTACATTGTCAATAGTAATCGGAGTTAGATTAGTTCTTTTTTCATCTCTCGAAAAAGATGAAAAAATCTTTTGTATTGTATTTCAAATTCTCAATTTCAAGTTTCGTTTCGATCACGGTGCTACATTTTGTTGTAAGTTACTTGTGTTGTATGAGTAATCTGACTTTCATTAAGTTATGATTGTCAACTGTATTCCTTCTAATAGGTACAAATATTGTGATTTGTAAAATAAATTTTCGTGAGCGACATTATATAATCTTATTTCGGTATTATTACCTGTCGAGTGTTTTTTTTTCTCTTTATTAAAAGCATCAGATTCAACTCACACCTCATAAATAAACTAATGGTAATCATTTTGAGGATAAACAAATCAAACAACAATAGCTCTAACACAACAATAAGGCAATTTATTTCCAAACGAAGCAGAAAGTTCATGTTCCATCAATATATTTAAAAAAAGAAACTACATCCCAAACTTCATTCCCACACAATGTAACAATCAGAGCTACGTCCTAAACAACGTCCAGACTCGAATACAGTGCGGGTTGAAATAAATTATTTGACACGGCGAAACAAAACGGTGAAATATGCAAAAGTCGACTCGACGCAAAGTTACGTTGGTGCAAACGTAAAAAATACACGACCGGGGCCGGGCACGTAACTAGTCGTTTTGGTGCTCTTGACGCCCATAAATACAGCTTGCTCTAGCACTAGATCGAGATGTCATTCGGCGATTTGTAAGCCGGCGATACTGAGATGGAAGCGTTCGTAATTAATGAAATCATGCAACACACTTATATTAATAAACAGTCACTAAAATATAAATTACCTCTCTGTTTAGTTTTGATTAAATTATGATTATAAAAATTACGACCGTTAACATATTTTTCTCACACGTAAAGTTTAAACATATCAAGCTACTAAGTACAAAAGTTTATACTTCAATTAAAATTGACTTAAAAATTAAAAAGAAGGAAAATATTTAGTACAAAAGTGCAGGATTAATTCGTATACAATGTCCTATAATTTGTATCAAATTTTTGTTTTTACTTTGTCTTGATTTTTTATATTTATTGCTTAGGTGCCATCTATACTATGCGATTATGCCGTCTAAATAAAAATGAAATCTATCAATCATTATTTTTTTTATAACATCTGTATTATTTCATACTGAAAAGTATTTTATAAATTAACACTTACACGGTCTATATAATACGTAAACAGCTGTACAAAGAGTAGTATAACTTAAAATTGATCGAGAAATTATAAAATGTTTACATCGTTTTCTAAGTCATTAATCATAGTCAGTATGATCGTACACGTGCATATAATTATTACCTGTATACAGTGAATCTTAATTAATTAACTTTTGAGTAATGAAAGTAGTTACAAAGTGAATCTAAAATAGCGAAAAATAATCTCTTCTTCCTCTCGTCAAAATAGAAAAAGTATTTTAAAAAAGGAGGCGGCGTCAGAAGAGGTTTCATACTTTACTTTGTAAAATTATAAGATATTCTCACCTTACACTTTGCACTTTTCTTCGGAGCTTCAGAAAAATACTGCAAATATCTCCTTTGTGAGGTTTTCGTGGCATGTTAATAAAGATTACAAAAGGAAAGAATTTCGTCACAGAGTAGGTTGCATGCAGATCGCCGGGTTCGTTACAATATTTGCATGACAATGCAGTTTCAACCAAATTCACGTATCTTATAAAAACATTTTTTTTTAATTTCTTTTAAAATCAAAGTTTGAGAATACTTATAGGCTTATAAGGAATACTTATACTGTGACAAAATATTACGCAAAAGCAATCATGTTTAGTATAGATAACAACTGAGGCTGAGAGTAGCTTTGCAACAATAAGTATACCTCGGCGGAAACAATTATTCCGTCGAGGTATATTGTTGGTTTATTTTTCCGTTAAAGGAATTGTTCACGGATCTCAAAAACACATCTAAACAAAGTAACTTCGTCATCATCAATGTCTCTTACTAATTAATAAAATATAATGTTCTTAAAAACCTACTTAATGATTTGTTCGTTGGCATGTACTTGTATATTTGTTTTGCATCCGTGGCAAATTGACCTGATTTGAATATTAGAAAAGACTCATTAGTCTTATAATATTAGAAAAGACTCATTAGTCTTTTCTAATATTCGCCGCTTCTAATAGTCGCCCAGAGTTCGAAATTCAACCATAATTAAAAGTTTAAATTAAAGAAAACCAAATAATTATGATAATAAAGAACCTTTTTAAAAAAATTTCAACTTGACTACAGACTTTGACAATCAACGAATAGTATAATATGCGTGTGTGAGTGCGGTAATGTGTGTAATGCTTTTTTAAGTGATTTAATGTATATTTTATGTATAATTTTGAAAAAATATTAGCATTCCGCACTCCTTCTCTATATAAACTATATGTGTGCGAAATTTCATACTTCTACGTACGCGCAATTTCCGTAAAAAGGGGTACAAAGTTTTTGCTTCACGTATTAATATAGAGATATACTAGCTGACCCCGCAAACGTTGTTTTGCCATATATGTTATTCATAAAACCCGTTCTTAGAGGATGTCTACTCCCTATAAGAAACCTACTTGCCAAATTTCAAGTTTGTAGGTGTTATAGTTTTTGAGATTTCGTGACGAGTCAGTGACCTTTCGCTTTTATATACCTACATATATAAATTTTAGAGGCGGATAGAGATTCATTAAATCAAAAGACTCGCACGGCATCGCATATTTTTGTGTGCACTCATTGACTTATAAATATAATACGTATATACCTAGAGTCATAATAAAACGTTTTACATTTAATGGAACATAATCTATAAGTAAGTACCTTACACAATTTTTAAGGCACATTTTATTATGTTTTCTTATTCATATAAATATCTTTGAACGCACTTATCGAAAATTATGCCATTTATCAAAGATAGGTAGTTATTTAAAATATTGCATTTGATACCTCTCAGACGGACGAGTCGTCCTGAAACAGGTATCAATTGCATTTCGAATTACAAACGGGGTTAGGGGTAATCCCCGGATGATAGGACGAGTGCGGTCACGGACACAGCACTTGCGTATTTACAATTAATCCGATTGTGTTTAATAGCTCTTAAAGTCCTAATGAATTAAATTTTAAGTAGCTATTTTTCAAAGGTAATTAGAAAGTGCATGTGAATGTTAAATTGTATAGTTATTTTACTATTTCATACTCTTTTGGAACTATTTTTCCTTTTTATTAAAACGTCAGCAGAGAGAAAATTAATTCGTTAAAAATTGAGTTGATTCTAAGAATAGCACGTTAAAAATGAACTTTGTTTTTTTTTTTTCAAATAAAGTAGTGTATAGCAGTCTTTTGTAGTGTATGAAATAACTTTATAATACATAAACATATATTTTTACATTTGTCACCTCGACCTTACACACATTGGATGAATCGTGTGTCGCGAAACGTGAAAGCCGTTAATCTTCGAACGTTTTCAGTTTATATTATTGAA
Organism: Melitaea athalia; assembly: GCA_905220545.2. NCBI lineage: Eukaryota > Metazoa > Arthropoda > Insecta > Lepidoptera > Nymphalidae > Melitaea > Melitaea athalia. The sequence continues at coordinate 4,295,238 of HG992176.1, read as the reverse complement.
ACAAATAAACGTTTTAAATAAAGTACGATAAATTCGAGCCTTGACGCTACATAATTTATAGCGAATAATTTCATATCGATCAAAGCCGAAACGGTCGCAAACGCAGCTCGAAACGTTTTATTACAGATTTAAAAAATCGTCCATTAATAAATGCTTCGCGCTACCGATTAGCGCTCGATTTTAATACAGCGCATATTTTCGTCGATTAAAAAAAAAGCCGCGGTGCAAATTTCGCCGCGGGCGATGTCCGAGTTATCTTTAATTTGTAAACCAATAAATGTTAATACATCACCGTACGCGGCACATCGGAATCGTCTGTTCAATTAAATTTTTCGCTGCCAAACTAATTTGTGAACTATACCGTCCACTTTCGGTCCCCGTTCGGTCGCCTCGTAATTATATTGTTTGCGAATGTTTTTCGCGGGCAAATTTTACGTGTTGAACGCGGGTCAATATTTGATCCGTGCTGGCGAGTTGGGGCCATTTCTGGATCTGAGAATTGTTTAAATTTGATTTAATTCCCTGCAAACAGTCGAAGCTTCGTAAGTCGCTCGACGACCGTTGACACGGCTTCGCAGAGCGTCCCGCTTTGTCGATGAATAATAAAATAGATGTCACGTTACTAATTAAAATATATAAATTGTTATTAGAATTTGAAATCTGTTCCCAATTCATAATCTAATTTTAAGAAAATTTCTACAGGGCAAAGGAATCTGTTCTTAATTGAAAATATACTTTCGATGTAGGTACTTTTAATCCTATTTAGAAGATAAAATCTATAGTTCTTAATTTTTTAAATTATTTATGTTATATGTTAGATGTCACAGGCTGAATCGATCGAATATTGTAGATGTCAGTACTCGTATTTAAGTGGATTTTTTTTCAAGCAAATTAGCAAATTGTTTGAAAAAAAGCTAAAATGTATACATATACATAAATAATTTAAAATTAAGCGCTCATAAAGCATCAAATAGGAAGCGAATAAAAGTAATTCACGTAACATAAGAAAATATGATATCCGAAAGCATTGGAAAGCTTGCGGGTGAAATATGGCAACAATCAAAAGGATGCACCCCTGGGTACAGTCAGACGTGGGAAATGATGGTCAAATCCAGTTGTTGAATGTATTATATTTGCTTTTGTCCATAATTTTGCCTATACTGGTTTTGTTGATCCATTTACCAGGTCGACTGTACAGCCTATTGGATAGATTTAATTTTATTTCGCGCCTCGTATAATGCCCTATACATGTAGATTGTCAGTTTTTTTTCCTGTGAAACTATGTCAAGATTTTTTTTTGTAACGTTTTCAATATAATTCCATTCAAATTTTTTTCAAAGTATCATACTACGCCTTACTACAACCTTACTATCTATTTGAAAAAATCGATAAAAATCACATCTTTATTGAAACAACGACAAAAAAAAATATCGAGTCATAATAACATTTCACGTCATTTCGAATTATAAAGTAAATTATACCTTACATAGAACTGGTTCATACATTTACGCATTATTTACCATTTATTTTCCTACTACGGACACTTAATTCGTTCGTTTTTTTTTTTAAATATTCTGTTTATGATACCTAACTATTTTGATGCACGCGAACATGTTTCTCAATAACCGACGAGTCATTAAAACTTGTGCAATTTTTGTAAGTATTTTTATTGTAACTAAATCGTTCAGTTATCGCTTCAGCCTAACGCAGTCCACTGCTGGACATAGGCCTCCACAAGTTCGCGCCAAAAATGGCGTGAACACAAGTTCGCGCCAAAAATGGCGTGAACTCATGTGTGTTGCCTATAGTCACCACCGGTTTGTGACCGCAGGACTGGCTTTGTCGCATCGAAGACGCCGCTGCCCGTCTTCGGCCTGTCACAGGCCGCCTGTGTATTTAAAAGCCAGCAGTTGGATGGTTATCCCGCCATCGGTCGGCTTTTTAAGTTCCAAGGTGGTAGTGGAACTGTGTTATCCCTTAGTCGCCTCTTACGACACCCACGGGAAGAGAGGGGGTGGCTATATTCTTTACTGCCGTAACCACACAGCAGAGAAATCGTTCAGTTAATCTATCGGTAAATTAGAAGTGCACAAAAATATTTTAAACCAATTTCGATATTATATTACAATATAATATCGAAATTAAGAAGAAGAAAAAAGATATAATTCAGAGCTGTAGCTCTAAATTATATCTTTGGTGTAGTAAAATAAAGACTGATGAAGATGTTTTTCTTGAAATCATTTTCATTAACGCTTTCAGTTAACTTCTTAGAGTAATAATTCTTTACTAGTCTTATGGATGAACATATAAGTGATTTAAAAAATATGAATAAAAATTTCATAAGTCGTTAGGTTGGTTTTGTTCAAAATTCTCTATCATTTAATCTGTATATAATAAAATAAATTATTAGTTTAATGTGGGCTAAAAAACTTTTTAGAAACGGAAAAGTTACAATTCCATATCCTACCATCGTCTCTTTTTATATAAGACTATATAAACCCCGAATTTTTTTTAATGCTTTTAGTCTAAGAGCATCTTTACAGTCTTTATAATTAATCTACCGATGTTCTTTAAAGTAATTGTGTACTGAAACGTATACTAAAGAAGAGACTGCCGTCGTTATTATCTCCTTTATAGTTTTACAGCTGCGATCCGATCCCTTGAAACGTACGTTCACCTAAACTTATTCAATAAACGTACTTCCGAAGTGAAAAGAAAACAAAATAATATATTGACAGCTCAAATAAAAATCAACAAACTCTCTCACTTTATTAAATCAATTTATATTTACCGTTTACGGATCGACAAATCAAAAATCATTACATGTAACCCTTTTCACTTTGATCCACATTACCCGGGAGTGGTGTTTCAGACAAAATAAAACTTAATCAAGTTAAGAGTACCTTTCTAATCTTTTTGTCCATTGCATAAGGCGCTAATTATCTTAATCGCTGCCTTTTCGAATGATTTAAATGTATTTTGTATTTACGATCGATCACGATTCAGCCTGTAATATCCCACTGTTGGGCATAGGCCTCTTCCCCATGTAGGAGAAGGATCGGAGCTTAATCCACTACGCTGCTCCAATGCATATTATAGCACATTCGTTTAAAGCGTTTTAAGTTTTGATTATTATTTTTCTAATTTCGATGGTGTGATATTATATAGCCTATATTATCTAAATAAAGGTGAAGGAATTGTTCTTATTGATGAACAACTCTAGATATAGGTATAAAACAAGGAGCAGTGTTGCTTTTCTGTAGTATGGTATTCAAAGCTCCTGGGAAAGCACAACGTCTACAGCAGCGTAGATCGCCAATGCGCTTACGATGCTTCTGGTTTTGTAGACATTAATGATTTGACTACGGAGTTTGTTTGCTATCCTAGATAGAAAAAAAAATATTACAAGGACAAATTAGACTTTTAAATAACTGTCCGCGTGCGTGATTTTACAACCTTCTTTGTTTCATATTATTTTTCCTATTACAAACAAAACAAAAGATCTACATTTTTCTTTTTTTTACAACATACACACATGGCCGTCTGTTCCTAGTCAAATTAATGCTTGTGTCATAGTCGACTGTTATAGCATTTTTTTTTCGATAAACATATATATATATAAATAATACATACACATATAAATAAATAAATAAATAAATATATATTACACTCAGACTCGGGGTGGGAACTGGGAATCGAACCCTCAACCCCTGAGCCGAAAGCAGAGTCATTACAAACTGCGCCAACGGGCTAGTCAACGTCGTCGTACGGTACTACGTATGTTAATACCATTGTAATACAATTTAAATTTAAAGGATTTCCCACGAATAGGTAGTAAAACGTGTACTGATATTGTCTTTACATATATATAGAGCGTAAAATTAATTTCATACGTGCAATGTTTTATTAATACTCAGAAATATAAATTAATCTTATAAACGAAATCAAAATACAAATTGTATTATAGATTCCACACTGCCTTGTCTGTAGTGGAAAATATCTTTCTTTTATACGTAAGTAACTTTTTCAGTCAGTTTATTTAATAAATTGCTGTGTTAATTTTCTTTATACCTACCTAATTTTTTTAACAATATGTTTTTTTATATATATATTTTTTCATTTCATTTAAGTAAATTAAGGAATTCGTTAAGTTTAAAATAATTTGTATGATACGTAACTAGTTTTTACTATTCCTACGGAACCAGCTGATAATGTACGGGGTTTAATGGATTAAGCCACACGAGGCTGAAAACAATTTTGTCGGCCGGCGACGATAATGCAAATTTATTATATCATTTAAATGTCCAAGTATTAACAAAACGGCTGGATATATTTATCGTCGGCCCCGACTATGCTCGTTCTGTTTATCTTGTGTTAAAACGTAAATGAATGAAGGAGGCCTTTTTAATGTTTGTATTTTAATACATTTTACTACGGTATAGTACATGATTAGGTGACACAACTTTATTACTATTAAACAGATTAAAGAAAAACAAGTAATATTATATTATGTTAATACCTGCTCAGGTCAGTTTCTACTATATAAAACTATTCGTAAAAATAATGAATTAAATTTAGTTTAACTAACATGGAGTTTGAAAAAGTGTATTTGAACTTGAGTCGATTAATAAAAAGTATTTTATTAACAAACGGAAATTTCGGACAGGATATATACAATACTTACTTATACAGCGATAGCAGACAATGAGAAAAATAAAATTACAAAAGTCGTTAATTAAATCGTTAACATCGTGAAAAATGGTCCCCATTCGAATGAATTTATTCGATATCGTTTCGTTTTAATACTCTGTAACATATGTATAAATCAAAGAGATAGATAAAACGTTACAAATGTAGGTAAACAAACGTCGGTATTAAAAAAAGATAGATACAAAGTCAAAAAGAAATATACAAAGTGTAGTCAACCGGCGAGGGTGTCCTATTCTGTGTATCGAAACGATACCGAGTGCTTCTGTGATTTCAATGACATATCTTTTGTATTGGATTTGAAGTTACATAAAGTTTAATATAACTACGATAACAAGTCGTCTATTGTTACTTCTTAATCAATATTGTAATATGTGTCGTTAATATTATATATAATTATATATAAATTAAATTAATTAAAATTTAGTTTTGATTGCGATATTTTACAATATACATATTTACTATTTACAACTTAACAACTAAATATTTACTAATAGTTGTATATAAATCATGCCTGCGTGGGATGGTACCAAGAATACTGGCAGCATTTTCCCGTTAAATCGTCATGTCCATTCTCTGGGCAAAAGAGTACCAGTCCTCTTGTCACCAGTGGGGCAATAAGACGAGGATTAAATCTTAAAAAAAAATTTAGCACTGCTACTCTAAGGTTCAAGTGTTTCGACTGTAAACTGCACAAAGATGTTATTTGGAATTAGTGACGAATATTTGTGCCGTTTAGTCGTTTCAGCTGTGTCCGCCGCAGCTCCCGCTGTTAAGGGTTTCCCGACATGGGACGGAGCAGGTTGCGTTCCACGAAAGCGTCCGTCGCCTCTTTCGTCGTCTCGCTCTCTTCTCATCATCGCACTAATTCCAGTAGGCTCGATAAGAGCTGGAACGTGTGGTCGCAAGAGCTTTTATGGTTTCATTTAGGGAACCGTGATGGAAAAACCTACCTGAACTCTTGATGGAGGAAAGGCTGTGTAATCCGAAAGAATCAACCTCCTTCCCACACGAATAACTGTATTCAAAGCACAGTGGAGCTCCAGGAGCACAGGAGGAGAAATTCTACAACATTATAAATTCGGACTAATATATAATATTTCTTTTTGTTTAAGGAAACTTTTCTTGAGGTTAACATAAACGTAGGTATATATGTTTATTTACCATATATACAGTTTTATTATTAAGGAAGATTATAATTATATTATCTGTAAATGATCCGGAAAATAATATCAGTTATATAACCTCCTTACAAGTTTAAAAAAAGAAAGAAATATAGAAGTAGACAGACTACACAAACAAATTATTTTGCTAGCAATTGAAGTATTTACACTAAAAATATTACACATTAAATTACGCACGTATTTTATATCATAAAATTTTCATTTCCAAAATTCTGAAAACATTTTCTCCGCTTAATTTGTATAATATTTTCTCCATGTTCGTATTTACGATACTTTACTTTTATTTGTATCTCTAATGGAAGTTATCAAATATATGGGTTAAACATATTTATGGACGCAGTTTTATTGCCGCGGCAAAGGAAATAAACGCTCAGGCAGTCATATGCTCATATTTTATTAAGTTTCCCGGTTATTTATGTAATACGGTTATATAGAAAATGGCTCACTCGAAATAAATGTATATGGAAACATTATAACTGCGTTTGTGTCTGTAATTTACTCGTTGCTGTTAATATAGACTTTGCTTATTTGATTATGATAACATTCTCGGTTTCATTTTGAACAGTAGGTCGATGTCCAAGGTACAGTGAATCGAAATATAGCGCTCTCAGTTATCACACGATATTAAACCCCGGGGGTAGGGATGAGCGTGGTCAATATAAGCCACAATCATTTTGTAACGTTTTCTACCGTGCGAACTTTTTTTACCATTCAGAATCCAATATTTTAGAACGCGGCGAGTGCGCGTAAACGTGCTACGTTTCGTTTTAATAACGGGATAGATAGGTCGGAAAGCAAACATCGGACGGATTTTAGTGAGACTAAAAAGGCTAGCGGTCATAGTAAAGTAAGGGCCGTCGCCCACAGACACGAACTCGAAAACTCGTTGTTACTATTGACAGCACGTATTGACGTATGAGAGAACAAAAAAACATTTAAAAAAGGCTACAAATGTAGACAATAATTTATTTTATTCTATTAAGTTTTAAAACACTAAGATTCATGTGCTCATGAAAGCTACTATCGAAATGGAAATGAAGATTATATTGAGATGAAAGAGTATAGCACGAAACTGAATTGCTTCTCTCAATCAATAAATCATTTTATTTAATAAGTTTGATCATCCTGCATATAAGTCAGTACCTATGACTAAACCAACGATGCAAACAATACTAAACATCGAATTGTCAATAACAAACGAAACATTTCGATTGTGTATTGAAGCGTGGCATATCTATAACAAGTCGTAAGGCAACGCCTCGGTGGACAGGTACCCTCTGGCGTAATAATTGGCCCGGGCAATTAGCGTGGTACCGCGTCGACTAGCTCCGTACCGAGTTAGTTTTTACCGCAAACTTGCCGATACCTGATACGTGTCGATCTGTAAATACCACGTGCTCTGAACGATTAATCCTGATAGCTTTCGTTACTGTTATATTTAGGCGACATTTTGCGATAGCGCGTTGAACGTGTTTGCATTCGTTCTTTGATATAGGACCTCTTTGAAAATGTACAAGTAAATATAAAAAAAACGAACGATTTCGTGAATGATATAATTTTTTTTTATTGTCTTAGATAAATTTTATTGCCCAACGTTACATATCTAATTTTAAGTAATGAATAATTGTAAACATTAATTTTGTTTTAATTATAAGTACCTACTTATTTATAATTAATACAACAATATATTTAAAGAATACGACACGACACACATAAACAGGAATAAATTAATGTTTTTATTAATATAAACGTGTAAATTAATATCAATTATGATACTTCATTAGCTAATACAAAGTCCATCACACAGCGAGCTATTACGATTGTTGATTCGTGAAAATAAAACAAATGGAAAATAATGAAAGGCGTGCCATGGAAATCGGACACTTAAAATTCATACTGTTAATAAATGGTTTAATTGTTTTATCAATTAGCGATGGATGTGGGCGAGTCTGATGATGAGTGCTAGCAACGATTGATATACTCTACTAGTATAATAATTAAAAGTTTTTTGTGCTAATGCGCTAACTAAGGGATCTGAAAGGTTGATTTTTGAAGTGAAACTTCTTTAATCGCATGAGGGGTAAAATTTGAGCGAACGGTAACGCGACAGCGTCATGGCGATCAGTACTTGGATGGGTGAGCGCCTGAGAACACCGCGTGACGTTGGCTTTTTGTTTTTTTTATGTGTTTTTTTTATTTGTATTTTAAATTCGTTTTTTTGATTTAGTTTGCCAAAGAAGTTTCACTTCTGACATGTGTACTTTGTACGCACGCAATTTTTTCGTAATTTTACTGGATATGATATGAAACGCTCTTAAATAAGTAAGTTTAGGTAATATTCTCGCTTGTAGAAGGGAATAAACAACCATCGATGTATGCAGAGGAAGTTTACCACGTTTTGTATAATCCTTTTTTATTGATTAATATTTTCTTACTACATTTTATTTTTAACTCAACAGTTACAGTGTGATAATAAACCTTAAGTATTGCACGCGTCACACGCTTAAGCGTGTGGGTGTGCTTTACTATCGAAAGACGGCTCTGTGTCCATTTTCCAAGATAAAATCGTTCTTATACGTTAAGTTAGGCACTGAATTTAAAAAAAAAAGGTTGTTTCGGAAACTAGACATGTTAATCTATAAAGTCAGCGTATTTTCTTTTCATTTTGTTTAATATTTATAACAAAAAAAACGTAATTAAAAAGTGATATGTCAGCTGTCCGTTGGTCTGTGCCCTTTTGTTGTCTTCACGTTTTAGAAAAATATAAACAATTAATTGTAATAATTTCTTTTGAATAATACTTCAGTCACTCTAAGGATGAACTGTATATCTTTTTATGATTGAACTCTTAACCGTTTTAAAGATATTAACGAAATTCGATAGATTTTCTGGGTTTCTTTCATAAAAATTATCACCCCGGCGCAAAACGAGGGGTGGTATAAGTTTAACGTGTCTGTGTATCTGTGTAACTGTCTGTGGTACTTTTTTCTAGTTGACGAGGGGATCTGACTACCTTCCTTATGTCCTATCGATTCGAAATTTGGTACCGTGTTACTTTAATGATATTGAAGGTATATGGTAGGGTAACCATGACCTGATCAGCCGTTCGAAGATCATTAGCTCTTTAATAGTTGATGAGGGAATCTAATTACCTTCCATATGTCCTATCGATTCGAAATTTGGTACCGTATTACTTCAATGATATTGAAAGTGTATGGTAAGGTATCGTATTATGTATAGTAAGGCATCCGCCAACCCGCATTGGAGCAGCGTGGTGGATTAAGCCCTTTAATATATATAACAAAAAAATGTAATCAAATAATATATCTACAGCTGTCCGTTGGTATGTGCACTTTTAGTTGTCTTCTCGTTTTAGAAAAATATAAACAATTTTAGCGAAATGTATAAGCTATTGAACGAGCGGATAAATAATAAGATGTTATCTATCTTCGCTGACTCTTTATTGAAGAATAATAATGATAGAAAAACAATATTCAAGTAGCAAAATATAAAAAAGTAGCAAATACAAAATATAATTATAAAATAATAGAAAAACAATATATTCAAGTAGCAAAATATAAAATAAAATTATAAGATAACGTGCTACGGGTACGTACATAATTTTACTTACTAAATTGAAAAACTAATTATCAAGAAGAATTTAAAATCAAATTCTTTGACGACTATCAAAAACACGCCACATTACTCTCCTCCGAGACCGAAGGTCAATAGCCGGTTGGCGGGCCAGTGGAACCAGATGCTGCATAGCTCTCGGTGAGTTGGAACTGTCTGCGGTGATGCTTGCGAAGCCTGCGTTGCCGTTCAAGCTCGAGGTTACCAGCTTAGCGAATGACCACCAGCTTAGCAAATGAGCTCGGTTTAGCGAATGGATGAGCGGATGATAAAATATTCGCTAACTCCGCAGACTTTTTATTAATGAATTGTTATTTTATATTTTGTTATAATATAAAAATGAATCAAGTAGCAAAATGTAAAATATTAACAAGAAGAGCTTAAAATCAAATTCTTTGACAACTATCAAAAAATATTTTTATAAAAATTATAAAAAGAGGTTTTATTATTATTTATATAAAAAGTCTATATATGTAGAGTCGCCAATTAATTGTAATAATTCCTTTTGAATAATACTCCAGTAACTCTAAGGATAAACTCTTTTTCTTATTATGAATATTGAACTCTTAACTGTTTTAAAGATATTAACGAAATTCGATAGATTTTTTGGGTTTCTTTCATAAAAATTATCACCGTCTATTTTTTTTCTTCCTCTCTCCTTTTACATGAACTACTTCTTTTTTAAATAACTTCTGCTGCATCTAGCGACATTAATGATATTTTTGGCAGTGAAGTTAAAATTGTATCTATGTTTCGTGACGTGTCGACAGATTTTCGATAGTACAAAATGCCAAAAGAAAATAAAAACTCTGCAAGAAAACGTGATCAATTACAACGTGATTATAAAAGAGAACGTCGTAAAAATTATGAGTCTTTCGAAAAATTATAAAGATGATGTAATGATTGAGCTGAATAAACTTGAAAGCTGCTGTCTTGGAAATAAACATAGTGGAAACTATTCTGCTCAAATTCCTAATAAGGATGATGTAAACCTTGCTCAAAAAAAATGTCGAATGTCTCAAGTTCGTCAAAACGATGATTTTAGACAAAGCAAACGAGAAAAAGATAGGTAAGCTAAGCAGGCTCAGCGATAATTTAGTGCCTGCCTTAACATATAAGAACGATTTTATCTTGCAAAATCGACACAAAAAATAATAATATTTTATTCAATTGATTTCTCTTTTAGGCAATTAGAAAAAAATTACAAGTTACTTTTAGCGAAAATTTTCTAAGTGTTTTCAAAACTCTTTAAAAAAGTAAAATTGGGCATAGGTTCCCCGTACCTTCGTTTTTATTGAAATTATTCTAAGTCTTAACTAACATGCACTTAAATTTTCTAAGTCCCAAATCTTTCAAATTTCTTCTATGTGTTAAAATTAAAAACGTTTAAATTTTACAAGTCCAAATTTTTCAACTAATGATTTTACACTTTAACTTTTATCTTGATAAACTTAAGGTTGAAAACTGTATGAAAGTACTCACAGATGGATAATTCACTCACTGTACTGTAGATGATGCCAATGTGCCGACTCCTCAAGCACTGCTGATGATGAACTGCTTCCTTGGGTGGTTCCGCCCACCGTAATTCCTGAATGCGCCTTCCACTGAAGGCACCTTCTGAAGCTGGTTGATGCTTTACTCGCGTCGAACCGCTCCTGTACTTGCGTTTGCAACGGCAAACCACCGTCCGCAAGTGATGACGTCAAAAAATCGGACGAACACATCCGGCTCGAAGGACCACTATGAACAAACTTGTACTCTGAGGAGTTCTTGAGGGTTAAAATGATACACTGTCAATAGGGTTCAATATTGGTTAATTTATTTAAAGTTGAGTTCATACTTATCATTCTGGTACGAAATTTTGCTTGCGCGATCTAACTTACTAGCGACGCCATCTGTTGGCGACTAGCTTTAATTTTACATTCGACAATTATTAATTTCAATTCGTAACACAATGAGCGTGTGAGGCGTGCACTTTTGGATTTTCCAAATTATTTTTACACTCGTATCAATTTATTGCGATTCTCAAATGTACAATTTTTCTTAAGAATATTACTCTTCATTCTCTCTATCAATGTGATCTACCTAAAAGCAACTTCTTTTACAAATTTTTATAAATTTATTATATTTTCCTTAAAATTTGTAATTAAATTAAATTATACATAAATATTTCTAATTGTTTTACTTTTTCATATATGTTTTGCGTTTATAGACGCTATAAATATTTCTCGTTGAATATGTTTCAACGTATCCTGTATAATAAATAATTAATAAAAACGTAAAAGTAACTGCGCACAATACGCACGCATAAAAGACTAAAAGTAAAATCATCGTACAATATATTTAAAATACTAAAAACATCGTGATCGAGTGTAAAGATAAGGAAATTACTGTAATTAGATAAGAGTTTCTGTGATAAACAATGGCTGTAGGAAATATATCACAATGCGAGGGTTCTTTCCTTCGTCCGCGGGGAATGACGGTTCGCTCCAAAAAAAATACGAGTGAACGAAGCCAAAGATGTAATGTGATTAAGCACGAATGCATCCTAACTTTTTTGCGCAATTATTTTTTTAATATTCAATCGAAAACAGTTCTTAGCGCTCAGGTAATTGGATGTAAAACTAACAGCGGCACGACGAGAACAATGACTTAAATTGCAACTATAGAGACTAAAGTTGACTTAAATTTTTCATAATAATATGCTGCGAATTGTAGATATTCATACGCTTTCGTTTTCGTTGTACATATAATTATAGTTACATACACCTTGCGTACACTTGTAAGTGCAATACAGTTGTCAAGTGATTTACAAAATCAAAGCCTGAAATACTTGTACTTAGTTTTTAGGTTTTACTATTTAAAATATTTCAAAGACTGATATGAAGCTATAGTTTCAGCGATATTTTAATTTGGTAATATCTGTTATGTGATCATGTGTTAATTAATTTAAATGCTGCAATAGTCTTTAAAGCTTTTGCGGCCAAAAGTTACTTCTACTAGTGAAAGGGTCGAAGCTTAATCCTACCTTCTGTTTTAGTGCGAGGGATTGCTGAATATAGTTTATCGATTTATTCCGAATTTGTTATTATGCGTATTTTTGATAATATTTGTCTATAATTGCCAACCGTTATAATTATTTAAATATTTCAAAACTTAGCGGCGCTAGTTTAAATTCAAACTCACATCCGTCTGATATCTCTATACCTATAGGAAGTTTATTATTTAGTAAATATACAAAAGTATCTGAAGACAAATAAACATAGTTTTGTTATAACGTATCAATCATTTGAAAACTTCTGTTGAACCCTTATTATTAGCATGTAAATGCGCCGTTGTAATAGAATATTTACATTTACCTACATAATTAATACAATTCTAATCCCAAGAGTTCTGTCATCAAAAATCTACACATACTTAACCTAACATTTATCCACTCAGAAAATATCTTGTAAACATCATCTGAATAAAATTATATGAAAACATCAAGAATGCATAAAGCGCGTTATATCTTTAAATATTTATTCAGTAGCGCAAATTATTTTTCTCTTTTCCTTCGCGCCGTTATTATTAATATTTGTAAGTATGACACAGGCCGTCGACCCAGTTCCCGCCGAGGAAAGATAGCATATACATTAACATTTCATGCGTTATTCATGTGTTATTACCAAATACCCAAGAATATAGGCCGTTACAATGGATCTTTGTGTTGCAAAACTTTGCTTTTACGCTATAACTTAACACCTTCTTTATCCGCTATATCTTCGTCCACTAGACCCGCGTTTCAAATCCGTTATATATAGAAAAAATCTTGACCCACAAATTTTACTTTTTAATATTGCTGAGAAATTTAAGTGCCTTATATGTTTTCGAAAAAGAGTTTCAAGTGATGGTAATTTATACGAATCCATTTTCAGCGACCTTCTTCGACGACATGAAATATTAAGGCGCGATTGTCAAACAATATATTAAATATTATATGACATTGTTATGTACCCGTAAAATTGAATGTATTTCGAAAGGCTCCGATGAATTTACAGGGAAAAAGGTACTCGCATGCTTTCAATTAGGGATCAGATAAATCATCTTCGATCTGGATAGTTTCAGGAGAGGCATCTCTCCGTCCATCCATTTCCATTTGCGATGGTCGTGACAATGAACGAATGTAGGTAGAAAAAAAATCCAATACTGCAAAGCCGAAAAGTCATTTGATCGATAAAATTATGAATTCCTTATAAAGTTATTTTGCTTTCAAACTCTATTATAGGACACTGATTAAGCTCCGATCCTTCTCCTACATGGAGAAGAGGCCTTTGCCCAACAGTGGGTTATTACAGGCTGAATGGTGATATAACTTTAACACAGTCACGAACAGATTTCTAATACTTTTAGACAGTAGAACAAAAATGTTCGGTTTATATTTATAGTTTTACTAATTGTGCCCACGATTTTACTTGCTGAATTTTGTAGCATATGTGGCATTCAATCAATCAATTAAGTATTTTTATGCGTGAAAACATACATTCATATTTACATTGCATTATGTACATTTAAATACTTCGCAATAATTTTTGTTTTCTGAAATTTATTTCTTTAAGTGTTATGTTACGTTGGTAAAGCATACTAGAGATTTAATTTCTAATATGTAGTTCGTACGAATTACGCCTCAGAACTATCTCTAACATCAAATACCAAAGGTTATATAGATGGATGTTTATACAGATTATTATAAGAACTGGTTGTACGAGTAAGTAGCGTTAACTAAACGTTTTCTGTGCTGATACAAATACCCTATACGTAGTATTATTGTATATTTAAAAAGTAATTGTTGTGTTCGCAGCATTTTCACATTTTTCATGATGGTTTAGCTGTAAGAGTCAAATATTAAAAGGTGTACCCGAGGGAAGGTAGTAAAAAAATGAAATGCAATAAGTTATCTTTCGCTGTACTGGGCGAGCGCACTTCGCTGTTATTAAATTTTAAATTACGCACTGAAGTGGGGCACCGTTGCATGAATAATGCGAAATTACAATAGAAATTGAATAGAATACAATTAGACTGTTTGTTTTGCTTACCATTTCGATGTTCGGGCGATGTAAGCAATATATTGGTGTTCGCCGTTCAATCAGTGGTAATTTGGTTTTAATCGTAATTATGTCGAATCGTTTTTGTATGTTTTTGTGCATTTTTATATTGTAATACTGCGTGTCTTCGAAAAATTTCGAATTAATGATATTTGAGAAATATTTAGTAGGTTGTAAAACTTGCAGGTTGTAAGTCGTAATCAACAAATCCTCAGATCTCCTTCAGATCCGCAGCAATACAGCTGAGTTTTCAAGCGCCGAATTTCATTAAAATAACTTAGTATTCGGTGCTGCATGTACCGTGAAATTTTTTGAAATAAATGTATTTATTTGAAATTCGTACAGACTTAGCTTGAACGTCGTCTTTCTCCTTAAGAGTTAATTAAAAGTAAATAAACAAGTTTTTATAAATAAACGATTTATAATACATAATTGTGTTTGCCCGCAAACGAAAAAAAAAACCGACTTCAATTACATCGACAACTAATACAACGTAAGTAGACAAAAATTTGTCAAATAATACGCGCTATAAAAAATTGCTCAAAAAGTAGTCATCAAATATCGATCAATTTTAAATGAGAATACAAGACAAGTATCACTATTGATTAAAACAAGAATTATTAAAATCGGTACAGCATGTGAAAAGTTATTCGGCATAACACTACGTAAGTCGGCTAAAAAATAGTCAAGTAAATATGCATTATTAGTTATAACTCTAAAAGTACTTCTTAGATCTCAATTAAATTTAAATGGGACCACATGACACGCACGACCTTTCGATTTAAAACATACATAAAGAAAAAATACAATCGAACTGATAACCTCCTCCTTTTTTGGAAGTCGACTAAAAATACACAGACTATAATAGCACGAATATTAAATATTATTATTTAACGAAACAACGTATGCGTGATAATAATTTTAAATTATATATAACAAAGGTAGAATTATGCGCTGTGATTAAATTGCAAATAGATACATAAATAACGTACCGTGCACGTTACAGTGTAAACAATATATGCCCGTTAAACTAAATTATTGTAGGACTTTGACTGCTTTTAAACATATTAAAACAAAAGTATAGAAATTAGTTATATCTTTATCTTTGAGTATGTACGACGATAGCAATTTATTGTGCCATTATTTTTGAAGTGAAACTTCTTTAGGTGCATGAGGAGTACAATTTGAGAGAAAGTGTGACGCGGCAACGTCGAGCGCGGTCAGTACTTAGATAGGTGACCGCCTGGGAACACCTGTGACGTTGGCTTTTTGTTTTTTTATTTTTTCAATTAGTTTGCCAAAGAAGTTTCACTTCTAACATGACGTGTACTTTGTACGCACGATTTTTTTTCTTTGTTTCTTTTTTAATGATACTATGCACTGTGTTGACTTCCTATAAAATAAACAAAATAATAGATATTATATAGGTATACTTCAGCGTGATTGTTACAGCAAATGACGAATGCACTGGCAATATAGATTTTGATCCCCACACGTGACAAATATTTGGAAAGGCCGTATAGATATTTGCTGTCGTCTGGGCGTTTCATGTCTTTCGATGCTCTCTAAGAGTGCATTTAAACCAAACGAACAAAGAGCTAGAGCTAGAACAAGAGCATTCTTTCTTGATCTTCGAACATTCGTTTTCATATATATAACAACGAAACAATGCTCTACGCCTGTTTACACTAAAAGAATTTGATAAGAATTTGATATAGTGGCAATAGAATGAACATTCGCTCGTCTGATGTGAATCGACCATAATATCTAACGAGACGCAGCTCATGAAAAGGAAATTCTAGGCCTTTGTTTACATATTTGCTACAATAAAGATAAAGAAATTTGAAATAAACTACTGTCAATCGAATAATACTTATTATTAGGGACCGGATTATATACATTTGCATTTTTGCATATGCATTTGCTTATTTAAGCCATTCTCAGCGGTAATAGCATATTTTACCTAAGATCTAGTTATGATGCATATTATCGGTACATTTACAATATTACATAGCCGTGATTTGCACTCATTTTTCCTACATACCTGAAAACATATTGAACAATAACCCAGGTATTGAAAGTTTGTGTCTAATTGATAGTTTCATTAATGGGACGGCAGAACTTTTGCCAGAAACTATAAGTACTAACATAGCACCCAAGTTAAAATTCTACCCATAATTACCTCAGTCGTTGTGGAGCAAACCTTTTCCACTTACAAAAATATCCTAAATGAGCGAAGATACAATCTCACCACTGAAATTTTGGAAAAATACTTGATTGTTTACGTTTACACAAAATTTAAATAATTTTAATGTCATGTTACGATACTTATTTTCGCCTATCAAAAAGTAATTTACTCATTGTATGCTGATTTTGAAATAAAAAAAATGAAAACTTACTTTTTTTGGGGGGTTCATAAAATTTATCATTTAATTTCGCATATTCTGCCTATTTCCGTGCATATTTCAAGCATTTTTCATGCATATTTGCATGCATATAACAAGCTTTTTATGTTGCATATAATCCGGTCTCTACTTATTATTATGTACCTTAATTATTATTTTTGTATACAACTAGCTGATTTGGCATATGTTGCTCTACCATATAAATTATTGATCGCCTCACAGTGTAGAATATTCTTTAAGACATATTGTTTATACCTGCCAAATATACAAAAATATATATTATGTTAAAATCGGTCTAGAATTTTCAGAGTAATAATGACATTCAACAAGTCGCTGCAACGTATATTTGACAATTTAATGCTTATATTACCATTACTGCATTTGACTGGTAACACCTTGACCCTGCCTCGTGGCTAGCTTACCTAATAGCTGCGCATCAAATTAGACTATTCAATATCAGGTACGTTCCTAGCTAAAAGCTAATAGGTTGCTCCTGGTATCTGTACCGTAATCTACCTAACCTTAAAAGCAACGTAACATATTATTACCAGAACTATATTCTATATTTTAGATTATAGTTGGTAATCTTACCAGTTACCAGTACTAATAGAGTAATAATGCCGGGAACAAGCGAACGTTAACGCAGTTTATTGAGGACCAATAATTTAATTTTTAGTAAAAATAATAAATAAAAATCAAATAGAGACACCATGAATATAAATATTCTAAAAATATTATTAGACGTGGGTACACCAATGCAGCAACTCCTGCGTGTAACCAAGTCTGCTTGTGAGCATCAACTAAACATTTTTTGCGTGCAAACAGATCTAAGTGACAACAACAAGTAGCAATAAAATTAATAGTCGTTTTCAATATATTATCTAAACGCTGTTGTTGGTGCTAGCGATAGAATTATGACACATTTTTTGTTAATAATACAAATTGTAACATAAATTATGTCATAGTACCATGTCTGAGTGTGAGTTTATGGTATACTAGCTTCTGTGCGCGACTTCGTCGGCGTGGACTCCGCTCCTATTGGTCTTAGCGTGATGACACATAGCCTATAGCCTTCATGGATAAATGGGCTATCTAACACTGAAAGAATTTTTCAAATCGGCCCAGTAGTTCCAGAGATTACCGCGTTCAAACAACCAAACAAACAAACTATTCAGCTTTATATATTAGTATAGAATATAGATTGATGTCTTTAAAAAACTATTCAGTTACTCGGACTTATATTCAATTGCAGACTATCAATAAATAAATAAATTTTATGCGATAATTTAAAAAAAACGTAGAAAATAAACGGTTTCAAATCATGACAAATAAAAAAAAAAAGTAATTTTGCTTTTAATTAATGAAGCAATTTTTAATACTAGTAAGAATACTTGTAATAAGTAGGTACATCTTCAAGTTTTAATAATAAAAATATAACGTTACGTTTTCATCTAGATATTACGATACATAATTGACGTCTAGAAATAAAGTAAAAAATTATTTCCCATATATAATTTCTATGAGAGAAAAATATAAGATAACAAGCGCTCTACATGGTGTGCTGTTTCATATAAAAAACGTAATTGTATCGGATTATTATCTATGGTAATAAATATAACGCGGGAGACGTGGATTTGCGTGAAAGTTTACATACTGGTAAATAAGTATTTAATTTATATTACTTTATTTACTCTTTATAAAGTATTTTAAAAAAACGTACAAATGCATTGTATATGTACCTGCAATGAGGATCAGTAAAGTTCTAGCAAATTCAATAGAACTAGTATCCATGTTATTCTCTATGACATAAGAATGATATTTCTTTTTGAATTATCCAAATCGGACCATTACTTACGAAGATATTAAGTTATAAACATTAAGCCGTTCCTGCCGCTACGCCAGTGTACGCGGGATGCGTGTGACGTCACTCGGACGTTCCATGCCAGTTAGCCCATAGTAGCGACAAGCTGCGATGGTGTTTTCATTTAAACTATCTGTCCTACAAAAAATTTGTAAGGACATAATTTGTAGCAAATTGCTTTGCCTACAAATATGTTCATATAACTTTGCCGAAATTTAAAAATTAAAGAAGTTATAAGCAAAAAAGTGATAAAATTTCTATAAAGATTTTCTTTTTTGCTCTATAATTATTTTTTTTATACATTTTACAAAAAAAAATACCTCAGACCAATCTTGTAGATGGTTTTTTGAGGAAAATTTTTCTCTACAATTTTTTGAATTTCATTCATTTCAAACGCTGTTACAGCGCTCCAAAGTAGACCGGGTTCGTCAATGCTCATGAGCATCCGGTCAAAACGAAATGCTTCACTTAGTTTTATGATCCGGAGTGAGTTTTATGAATCGGAGTGATGCCACACGCATCCTGCATACACTGATCCCGCTTACATGACGACGCGTTGGCGCAGCGGTCACAGCACTAGCTGTTGCGCTAGCAGTCGCGGGTTCGATCCGCGCACACGACAAAAATTTGTATTGGCCATACAGATGTTTGTCATGGTCTTATAACTTTTATTTTATACATTTCACAAAAAAAAATACCTCAGACCAATCTTGTAGATGGTTTTTTGAGGAAAATTTTTCTCTAAAATTTTTTGAATTTCATTCATTTCAAACGCTGTTACAGCGCTCCAAAGTAGACCGGGTTCGTCAATGCTCATGAGAATCCGGTCAATACGAAATGCTTAACTTAGTTTTATGATCCTTTTTTTATTGTAAATACCTATATTATTAAATTTTTTTTTGTTAAATCCCTGCCTACAACTTTACTTATTCATTGGCATAAGCTGTCTGTGGGGTAGGCCTACTGGGAATACCACGTTAAAAAAATATGATTTATGAGATATTTGATTACCTAAGTAGATACATTCGAAGAAGATTAAGAGAAGTCAACGCATTTTTGGAAAACATTAGATAGTATTTCCGAAACTGGTTGAGACTCAAAAGTACTCTTCTACACATAATTATGTATAATAAGGATCAATAAAAGTTATAGCAAATTCAATAGAACTAGTATCCACGTTATTCTCTATGACATAAGAATGATATTTCTTTTTGAATTATCCAAATCGGACCATTACTTACGAAGATATTAAGTTATAAACATTATGCCGTTCCTACCGCTACGTCAGTAGTAATAATAAATAAGAAACGTTTCACACTCAACGGCCCCCAGTAGGATTTTCTCCTGTATCGGCGGTCCGGAAACACACACAATTCACAACCACAAACGCCCAGACCATGACAAACATCTGTATGGCCAATACAAATTTTTGTCATGTGCGCGGATCGAACCCGCGACTGCTAGCGCAACAGCTAGTGCTGTGACCGCTGCGCCAACGCGTCGTTATGTAAGCGGGATCAGTGTATGCGGGATGCGTGTGGCATCACTCCGACTCATAAAACTCACTCCGGATCATAAAACTAAGTTAAACATTTCGTTTTGACCGGATTCTCATGAGCATTGACGAACCCGGTCAACTTTGGAGCGCTGTAACAGCGTTTTAAATGAATGAAATTCAAAAAATTGTAGAGAAATTTTCCTAAAAAAACCATCTACAAGACTGGTCGGAGGTATTTTTTTGTGAAATGTATAAAAAAAAAGTTATAGAGCAAAAAAGAAAATCTTTATAGAAATTTTATCACTTTTTTGCTTATAACTTCTTTAATTTTTAAATTTCGGCAAAAAGTTATATGAACATATTTGTAGGCAAAGCAATTTGCTACAAATTATGTCCTTACAAATTTTTTGTAAGACAGATAGTTTAAATCAGTGGTCGGCAACCTTTTGGTAGGCAAGGGCCACAAGGTGGCCAAATAAACTAAAGGCGGGCCGCACTTATGATTTAAACCCTAGACTCTACGTGATACCTACATATAATTGGTCATATCCCATAGAAAAAATGAAAATGCTATTAAAAATTTTAAAACATGGAATTTAATACGTACACGTACCTAATACTTACATTATATGGATTTTTTTATGGATCTAGCTGCGTTTTCTACCCTAATTCTAAATTTGTACTCAGATTTTTGCTAGCAGCTCTACATTTTGAGATATGAAGGGTAGCTATTTTTGTCAAAAAAAACATGGTTTCCCGTCATATAACAAATTAATTAAACAACATTTTCTTTTATGTAACTTTCTTGAATAAGTTGGAGTTTTACTACTATTCTGGATAATCCAACAGTAGTCAGCCATCATACTTTCACTCCAATAGCCCTGGTAGTACTCCTCCATGAAGCGAATATCCTGATGCTAGCGTTCTCCCTGCTTCTCGCTTAAATGTCCAAGATTTACAGAAAATCGATCAAGGTGGCTACAAATGAAATGCATCTTAATGCTCATGTTGTATCCAAGGTTCTGAACGTATAATGGTAACTGCTTGACGTGGTCAGGAAAGTCGACGGACTTCTTATTTCCCGAAAAGTTTTTTACAAGCGAAAAAAACTAATTCCAGGTATTTTTTCAGTAATTGTCATACTTTCAGTAAAATTTGCATCGTTTATTAATTTTCTAATTTGTGGTCAGCTTTTAAATTCTCAGCACTCAATTTTGGAAACGATCTGGATATACAGTGGCGTGCAAAAGTTTTGGGCCACCCTGTTTTTTCCATATAACTGACAAAATTTGTGTGTTTCACCATTATTATGGGAATGAGAGTAAATATATTTGTTTTCAAACATGCATGTTTATAGAAAAAAATGTTTTAAAATTTATGAAAAATAAAATGTCCAAAAATCTTGCGTAGTAATGTCCGGCGAACTCGTGAATGGGCATGACGAAAGATTTTGAAAACCTCTTTCATAATGTGGGTAGTTGGGTACACATTTACTATTTACGAAAATACCTATATTTCGGTAGTAAACATAAGTTTAAGGATGTTTAAAACTATTTTCCTAATATGTTTTCAATGAGAGCTGCAAAACGGCTGCAGGTGTCATGGCGTCGGCTTTAACGTCACAATATAAAGTGGGCCTTACTTTTTACTTTACTTTTTGAAGCGCGCCTGACATATTATGTTATGTTGTGCCGTCATGCGCTGTAATTTGGGTTTCAATCAAAATGACCGATTGCAGTATTTTAATGTTTTATTTTATCGAAAATCACAATAATCTTATTATTTTACATAAAACTAAACCAGTATTTTGAATTTTTTAAATATGAGTGTTCCCCTAAAATCATTAAATTGACGATTTTTTGATACTGTCGTCATGCCCATTATGGTGGCCCAATACTATTTTGCACACGGCCGAAAATAATTTCCCGTGGTAGGAAAAAAAATATGCCGAAAAAATAAATAATTTATGATGTTATTATTTATATCTCGATATTCTTAAACTGCTCAAATGATTAACGAGTGCAGCAATGAAATATTTTATTAATTATACGAAAAAATCAGGGTGGCCCGAAACTTTTGCACGCCACTGTATGTACTGAGATATACGAGTACTTGGTAGGGGTTTTAATGTATCAGTTGAATGAGACAGGTTAGTAACTGACGGTACAGTAGGATAAACCCACTTGAAATGATTTTGGGGGTTAATTCCTGTTATGTTTACAACGCAGAAATAACAGTCGTAGTGGTGGCTCGACTGTTCACGCCAAATCATAGGACTAATGAGGTTCAAGGGATCCCTCTTGTTATTTTTCCATAATCGCAAAAACTCCACACAAGTTTTACACACTATATTGGGTATCCAGTGCTTGTTGTTTGTTTCCAATGGCCGTTGATAGTACTCCATGTAAGCATTTTTAACGAAGTCTGACACATTTAAACAGAATTTTTTGAATGTATATTTGCCACAAATGTAACAAAATCTATTTGGATTGTTTACACAGGTCTTTCTAGACGCATGTTGTGATTGATCTGCAATGTAATGACATTGCAGATCAATCACGTTCATTTGTAAATGACTCGGTACTTCCTGAATATCACAGGAAAAAGGGTTTGCAAAAATCTTCTTTGCTTGAAACTTTTCAAACTCACCAAATCTGTCGCTGAATGAAAAATGTCACATCATATATCTGCTAGTTTCGTTATAATTCTACGTGTTACGCGATCGCGGTTCGTTCATGCATTTATTTTGGTATTTATAACTTATTTACAAAACATTCGCGGGCCGCAAGTAAGACCTCCGCGGGCCGCATGCGGCCCGCGGGCCACGCGTTGCCGACCCCTGGTTTAAATGAAAACACCATCGCAGCTTGTCGCTACTATGGGCTAACTGGCATGGAACGTCCGAGTGACGTCACAGCCTTCCGCGCCGGCCGGTTAGTAAACTCCGCTAGTAATTTGATCATAACTTCGTCAATTTTTGTCGTAGAACAAAAATTTTTGCACTGTATGTTAAGGATTTCTTAGTTCTATAAATCTGCATTCTTAACTAAAAACGTTACGGATCCTCATTAATCTTTCCTAAGAAAATAAACGGTTTCCAATAAACTTCCTGCTCAAAGTATGGAGCAGCCCGACTGGGGTAGTACCTCGACCTTACAGAAGACCACAGCTAAATAATTCTGTTTTCAAGCAGTATTGTGTTCCTGTTAGTGAATAAGGTGACCAGAGCTCCTGGGGGGGATTGGGGATAGGGTCGGCAACGCGCTTGCTACGCTTCTGGTGTTGCAGGCGTCTATAGGCTACGGTAGTCACTTACCATCAGGTGAGCCACAAATATACAAATTTAGTTTTATTTTTTCGCTATTAAATAACTGAATGAATGACTGAGATGAAATGAATTTTAAAGGCTCCGGCCATGCTGCCATGCCATGCTAGACAGCATTTGAACCTACAAATTTTTCATAAGGTTAGACATGTAACTCATGAGCTAAAATTGAAAAAAATAACTACCTTATAAATAATTCAAAAATATATAATATGTGATTAAAAAATGTATTTCGGACACTGATTCGGCCTGGCAAAATCTTTTTTTGTTTTCCTACAAATTTTTACATGTTGATAAAACCAAAAATGGTTCCTTATCAACAAAATTAAAACAGAATAGCTTGTTAGACATTCCGATTATTATTCCTAAAAACTGCCCACGACCTTTATATTCTGACTCTAACAAAATTATTGAAAATAAAGCAATGGATGGAGATCTTAAGAATGCAGCTCGCATTCTTTTCTCTAGTGATACCCTCGCACCTTTTGATAATAAAACGCTAGAAGCCTTACGCGAAAAGCATCCGTTACCGAATCCAGAGTCTTTGCTTCCAAGTCAACCTATTTCCAATAATGTTTTACAGGTTAAAGATGAAGACACCTATGCTGCAATTATGTCTTTCACAAGTGGCTCTGCTAGCGGCATAGACGGCATCACACCACAACATCTTAAAGATCTTGTGAGTGTCTCAGCCGGTGACGCTGGCAGGACTCTCTTGAATGACATAACCAACCTCTGTAATTTCATGTTATCTGGCAAGGTGACTTCATCTTTTGTGTCTCATATTTACGGTGCGAGACTATGTGCTTTTAATAAAAAGGACGGTAGTATCCGTCCAATTGCTATTGGGACCACATTTCGCCGCCTGGCGTCTAAATTGGCATGTAGACATATAGTCTCCACCCTAAAAACAAAATTTCAACCTATACAAGTAGGATTTGGAAGCAAGGGAGGCTGTGAAGCAGCAGTTCACGCAGCTCGTACTTTTTTAAAAAGTAATGAGGCTGAAGTTCTGCTTAAAGTTGACGTAAAGAATGCTTTTAATTCTTTAGACAGAGCAACCTTGCTTAACGAAGTCTCTTCACATCTTCCTGAAATTTACCCTTATGTTTGGCAATGTTACAGTTCACCATCTAAATTACTTTTTGGCGAAAATACTATTTTTTCTAATGTCGGCGTTCAGCAAGGAGACCCGTTAGGTCCGGCTCTTTTTAGTCTAGGTATCCACAAGTGTATTTCAAATTTAAAATCAAAATTAAACATATGGTACCTAGATGATGGAACCATAGGAGGTAAAGTAGACGATGTTGTTGAAGATTTAATCAGAATTAAAAACGAGTTTGATAAAATTGGTCTCAAATTAAATTTTTCGAAATGTGAAATTTTTTCACAGATCTTTTATCACTTTCCAAAATTAATTTGGCAACGAAATTATTTAATAAAATTACTCCTAATTTAAAAATACTTCAAAGAAGTACACTTTGTCTCCTAGGTGCACCAATTTTTGATGAAGGCATACAGCCAATTTTGGATAATAAAATTAAAATATTCGTTGAAAACACTGACAAATTGGGTACTCTAAATTCTCATATTGCCTATACTATTTTAAAATATTGTCTATTTGTCCCGAAATTAATGTATATATTACGCACAAGCCCAATTTGGAAATTTCCTGGACTGACCGAAAAACTTGATGCCACTTTAAAAAATTCATTAGAAAAAATTCTAAATTTATCTTTTGATGAAAATTCATGGACCCAAGCTACTTTACCTATTAGAGACGGTGGCATCGGCGTGAGAAAAATTTCTAGTGTCGCTCTTCCTGCTTTTCTTGCTTCTGTGCATAGTATCAAAGGTCTATGTTCTGACATTTTAAAATCAAATTCAGTCGAAATTACAGATGCTACAGATGCAATAGAAAATTGGAAGTTAAGGTGCCCTAATGGCGATATCCCGAAGGATGTTACAAAGCAAAAACTTTGGGATATGCCAATAGTTCACAATACTTATATAAATTTGACGCTAAATCTTACAAGTGACAGAAACCGTGCCAGGCTTCTAGCTTTATCAAATAAAGAGTCAGGTCACTGGTTAGACGCAATGCCGTCAAAAAACCTTGGGACACTTTTAGACAATGAAAGTTTTAGAATTGCTGTCGGTCTCCGGTTGGGAACTCCACTGTGCTTTGAACACAGATGTCCGTGCGGAAAGGAGGTTGATTCTTTCGGACTACACGGCCTTTCCTGCAACAAGAGTTCAGGTAGGTTTTCCCGCCACGGTTCCCTAAATGATACCATAAAAAGAGCTCTTGCCACCATCGACGTTCCTGCTCTTATCGAGCCTACTGGAATTAGTCGCGATGATGGCAAGAGACCTGATGGATTGACGTTGGTTCCCTGGGAAAGGGGACGGGCGCTTTTGTGGGACGCAACCTGCGTTGACACACTTGCTCCGTCTCATGTCAGGGAAACAGCCTTAAAAGCGGGAGCCGCGGCGGAGAAAGCGGAATCGACTAAACGGCACAAGTATTCGTCACTAATTCCAAATTACATCTTTGTGCCGTTTGCAGTTGAAACACTTGGACCTTGGAGTAGCAGTGCTAAAAAATTCTTAAATGAGATAACTCCTCGCCTTATTGCCTCCACTGGTGACAAGAGGGCTGGTGCATTTTTTGCCCAGAGAATCGGCATAGCGATTCAACGGGGAAATGCTGCCAGCATTCTTGGCACAATTCCACGCGGACATGATTTGTATCAAAACTATCTGTAAATATTTATTTCTTAAGTTGTGACTTGTAAATATGTATAATGTTTAATAAAAACCAAAAAAAAAAAAAAAAAAAATTGTACTAAGAGGTGTGGTTATCGTTTAATTCCTTTCTTCAAACGTCGATTGGTACCAAGGAGCGATACCATTTCATTCTCTGTCATTATGTTTTCAAACTACACATATAATTCTCGGTTATTTTTATTATGTTATTTATTCATACTAACAAGTTTACTTTATAAACGTTACTTTAGTGAAAATATGATTGTCTATAATTTGTACGAACTATTCGTAGCTAACAATTAGTATCGTAGAATGTGAAGTATATCGCAATTTTTTACTAACGTAAAATTAAAATAACGAAACCGTCGCCGTCGGCCACATGGACACTGAAACGTTAAAAAAAACGTTAAAAAATTCTCCGAAATAATTAAAACTGTATATTTTAATGTTAAATATGTTCCTATAAGGAATATTTAAAGAGATGTTAAAAAGCAATCTTGTGTTGGTTGAAATAATATCACGTTTAATCCAGTCCTACGCTCGGTCGTTGAATAGCATAATTGGTATTTATATCGATACAAATAAATAAATAAAAAATATGTAGGCAACTTTATGGTAAATAACCCGTGTTGACGGATACAACAGTGTTGCTAATGACCCAACCACTTATAGCGTGTCCTGTATAATAGATGTATTGATAGCTTCGTATTGTTTTAACTTATAAGAAAACAATTACTCCTTTTACAATATTTCCACTTCCCTATTTATTACCTAATAATAGTTGTTAGTTAGTTGTACTAGTATACTTACCTTCCGGTTTTGCCCGTATTTTATATCATTGTACATTTCTTTATCGTGTTATTTTAGACCCTATATTTCGTCTGTATAAAGTTACTCTAAAATATTCAAAGAGTTATCAATATACATACAAATAAGTATCCGTCATAAAATATGGATATATCGTGACTAATTTTCAATTGGACTGAAATACATATATGTATATGTATATGTATGTATGTAGAATCACACATGATCCGTTACGCTCCGAAGATAATTCAACTTTTTATCGTTTATTAAATAGAAATATTTCAGCATTAATAGCACCGTTCGGCTTTATAAATGCCATTCAAACTATTGTTTACTAGCTGACCCGGCGAACTTCGTACCGCCTAACAGTCGATTCTTCAATTATTATTTTTTTAATACTTATCCTTCCCGGAACCCCTCCACTAACACTTAGACTTTGTTCAAATTGACTTTTAAGTATTATTACGAATCTTTTGTATGGGAATATAGAAAAGTGTTGGTTTTAGACTTCTACAGGCAATTTTTTTAAATTTTTATCTCCGTAAGAACTATCCTCGTACTTCAAGAAATATTAGAAAAAAAGATGAGATGTACTGATTCGATACTTTTTTATCTTATAGTTGCAAATATTATTGATAATAAATTATGTTTTATTCATTGTTATCACAATATAGAAAAATATATGTTTTATTTATATATCGTTATGTAATTTTAATACAATAAATGTTAAAGATGGTATATACTATATAAAACCATCCACTCTATAATCGCGACCGGAACTCATGTATAAAATAAATATGAATCGTCTTTATGAACGTCTGCATAAAACATTACTTACTGAAGAAATGTATGTTGAATAGATATTGAGATAATATATAAATTTATACAGTCATTTGTACATTTTATGGCCGTGAAATAATAAATATTATATGTCGTTGCAGACATAAAGTCGACACTGTTTGCACGTGTTTTAAAGTTTTTTTTTAGCTGGATCAAATATGTATGGCCGTCTTTGCCTATATTTACAAAGCGCTAACATTTTCAAGGCTGTTATTTAAAGGATCTAGACGAATATCATTTTTTTTTCTTTGCCACATTCGATCTTATCCTTGGCTGCGATGGAAAAATAACTGGGAAAATTTACATGTATCGAAAAATACCATCAATCATTGAAATTGTATACGTGTTTTCTTTCAAAGAAAAATGACACAGTTATATTTTAAAACATTAATAATTTATGCTTTTTTTTTCTTTCAGGTAAGTCGAATGTGTAATTTAACAAACGAGAATATAAAACAATTACGGAGACCTCAGGTAAGTAAGTTATACATATTAAACTTTACTTTAAGCAGATAAATTTTCTTCTGCAAAATGGCATATCCAAAACAATTCATTAAAAACGAATCTATGGCGGTTTTGAATAGCGAAGAATTTTTCTCAAACCATTGCTATAGAATAAATGATGAGGTGTAGCGACCACTAGGAACCGCGCCGTTCCCATGCTCACTCATAGTATCTAAAGGGACATTTTTTCTAATCGAATATCCAGGGGACTCCCAATTAGGCTACCACGTGT
Organism: Melitaea athalia; assembly: GCA_905220545.2. Taxonomy (NCBI): domain Eukaryota; kingdom Metazoa; phylum Arthropoda; class Insecta; order Lepidoptera; family Nymphalidae; genus Melitaea; species Melitaea athalia. The sequence continues at coordinate 4,266,389 of HG992176.1, read as the reverse complement.
GAAGGCCCCGCGCCGGTCAGATAAAACTCGCTGCTTTACCGAAACGATCGATTGCGGACATAAAAGGAACAATTCGAAGTGCATCGCCTTTTTTCGAAGTCGAGGTGGGGGTGCCCCCACGCCCTCCGGAGGCTTTACGCCCCGAAAGTGCTTTTCGAGCGGGTGACGGAAAACGTCAACGACGTAGCGCATCCACCGGCGAGAATTAGCTTTGAGAGTGCAACGTTTACGCGATTGAGATGGTAGACGCTAATCTTATTCTATATTCAACATTTTAATCACATTACTGCTATTACTTCCATTTATTTTGGTCACGTTTGTTGAAAAAAAATCTATGTTCTTAAAAGTAATGAACTACGGTTTGTACAACATCATCTACTTGTTTTTAGACCACGATATTTTATGTTTCTGAACTTCCCAGTACAAAAGTATATCACAGATACGAGTAGGTATAATTATACTTAATGTCAAGACATCTTTGTTTTTCGATATACGATACACAGATATATTTGCGAAATGTAAAAGATAATTTATAGATTTTAATGCCTCCGAAGATTAATTAATAAAGATGTGAATACGAGAATACGAAATAATTGTCTTAAAATACACCTCGTCCGACCTTTCCATTAATGACGTACATTAATTGAGAAACAACCGATCATTGATTTATTATATTAAATAAAAATGGAACATAACTGCACTCTTTCTTGTAGCTTTATTACGTTAGTTGGAACATTGAATTCATACATTTGTACTCTTTATGTGATTGCAATACGGACTATAATTATGTGACGCATTCAATTATAAGTGACTGTATTGATGATTGCACTTATAATACTGCGGGTGTGAAAATCACGTCACGCTTTTAGATGGCTGCCCGAACTACTATAATTAGTCCTCTCTATCACTTTAGTCAAGTGTGAGAAGGACGGCTGATTGATTGAATGATTATTCGGACGATATACCGTTCATCGATATATTTATCGTTTTGTTTATAGTTTCATTAAAACGTGTAACAGACCGAGGATAAGTTTTTTTCGCCGTCTCCGCATCTCGTTCCGGATTTCTTCACAATTTTATGTTAATTATTGTTTTATATTATTTTCTCATGTTTTTCTTCATTATAATCAATAACAGTTCACACTTCACTTGAGAATTGTGTCTAATAATTTCACGCTGTTCTTTACTCGTACTTCTAGAAACATGAACAATTATTGTTTATTATATCCATATAAGCTATAAAGTTTTCCGCTACCACGAGTTATATCTTAATGCGCCATGATATCCGTTGCTTCTGAACAACGTGGCTATCTAATCGTGGAAGAGTTACTAGTTCAACAGATTTAGAGTATTATATTATATATTGTGAAATATTTCATTGTGTTACGTCATAAATGTACTGCAATCAACACCAGTCGATCGTCAATATTGTGTAATGATCATGTTATCATGGAAACAGTATAGCACTCCTAAACTTATTTTCTTATACGACTGCGTGTGTGTGTGTGTGTGTGTGTGTGTGTGTGTAGCTTTAGAGTGGTTCGGTTCAGTGGGCTGCGGGTTATCTATACAAAGGTCTTAGAATTATTTTCATAACGAATCATTTTTCTCACGATATATTAAATGTCCAACTATATACATTGATATTACACTAACAAATCAAATATTTAACGGATAATAATAATAATGCATGAGGTAAAATATACGTTCTAAATAATAACAGACATCTTCTTCTGCATTAAAGTAATAAAAAATATTTGTGGCAAATGTCATAGAATGATAATTCACTGTCCCACAATTTAAATGTTGTACATATATTAGCGAGAACACTCACACATACAACTGAGGAAGAAAATTTGTTAAATGATACACACACACATTACATTCTAACTCGTGTTTCATTCGTCTACTTTACAACAGATGGCGCTATTAGCTATGAACAATTTTTAACTAAATATATCAATCTGAATTAGTCTACGCCGCGTTGGCGCAGCGGTCACAGCACTGGATTGCGATTAGCGGTTGCGCGAGCGGTTGCGGGTTCGATCCTCGCACACGACAATGTTTGTATTGGCCATACAGATGTTTGCCGTGGTCTGGGTGTTTGTGCAGTCCTTGTGGGTCTCCCCACCGTGCCTCGGAGAGCACGTTAAGCCGTCGGTCCCGGTTGTTATCATGTACACCTGATAGCGATCGTTACTCAAAGTAGGGAATATTATATCCGCCAACCCGCATTGGAGCAGCGTGGTGGATTAAGCTCCGATCCTTCTCCTACATGGGGAAGAGGCCTATGCCCAACAGTGGGATATTACAGGCTGAATCGTGAATTAGTCTAAAGAAAAGTTTACTAATAAGCCTATCATAAATGTTCTTAAAATTTATTGTTTTTATCTCATTTACATTACATACATTAGATTTTTGTCTGTAGTGAAAATTTTATATTTTTAATTATATTAATTGTTATATTATAATATGTTAACATAAAAAGGATGTTTTATATTATTGTTTTTTTTATTATATTGAAATTATATTTAAAAAATATAGGCATTGCAAATTGTTAATTTGTTGTTCAAGTGTGTAAAACACATCACATACATGCTTGCAGCGAACAAACTGTATCTATTTAATTACATTTGAGGTTCTTTAGCGTAAACACTGAATTTGTAAGACGTGGAAACATAAAAATTTCATAACATAAATAAATATACACTTAATAAAAAATGACTATTATCTCTTGTTCAAGTCAAAAAATTAATAATTATATAAATGAAAATGTATCCATAACCGAGTCTCTTCGCATTTAGAAACATAATAGTTAGGGATCCCTAGTACATTTTTTTAACCTGATCAGTATCAAGCTAATTTTTTGGGAGTGGCTACATTTTGATGAGGCAAACAAAAAGTTCCTCTTCGAAAACTCTCGATTGTGGTAGATAATAGAGTTAGCAGGAGGTAGAGCAACAGTGAGCCTAGGACGGGGTTAACGTGCCACGCAATTTGTAGGACATTATTACTATTAAATTATATAGATATTAACTAACTAAAATAAAAATAAAACAGAAAAAAAATTAATTTGTGATGACAAGTTGATGACCTCGTAAGGTCATCAAAAATTATTACTAACCAGCTGATTTTTTTTTCTTTTAGTTACTTAATATTTATATAATTTGATGGTAATATTGTCCTCCAAATTGCGTGGTACGTTATCCCGGTCCTACGCTCACTGCTGCTCTACCTCCTGCTAACTCTATTATCTACCACAATCGAGAGTTTTCGAAGAGGAACTTTTTGTTCGTCTCATCAAAATGAAGCTACTCACGGAAAATTAGCTTGATACTGATCAGGTTAAAAAAGGGGATCCCTACCTATAATGTCTAACTCGAAGGCTTTCCGTTTTACCGAAAAACAGAACCGTTCTAAAGAACCGTTCTAAATGTATGAATCACAACGTCAATCATAGAACTGCGCTTACAGTTAACGTAAAAGGCGAAAAACACGGGAACACAGAATAAGAACTAATTCGCTTGTCGTTAGTCAGTTTAGCTAGGACGCCAGCGGATGTGGACTCCGGTCACATTGCTACGTCCTACTTACTTGTCAACTTCCTCAGAACTAATCAGCGGGCAACATCTGTGATGCCGACGTTTCCGAACGTGGATATTGCAATTTAACACCTACACCAGCTCTTAGCCGTCATTGAGCAAAGTGACGAGTGTAGTATGAATCGAGTTTAGGAAAGGTTATGATAATGTCGTGTCCTTGACATGGAGAGAGATGACCAGCGTTTTGTGCGTGTTTAGTTTGTACTTGACTGTTTTTGTCATTTGGATAAAGACGAAGGATGTAGAGGACATTGTATAAACCATGTTATGATAAGTACAGAGTTAGTCTTGTGTTCTCTGGATGCCATGGCTACATAGCCATAGCTCTGCTCGTTGTACTATATATATATATACGTGTATATTTCTAAATTTGGTTGATAATCTATATGTAGAGTACGGTAAAGTATGAAGAGATAAATAAAATAGACATGTTCAATATTTTATAATACTCAATTTGATTTCAGAACAATTCTATTATTGTAGCTCCCTTTTATTGGCATACAGAAAAGGAAAGAAATTGTTCTTTGTCTATACTCTTTAATATAAGCAAAGCATTTCATTTAGTTGAGAACCGACAGAGAGGTTTTGATGCTAAGTAGCTACCTAGTTTAAATATAGGATTTTTCTCCCCTTCCTTCCCCCTTGTATCATAGCCATTATTTTGATAGATATGTACATGTTTCCCTCCCTACAATAGATTTATTTGGTAACCTTTTATTTCACTAAACGGCTTGATCTGAACTTAACTTTAATTTTGACAATAAAATTTAATTAGTATAAGCACTCGCTAATTTAATTGACTAATTTTTATTTTTTTGATCCTACACTAGTAAAATTCACAGAGTAAAATAATACATCCAAATAACGTTGTTTTAACGACTACGTGTTTTTGCCAATTTTAAAAATATAATCGACTCATATGCGATTAAGTGCTTTATGTATGACGAACTTTATTATTATGCTATTTATTTTGACATGATAACCGTAACCATCCTCAAATGAGTGATTAGTGCAGTATGACATTTATAGTATTGTAATAAATATTTCTAAGCAAAAAATATTTATAGCCCAGGAGAATAAAATTCAGCTTTTGTGAAATGATACGAAAGTCTGGCCCTCCTGGGCTCTTGATCTTATAGTTTTAATCATCGGAATCAGTCCCTACGACGACTTTATGATCAGCACGTCAAAACTAAAAAACAACCTTCTTTAAACCTTAAAAACAAAACTTAGGAATCATCTTTATTACGTTTGGTTTAAAAAATATATAGACAAGAGATAACTCTATCTATTTTATTGCATTAAATGAATTTATAATAAGTAGGTAAATAATGTCTAACTCCCATGTTCTAATTTCTAAGCAGATTTCAGTCATTATAAATTTTCACTTATATGTGATACAGTCCAAAATTTTCAGAGATTCTGTTGGAGTCATTTTAGCCATTTTAATAGGAGAGGCTTACAATATCAATTCAATCTCCTAATCCCGACCAGCCACGAGCTATCAGCATCTGAATTGTCCTTTGTACGAAAGGCTTTTGACGTAAATCCAACTGAACCAATGATATTGAAATGACTAGAAATCATTTTAGTTTACAAACGAATGTCCAAATACTCTAGTATGAAAGGTTTTTTATTTTCATGAATACATGTTATGCTAGCTTGAGATGATAAACTGGAAATAGCCACATACTTTACTGCATTCATTTCGGGATATACAACTTATATTTATTAAACAATATTATTAGTTATTAATAACTAGCTCCTGCGCGCGACTTCGTCGGCGTGGACTCCGCTCCTGTTGGTCTTAGCGTGATGATATATAGCCTATAGCCTTCCTCGATAAATGGGCTATCTAACACTGAAAGAATTTTTCAAATCGGACCAGTAGATCCAGAGATTACCGCGTTCAAACAAACAAACAAACAAACAAACAAACAAACAAACTCTTCAGCTTTATTATATTAGTATAGATAACACGATTATTGAAGAAGTAAGTATTACAAAAAAAAAAACCTAAGGAACGATTAAAAATATGTCTAACATCTACTATTGCATATGTAAAACAATAATAGATAATAAGAAAAGGTCTAAGAAACGCCATCTGTCCCAGATTTAGATCCGTGTGAAAATAGGATAGAAAGAGGGGTTTCTAGAGATAGGAAACTATTTCCCTTTCGCGATTGCTTGTATCGTACGTCTCAAGGTGAATGCCCGGTGTCACCCTCCCACCGCGTGACCCGCCCAGCACTTGCGCTAGGTCAGGGTCGGAACATCCACGCCGGCTTAGCTAGACCCACACTCGACTAGAGATCACTCGCAGCCCGGGACCAACGTGACCCGGTCGAATTCAGTCACGCGGTCGCCTGATTTTTCCGTTCGAATAGTTACCAATATGTCCGTTCTGTTGAACTTTGAGTTAGGTCAAGGGTGATGTTTCTTAGAACGTGTCTGAACTTTCCTGATTTTCATTGTACTACGTTTAACATTCATGATTCGTATATTAGATATATAAAATTCTTACGAAGTGTTCATAGATGCAACTGTTTAATACATACGTAATGTACATATTTAATAAACGTTTAAATATCCTTTACCGAGTTTGCAGATTAGTGTAAAAAAATTTAAATGTCTTTAAAATTTAAATGAAAAATTATTTTGGTTTATCAGGAAATGTCATTCATTAATAAGCACACTCATTTATAATTTAGTAAAATTATAATTTATATTAAATTTATTATATTCACTCCAATAAAGCAGAAAAAGAAATTGTACATTTCTTTTTAAATGCAAATAACTTTGTATTTCCGCCGTAATGTTATATTTATTTTCATTTTAACCGTAGCTCTTTTAATTGCGTTCGTTATTTCTTATATTTGCCGATATAAAGTGATAATTGTTGATAATTGCTTTTAACGAACTTATCGACGGTTCATTAGTTTTTGCGTATTGTAAACGATTACACAAAGTATCCCGTATTCACTGGCGGATCCAGGGGGGGGGCATCACGGGGGTCATGACCCCCCCCCCCCCTGGGCTGTGTCCAGGACATAGGTGGACCACTAATTAAAATTGTTAAACAAGATTTTTGTCACAATATAGGTATTTTTAAGTACATTACCTACATAGATTAATAAAATACCTACTTTTTACCTGTATCTATCATTATAAAATTTAAATTATAACTTCTTTTTACTTGACCACGACTTTGTGACCCCCCTCTGGCGCCTTGACCATGACTGTGACCCCCCCTGGCGCCTAAGCTGGATCCGCCCTTGCCCGTATTTATGATTTACTAGCTTCTGCGCGCGACTTCGTCGGCGTGGACTCCGCTTCTATTGGTCTTAGCGTGATGATATATAGTCTATAGCCTTCCTCGATAAATGTGCTATCTAACACTGAAAGAATTTTTCAAATCGGACCAGTAGATCCTGAGATTAGCGCGTTCAAACAAACACAAACAAACAATCAAACAAACTCTTCAGCTTTATTATATTAGTATAGATTAATCACTTTACCCTTAATAAGTTAATACGTATACGTAACATTTTTGATGCAATAAGTTTCAAGTAGAATGATAAATCTGTTAGCATATTGTGTATTGAAGATAAGATATTTTGAGGCAATGGTATATACATGGAAAAAAAACTTTCGATGCTTCTGGTGTTGCAGGCGTCTATAGGCTACGGTAATTGCTTACCATCAGGTCAGCGTTTTGAGCTCTTTAGAATTTCGTCTTCCTTAAACACCAGACGTGTTAAGCAAGTTAAAAATTGATTTATACATAATATAAGTAGGCGTCTACAGTTTTTAAATTATTGATTAAGGCTGTGTTGTCCTGTCAGATTGTCGGTTCTACCGTCTACGGTTAATGAGCTACTCACTTTGAACCTTGTAATAGCTGTCCGGGTGAAATCTATTAAAATATGTATTATTATGGCCGACTTCAGTTCAAGTAAAGCAAGAAAGAAAAAACTTAATGGGATTCCCCTGTTAATAAATAAGCTTTTTTTTAGTATACCTAATATTACTTACTAGCTTCTGCGCTCGACTTCGTCGGCGTGGACTCCGCTCCTATTGGTCTTAGCGTGATGATACATAGCCTATAGCCTTCCTCGATAAATGGGCTATCTAACACTGAAAGAATTTTTCAAATCGGCCCAGTAGAACCAGAGATTACCGCGTTCAAACAAACAAACAAACAAACAAACAAACAAACAAACAAACAAACTCTTCAGCTTTATATATTAAGTATAGATTGCCATGTTGCCAACGTAGCTATTAATATTTTTTAGTTAGTGTGATTACAAAGCGAATACTAAATTTTATATTTACTTATGTTTTATATCTGACTGTACTATAAGTGTATAGTCCCTCTGTTAGGATTTTTATCACTCGCTCTTCGGTAATAATAAAAAAACATACTTAATATTTGTAAATGTTTAAATTGTTTAAAACCATAATTATCAGAGAAATGTGGAGGGCGAGTCTAAAAAAAATACACGCACAAAATTTGAATTGAATTTAAATTATTCAAAACAAAAGACGGCACAAGAAAGAACCTAATTATCATAGAGATGGCGGCGCGTATCACGTGCGCGATTTGTGTAACATTATGATTTTATTATTAATTTAAATATCGCGTACGGAGCTACAGAGTGTGCCCTAGCAATTTCATTATTATTTCAATCAACTGAATGTAAATTTATTCAACAATCTCACGAGGTAATTGCGATGTCGCCGTCCCTCTCCCCCGGCCGTCCCTCTCTGTCTAACCCGCGGCCCTGCCCGAACCCCACATTCTTATGCGTTCAATCAAACATAAGCTCGCTTGTGTTATGTTGCGACTCTGCCTATATCTCGACGTAACCATTGTTTGCTCCTTTTGTTCTATTATAAAAATTAGATGTCGACGACCGGACGACTCGACGTACGACGCGGGTGTGAGAAAACTCCTCATTTCTAATCCTGATTGCAATATGTGACTGATAGGTGTGTGGGATCGCTCGTACAATATTGCACGTACAATGTATAACTCTTAAAAACGCGATTCTTTATATTCAATATGAAAAAAAAGACATCCGCATTTTTATAATTTATATTATAAAGGAAAAATATTCTCGGTACACAGTTCCTTGATTTTACATTTAATAATTTTTCAGAATTACAAAGATAAATGTATAATTTATCAAAATTTATGTCACACGATGTTTTGCATAAACAACAAACTTAAAAATAATTTCTCAATTCGAACCAGTAGTTCCTGAGATTAGCGCGTTTAAACAAACAAATAAACATTTCTTTGTCATATTATATAATATATGTGTATATAATATATATTATTAGCAATGCCTCATATTTCGTTTTATAATTACTTTTATAATAATTCTTGATATAATCTAATAGTTTTTTTTTTGTTTTCTGATATATTTATATGTCTGTCAATCTACATACTTGATCAAATGAAGAGGTAGACTTGGTGCGGGCTACCATAGCTCGTCACACGGCAAATGCCGGGTCGTTGTTATGTTGGTAGCACGTTGGTAGAGATTTCATAATTTTCTTATTGCTTGATAGAATATTTATTCTATTTTTAGTGGTAAATTTTTTAACTTTGTCACTTATACGATCGACGATGTTATTCCCTACTATTTATACTTGATAAGCGAACCGAGCTTATAAAAAAAAACCAAGTGATTTTCTTTTCAAAGGAACTCGCAAGTTTTTATATCTGCCAAAGCGTATATAAAAATCATCCCCGATGTTCAGCGTTTCAAGTCGCGGAGCGCGTTTGCCGGTCCTTAAATATGAACTTGCCCATGTCTTTTCATTTAAATTTCTACTGTTTTAACAGTTTTAATTTTGAGTATCTGTAGTTTAAACGTACGCTATACGTTTTATAGGTCGTCGTCGTAATCGTTTAACGGGAGTGTTTCATACTTTATGAGGCAGTTTCCGGCGAGAACAAACCGTATTGCTATTTAAATAGGGGCGTTAATAATACAATATTTGATGCATACACGCTTATCCGCGACCGTTTGCTCGTTGAATATTCAGCTATAATTCGCTTACGGCAAGATATTACTTTAAAATGCAACGTAATGAAATTGTAACTTGTTTTTTATTTCCCATATCATTGTTTGCGCTCGGTTCGTGCGCGGCGTTAGCGTATTAGCGAATATTATAAAGGCACTCACATGTCTGTCTTGAATCCTTTTATTTTATTCACAAAAGTAACTACGTGATTCGAAATATTATGCAACACACTAAAAATAATTTACTGAAACATTTTTACTGTAACATGTCTTGCGGAATACTTTATAAACCTTATTTTGGATCACTACCATGTAACGAATAATTAATGAGAATCTTAGAAACTTACTACATTTATTATGCATGTACAGAATAATAGCTTGCGAAAAATAACCTAAAGTATGTTATAGGTACAGCATAATTAGATAATATGAATATATAAAATAATACATATATAAAAAACTAGCTGACCTGGCGAACTTCGTACCGCCTTATTTTTTTTCTTAAATATAATAATTACATATACCAAAATAAAATATAGCCTATCTTTCAAGTTGGATCGAACTGCACATCATCATCATCATCATCATCATATCAGCCTGTTGCAGTCCACAGCTGGACATAGGCCTCCCCAAGCTCGCGCCAGACATCCCGGTTTTCCGCAATCCCCATCCAGCCTACACCAGCAATCTTACGTAGATCGTCGGTCCAGCGGGCCAGAGGGCGTCCTACACTGCGTTTGCCAATACGCGGTCTCCACTCCAGGACACGTCTGCTCCAACGGCCATCGGTCCTGCGACACAGATGACCAGCCCACTGCCACTTCAACTTGCTGATTCTGTGGGCTATGTCGGTTACTTTCGTTCTCTCACGGATAGTCTCATTTCTTATTCTGTTCTTCATTCGAACTGCACATGGTGTGCGAATTTTATTATAATCGGTTAAGTGGTTTAGGAGTCCATTGAGGACAAACATTGTGACACGAGATTTATATATATTAAGATAATATGATTTTTACAATTAGATTTAAAAATAAACATAAACAAATAGAAAACGAAGATGGAAATTCAATTCTTTCTCCAAAAACATTTTCCAACCAACGCGCATCGCACATAGACACAAATCAAACAATTCCCGCTGAGATTTTCCTCTACAGTAATTAATTATTTCGTATCTATTTAATTGTAGATGCGGAATGAATAATATATGTAAACAAAATCGTAAAATCTATTTCGTGGGACAAAGCGCTCGTGAATCATCAAGGCGAGCGGCGTGAACGAAATTTATCGCCTGATTCGCTTAAATATTGCGCCCAATATGCAGCACATACCGATTAAACAGTCAAATTATGGTGCACTGGCCTACCACCCCGACTTTGTCCAATTTATACCTTTATTTATTAAACATAAACACCTACTGCTAGTTAATTTAAGTTTAATTGTGATGACACAATCGAATTAACATACATACTCACATAACTTACATACATCCATATTTAGGTATCTACACAGTTACATGTAAAAAAAAATGTTGATTGATTCATTAATTAAGCCTGTAACATCCCACTACAGACTAATATAGGCCTTTTTCTCTATGTAGACGAAGGGTCAGATCTTAATCCACCACGCTGCTACACAGGACACACACTACACAGTTGGCGGACATATTCGCTAAATTAGTAATAACCTTTATTTAATTGCAATGATTACTCTCAAATAATTAAAATCAGATTAGTGAACTGACTTCTCTAAAACTTAATAAAGGTTAATAGTATTGTGGTATTTGTATTTGATATTGAAAATATTGACGTGTGGCTTTTAAAACCACTATCAATGGCATTCAAAGCTTGTATAGGATTAAGTTGTTACAAATCGTATTGAATTTGTTTTATGTCTTTAGAAACATATTACATTCTAAATTTAAAATTAATTTTTATGAATACCAAATTTATAATTCTGATAAATTTATATATTTACGTAATATAAACATAAAAATTTTATATATAAAATAAATGCTTTATATATATGTACTTATTTGTTATTTTGGTGTCAGTTAAAATTTAAAGGAATCGTGTAATGTGTGTTTCTTGTTTCTTTTTTGTTTTGTTTCTTTTTACACATATGAGGAGCAATTCTATCCATTGTAATGGAAATAACTCACCAAAAATAGATTTATAGGTAGTTATAATATATTTTTATGAAACACGATGATACATTGGACGAGAATGACTGAATAATGAAAAGAAGTAAAATTTCAAAGTAACAAAAACAGGTGCATATACTCGTATAAGTATAAATCGATCTTGAAATAATCTATACTAATATATAAAGCTGAAGAGTTTGTTTGTTTGGTTGTTTGTTTGTTTGTTTGAACGCGGGAATCTCTGGAACTACTGGGCCGATTTGAAAAATTCTTTCAGTGTTAGATAGCCCATTTATCGAGGAAGGCTATAGGCTTTGTATCATCACGCTAAGACCAATAGGAGCGGAGTCCACGCCGACGAAGTCGCGCGCAGAAGCTAGTAATAAATAAACAGTAGAGCAGTAATTGTAATCACGTCAATTGTTTCAACTGAATAATATCGAATTTCAAAATAAAATCTATCACAAACTGATGATACATGATTTATACCTTAATGAAAATTAGTAGATTATATACAAACTATAGGATCGAAAGAGCTATAATGAATTATAGTTAGCTTGCTTAAACTATATCTTTGTTAATAGAAAACTATAGGAAGAAGACTGGTATTATTTATTCAGACTTTAAATTACCTATAGCCTTCCTCGATAAATGGGCTATCTAACAGTGAAAAAATTATTCAAATCGGCCCAGTAGTTCCAGAGATTACCGCGTTCAAACAAACAAACAAACGAACAAACAAACAAACTCTTCAGCTTTATATATTAGTATAGATTATGACATATTTTAAATTCCACAGATAGCACATAAAATATATTATGTTTCAGATTTATTTAATCCTTTTTTTGTTAAAAACTAGCTTCCCGACTACGTCTTCGCCTGTGTCGATTACACGATTTTGCCTTTGATCAATTTTCTCCCCTTAAAACATAACCTATGTTATTCAGTGATAACATAGCATTCTACCGGTTAAAGAATGTTTAAAATCGGTATCGTAGTTTTTAATTTTATCCATTACACAAGATAAAAAAAAAAACAAAAAAAAATTGCGTGCGTACAAAGTACAGTCATGTCAGAAGTGAACTTTCTTTGGCAAACTAATTAAAAAATAAAGTAATTCAATAAACTAATTTAAAAAAACGAATTTAAAATACAAAAAAAAAATAATTGAAAAAAAAAAACAAAAAGCCAACGTCACGCGGTGTGCCCAGGCGGTCACCCATCCAAGTACTGACCGTCATGACGCTACCGCGTTACCGGTCGCTCAAATTTTACCCCTCATGCGCCTAAAAAGTTTCACTTCAAAAAAGCAAATATTTCCTCTTTATATTATAAGTAAGATACCAATAGAAGTATAAATTTATAATAATCGCAATATATTTACGATTCGATTCTACACTACCTAGTACCTAATAGTTCGATAAATCTTATTAAACGTCGAACATTATTTTCTGAGAGCGTTTAAATCGTCCTCTACGAAGCTTATTTTATTAAATTAATACTTATCTAACTCGGTTTAATTAGCAAAATTTACCTCAGAGAGTTAATCCCTTCCTGGGGGTGGTCTAACAAAACACTTTATTGTAATTTAATCTACAAAAACTTGTTCAAACCTCCGCTTGAGGTTTTTATTCCATTTCAATATAATCGCATTTTGAACGTTAGACAGTTAGACTGCTCTTTGCCGACTTCTAACCAAATATTGCTAATCAGGTGCTTTTGAAATCGTAATGATTCTATCGTGTCAATTTTACCGCCTAAGGCTTTTAAAAGTTCTACAAAAAATCTTAAAATTGTTCTATAATTACGTATCAATAGGTACTTATTTAAAATAACGTTATATTAATTGTTATTAATATTGTTGGTACATATTATTAAAATACGTTTTAATGTACATATAAGTGAGACAGGACAACACATTACATTTTTGTCCGACGTCTTAAAATTGCAGTCTTCGTGATGATTTGTGTTTTGGAGAACTTTAGTAAGGCTACATATGTATATGTACCTAATGCCTCTACGATAACCGATAGACATCGTAGTACTAAACTAAAATTTATTGTATTTATTGATTGATTGCATTAAAAAAAATTAAACAAGGTTACATATAGCATCTACCGTGTCAGGTACTTCTATTGTAAATTATAAATGAAATATCGATCACACATTTACAACCTCTTATTGATTTTACGCCATTTAAATAAAATATTTATAGTCCAAGTTGCACTTTTGACATTGAAAATTTTATATGCGTCATACTCGTTTAAATAGATTTTGTAATAACATCATTAGAAAATTGAAGGGTAATTTTCTAATTCAACCCTATGTTGCAAGCATATATAGGAAATAATCGTTACGTGCTCCAGCATAAGTGCAGCCTCAATATTTATATGTGTGTAGGCTCTCCAATAGGTCAGGACTGTGTGCGCTCGACAGGAAACCGAGCGCTAATAGATGATTAGATTACATTATAGAAATATTGTTAACGCTCAACGGGCGGCCTCGCAATTGTTGACAATAGACTGATTCTTGCGGTTTACTCTTTGCCACAATTTGTATATATTTATTTAATAATCATTATATTTTATTCGTTGTTATATTAGCGTTTTTAATAAAAAAATAATCTTAGTAATAAGTTTAAGTAACGACAAAGATTTATCAATGATGTAATCAAATTTCTATCGCAAAAATAATGCAGTTTGAGGTCACAAAAATAGAATGATAAAAGATAAAGCCATCTTTCTTGCGAAATATTAGATTTGATTCCTATGTCGAATGTCGGCCACGTTTTCTAAAATAGACATTCACCAAATAAAAATGGAACAGAGGCCACTCTCGTCTCGTCGTTAAATTTAACAACGACAAAGGAAAATGAAATAAATCGGTCCGCTTAAGTTTTTATCAAAGGGACGCGCGACGACATAGTTCCTTTTCCATTTGTCTAAAAATGTTGCAATTGAATGCATTTCGGTATGGAATATTGAAACCTCAGAGTGGGTGAGTGTTTCTCATCCGTGCACGCACGGGGGAGGCGCACAGAGGAGAGTACAGAGGGGGCCCGGCCGCCACCGGCGCCTCCCTGCGCCCCCGCGTCTGCTTTCTAAACCTCCACGCAAATAGTACACGTTTGCTTGGCAACATTTCATGCTTAGTGTATACAAATAATGTACGGCACGGCTACAAACTGCGCAAAGGGAATACTAATGCGAGCGAACACAGGCCTCAAGTTAAACATTTCGCCAATGATCATTCGTATTGTAATGGCCTTTATTTATGCCCGAATCCCCGAGCGATATTTAAAGTATAGACATTCATTAACGGAGGTCGTACAAACCGTTTCGTGGCTTTTTTAAATATCCTCAAAATTCTAAGTCTTTATTTTTTTTCACATTTCTCTGAATACCTGCTTGCATAAAATACAAAGAATATCTATAGATGAACAGTTATTTGAAATGGGGACAACATATTTAAAGATAAGACTCAGTCGATGGGCGGTGAGATAAAACTCTTTGAAATTGAATCGATTAGGTAGTAAAATTTTAATGTCTTCCAGATCAAAAAGACCTGCTAGTTCAACAAAAATAATTGTAACGTTCGAAGCAGTCGGGCTGGTATCTCGTAAGCCGATCACACTAGACCGACCGACGATTGCATTTCGCCACAGCCGCCTCGCACGCGAGGGGAAGCCCTTAACGTAGTTTTGTGATAACGTGAGGCCATTAACGTTTTAGCCGTGGTCCCGCCATCGACAATCCCCAAGTGCGTTGACAGTTTAGCAAAAGGCTGGCCCCACAATCTGTCGGTGACGGCGTATAAACACGAGTACTCCCCAGTCGCTCTTCCACAAAGTGCGACTGATTCGCAATGCAAAACGCATCGGCCGGCCCACCTATCTAATATTGCCTGATGTATTTTGAATAATTGCTGGGTACGCCGACGGCTGATTGCGCCCGTACAAAGAGACCGGTGGCTGCAGTACGGAAAATGTCTTGCCTGGGATTTGCACGTACGGCTCTTTGTAGCGACAGCTCGAACCGGACAAAAGTACCCACTTTGGAAATCATCTACTTGCGGTGGCAACGATCGCTTTTCCGGCCGACTAACACCTCGCTCAACACCCCGGACCTCGTCGCTCTGCTCTGTTGCACTCGCTCTAAGTCGTCCGCTCTCGGTGGCGACTGGTTCTTTTATTTCTTGTCCAATAACAAATTCGCTGTAATTAATTAACATATTTATTGCGTTTTATACATAACTACAACGTTGCATGATCGGTATTTTTTATATCGAATAAATTCGTTGAAGTGCTAATTTATCTTCGATCGCTAATTTCTTTTTTACTCTGTATTTCCAATTATAAATAATTTATTGCGGACGTCGTTTTAATTAAATAAATATAAGAATAGATTTTCTAACGTTCAGTCGCCACGTGTATTAATTATATATTCCCGACTTCTTTGATTCTCTCGTTCCGTCAAACAATCATGAAACCGTTACGATTTTTTTTTATAACAAAATGTTGCATTAACACGCGATTATAGAATTCAAATAAAACCGCGGAAGAAATATATTGTATCTAGTAATGATCGTAAAACGGAATTACATCGCAATTATGCGAAATTCATGTCATGCAACGTCGGTATAGAAAAGTAATGTGATTTTATTGCGCTCGTCATCAATAGCAATATTTTCAAATGTCGCTTTTAAATTGGATTACTACACCCATTATACCATCGTAAGTAAACAGCTCGCATTGCTTGATTTGTTTACAAACACTATTAAAGAGACAGTCGGTGCCAGACTTTAAATGCCACAGTAGCCACATTATTATAATTCGTATTTAGTATATAAATAAATATCTTATAACATACACACACGGTCGTCTGTTCCTAAAGTAGGCATGCTTGCGTTATATGTAACAGCCGACAGTTATATCTATTTAGTTATAATATATATATATATATATATATATATATATATATATATATATATATATATATATATATATAAATAGTACGTATAGAAATATATAAAGACACCTAGTACACCCAGGTTAAGGTGTGAATCGAATCTGCAGCCCGTGGAGCAGAAAGCAGGTCCACTACTAACTGTGCCAACGGTCTGGTCATAGTTTAAAGAACTAAATTTAATTAACTTGTGTGCTACTGGGAAAATACCTCCAAACCTACGAGTATGGAGCAGAAAAGTTGGAGCTTAATCCGTCATTGGAATTAGTGAGTACCCACTCAAATCATTTGCCACTCAATTATCGAATTAGGTACTTAAAATTTATTACACTAATATAAAAACATACATTTACGGTGTTCTTCAAAAACTTTTCTATATCTTTTTAAACGTATACTACGGTTCAAGGAATCTCAATGAACATTAACCCCGTAAGTTAGTTAAATGTGAGCGCTAAAAATAAGATCACAAGAAATTTCGCTATATTTATGAAATATAAAAGAATAATAAATTTTAATAATTATGTAGTCAATATACGTCCATTTTTTGACCATTTTATTTTTTATAAATTATTTTCTTTATTCAACATTGTTTTTAACGTTTCTTGTAGATTGTCAAAAAGTTTCTATATAAATATAAAAATATCAATCAAACCGATTCTCCATTCTCTTGATAACTTTTCAATCATCATTCTCCTAAATTATGATTTGATGACGACAATTTTAATCTACATAAAAAACGAAGTTATTTTACAACAAACCTACGTATCCATGTATATTTTATAACATAATGAGGGTGGCGACGGATAATTATTAACATAATCGGTGATATACTTAAACGCGTCTCGGATTTATCAGGCGTCTAAGTTTCCGCTTCACGCGGCTGTGGACTCTTTGACTATTACACCAAGAACATTTATAACATCGTTCATGCTTTGACGGTGTCATTGTTATGGTACTTTAAATATTTTTCTACGTAAAGAAAAAGCTTTAAAGGTAAATGTTAACTTTTTTTTAAATGTTAAATACGAGTATATATTTGTTAAAATATATACTCGCTTGTTTGCTTTAATTTTTTCAAATAAAAATTTAAAAATTTGATATATAGTTATAAAATATATTAATAAACTTAGTATAGTCAACACATACTTACAAATATATCAACAACCATTTTAACAATACAAATATTAATTGCAACTAAGAAAACGCACTGAAACTATATGAAAATCGTACCTATATAAGTTGTATTTAGCGGCGCGATTCTAATTACCGCAGAATAGGAATCGATCTAACTCCCCCCTGGGCCGTCTCCCTTCCACCCACCCAGCAAGGCAGTCAAGTCAAAATTGTTGATTCATCATTTTGCGACCACACCATAACTGATTTTCGGTAACGTCGACTCGCTTTGAAGCATGTACCCTACGCAGATGTTTTGACGAGGCGTGGCTTGTAAACGTTTTCTGATAGACTTACTATTCGAATAGAACTATATAAAAATATTTGTAAATAGTTTTTGTACTCCTTACTGAAGAGTTAATTTGTATTTATAGTATTTATACGATAGACGCAGCGTTCGGAAATACAAAAAAAAAAGTTTAAAAAATATTAATCATTAAAAGGAAATAATAAATCCACATGAAACAAAACGTAATTAATTTCAAAATATATATAACTAGCCGACCCGTGCCCACTTCGTTGGGCGTTATAATCCATTTCACATAAGAAGGGTACGGTGAAATTTGATATGTTCCAATACACTCTCACTATTTACAGCAAATCAGATAAATATAAATGTTTTAAAATCACCAATTAATTTCTAAGGCAAATAATAATACTTGATTAGATTGAATTGTTGACACGGCACGTCAGAGGGCGCAGGTTCAAATCCTGCTGATTTAAAATCTTTATATATTTTTATCTTTTTCCTTTTATCTTGTCACTCCTGAATAGTGTAGCTTTCTGTTAGCGAAAGAATTTTCATGATCGGATCAGTATTTGCGAAGATTACCCCGTATATACAAACAAAGTTATAAACTTTACCTCTTTATAATATTAGTATAGATGTATAAATAATTAATACTAATATATAAAGCTGAAGAGTTTGTTTGTTTGGTTGTTTGTTTGTTTGTTTGTTTGTTTGTTTGTTTGTTTGTTTGAACGCGGTAATCTCTGGAACTACTGGGGCGATTTGAAAATTTCTTTCAGTGTTAGTTAGCCCATTTATCGAGGAAGGCTATAGGCTATGTATCATCACGCTAAGACCAATAGGAGCTGAGTCCTCACCGACGAAGTCGCGCGCAGAAGCTAGTTAATAATATCGCGCGGAGTCTCGAAAGTGTCTCTATTATGTAGGTAATAAGTTGTATTTAAACATAAATAATGAATAGTTAGAATGACCAATTCGTAAAAATTTCAATTATTCATTTTATATCAATGTTTCTTAAAGATAATAGAAATATTCCTACTGTATTTTTTACTCGGACTCTAACAATTTGTAAACATTCCAATTTTGCATATCCTATCTATAACCCTAAATAAACACATATAAGTACTATGCTCAGCTAGGGTCTGCTATAGGTTCTCGGAGGAATCAGATATAGCTCATTGAATTCATATATAAAATACAGTATTTTTTTTTCATGATATTTTCCTTTAACGCCGGGCATAACGTGAATTTTAAAGAGTAATTCCCCGGGCGCGTTTGAATATTTGATAGCCTATGTCACACGCAATTATGGTGAATCTAACGACACGTTACGTTTTAAAAGAAGATTACGTAGTCTTAAAAGGCGTGCAGAAATTTGATGATTACATATTAACACGCAAAGACACATTATTAATTAAAGATAAAGAAAAATGCGTCACGAATAAAAAGAGCATCTTCAACGTATTAACAATCGTACACCGACGATGAAATATATATTATATTCTTTATTGCACTAAGTGATTTTACAATAGTCATTGTAATTTAGGAAGATGGTAAGTGCGAACTTATGTCTAAAAGAGATCTCTTCCAGTCTAGCCATGGTGGTGAGAGATGATGTGAACGCGTGGCAAAGTTGTGCAGGAACAGAAGAATAATAAAACATATAAAATACATACACTACTAAATAAATACTACTAACACTATATATATACATACATACATAAACATACACACATACATCTACATAGATATATAAAAATATATATAAAAATCGGGCGCGTAAATCTGACGTAACTACATTAGTTCAGGTGTGACCAGAACGGGAAACCTAATTAAAACCCTATCCAGGTCAAAAAATACGCTTCGCTGCCTCTAACTCCCATTAACGTCCTAGTGCCGTAACGTTGATATAGGTCATTTCATTAAGCACTAGACACCGTTGATAAAAATAATGTCTTATTCGATGAACAATATTACGGAATAAGGAAACATACGCTTTAAGTATGTAACATTGTCGTACACCATAATTTATAGGTTTCCAAAAACATCTTTGTTTTTATTAAAATAAAATTATAGTTTTGTTACCATATGTATGTATTATTATGTTTCGTTACCACATTATATTTATGTATATTTATAAACATATTTTAATTTTAATGAGTTCAAGTCATATTAAATGACATTATACTTAGTGAATCATTAGTGAATACTGAAAGTTTCTGGATCTGGCCACTTACAATAAAAGAATTAATAATACAATTATGGAATTCGAAAATGGATCTCATTCGGAGCATGTTACTCTTTATTGATTTGCGAGATTGTCTTTTGTTTTTTCATTGTGGCGCCCTTTAGAAAATTGAGTGTCACTGTCAAAATGAATTTAACTCGTGAACATTTTCGTTCGATGATTTTTTATGACTCGTTGTGGCTTAAGTCAGCAAGAGTGTTTCCAGAGACTGCAATTGGCATTTGGGGACGAAGCACCATGTCGCAGCTCTGTGTATTCTTGGTTTGGAGAATTTAGAGGTGGTCGTGATCATCTCCATGACGAGATACGTGAAGGTCGGCCGGTAACTGCGGTTACTGAATCAAATATTGATACCGTGAGTGTAAGACAACTAATTGAAAGTGACAAAAAAATTACTTGTCAGCAAATTCATACCTTATTAGGCATTGGAATGAGCCAAGTGCAAAATATTTTATATGTCCATCTGAAGGTTCGGAAGCATTGCACTCGATGGATACCACATGATTTAACGGAAGACCAGAAACGACTGCGTGTCCAATGTGGCCGTAAAATGATAAAAAAGTTTAACGGAGGACAGTCATTGGCTGTCTATAATATCGAGACAGGTGACGAAACCTGGGTGTACTGCTTTGAACCCGAAAGAAAAAGCCAGTCGGCAGAGTGGGTCTTCCCTTTTGAAGATTTACCTACGAAAGTTAAGAAATTTCGAAGTATTGGTAAACAAATGGTTGCTTCCTTTTTCGGAAAATCAGGACATTACACGACAGTATCGCTTGAAAATCAAAGAACAGTGACTGTAGATTGGTACGTTAACACTTGCTTGCCTAGAGTCTTGGAAAAAGTTAGAGAAAAGCGTCCTCGAAGCAATGTCGTCCTTCACCACGATAACGCATCATCACACTCCGCGAAGGTAACGGAGGCCTATTTGAAGGCTTCAAATGTAGAATTGATGACGCATCCGCCTTACAGCCCGGACCTCGCACCCTGCGACTTCTTTTTATTTCCAAAAATTAAAGATAAACTGAGAGGTATACGTTTTACGAGCCCTGAATCAGCAGTGAATGCGTTCAAAGAAGCCATCGAAGAGGTCCCTAAGGAAGACTGGTCCAACTGCTTTGTACAATGGTTTCAGCGAATGCAAAAATGCATTAATTGCGGGGGAATATACTTCGAAAAACAATAAATAGAATCTTAAGTCGATATCTTGTCTTATTTATTAGAATCCAGAAACTTTCAGTATGCCCCACGTATATAGATTGACTTTTAAATTTGCAAATAATTCGACTAAAAATAGTTTTGTTTTAACATTTTTTTAAATCCTAATTGTTTGAACTTTTAAGGATTGACTAATTACAGGACATCGTCACTAATCGTTAAATATGTCATACATTGTTGCATTAACTTATGCCTTACTCGATATAATCATCAAAACATATAATAAAAATGTAACGGTTCACTGTCTGTACATTTAAGATATACCTAATGAGAAAAAATATTATTGGGACCTTTATCAACACAAATACGAGTAGCAAACATTGATTGTCAGAATC
The DNA here is from genome assembly GCA_905220545.2 of Melitaea athalia. NCBI lineage: Eukaryota > Metazoa > Arthropoda > Insecta > Lepidoptera > Nymphalidae > Melitaea > Melitaea athalia. The sequence continues at coordinate 4,244,427 of HG992176.1, read as the reverse complement.
ATTATAGTTGTCTGTTTGTCTGAGCTTTTGTGCACGCATTTCTCAGAAACGGCTTATCCGGTTTAGATGTGGTTTTCATAAATATATTTTGGCAAGCTTAACATTTAGTGTTTGTTTCATGTCAATCGGCTCATGAATAAAAAAGTTATGCCAATTTAAAGAATCACGTTGAACATGTAAAGTCACTATTCCACGCGGACGAAGTCGCGAGCACAGCTAGTTACATATAAAAACATACTTCTCAGTAAAGATATAATTGAAAGTAAATAATAAAATAAAAAATTAACTTACAAAAACAAGTCTAATAAAAGTAATTTTGTTTCTTAATTCGTACATGTGTTTTATGACAAATTAACAAAAAAAGCTATAAATGAAAGGTTACCATTTCATGATTTAGTAACATTTATCATTATGTATATATTTATAGAGTGTCATGTAGCAAATAAACATTCCAATTAAGTGTGAAGTGATTGTAATTATCACTGCGATATCAATAAACAACCGGACAGTAGTGAAATTACCAGGTAATATTATTTTAGGACAACCACAAATCCCTAGGTTTAATATAATAGCACGATGTGATATTACCGGCTTCATATTCAAGCAATCCTAGATTAGTTCAGACCCGAATAAAGCCTATTCCAATGGGCTTTTGTTTATGAAGACTAGACTATTACCGGCTTAAAGATTTAGACCTAACTTAGTGGCGCTCATTGAATTATCTGTTAAGTTGAAGATTTATTGTACAAATATATAATGAAAGTTTGACTGATAAACTTAAAGTTGATTAGTTATCAAAATATATGTATATCAATGAATTTTACTTATCACACACTTACATTTAAGTAAGTGACAACAAATTTTAAGACCCTTGATCATTCAAATCTTTCATAATATAAAGCTAAACATTCCGTTTAGTAATGATTTAATATCTACTGTTTAGTCTTTTTTAGCTTATGACACTGTTGAGGTACGTTACACGCTTTGATATCTCAGTAAAATTCAAAGGCCATACAGTGGTAATAGATCAATCTTAACTCATAAAAGCAACTATGAAGTCTAGTTTGCAGTGGACTTGCTTAGATAAAACCGATTTACTTTTCTGTTCTACGAAATTTCGAAAGAATGGAACCGAACGAACGTAGATATCTAGTAATACTAGTCGATGGGAATAAGTGACTTGTGTCTGTAACAGCTTCATACAACGATAGCAGGTTTGATATCAACAAATTCTGTTCAAATTTGTAAGGTAATGACCCGTAACTACGAGTATGAGTAACATAATTATGTTAAGCGAGATAACGAAAGTAACCGACATAGCCCACAGAATTAGCAAGTTGAAGTGGCAGTGGGCTGGTCATCTGTGTCGCAGGACCGATGGCCGTTGGAGCAGACGCGTCCTAGAGTGGAGACCGCGTCTTGGCAAACGCACTGTGGGACGTCCTCCGGCCCGTTGGACCGACGATCTTCGTAAGATTGCCGGTGTAGGCTGGATGAGGATTGCGGAAAACCGGGATGTCTGGCGCGAACTTGGGGAGGCCTATGTCCAGCAGTGGAATGCAATAGGCTGAACTGATGATCTTTCGAAAACGTTACGTTTTGACGAATGACTTGTATGTAACACTAGACATCTCTCCTGGTATCATCAGCATTTATGTTTATAAGTATTGCTTTCTTGCGTACCACGGTACCATTATAATTATGATTGTTGTAGCATATGATAAGTATTATTCAAATAGATTTAGTAGTTTTAGAGTTTATTGTTTACTAGCAAACGATTCCTTATTATTTATAATATTATCTTTGGGCCATCTTGTCAATTTGTAGTACAATATCGTACTGCCCGAACTTCCCGCTTCGGCCTGTGCATTTGAAAGACGCGCAATCTGTAGCTCGACTTAACTTGTATGGTAGAACTGGGAAGGTAAACTATAGGGTGCCGCGACTGCCGCGGATATGAAATATTTAAAAGTTTTGATGACATTTTAATTTTTTACAACAACATAGGTGATTGTTTTATTTTCCTGATTATTTTTAACTAAATTTGAATGTGAAATGATAACAATTTCACATAATTTAATTCAATAAATTAAATTTTGGTTACAGATAAATTACTAACATTCATTATTTCATTTATTTAAATATTATATTTTTGAAGAAAAAAAAAACATAGTTTTTATCGACCCTTTTTTTTATATCGCAGGGTAACCCATTTACGGGTGATATCCGCGGATATGAAATATTTAAAAGTTTTGATGACATTTTAATTTTTTACAACAACATAGGTGATTGTTTTATTTTCCTGATTATTTTTAACTAAATTTGAATGTGAAATGATAACAATTTCACATAATTTAATTCAATAAATTAAATTTTGGTTACAGATAAATTACTAACATTCATTATTTCATTTATTTAAATATTATATTTTTGAACAAAAAAAAACAGTTTTTATCGACCCTTTTTTTTATATCGCAGGGTAACCCATTTACGGGTGATATCCAGGACGCCCGGGTAGGCAGTCCTAGACCGTATGTCGGACTCAGCACTTGGGGGTGCCACTACCGCACTAAACCCCCTGCGGGAGCCTTCAGCCGCTTTAATTGGAGGGTCCCGGATCTGCAGGCAACAGGATCCCTCCAGCGACAGGCTGGCCACGGCGAAAAGGCCAGACTTCTCCTCCATGGGGACTGTCCGGCTCACCTCTGAACAGTCCCGACGACGCCGTGTCTAGCAGGCCCGGGTTCCGATCCCGGCCCGACACGGGCACAGGGGCGTTACTGGAAGCGCATTAAGTAGCGCCTCCTACGCACCCCCATTCGTCGCCCGCAGGTGGAAGCCACGTCGGCGGCCTCCTCTCTCACCCGCTCGTCAGCCTCCTTCTGGGACAAAACTGTCTCGCAGAAGGAGACCATCGCCTTCCAGGACTCGTCGTTGCCGAGCATCGCGGTGATGACGCTCGGGAGTGACAAGTCCCCTCCGAGGACTGTCGTCAGATCGCGACGCAGCGCCGCCCATCTCGAACACACCTCGAGGGTATGCTGGGCAGAGTCCACCACCGCACCACAATCGTGACATTCAGTCGTCGGCTCCCTTTGGGCCGTCCGACACAGGTAGTCACCAAAGCAACCGTGCTCGGTGAGAACCTGCGTCAGACGGAAGGTGAGGGGCTTGCGTTTTCGACGCATCCACCGCTCAAGGACCGGGTGCAGGGCAGCCGTAACGCATGTGACATACGGCTCCTGTGCCAGGTCCTCCCCCCCCCCCCCCCCCCCCTCTGCATTAACGCTTCCTGCCCATCGACCCTTGCATATTTTAGTATCACAACGTTCATAACTACACATACAATCCTTATATAGTCACATATTCTTATTCGATTGCTATTTCAATAAAAACAAAAGTAAACAAAAAAGGTTGCTTACGAATTAGAAATAAACTTAAAATATCGTCTGTATTGGTTTTTCAAACTGTGTCATTTCTTACGTTTATTTAAAAAAAAAAAATGTTTTCAAAATATATTTTTCCAACGTAAGCTTGTTAGCAGTTTACACAAAACGAAATCGCAAGGTTGGAATATTAAAACAAACACAAAAATTTCACTCGTCTAAATAAAGTTAAAGGCTGTTTTATTATTAAAATTACACTACGCTTTTAATTACGTTTAATGTATTTGGATTTTAGCGATTTGTTTGCAACAAAATAAAACAAGTTAAAAAGGAGTTTGGAGAAAACAAGGCTGAAATAATTAATTTGCTTTAAAAGGACAACTAAATTTAAGAATAATTAACAAAATATTTACAATTTATTGTTTTTTGTTGTTGAAATTGTAATGTAAGAAAACAAAAGCTTGAAAAAACATTCTTTTTTTTAAATGTTGTAAGCATTTACAATTATTATTAAAACTAGGCGGAGATTAAGAGGACCTTTCTGTTGACCGTTTTCTGATGTAATCTAAAGATACAAAGTTTTGTGTATTCTCCGACATTGCGACGAAAAATCCCAGACGACTCTCCGACTAATAAGAAAAAAACTTATCTCTTTACAATATTAGTATGATTCGTCTTGTGATTTTCGGGAAAAGATGTAAAATTATTTCGTATTATTTTCATTTTTGTGTTTCCCACACATGAGGAAATTCGAAAATGTTTTCCCGCTTTCGGTTCGAATCCCGCTGGATCGAAAATTTTGATATGATAATAAAAAACATGTTATATTATATTAAATACTAGCTTCTGCGCGCGACTTCGTCGGCGTGGACTCCGCTCCTATTGGTCTTAGCGTGATGATACATAGCCTATAGCCTTCCTCGATAAATGGGCTATCTAACACTGAAAGAATTTTTCAAATCGGCCCAGTAGAACCAGAGATTACCGCGTTCAAACAAACAAACAAACTCTTCAGCTTTATATATTAGTATAGATATAGGAAACATTATTAATTAGTTGATAGGATTAAGTACATGGTGGTCCAAAAAAAAAACAAGATGATTCGAAAGATGCTGGTATTAAAATATTGTTTATTTTCATTTGACGCTGCTACGTTAATTGTATTAATTCTAGAAGACAATAATATACGACGTCTAAGCTAGTTTTTATTTAATATATCATCATTATCAGTTCAGCCTATCGCAGTCCACTGCTGGACATAGGCTTTCCTAAGTTTGCGCCATTTTGTTTTGCCTATAGTCACCACCGGTTTGTGACCGCAGGGCTGGCTTTGTCGCATCGAAGACGCTGCTGCCCGTCTTCGACCTGTGCATGTGAAAGCCAGCAGTTGGATGGTTATCCCGCCATCGGTCGGCTTTTTAAGTTCCAAGGTGGTACTGGAACTGTGTTATCTCTTAGTCGCCTCTTACGACACCCACGGGAAGAGAGGGGGTGGCTATATTCTTTACTGCCGTAACCACACAGCAAATTTAATACATACCTGACGATAATTACAACGAGAAACTACTTTATGAATTCTACTACTATTAGAGTTGTTAATAAATAAAAAGAACTGTCAATAATGAACAACATTACATTTTGATGAAAATGAAAATTATAATGGTTTGTCCTCTCCGGCACAACGCTGGAAAAGGGACGTAATACAACTACATAAATCTGATTTTCTCATCGCGATCCTCTTGTCTATCGCGAGTATATAACAATGGGCAGGCATTTGATTGCGCATTGTTTCGTCAATATTTCGTTGGCATGTAGCGGTAGAGGTTACGCTCGTCTCCTGATAACGAATCAACCCGTGCCTCAAACGATCATCACCTGGGATAATCGCAAGATCGAACGTAAACACGCCACACAAAAAACGAAAACAATAAGAAAGAGCAAAGTGCCGAGCGCTCCCTTTCCAAGTTACTTCACTCGCGGGCTTTGTTCCGAGTAACATACGATAGCAAAGCCGGCAAAGAAGTGTTCTCCTATTCCGGTCGGCGACATAAAGTTCATTAAAGGCGAACAGAGCGTGTTGGAGTGGCCACGGGCGCGAGGGGCCGATCGGTGACCCCCGGGCCCTCAGCCCCGACCCTACAAGCGCCCGCCCGCCTAATATTTTCTATATGAATATTAAAGCCTGTGACGTCAGTTAACGTTACGCCCGCGTGTCACTCGAGCTCGTTTGACTTCACCGCGCTGAAAAACAAGCAAAGCTTCCGTGCGAGCCGGATCTTTCGAGACTGAAAATTGACTTACTTTAAATGAATAGATAATTCAAAAAACTGTGAGTTAATCTTGGGATTTACCTATAAACGATTGGAGTATACATTAGATAAATAAACATTATTATAAGACTATTAACTTTTTGTTCTCTGGATTTATGGCTTTTTCTGAAAACTTAGCTAAATAATTGGTTCTGCTGAGGCCCTTATCCACAACTATTGTTGGAGGACAGGGAGGACCTCAGCAGAACCAAATATTTCAAAGATTTGAAGGTTTTCCATATTTCACGAACGCTCACCAACACTAAAGAGTTTTCTGTATTCCAGCTTTCTTGATTTCAGATTACTCTGGCAATTAGTCTTTGAATCTATGAGTCAGAATTTGTTATTACGAATTTCGAGAGTTATATTTATTAAAAGAGCTTATAGACAAGGTTCAGCAACAAGATGGGTCAAGTTTTATGTTAAGTTTGCTAACCTGCTTTCAGGGCTCGTCTTTTTCAGTCTTAGCGCTGTGCTAAGAGAATCATAATAGTCTTATAACTTATTACGCTGCTTTATACATAAATATATTTTAAAAAGTTACATTTTAACGTGAAATTCAAGATTATTGCAAACTATTTTTGCCACTACGGACTCTAAATAATAATTTGATTGCTCTTAAAAACTTTCCAACGAACCTTCTTCTTCGAAATCTTTACACTTCATACAATTTCTGCGTAATTAGTATCTTGTGTTTTATAAATTCATATAATTTATTTGATTGTAAATGTTTTTATTCACAGAATTTAAAATGCATGTTTTTCAAAAGTAGCTACAAATTTTTATATTATACCTACCATATGTTATGATCATGCATCAAATGGGATAAATTTGCCCTATTTTTTCAAAATGTTATATTTATATTTCGTCCCTGTTGGTCGTGACGTGATGTTATGTAACTTATCTTGGTCTCGTTCATTGATATTCTAGATAAATAATATATTGACAGACAGTTAATGAATTTCTCAATTCAAACTAGTATTTCTTGAGACAGGCGCGTTAAACCAGACTCTTCAGATTTACAATATTGGTATAGATTATACAACAAGTATGGTTGAGAATATTATTCATTTTTTCACGATCGATCGTTGTGTAAGGGCTGTCCACTTCGCGTTTTGCTTTTGCCTTTTTAAAATAAAAACGGAACGCATGTAATACCCGAATAGCTGGCACGTTCGTAATACATTTAGCGAAGCGCTAATGGTCGTGTACCAAGTTTTCCTTTTATACCCTTGTCTCAAATTTTGTTTTCATAGTGTGTGTACCTAGACAACATCTTGTAAATCTCGCAGAAATAAATAAGCGCTACTACTAGTCTTGTTATAGTTATAAAAATTACTAATATGTGTAACAAAACATCAGGCTTCTCAAACATTTAACTGAGGTAGGGCACAGCAGGAAATTTCCTGCTCAAAATATGGAGCAGCCCGACTGGGGTAGTACCTCGACCTTACAGAAGACCACAGCTAAATAATACTGTTTTCAAGCAGTATTGTGTTCCTGTTGGTGAGTAAGGTGACCAGAGCTCCTGGGGGGGATTGGGGATAGGGTCGGCAACGCGCTTGCGACGCTTCTGGTGTTGCAGGCGTCTATAGGCTACGGTAGTCACTTACCATCAGGTGAGCCGTACGCTTGTTTGTCGACTTACTAAAAAAAAAAAAAAAAAAAAAAAAAAAACATGGACATTTTATAAGTATACTAGCCGACCCGTGCCCACTTCGTTGGGCGTTATAATCCATTTCACATAAGAAGGGTACGGTGAAATTTGATATGTTCCAATACACTCTCACTATTTTCAGCAAATCAGATAAATATAAATGTTTTAAAATCACCAATTAATTTCTAAGGCAAATAATAATGCTTGATTAGATTGAATTGTTGACACGGCACGTCAGAGGGCGCAGGTTCAAATCCTGCTGATTTAAAATCTTTATATATTTTTATCTTTTTCCTTTTATCTTGTCACTCCTGAATAGTGTAGCTTTCTGTTAGCGAAAGAATTTTCATGATTGGATCAGTATTTGCGAAGATTACCCCGTATATACAAACAAAGTTATAAACTTTACCTCTTTATAATATTAGTATAGATAATGTATTTATGAATAAAATGCCATTCGAAACAATTACGAGCGAGTTATTATATTGGATAAGGGTCGATTTCAATTTCGTGTAAAATCCAATACAAGGGAAATATTTAAAAAACTTTAGTAACGCTAATTTAAATATAGACTTTTGTTGATTCAACATCGGAACATTAGAAAAGTAAGATGAATTCGTTGATTAGTTCAAGCACCAGATTGAGATTAGAAGCAAGACGTATAATGTACAAATGTATTACATACCACATTTCTGAATTTTCAAACCGACGCCGGTTTGTTAAAATGTCATTTTTATTGAAACCCTCCAATCCGTTTATTCATTAACACGGTACCCGGAACCGTTGCGTGGGTACAAAACGATTATCACCGCACGAGACCGAGGACGTACGATTGACCGTCACGTATTGTTCCAGGAATCCCATTCGATATTCCCGAGTGTAATCTCGTACTCTCCGCAGCTCAGTCAAAGCAAACATACGAAATCCTCAAATAGGCTTACTCGTCTTACGAATACAATTTACCCAAATCAGTATTCGCTACCGACCGCACGATACGTACAGAACGTACATTCAGTTAAATGACATTTCATTCTACGTCTCTGAGGACATACGTTGTTAATAGTAGCCCTTTAGCATCACGAACAGACATAGATACAAAGCAGTCTCGTTTAGTTCATAATAATTAACATCAAATTTGCTTTGGATGGGACGATTTCAACGTTAACGTTAAAATGACTAAGAACCTATTTCACCGTGTGTGTTTCAGTTGTGGACAACGCCATTTGACGGATGACCACACAAATACACTTAGACTGCGGGATTATGATAGGCCATTAGGACCTGTTTCTCCTCAATTAATTAACTACAACTTTAAAGGACCCTGGACACGATCAAATTTGTTTGTCAAACTTCATGTTTTCATCAAAAAAAATACATCAAACAAGCTCGCACACGTCTCGATCTTTTACGGGGCCCTTAAGATTAACAATATATGCGAATAGAAATATCTTCGGATATCTATATTCTTCACATTTCGGTTAAAAAAAGAATCATCGGAACCAGTTCATCCAGTAAAAAAATTTTGAGGTAATATTATATACCTACTTATAAAAAATATAGTCGAATTGAAAACCTTCTCCTTTTTTTGGAAGTCATTTAAAAAGAAAACCTGTGTGGTTTTATGAAACCAAAAATGTTTGGAATAATATTCCGTTAAGGGTATAAAAATCGCTTTATCAATCTTACCGTGCGGCCGACCGTCACGCGACATGCAACACACAGACGAAAAAGTTTGAGACGATGTAATAAAAGTTTCACTTTAATAATGAATCAGAAACTTTTAACTGTCAGATAGGTGTCGGATAGGTCCGTCGAATAGCGTTATCCACAACCGGTGACACAAACCATATTTCTTATAACAACAGATAAACGTAAACTGTAAACACAGGTATTGTCATATTTTTGTTTTGTCTTTAAATTGTCGATATGATACTCTTTAAAATTAAAATATACGATCTCGTGAAAATATAAATGTGTCTGGGTTGTCACTACTGACAGTTTATACTGAATATTTACACTACTACAAGTCAAAGTATTTTTTTTTTGTCTACGTTTTAAATATGTAAACTACATTGTAACTTATTGTAACCAACCATATGTTAGTTTTTCAAACAAGCGTATATTCTCTCTCCAATGTTGAAATATGTTGTTTTATAATATTCTAATTCTTTTTACATGCTCTAGCATTAAAACCTCAAAAATTAGTTCTGCACTCCATACACTTGAATGAGGATAAAGTTCTTACATTCGAGATATAATAAAATTAAGTACTTGATATAACGTTTCCACTGACCATGGTGGCAAGTTACAACTATTGCGCTAGACAATAACAATCATCATCTAATAAAAACAAATTTGTATTAAGACTCTTAAACAACGTTCGTAACAATGTTACTTAGAGAGACTTAAAAAGTATATTTCTAGCGACTCCCACAAAGGCTTGGCCACAAACAGAGTCTAATAAGGAATTTAATGTACGTTAACATTTGCGAGGAACAAACAAAGATGCTTGGACATGTCAGGCTGTATACTTTAACTCTTCATCATCTTTGGTACTGAAATAAAAGTGACGTAAGCGTCTTGACACAATTGCGTTTAATTTTCAAAAGTTTTCAAAAGTTTTTTGCTTTAAGGTTGGTAACTAGAATGCATTTTAATAAATTGATATACTTTAGATCCTCTAAAGATAATTTCGTTTTGAAGCAAATAAAAAGATTTCAATATGGTTCACATTGTTTTAGTAATTTTCAATATGCATTGTAAATATCACCCTGCTGAGCAACGGCTCTTTAATAATCAGCCGCGGTACTGATCATCGGGTTTTAATAAATAAGCTTAATATAATAAGTAATTAAAAAAATCTTTAAACGTACATCTAAGTACTATATAGATAAATATACGATACTATTCAGCCTGTAATATCCCACTGTTGGGCATAGGCCTCTTCCCCATATAGGAAAAGGATCGGAGCTTAATCCACCACGCTGCTCCAATGCTTATCTAACTTATATTTAACTTAGGATAAATATCAATAAGTAGAATTCAAAGATGTTGCAAAATCTACAGCAATAGTTTAAATATGAAACCTTTCATAAAAAAAAAATACAAAACACTTACAATGTTTTATACAAGTACGAAATCCACTCGTCTAACATATTTATAACTCGATCCTTTTATGCGAAATATTAAACAGTATACACAAAGTGATTCTGTTTTCTAGCGTTTGACGTTACAGCTTTTTTCCAATAGAACATTATTTACTACGATAAAAGAGCACCTTTTAGTAATACAAATATACAGAATTTATGTATACATTTATATGTATTGGAGAATGCTGTTTTATTTGTAATTGTTTAGTTCGCTTATTTTAATAAACAATATTTATTGTTTGGTGTTGAAATGTATGATATTGAGACGTGCATTTATCAATTAAATATTGGTCTTGAGCCTTATTGCTGTGTGGTTACGGCAGTAAATAATATAGCCACCCCCTCTCTTCCCGCGGGTGTCGTAAGAGGCGACTAAGTTATAACTCAGTTCCACTACCACTTTGGAACTAAAAAGCCGACCGATGGTGGGATAACCATCCAACTGCTGGCTTTGAAATACAAAGGCCGAAGACGGGCAGCAGCGTCTTCAGCCAGCCGCGACAAAGCCAGCCCTGCGGTCACCAATCCGCCTGCCCAGCGTGGTGACTATGGGCAACACACATGAGTTTACGCCATTTTTGGCGCGAACTTGTGGAGGCCTATGTCCAATAGTGGACTGCGATAGGCTGAAGTGTGTGTTGAGCTTTAGTAAGCTTAGTAATTTTTGAAGTCAAACTTCCTTAAGCACGTTTGACTTGGGGAGTGAGCTGGTGAATGCGTGACGAGAGCTTTACGAAAAGTGTGATCGGTCGAGGCGAACGGAAGTTGAGGGGGTATAAGTTAGATAGAGCTAAAGAAGTTTAACTTCAGTTGTATGGTCTAAAGCACACTCGTTTTTTTTTTGCATTTAATTATTTTTTTTATAGATTTAAAAAAATAGGTCACATAACATTTAAATATAATTTAAAATAAGGAAAACTATGTATTGCTTTTCAATTAATAAGAAATGTGTATGTATTTATTTTATAATAAACGAGATCAATTTATGAAGCTGAAGTGGATTTTATCTAGCTATTAAAGCTCTCTGACGCCATTACCGGCGCCTTCAGACTTGAAATTAATTTAATGAATTTTCAAGCAAAGTTAAATCTTGTCTGCCTCTATAAAAGCATCGCTAATATTATTCGTGTTAAACGAACTATATTTTAAAAAGCTTTTATTTAGCTTGCAATGTATGTAAGTATGTATGACTTAGAGGACGAGGTTTACCTATGTAAATAATCATTGATGATTGATTTTAATTTTTAAACTTTTCAAACTAAGTAAGTACGAGATCTCACGACAAGCTTTTATATCATACTAGCTGACCCCGCAAACGTTGTTTTGCCATATATGTTATTAACCCCCGCAACCCCCTCTTGTGGATGGAATTTCGTAAAATCCGTTCTTAGCTGACCTCTATTCGGCGAAAGGAATATTCCTACCAAATTTCAAGTCTCTACGCCTTATGGTTCCAGAGATATCGTGATGAGTCAATGGGTGGAAATCTCTTTTATACATATACTAGCTGACCCCGCAAACGTTGTTTTGCCATATATGTTATTAACCCCCGCAACCCATCTTGTGGGTGGAATTTCGTAAAATCCGTTCTTAGCTGACCTCTATTCGGCGAAAGGAATATTCCTACCAAATTTCAAGTCTCTACGCCTTATGGTTCCAGAGATATCGTGATGAGTCAATGGGTGGAAATCTCTTTTATTTATATAGATAAATTGTGTTAATGACTTCATTTGTTGATAGTAAAAGTTATAAGGAAATGTTTATTTTATTCTTTTTAGCACATTTAAAAGTTCTTTATTTTAATATTTATTTACGTATAAAATACACAATAGAAGGCGTTTTAAAATTTTAATTATTACTTTAAAAAAAAAACTACCAGTCGATTATTAAACATAAGAAAAACTTTAAATATAAACGGTCGGACAATCGAATAGCCGAGTTTTAAGAATGAGTTCGATAAGTTCTTTGGTCGTAACCACCGGTTAGAGAGCAGACGATATTTTTCCTCGGTGCGATGCAATTCTACGAAATAAGTCCGATTTTCGTGAAACATTACCATACCGATCGATTCCACCGGCAATTTAAAATCCACTTAAAGACAACCACAGGCTAATCGAAAACTTTGCTAGCGCGAATAGTGGAAACCTCTAATTGCTTGTATTAAAATAACTGACTGATGTCAAACATATCTGGGGCGCGCGGCGGTGCCTGGCACGGCGTTTCACATGTTAATAATCATTATGATAACATCAAGTATGCGATAGCCGGCTTTGTTCCCCTCCCCAGGGCTGCCAAAACGCGGCCTTGCGTTCAATTAATTTTACGACTCCTTTTATCTATCCCGTATATCACTATCAGATTTTACAAAACAAAAATAAAGTAATTTATTTGAACTTAAGTCCTACATATTTAACTTTTTAATTGTAACCGATAGAATATGACATGTAAAGGGTTAGGATAGCTTTGATAATATATATAATTTTTGCACGAAATTAATAATAGCGATGTGGGAAATAAATCTATGACCCCTCACCGGTAGTTAGCTAAACGCGTACGTCACATCAGATCGAGCGATAAGCGAAACGTTTTTATTACATTTGTAGTTGAGAATAACACGATTTCAAGTTAATTACACGCGAAATTATGAAAGTTACATTTGTACTGTGAAGATAATATCAATTTGAAAAAAAAAATCGTTCATTTTTTAAATTGTGTTACCGTTTTGTTACTAGTTTATCATAGAGTCGGTAATGAATATATTTTTTACGGTAATTTAAAAACATAGGGTAATTGGACATGAAACGTTTTTAAACGTTCGTAGTCAAAAAATATTTATTGTCCGCTTATGCTCTTTATTAATATTTATGACTGACGTGAAAGTACAATTTTAACCGCCTTCTATTAAATGAAGTGCTTTGTATGCTACATTTTTATGCATGTGGTATATGGAGTTGATTTTATTAAACTAGAATAGTTATTAATAACTCAATAAGAGTTCCTTCTGAAAATAACTTTAATAACATCTCCAGAGATCTTAACATTAGTGTATTTAGTGTTCAAACTTACACTTCGCACATTCCACTTCTCTGAGTAGAGGACTCTTCTACGAAATAGAAGGTAAGGAGCTTAATTAAATTTATAATATTACTACAAATTTGAATTAGCTTTATATGGAAGTAGTTCAATCTATAATGCAAGCATACTAATAGTAGTACACATTTCAACAAGAAAAGTTAAATTATTACTATTCAAAAATATACAATCTTACAACGGGTTCCAGACATAATGCTGGTATATTATCATTGCGGTAATTAGCTAAGAATTAAAAAAATATATAATAATAAATTATTATCTAGAAATCGAGTTTGTTCGTGACATGAGTGACGTTTAGCAACCCTGAAAGCACGCCCTAGCGACCCCCACCCTCAGGGGAAAGCTTCTCGCTGCTACAGGAATTACTTGCGATTACTCCATGTTTGTAGGTGTTTCATTCCTAAACAATTCCGTAACGGCGAACATAAAAACACATTACATTGTTAGCAATATTAAAACAATTGTTCGTAACACTGCCACTTGACTCGAGTGGAGCGAAAAATTCTTGAATAATCAACGATGGCGGATAGTTTTTGCCGTTCGCGGCGCCATTACATAGAAATGTCAAGCATAAACAATATTTATAAATTCGATTCTAGATAGAAACTATTACGCTTTTTTCTTGTAGGAGCTAATAGGTGCCGTGTACAACATTACTCGATAGAATTTCTTTAATAACTACTGTGTTAAGTAATTCTATATTTAGTCAAGTATATTAAGTAAGAAGTTCGTTTTGAGTACCTACAATTTATTATTTGATCTTACAACTTATTTTCATATAAATACTAGCAGCGAAACCCGGCGTTGCTCGGGTTAAAATACATCGCAGAAACTCTCTAGACTATTAAAGAAATTTTGAGGTCTTTTCAGATGTAATGTTCCTAATGCGTTAGAAAAAGACAGAAATATTATGTAGATATATGTTTTAACATTTTCACCACCCACTTTCACCAACCGCGACCAAACTCCCATACTACCTGGAGACCAAGGTGTATTTACCACACCAACGGGAAGTTGATTGGGTTTGGTGGTGACAGAGAAAACTGTGTATTTACGTACTAACAAAGCATTTTATATAAATATAGAGATTTAGATTCCTTTTTAGCATTTTTTCGATTGTCACGTTCTTCAAAATATGTAGATATTAAATTTTTTTAATGTAACGATGGCAAAGTTTTATCACATAAATTATATTCAACCAACGAAAAATAACCTTTCAAAAAGTTTTAATAATAGTCATAATGTAATTAAATACTTTAATAAGCTCTGAGTATGAGTTTAATTGAGGTCCGAGTTGAGTTCTAGTATTCAAGCGTTTTTCAATAATTTGCTCTTTTTGTACAAACAAGTGTAAATAATTAATTGTAACCGTTAAATTGTTTATATGGACATGTGTAAATGTCTTATAATTATGTAATTGTTATTCATCGCGGCTACCCAAGTTTATTACCTATGCCCCCACGACTTGATTCCAGAAATGTAATTAGCCTTATTAGTGCATATGGAAATCGGCGGTTAACGTTTAAGCGTATTCCAGATGACGGCGGATTAATGATCATTCGTAAAATATATGTATTCGTATAATATGTTGAAATTTATATATAATTTACTATAGTAAATTGGAATCTATATGTATTACAGAACGAGATTTATCGTACGACTTTACTTATATTTATTTTATTTATTTATTTATACTTTATTGTACACCAGAAAAATATTAAAAACAAATAATAAGGATAATTACAGACAGTGAAGTACAATGGGCGGAGACTTATGGCTACTTAGCCATTTCTTCCAGACAACCCAAACCCTATATGTAAAACCCTTATATGTATCTTTGTATACAAAATATTAACATTCCTCCATATTTTTATATTTTCAGTGTAAAAATCGGTCTCAAGATATACAGGTTTATATTTAAATCCAATCTCAAAACAGTTACAAACATTTTCTTTCCTAGATATCGCCTCTCGGCTAATTCTCTTTACTCAAGCTGAAGTTCTTCAAACGACATATAAATATCACTTTTCTTTCACTCTCGCAGCATTAAACGTAATATTATTCGCTATGCGACCGTCGTATTCAACGTGGATCTCGACACCTTTTAAAGTAACGTCAAATTGCGCAATTTCCGCGACGACTCGATACTCGCCTTTCGATTATTTCCCGACCGATTTTCAAATTCGATGCTCACTGTGAACTCGATTTACGAACATTTTAAATTTGTTCTTTATTATGCTTAGCGTTATGTCGTGTTTTACTAATTGTTATATTTCTTGAATCATTTTGATCATAGGAATAGGTCTCAAATATTACGTTCGCGCTTATCCAAACGGCTACGAGCGAGGTTGACATACAAACTTACAGATTTCCACCTATATATTGACTTATTACGATATCTCTGGAACCATAAGTCGTATAGACTTAAAATTTGGTAGGAATACTTACTTTTCCGAGTAGAGGTCAGCTAAAAGCGGATTTTACGAAATTCCACCCACAAGAGGGGGTTAATATATGGCAAAACAACGTTTGCTGGTTCAGCTAGTGTTCAAAATAATTTATTAAATTTTAAAGAGTACTTAATATGACAGTAATGGCAATTTATTATATGATTACCGTGCAAAATGAATATATTGGTAAACGTCTTCCAATTGTATCCAATTTTCCGAACAGGATATGAAAAATTTGCGCCTAAAATCACCGGCGGGAAAATATAAGAGGTCACTCACATTAAGTGTACTACGTGTGCGTTTGAACAAAATTGAAACATGCTAAAAATTATGCTTATGCGACTGATTTTACACGTAGGTCTATAAATAAACGTCCTTAGGGCCTATGCTAACCACGTTTTTTAAACGCGCCGTCGACGCGCGTTTTAAAAGCGCGCGTCGACGGCGCCTTTTGTGCTTTTCTTGTTTTTATTATTCATTTTAATTTTTTTCTGGTATACAATAAAGAATCAATTGTTACTATTATTAATAATCTTTTAAATCGATCCTGTAGACAAAACAACGAACTTAGACATTACTTAGAAGTTGCTTTAATATATGTACGCAAAACTTATAACTAAAATTTTACATGGCTATTGATATGAAAAACTAAACAGGATCTTAAGTTATTAAACTGTTTTCATAAGATTGTTGTTTTATTATTTGACTAGACGTCCTGCACGGTATTCCTCATCGTCTGTTTCTATAGTAGAGAATTTAATGTCTGGGTTTTAGATTACGATCACCATCCGCCGACCGATTACCTTTCACACTCTCGCTCTGGCGGGAATTGAACCCACAACCCCTAGAGCAGCAGGCACGGTAACTGCAAACACACTTTCCTGTTTCCGTATTTATAATATTTGTCTATAAACATACACATTTGAATCTCAATAAAATATTTAGATGGAATCGCAAATTCATTTTATAATAAAATTTGTTAAAATCATGACCGTTTGACCCAGCCTTTTCCATACATTTACTTTTTCATCCGTTCGCACTGAAGCAGGATATTAATGAATTTCCTCGGTAGAGCGTTGGGAGATTAGTTCGTTAATTTGATTAGGTCGCTGCTACGGAAGCAGCACGTCTATTATTGATAGATGAACAAGCAGCAATGGACGATGACCTCGCATTGTTACCGACATGTTTCCACCTTGTTAGTCTGCGGGACGACCCTTGGAATAATTAGTGACGCGCTCGAGTTAGACGCCTCAAGTATAATACAAATAGGCTAATTGTAGGAGAACCGCAAGATGTCTGTTATTGAACCTAGATTTATATTCAATTATTGTGTGTCCCGTTATTCTTCATTAGCAATAATAGTCGTTGTCGGATTGGGACTTCATATCCACAATGTCCAACTGGTCAACAAAATAATTACGTTATATCATTTTGAATATAAAAATTAACTTTGGCCATCTGGATTTGTCTGGTACCAATAATAAGTAACAATCTACAAATACTCAGTTATGTATTCGCCGATTTCCATCAACATAAAGTAAAATACTGATTACGGATCAAATATCTAAAAAATAATTCGAAAATACCTAATTTAAAAACTATTACTCACAACGGCTAAATGGTTGTAAATGGCTTTACAGCTTCGACGCTCGGATTACGCGTTACGCGTTGGAAGTTTATGAATTACGTGTTTTCTTTACGACTTAAAGTGACCAATTAAGAGAAGTACAACCCGCAACAGGTCTGGGAATTTTACCTTGTATTCGATTCACGCCTTTAGAATCCTTACAATAGAGACCATTTTCTCGTTTCGCCGTTAACGTTTGCCCGCAATGAGCGTCCATTCCGTACTCTTTGCATTTCGGTAGGATTTTTATAGCCCTCCCATGGAGGCGGTAAGCGGACCGTTGAGATATAAATCAAACTCATATTGTGATTTAGCAATCCTCGTTACTGTAACAATACGCCGTATTTACATATAAAACATTATTTTAGTCTTTATTTATCGTTGCTTGTAATCCAATAGCCCCGATTCGAAG
The DNA here is from genome assembly GCA_905220545.2 of Melitaea athalia. Lineage (NCBI taxonomy): Eukaryota > Metazoa > Arthropoda > Insecta > Lepidoptera > Nymphalidae > Melitaea > Melitaea athalia. The sequence continues at coordinate 4,226,341 of HG992176.1, read as the reverse complement.
TAGTACGCTAACGCGTGCTCCGGTTACTTACTGACTACGTATTAATTTATAAAGGGTATGATTCCTTTTTTATTATTTCCTGTTAACATTTAAAAATAGAATTCGCGAATCGTAATTGTAACATACACTGTATCGCCAAAATTATAACTTAATGTACCAAACGCTAAGACTTCGATAGAGTTGAGCCACAAAAAATGAAAGCGTTTCTTAATTACGTTGTTTTGTGGTTTCGTCCGCGGCGAAGGATCGGCTCTGGCACGGTTCCTAACAGACATTTTCCCACAGCGGACTATAACCACTTTTGTGAATTTAATGTTATTATATATAAAGCTTAGTTTCATCGTTCAATTAGTTATTTATTTGAATCCTAAAATAAATCAGAAAATATACAAAGAAGTAATAAAATCGGACTGTAGTGTTACTTGTGATAAGTATTCCCTTTGCCTTTGTGAGTATAATATAAAATAATCAAATATTAAATGCAATCGAGGACATTTCGGAAAGTTCTTAATTGATTCGGTAGAATCTTTTTGATTAAAGGTAATGAATAGTTTTCCTAAAACTATAATATGAATTGAATAAAATTCGCCACGAGTGGCGCTTCTTTATTTGTCTTTACATTATGCCGACGACGCGGCTTCCTCTGGATCTCAAATATAAATAACGGGTAATTGCATGTGTGCTTTACACACGCGGATTGCACACACGCACAGAAAACAATACGAACGATTTCAGACTGTTGTTCATCGAAAGCTATACATATATGTGTTATACTAACGAAGGCAATTCATTTACATGAAGACTTGAAAACGCTTCCGTGACAGTGCATCCCTTATTTATCACTACAACATTGTAACATCCTTCGTGATTCTTCGATATCACGTCGCAGAAATAATAATAGCTCTCAATACGAATACGCTTTAAATCTTTCGTATAATTTACCTACAAAAGATATTTTAATTTTAATTCGCGTGCCGTCGTCATGGATGCTCATCATTAAAATAATTAAGAAAAAATTTCAACTGACTTCAAAATGACAAATTCGTGAAATTCCAGTCGAATCTCATTCGCTTACGAAATGAGTTGAACGCGGGTGGTCGGTGCAATTTGTAAACATCCTTTTTTTACTCCTGGGAATTTTATACGTACGCTTTTTTTATTTGTAACTTAGGATTTTTATTTAATTTAAAAATTGGCACTTTATCGTTCGTAAAATTTACATAGACTTTATCTCGCTGCTCGTGAAACGAAATGTGATCTATATTTATTTAAGCGATCTATCACCAAAGCGAGAGCTGGCAGTTTCCTGTATAGATGAGTTGCATTTGAAATGTTAAACATTCACAGATGTGAACGTCACTGCATCCATTGAATATGTGATGCATCCAATTTTAATTTTAAATGAATGCAATAAATTTAAATTATTTTCTTTAGACAAATAAACATTTATATATACGATACGTATTCAAACAAGCGACAAATATAGATTTCGTATCTCTTATCGATATAGCATGTAATAGTAATGGGGAAGCGTCATAGCGTCGGTCGCTCGCTGTGCCCCGACTTTTAGCACTAAAATGCATGAAATATGCTCTGATTTGAAACAATGGAAAAATATACATATAATAACATCAATGAATAACAATGGAGTATAAATTATCATTTAAACTGTTGTATATTTTATAAAATATTGTAGCCCTTGTGTTTTGTACGAAATATAATGCAGGCATGTAATTTGTTGTGGGTATATTCGTGTTTATAGTACAGGCATCGGTGCGAAGTTATTTCGAATGCATTTATATGTGACCATTTTGTACTTTTTGTTCGTCGCACGTTTAAAATAATACGTGTTGCTTAATTTATTATTGTGAGAGGACTTGTGCTTGTGATATTTATGTCAACAGTTATTCGAAATTAACTTCACTGAGAATGATACGCCGTGCATTATGTATTATTATTTAATGGGGACAATTAGGAAGCGTGCATGTTCATTGATCGAACTATACATTTAATAAATCAACTTCTATAATATCTCACGTCCTATTATATAGTTTCTAACATCGTTCCTGTGTAGAGATCCGATATCCTATTAAAACATTGTATTTAATATATTCCAACAGGAATGTGTGTGTAAACACTCGACGAAGGTAACTAAATCACCGTCAATAAAACTCCATAAGATGTACATACATCACATAAAACGAACACATCGTAATCGAGTTGTTAGTTTAATAAAAAATAAGTTAAAACTTTTTTTATTAAAATATCGTCGACCCACCTGTTGCGTGTTGTATGGACAGCCTCCGTGATAGTAGGTGTACAGTGAAAATTATTGGTTCACCAATCAAAGGCCCTGTATATAACATGCGCGACCTAGAAAGGATTATATTGTTTAATAGTACATAATTGGGCGTGGTTTTTATGTGCTTTATAGGCTCTCTTTGTTACTTATGAAACTGAACAATAATGTTGAATCTTTTTTATAGTTTTATCTCATTTATATATGCTTAAATGTTTTAATATATATAAGTTAATTTTTCTATAAGTCCCGATCAATATCGTTTTTCGTAATGCAAGTTTAACGAAAATATTCTAAAGGTACATGGCATTCAATTCTACGAATAAATAAAGAAAAAAGTGTTGTGTTAATTGATAAAAAAACACGGGGAAGAGTGTTATTATATAACCTGTGAGCGATGCCGAATTAATTGCAGGCCAGAAAGATAAATGCACCTACTTTACATTGTTGAAAACTTGTTCCGAATGACGTTATTTCTTTAAATGCATTTTTTTATTATTTGACCATAAAGCGACCAACTAACAAACAAAATTTTATCCTAGCAACATATCCTAAGTAGTAATAGAATCATCTCGGGAAGTAAAACAGGTTCCAAGGGTATAGACAAATAAATTATTTCGATAACTAATAAACTACTTTCGTTCTAGCTATGTAGCTATGTATCCTAAGTAGTAGTAGGATATAGACTAATAAATTATTTCGATAACAATAAACTACTTTCGTTCTAGCTATGTAGCTATGTATCCTAAGTAGTAGTATGATATAGACAAATAAATTATTTCTATAACTAATAAACTACTTTCGTTCTAGCTATGTAGCTATGTATCCTAAGTAGTAGTAGGTTATAGACAAATAAATGATTTTCGTGTCCCAAGTGCAGCCGAGCGACGTCGCAGGCGCAGCGTCTCATGTGACACACGGCAAGCAATGCGTCAGGCCCGCGGGCGGGCGTACACGACTACCGTTTACGTTCGTGCAACTCCTGCTCACGATTGCCTTGTAGATGATTTTTTCGTGATCGAACCGTTCATTGTTCAGTAGCATTTATTGGTTTGAAATTGTTCATAACAGCGGTCAGCGCGGATTTCGTTCACGTCTCTTCATGATGTATCGGTAACGTGAAGTACATGCGCCGCGATGACACGATCGTGGACCTTATCGCGAGGGATTAGGAGGTATAGTGGTGTGTAAGTAGACGAAGACGACGGTTGTATCGTTGTAAATGTAACAAGTTATACGTGCCCGGCGCTCGTGTTTTCGACGATACTTCAATATAGTCTAAACGTCCTTGTGACATCGACTCACACGTCGCTACCAATTTCAATTAAGCTTACTTATTAACATGATCTTTGACTTGAAAATGTTACAATTTATTAAATTTGCATTGATTAAAATGTAAATTAAAAATCCGATACATGTTTTTCTCGAAAAAGAAATAACAGCTTTCTATTCAGAACACTTTTTTTTAAATAGGACTTGATTTATTTTAGAGTTGAGATAAAGATAGTTTTGATACTATGTAATGTACCTACTATATGTGTGTGTTGTGAAATTATTTTTACCTTTATATTTTGATACAAACAATATTACATGTGTTTTATAAGAACTATCGTTTGTCATTCAATCATATCATTCATCAGACATGCATTGATGCTGATAGAAGGCCGAATACTTTCAGAGCGTTATTACGAGTAGGTATATCTTCTCATCTCTTCGTATTTTTCTGTACATTAAAAATTAAAAAAAAAACTGTGCCGTATATGAAATATACTTAATCATAATAAATCTAATATATCTCTTCTCTATCTCTTATCTCTTATATACTTACTAGCTGTGCCCCGCGGTTACACCCGCGTTAATTTAAGGAAAATCATAGCTATAGCCTTTCCTAATTTCAAGTTTGTAGGTGTATTTTTCATTGGACGTTTATACTAACAACCATTCGCTGTTTTAACCCAAAAGGTGGTTGATTTCTCAAAATACATTATTAGTACACCTCAACACTGTCTATGGACCATGTATTTTGAATTTCAAGTCTCTTACTTCTAAAACAAAGGACTTTCATACAAATTTCCAACCCCCATTTTACTCCCCTAGGGGTGGAATTTCGTAAAACCCGTTCTTAGCTGACCTCTAATCGGCGAAAGGAATATTCCTACCAAAATTCAAGTCTTTACGCCTTATGGTTCCAGAGATATCGTGATGAGTCAATGGGTGGGTAACTCTTTTATATATATAGATATAAAAATGAATCGCTGAATTTGTTGCTAAGCGCAAATCTCGAGATCCGCTAAACCGATTTCACTAATACTTTTTTTATAATAGGTACCTATTCCTTGAAGCACGAGGATGGTTGTTACGGTGAGAAAAATTAAAAAAAAAATGCATGAAAAGTCTAAAAACAACACTTTTCTATATTCCCATACAAAAGATTCGTAATAATACTTAAAAGTCAATTTGAACTTTAATACCATACAATAAAGTTTAAGAGTTAGTGGAGGGGTTCCGGGAAGGCAATTGAGTGACGTTAGTATCGTATAAATATTAATGTCAATATTTGTCAATATTTTTAATATATATTTTTAATTTTTATAGCTAACCAGTAACCCGGTGTCACGAATAGCAGAAATAAGTATAAAATAAAAATTAAAGAATCGACTGTTAGGCGGTACGAAGTTCGCAGGATCAGCTAGTAATATATAATAATGAAGTGTAATGGATTGAATAGTTAAACATTTAATAATACTACATATGTAGGTAGATACTCATTAAATACAATGTAGATACTGACTAATTTCTCACAATTGTCCTAAACTGTGCTATTTGAAAACGGTGATAACTGCAGCGCTAGGAATGTATTACTTGTACCGATTCGTTAGTTATCTACTTAACCACGTTGATTGATAGTTTTTATTAAAAAAGGATTTCGATAATAAGATTATAATAATATACAGTAATTACAAGTTCCATTTTAAAAGAAACACTGCCACGAGTTTCCCGGCATTTGCTATTCACATTATCTCATATCGAAGAATCCAATGTATGCAAATAATATAATAACCGAGATTCCTGTTTTGTTATGACGAGAAAAGCATAAAACGTCTACAGAATGTGTAGTAAGCGGAACTACGCGTCTCTCTATCCTTAATAAATAACTTCTGTTTCCCCATATAATAAGCTTGTTGTAATTTATTAGTACCTACTGTAATTAAAATTATCTCATTTGCTTCTAAAGCTAAATATGATTAAACCGTATAATATTCTACAATTATATTTTACTTTTAGCACCTAATCTACAGTATAACTAACCATAAAATTCTATCAAGTGTATACCTTACATCAGCCCTTATTTATCAAAATAAGTTATACATATTATTTCTCCAGTACCTGGGTGACCGAGCCCAGCTCGGTATTTTTATTTTATTTTTTGTTTTTTTTTCGGTATTTTTATATTTTAATTTAATTTAAATAATAAATCACGAGTGAAATAAAAAAAAAAAATAAAAAATAATAATCTGGAGACTGAGATTCGAACCCGGGTCAAAACGATTTGAAATCCGTCATTACAGCTATAATCACAAAGGTGAAATTAAGCTTCGTATTCTAATGATATTTTTTCATTGCCTAAAAACAGGGATAAAACGACATTTTTTTTAAATGAATCCTAGCTAGATCAATTTTTCGCCCCCGAAATCCCCTGCATACTAAATTTCACGAAAATCGTTGGAGCCGATTCCGAGATTCAGAATATATATATACAAGAATTGCTCGTTTAATAGTATAAGATATTTTTCGGTTTTCCTTGAATAAAATCATAAACAGTCATACACAAATAAATAACTCATTGTAATAATCATGATAAATGTGTTGTCTACTACCATGTATTGTTAAAAATATATACGCGATATAAAATAGACCAGAATCTTAGTTCAAAGAATTGCATATTTCATCTTCAGACGGAGGACGCTCGCGAAAAATTTCCTTTGCGTCAGAAGAAAGTTAGCAAAATCAAGTGGCAAGCTAAGTTGTTTACGAGAACCACTTACGCAAATACGAGGCATTGTTACACGATCTGGTATCTCGGTATTATTCGTTCTTAGCAATTTCACAGGCGGTTGGTCGCTGTAGATACATAATTCTACAAAAGTAGGATCCTCGACCGTTTCGGTCAATTTGAATAAGCTCGAACGAACGATACGTAATATGGAAAATACAGAAACTTTTCCTATTTACTTTTGTCTAAGAACTACTTTGATTCCCGTACTTTGTGTTTTGTACGTATTATGTACCTATCGCCGGAATACGAAATCGTCAGCTACCGGTCATTTCCATTGAAATTTTGATCAATCAATGTAGTATTGGGTCACGGCATTAGACTGCGTACTGGAACCTTGCACCGGTAGGGTGGTGCGAGAACGGGGTAGGGGAGGTCGGGTTTTGCAATCGGTTTATAAATACGTTTAATATGCAATAAAACGTTGCATACGATGGCGGCGGCATTCCGAACAAAAATACCGTTTTCTTCTGACGTTTCCTGCCTTTGTTCGTTTGTTTTTAAAGAAAACCATTAAACGCTTAATGGCAATGTGTGTTATTATTTTGGACGTTATTTTAATAATTTTTCGCATATATTAATACATTCTATAAAACATTCTTTACTATTGATCGAACCAATTTCGAAACTAACGTGCAGAAGAGTTTTTAAGCGACTTCCAAAAAAGGAGGAGGTTCTCAATAATTCAACTGTATTTTTTTATCTATGTTACTTCAGAACTTATGATTGATTTGACCGATTTCGATGATTTTTTTTTAATCGAAAGGTGTTGCGTGTCATTAGGTCCCATTTAAATTTAATTGAGATCTGACAAGTGCTTTTCGAGTTATATCTAATAATATAATGCGTATTTACTTGACTATTTTTTCGTCGACCTACGCTATATTAAATCGTATAACTTTTTACTGGGTTTACCGATTTTGACGATTCTTACTTTAGTCGAAAGCTGTCATGTAGTTTTATTTAAATTTGATCGAGATCTGATTAGTATTTTTTTGAGTAATCTTATTGATAACGCGTATTTACTTGACTGTTTTTTCGTCTAGTTATGTCTTGTCGATGAAATTGATGTCGGTTTTTTTTCGTTTGCGACCAAACACATTTATTGATCTGTACAGTGTTCACTGCAATAGACTTACATATATAATAGTTTTTAACTGAGGTAGAGCACAGGAAATTTCCTGCTCAAAATATGGAGCAGCCCGACTTGGGTAGTTCTTCGACCTTACAGAAGATCACAGCTAAATAATACTATTTTCAAGCAGTTTGGTGTTCCTGTTGGTGAGTAAGGTGACCAGAGCTCTTGGGGGAAATTGGGTGTAGGATCGGCAACGCGCTTGTAATGCTTCTCATGGTGCATGCGTCTATAAGTTACGGTAATCGCTTACCATCAGGTGAGCCGTACGCATGTTTGCCGATCTAGTTATATATTTAACAAAAAGTTAAATCAACAAGTGGCTTTGACAACTAATACTAATATTAAGCCAAGAAATAATTGTATGAAACGTGTATCAAATTAATTAGTCAGGTAGTCGGGTAGTTTTAATCCAATACGGAGAATTTCGTTCGTCTCTAAAATACTGGTATAAAAGGAAAATATCTCAAATAATTCCGTCTACCTACAAAGTTGCACGGTATCGACGATCATTGTGTTGAGAAATAGTTTACTAAAACTGCGGTTTTTTAAGAATCATGTTGTAGTTTAAACTATATTATTGTATTACAAATTATTTTTGTATACAAACAAACAAGTGATGTAATTGAAAATAATAAAAGTTACTGTAAAATATCTCTGGGGAAAAAATCTGTCATTTCTTCAAGGTGGAATCATTTTTTCTAACTGAGGCAATAATCATGTTATATATATAGTTTAAAGACCTTAAGAGCTACATTTATTTATTTATACTTAGAATTTAGAGCTAGAGAATCTCTTCCAAGTGAATTAAAAAAGTTGCTGTACGCAACTTTAGTTTAATTATAACTTTACTTAGTGTAAGTAAGTTAAGTTTTGTAGTAACTTAACTTAGTATACATAATATGACTTAACATTATGTACAATTTTAAAAACAATCATTAGTTTGCTTAAAACAATGAGATTGGCTAAATATAAGAAGTAAAATGCTGTGTTAACATACGGAGCCGAAACGTGGACACTGACGTAGCGACTGGTCCACAAGTTTAAAGTCGCTCAACGTGCAATGGAACGGGCTATGCTTGGGGTTTCTCTCAAAGATAGAATTAGAAATGAGGCTATCCGCGAGAGAACGAAAGTAACCGACATAGCCCACAGAATTAGCAAGTTGAAGTGGCAGTGGGCTGGTCACTTGTGTCGCAGGACCGATGGCCGCTGGAGCAGACGTGTCCTGGAGTGGAGACCGCGTCTTGGCAAACGCAGTGTGGGACGTCCTCCGGCCCGCTGGACCGACGATCTACGTAAGATTGCCGGCGTCGGCTAGATGAGGATTGCGGAAAACCGGGATGTCTGGCGCGAACTTGGGGAGGCCTATGTCCAGCAGTGGACTGAGATAGGCTGATGTGATGAAGAAGTAAAAATATGTATCTTATTGAACATTCATCCACTTAAATGTATCATTTATATACTACGACTAGTGGAAATTAATAAATAATATACAAATCTAATTAAATTTAAAAAATACATAAATATTTGTATGAAACTAATCCTTATATTAGTATTTTAGCGTCATTATATTATCTAACAAATAATAAACGAGTACAATATACATTGTTATAACTGTTACTAAAAAAAATAATTTAAAAGCTCATATCGTTAACATCATTTATACCTGATTATATTAAGGTGAAATGTATGCCGTTTGTCGTTTTATCATAAAATATCTGGATGCAGAAACACGAGGTTATTCCCGCGAGGCACATTATAGTATTTTTATAATAGAAAAAGTATATTTAAGGAAATAAAGTATTTTTCTAATAAAATTCTAAATGATTAACCGAGATAGTAGAGTGTACTTTAAGTAAATTAAAACATAAAATACTTGTTACTTGTTTTTGAAATAAGCCACTACAGAAAAAAAAATACAAAAAGATAAAGTTATGCTCACCTACATATTCACTAGAAATTTTTAATATAGAGCGTTTAATTCTCTGTAAAACCTAAATATGTATATATATTTAACTCATATCCCTAATTTTCAATTGTAAACTTAATATTTATAATCACTGATAGACACAACATATCTTTCAGCGATTTTAATTATAAATATGTATATGTAATTATTCAAATATTCTACAAGTCCAAAAAAGTAAGTAACTCTTGATGATACGAACGAATTTTAATATAAATACGTTAAAAAGATAACAAACAAAACAGTCACGAGTTAAAAAGAATATCATATTGTGTGACTTTCATCTCAAATTGACGTTTCCAGCGCGCCGTCCGCGCATTTGTTTCGCCGTCCAACAGTTATATGTTAAACAAAATTTATTATTAGCGGACATTAAAACTCCGAGGCGCCACGTCTGTCTGCCGGCCGCACGCAACACCTACAATAAGTATTATGTTTTAGCTAAACAATGCTATTGTTAGTCCGTACTCTGTATCTACACGAGAGATAAAAGCTTTCACATTTTTATTAGAAAGTTTTAGACGGGGTTACGGTGCTAAAAAGTCTTTAAAGAGACGTGCGTAGACGTTTTGTCGTACCTACTTTGCTTTACCTTTTTGGAATATAGGTATGTAATTAAAATAAAAAATCGTCACATTTTGTCTAACTACGCGGTTGAAACCTATATCAAATAACGTTACAACGAGATATAATTAAAAAAAAATCTATAAATACATAATTATATTTTATATATCTTTTGTTTAAAAAAATGTAGATAAACAGCACGGGCGCCATTAATATTATTGATAACTTTTGTCTCGGAGAGTGAACGCTGGCGCGCGGGCGGCGCTAAACACAACAATTGTGAGATATCAAAGCGTACGTGTTTACCGGACCATCGACTAATCAACCGACTGATTAATTTAATTAAACATTACGAGAAAGTTTTGTTTACACCGCGTTTCCTCGGCCCACATGGGTTCAAAGGAAGCTGGCGGGAGTGTAAACAACATTGTTGAGACGCTCGCGACGCGCCGGTCGCACCGTATCTTTTTAAGCAATGCGTGCACGTATGTCTCCTTGAGTGCCTTAGAGATTATATAACTCCAGTCAAAACACGACTTTTTGCAAGTATATAGTGTTCCGAGAACCCAGAAAGAATTAGTACCATATTATGTACATGATATCGTTTCAAAATGTAGCTTAATTTTACGGGACTTTAGTTCTATAAATAGTTGTTGTGTTCAATTATATCTTACATACTTTATTTTTTCGAAACTTAAATAGAGTGACTGCTTGTGTTTTACAATCTGATATAAATGAGTTTATCATTTTAAGTCTGCCTGATATAAAGGCTACTCAAACTTTGAACGAACTAAATGTTAATCTCTCTAAAGGATACATTTTCAAATAGGTACTTTTCTTTCTTCCATATGTCTATAGTACCGTATATTCTGTTCAAAAATAGAAATACAACTTTATTTTTTTATACAATGTGTAGTGGTATTAGTAAAGTTAAAAGAGACACTTTCAAAGGTCTTATAAACTTTGTCGCAGTCATCTACTGATAACAATACCACTAGGTATTCCTAAGTCTACTAGACTTAGGTACTAGACTACTAGAGTACCCTTCGTGTATGTGTCCAATCCGTACTACCCTGGCAATTAATCTGATTATTTTAAATATTTGAGTCACAATATTGAAACATACAGAATACATGTTCAAAAGTACACGAGTATTAAATTCAAAATAATCTTATTTTATCATTCGCTGTTCGCTAAATGACTTAGAATTTTTAATAAAACCTACCGCAATGTCGCAAAAAAACGATAGTTCTCCCGAAAAGTTATATTTGTTTCGGCTCTGTTAATATTTTTTGCTTTCGTAACGTCGCTTTGTTAACCGTATCACGATTTGACGGATATTTCGAAATCGTTTTGGACACAGTAATACTTAATTAAGACTCAACGATGTTTAATGAAGAGGGGTACATATGAAATTCGGCTGTCGCTTGAATGCTAATCGATGATGTTTTAATATAAAATATTAGAATTGCTAAATCGATGAATACTTCCATAAATACAGCGTAGCAATGCATTTTTTTTTGTACTAACGTGAATACGTTTAGCTGCTGTAGCTAGTGCAACAAACACCTAATGGTTAGCAACTTATCCCTAGTAAACTTTACTTAATCAATGATTGTAATATGTCATACTTTTCTATTCTGTTTTTCTTATTGATCTAAAAACTTTTTACTGGTACATTTTTACAGTTAAACATTACCCGAACCTAAATATTTAATGGTATTCTATTAAATAACGACGACGAAGACGGTTGGCGCAACGGTCACAGCACTGGTTTGTGGCTGTTGTTCTGGCGGTTGCGGTTTCGCTCCTCGCAAACGACAAACATTTGTATTGACCCTGCAGATATTTGCTGTGGTCTGGGTGTTTGTGCAGTTCTTGTGGGTCTCCCCACCGTGCTTCGGAGAGCACGTTAAGCCGTCGGTCCTGGTTGTTATCATGTACACATATATAGGGAATATATACGCCAACCCGCATTAGAGCAGCGTGGTGGATTAGGCTCTGATCCTTCTCCTACATGGGGAAAGAGGCCTATGCCCAGCAGTGGGATATCACAGCCTGAAGCATATTAAATAAAACTTACTAATTGCTACTAAATATTACTAATATTAATTTTTTTATTGTGTGCAAATAATTATTATTGGTTTTGCTTTGTTTCCGAATATATAAAAAAATAACAATTATTGAATTTTTGTCATTCCATTAGGCGGTCGCAGTAATTTTAGCAATAGGTACTTTGTTGACTTAGATAATATGAATACTTATTTTCATATAGCAGTTTTTTGTTTAATGCTAATGCTATAAGATCTACATTGATACTCGTGTATGTGACATGTATATTGTTTACGGAAATTCGCGATCTACTTACTAGAGAACCCCTGTCACAAAAATTGCACTAACCGCACTCTTAACAATATGCGAATGGATTTGTAAATAGAACAAAATGGCGCCAACACACGAAGGTCCTTAACCCTCATTAGCTGGACGAAAGGGAAAGCGCGCGAAAAAGAACGAGTTTTAATTCGGAAAAGCCAGTTTCCCCGCGCTGAAGTACGCTTCTTTTTCGTTTTGTTTTTTAATTAGTTGCCGCTTAAACTTTAGCGCGTTCCGTTGTTCACTTTTTAATTCTATTTTTATTTTACCCCTTCCAATTACGTTTTGAAGGACAGCTCGCATTAAACGCTGACAACTTGTTAGGCTGCGAAAACAGTTAGCCCGCCTCACTGCTCGATTATTACTATATTGTAATATTCCATGACGGAGCCTAGTTTGAATAAGAACATACGTCAAAAATAATTTTGAAAACGAGAACAGCCATTCGTTTATTAAAAACGTTTAAACGGGTCCGCGCTCGGAAAGTTTGTAAAGTATTTTGAAACTTTTCCGATACGCTTTGCATGCCGGTATTAAAATCATATTCTACTATTTGCAAATGTTTCTTGCAATATACTGTGCTCGTAATTATTTTTAAACTGTACTTTTAGTTTTAGTTAAGTGGCAGGTACGTGATTATTTTTTTAATAAACGTTAAAGTAACAAAATTGGGTTAGGAAATTATTTTAAATTATTCCGACGTTCCGTAATATAAAATCTAAATGTGATATCGAGAATACTTATTATGTTTAGATTTTATTACGAAGAAATGATGAGCACGTCCGCCATCTTCTCAAGGAATATGGGAATAACGGAGTACCGATTTTAATTTAACAAAACATAATAGCAAGCTACGCTCAAAGCGTACGTATGGAAACAAAACAATAGACATTGAGTCGTAAAATGCAGTATTAATGTTCTAAATTAATTATAAACAGATGCGGGCGAAAATTTTCTCGGCTGTTACGTAGGTAGGTATATGTGGACTGGTAGTAATTGTGTTATCATTTAATTTGTACTATTAAATACGACCGTGACTCACAGTTATTTTCATTTTATTACGCATTATCCATATTTAAAACGTAAATAAGTTTTCAATCTTAATAATATTTTATTTCTAATACAAAAATTTTAGAAAATAATATTAGTTTGTATGACAATAACCGATACCTACTTGGACTAGTTTTTAAAACAATAATATATGTTTTTACTATTTTATATCATGTGATATTTGCCTCTCGCACACAACACAAAATACACTTTTAATTTACTAAACTTTTAACTAATATCCTGAAAAGCCACGATCTAAATCAGACAAATTAAGGGTATATCAGAACTGTTGTTCTAGTATTCCAGTGTTCACGGTCTATCACCGGGCTTTGTTAGACCTGCATATTTGCGACTATCACAACGAAAGTACGTTTCTAAACGTAAATCACTAATGCGTGTACCTCACGGGAATTATGAACAAATTGGTAGCTGCGATTCGAACGTTACTGCGCCGTTGTGCATAATGAACGCGAGCCGACCTTCCGACGCAGACCGCGGCTCGACGCTGCGATTGCCCATCTTGGTGAGACTCTTGTAATTTACATTAATCACAAGCAATGCACCAGCAAATATTTCCCGCATTACGAAGACTCTGTTTGCAGATTTCGTATCAGGAAACTCGAACACACCTCGACTCTACGCTCTACGAATGTTTAATTTATAACGATACCACAGTTTCATCATAACTAAATAATTCGTTAGCGGCAAGTTTACCCATACCGGTGCCGAAATAAAGAGCGATGTATAAATATTTGATACGGGACATAATACGGAACTTGTACATTACTTATTCAGTTCGTTCTATCCACATCATGTCAGGTTCAGCCTTCGCAATGAATAATATATATCTGTTATAATTTCTACGTAGGTATAAAAGTCGTTTTAAATTAAAAACAAATGTTCGACAAAGTTGGCAGTAAATAATTCAGTCATTGCGCCCGGTCGCTGCCGTAATAATTGGGAGTGTTAGGGTGTCGGGGGACCGTTCGGGGCGGCGAGGGGTGAGGAGGTGAGACTGGGTGATAATTAACATGTTTGTCTTGCTTACATCGTCACCAGCGCCAAAACTACGCCGAAGTCAAATAAAATCTTACTCGTTTTGCATAAGTACCAGCGCTCACTAATATTTGACTTTGTAGATACGACAGGCGCTGTAATTAATGCGAAGAATTAAAACTTTGGTGTGCCCAACCGTGTGTTGTTTCGTAAAGTTCTCGTCTAAAATACCCTTGCTTGCTTTCACGCCACAATGCCCCTTGCGTCGTTAACCGAATTCAATAAATGAGATATCTTAAGATGTATCTGTTTGGGAAAAATACAATCGTAGCAAAGCATGACTTATCGCCTAAAATTAAAAGTAATCCGATTTCGAAATATAAACAATACGCGAGAATTCGACTAAACTAACCGAATACATTTCCACTAAATAGGTACTTCAAGGATTAACAATGTCAACAACAACTCTGGTGTAGTGGTGCGAGTAGTCGCCTAAAACACCGACGGTTTGCGGGTTCGATTCCCGCTCGGGATGGATATTTGTATTTGTACAAATATTTCTTTCCAGTTTGGATGTTTGTCCTTGTGGGTCTCCCGCCGTGCCTCGTAGAGCACATTAAGCCTTCGGTCCCGGTTGTTATCATGAATACCTGATAACGATCGTTACTCATAGTAGGGAACATATACGCCAACCCGCAGTGGAGCAGCGTGGTGGATTAAATTCCAATCCTTCTCCTACATGGAAAAAGAGGCCTATTCTCAGCAGTGGGATGTTATAAGCTGAATGCCTATAACAATGTCAATGCGTTTTCGCACGCATTCGCACGACAAATTTTTTTAAAGTAAGTACGAAACATTATTGGGAGTTTCTCCTCATCCATATTTTGTTAAAAATCCTAAAAACTAAATTTAAAATGTAGACAAGTGTAAAGTTATTCTTTGTTTACATTTCTTTTACCTGAATTTTTTCGTTTGAAAGTACTGCTAAAATCGTTTTTTAGTAAAGTTTTACGAGTACATTCATTAAAAATTCTAAAAATGATGTACCTACATAGTTTTTTCACTTTAATAAAAACAAACAAACATTTCGTGGTGTGAAAATAAAACTCGGATGTTTCAACTGTTTTCATAGTTTTGTGCTTGTTTACAAAATTATAATTGAACGAACGTTATTGAGCTTATGGACCAGGGCTTTAAGCCTTTGAAAATGGTAAAAAGTGAAAAATAATTGTAGTAGGATGAAACCCATTGCAAAAGGAAGATAAATAACCGAAAATGAAGGGAAAAATAAATTACGGGCGATCTGAGGTTGGGAAGTGGTGGGAGTGGGGGGGGGGGATAAAAAACGGTTTATCTCGATTTCTGGCTAAACATTGTAGTTTAGTCCTATGGAAAAGAGTTAAATGGCAAACTTGTAGGTAGCAAAAATACCTACAACTTTTGTAATAAAGCAACACTTTTTTCACATAACGTCAAAATTCATGTTAGAAATTCAAAAAGCAAGTCTGGTTTTCTATTTTTCTTTTACAATTTTTTTTAATGAAATTTGGTGAAAACTTACCTTTTTATGTCCCAAACACACTGTAATTTTTTTGATTTAAAATATTTATTTTTTTACCTTATTTTGACCACAATATCGAAAAATCACCCTAATTTTCAGTCGAAAATTGTTACATCAAAATATCAGTTTTTTTTTAAAGACTCGGTGGGCTTTTTGTTCGTTGAAATCTCTATTTTCTGATAGTGTGAAAAAAATACATTACTATATTTATTTAATGTTCTCAGAAAATACCTCCACCACCCACCGCTTCCCGACCTCAGATCGCCCGTATTTTTATTTTTCCTTTAATTTTCGTTGTATTACATAATTATCTTCCTTTTCCAATGAGTTTCATCCTACTATACATTTTTTTTTTGTTTTCAAAAATTATCGATCCTGATCTATTAAGTCTTAGACGTAACATGAATTTGGAAATATTTAATTGATCGGTGGGTAAAAGGGCACCCTATTTTACACTTAAATTTAATTGCTTAATGTTATATTGATAGTCTATATTTACAAAACAAAAAGTCCCGATTCAGTGTTTTGACTTTTTCATCATTGCCGAGCGTCAACTCCAAACGTCAACAACAAATAATATTTTTAAACGTTATTATTATTTGACCATCGTCATCTTTTAAAATCCATGCTTTTACTTTTTTTATTTCAGTAAAACAGTTATCTTCTCTATAAATATTTAGTTTTTATTCGTATTGTCTTAAGAGATTTCAAGTATCAATTTCTCATATGTAGAAAAATTTGAAGGCATCTTCGTCACTAAATTATTACTTCAATGGTTTAAATGGATATACAATCAGCTGTGCTTAGAACAATACAAATCTTCACTGATTGTTTTTCGATTTGAGTATACATTAAAATAGACGAATTGATCAGCATAATTAAGCGTTCGTTATTCAAAATTTGCTCAAAAATAAAATCAAATAAAACATTATTTTATAATAGACAATAAAACAATAGAAATTCTAAAAGTTTTGTTCGACAATGCTCGGCACGAATGATTAGAAGAGCGATACAATAAAAATTAAAATAGCAAATAATAATTAATGAATGAAATACACATGAATAGTGTCCCACATAGGCACAGCGATAGCACTAGAAACAGTGCAACAATGGCAAATAGGAGGGTGGAATAGAAAAGTGCCTATCAAGCCTTTAGACACTGTAAACATATAAAATGAAGGCAGTTATTGTTCTTCTGAAACAATAAGAGCAACATATATCACAATTGACTGAAGCCATTTCAAGTGAAAGCGCTATAGAAAAAAAATAACCATTGGGTACCACATCGACGCACGCCTAAACAATCAAACGTGGAACAAAAAGACAGTAATGTGGAAATGGATAATGCAGAAGCGGTGCGGCGACGAGCGGTCACGCTGTGGGCGGCAGCGGGCGCGCCCACCGTGTCGTGCCTTGAGAGCGACTCACTCGTTCAGTCTAGCTGAGGATTGACTGTTATTCCTACAGTGCACTTACTAAAAATAATATTATAGTCCTACTTATATTATTACTTAATTCTTATTAAATAAAGTATTCCTATAGTGATAAAAGGTTACAAATATTTTTATTCAAATATTATTAGATATTAGCTGGTCCACGTGATCTCACCCACGATCCCATTGGAATATATCGGGATAAAAAGTAGCCTATGTATTGTAGAATTTCAGCTTTTTACGTACTTACCAAGTTTTATTAAAATCGGTCCAGTAGTTTGTGCTTGAAAGAGTAACAAATATATATACACACATACATACATAGATCCTCACAAAGTGTCGCATTTATAATAGGTATTAGTAGGACTAATCTTCTACGTAGAGAAAAAAGACGCTAACTATATTTGTATTTTCTTCTTGCCCTCGTCCGCCGGCTCTGTGACCGCTTCCCGCCTCCGTCGAGAGGATGTGTGATTAGTTTTATCCTTCGCAGTGGCTCCTAGCCTCCCCATTCTTCACCATCTCGTAACAAAAATGAATCACCCGTAACGTGGAAATGGTTTAAGTGTCTCAACAAATTGAAATCGATAATAATACCAGCCTGTTTTTATTGGTACTACTTTAACACTTGTCTGTACGGCTGCGGTGGCTCGGCGGGACTCTTGAAACACTCGTGCGATTTATTGAAATGGAAGGAACGTGTTAAATAACTATTCACTGTTCAGTTGCTTTTTATTCATTAACGACTTCGCTTCGATGAGTCTGCTTGCTATCTGTTACGGGCTTATATTCCATTTTAACGCTACGGTTTGTCATCTGTGGTGTTCACATTTTAACCGTAAATAAAATCGTAAGCATTTCGATATATTCATTATCTATTTACGCGGTAATTTCGTAATACCGTAGTGTAATGTACTCGCGAATAATTCGTTTATTACACGCATGGATAATTTTCGTAATACGGAAGTTTATTACGGCGTTTCTTAGTCGGTAAGTTTCGCATGGACCGGTAGCGATGAGCGCTGAAATAGGATAAAGTAATAAGCGGCCTATTACACTCATTCGAGACGGGGAAGTTATTCGCTTCTCAACGTTCCTCAACGCTTCGTATTCATTTTATAACACCGTGTTAAAGGGTCTCTACCAACAATCTCGGTAGAGTTGGTAAATCTCGACAGTCAGAGAAATTCATTATCACTTATATTATATTTCTATAATTTCATTATACAAAGTAAATAATAAAATTAAGTGTGATTAGAGCAATTTGAAAACAGTCAATTTGTTAAATAATATATGTTCTTAAATCAAACTTGGTAATTTATGAAACGTTTAAAAAAATAAACTCAATGTCGATGGAATATCTCATTTCGATTTAAAATGAAACGATAAACGTTCATTTAACTATGTTTTCACATTTTGATTATATGTACGGCGTTCGTCGATTGCTTTGCAGAGGTCGTTGAAACCATTATTATATGGGGAGTATCATTTAGAAGTTAGGCCCTATAAATGTGGGTGGTGGGGTGCTGGCGCCGGCCTTATGCAAACCGATTAAAATATTAATTTTTGTTTCATATGTGCGACAATTAAAATAAACATTTCTCTTTTGTTTCACGAAAACATAAGCAACTTTATTATTTTCTTTATTTTATATTAAGACTAGCTGTGCCCACGACTTCGTCCGCGTGGAATAGTGACTTTGGACAGCATTTTTTGGATATATCTTTTGGTTTATTTTGGATTATAAACATCGTCGTTTGGATTTTTACATGTTCAATGTGATTCTTTAAATTGGCATAACTTTTTTATTTATGAACCGATTGACATGAAACAAATGCTAAATGTTAAGTGATGCTTACCAAAATATATTATATTAGAGAAAACCGCTTCTAAATTGGATAAGCCGTTTCTGAGATTAGCGTGTACAAACATTACATTTTGATTATATGTATTAATGATTGATAATAAAAACCACATAAAAACATAATTCTTTTAGCCTGCCTACTTATTTATCTGTATATATATACTAGCTGCTGCCCGCGACGTCGTCTGCGTGCGTTCACTGCTCGTTCCCCGTAGGTGATAGCGTGATAATATGTAGCCTATGTTCTGACCCAACTTCTTAATAATATTCGTGCCAAATTTGAAGTAAATCCATGCAGTACTTTTTGAGTTTATCCCGGACATACATTTGAAGAAATAAAGGTTCACTGCTCGTTCCCCGTAGGTGATAGCGTGATAATATATAGCCTATGTTCTGACCAGACTTCTTAACAATATTCGTGCCAAATTTGAAGTAAATCTATGCAGTACTTTTTGAGTTTATCCCGGACATACATACAGACAAACAGACAAACAGACAAACAGACAAACAGACAAACAGACAAAAATTCTAAAAACTACATTTTTGGCTTCGGTATCGATTGTAGATCACACCCCAAGTATTCTTTTAAAAAAATATTCAGTGTACAGTTTTGACTTTTCTACCATTTTATTATATGTATAGATAATAGGTATACATTTTGTATACAATATAAGTCAACAATTTATTCTACTTCTATCAAAAGTAATTCCAGTGGTCGTAAACATTTTTTATGACACTCATAATAATCTAACGCAGTATTATCGTAGGTAGGTACATGAAATTAAGGAACGAACTACATAGTAATTATTGCAATTAGTTGTACAAGTATTTGTTATTTTTTATCACTTTCTATTAAGTATAAATTTTTAAAATAAAGGGAGGATTCTTTGGTGTAAGTTACTTAAATTAACAGAAATGAAATAATACCACCAAAGTAATATTTATACGTATAATGTTTATTGCATATTTAAAAAAAAAAACATGAATAAAATACAATAATCAAATATTATTTTACTAATAAGTATTTCAACAATATTTGCTATAATTTATACTATTGCTAAAACTATTTTCCTGTGTTACTTTTGCTAAAAATTTACTTGAGCAATCAAACACAGCGAACTTATCAATTATAAAATATCGTTTATACCGGAGTTCACACTAAAACAATAGGTACATTATAAATTATAGTGTTTGCTTAAAATTTAAATTATACATGAATTTAATATATTTATTCGAGAAATGTGACATGTGATTAAAATACAAGTTTCATAGCCCTAAACACCACCACAGTCACATCGAACAATTATAATCACGAAATAGAAATGCACTATTAGAAATAAACGTCGATATCACATGCGTTAATTACATTATACTATTTAAAACCTTATTACGATAGCTTTAAAGTTCAAAAACGCGTAAAAGTATTTCAACAAAGGACCATCCGTACCGTTACCGTTTTGTTATCAAACTAAGCCTTAACGACCCGGACTTAGGAATTATTAAAGCTTATAACCAAGTTGTTACAAAACTAATTATAAATAAATGTTTATTTAATATGTCATTTGTAATTGTTACACATTATATTTGATTGTAATATAATAACGTGTTTTGATTTACCTATTAAATGCATTCAGTATTCAATAGCGAAATACATGATTAATCGGATTGAGAATCCAAATTCTTTATATTGGTCACTTAATTTTAAATATCAGTCAGATTAATTGATGTGAATGTGATTGGTGTGATATTTTATAGCCTAAACTCTAAAAAAAAGTAAAGTACTAAATCTGATCCACCTCAGCTTATAGGTATTATATAAAGAAGCAAATGTAAATAAAAATAAAAATGTTTTACTTATAAATTATGCAAAAGACAAACGAAATTAATTTGTCAGCCAATAAGTTTTTACTTTTTTTAAATATCGAACTAAACTCATTGGACGGTTACTTCACTGAGCCGATGTACAACTTAAATTCTTAATCTTAACCTCTGCCTTAGTCCAAATTTAAGATGTATTATATATTAAAGGAGACACAATATCACTTGTAAATAAACATATATGTATACGTAAAATATATAAAAATTTAAATGGCTCATGCAGATAGGAGTTTCATCTTGATTCATTCGTTTATGCAATTTTGTTCCGGTGAATTTGTCACGTGGATTGTACACTGGATTTTTTCTCTTGTTTTTGTGTGGTTTACTTTTTATCAAGTGGATTTATGAAAACCCAGGTGTAATAGAGTGGATTTTATTATGCACAAAAAATGGTACAGTTTCTGAAATGGTTTCGCAGTTTAAATGCACCATGGCATAACATATCTTATTTATTTATTATTTATTTATTTATACTTTATTGTACATCACAACTACAAATATCATTTACAGACTGTGAAGTACAATGGGCGGACTTATGGCTATTTAGCCATTTCTTCCAGACAACCCAAATATATATTTCCTACTATGAGTAACGATTGCTATCAGGTGTACATGATAACAACCGGGACCGACGGCTTAACGTGCTCTCCGAGGCACGGTGGGGAGACCCACAAGGACTGCACAAACACCCAGACCACGGCAAACATCTGTATGGCCAATACAAATGTTGTCGTGTGCGGGGATCGAACCCGCAACCGCTCGCGCAACAGCCAATCGCAATCAATTGCTGTGACCGCTGCGCCAACGCGGCGTCATATCTTCTGTGAGATGTTTTAAATAATCTTTTAGACCAACAAAAATCGTGAAAGACTAAGACCTGCTTAGTAAATATAATTAATAGTGAATTAACACAAGAAGTTAGAACAGTGCTAGGTGTCTTTAGGTCATATTTCTGTTAGGCGCTACATTTATATAGACATTCCACAGACCAGCGTCTAAGAGCCATTGTAACGGCGAGATGAAAAGATCGATTCATTAATTTATACCTCCCGATCTCGAACAGGAAGTTTACGATCGGACATTTTATCTAATGCTACTGTATTCCCGCCTATCGTGCCGTCGGGTTTATTTACATTGGAACAGTAAATCGCCTTCGCAAAGAGCGGCATTCTTTGTGCGTCGCTACAACTAAACATTATCGAACTTTTAATTGTGAATGCAGACAAAAGCGCCTTGTAATAGGCAGCTGTAAATGAGCAACAATAGATTCTACAAATAAAGGATTGTATTAAGTTGACGCGGGACGTCGGACCGCGCGGCGAGGCGATGGCGCGCACGTGCCCGAAGTACCGGTTGAAACGCTCCGATGTATTGTTTGTTTACCCGAATAAAACACTAAAATCCAATTCAATAACAAAGAATTAAAGATCCCAAAATAAAATTTATTGCTCGCGTACGATAAAATAGATTTATGAACGCGCCGCGCGAGCGACTTGCCCATAATATTATTAGGTACGCGAGGGCAAACAATTTACACCTAAATATAATATCTAATACCGCGGCATGTGCTGAATTATGTAAATATAAACGATATTACCCCTTTCGGAGCCGTATTTCGAGAAGCATACGCTTATTTCTCGGTAGCCACGAGATCTGCTTTGTAATGTCGTTACCTAACAACGTTCTCTTTTTAAGTAAAAAACAACAATTTCTTACTAGTGTCATTTATAACTAAACACGAATACGCTCACCAACGAAGCTCCTTTTAAGCATTTCATTTAATTAACTTGTCCAAGAGTTCTCGCTCCTCTACATAGGTATTATTAGGTATATACAGGGCAATTAGTTCAAGGTGGTAATCTAATAGATCATGTTAAAAAGGTTGTCATGTCTACAATAACTTTTTTTGTTGTTGTAATTCAATGTTTTAACCCTCTATACATAACTTTTTTTATACAGGAAACTTAACTACTATACTATTTTCTGCGAAACTTTGTTTTTTTTTTTTTTGAAGAGTAATTGTAGAAAGAGACTATAATTATAAACCTCGTTTTAGGCACGTGTGGAGTTCCGCGATAGGAAATTATTCCTGTCAAGAATTTAACGTCAAGTTAGAATCAACTATACTTACATATTGTAGGTATTAACATTTTGGCACTATCCCTAATATAACTAATATAATAAATATAACTGCAGTGTGTTGATTGAGAATATTATTTTGGGTGTTTAAAAATATACAGAGATCAGGTAATCTTGTGACTGCACCAAATTGATGATACGCATTTGTAAAAATACATCCTCTCCAAAACCTTGTATGAGCATACTGTACCTTTGAACTATTTCTAATTCCAAGTATATTTTACTTGAAATATCACCCCAAATTGATATAAAAATTCACCAACCCCAGACGTAGTGAAGCATCAAATTGTAGTTGTCGTAGTTTAAACTCAAGCCTTTCTCCTCCTCATAAAAAGACCTTTGCGTAGCCTTTACCCTTTTAGACTTGGTTTTGACTTTGACCTTTAAGACTATCAGATGGTCACGACACCCCAGAGTTGATTTCGTTATGTTAACTGTGGTTGTACACCAGCGACATACCTATATTTTAAATAGCATTTCCGTTACAATAATTGACCCATGTTGTCGTGTCCTGATTGATACCGAATATTCTTAATGGGAAAGGGGTCAGATTTTGGTCAGTCATAATAAAGAAGTTGTTGTTTTCCAATCAAAGACATTTACAAGAGCTAGGTACATACTGAGAGTTTAATATTGTTTCAAAATGCTATACTTAGTTAATTTTCATTATTTGAACCGATTCTAAAAGTATTTATTTTATTTTATTTTACTTTATACTACTAAGTATTTGTATAAAGCCATATTATAGTATAACATGTTTTATCATAACATTTTTTAAGCCGTCGGTCCCGGTTCTTATCATGTACACCTGATAGCGATCGTTACTCATAGTAGGGAATATATTTGCCAACCCGCAGTGGAGCAGCGTGGTGGATTAAACTCCAATCCTTCTCCTACATGGAGAAAGAGGTCTATGCCCAGCAGTGGGATGTTACAGGCTGAATCGTCGTTCGTATCGTATTATAATGTTGAAAGTCAAGGAACACATGTATTGTTTAAATTTAGACACATCTTGTTTGGGGTATAGATTTAAACTCAATTTGCCTGTATATTTAGTCTGCAGGATTATATTTTTACTCTGTTGTGTCATAATAAATAAAATATCAAAACAATTCTCGTAATCGTTCGCAAGATTCTGTTTCCGGTAACGAGTCGGCACCGTCACTGACACGTCGCGTCAGTCCTACAGAAATGACAATATGGACATATTTAAAAATGCTCTGCGGTTACCTTCATCAGCGGAATTTAAATGTTTACCTCAAAATTACAAAAAGCTTGCGCATTTGCTCTCGACATTTGCGACGACTGACAAATGTATTTTTTTTTAACGTTTGCCATTACAAAGTTTTTAATTGTGAAAATACTTCTTTTAACTATGATCGGTGTCGTCATAAAAAAATATGTCTAAAATAAAATTCAACTAACGTAATTCGTGTTTTCTCCCACCTTGACATTTAACCTTCTCATTCACTAGTTAAGAGGCCTGTAATAATTTGTAAACTGATATGTATGTACATATAGTGCATAACAATTTCTATATACAGTTATTACTTACATATCAGTTTATAAGTAAATGTATTTAAATAAATAAACGAAACTTAAACTACATATATATACCTTACGTAAGAATTGTATAAACTGTTGATTATAATTGATCTTTCTTTGTCCACAGGCTAAATTGCTTGAGAACTCTCATGCATGGCTCGGAGCCTCCACATCTTCGATTGCAGGTCAGTTAAATGTTCCGATATTATCTTGCAGACATTCTGTTTGCTATGCACTTTTTATTTTTACTAGTCATTTCATTGATGGTTTCGCAATCGATATTAAACGTACTATTATATTTATTATAAACCTGTATTGTATATAACATGGACTTTTCTAATATAATACTTGATATTAAATTATTTCACAAGTCTTATATAAAAATGTTACAGTCTTACTAAGTTGTATAATGTCGATTGCGTGATCAATAACATATTATTTTGCACGTAGCACTTTGTAATATTTTTCTATTCTATTGCATTATCATAATCCGTATAAATAATGTGGTAACATTACTCACATAAGTAACAAAAGTACCGTCGGTGGCGTGAGAAAATTCTGTCTAGGAAAACTATGACTGGGAGTCATATATGATGTTATTATAATACAAAAAGATGACTCCCATTATTTACCGCGTCAATTCTTTATTGTTTAGAATTATACTATTCCGAGTAGTAATCTAGCTAATACCTATATGCTGCAATTTCATCGCTTACAATTGTAAAAAATTATATATTCTTGTTTTATACAAGATCGTTTTGTATTATACAATACTATGTTGCTGGACAAGCATCCTAACAAATTATGAGATACATTCACAACGCAATTTTGTTACTTTTATTACTACTGGATATTTAACATACAAACCGAATGTTACTAAATTATATTGACAATGGTACGGATTATGGATAGTGTGTTTATACGTGGCGTTCTTGCTTTTATCTGTCAATCAGAATTCCACGGTCATACACTGAAGCTGAAAGCACCTACGTGGACGCAGAGTCAGCTCCAAGAAGCGATACAGGCCGTCGTCACGCAGCGAATGAGATTCACACAAGCCGCAACGCATTACGGAATACCTAAAGGGACATTATACGATAATATATTAGGAAAATCTAAACGAATGGCCGTGTTAGACGAAGCGGGGCTACTTAGTAGCGAGGAGAGGGCTGTGCTAGACTTCTGTTGCGAAACGAGTGTGTCACCATACAACCGTCGAACGAAAAAATCACTAGCGGAGGTCCTGGCTTACGTTGAAAAATTGAGAAGAAGCAGAGACCCTAATTTCGCGTTCATAGGTCTCACAGGGTTCAGATGGTGGTGGGCTTTCTGTAAGAAGCATTCGATAGTGTCTCTCTATTACGAAGGAGCATCCAAAATAAAAACGTCGAAAGTGAAAACTGAACATCAAACTGATGACGAATCTTGATCGACGTTAAAGAATAACATAATATCATTGAAATGTGGCTTAAAATATTGTTCAAAAATTGTTATCAAATAAAAGTAAGAAACTAAATTTTATTTCACATAAATGATCAAAATACAATTTTTTTTCATGCTACCTAGACAGTTTTATGTCATTATTTCGGAACATAAAATATAATTTTTTTTTTAAGTTAAACAGTTCGTTTCGTTTTTTTATTGTCACTTCTAGGATTTTTTTTAACTATGACTAAGAGTCATATAAAAAAAAACATTACCGAAAACGCCACAGCTTATTCTTCTTCATACATAATAGTTTCGTTTTCGTTTTTACTTTTATGTCATTTTATAAATATTTACGAGTTTTTTTTTTTCATTATTAAATATTATTTCCATTATTTCATTATTTCACAGATATTCTGGGATATCACATTATGTTGCTTTTTTTCAAATCTACCTTTGACAAGTAAAATTAATTTTAAAAAAATAGATTTTTTTTTTTAGTTTGGGTTACCACAGTATACCTACGAGTATTTGACCTATATTAGATTTACTAGAAATCCGTACAGAAATTACAAGGCAGTGCTCGCTACAATTACAATTAATAAAAATAATGTAAAATTAAAATTTACATGATTACTATGTAAGAAATATTGCGTATTCCTTTCGTTAAATATTTATGGATTACTATTGATTTTGCAAAAAATTAAAACTAGCCCTCTCCTCCTACTTCAGGTTTTACTGTAGTCTGGTAATCATAATATCATTAGTTTAGACTTTGTACTTAATTATGCGATAAAACGTAATAAAATATCAAATTGACTGATTAATATTAAAATGTTATTGTTAGTTGATAAATGATCAAATTAGGTAAGTTACTTGTGCCTTATATATACATTAAGTGTATGCACACATTTAATGAACACCTTTAGTTTTATTTTATAAATATTTTGAATAGTTATAAGTACTATATTAGTTACTAATATGTCATATATATGTATGTTAATGTTGGATATAGACATGTACTGGAAATTCGTACCTAAATTTTTGATATTAGAATAACTAGAATAGTTTTAATAGCAATACAATTTTAGGAACGTAAAGAGATATGTATTATTAGGTATTTATATATTTTTGTACTTATGACATTTTATTTCTGACCGTTTTATAAACTTTAGGTCTTTGAAGCAACTATCAAAACAAATTAAACTCAACCGTCGTTGTAACACATTGTATCGCACAAATAATAAAATGTCGTAAGTACCATTCAGATGCCCCTTTCGTCATTGGAATAAGGTTTAAAATATGTAAGCATTTTTTCGAAAAACAAAGTGACGGGGGATGAGACATACGGGGCCACCTGTACAATAATAGTTCTTCGAACGGAAGGCGACCCTTAAAGCGACATTTGGGCTGTAACGATTTTTACAATCGACAATTAATAAAAAAACAAAGAATATATTTTTATTGATAACGACAATAATATTGTATAATACAATTTATTGCTAATAATGTTTGATGAAAATATGTTTTTCCCTTAATTTCTTATTTAACTTTCATAAATTTCTCTGTTAATTTTCTATTTTCCTATTCTATTTTTATTTCCCTTAAATAATAATAACAAAAGCCATAAAATTATTATGCAAAAATAAAAATGTTTTCAATATAAATATGTACTTTTAAAAATACTTACAGAAATCAATAGGTACCTATGTCATTTATCAATATCAGTTTAATAAACAAATGAATAAGTTAAAAGTAGTCTTATCAAAATAATACAGATGTTTTTCGCATGGGGCTTAAAACTTCGGCATCTGATGCTTAATTTCCATTAATAACTTGAACAAAAAGCGGATCATAGTCGATCAATGCTTTAAAATACTTTATATTGTTCACGAATGTTAAAATAATGTGGTTAATTAAATTTTGCCGATTCACTTCCGACTAGTGCATCAACAAGCAACACTCACTTTTAAACGAATATGTATTGTACATCACCGAAATTCATCGTACAAATTCAGTGTTCACATTGATATTTTTATTCCATCTGACATGTCCAACTGTAATCTAATATACAAGTCTCGGGTCACGGTGCTGAAACGGCTCGACCGATTTTTATGAAATTTTCCGTATATTTGATAGGTGTTAGGATGGGTCGTAAAGTATATTTCATAGCAATATGTGATGTAGAAAATATTTTTCCATTCAAACTACACGCATTTTCACGAATCGCAGGAAAGCCCCAATATGATATCATCAATTCTGAATATAGATACGTAAGTCAATTTCATATCAAGTGTGATCACTCAATGTAGGTACTTGTTAGATACTAAATATTAATTTTAGGAACTTGAACGCGGCATCATTCTCGAACTATTTCGTGTTACCCTAGTTCGTTAGTAAGATATACGTTGCCGATGCAATGTCTCTCCATAAGATCAATAATTCAATACTCATAACGAATCACGTTGTCCGAAAGTAAAACAAAAATTTCAAGATGAAAAAGATGTGTTATGCTATTAAATAATTATAACAAAAGCATATTTTGTTACATGCAGTAACAAGTCTATATATTTCAGTTCACTTTATGTCTCAATAAAACAATATTTATAACATTAATGTTGTGTTAACTTTAAAATGACTAATCCAACATGGAACATTTACTTATTAATGTAATAGTGGAGTGCCTGGGGCGTTAAAAACACGAAAACCTCGGATTTCCGTTGCAGTGAATGAAATTTTATAATTCAAAGTGGAATGTTTAGCTTATAATATATACAAAAAAGTTTACCTATTAAAAAATTGTGATCTCGATTCAAAAAAAAAAAAAAAAACGAAATAATTATAATTTTGATAGTTTAAACCCTGTAGAACATTTTTCTACACCAAAATTAAGTTAATTGATACATTCATATAGAGATAGTACCTAATTAGGAAAAAGATTTAACCGACTCCCAAAATAGGAGGAAGTTCCCAATTCGACTGTATGTTTTTTTTTAATGTATGTTAGCTCAGAACTTTTGACTGGGTGGACCGATTTCGATCAATTTTGTTTTAATTGAAAGGTGTTGCGTGTCATGTGGTCCCATTTTAATTTAATTGAAATCTGACAAGTACTTTTAGAGTTATATCTAATAATGCGTATTTACTTGACTACTTTTTCGTCGACCTTCGTTGTATTATACCGCATAACTTTTTACTCGGTGTACCGATTTTGATGATTCTTACTTTAATCGAAAGCTAATACTTATCATGTAGTTTTGTTTAAATTAGATCGAGATCTGATTACAACTTTTTGAGTAATCTTTAATAGCGCGTATTTACTTGACTATTTTTTCGTTATATTACGTTGTACTACTTGTCGATGTAATTGAAGTCGGTTTTTTTTTTCGTTTGCGAGCAAACACAATTAATTAAAGTATAATAGTATTAGCTCCAAATCTACTTGATTCAACAATATCATCATGATAGCGGTCTATTAGTCGTTATCTAATAGTTTTTTCATCCGGTGTATGCTGTGAGGTATATACCATCGTATCTTTCAACTCTTGCATAGAAAATTGGCAGTCGTCATTCGCATATTTGCTTCATTGCTGCATCTATCATCGAAATTGTCAAACCAACCTTTTTATCAGCAGAGCTCAGATGAATAGAATTTTTAAGAGAATTATAACAATCAGCATGCTATTTTGCTTGGAGTGTTTGTAAATATGCTATATCAGAAATTCTTTTATGAATTTCTTGATAACAATCGTTTTTCTGTACAGCTATAAAGCTTACAATGGAGTCATTTAAAGTTGGAGTATTAATATATGAGATTTGTCTTCGTCATTTTTTATTTAATTTTGCTTAAATTTCTTTATTAGCTTCTTGACCAGAGATGAAACAGTTTTTTCCCACTCAAAGCTCGATAAATCAGTGCTACTTCGGAGTTTCTTTTTCGAAGGCAAAAATGGAGTATCATTGGGCCTCTTCTTATATGTTTCAATATATTTTTGTCGACAACCTGTATGAGCGTAAATGAATTCAGTTTGAAGATGAGGTAACAAGCCATCTTTTCGTTCTCTCCTCTCCACGTTCTACTGCCTGTCCTAGGTCGTTATGACCCTTCATACGCTCCAACATTTCAAGAAAATATTATTTTACGTCTATTTAGGTATTATTCAACGTATATAATACGAAAAAAAAATATATTTTAAATAAAATTATTAATTTTTTATAGTTTTTGGTTTAAATAAAAAAAAATCAAAAGCACAAAAAAAAATTTGGTAAACTTTACACTTTATAGTATAACAAAGAAAACCGCCCCTCGACCATTTAAATTCATTCACTGTAACAAAAGTCTGAGGTCAAAACCCCCAGACACTCCACTATAATGTGTTCGCTATATCCACGGCGTTTAATTTCGTTGCTTGACAGATTTGTTGATGTTTGTGGTTTTGTGTAGCTTCTCTAAGTCGAAGCATAAATACCACAACATTTAAAATTTGACTACTTATAATATATTATTAACTACTTATTTTGCAGTCCTACGTGACTTACAAAGGTGACATAAAGTTCCGTCAATATAATCCAAGTCAGCTTTAGCATTAGTCGTGTTATGACGCAACAAGTCACATCGCTTCGCATCGCGTCGTATTGTAAAAAAAACCTTCAGTTTAAAGAGTATTAATGAATAATTTAATACATAATAAATCAAGGTGCGAAAGTAAAATGCACAAAATATCTTTAAAAATAAAATGTTAGCAATCGTAATCAAAACGTGTGCAATTTAATTCGGAGATAAAATCAAATACCGTCTGTAATTGCGTACATAATTCGAGTGGCCAATGAAGGCAATTCCGTGTGCAGACGCACTACAATTAAAATATTGAAATATGTTACCGCTAGAACCGGGATGATACGATTTTTAATTAAGATAAAATTAATTTAGCGAAATCATATCTTTACTATGACTTATACTAATTGTTAATATGTATTGTGTTAATTTAATTCGCTTAGTATTACCTAATATATGGTTAATAAATTTTGCACGTGATACTTTTATGCTTTTTCGAGACGTTTTATTTTTGGTTTATTCTTGTTTCTGTAGTTATTATTGCAAAATAATAGATACTTTAAATGCAAAAAATTGACGCAAGCAATACTTAAGTTGTTAATGACATTTTTCTTGTCAATGTTTTGCATTAGGTACCGTTACAAGACAGTCCATATAAAACATAGTAACACTAACCTCTGATTCGTAATGTATAACATTCCTACACCACATAAAAAGTCACTTTTATTGTCACGTTCAAAAATGGCACAACTAATTGCGTCATCAATTTAACTTAATTGCAAAATTTATATACTTAATGTTAATTGAAAACAAGGTTCCAGGTGTTTACAATAATATCATATACATATAAAATATACATTTTTACCACAACGGTCTGCCAGCATCGAAGTGCTTAATTATATACGTAATTATATTATTAAAGTACAGACAACAGTTACTTTCTTTGTATACGATTAATTATATGCAAAACAACTGGTGGATTTCGATTAACTTTCGCTTATTTTTTATTTAGAAACGTCGATATAATTTATCGATATATTTTTCGCAAAAGTCGTTACAGCTCATTATTTTTAATTAAAAATAATATTATACCATCAGACGTTTCAAATTTAATTTATTTTGTAGAACGAATTATGTTTATGTTTTGATATGACGAACTAATTTCTCCTAGTCCGAATTTAATCGTGATTATATATATATGCATACATGTAAAGTTTTAGATATATTACAAAATGCCATAAAAAAATTAACACGTGTTTATACTTTTCAATATACTAAACGATTGCTATTAATATTTTTTCTATTATTTAAATCTCTTTAGTGTAAAATTTAAATCTCTGTAGTGTGTGTGTTAATCACACATTGAGAAATGTTATTCAGTTTGTCAAATAAATGTTATTTTTGTTTCATGTATTTCGTTAGGAATACATTTTTTTCATGTACCTATAATGAATATGTATTTAAAACGCGATAGTATATCTTAGATAGGTATCATTTAATTGATGTACGTGTATGTGTCGCAGGCTGCTAACTTAATTCGCCTCTCAATTGACAGTCTAGTCTTATAAATAAACTGCCTTGTTCTCAGAGTGACGTGAATGACATTTAATAAAATAGCATTTAGTGACTGACTTACTTAGTTGTTGACGCTTAGGCCGTTTTTAAAATAAGACGGTATTGAATACTTTATGATATAAGTATTTCCTAAGATATGCAAGGAATAGCCGTGGTACTTAGTATATTTTTTATATAAAAAGAACAGGGATGGTAAGGGCCTATGCAAACCACGTTTTTTAAGCGCGCCGTCGACGCGCGTTTCTGAAACGCGCGTCGACGGCGCGTTTGTATCGCGACATACGCGCGTTTGCATCGCGTCTGTATCGCGTGACACGCGCGTTTAAAAAACGTGTTTTGCATAGGCCCTAAGGGCCTATGCAAACCGCGTTTTTTAAACGCGATACAGACGCGATGCAAACGCGCGTGTGACGCGATACAAACGCGATGCAAACGCGCGTATGACGCGATACAAACGCGCCGTCGACGCGCGTTTGAATCGATACAAAGGCCAACAAACTGCTCTGTAGGATAAAAACGCGCCGTCGACGCGCGTGTCACGCGATACAGACGCGATGCAAACGCGCGTATGTCGCGATGAAAACGCGCTGTCGACGCGCGTTTTAGAAACGCGCGTCGACGGCGCGTTTAAAAAACGTGGTTTGCATAGGCCCTAAGAGTTTCAATCTAAAAGGTGTTTCTGAACGATGTCTGTTTATTAAAAAGTTAAAGATGATTCCGATTATTGCAGAAATGCAATTGAACTTCGTTGCAACTACATTAAATGTTATTTTATATAATTATGTCATTTTAGTGTCTTTGTTGACTGCGAACTAGGTTAAAAACAGTTTTACAGAGGAAATTAATATAAAAAAAATGTTAATTAGTTTTTGTCATGTCGAGAATCAGTTAATTATTTTAGATGTACAAACGATATTTGAGATTTTCTTTAAGAAGATTATAATTACATTTTTATTATTATTTACTCGTTAAAGAAAAAAAGTTATAAAGACTTTAAAAATAGTATAATGTAATAATGCCGTAACTTGGTGCATTTGTTATTTATTACATAGTAAACTGTAATAAATCATATTTTGTAGACTTACTTAATATTATAAGGTAGTCTAAAATGTTAAGATAGACGCTAAGTTGTTCGCTTAACTAGCAATGTAAAAATACTGTTAATAAGAATGCTAAGAAAAAAATATGCAGCTTAGTAGTTTTGATTGGCTGCATCTCTATTTCATTTTTCTGGGTGTTTTTTACAACTACATTTTATCAAAATTTCTTAATAAGTTTTTATTACAACTAAATCTTTCATATAACCGAAAAGCTCATAGAATCATACAGCATCGCGTATAATTGCATTGATTTGAATTTTGGTTGACAAACGTGTACATTTGTGATTCATTTATGAATCGTTACGTGAAGTGTATTTGAAATATAGGAGCCTGATAAAATTGTTCCATGTAAAAATCTTCCTATTATCGATTGCTAGAATATGTCAACTTTGAATTACGATTTTTGTTTTTTTTTTCTTAATTTTTTGAATATAATGATATCATTTTTCACGAATACAAATTTTGTGAATTTGGTCCATTCTAAAGTTATATATAAGTTAATCTTTTTAAACAAATTTCTTACTTACTTTTTTAATAATAGCTATAAATACAATATTCTGATTGAATTATGTAGTTTCTTTTAATACCTTCGCTATTAACCTCATTATTTACAGATCACTATGGAGGTCAGTATGTAGGTTTCGTTGTATTTTGCATGCATTTGTATTTTATTTTATTATTAATTGTTTTAATGTGTGTTGTAGTATAAGAATTTAAACAATTGATTTATTTCATGGAACATCCAATACCTATGATAACTATTGCACATTGTATTACACTTATAAATAATCCTGTCATTTTGAAATATATTAGTGCACAGAAAGAATAATAAATTGGAATAACTAAATCTTAAATAAAAAACTAAGAATCTTTAATATAATTATTCATTCGGATGATAACGCTTTCCCCAATATTATAGAATGATGATTGATTTGTCTTCTCAATATATTGACAATTGTGTATAAAATGTCACTGTTATAAATGAAATACGAAACAATTTCAACTATTATAACAAAGACCTTTTCATTTCCAGCAGATAGCTACCAGTACCAGCTGCAGTCGATGTGGCAGAAGTGCTGGAACACGAATCAGAGCCTCGTTCACAACCTGCGATTCCGCGAGCGCGGACCTCTCAAGTCTTGGCGCCCTGAAACCATGGCCGAAGCTATATTCTCCGTTCTGAAGGAGGGGCTGTCCCTCTCTCAAGCTGCAAGGAAATACGACATACCATACCCGACCTTCGTTCTCTACGCTAACCGAGTTCATAACATGCTGGGACCGAGTGCTGACGGCGGTGCAGGTACGTGGTGTTTCTATTATTATATTGCTAGCGAATGAGTGTTGTATGTAACGGTATTTTTTTTTGTAATTGGTATATTTTTTTAGACGTTTAGTGTTTTGTGAGAAGAAACTTGTTTTATGGGATCATTTTCATGTCAATTACCTTAAATATTTTCTCAGAAGAAATTTGACATTGATACATTTCATTTTCGGGCGGGATTAAAACAAATATATACCATTAAAGAAACACAGTTTCTCTAAAGTAAATTCGAGGCAGTTTTTCTTGCGTATGTACTTATAACAGCTGATCCCAAAGGGCGTAAGGTGCTATATCAATGTTTTGATAAGTTTACCGCAGGAAAAAAAATTTCACACAATTTATACTAAATTATACACAGTGAAGTCGATCTTTGAGATCGAAATTCGAATCTGATGTACTTGAGTATTATAAGCAAAAGTAATGGAATAATTTGTTTATATACATGGTATCTATATATTTACAAATTAAGGTTTAAAGTTTGGCTGCAGTTGAAATTTAATATTTAAGTAAGCATCTCGTGCAGCCGCGTAATTTCTAAGCGATAATTTTGCAAATGCCACTTACGATATATTCTATTACTCAATGCTATAAATTTTCCAATTTACTTGTAAGTTAATAGAAAAAAATAATACTATTGATACTATCAATATTACAAATAATTTCACGAATGTTATTCTACTACGCCTATTTAAAATTAAAATCACCTGGATTTGTGATTTTTTTTTAGGGTTTTGTTTCCCCTATCCCACTCGAACACAAGCATCTAAAAAATCAGTAGAAACATTTCTGAACGAATCTCTGAAATACAACATTCATTTGCTACTCGCTAAGCCAACGCCACCGGTTTCTGATTGGACCAAGCGACGACAGAGAATTTTTAATGCCTACATTGGATTACGAACTCAGATTTCGTATTAGGTTACGTATACATGTTCCAGTATAAGTACACTTTGAAATCTGTACCTTACAACATTGATATCGAACTAGCTATCGGTATAAATTCGTAAATATCATAAACATTGTTAAAGATCTCCACCGAATATACGAGCGACGGGAATTGATTTGCTATTTTCATTACGGCTAAAGCGAAAATCAGAAACCTGTGACTAGGAATATATAGATGACTTTATCGTAACTGTCTTAGTGTATGTGTAACTATTATATGTATATATTTTTTTATTTATTTAATAATATATATGTCTGCAGTGCGAATTTTCATATATTTGCGATCTCTAGCCATTGCGATTTTATTTTGAATCACCATGGTATATCCATTGCGAATTATTTTAGCCTAAGCCTCCTATTGGTTTTATTTAGAATTTATTGAAAATAATGTTTAAATCTCAACATCTAAAAGACAATCAAAGAATCATTTGAAGTGTAAAAATCAAATTTTTCTTTGTCGTGAAGAATTTGAGAGCATTATTTTTAATAATGCTCTCAAATTCTCCAATATACATTTTATTATGACATAAATTATCGAAAGCAGTATAATTTAATTTAAAAAAAAAGGTTATCTTAGCATAATAAGTAACTCCGGTCGATTCTGTGATTGTGCTTTGTCTGTTCACGCTTTACGGTTGTGACTCATTCCAGATTTGAGACCAAAAGGTCGCGGCAGACCTCAGCGCATCCTGCTTGGAGTCTGGCCTGATGAACACATCCGCGGCGTGATACGTGCCGTAGTCTTCAGAGACTCACATACACCACACTCGACGCACCACATCAAGGAGGAAGTGCTCCCGGTTTATCCTGCCATCACGGTCAGTATTGAAAACCGTGCGAACTAATCAACGCCAAAAAACCCTCCCACGAATGTCCCGAATGAATGGTCCCTTGTTCATATATTTGAATGATATGCAAATGCGCTTTGCGATCTTTGATTATTACAAGTAGCTAAGCGATTAAACTTTAGGCTCTATTCAGATAGACTTCGTACGAGTGTTTATTATGTGACATTTTATATGTTTGCGATTTGTTATTTATGTGACTTTGCGAACAACGGTCGCTCAGTGTTAAGCTGCTAACCATGTTGGCGCATGCGTGTTGCAGGACGGCATGAGCGTGCAGAGCCCCTACCCGGTGGCGTGTGGCAACGGGCGCGAAGGCGGCGTGTCTCCGAACGCAGCCGCCGCCGCCGCCGTGGCCGCCGTGGCGCACGGCCTGCGCCGCCAGATGTGCAATATGGTGGTAGCCGCTCAACGTCCTCCCGATCATCCGCCACACCTTGGATTGCCACCGCTTCCGCTTCAGTCGCCGCGTCTACCGTCACCGCTCTCCGCCGGATTGGAATCACCGCTCTGCTCGCCTCCGCCCCCTGGCCACGCTCTGGAACCTCCGAAGCCCTCGGATCCTTTCCGCCCGTTCGCTTCGCCACGACCGGACAGCCGTTACGGAGAGCGCGACGTCGTGGCTGAGATAACTGACATGGGCCCGCCTAAGACACCGGTTTCGATCGCTAAGAATGGCAAGGATCTGTCGACACCGCTTCCGGTCAAGATGGAGCCTCCTCCTGCGGAAGCCCGCGCGGAGAACATCTGAAGCGAGGCCGCGGGCGCGGCGCCGACCCACTCGCCGGTCGGCATTCCTCCGCCGCTGCCCGCTTACCCCTACTTCGTCCCGAACCGCAACTCCGTCGGCTACTTTTAAAGCGGAGCGTGCGAGCGGGGCTCTTCGCAGAGCGGAGCGGCAGCGGGCAGCTCCCCGCGCCGCCTCGCGCCGAAGACACGGAAGTATTTAATCAAAATGATTGCAACGGCATTATTTGATCATATTTAATTAATTATTTAAAATGGACTCGCTGTGCAATAAATTGCTTGTTATTTAGTTACGAATTTCATATTATTATGGAGGAATATTTTTATTTGAACTACTATTATTTTTTGTATACATTGTCGTTTATGTATGTTTTTGTATTACATACTTCGAGTATATATATTTTCGCTAAAGTAAGAAGAGGAGCGCGGCGCGGGCCTTCGCCGCCGCTGTCGCGCTCGTGGTAGAACTAAACAATTACGTGTACTCGTAAGCTTATAAACGTTTTAGATCCATCTGTGAACGTAGAGGTATCAAAATTAAAAACATTCGGCCGGATTCAAAAGACTGTTTGGTATACCTATTCATTATAAATCAGCAACCTACATGCGTATGCGTAAGAGAAAATCATGAATATAAATTAGCTCTAGATGTTAACTTTAAATAAAGCATAGATGTATGTTTCATTTAATCGTCGAGTTGTCAATTTCTCTATAGCACGATAGTGGTGTGAAGCTTGCGGCCTCCCCCGAGCCTGCCCTCGCTCGCCGAACGGCGCAGCGAGCCACCACGTTCGGTAGACTTAGTGATCGCCAAATGTAACATAGATGTATCCTTAGCCAGTAGTGATTGTTCCAAATGTTAGGCTAAATTAGATGTTCGGGGCTCGACCGACCTCTCCGCATTGACTTCAATTAATATTATATCGATGTCGCTCAGCTTTCTGTGTCTAAAGTTCCTCGTGCGTTTATCGAGCTGTACTAAGTAGATGTTAGATTACGACTACGACAACATCACTAGCGTCGACTCGACTAATCGAGCTATCTCGACGTACGGTCGCTGTATTTTATTTCGACTTCGACGTAAACTCTCCCGGAGCTTCTACGACGTCGCTCAGAGTAGACGAGGCGACTAGTGTTGTTATCGCATTAAAAATATTGCAAATCTTAATGGATTTAATCGTTATATCAGATTCATTGGTTAATGTTAGGAGAAACATCGGCTTGCCCATTAGGTTTAGTAGCACTGATATCGCCAAGCGTTGGATGTCATTCATTCGAACGTCTGCTGACCTACCTATTGTGTAGCTAGAGTATACATTTCAATTAACTTAGATTAGCTGTGTAACTATTTGTAGTATTCATCATTCACGCCGGCGACTCTGGCCGAGCGCGCGCGTCGCGCTCCGCTGAGCCGGACGGACGGCCGGGATCACTACATCGCTCCCGGGAGCGTTGCTGGCGTGAATACATGTATTAAGGTGCATATATGTACAAATTTGTTTTAACACCTCTCCTGAATACGATGTTATTTTGATTCACACTTTCGGCGGGAAAAAAATTGTAGTATACAAATCTTCTTGCTGCAAAGGGTATACCATAATTTAGATATTGTTGGCGACAATCGTTGGCGTTATCACATTTAACAATTGAGGGGGAAGGCGGAGCGTATGCTGCCGGGGACCGGTCCGGGCCGCGTCGGGTCGGTCCGGTGCTCGCCGCAGCTGGACGTGCTCGTCGTGATGCGCTCCGCCTGCGCGAGTCTCGTCGCAGAACAAGCTCGAGAAGCATGTTTAAAATAAGTCTTCAAGTGGCCTTGATATCTCAATATTATTTGGAATTTGGATTATCTGGTTCGGTTGAAGTTTGGAAATTAGTGTATAAAATGAGACCAAATTATTAAAAATACATTTGCGATTCAGATCTAGTGTTGAAACTTTTGGCTATCCTTTTGGAAATAAAGTTAACTATAGGTAAAATTAAAAAAGAAATAAAAATTATATAAACGGCCTATACGTTTCGGATGAATTGCGTAAATTTGGTAAATGTTACTACGCATATTTTCTATTGTGTAAGTTTAGGCTAATGTGTTCAAAAAGTAAATTAAAATTTTTGAAAAAGTAGAAAGTGCCTTCCAAATTTTTGACCACGGTAAGTGTTGGAACGGGTGCGGCGATGATCGGCTGGAAGCGGCCCGCGGCGGAGGCGCGGCGCGCGGCGCGCTCGTCCGCCGCGCGCCGCGGTCGTCCGCTCGACCGCACTGAACGTGCTTAACTATTAAAAGTAAGACTAATAAAAATTCAAAATTATTATATAAAAATTAAATACATATGACTATTATATAGTAAAAAATATACATAAAATTATATATTTGGCCGATGTGGTATTACCCTGACAGGCAAGCGTTACGTGACTATTCGGCGTCAAAATTAATTCTATTATATTTTCTTTACTAATATTATAATAAAGATCAGAAAACAATGCATACATGCAATGTGCCATTTGTTTGAACTGATGTTCGGTTATACATCACATTTGAATTTCGTAGTTATGGTAACGAAGATTAATTAATTTATTGTATTGGATTGAAACTATACATACCTACATTTCGATTACATAAAATATAAGTGACTATATTATTTTCGTGATAGTTAAGTAAAGATTACTTGTATGTAGTGATATTATACCTACACTTGACGAGGCGATTTTGTTCGATACTGTATTAATTTATATGTTAGCTATTAAAATCATTACTGGCGACACGCACCGTGTGCTGCATTGCATGACAACTTTTCAAAGTCCGATATATTCTTTTTATATACTTTTGTGATAAAATACATGTATTAATATTTTTATTATAAAGAACAACAATGTTTTGCAATATACAATTTGCACTATTAATGTTTAATTAATAAATTTATAATTATTTTATAATGATTATTTTATAATAACTATTTTATAAATATATAGGCTCAAAGTATTGACTTTCCTTACCTGCTGAGCTACCAAAAACTTTTTTATTTTATTTCAATCAAAGTATTGTATTACATATGACTGTTTAGTTTTAAGTAGACACTTTTCCCGTGGGTATCGATTAAATTATAAAATAGTAGGTATTTGATAGTAATATCGTCCGCTTTTGGTCTATCAATTTATTTTGTATAGCTTACATAGATTACCTACATACAAATCATACTAGACACATTTTTATGATTCCTGTGTAATTTTAATATTTCTATGATAACTGCATTTTATTCTCAGTGTTATGTGTAGATAAAATTATTTGTGTTTTTTTTTTATTACCTAGCAAGTCTCATATTCATGTTAAAATGTAATTTCGTAAAGACATCGTGAATTATACCTATGTATGAAGCCAGTAAAAACTTTTGCATTTTAGGTTTATAAAAGAAAACTTATTTTTGATGATAATTCAAACAATGCACAAGCATTATATTAGTTAGTTATTTAGTGTATAATATGGACTCAATGTGCTGTCACTGCGAAAATGATTATTTTTTTTTCCTCCTTGAAATTAATTATAACAACACAGGAGTGATAAAGATTTTTTTTATATGTAAAGATTTTAGTTGTAACTTTATGTTAAATCATTTCTATTATTGACGTCGTTCGACGTTTATGTTAAATGCAATTATTGTTGTTAAGATATTTCTTTTTCAACAACTTGTGTTCCTGAAATAACTACCGTGTATATGAATGTTTTAAATGTGATCAGATATTATTAAATTGACGTATGAATTATGATAGCTCGCGTGTTCGCCGCCCGATCATTCTGGAATTATTATTATTTTTGACGATAGCAGACATTGCTTACGATATTACCTACGACCACCCTACGACTGTACAGTTTGTCTTATAGACGTGTCTTCTTGAATTCAAATTTCGAAGTAACCTAAGTTTAATTTGAGGAACAATGAGAGGTTCTATCTGGCCAGTAAATTCTATAATATCAATCGGGCGGTGAACGTGGAGCGCCTAAATTAGTCTGTCACTCGTATTTTATCAAGTACAATTATAAAATTGGTGTATTACTTCGATATAACTAAATGTCTACCCGTGTAGTTGACAGTATCACGTAACAGAATCAAAATCATTTAGTAACAGTTCATCAGATAAATTATTATGTAGTATGTGTATCAATTACATTTTAAGTTTGTTATTGTCACAGTGTACCGTTGTCTGAATGAATATATAAAAATAGATAAAAATAATGTGGTTTTATTTTTACCCATCAATTCCGTAAGAATAATTTTTAGTTTTAGTGAAATTACTTGATGACAAAGTCTACTTACCTACATGACAAAGTCTACTTTTTGACTATGATAAATATTTGATCCATCCGTAATAGACCAGTGCTTTTATTTAGCCTTTAAAAATGGTAAAAACCAAAGAAAATTATAGTAGGATGAAACACATTAGAAAAGAAAGAAAATACAACGAAAATGAAAGGAAAAATAAATTACGGTCGATTTGAGGTCGGGAAGTGGTAGGGAGGGGGTGTTTAAGGGTAAAAAACGGTAAATCGATTTCTGGCTAAACTTTTAAAGAAAGAAAAAAATAATCCTGTCTTAAATTGTTACAACAAAAGCGTTAATCCATAACAGTATTATAAATGCGAAAGTAACTCTGTCTGTCTGTCTGTCGCCCAATCACGCCAAAACTAATGAACAGATTTAAATGAAATTTCGTATAAAGATAGTCTAAAGTCTGAGAAAGGACATATGCTACTTTTTAATGCAAAAAAGTGGGTAAGGGGTTGAAAGGTGGGAATGAAAATTTGTATAGAAGTATGATGACTGT
The DNA here is from genome assembly GCA_905220545.2 of Melitaea athalia. Classification (NCBI taxonomy): domain Eukaryota; kingdom Metazoa; phylum Arthropoda; class Insecta; order Lepidoptera; family Nymphalidae; genus Melitaea; species Melitaea athalia. The sequence goes on along the minus strand of HG992176.1, from coordinate 4,184,153 downwards.
ATAATATTCGTGTGTTTCGTAACTGTCAAACATTTAATGTTCATCCCGTGGATATGGTAAACTCTCCCCTAAAATTAAAGAATGTATTTAAATAAAGGTTTCGAATCGACAACATAATATATCCACAATATACGGATAGTGGCGTATTTTAGATTTTAAAAATGTAGAATAATGTCAAAAATGAAAACTGATTGACATAATATACTTATTATTATATTGGTTGTCAAATATTTATGCGTGCGTGTTATATGCAATGCCTACAAAGGAATCGCTGACACCGCGCTTCGCTACGAAGTACGAGTCGTCGCTGCAACGTTTGACGTCAATCAAGAAACCTGATCAGCATTCTCATATTTTACCTTTTTACATTTTAACAAATAATTAATTAATTCAATAGAGCCTCTAGCATCGAGCACTATTGTTTCTATAAGTTTAATTGTAATTTTAGTATATTAATAAAATATTATAAAAGTATTTGGTTTTTTTTAAGTCCTCCGGCTGTCGTAAACGTAATTGGCGCAGTCGGTAGGATAATTCGAAGTAGTCGCGATACGTCAAGAACCAAGAATCGGCTCCAGGCGCATCGTCTCCAGCTGCTTACATTATCAAGTGTTTCATCGATTATCCGAATCTACGTACGCTGCCGAGGACGCACTTTGCAATTAGTGCAGAGAAAAACCAAAAAGGATCAATGTTTCGACTGGCACTGCTCGTTTGTACATAAATCAATCTTTATTTCATAACAGGTGTTCAAATAGTTTTCCACCGACTGTGGGAAACTATCACCAAGTAAATTTTTATTTGAGAGGAAATCATTGAAAATATTTTTTTAGTTATGGTCAGCTGACTTTATTTTTCCTTCAAGATATTATGTAGGTACGTATTAAATTTTACGTCATTTCTATTATTATATTATATCCTAATACGCATGTGTTTGCAATTGACGACACTACTACAAATTGGAAACAGCAATTGCCCGTACAAAAATATTTTTACTTAGAAGGTGTTTTTACAAAAGAAATTAATAGGTACCTACCTTAAATTATTTAAAACCACGGATAATCCAAGGAATAAATCTAAAAAAAATTAAAACTATTTTGACGTGACAACGTCTAATAAATCGATGAACGCGCCGGCAGCATGCACGAAAAAGGATGACTCATTGTAACGTTACGCTCATTGTAGCGTTACGCTCATTATACGCTTGTGCCGCATCTATCTCTCTTCCACTCGATTGGCCCATGCGTAATGCGTCCGAGATGTTTTGTTATGACGTTGTCACGACGTCACGTTAAACTATCGTCCGTAAACCAACTTTACAGACAACCAATTTTTTTAAGCCTACTATAGCTCAAATATTTGCTATATCGATACTAGAGCCATCTATAATCATCGCAATAAATTTTATAGTGGCTTACATAATGTTGCGTACGGAAAAATACAATAGAGCGCGAGAGAGCGCTCATGCGAATATTTTTGTTCCGCGAAAACAAAACAGATGGCGCTATAAATTAAGACGCTTTACTTTATTAATCAACTTCAAAAAAAGGAGGTTCACAATGCGATTGTATTTTTAGGGTTCCGTACCTCAAAAGGAAAAAACGGAACCCTTATAGGATCACTTTGTTGTCCGTCTGTCTGTCAAGACCCTTTTTCTCAGAAACGCGTGGAGGTATCAAGCTGAACTTTATATCAAATACTCAGATCTGCTGTCCCTTAGAGCTGTGAAAAAATGAAACTTCCAAGCCAAGGCAATCAAAAGATACAGCCGTTTATGCTGCAAATTTTCGACACTCGCAAGGGAATCAAAACCTACAGGGTACTTCCCGTAAACTGAGAATCTTGAAATTTGGCACGAAGCAACGTCTTAAAGCACAAATAAAGGAAAAAATGCGAAAATCATAAATTTTTAGTTAAATCATATAACAAAAATATTTTTAATAATTTTAAATTTTTACCCATTTTTTCATGAACGCGTAAGGGTATTAAATTGAAATTCATATCAAATACTCAGATCTATAATACCTGTAAGTTGTAACAAAATCAAACTTCTATGTCAACGATATCAAAAGAAACAGCAATTTAAGCCGCATATTTTCATTGCAACTACTCGCAAAGGAATCAAAACCTACAGGGTACTTCCCGTGAACTCAGAAACTTGAAATTTGGTAAGAAGCAACGTTTTATAGCACAGATAAAGGAACAATTGCGAAAAGTATACATTTTTAGTTAAATCATATGATAAAAATATTTTTAATAATTTTTAATAATTTTAAACTCAATACCCCTTTTCTTATGAACGCGTAAAGGTATTAAATTGAAATTTATATCAAATACTCAAATCTATAACAACTTTAAGCTGTAACAAAATCAAACTTCTATTTTAACGCAATCAAAAGAAACAGCAATTTAAGCCGCATATTTTGTATCGCAACTAGTCGCAAAGGAATCAAAACCTACAGGGTACTTTCCGTGAACTGTGTTTTTCAATTATAAAGCTTTGCAAAGATATATTTATTTATTAACTCTTTTTGCACACCAATACACAAAAGAACAATACATAGAATTTATAAAAATCAACTTGCATCAGTTGCAACAGGCGGCCTTATCGCTAATACAGCGATCTTTGGGCACTGGCAGATCCATCCCCCCCCCCTGGGCTGTGTCCAGGACCTAGGTGGACCATTAATTAAATTGTTACACAAGATTTTTGTCACAATTTAGGTATTTTTAAGTACATTACTTTGGAATTCGTTTCGGGAGGTCAGTGGCAGTTTAAATTCAAAAAGTAGGGGTACAGTTTCGATTTATACCCGAGAATATGTGCGAGGAGATGAAATCTTATCATTGTATTATCACTAATTGTCAATTTTACGACAAAAATTGTAATGAACAAAATTGTTTAAAATATAAATAAAAATTTTTTTGTTAATATAAATTAAAGGATTGCCTAACAAAATAGGTACCAAGAGACAGGTCAAGGAAAAAAGGGAGGCCAAGTAAAAGGTAGAGAGATATCTTCAACCAGAGATGTGGACCGCTATGTATACGGACAGCACGGGATAGGGATACATGGAAAGGTTTAGGAGAGGCCTACGCCGCAGAGGTGACTAATTACTAATACTAATATTAATTAAGTGATGTTATAAACATATAGACGAGTTAATTATACGAGTATAGAATCAACATATAAATAGGTTAATATACAATACATATGTTTAAACTAAGAATACTTACGCTATTATTAATTGAAATTTTAACAGTGATAGAAATAAAGGCTATTTTTATTTTATTTATTTATTTTATTTTATATAAATTAAAGGATTACTGAAAAGATAAAGAGACCTTTGTCTTAAATTTATGCTCCTCCAGCTTTCCACATTGTAATGTTATGGATTTCATTAAGCAGCAAAATACCCTAAAATAACTTTTACTTATACACCTACAGGTTTGTACGGAACCCTCGGTGCGCGAGTCCGACTCGCACTTGACCGGTTTTTTTTGTATGTTACCTCAGAACTTTTTACTGGATGGACAGATTTCAATGGTTCTTTTTACTAATTGAAAGGTCGTGCTTGTGATGTGGTCTCATTTAAAATTTAATCGAGATCTGACAAGGACTTTTCGAGTTACATCTAATAATGCGTATTTACTTGACTATTTTTCGTCAACCTACGTTGTATTATACGGTAAATATGTATGGAGCCATCTATTAATGAATCTCAGAAATAAAATGAAGTTTGAGTTTGTACAAATACCTTAAGGGTTAACAAGCACTTCAGATACATGAATTCAAAATATTCTATGTAATGAAACGATTTTATGTCACGTGTGCATTATTTTATACATATTAATAGAATGTAGGTACATACATACCTACTTTGCAAAACAAGTTTTTAAAGTTATAGGTACCTACTTCTTTTGGGGCGTTAGAGAAAAATTATGAGAGTAAATTTTTACAATGCGCGTGTGGAATCGAAGTAGTTCAAGCATGCACTAATAGATGCCGCTAGTTTTGCAGACAAGAAAGTAGTCCTTATCATTTCTAAGAGATGGCCTTGTGGACTATAAAAAGAAAGTAGTCTTTATCATTTCTAAGAGATGGCGTTGTGGATTTATTGTCTAATTATTATTATAATAAGTGGTATGTTTTTTGGAAGTATTTTAATAATCTAACTTGAAGTATAACTTCTTACGTGCGTACATAAGTACACACACACTTTTTTTTGAAGTTCCACTGTATTATATCAACAATTATTTGAACATGACTGTGTACTATTTTTTGATTAAAAGTGAACGTTGATTTGACTATTGAAGCACCACACACAATACTATAAACTATAAAGCTATATAAGTATAAAGTAAAAATTATTATTAACTAGCTGACCCGGCGAACTTCGTACCGCCTAACAGTAGATTCAAATTTTTTTATTAATTTTTTTAATACTTATCCCTTCCGGAACCCCTCCTCTAACACTTAAATTTTATGGTATGGTATTAAAGTTCAAATTGACTTTTGAGTATTTATTACGAATCTTTTGTATGGGAATATAGAAGTGTTGTTTTTAGACTTTTTAAAATTTTTCTCTCCGTAACAACCATCCTCGTACTTCAAGAAATATTATAAAAAAAGAATTAGCGAAATCGGTTCAGCTGCTCTCGAGATTTGCGCTTAGCAACACATTCAGCGATTCATTTTTATATATATAGAGAGAGATTTCTTTTCGAGATCGTATGTAGAATTGTAGAATGTTTGGTAACTAATCAATAACATTTTTCTTAAAAGTCTGAATGTTTTTTACGATAGCTATTAGCTATTGTTACCTATGTGTGAATTTTTATCCGATACAAAATCGATGATAAGAAATTAGCAGTTATTATTCTGATTATCGATACTAAAGAAGAAATTGAGTTGGTGTTAAAAGCAAAAAATGACAATTTTAAACATTATATTGTATTATAATAATGGTACAGTATATTTGTGAATTTCTCAATACATTTTAGCTGAAAATATAAATTTAATATAGGTAGGTATATATATATATAGTAAATTATTTATAGGTACGGAAAGAAATATGAAATCCTAGCAGGTGGGAATGAATACGAAACTAATTTGTACGCCCATAACATTGGAAAATAATGAAACAAAAATAATTTGAAAACAACTGATTTTATTAAAAAATGATAGTACAATTAAAGCGAAATAAGAAAAATAGGACAAAACAGGATAAATAAATTACACACAAATCGAATTTATCATTCACCGTATTAATCAACAAACCGTCACAAAAAAATAAAACTCGAACTTACTGTTGAACCAACTCGATTTAATTGTATATTTTTATTCATCCAATTGTGTGAACTACAACCAATCGTTTACATAAGTATGTATATACGGTGTGGGCCTAGATATGAGAGTATTACAAGAGTCGACCCTCGAAACAATGTAGAATATGTATATGAAAAACATCGATAGTGACACCTATATTGCCTCAATTTTGTTGGTTATTATCGTATTATGTATTTAATTATTATTTATTTACATAGACAGTGAATAAATTGATTACTTAGGTCAATTTAGGTGGTCGAGTAACCGCATAATATAACTGAAGTTACACCCACCCTCTCATTCCTAGGCGCCACTTAGGCAAGCAAGGAAATGATTAAATTAAGTCTAAATACTAAATTACATAGTAACTAAGTAAAATTGATGGCGAAAAACGCATCGCTTCTAGTAACTAGTGACAATAAACAAGACAATATAAAAATAACACCCGACTGCGCGTACTATAACTTTACGCTAATTGACTCGGACATAACGTTGATAAAAACGAGTACACATCGAACAATCTTCTATCGATACACTTATCAATATATTTTAAAATACAATATAAACAAAAATTTTGCCATTTCAATTACGTGTTATTGCAAAATGATACGTACGATTAATTTACACGACAAAAAATCGCGAAATTATACTTGCAGTCGAGTAAACATAAAAAAAATTAGGGAGACCGTTGAAAACAATTCTGAATCTGAAAAGAGCTCAGTGCAATGGTGGGAAAGAGTACACTCGCAACGAAATAGCTACGGCCGTCCATGGAAAGATAAAACATCAAAACGGCCACGTTACATTCACACCGCTTCAGACATTTCAACATTCCACCGACGATATTAAATACTATAATTATTAAACTATACCTATTCTTCAGTCTTCGTTTAATTATTTAATCAGCAATAGATAACGCGGAGTCCGCTTCCGGTAGTAGCCGTCAAAATGTCGGAAACCGTACCAAGGTGAGACTCGCTCGAGACTGCCCACCGATCCACCATCTATATTATTATAATATATACACATAGAATGTTATTCAAAAAAACCTCTTATAACTTACAGCAGGCTTCACCAACACAACCGCTCATTATATTTAAGGCAAACTAAAAATGTATAGACACACTACACATACATTTTTAGTTTTAATATATTGAAAGAAGTAGCGGTGTTGTCGGACCTCCTTAAACATATTTAAATATCAGATTGACTTTATTATGATTATGCAAATTCTAACATGAAATTGATTATTGTTTTAATTCGGTATTACAATAAGTTTGAAAATACTTCAATATGTTATATATAGACATGCAATTAATTATCTTATGAGACTATATTTCAAATTATTAAATGATATAATTCCTGGCCATTGATTACACATTGATTATACGATTATATATTTAAAATTAAAAAAAAATTGTATTATAGGCAAACAATTACTGTAAAATATTTAATTATTATTATATTATTATTGCAATAGATTATGTCCACATAGCGAGTAAGATTTGATCTTGTGGCGCTTTACAATAAATTAATTAAACAATAATAATGACATCAAAATTACAATTAATCATTTCAATATTGTATAAATTAAATTTAAATGAAATAACATAAATCGTACGATAACTGCAGGAAAAGAAAATTAATACACCAATGAAAGGGCAAATTTTATACATTTCATAAAATTTTCTCTCAAATTACAAATAAAGTCATATACATCAGAAACATTCGTCTAGAGCTAATTTATAGATAATGAGCGATTGTTAAATTATTTATAAATAAAACATTTTTAGTACAATAGAACTGTTTTACTATTATTTCTAAACTTACATGCAATGATTGCCAAATCCTTCAAAATATTATTATTATGTTATTCACTTAGCACCCTTTATTATGCGTTAGATATTGAATTGCACATGTCACGTCTAGGCAAATATAAATACCATACCACCATACCATATATATATACAGGGTTACAGGAAAAGTCGACCTAGATCCGTTAAGGGCGTGTAGTACACATCATTTCTGAATGATTTCACTATGGAACCCCCCATCCTAAACTTAACCGTTTTCGAGATATTCGAGTTTTAATTTTTTTTATGAAAATGCCCAATTTTTCGGCTATCGAATTGAATATTTTGAATTTTTTTGACTCTTATGATTATTTTTTTGGTTTTTTAGATTAAGAATGAGATGCTTAATGACCTCAATGACTAAAATTGCACGTAAGTTAACTAAATAGGTCATTGTAGACGATTGAAACTTAAGAAAATAAGTACAAATTATGAAAAAATATTTTTCTTTTCTAGATATCTCAAAAAATTGTTATCGCACTTGCTCTGCAGATGTGCTTAAAAACATCTACATTTTATCAGCTATCCAACGAGGTATAACAACCTAGGGTTGTAATTAAACTCATAGAAAAAAGCATAGTTGGAAAGGTTCAGGTAGTAGGTCTAACGGGTCCCTCGGCTATTGTCCTTCAAGTTAATCAGGTGCGTGTGAGGTAGACAACTTAAGATTTATGCAGGTGAGAGTGAGAAAAATAATGTGCAAAAACAAGTTTGGGGATACAACATGCCCATTGTTTTGTATTTGGTCGTTTGTTTGTTTGCCATCCATTTTAGTCTGCTCATGCGATTTGTCCATGGTAGATGCGAATTATTGTGCTTTCGGATTCACACACGACTTGGCTTTGTTTCTGGACTGATTTTTCTCTAACTGTGACTACTGTGCTTGTTTACTGGACTCTGATTTGTGCTTGTGATACTGGACTGTTGAAAATGGCAACATACTCGAACGAAGAATATGCGGATATGCTTATCTGCTACGGATACTGCAATTGCGTGTCCACACAAGCTCGGACTGAGTACATACGACGCTATCCCGACCGTCGAGTACCTGATGTGAGCGTTTTCGACGGAGTTTACCGACGACTTCGTGAAACTGGGTCCGTTTCGCAACGACGTACGGACTTAGGAAGACCACGTGTCATTGATGACGACGAGGAAAAAGTGGACTACGTGAAAGAATGAGAAAATGTGTGCGAAATAGAGGTGGACACGTAGAACATGAACTTCAAAAACATTAGGTGAATAAATATTATTTTGAACTGATTTATTGTTTCATTTAGCTTACTACAATTACCGACGATCTGTATGCCAACTATGAGTTGAGCGTGAGTGACTTTGTATGCGAACTAGCGTTAACAACGCACCGATTACGTTATTTTCCAAACAAAAGCCAGTAACTAGTCACTTACGCTCAACTAATAGTTGGCGTAAGGGCATTATTTGTACAATCGACGATCTGAACGAAAAAAAATGCTATAAAAACTGAATGATCTCCTAGGTCAGGATAGCGGGACATCGATGGATGCATGAAGGTTGTACCTAACCGAGGGAGGCCTATGTTCAGTAGTGGAAGCCAGTAGGCTGAAATGATGATGCTGAACTTAAGTCAAATTAATTAGATTAAATAAGCGCTATTTATTCTGACTGCCATGTAGCCTTAGAAACTAAGTTTCACCTTTGAGGTTAATAAATACCCTGGAGTGTTTTACCTCGTTGGATAGCTGATTAAATGTAGATGTTTTTAAGCACATCTGCAGACCAAGTGCCATAATAATTTTTTGAGATATCCAGAAAATTTTTTTTTTATTTTATAATTTGTACTTATTTTCTTAAGTTTCGATCGTCTACAATGACCTATTTAGTTAACTTACGTGCAATTTTAGTCATTGACGTCATTAAGCATCTCATTCTCCATGTAAAAAACCAAAAAAATAATCATAAGAGTCAAAAACATTCAAAATATTCAATTCAATAGCCGAAAATTGGGCATTTTCATAAAAAAAATTAAAACTCGAATATCTCAAAAACGGTTAAGTTTAGGATGGGGGGTTCCATAGTGAAATCATTCAGAAATGATGTGTACTACACGCCCTTAACGGATCTAGGTCGACTTTTCCTGTAACCCTGTATATATGGAATATAAAGAATTAATTATGCAAAAGGATAAAATGAGTTGTTTTCATTTAGTTTTTATTGTTCAAATACTGCACTAAACGTTGTCATTATCATTTAAACTTTCAAATTTAGTGTTCAGCAGTCAACCGTTAAAACGAATATTTCTGATGAATAAATTCTAACTTGGGTGACCATTTTATTCCACAGTAAACATTTCAGAAATGTAATTTATAATCTATATATGTATAATTATTGTTTAGATTAAATTGTTTTTTTTTTACATATATTTTTTAAACATTACATACGGATTATTAACTCGAACAAAAATTAAACTTTTCATAACAGATGATATTCAAGCAAGAATAAAGAATTAACATACAATTTCAACTTAACTTCAAAGGGACTATTACAAGAGTTTTGAACAAAAACATACTTATTTTTAAACAATGCGTCAAATTATAAAATCAATTAATAAATTCCTTAAAATAAACTAAACCTAAGATCCGATATCCTCATAACTCTTTGGGACGATGAAGCAAACAATTTTGTAACGGAAACTTGCCAATGTGAGACTGTACAGCGCAACTTGTTACAATGGGATCAACAGATGAAGGAGATCAAAGTCATTGCGGATTACGCGACAGTGTCACGTACCAGTTAAACCCCAACGTGGAAACTCGTAAAAATATATGTTTTAGAACTACGATGTAAGAATGTATCATATTTGTATTGAACGCGGTAAAGGTAATCAGAGTGCACTGTGAATATGATAACAGTTATTTAACACATCCCGTGTCAAGCCCGGTGGGTTAACTTTGTATCATTAATTTCACAATCCACTAGACGATGCCGTTGTACGCTTTTGGCCTGAAACTTGTTTAATCAGATCAAATATCCAATCTATAGACTGCCAAGAGGCTAAAAGAATTTATAGTTTGAAATATTTAATCCAATCTTATACAGAACACCACTAGAAATGACGATGTCAGTGATTTTAAATTAATTTTTATTACAGAAGTGACCCCAATACAATCAATTGTAACTATCAAAGGATTGTGATATCCTTACTACATCGATTGACACCTGATCTTTGTGTGATGCTCATTGACATATGATGTGATGTAATTTATAGACTGACAATAAACGAACGACAGGTGACGCAACGCTAGCAATAAAATTGCAATTGATTGCTTCCGGGACGCTCACCAACATAGCAGTATATTGAAATCGAGAAAACCTTCGTCATTAATAGCGGATGTGGTAGCAAACTTAACAGTTCCAAGGCGCGTACATATTGGCATATCGACGCACGATGCGCCGGTTAAGTCGATGCTATTCGTCACATTTCCTACAAGCACCGGGGATATCGAAGTCGAGTACTAGGAGTTTCGTCTCTTCGGTGCCATTACGGGAACCAACAGCACATATGAGTTTGGTCGCGGACGCTCGTATACGCCATACGACACCCCCAGAGCCTCCCGAACTGAGTTCTACAAGATTGCGTATAAATTCGCCGGTTCTGACGTCCCATAGCTTCACAGTACCATCGTCAGATGAGGTGATCACAAAACGATTACTTGATTGGAGACATGTCACGGCGGATTGATGCTTGTTAGGGCCTGTAAAGTTTTAAATAAATAATTAATACAAAAGATTAAAATTATATTTCATTTAAACGATAGTGTGATTGTGTACGCTTTATGCTTACAGGTAAAGAATTCCAAAATCGAGCTGCTGCTGTTGCAAATCTCTATCGATTTAGTGTAAGAAAAATGAACATAGCACTAAATAGCAAAGCGTCTACGGATTGAACAGCAAACGGTAGCAATGTGACACATATATGAGTATTCTGACGGATTTTAATTAGGAGCCACAAGTTTTATTCGAAAATCGGAAATGCTTTTATACTTCTTAAGTTTTCATATCAACTGAATAGAAATCTCTTGAAAATGCTCAAGTTTATTTAGTTACTTCTCCCTAACGGGGAGGGGGTTCCTAACTTAAAGGTATCAGTATAATCGAGAATAGGTAGAAGGACTTAAATAAGAATAGAGAAAGTAAAAGGTACTTGTTACATGGCAAGGGTTAAGGATTAATGATGTGTTATAAAGCATATAATTTTTCAATATAAAACAAAAAAATTACTTTTGAACAAAAATTATATTGAGAGAGCAGTAAATAATAATTTGCGACGTTTGAAACATTTACATACATAATATATGGACAAGTTTTCACTAATAATACATACCCGATAATGTGTGTAAGCAATGACCTGTTGTGATGTCCCATACTTTGACAGTGGAATCAGCATTTCCGGATACTAATATATTAGAATGCAGCTCCATCCCGGAGGTAAGTGACTGGTGTCCTGTCAGGGTGTGCTTCAATTGTCCAGATTCCACGTCCCAGACACGGATTGACGTGTCCAGAGAACCACTCACAACGTGTACACCATCAAACTAGAAACAAAATGAAATTGGACTCCAATATACTTGCATTATATTTAATAATAGACAGAATGATTAACATAGTTATAAAGAATATTTAAATTAATCTCTTATACCTTACAACATAGATATGTATAATTTAGACTTTAAAATCAATACATTGACAGAAGGGGAGTTTCTACACACATTAATAGTGGAAGATCTGAACTTAGATCTTTACCCATCTGTCATTGAAAACAGATTTTTAGCTGACAACCCTACATTAATGTATTCGCAATTGTCTTTTGATTTTGTCTTTACTACAAATATAAATACATAAACAATAATCAAATAAACGTTTATATGTCTGTTTATATCTTTTATGATACACACAGGCGCAGGGCCGTGTGTTGTAGAACTGCATCTGTCAAATATACTAAGCACTGTCACAGTACACTATAACTCACTTGCAAGCTATACACTCTATTGGTGTGTCCGGCGAGAGTATGGAGACATTCTCCAGTTTCGGGATTCCATACTTTGACGAAGTAATCGTAGGCTCCGGAGACGACCATTTTACCATCGTACTGAACACATCGAACCGCTGCCAAGTGACCGACTAGTACGCGGAGACATCTGCCGTCTGGGATCGACCAAACACGTAGGGTCGCGTCGCGGGACCCGGAAACAACTCTGAAAAAATTATTAATAATTATAAAACATAATATATCTAAAGTTCATTATATAAACAGGCATTCCAACACAAAAATATTATTTTATCGCTTTAGTAAAATAAGATTCATTAGTTCTGTCAAAAATACTAACAATATGGTACAATTTTTGAAGTGAAACTTCTTTAGGCGCGCGATCGTAAAATTTTTAAGATGTGCGACGTTTTAATGTGTAGCGTTTATTAATTTTGATACCGTCTACTTCGTCCGGTACAGGCGTCACCCGCCTCGTGTCCTGCTTCACCATAGTTCACAATTCGTTTTAATTATTATTATTTTTTAAATTAGTTTGCCAAAAAAGTTTCACTTCTGACATGTGTACTTTGTACGCACGCGCTTTTTATAGTCCCTTTATGAAATATAAATTAAACAGGAAGATAAATATAAAATAGGCAATTTATTCTTCATGTAAACACTAGCAAATATTAAATAAAAACTGGAATAATTTGACGACTATGTCTAGTAAAACAGAATAAATATGCATTTGCGTAACGCCTTACATAAAATATTAACAAATATAAATAACCAGCAATACATATCTTAAGTATATACAAATATACAATAATACAATGGAAAAAAACCACATAGCGAGGTAGATATTTTGAGTAGAATTTAAAAAAACGGCAAAAAATGTTTACCCCTGCCCACCCAATGGAATGCAACCTTTACATTAATTACAATATATAATATAACGATAATTAACACCTTACACAATATAATTATTAACAACTATAAATATAGCTTGCGTCACAAAAGGTATTATATAATGTATGCTAAGTACCTGGTTGACCGAGCCTAGCTTGGTATTTTTTTTTTGTTTTTTTCTCGGTATTTTTATATTTTATTTTTATTTAAATAAAAAATTAAGAGTGAAATTAGAAAAAAATAATAGATTGAAGACGGATTTGAACCGTGGTCTCATCGGTTGATCCAGCGACCGATGTTCCACCGAGACATTATAACTTAATTGAAGATTGCATTTACCTTCTTATATATAAATACAAGAATTGATCGTTTAATAGTATAAGATATAAAAAGCTGTAGTTTGTAAGACTGAAAGTGCTAATCTAAGAACTACTGGTTTAAATCAAAAACGTTTAAATGTTGGATAACCCAGTTATCGAGAAAGGCTATAAACATCACATCATCATAACATATAGGATATTGTAAAAATTTCTACACTATACTAATATTATAAAGCTGATGAGTTTGTTTGTTTGTTCGAACGCGCTAATCTCAGGAACTACTGGTTCGATTTCAAAAATTCTTTCAGTGTTAGATAGCCAGTTTATCGAGGAAGGCTGTAATTTATCATCACGCTAAGACCAATAGGAGCGGAGCACCAATGAAGATTATTCCTTTTTAGTTTGGTTTATTTATAAAAGCGTGTATTTTTAGTTTTTTTTTTTACTATTATTTTGTTTAAAGGTTTGTAACTCGACTTATATCGCAACACAGGAGGCACACGTATGTATAGTATCCATTTATCTTCAAAAACTTTCGCATTTAAATTAGTACAGCTAACTAAAAGTCATTTACAACACCATATATTTATTGCAAGCATAAACACAAATAAAAAAATTCTTCAAAATGAAGTGATCATTAAGGATCACACATACAAAACAATTACATAAAGATATTTTGAACTACAGTTTAAAATAAAGGATTTAAGTAAATACTGTTTTTTTTTTATATATAAAAATAAACATTGATAAAAACAAGCAGAAAAATAAACTTCTTACAAATTATTTGTGAAGCATAATATCTCTTACGTTTTAATCTTATATATAAAATTATCGTGTCACAATGTTAGTTACAATACTCCTCCGAAACGGCTGGACCGATTTTTATTAAATGTTGTGTGCATATCGGGTAGTGAGAGAATCGGCCAACATAATTATATTTTTCATACCCTTAAGTTATATCGGCGCGGGGGGGGATTAATTAATAAATAATTCAGTTAATATATTAATAAATAATTATCGCAAAGCAATATTACATAATTATATGTTACAACTTCTTTTATTTTTCCTTCTTTAAGATACGGATACACATTCTTCTGTTGCTAAAAAAAAAACAACTTAATGCCTGTGTTAGCAACAGTCAACTGATATAGCTACAATCCAGACTCGGGAAGTGAATCATTGTAGCAGAAAACAGGACTACTGCAGAATTGCTAAATACGCTAGCAAAAAAATATATATCTACACAGTTTCCACTAATAATAAGCTTATTGTTAATATATAAGCGCTACAGCTGTACAATTTGAGTAAAAAACCATTTAAAAATAATGCAATATTCATAACAATAAATGAACATAAAACAAATCAATGATATATTCAGATCAGACATTTCAATAGAAATATTGAAGAGAATAAAACTTGCAAAAGTATTATTTAAACAAATTCGCAAGTAGAAAAACAACAAGCTAGTCTTCTTATCATTTCGCTCTTGTCTTGAATTCGCATAGCTCAATGTTAAGTATTGGTGAGAAATTGTATAAATTTATATAACTTTGACGACTTTGTAATTGTAATAATTTACCATAAAAATTATATCGTCAATATTCAGAAATGTAATCTGCAAAGTTATATTTATTCTTTTAGCTCTGACTTTTATATTGAAATCATTTCATTTCGCATTGAAAACATTAAAAAAAATTACCATTTTTGCTTATAGATTACAAGTACAACAAACAAACAAGTATGAAAATTATAAAAAAAATTAACTGCTAAGCAAAAAAAAAGTAATTATGCATCAACATATATTGAATATTTATGTTGGTACCTAACTCTTCTTATGGTATAGACCGGCTAATCTTCTAGATAATAAAAGAATAATAAATTGGTCGTGTATCCGCTGATAAACTGTCACGCAGTTTTTCGGGTAAAGAAATTGTAAAGTATGTGGTCCAATAAAGAATTTACTATTATTGTTGTTGTTGTTTCCTCACCTCTTTTGATGCAAATGCATACAGCGTACAGTCGATGTGTGCCCGGCGAGAACTTTAAGGCACTGTCCGGTCTTCGCGTTCCACACACGTAGCGTGCGGTCAGTAGAGCCGCTGATGACCAGATCGCCGACCATTTGCGATGACCACACGCCACCAGAGTGACCCACTAGTGTACGTAGACACTGAAATATTATAAATATATCATTTAGAAAATCATTTTGATTGATTACTTTGGAATAAGATGGACAGGCTCTTCTGTCTGGAAGACTTGAACTTTAAGCTCCATACTGTTTGTTTCACTTTACACAATCTGTAACAAACCCTCATGATTTTGTTTCTGTTCGCAAAGACTCATGACAATTTCCTTTACGAGGGCCAGACAAAATTAAACAAAGGCACTCCGAGTACCCTGAACTATTACGATGATACTTGAATATTTATATATAAAAAAAAGCGAGGCGTAATAGAAAAAAAAAAACTAAATTCTTTTTTAATTTTTTTATAAATATTCATATAAATAAATATATTAAATCCAGACTCGGGAAGGGAATCGAACCCACAATCCTAGCAAGGGCTACTGCAAACTTGCTAAATACGCTAGCTAATAATTATAAAAAACATAATAACTTAATAAAAGGTAAGTGTTACCTTCCCAGTGATAGCTGACCAAACTTTCAGCGTGGTATCATCACTGCCGCTGAGAATCCTGTTTCCGTAGAACTGGAGGCAAGTTATCACGTGCTCATCGTGACCACGCATCACTATGGGATTGTTGACTGGCTTGTGTAGCCAATTGTCCTGTATAAGAGACTGACGCATATAGGCCGCTTTCCATGGACTGACACATCTTGGCAGCGATCGAGGCATTTTCTTCAGAGTCGTTAGACCTATGCGACGGCACTGTTCTTTCCATAGGAGGTTATCGTCGGCCAAGAATCTGGTAATGAGAAATATAATAAATAATAAATAAATAAATATCTACACAATACACACACGGTCGCCTGTTCCTAAAGTAAGCAACTTAATGCTTGTGTTATAGGTAACAGAAGACTGGTCTTGCTACATTTTTTTTTTTCGATAAACATTCTTATAAATAATACATATATAAATATATGTATATTACACCCAGACTCGGGGTGGGAATCGAACCCCCAACCCCCGGAGCATGCTCAGGCAGGGTCACTACAAACTGCGCCAACGGGTTTATACACAGATCACCCCCAATAGATTCCGCATTGAAGGCGACATGTGTTCACCACACATAGGTGCATTTGCACTGATGTAATCTACGCGCTCAAATTTACTAATTAGTGACAACCAGACATTAGACCTGTGACGACGTATATGTTTCCGTATTTTACAAATATAAAAAAATCGTTTTTGTTTATAACAAATTAAACCTGTGCTATTAAATGGAGAGGGAAAACTTTAAGGAGCTCAAGGTTTAAAAATAATGGTATAATATTTCACAGATAAGTTAATAAATGTTTATTATTATAAAACAATTAGCCATGTGGAGCTCAAGTTATAATGGATGTTAGAAGTAAATCACAAAAGGCGTGCCTTACTCGCATTGATGTCTTTTTGAAAAGTCTCTTTTACTCATTAGCGTTTATGCTATATTTGTCTTCGTCTTACAAAAATAATAGCGTTGGGACTTGTGAACGTTTAACCTTTATCGAATAGTATCGATGTTTTCAAAATATCAAGTACAATTTGAAATTAAATTAATGTAAATAAATACTTTTTTTTAAAACTAAATATAATTTTTAAATGAGAATTTGTTTCGCTTCTGAGTGTCAAATATTTTTAAATAAATATAATCTACATTAGCAAGTTGACTATAAATTATTCTATTCACAAAGGTTTTTTTATAATTAATTGTGGTATTTCATGTAACTTTTTTTAAATTACATAGTATAATTATTACTTTTATTAAAACAATACTTTAAATATAGAATAATTAATTATTGGGATGACATTGTGATTAAATATGTACGTAGTTTTGTAAAAATGTTATTAGGTTATTATCGATATACACTTATATGTATTTAATATACACGTAAGTGTAAAAAGATGTATAATAATCAAGGCTATTTTATTGTTGTTTAAAAAATGTTGTGGTTTAATTTCTAATCCTTTATTATTGAACATTTATGTTATGACAAATAAAAAAGAAGCTAGAAAGTTGCAATCACATATTTTACTTAGCGAACATTAATATTAATATATATCGACAATTAAATATCGACATGTCCCATCATTACGACAAAGGGCGACCTTGAAATAGCCAATCATATTGCACTAGCTGTACCCCGCGTAACCCGCACGTTCCGCCAACTTTGGTGAAATCGAAACGGAACAAAATGTTCAACATGCGGTATCTATAGGGGGTGATCTGTGGGTTTATATTAATACAGAAGAAACTATACAGATAGAATATAAATAAATAATATACTGTTCATATTGAAGTTAGCTAAAATTCCTTGAAAAGCGTATAAAACTGTATAATTAAAAACAAAACCATTAAGAAAAGCGTATAAAAAAAAAAGATAAAAAACCAAGATCAATCTTGCATCTTGAGGTTGTGAATTGGCAATCAAGGTTCTAGAAGGACCAATATTTTTTTTATCCATAACATTCTTACCTCCAGTAACGGCACGTTTGTGCAGCTCGCAACAAATCCTTCGGCTGCAAGTATCCCAATACGGTGAGTGCGAGTTCCTTTGGCAGGAGGGATATAAAGTCCCTCTGGAATAGTGGCTCGATCGCCTTCATCATGTAGCGGACGTGACTGGCTGCACAGCGGTTGATGAGAGCGTCAATAGCTTGGATCTTTTCGCCGTTGGACCACGATTGAAACCTATAAAAAATATAATAATAATAAATTGTTGACAAAACTTAATACTATTAAACAGCGTTCTGAAACCGACTCATCATACCTAACATTAAAAACGTATTAGAATCGAAATAAATATAACGTTGACGTGTCATTAGTAGAGAAGCACGTAATAACCGTTAGTTGAATTGTTTTTATTACATTTACAAATATAAATGGGTCGATCAACTATTCTTTGTACATCTTTTAAGGATTTTAAAAACAGTAAATAAAATACAAGGCGAATTTCTTTTACATTTTCTTTCCACTTTATTAGAATATTTACTAATCATCTTCTGATGTTCATTGATATGTTTAGGATTACTGTGGCCATCTTTGTTTTTATTTTGGAACTTTCAAAGGCCGTAACTTAGTGGACAAAAGTTTTGAAAACAGATTGGGGACACAGTTTGTTTTTTTTTTTATAGTAAAAGTAAACATTAAAAAACTGGAAACCATGTAAATGGGTTTGGAAAGTATTATATAGATTGTGATAAAAAATGTCAATTAATGCGTTTTCATACAATATTTTAAATTAATGCGTCAATGAATAACTGAACTAGTCATGAGGACAGCAATTATTTGTATGGGAACGAGATCTTGTCAACTAAAAAAAAATAATTGAATCATGATAATGAAATGCCGTTTAATATCAATGCTGTGTATTCTAAAAACTGTTTATGATATGAAATTTGGTAAATGATATGTTTTGTGAGTCATACATATATATTTACTGTATGGACAATGTTTTTACAAAGAATAGTTGGTTGATCCAAATTCACATTTATTTGAAATTATTGTAAAACAGTACCTAAGTCTGGCGATGAAATAAAAGTAATAGATATTCGACAGATATTCGCCTATAAATAAGGTTAGAGGAATTAGGTTAGTAGAACTGCTAGAATATTCTATAGTTTGCAAAAATATATGATCATTCTAAACAATCGCAGATTTTAAAAAGAATTTGATATAAATCAAATATATGAGAAACGTGCATCGTGCAGTTGTGCATATTTAAGAGGTTTTTTTTGTCTGATTTAATTTATGTAGAAACTAATATAGTTGTATATATCAGCAATTATATTTTGGAAACAAGTCCTTTATATTTGGTGCATCCCAAATTTTTAATAAATTAAGTAATAATAATAATAATAATTTACTCTTTATTGTACACAAAGAAGAAATTTACAAGGCAATACACAAAAATAAATGTACAACAGGCGGTCTTATCGCTAAACAGCGATCTCTTCCAGACAACCAGCGTAAAAGTAAACATTAAAAAACATTAAAAACTATCATGTAAGTACTAAATTGAAAATAAAAATTAAGAAAAAAATAATATCCTAATTTCTTCATTAACGACCTTATGACATAATGTGGATCATTGTTAAAAATATAAAATTGATAATGACGTCGCGTTGGCGCAGCGGTCACAGCACTGGATTGCGATTGGCTGTTGCGCGGGCGGTTGCGGGTTCGATCCCCGCACACGACAACATTTGTATTGGCCATACAGATGTTTGCCGTGGTCTGGGTGTTTGTGCAGTCCTTGTGGGTCTCCCCACCGTGCCCCGGAGAGCACGTTAAGCCGTCGGTCCCGGTTGCTATCATGTACACCTGATAGCGATCGTTACTCATAGTAGGGAATATAATTATATTTGGGTTGTCTGGAAGAAATGGCTAAATAGCCATAAGTCCGCCCACTGTACTTCATAATGCAACCGTGCAAAAATACAAACTATCCAATTTTTTCAATTTTATCCCATTTCCAAAGGGACTTAAAATCGTTAAATAATAGAAATACCTATAATTATCGTAATGTATTTTGTTATATGAGTATTTATATTGCCTTGTACAATTATAAAATATGGATGGATCATAAAATTCGTTTGGTAATTCCATGCGGTTTGACCATTTTTAATGATGATGTCGGAGTTAAGTGTTTTATTGTGAACGTCAATTGAGTAGCTCATATTATATATATATATATATATATATATATATATATATATATATATATATATTTATATACTATTGATGGGTGCCAAGAATAAAATCGTATCCGAGAAATTGCTATTAATTGAACGAAGAAATGAACTCTAGGAAATCATCTCATCTCATCAAAATGTAAAATAAAAAAATTGCGTGCGTGCTGTTATCAATGTTATTTGTACCCTTATTCGCTTACCACGCATTCACTCATACCTTTCCCGCTGACTCAGATATTCATATCTCACAACAGATAATCCCAACCATAAAACCAGTCTGGATCCAGCATCCATCCCAGGCGGCTGTCTTAATCTTAAATTAATTTTTTATTTCTAAATCCTTTTTTTAAACTTGATTACGTCGAGTAGTAAAGGGATTTAAAAAAAAGAGTCCCCGGTCGTCTCTGAATCCAAATACAAAAAACCGACGCGTGTGTCTGTGAGTGAGTGTGTAAAACCAGCTTAAGTCTGAAGAGCCTATTGCTCTGCGTGCTGCTAGCACTGTAGCCGGCCCTCACCAGCAACGTCAAGGTCACGTCGACGCTAAGGCCCAAGATTCATCACCACAGCTCCCGACGACGAGTTCTGCGAAATGTTCGTTCTTATCGCACTAGCCGCATTCCAGTAAGTCAAATTATTATTTAGTTGGTGCTATCATTCGAGTGTAAATAAGCATACTAAGTTTTATCCGTGTATTTACTCGTAATAATTTCTTTTAAATTTAAAATTTTGTACTATTTATATTTATTGTTTTAAATGTATTTTGTGTAAAATAGTGGAAAGATCTACCAGTCTGAAGTCTGAAGCCTGAAATTGCCGTAACCGATACCGAGGAGGAGAGTCAAAACCCTTGTCTTCCCCCTCAAGGACCTTCAACCAGGTCAATTTTAAAACGCAAAGCCAACGTAAGTGGAGTGCCGTAAGGCATGAAAATTGTAAAATCTCGGAATCCAGAGCCAGTCAATGAATATTTATATAAACTTTGAAAATCTGTTTTTCATAGGATATAGGAAAATGTTAAAAAATATATTTTGTGAGATCTCAATTTTTTAATTTTTTTCTATTTAATTATTATCTAATATTGCGTAACTTGACGGTATTTTCGTCACCCTACGTTGTATACCTCATAACTTTTTACTGGGAGGACCGATTTCAATTATTCTTTTTTTAATCGAAAGGGGATGCTTGTTGTATGGTTCCATTTAAATATAATTGATATTTAACCATTAATGGTGACCAAACCGAGATTTGACAAGTACTTTGTGAGTTATATCTAATATTGCGTATTTATTTGACGCGTACGCAATAAGCAATATTAGATATAATTCACAAAGTACTTGTCAAATCTCGATTATATTTAAATGGGATCATATGACAAGCATCCTCTTTCGATTAAAAAAAGATTCATCGAAATCAGTCCTCCCAGTAAAAAGTTATGAGGTATAATACAACGTAGGGTGACGAAAATGCCGTCAAGTTACGCAATATTAGATAACAATTAAATAGAAAAAAATTAAAAAATTGTGATCGCACAAAATATTTTTTTTTACATTTTTCTATATACTATTAAAACACATTTTCAAAGTTTATATAAATATTCATTGATTGACCCTGGATTCCGAGGTATAAATCTTACGGCACTCCACTAGTAGCGAAACCAGAAATCTGTACTTTAATGACTTTGTAATTAATTAAAGTATTGTTCAATCCGATATTAATATAATCACAGATTCTTGTTATACTTATGATAAGTTTAAAATAATTAAAAGTAATGAGTCTCCTTTGAAATTACAAAATATTGATTTAGATATATTCACACTAGAAACAAATTCAAAGTTTAAAAGTATATCAGATCAAGCAGATTCAATTTCAAATCAACATCAAATTATTAAATACGAGACCAATTACTCAATTTTATTAATTGTATAAACATGACTGTATTGTCTTCTTATTTTGTATTTGTAAAACTATTTTTCTCAATAAATCAAACAGCCGTCTAACCTACATACTTCCTAAGTCCACTCGAAATATTCCTTCTTTTAAAAGTCTTTGCGAATCTCATCCTTCTGAACAAAATCAATAAAGTGCTAAAGAATCAATTCCTCTGAAAATCCAATGATGAATGAAAAACCAATCAGACGCAGAAGACATTCCTTCTCCAAGTATCCTTCGTAATTTCTAATTACTTTCAACTCCAATTTATTTCCTAAACATCGGAATTTCACCTCCGATGTTTCGCCTACCCCTGGGAGGTGTTATAAATGTTATTTGTGCCCTTTTTCGCACTCATACCTTTCCCGATGACTCTGATATTCCTAGCTCACAACAGATAATCCCAACCATAAAACCAGTCTGGATCCATCATCCATCCCAGGCGGGTCTTAATCTTAAATTAAATTTTATTTCTAAATCCTTTTTTTAAACTTGATTACGTCGAGGCTCGTAACAGTACGAAGTACACATGTCAGAAGTGAAACTTCTTTGGCAAACTAATTGAAAAAGTAGGCGGTATCATAATTAATAAACTAATTGAAAAAAAAACAACGTCACGCGGTGTTCCCAGGTCACCCATTTATGTACTGACGCGTTACCCGTTGCCGCGTCGCCTTTCTCTCAAATTTTACCACTCATGTGCCTAGAGAAGTTTCACTTCAAAAATTTATGTCTTTCATTTTTCTTCTAAAAGCCTTCTAGGAGTCGATGTAGGCTTAATTTATTATGTATAAAATCCTAGAACACGTTGCTGTTTTCTTGATTTAAAATTTATAACTCCAATCGACAAAACCTTCTAACTAAAATGACCAAACACAGTTAAAAACATTGTTAGGAATTATTATTATTAACAGTCTCTTGTTTGCAGCGTTGACGACAAGCGGCAAAACAAGACCACGATTTAAATGCGCACAAATTTAAATAACAAAAATTTACCAAGTCTGAATGGAGGATATATATACATAAATTATTAACAAGTCGAATTTGTACCAACAGGATGTACGTAGTAAAATCTGTTTAGATACATCGAAATAATAATATAATATAATCTCCTGGTTGAACCATTTAACTGATTTTAGGTGGAATAGATAGAGATAAATAATAATTTGTATTGGCCATACAGATGTTTGCCGTATTCTGGATGTTTGTGCAGTCCTTGTGGGTCTCCCCACCGTGCCTCGGAGAACACGTTAAGCCGTCGGTCCCGGTTGTTATCATGTACACCTTATAGCGATCGTTACTCATAGTAGGGAAAATATCCGCCAACCCGCATTAGAGCAGCGTGGTGGATTAAGCTCAGATCCTTTTCCTACATGGGGAAAGAGGCCTATGGCCAACAGTAGGATATTACAAGCTGAAGCATGGGTCGAATGGAATTACTAAGACGATTTATAAATGCGTTATTTTCTTCGGATAAAAACATCTGTGCCTTGTGGTGTCATATTCTCAAAATTTCTTGTACAGACAGGGATTGGCCATTAATAAAATAAGACCGAATTGGCACTTTATTTAGTTTGAATATTGCGATTTTCTTTAATATATTTTTAAAATGTGGAATGAAGTATTAAATAAATAATCTGTAACGTGAACTAGTTTCTACTTAATAGTTTCTACTTAATAGCGGTTCCCATGTGGAATAAAAATCTATTGAAAAACAAACAAAGAATTTCAATTTCATAAATGTTCCAACGAGTTCCATGTTGATGTTTCAAAATGTGATATGTCACAAACAGTGATTATATACTTTATGGTCTAAGAGACGTGGAAGAGCGACCTTCACCGATCTGATAACTCGATGAGACATATTTTTTATCAAATATAATTTATAAACAAATATGCCTATGATAACTTGCTTATCGAAAAGTGGTCAAGGCTAATTTTTTTTTAGTTTTTTTTTTAGTTTTGCAGGCAAGCCTATATGATTGGTTTCGTAACTACAATATCTTACCTATGATATCAATTTTGATTCGAACAGATCGATGTAGTATTGAATATAGGTATATGTTGACCTACCTGTTCACATCTATTTGCCAGGTAGCCATGACCAAACATAAGTAGGCAAGCCTACCTAGGCAATAGGCATATTCTGTATGTTAAAAACTATCAATTGATATAAAACTCATTCAGTTATCATATGAGTGAAGGTGATGAAAAAAAAATTAATTAAAATTAATTAAATTAAAAATAGCCTTGACCACTTTTCGATAGGCAAGTTATCATAGGCATATTTGTTTATAAATTATATTTGATAAAAAATATGTCTCATCGAGTTATCAGATCGGTGAAGGTCGATGTTCCACGTCTCCCCTACTATTAGCTTCAGACAGTAAATAATTTATAACTGTTATTAAATCGTTCGAAGGATATGTAAGTCGATTTTCAGTTAAGTTTCCGTAACATGAGATGATAGTGTTTAAAGCATCGACGATTCTTAACGCTCGTGTGAACACTACAGACGTTACCGTAGCGGAGATAAATTTGTGCTTCCACATCACTAGTTTTGAGACGATTTTACATAAAATGTTTGCCTATACATTTTAAATATATCGCAAAGATCCGATCCGTATCAAAATAATTTACACGTCAAATAAATAATAAATAAATAACAACTAAATAACAATACACACACGGTCGTCTGTTCCTAAAGTAAGCAACTTAATGCTTGTGTTATAGATAACAGCCGACTGGTATAGCTACATATTTTTTTTTTCGATAAACATACTTATAAATAATACATATATAAATATATAAATAAATATGTATATTACACCGACTCGGGGTGGGAATCGAACCCACAACCCCCGGAGCAGAAAGCAGGGTCACTACAAACTGCGCCAACGGGCTAGTCATTAAACATCGAAAATACATTCCGATTCCAATTGTTCCGTTAATAGAAAAAAATTCTTGTGAAAAGATGCAATTATTTTATGTATTCTAATATTAAAAAGAAATTGATTGTGAAAGATTCAATTGGAAATGATTTTTGTTTTTATTCTTTAAACTATGGCTTTGAACTTTTTGATATTTTTCACCAGTTAGAAAAACATTGCCGAGAAGTCACATACGAGAAGAAGAGAGGTAATTAGGAGTAGAGAGTAAAATTAAAAGACTACATCACACATTAGGATATTTAAAAGATTTACCTGTTAAGCCACTGCTTTAGTTCAGGTGGCCCTTGCACGTTGTTATTCTGCATCGACATATTGTGAAGGTTGGGCCACTCTGTACCAGTTCCAGTTACTACGCTACCGTCTGGACAGAATTTCTTAGCCGATTGTGGCCGAGGCGGCTCGTAGCGTCTTTTCCTCTGAAATAACAATATAATTCACATGATCGAACGATGCACGTTTTTCTCTCATATTGTTCTATTTATATATCGTATGCGGGTACATTATGTAATTAAAAACTCGATTTTGTGACAGGATGAATTTAACGTGAATAAAATATTTGGTCTTAGCCATCACTACTATGTAGTTCTTTCAGCTATGCGGAGTTGTCTTTGGAAAATATATTTTAAAACATTTGTAGTAAAAGAACAATACTAATAGTTATCCTAAATAAGTGAAATATGTAAACGCTCAGAGACGGACGTATCGCTATTCTCAACATATTGTTTTAGAGCATGAGCATTAGTTGCTGAATAAATAACTAAGTTAACCGTGCTTTCTATAGCATTGGTAAAATGTTCAACTCAATAATAAAAGGAACAAATATAAAGAAAGATAATATATACACATAAACGTTGATCACACCTCACTTACATTTTTCATTTATGCTGTAAACGTTGGTACTAAAACACAAACTCGGTATTAAAAAGTTATATATATATTCAACTATCAATTCGTTTAACTGTTATTTTGTTTTATATATATTACATAACATTAATTATTGTATGAGAACATAATCGAACGTAACGAGGGAATTATAGTTTTATATGAATTCCTCAGAGGATCAATAGCATTGAGATCGTAGCCACGTAACTTTAATGACATACGAATAATAATTATTTCGACTAAACGATTTCTATTTCTTTGTATTATAATTAAATTGTAAGCCATATATAATTTATTATTAAAATTTTCTACTTTAATATGTAGAATAAAAGTAATTTAAGGTAGGTTAAGCTGGACTTTTGATTATTCACTTATAATGTTGTTCAAATATTTGATTTTGACAGTTAGAGAAATATTTGTAACAAAAATTAAAAGCCACTATTCCGTAACCTTATAATTATATAGTTTCTTTAAGTTCGAAGTATCGATCAGATTTGAAGTTATTTTCGATTTGCGCTGCCTTTATATCGTGGATATAACGCGAAAAACAAACCCAGCTGAATTATTAATGATCTTATCAATTTATACAGTCACAATACACATAAAAGATATTGCAATGAACATCGTCGAAGTATATACTTTTCGTGACTGTTTTAACTAATTCTAACTTAATTCTAAAATTCAAAATAAAGGGAAGTAAGTTTTTTTCTCAACAAGTTAAAATTTAAAAAAAAAACGTGAGATAAAAGTTATTTTTTTCTGGTGGTCTTTTAACTTATCTGTCCTAGAGGTTGACAATAGAAAGTGACAGATAATATCTACTAAATGGTAGTAAATCCGAAAAAACATATCAGAAACATATTGTCTGTTGGATATCAACATTTATATTTATCAGCAACCAATAAAATTGGCAATAATACCGATTATTAATAATAGGTGATAAATAAAAGTTACATACCCAAAGTCTATCATCGTGCTCTGGATCTTCCTCCTCGTCATCGTCCTGTAAAACACAGAACATTATATAAAATAATTGAATCAAATTTACAATCTGAAGCGCTCAGCGGCAGGAGTTTTACAAAAAAGTTTACAGGAAATAAAAGCTGCGAATTTTATTTACTACAAAGCAAAGCTATTTAGACCTTTTGGTATAAATAGCTTTTGCCCTTTTTGGGGTCGGAAATTTAGTGCGAGGTTGACCAAAAAAACGGCTTTATTTACTGGCCTATATAATCTTATATCACTACATATTATAAAACAAAGTCTCTTCCCACTATATGTCTGTCTGTATATATGCTTAGATCTTTATAACTACGTAACAGATTTTGATGCGGTTTTCTTTAATAAATAGAGTGATTCCAGAGGAAGGTTTATATGTATAATACATGCATAATATAGTAGAGGAACACTGATAGTAATAACGTTAGACGTAAATAAACACATTTTTTGCGCTTAGATTGCAAATACTTTATATTTTATATTTAGTATCAGCATTGCACCCGTGCGAAGCCGGAGCGGGTCGCTAGTTTATATAATTAAAATTAATGTTGCCAAGCGCATAACTCGAGAATGGGTCGACCAATTCGGCTAATTTATTTTTGTATGTTCCTTAAAAATCCCACGGAAGGTTTTTATACAATAAAAAAAAAAACATAGACAGAACGAAGTCTGTCCAGGCAGCTAGTTAGCAATAACTATTCTGAGATCCACCGACTAAAACTTTACCACACTTGTGTCCGTGGCGCTTGCACTAACTAGTGCCAACATATTGGGGACTGAAAATAAGCAACAGATTACATGACAAGAACAACAAATGTGATAAATCTTCTGTTTTACATACAAATTATAAATAGAGTAAATATATAATTAATATTAAAGATTTATTTACTTATCACGATATAAAGGTGAATAGCCAGGGCCGGATCTACCATATGGCTTTTTGGGCTTAAGCCCAGGGCCCCGTGGATTCAAGGGGCCCCCAGCTAAGTCAAGTCAAAGTCAAAAATAGACGACAATGCGAAGAATCAATAATTTTATTAAATTAAACATATTGTATGGTTTGCAGCCCTGCGAATCCTACGATTAATCAAACCCATTCAATTAATTTAATTCAAGCCTACGTTCAGGTGTTGGTATTTCGAACTGACAGTTAAAATGTTCGGCTGCCATTTCACTGGACGCCCTGAACACCCTAAGGTCTCTCTCCACGGAGGCGGTGGCCAGTGGAGACGTACTACTGGCCATCTCGTTGGATATGGCAAAATGACCTTCAAAAGCATTCCCGTGGAGACAATATTGGAGGCACTAAAGTACTATAAAGTGCCTCCCTATCTCCAAAATCTGTTGGAGGCGTACCTCTGTGAGAGAGAGGTCCACCGGGAGGGAGGCGACGGTCGATTGTATCGACATCACGTTGAGTTCGACGTTCCACAGGGTTCCGTGCTTGGCCCTACCCTTTGGAACGTTGGCTTCGACTGGCTGCTACGGATGCCTCTACCACCCGGGTTGAGCGTGATATGTTACGCAGATTACACGCTGCTGACGGCCCGTGGTAGAAGCTTCGAAGAGTTAGCCCGCCTAGCGCGAGTCGGTGCATCGATCGCAGTCGTTCGCACCGAGATGCTGGATCTGAGAGTCTCCATATCTAAAACGGAGGCTCTTCTTTTTCATGGCCCACTCAGAGCCCCCACCCCCTCTGTTCTGTGATGAACTGATGGAAGAGGAGGACATGGAGTCCCCAGCGGCAGGCTCAGCGACGGTGGACGCTATACGTCCCCATCTTAGTCGCTGGGTCAAAAGGCGGCACGGGGTGCTGACTGCTGACCTTTCGGCTAACGCAGCTACTTACCGGTCACGGATGCTTCGGTAAGTACCTGCATCAAATCGGAAGGAGCAAAGCTACCCCTGTTTGTCATGAGCGGCGCTCTGATAGATACGGTGCGCCATACTCTAGAGGAATGCACTGCTTGGGGACCCCAGCGTCAGGCCCTAGTGACTATTGTAGGCGGAGATCTCTCGTTGTGGAGCATCGTCCACTCCATGCTCGCCAGCGAGAGGTGCTGGTCGGCGGTGGCCTCCTTCTGTGAAGAGGTCATGGCGCTGAAGGAGGCTGCGGACCGTCAGCGCGAAGCGAACGCCGATGCTGATGCGTTACGCAGGAGGCGACCAGCGGGAAGGAGACGCCGCCACGCACTCCTTCACCCTACGCAACAGAGCTGATGTCCTACTTATCCCTTCTCTCTATAAGCGAAGGCGGCCTTCACAGGCGGGCCTACCGTCGGGGCGTAACGGTGCATGCGTTAGTGATCTTGTGGCGCCCCACAATGACGTTGAGGGCACCGCTGGGTTTTAGTGGGTAGTCCGTGCGCTTTTTTGACCGCACCAGGAGCCCCACACTCTCGTCGGGGTCTAGTGCGAAAATGAATTTCCAGCAACCAAAAAACAAAAAAGGGCCCCCAATTAGTATTAGCCCAGGGCCCCCTGACCTCACGGTCCGGCCCTGTGAATAGCCATCTAGTGAAACTTATTTCAACTAAATTAGGCATACTTAAACATACATTTCTAATATGTTTCGGCAATTGTATATCCAAAATAACATTTGGTAAATGTAAATTTCAACTTATATAATAATTCTTTAATGTTAGAACTATTTCATATTTGCCGTACTTCAAATTCGTCTTTTAGTTATTTGCAGTATTGTGTATATATTGTAATGTAATGGAACTGTATTATACAGATCATAGTAATTACTGTTCAAATAAACGATATAGTTCCGTTATTAAAAGAACTAAACGGTGTAGTAATGGTCGTGATGAATAAATGAGCGATTCACACTCGACGCCCTTCAGTAGGATGTCCTGTATGAGGGATCCGATAATACACTACACCGCATGAAGACTATTATCAATCTATGAAACTAACGTAGTTTATTTATACTAATATATAAAGCTGAAGAGTTTGTTTGTTTGGTTGTTTGTTTGTTTGTTTGTTTGAACGCGGTAATCTCTGGAACTACTGGGCCGATTTAAAAAATTCTTTCAGTGTTAGATAGCCCATTTATCGAGGAAGGCTATAGGCTATGTATCATCACGCTAAGACCAATAGGAGCGGAGTCCACGCCGACGAAGTCGCGCGCAGAAGCTAGTTTATTACTATTATGGAACTATGAAACTAACGTAGTTTATTCATTATAAATAAAATATTAGAAACGCTTCGATAATAGACATGACGAGTGACGACAGTACCTATCAAAAAATCGTCAATTTAATGATTTTAGGGGAACACTCATATTAAAAACATCCAAAATACTGGTTTAGTTTTATGTAATATAATAAGATTATTGTGATTTTCAATAAAATAAAACATTAAAATACTGCAATCGGCCATTTTGATTGAAACACAAATTACAGCGCATGACGTCACACTATATAATACGTCAAAATTAAAAGCCTTGTGGGCCTTATGGAACGAGCCCGATGTTGCATATTGCGACGTCAGAGCCGACGCCATGACACCTGCAGCCGTTTTGTCGCACTCATTGAAAACATATTAGAAAAATAGTTTTAAACTTCCATAAACTTAAGTTTATTGCCGAAATATAGGTATTTTCGTAAATAGTAAATGTGTACGGACATTAAGGAAGAGGTTTTCAAAATCTTTCTTCATGCCCATTGCAAAATCTTTATTCTTATTTAGATGTTTTATACAAATTATAAAAAATAATCCTCCTCTGTCCTCATCAAAGAATATAAAGACGCGTTACTAGTAATGATAATATTTCGACATATCTGGATTATCTGGTAATTCGTAGGGCTAGGGTATCCATATCGACCAAAATGCAACCGTACAATAGTATTAAATAAAAAATTAAAAATATATATATATATATATATATATATATATTACACTATAGATTTACCTACCATTTCCTAGATGTGTGCCTTGTACTACGTATTATAAAATTGTAAACTGGAGTTGACGATGTTGGTGTCACAAATGTTTATACTATAAGCCTCTTATTTTATGTGAAACTACCTATTGTGATTACTGTTGGTCAGCTTGAATAAATAAAAAAAAAATCACGTTTCAGCCTGTAACACCCTATTGCTGGTCACGGGCCTCTTTCTTCATGTAGGAGTAGAGGTTGGCGGATATATTCCCTACTACGAGTACCGATCGCTATCAGGTGTATATGATAAAAAGGAAGGGGGGGGGGGAGACCCAGAAAAAAGAAACAGACACGACAGACAACCAGACCGGAAACAAACAGTTGTAGAAATAGAAATATCCACCCCGAGAGGGAATCGAACCCGCAATCACCGGTATGTGAGCGCCCACTACACGGTGCATGCACCACTACACTAGAGCGATATCTATATGTCTGAAAAATATGATTATTACAAAAAATTATTATTCATTACCTTTATCTAGAACAGATCGTCCACTTGTCAATATTATACGCACAGTTTTCACTCGATATTGCTGTTTTAATATAACAATAAAACGTTTAATTCACATTAGGTACTTGTAATTCATATTATAGTAGTCAATGCCAAAGTCACAATCATAGATATTTATCATTTACCTATTATATTTTTAAGTGTTATTGCGTAGATTGAGGCACTTAGACCAAATTAAAACAATAATATTATTAAAATATTATCAATAGGTCGCTAGCTCTAACCTTACGTCGGACTCGAGCAATTTTCATATTAAAATTGTAATCTTACAATAGAGAATGCAATCATTATCTTAGTAATGGTCTAAGATCCGAGAAGCTAAATCTTCCCTCATCTGTTAATTAGATGAAACAATTTTTTATAGGCTTATTTCAATATTGTGAATTTATAAAAACAACCTCTGCCACCATAAGCCTGCTGCAAATAATAATATGTACCTAAAAAAAAAAATATTCTAAGAAATCTTTTCCCTCTCATGTTAATTATATGTAGTAAGCTAAAAAGCCAGGTACTGCTGACTGAGGTTAGTGACCTGGCTGCAGGTAAGTGTAGCAATCATAGAGATGGCTGCCTACTACAGTCAGGTATATAATGTAAAATATTGACGGTTTTAGCTTACTACATGTAATTAACATGAGAGGGAAAAGATTTTTTAGAATAAAAAAAAATTTAAGTATTATTATTTGCAGCAGGCTTATGGTGGCAGAGGTTGTTTTTATAAATTCACAATATTGAAATCGGCCTATAAAAAATTGTTTCATCTAATTAACAGATGAAGGAAGATTTTGTTATATTCCGGATCTTAGACCATAAGCAGTTAATTAAATGCAACGTTGCACAATTCATGACGAGACCACCTGAGAGACATTTTATCTGAAATACTAGACAAATACTACGGGTTTACACGCTTTTAAAAACATATAGTTCAGAGAACACAGTGTTTTTTTAAACTTATGCTAGAAAGTTTTATAACCAAAAAAAATTAATTGATATTCACTTGATAAACATTTTTGTTTTTTTGATACCAAAATATTTTATTTACTCTTCATTTACTATATTACATTATCATACTATACACACTAATAAAATAATAGTACATATGCGTACATAGTGTAAAAAAAAATTATTACAATTTATTTATTTAATCACACTAGTGGTCGCCCAGAGGTCGAAATTCGACCATAATTAAAATTTTAAATTAAATAAAACCAA
This sequence comes from Melitaea athalia, assembly GCA_905220545.2. Taxonomy (NCBI): domain Eukaryota; kingdom Metazoa; phylum Arthropoda; class Insecta; order Lepidoptera; family Nymphalidae; genus Melitaea; species Melitaea athalia. Next base: position 4,151,444 of record HG992176.1, on the reverse strand, counting down.
ATAATTATGAAAAAAAGAACCTTTTTTTAAATGTTTTATTGACAATCAACAAAATAGTATAATATACGTGTGTGTGTGTCAAATTAGTGTGTGTAATGCTTTTTTATTAATTTAATTTATATTTTATGTATAATTAATAAAAATATATTAGGATTCTGCACTCCTTCTCTATATAAACTACAAGTGTGCGAAATTCACTCATATTACTCATTATATTCATATTCCTCCGTACGCGCAATTTCCGTTAAAAGGGTACAAAGTTTTTGCTTCACGTATTAATATAATAGATTACAGAATGTAATATTTAACAAAAACAAAAAAAAATTCTTCCCTTATGTGATGACAAGTGACGCAGTTGCGAGCAATGCATTTTGCAATGGCAGTGCATAGAAGTCAGTTCGAAAACATACTTCATTTAAAAAAAAAAGGTGTGTGTGCGATTCACACACGATGGAAGTGAAACTTCTTCGGCAAACTAATTAAAAAAAAAAAACCAATTTAAAATTAGGCGCACTGCGGCCGCTATTTATTGTTTGAATGAAATTTCATTATTTATATGTACTGGCAATCTATATTAGTGGCAACATACATATGAACAACAATTTTCGCATACCAAGAGCAACTGCAACCTGACGCACCTAGATGCTGAGGTTTCAGTGATTTGATATAGTTAGCATATTTCTTATTAGAACCTAAATGCACGCGCATAATTATTATATAGATAACGATTTAGATGTACGTGTTAAATGATCATTATTGAGCAACATTTTAGTAAATTCCTTTTGTCCAATCTGTTTTCTAAAATATTTTTCAGATACCTCATATCTCAATTCAACATTAACAGATGAGGTCTTATAGTGTTATATCTGAGATCTGACATACTGGCCGAAGCCCGCATTACGTAAAGAACCTTCGGATTGATGTTAATGTATTAGTAATCATATCAACTGTAGCTGATAGGGGTTTTAGAATGAGGGCGAAAGTCGTAATTTTTCATATGAAAAGGAAAAATTATTGAACATAACTTGTACTGTACGCTGATTACAAAACCTTTTCTTGTTAAAACAATAAATTTATTTTTCAGTTTTATCACTCCTACTTCTATCAATAAAACCTATCCTACTTATAATAATCTATGTATATGTATAAAAGAGATTTCCACCCATTGACTCATCACGATATCTCTGGAACCATATATTAAGGCGTAGAGACTTGAATTTTGGTAGGAATATTCCTTTCGCCGAGTAGAGGTCAGCTAAGAACGGATTTTACGAAATTCTAAAAAAAGGAGGCGGTTGAGGGGAATAATAACATATATGGCAAAACAACGTTTGCGGGGTCAGCTAGTACAATAATAATAAAAAATAACTCCTAAAAATTTATTTTCTATTATTAACATTAAGTAATATAATTAAATTAACCACTGTCTAAGGTTCCAACTGGCTGATTCGACGAATAAAAAAAATTATTAAAAATTAGCGAGCAAACAATGAAAAAGATTAAGTAGATTTGTCTACACGTGTCGATTTTACAAACATCACATTTGACCCCGAAATAGACGGTAGGCATTGTTATGATAATTACTATTTGGTTATCTATGCAAAAAAATTGAGGACCGTGAGGAATCAATTTTATAAGTACACTAGCTGTGCCCGCGACTTTGTCCGCGTGGAATAGCGACCTTGGACAGCATTTTTTGGATATATGTATTTTTGAAGTGAAACTTCTTTAGGCGCATGGGGGTAAAATTTGAGCGACAGGTAACGCGGCAGTCATGACTTTCAGTACTTAGTTGGGTGACCGCCTGGGAACACCGCGTGACGTTGGCTTTTTGTTTTTTTTTTTTTAGTAGTAGTTTTAGGTAGAAATCCCTAGTACATATTTTTCACCTGATTAGTATCAAGCTAATTTTCTGGGAGTAGCTTCATGTTGATGAGACGAACAAAAAGTTCCTCTTCGAAAACTCTCGATTGTGGTAGATAATAGAGTTAGCAGGAGATAGAGCAGTAGTGAGCGTAGGACCGGGATAACGTACCACGCAATTTGTAGGACAATATTACCATCAAATTATATAAATATTAACTAACTAAAAGAAAAAAAAACAGAAAAAAATCAATTTTTGATGACCTTACGAGGTCATCAAGTTGATGACCTCGTAAGGTCATCAAAAATTATTACTAACCAGCTGAATTTTTTTTCTTTTAGTCAATTAATATTTATATAATTTGATGGTAATATTGTCCTACAAATTGCGCGGTACGTTATCCCGGTCCTACGCTCACTGCTGCTCTATCTCCTGCTAACTCTATTATCTACCACAATCGAGAGTTTTCGAAAAGGAACTTTTTGTTCGTCTCATCAAAATGAAGCTACTCCCGGAAAATTAGCTTGATACTATACTCCGTTTTTTTTCGGTACGGACTAAATTGACATAAGCTGTGTTGCTAGTTTTTTGCGAATCATTAATAGTGATGTGCCACTACCGTAACTTTACGTAATTTACAATATAGTATCGTTTTTCACTAATAATTACAAAAGTCTTTGTCTTTAAAATTTTAGAATGTAGAATACCAAATACCTTATAATGTACCTTCTTGTATGGCTAATATATTGATTTATGATAAATGAAAAACACTTATTTTTTTAAAAGTATTTATTAATCTTAGTAATCACATGCAAATTGAATTAAAATGAAATGAAAACATTTATTTCGCCTTAAGATGATACACACACTTAACGAAAGTAAAAAAAATGTCATTTACAAAAAAAAAAACAACAATAATAAAAAAAAGTTAAGGTAAATATCAAACAATGAAATAAAATAAAAATAATTTTTTTATATCTTAACATTAGGTACTTTACAAACTTAGGTAATGTACCCAGTGTTATAAGCAACCTTAAGTTAGTCAAAATGTTAAAATATTAAATTACTCAAAATTTCTAATGTCTCGGTAGACATTACCTATCTATTTTATCCCCGGCTTTATTAAATATTACAATCACTAACATAAAGTAATGTCCCTAGTGTAGGCCGAGAGAAAAAAAGGCATAGAAAAAAAAACTCTCGGTACTCTTTTAATTTTTTTTTAATCATATACAAGGTAAAAACACAATAGTAGACCATGAAATGTTCAGGACAAACACGAGACAGCCAATCGTGCATCTAACTATTTGCAAGGCGGGTCATAGACATAGCCTCATCATCATCATCATCATCATCACATCAGCCTATCGCAGTCCACTGCTGGACATAGGCCTCCCAAGCTCTCGCCAGACATCCCGGTTTTCCGCAATCCTCATCCAGCCTACGCCGGCAGTCTTACGTAAATCGTCGGTCCATCGGGCCGGAGGACGTCCCACACTGTGTTTGCCAAGACGCGGTCTCCACTCCAGGACACGTCTGCTCCAGCAGCCATCGGTCCTGCGACACAAGTGACCAGCCCTCTGCCACTTCAACTTGCTAATTCTGTGGGCTATGTCGGTTACTTTCGTTCTGTCGCGGATAGCCTCATTTCTAATTCTATCTTTGAGAGAAACCCCAAGCATAGCCCGTTCCATTGCGCGTTGAGCGACTTTAAACTTGTGGACCAGTCTCTTCGTCAGTGTCCACGTCTCGGCTCCGTATGTTAACGCAGGCAGGACATAGCCTGGTCGAGCTATATTCAATCCCATGCCTTTTAATCACTAAGGTATTCATTAATGTCCAAATTAAAATTAACGTTAAAAAAATTAATGGTCAGAATCAGGCAATGACTCCGTACCTGATTGTTCCGAATCGCCAGAGTCGTCACCTACTTCAATTATAAATCTGTCGGTAATGTTGTCGACAATATGGCCTAGAGTACACATTTTGTCCTCAACTCCAATTATATTATGTTTAATACAATCTTTCCAGCGCTGGGGAGTCACTAGACGAAGCCCTTCCTCGAAAAGACTTCGCACATCTTTCATTTTAAACGTTTTATTGTTTTTTGCGACATGCCCCTTTACCTGTGCCCACACCAATTCAATTGGATTTAGCTCGCAGTGGTAGGGAGGCAGTCGCAAAATGGTGACTCCCCGTTCAGCGGCCATTTCATCGACGACATATAGAGCGCGGCATTTTACAAGAAGTTTTCGTTTGAATTGTTAATGTCATTTTTATTCTGCAGAAAAGGGCTATCCATGATATTAACAAAATCTTAAAGCGCGAGTGAACAGGCTACTTCTGGGCGAGCTCGCTTCATCTTCGACCTCGTCTCTGCCCTAGAGCTAGACTGGGGTCAAGAGTAAGCCCATAATTTAATTTAAAAAAAAAAACCTTGTTTTGAAGATGTAAAACGTTAAATGGTAATAAGATGTAAAATTCGTGGCTGAATTAATAAATTCGGTGGCAAATAAAAATAAGAAGGACAAGTAAAAATAATTGTTGATCTTTATTTGACGCTTTTTAAAGAATGTTTAGTTGTTTTTAATAATAAAATTATGTGGTAAAAGTAAAAAGTTACGATTCATAAAACCGGTATCGTATTCATAAAATCGATATACAACACTATCACTAAAAAGCTGGTATCATTATTTCGAAAATTGACATTTGCATGTGTCAATTTAGTCCGCACCGAAAAAAAACGGAGTATAATCAGGTGAAAAATATGTACTAGGGATCCCTACCTATTTAGTAGTAGTTTAGTTTTTTTTTCTATTTTTTTTTGTTTGGTTTATTTTGGACATCAGAATAGCTCTAATATTTTGTCTCTTGTCACAAACTTATAAAACATTCACGTAAACCGTACATATTTCCATTCAAATTTTCATCCTCTATTCGCTATTGCTATTGTAAAAAGTTTACACCCTTGAGGGTAAAACTGTTTACAAACTTTGAATGTCTTATTTGTTTATATCGAATTAATAGCCTAATAAATAAGTTTCAAGCTTCTAGCTCTAAACAACCAGTTGTTTCCATACAACTTTTCATCCCAACATTTCAACCTCTAGACCCCTTTTTACGTATTAAAAAGTAGCCTATGGCCTTTGTCAGACTCTAGACTGTGTACCAAAATTCATTTAAATCGTTTCGGTAGTTTTGGTGTGAAAGTGCGACAGACAGACAGACAGAGTTACTTTAGCATTTTAATTATTAGTATGGATTTGTTTAACCAAGCTCTTCAAAAACCTTAATCGCTAATCTGTTTACTCTCTGACTAACGCGCAATCACTATATTATTGTTTTTTTTTTTTGTATTTAAAATCCTAAGATTAAATTACAGATACTAAAATGTGTATGTTATTTGTCTTGCTACGATAACGGGACAAAGATATAACTGTATTATTTATAAACATATAAATTACTAGCCGACCCGTGCCCACTTCGTTGGGCGTTAATTTTATTATTTTTGTGATGTAAATATGTATATAATAATGTTTTCATCTCGCTCGCACATCTCCGGCTTGATTTACATATAGTAATATTTTTCACTGTTTTTTTTTTTTGAATAACAATAAAATATAGCCTATATCGCTCTTGAATAGTTTTGCTTTCTGTTAGTGAAAGAATTTTCATGATCGGATCAGTATTTGCGAAGATTACCCTCTACAAACAAACAAAGTTAAAAACTTTACCTCTTTATAACATTCTCGTAGTATAGATAGTTAGTAGATGTGTAAGGGGCCGACAGACACTTATGCCTATCTATACTAATACTAATATACTAATAATATTATAAAGAGGTAAAGTTTATAACTTTGTTTGTATATACGGGGTAATCTTCGCAAATACTGATCCGATCATGAAAATTCTTTCGCTAACAGAAAGCTACACTATTCAGGAGTGACAAGATAAAAGAAAAAAGATAAAAATATATAAAGATTTTAAATCAGCAGGATTTGAACCTGCGCCCTCTGACGTGCCGTGTCAACAATTCAATCTAATCAAGCATTGTTATTTGCCTTAGAAATTAATTGGTGATTTTAAACATTTATATTTATCTAATTTGCTGAAAATAGTGAGAGTGTATTGGAACATATCAAATTTCACCGTACCCTTCTTATGTGAAATGGATTATGACGCCCAACGAAGTGGGCACGGGTCGGCTAGTTAAAAATATATCATGAGATGCTGTTGTTTGTCCAATAAATACTTGATGTTAAAGATGTTAACGTCTGTTACTCTATTGAGGTAGAAACTAGAGAAAAAGTTACACGCAGTTTTAGCACTATTTGTCACAGATAACATCTAAGATGTTTATGAAGAGGTAAAGGGCATTATGAAAAGAGTCCTATTCTATTCTTCATGAGTTCAGAAATTGCGAAAATATGTTTTTTTTTTGGTTTATATATGCGTACATAAACTAGACATGGGTAACTCATGAGAGAAAGATATAAATGAAACATTTCTTTTCAATTGAGCAAATCTTTCACCCGCTCACTTGCATTTCAAGTGTATCTCCAGCTCACTAGGGTTATGATTCATTTTCGAGATACTGACGGACTGAGAGAGAGTAAACGAGACCGGACGATGGCGCTTATCATGCGAATGAGAGAGACAGCTGTAACTCTGTTACTGAGCCAGAGTAAACGAGATCGGACGATGGCGCTTATCATGCGAATGAGAGAGACAGCTGTAACTCTGTTACTGAGCCAGAGTAAACGAGACCGGACGATGGCGCTTATCATGCGAATGAGAGAGACAGCTGTAACTCTGTTACTGAGCCAGAGTAAACGAGATCGGACGATGGCGCTTATCATACGAAAGAGAGAGATAGCTATAGCTCTGTATCTTTTCGATTCATATTGTATCATACGATGAAACACTTGTCAGTTGTCATTCACTGAGCCAAATGAGATGAAGAAACAATTGAGTGATATATATCCTAAGATCAAAATGATATATATCTCTCTTATCTTTTCAGTGATATAAACTTCGCACGGCTAACATAAACTACACGTGTTGTAGAGTCACTACGTCTATCAGATTATGTTGTATAACACAGCACGACATCATTTTTGTTGCATGGAATGTTTTTTATGGATCTAGCTGCATTTTCTACCCTGATTCTAAATCTGTACTCAGATTTTTGCCAGCTGCTATACTTTTTGAGATATGAAGGGTAGCTATCTTTATCAAAAAAAAAAACATGGTTTTCAGCCATATAACAATTAATTTTACTATCTAATTAGAACAAAACTTTATTTTATGTGACTTTCTTCAATGAGTTGGAGTTTTACTATTATTCTGGATAATCCAAAAGTCGTCAGCCATCATACTTTCACTTCAATAACCTGGTAGCGCTCCTCAATGAAGCGAAAATCCTGATGAAAGCGTTCTCCCTGCTCCGGTTCATCCAAGTTGCTGAAAGTATAGTAGTAACTGCTTGATGTGGTCAGGAAAGTCGACGGAATTCCTATTTCCCAAAAAAAATTGTACGAGCCAAACAAACTCATTCCAGGCATTTTTTTCAGCGGTTGTCATACTTTGAGTAAAATTTACATCTTTTATTAATTTTCTAATTTGTGGTCCTTCGAACATGCCAGCTTTTAACTTATCAGCACTGAATACTGAAATGTACTGATATGTACTTGGTTGGGGTTCTAATGTATCATATTTAAATTTATATTTGTTCGGGTGCTTATCACGTTTATTGGTATCTAAAGTATCAGTTGAACGCAGGACAGGTCTAGTAACTGACGGCACAGGAGGATAAACCCACTTGGGATGATTTTGGCGGTTAATTCTTGTTACGTTTACAACGCAGAAATAACAGTCGTCGTGGTGGTTCGACGGTTCACGCCAAATCATAGGACTAATGAGGTTCAAGGGATCTCTCTTGTTATTTTTAAATAATCGCAAATACTGCACGCACGTTTTACATACTATATTCGGTATCCAGGGCTTGTTGTTTGTTTTCAATGACCATTGATAGTACTCAATTTAGGCATTTTTCACGAAGTCTGACACATTTAAACAGAATTTTCTGAATGTACATTCATTTTCATCATTTATCCCAAATGTGACAAAATCTATTTGGATTGTTTACACAGGTCCCTAGGCGAAGCCATTGCAAAAAAGAAACAAACTATAGTTGTCACAAAATAAGAGGCCCGTTTGGACGTTTAACAAATACCCTAGAACGTAACTTGGTACGAAACTGTAAGAAACAATAAAAGAATTATTAATAACATAAAAAGTTTTTAAAACATACGTAAATTTACTGGTGCGTTAAATATTATAATAGAATATATTGGGAGTGTTCTTTTCGCGCTTACTTTATAGTAGCATGCAATTTCTAATTATTACGAAACGTCTCAAAAACAGTTACGTTCTAAGTCTTTTTGTTTTTAAATACTAGTGTTGTAACAAGTTAATTACTGAATTTCAGCAGCATCATTCGATTTTAATAGTAAATCGATATTGTGTAGTGATCTCTACTGAAAATAATTTTATTGTATTTGCTCGCAAACGAAAAAAAAACGACTTCAATGTAGAGAACCTAATAAAACGCGAGAAAACCTGAAAAAGTCGTTTCATTATAATGAGAGAAATTGGCGTAAACATTAGAAAACAATAAAAAAAATTAGATTAAAGACAAATTGATCTTTTGTACCATTTTTACCTACAATATTAAAGTTTAAGTTAAATTTTCTAATCAGAAATTTAATTCAATATACTTTACACTACATAATCAAATCGATCAAATAGTCATACAAACTTGAATCGATTTATCGTGAGTATCGAATACCGAGTCGTATGGTTACTTCCCTATTTACGTCTCGATGACATATGTCCAAACGGGCCTATTATTTTGCGATGACTATAGTAAGACGTTGACGGTAGCGATATCAACAGTCAAATGTAGAGTACATTTTAAGGGGGGTAACTATATCTCCAAAACTAGAGCTGCTAGAAAAAATCTGAGGGTAGATTTAAAATAAGCGAACGTAAATTAGTTGAAAAATCTCGTGCAACAAAAAAAAGTTCGATTTTGTTGTGCAGTGTAATAATTTGTGTGAGTTGCAGTCGTTGTGCGTTTTATCGCTGACAACAACTCTAAAACGCACAATGACTCTAAAACTCACATATTATGCGTATACAACATGTATGTGTGCGTTTGTACTCGTGACGTTTTCTTACTACGTCGTCTTACCTCGTGTGATGAAAGGCATGTACACCACGACTCCTCGTTGATTTCATCATCGGAGTCGTCATCGCCATCGCAATACTGATAGGTCTGAAACAAAGCGGAAAATAGGAATTTTAGTGCTAGCTTGGGTTTTTATAATTTTATTTAAAAAAAATGCTTCGATTACAAATTTACAATACATCTATATAACGAGTAATATTATAAGGCAATATTATTAATAATCGTTTTAAGTTAAAAAAGATATATATGATGATGAGCATGATGTAGAGCAGATTCCAAACACAGGTGGAATCGCGTAAGCCACCTAATTTATCATTATTTACATAAACGAAACCGTTTAATTTGTATTACGAATTCCAATTACACACTTCTATTCTTCCATATTTATAATTATTATATACAAATAGTCCATTGAGGCCTATAAATTCAGCTATACTCATGAAACTATATCATTTATATGTAAAAAAAAACTTATACAAGTGTGTGTTTAAGTCGCTTGTTGTCTTAAACTTCAGATTCTAAAGAACATACGATAATGTAATAATGTATGTTAAACATATTTATTTCAATTGACACTCAATAAGTGTTCCTTGACATTTATTGTTATGCTAGAATAAGATTTATCATAAATGTTTACGTAAGCACGAAGTAACAAAACACTTCAAAAAATCATTACGATCTAAAACGGAATGCACATTACGTAAATTTTATTAATTTCGAAAATTTTTACAGTCCGTTAAACAGTTCGAATTATTACGAATGACATTGCATGTGTTGTAATTACCATTCGGTGAAAGAGTTATAACATTATGGTCTAAGATCCGGAATATAACAAAATCTTCCCTCATCTGTTAATTAGATGAAACAATTTTTTATGCTGATTTCAATATTGTGAATTTATAAAAACAACCTCTGCCACCATAAATAAGCCTGCTGCAAATAATAATACTAAAAAATTGTTTTTTCTTCTAAAGAATCTTTTCCCTCTCATGTTAATTATAGGTAGGGATCCCTTGTACATATCTTTCACCTGATTAGTATCAAGCTAATTTTTTGGGAGTAGCTTGCACTCCCTACTCCCAAAAAATTAGCTTGATACTAATCAGGTGAAAAATATGTACTAGGGATCCCGTACTATTACATGTAGTAAGCTAAAACCGTCAATATTTTACATTATATACCTGACTATAATAGTAGGCACCCATCTCCAGGTTACAGCCAGGTTACTGCTGACTGAGGTTACTGACTTATTAGTTCCGCTAGTTAAACTAGAGACCCGCCCCGACGCCGCACGTGTTACACAAAACTTACAACTGAACTAGTAGACCTTTTACGTGGTTTCAACTACGTTAAATATTTACATTTAATGTCGGCACACAAACGGACCTATTACCCTTATTTAATTTAGTTTTTTTAAATGCATTTCTGAAAACTTGCAACCTATATAAAACTACTACTCAACTCTAACTTGCAATCTTTATAAATAAATTATTTAAATTATGCTGAACTCTGTCGTATAGCGATGAAAACTCTAAAAAAATAATTTGAGTAACTTTGTTAAACCTAAGGTGAATTATTATTGCGTTTGAGACGACGTGTTGGCGCAACGATTACAGCACTGTTTTGTGGCTCTTGCGCTGGCGGTTGCGGGTTGGATCCCCGCACATGACAAACATTTGTATTGGCCATACAGATGTTTGCCGTGGTCTGGGTGTTTGTGCAGTCCTTGTGGGTCTTCCCACAGTGCCTCGGAGAGCACGTTAAGCCGTCGGTCCCGGTTGTTATCATGTACACCTGATAGCGATCGTTACTGATAGTAGGGAATATATCCGCCAATCCGCATTGGAGCAGCGTGGTGGATCCTTCCTTCTCCTACATGGGGAAGAGGCCTATGCCAACAGTGGGATATTACAGGCTGAATCGTGAGATTTTTTAAATGATAAAGCCATTAAAAATATGGTAATATAAAATATGGTACGCAAAAGAAAACCATGTAACAAATACGATACAGCTTCATCAGAAATATTATTATATATTATTCGGTTACAATAATGGCGGTGCGCGGTGTTATAATGAAACAACTTTTCGGATTTTATCACGGTTTATTTAGTTTTAATGTCCGACGGAGCCGGAGTGACGTCAGTGACGCCAGTAAGTGGGGAAATAATTCAACTGACGCAAAAAGCTGATCAGTTCAAATGACGCGAAAAACTGATCAGTTAAAATGATGCGAAAAACCAATCGTCAATGGCCAGCTTAAAATGTTTACTTAAAAAGGTTCTCTATAATTTATACCTTTATTTTATCTACGTCTAATCTTGCATATTTTAATTATAGCTCCTGTCGGATAAATTGTATAGGAATTGTTGGGATATTTTTATCGCGAAACGTCTACCACCTGTCATCCGCTCGGCAACCCATCACACTATAAACACGCACCGGTAACTTGACGGGTTGTTGGGCCTTTGGTGGTCGTTTTAAGATGTTTTTATTTAACCTCAAAAAATTTTTTTCATTCGAGTGCTCGTTAATCTTTTACCAGAATTCGTTGACGATATTATTTAACGAAAATCGCTACTTGTTTGTCGATATGTCAGAATTACAAACATCGAATAAATATAAAAATCTTAGATATAAATTAATATGTATTTTATTAATGCACGTTTCAATTAGCTCCTAACTAGCCTACCTAATTATGACCGAACATAGGTATTTTAATTAAATAATTAAATTACAACTACAATATAAACAATGATTATTAGAATTATTTCTAACTAAACAAGTTCAACGATATTACGAATTACGATAGTCACTAGTATAGTTTATATGCAATCATCAAAAATCAATATGGCGTCCTCTGGCCTCTATTTAGTGAAATTTTCTATCACGATGTTCAGTAATGTTTAGTTTTATCCCTAAGTTCCAACATACTAAACGAAACAAACTAGCCGTGCGAAGTTTATATCACTGAAAAGATAAGAGAGATATATATCATTTTGATCTTAGGATATATATCACTCAATTAGCTCTTCATCTCTTTTAGCTCAGTGAATGACAACTGACAAGTGTTTCATCGTATGATACAATATGAATCGAAAAGATACAGAGCTATAGCTATCTCTCTCTTTCGTATGATAAGCGCCATCGTCCGATCTCGTTTACTCTGGCTCAGTAACAGAGTTACAGCTGTCTCTCTCATTCGCATGATAAGCGCCATCGTCCGGTCTCGTTTACTCTCTCTCAGTACGTCAGTATCTCGAAAATGAATCATAAACCTAGTGAGCTGGAGATATATTTGAAACACAACTGAGCTGATGATAGACTAGCTCACTTGAAAAGATATGTTTCATTTATATCTTTCTCTCATGAGTTACCCAAGTCTAAAAAAAAACATATTTATAGGTATTACTAATAACTTAACAGTATTAAAAATTAAGTAAAATGTTTTTATCATTTATATTCAAATATGTTAGGTGTATAGTTATTTGTTTGTTAGAATGTATTTTGTAATAAATTAGGCACTATACTACCACAATGAAGGTAGATTCTTTTTAGCTGACAACATAATATTACAATATGTACAATACGATTTTAATACGGTTAGCCTATAAAAAATCTCGCTATGACTTATAGCACGCCAACAGGGACATTTTTAATAGTAAACAGATCTGAAAAGAATCAAGAGTTGGGTGAAACCACTATGGTACACAAAATTCAAACCAATATGCATATTATTGTTATTAAAGCTTAAAATTTACATTTTGACTTACACGAAGTAGTTACCAACTGTTCATACAATATAAAACTGAGTCAAAGTACCTACATCTAGAAACGCATTTTAAAGGATATTCTTGACTGCTATTTTTAGAACAAAAAAATTAATCATTTAATCGCCTCCGTATATCACAATTACGCTGTGATTAATATCTCAAACAAATCTTATCATTATTTACTCTGACTCTATATATACATATATATTATTTACTCCGACTATATATATATATATACTATTTACTGTTGATTAAAACCTAGCATCAATAAACCTCTTATACATTTGAAGTAAAAATCATTTCCCTTTATTAAACTATATTCTTTTTCAAAAGAATTGCAAAACACCATTTTAATTAAAATTCTTTTCAGTGACAAGAACTAATACAATGACATTTTAGCCATTTTAGAATAAAAATAAGGAAAACCTTTGTTAGTGATGAATAAAATCAATAATAAAAGTAATACCTAATAAAAGAGTACACACAGATACCAATGACTAATGTAATTAGTATCTATTACAATATAAATAAGGAACACTTACTGCAGACTTCGAGCTCCCGCTTCCATTCCTCTTGCTGCTGTCATCCAAACCTAATAGTTTCTCAGCATTTGACGTTGAAGGTACAGTAAACTCTTTGCTATCAGAACTGGAACTTGAGGCGTTCGAACTTGACCGACCTGATTGTCCGCTGCCATCGCACACATCAGAATCCCCAGAATGTTCCATCAGATCTCCTTTATAAAGCTTCCCTTTAGGAAAGTCTTTCTTTTCTTGTAAGTTACTAGTTAAAAGTTTTTGCATAAAATCTACTTTCTTGGGAGGTTGCTCTACGACTGAGTATAGAGGAGTTCGGGAGTATATCATGTTCTTTATTGTTGCGTTACTGCCTTCGCAGTCATCACTTTTGCTACAGCCTGGTAAGCTAAAGTCATTGGTCATCATATTTGAAAGTGTCGATATGGTTTCTGAACTTGATGCGAGACTTGAATTGGCACTCGACAAGTTACCAGAATATCTTGCACTTCCAGCTATTTCACCATCAACTATCATACTAGAACAATGCTTTAACATCCTATTCTCCTCCTCAAAATCTTCACGCTCAATGTCGTCAATTTGTTGCCTAACATTACACGAACTTCCCGGCTTCTCCGGTAGCCTGTTGTCATTATCAGTCTCAACATTTTCATATGAGATTTTGTTTATCTCATACAAATCACACTTGGAATGAGAACATGATGGTTCCATTCTAAATATCTAAAATAAACATTTAATTAAACACAAATATGATTTTATTCTTAATGTTATGTAAAAGCTTTGGTTAAACTTACTGTTATTTATTGCTTGTTACTAGTCCTGCATGGGTTTATCTGGAAAGAAATAATTTTAATTAAATATAATAAGTAATTGTATTTTAATATAATTAGGTAAATTATTTAAAAGGTAATATAACAAAACATTGCAAAATTCTGAGGTATTCGGCTGGCCTATGCTCACTAAACCAGTAGTAGCATGACTTGTCTAAAACCTCAATAAAGTTAATTGAATATTAGCTCTGTATTTATGAGGCATTATAATTAGTAAATAAATAACGTAAATCAATGAATATATGCATTATAACATGCTATAAAATATTCTTCAATTACTATTATTTGTGCTTATATACAAATTAACTGACTAGCAAAATATTTATGATTGTTTTCATATAATATATATGCATGTAAAAATAAATACACATTTTAAACATATTTAATTTTTTTTTCTTAAGTCAAATTATATGTCCCCCTAACTTGTATGTTAAGGCAACTATTAAAATGAGCCTTTAATAAATTTTGTTATAATAAATTTTGGATTAAGCTCCGATCCTTCTTCTACATGGAGAAGAGGCCTATGCCCAACAGTGGGATATTACAGGCTGTATCGTGATCGTGAAATTTTTAAACTGTGTAAATATATGTTTTTGTACATATTTTAGTACTTTACATTCTCTACATTTTCACTGTAAGATAATATTATAATGTATCATTAACTGATAAAATTGTACCGTTTTTTCAAATCTTTATTATATTCTTTATTGCACTTAAAATTGTACAGTTATTTGGATACATAGTATTAAAAATAAATTAATATTGATTCACAGATTCTATATCCTTTACTTATATTTACACCCAAGATATTTAATATAGCCATACATAAACACAAATAAAGTCACTATACCCCGTCCGGCCACTAATTATCTTTTTGACACTTCAAGAAATTTTGACATTAGTGACTGCCTTACACGTTATTTATTCGATTTGAAATAATAATCGATTTTATTTAAGAAGAACTTTCAATCGATTTAATTAAATACATTTAGTTTAAAAATATTATTTATTTATGCGTTTATTAGTTTTTTTAATTATAAATGCAATATATAAATAATAAATTAAATGAATTAACAGTGTTATTGCTCTTTATTCTTGGTTTGCAATTAAATTTCAAGATTTAGACTTAATTCCTTGCAAGTAATCATAGATACTATTTTTATTTCCTTTTTTGTATTAAATTTATAGAAACAATAATCACATGACGTAAAATTATTTCTATCATATGATCGATTTATTATCGATTTATATTGATTATTATTTGAAGAACTGTTTCATAGTCTGTGGTTGTTTTTTATGCACAAGGTACTTCACTCAATCAATCAAATCGTCAATAAAGTATGACATTACAGTAGAATTTTTGGAACGTTATTCCGAAAAAAAAAACAACTGTAATTTATAGGCGTGAGCTGTCAAAAAGATAATAAGTGGCCGGACGGGGTATAAGTTACAAGTATATAATATTATACTGAAGTTAATCCATCCCACATTAATATATTATCTATATATTAATACGTGAAGCAAAAACTTTGTACCCTTTTTTACACATAAGTATGATATATAATTTTGCACACTTAATATAAAAATCAATGCCACTTATCGTTGTAATTTTATAACTCAAGAATGGGGTCACCTATCCAAACCAAATATTTAGGCTTTGTTCGGACTATTTAGTAGATGGTTTATGTGAAGTTTGCACAAAATCGGTCAAACAGTTCTTCATTTATCACATTTTTTCTAACAAATTAATTCAATAAATGGCGGATCATTTTGCTGTCAAATTGAAACTTTTTTTTCAGTGTTGACAGTACAAGCATGTTGTTATGTCATTCTGTCATTTCATTTTGGACGTGCTTCGATTAAAGCAACTTGTCAGCGATAATTATTGTTTTGTGTTTATAATATGTTGGGTATGACCGCACCAAATCGTGAGATGCATGATGCATGAATAGTCTATTTAAAGGGAAAGGTTATGCTTTAAGAAGAAGTGAGGCTATTTTTTCCTCAAATTAACGCGGGTAAAACCGCGGGGCACAGCTAGTAGTTTATATAGAGAAGGAGCGCAGAATGCTAATCTTTTTAAAAAAATACACTACCATGTATTTGACACACACACGCATATAATGATAACATTAATAATAATAATAAATATTTTTTTATTGTACACCAAAAAAATAAAATTACAATACATTTAGATAAGTCTAAGCTTTGTAAAATAGGCAGCGTTATCGCTAAAAAGCGATCTCTACGAGGCAACCGTGTTGCGGAGGATATTATGACCAGTGAGTACAGACAGGCATAGGTGTAAAAAAGAATAATATTATTGTATATTTATATAAATATATAAATGAATAATAAAAATAGTAAAAATAGATGAAATGTTCATATTTCGATAATATATATGAGTGACTAACAAATATCTATATTGATACACAGAAACACTTAACTAAGGTAGTTTAGGCCTTAATAAGTGAGAATAGAGCATATATACTCTTATGTTTATTTATTATTATAGTCTTTGACAACAGTACCTTAATAATGTTAAAACTTATAATTTAAATTAATTATGGTTGAATTTCGACCACTGGGCGATCGCTGGTTAAGATATAAAATTGCGAGTTACTTGCTCATTTACCTACATATATGTATTTTTATATGATATTATTAAAAATCAAATATATAAAACTATAAAAGATATTAACATCAACCCTTTGTAGGAATAATTTTAGGTATAAGTGAGATGTTTAAAATCTTTCTACTAAAAATGATGTGCAACTGAAGTCTAGATTTATTTTTTAATTTTTGGGTTAATTTTCCATCTACATAATATAATTACAATATTATAACCCGTACTCATTAACTTGAGACCCGGGCCGACGACGTCATATTCAATAATAATAAAAATAGTTTATTTCGGATTGTACATCCATAGTGTATTAGTGTGTTAGTAACAATATTTACTTATAAACTATTATAATAAAATTATGTCATCGGCCCGGGTCTCAAGTTAATTCGAACGGGCTATACATGTACATAAGGGCGGATCCAGCTTCGGCGCCAGGGAAAGGGGGGGGGGGGTTCACAGTCATGGTCAAGGCGCCAGGGGGGGGGGGCCCATAGTCGTGATCAAGCCACAAGAAGCTATAAATTAATTTTGATAATGATAGGTACAGGTAAAAAGTAGGTATTATATTAATGTATGTAAGTACTGTACTTAAAAATATCTATATTGTGAGAATAATCTTGTTTAACAATTTTTATTAGTGGTCGACCTAGGTCTTGGACCCAGCCCAGGGGGGGGGGGGTCATGACTACATGACCCCCCCCTGGATCCGCCACTGCATGTACATATTTTCACATAAAAACATGTCAACTTTATTACGATGACATTGTTTTTTATTGTACTACTATCCAGATATTGTAAAAAAATTACCACCCATGTAATATTACATAGCCAATTTAAGTTGTTCAATCGGAAATAAAAATAGCTGAGGTAGGACACAGCAGGAAATATCCTGCTCAAAATCTGGAACAGCCTCACTGGGGAAGTACTTCGACCTTACAGAAGATGACCACTAAATAATACTGCTTTCAAGCAGTGTTGTATTCCTGTGGTGAGTAAGGTGACCTCGGGGGATTAAGGGGTTGAATTGGCAACACGCTGGTGTTGCTTCTAGTGTTGCAGGCATCTATAGGCTACGGCAACCACTTACCATAAGGTGAGCCATATATTTGTTTGCCGATCTAGTTGTATGAAAAACACACACACAATAAACACAAACAATTAAACAAATACAAACTATTTGCTTCTTCTACATCAGTAAAATTATTTGACATTACTATATTATTTGTAATACGAATTTCACCAAAATAGATATTTAAAGGTTATGATTATAACGTTTGAAATATAACGTTTTGACCAAATCACATGTTAAAAAAAATAGATACACACACATATTTAACTGAATACAGTCACAAAAGCAACAAGTCACTCTATGCAAGATGTATAGAGACAAAATGCACAATAACTACACAATCAGTCACACAAGGCCATAACTGAATGAATACCTATCAACTGAACCACTGTCAGAATCAAGGCCAAATTAATTTTGTTTCTCATTTCATAGTAAAAAAAGGACATGTGCAAAGTTAATTTAGGAACTATACTCGTTAGTAGAGGCAAAACGACTGAACTACACCAAATCACGTATCACACGTATTTCGTCTGGTGCGAATGCAGGAAATCGAACCATGTGTATTTAAGGTAAAAAAAAGAACAGCGACTCCGACATAAAGGTCTCCGACCGTGAGAATTTTTTTTTTTCACAGTGCAGGATTCACATGCACTCGTACTAACAAAAAAAACCTCCCGAGGCAATTATCCACGGTTTATGGCGAAATTAACTAATCTTTTCGTAAAAAATCTATCAGGCCCAGACATTGACCTATATAATAATAGGTATAGTTGTATGCGCAGAAACGCACTGCCAGCTGAATAGCTCTATCTGGGATTTTGAAAGGATAAGGTGTGAAAACATAAAAAAGTGGAATGAGAAATAACGAACCCCTACATCACTAAACACAGTATAATTCACTCACCTGTACTATTATTTATGATAATGAATGCTTCATTGGTTCGTCGTGTAACGTGCTTGTTTCAAAACAATAATAAAATACAATGTTAAAAATCGGACAATGTTCTGCACTCTATCTCTTTACGAGCAACACGGTGGTAGCCATCGAGGCATCGACCATAAACGTGTGTAGAACGGTTCACCCACAGAGTACATTGAATATACAGGGTTCACCACAGAGTACCAAAGACCCAAAGAGTATATAACCACTACGTTTTAACAGAGTACATTGAATATACAGACGGTTCACGCAAAGAGTAATAATATAAGGCTAGGCGCGCACTAGTGACTTTTTGTCACTGTCACCGCGTCCATCATCCCTAAGGGCGCCTTCAAATTAGCCGCGCGGCGGCAGCGCGTCTGCAGCGCTGATGGCTGACGCGCGACGTTGTAAATGTATGTAAATGACAACGCGCGACAGCAGCGCGGCGCCTTCAAATTTGTCGCGCTGCTGTCGCGCGTTGTTATTTACATACATTTACAACGTCGCGCGTCAGCAGCGCTGCAGACGCGCTGCCGCCGCGCGGCTAATTTGAAGGCACCCTAATGAAGGTGCGCGCATTTGGATGCGTGACAATTCGGTGACTTTTTGTCCGCGGAGGACGCCAACATGCCCGTGACGCAACAAAATGTCACTTGTCATATGTACGTAGGTTGGCAAACATGGTATAGATTTATAGAACTTTCCACTTATCAGCCTATCACTCCAAAGCGGGTGAACCCAATACTTTTTATTATTGTATTTTTTTCTATTTCTAAAAACGAGTTCACAGACAACCGTCTCTTCGAGATCCATCTTATCGAATGCAAGAAACTGCCACTGTGTCACTGCAAGTCAGTGCTGCCAACTTTATTTTTCAGAAGATCGTACCATGTCCTAGAAAAGATCGTATTTTGCCTATATTTCAAGGGAAAAAATCGTACGTAATGAAATTTCAATAAAACAACGTAAAAACGTTAACGTACGTTTTAAAACGGAATACTATTATAATTTTGATTCAATATTTATTATTTAAGGAACATGAATCAACATTTAACATTAAGAATTTTTATATTTTTAGATATGAGAAAAGTTACATGGGTATATTCTCAAACTCAGATGAAACCGTGATTACGTATCATTTCCGTAGTATATAGATTAGTCTAGTCAAATAACGGCTGAAAATAAGTCAAAAAACATAAAATACCGCAGTTTGGTTATTATGATGGATCGATAGGGGGGTGTATTCTGAGCTTAAATTCCAATTTGAGCTGTTCTCCGAAGGTCAGCTCATAGTAATTTCGGTGAAAACGCGTTTAATTCGATATCTCGAGAATGGTTAATGTTAGGCAAAAAATTGTAGACTCTTCTAAATTAAATTTACTAACTTTTTATCTGAATCTTTTTTTTTATCATAAATACTTTTCAATTTATTACTTCCAAAAGGCAGAAATTTTACTTTTTTTGCTCCCTATTTTTCATCTTTTGCCATTTTCTCCCCAACCGTTCAATTTTATGAAATTTTACTTATTATCAAAGTCGATTTAGAAAGATCTTTTAATTATGAACAACTTTTTCCTGAAACTTTTTTTCTAACACCAATATCTTCGGAGTTATACACCTTAATAAAGTAGAAATCCGCGCGAGCGAAATGCGCGCCATTGTCGCGACGCGTGTTCACAGACACACCGTCGCGTGCATTAGTGCGGGCAAGGAACATCTGTTCCTCGACTCTCGTACTTGGGGTAACCGTTGTCCTATGGAATCTATTTTCTACAAGATAAAGCAGATAAAACTAATCTCGCTTTAAACGGCAAATAATTTATTTTGAATTTGTATCGCAAGTTTTCAGGTGACGCGAATTGTACGAATCTCAACGAGCTCCTTTATAAGGGATACAAAAAAATGGCAGGCAGTGGGGGGGTTAAATTGGAATCCCTTCCTCCTACCTCTGATGCTGCATTTTTTCACTCGTTGAGGTGTTACTAGCAAGTGCAATATTGGCTCAAAAATTATCTGAAACCCGAGGAGTGGAGCTGGTGTCGCACCCCCCTCCCCCCCCCCCCCCCCGTGGATTGGAGCCGTTACCGATGTCACTGAAACCAGCTCCGGAAGATTTGCTCAGATCAATTGCGTGCAAATGCAAAACAAACTGCGGCAAAAGCGTGCGGATGTAGAAAAGCCGGCATGTTTTGCTCAGTAATTTGCACTAATTGCCAAGATAACTATTGTTCTAATATCACTAATGTTGTCGACGATAATATTTTTGACGCAATGGACGACGACGACGTATGCCCCGATACCGTCAGGACCTTTAATATTAACGAACCACTTCCATCCACCTCGGGTGCTTAATTTTACAAATTGTTTGATATATTTTACATGAATAAATGTGTCAAACAGTTTAAGTTTTCATTATTCGTTAACTTCTTTTGCTACTCCTTATTCACATTATTTCAATCGATTAATAGATCGAATTAATTTGAATTCTCATATATTTTTCCTTCGTTATGATGATGGGTGTAAGATATGAAAAGATCGTATATTTTGCGTACGATTTCGATTACTCGATCGTACATCGTACAAGAGCCTAAAAAGATCGTATAAATACGATTTAAATCGTACGGTTGGCAACACTGCTGCAAGTGCGCGCAGTCTCGAAAGTGACGGTGACGTGACAGTGACAAAGAATTTTTTGTCACGGTGACAAATGTCACTAGTGCGCGCAGGGCCTAAACATGGTTCACGTCTCACGAATTCTCTAACGAGATACGGAGATCCTATGCGGAGATCAGAGATAGTCTGTGGTGTTGAGTTGATGATACTGGGACACTATGGCTGCGTTCCGAAATGCGATGAAATCGATTACAGCGATCGCGTCGAAATCGCCCGTTCCGAATTGAAATTAGTGTTTTGAGACTAATAATCACTGTCACTGTTCAAATCGGAATGCATTTTGAGCGCTTTGATCATTGTTTTGTTTGTCAGTGTCAAATATCCCGATAACAGTTAATTTTTACCTCTTTGCGCTTGTTCAACATCTTGTTCATTTAAACATTATTGAATTATTGTCCCTGTACCCTCATCGTGAACTGAAATAATATGTGTTGTTTCCATTTTTTTGTTGTTGTTCAATTAGCAACCGACAAAAATGTCAAAATTGACAGAAGACTCACAATGCTTAAGCCTGTTTTACACCGAGGCAACAATGTGCGGTATTGTCGTATGTAATGGTGGCGTGCGCCATCTTGTGGCATGCGACAAATTGTGGCTTATGGGGCATGCGACAGCGTATTTTATGCCGAGGCAACAGTTTTTAATCGTCGTGCTGTCAAATTTATTATTATTATATTATAAAAAATTATTTATTTATTATTCTTCTTCTTATAGTGCCATCTTCTCTCGAAGTTCGGCGATCATTTTGGCAACTTGTACCCTTGATACCGCGGCCCTGAACAACGAACGGGTGCTTTTCCCAAACCATTGGCGTAGATTTTTCAGCCAAGATGTTCTTCTACGACCCACACTGCGCTTTCCTTGGATCTTGCCCTGGATAATAAGTCGAAGCAGTTGGTATTTAGAGTTTCTCATGATGTGGCCAAAGTACTCAAGCTTTCTTTTCTTAACCACATACACAACTTCCGCTTTCTTCTTCACACGACTTAGCACAGTTACGTTCTTTATTTTATCTCTCCAGGATATCCTTAACATTCTCCTGTATACCCACATTTCAAAAGCTTCAACCTTCTTACAGGTCGATTCGGTGAGGGTCCATGCTTCAACACCATACAAGAGAATGGAGAAAACGTAACAACGCGCTAATCGTACTCGTAGCTCGATGTTCAGCTTTTTATTGCATAGAAGTGATTTAAGTTTAAAGAAAGCACTACGGGCCTGTTCTATGCGGCACCTTATTTCTAGACTGTGGTCTCCCGTATCATCGACCCAGCATCCTAAATATTTGTATTTGTTACCTTTTTTAGTGGCTCTCCATTACAAAATAGAGTGGGGTTAGCAGGTGGTATATTACAAACTGTCATATACTTGGTCTTCTTGACGTTGATACTGAGGCCATAAGTCGAACTGACAGATTCAACATTATCTACAAGGACCTGAAGTTCTTCCATTGTAGACGCAAGTAACACGGTGTCATCGGCATAACGGATATTGTTAATAATCTGGCCATTCACCGTGATACCCACATCCACCTGATCCAATGCTTCTCTAAAAATCATCTCCGAGTATAAGTTGAAAAGGATCGGAGAGAGAATGCATCCCTACCGCACTCCTCGTAAGATTTCCGATTCATCCGTCAGTCTTCCGTCGATACGTACATTCGCTGTTTGGTTCCAATATAGATGTTTAATAAACCTTACGTCTTTAGAGTCGAGTCCGATGGATTGTAGTATATCGATCATTCTTGCATGCTGTACTCTATCAAATGCTTTTTCATAATCGATAAAACATACAAACACATCTTGATTCATGACCCAGCATCTCTGTATTAAGACTTGGTACCCGAAAAGTGCATCCCTTGTTCCCAGACCCTTAATAAACCCAAACTGAGTATACGAAATAATAATTTTTAGAATAATTTTTAGAAATAATTTTAAGGAGTGACTCATTAAGGAAATGGTTCTGTACTCACTGCATTTCTTCGCAGAAGCAACTTTGGGCAAGGTGACGAAAGTAGATTTGAGCCAATCCGATGGTATGACGCCCAAATCATATATGGTATTAAAAAGCTTTACTATTATTCCTAAATTATCATATTCTAGCACTTTGAAAAGTTCCACGGGTAATTCATCTCCACCTACAGATTTTCCTGATTTGGACGTTTTAATGGCATAAGCAACTTCACTTTTATTGATTGGTGGTCCAGTTAGTTCCCATTCACTTAAACTTGATTCCAGAGCAGGTCTATCGTCATGGAATAAAGTTGTTATGTATTTTTGCCAAATACTAAGTTTCTCTTCAATTGTTTTGGCAAGATTTCCCTGGTCATCCAGTAATGTGTTGTAATTCACGTTTCTTGCCTTAAAATTACCAGTTATTTCTTTGAGTTTTTTATGCACATTAAAATAATCATGTTTAGCCTCGAACTCTTCCATCGCAACACATTGGTCAACTATCCATTTTTCTTCCGCTTCAACCACTTTTGTTTGTATTATCTTGTGTATGGTTTTGTATTGATGATCGTCAATTCCTTTGTATGTTCTGCGCTTCTCCATTAGGTCTAAAATCTCCTGCGTGATCCAGCAGTTTTTTCTCTCATATTTTAATGGTTGGAGGAATCTTTTACCAATATCAACAAGATTTTTCTTTATTTTATTCCAGGTCTCTTCCACGTCCACATTTAGAACATGGTCTTTGCTCAGGTGTTCAATAGATGTATTTATTTCCGCAGTTGCCTTGATGCGCATTGCCGGTTCTTTAAGCCTCGTTACATCCATTTGTTGCCTTTTTAATTTTGGTTTTAGAATTTTCATGCTGCAGCGAAGGGTTGCAACAACCGGATTGTGATCAGAACCAATATCAGCGCCCGGATAGGTTTTAACCGATGTTAAACTGTTGCGGTATCTTTTGTATATAAGTATGTAATCTATTTGATTACGAACGATTTTCTTTGGCGAATGTAGTGGTGAAGTCCACGTATACAGTCTTCTAGATGGTTGCTTAAAGTGGGTGTTTGATACGATAAGTCCATGTTCTTCGCAGAATTGTAAAAGACGGTCACCGCGATCGTTTCTTTTTCCCAGTCCAAATGACCCCACGATGTCTGAGACTTTGCCCTCGCCAATTTTTGCATTGAAATCACCTTGGACTAGGATAATGTTATGTGAATTGAGGTGTTTGAGGGCGTATTCTATTTGTTCGTAAAAGAGTTCATTATCTTCGTCCGTGGCCTCTGCAGTAGGAGCATACACTTGGACAATTTGTATGTTTCTGGGTTTAGCTTTTAGTTCTAAGACTAAAACTCTGTCAGATATTGGCAAGAAACTGTGGACCTGTTGATGTAAATGTCTGCGGATAATGACGGCCACACCATTGTAATGATTTTTATCATCGTTCCCACTATTATTTATTATTATATTATAAAAATTATCCCCATCTGTTTTTTTTTTCTTACCTTTACTCTTAGTTCATGTAATAAGAGAGATCCTATGACATGAACTATTTCTTATTTAAACAACTTCTGTCTGCATCTAGCAATTTTTTTTTTTGATATTTTTGGCAGTGAAGTTAAAACGTATCTGTGTGTTTCGTGACGTGTCGACAGATTTTCGATAATATAAAATGCCAAAAGAAAATAAAAACTCTGCAAGAAAACGTGCTCAAATTTTTAACGGTATTTAATACTAATAATACCCACTCAGTGGCGTAGCTACTGAGGGGCAAGGCGGGGCGGTGCCCCGGGGCCCTCAAGCTCAGGGGGCCCCTCGGACTCTGACTTACAAACTATAAATTTAACTAATGAAAATTTCTCCCACATTCGGAATATAAATAAACCAGATTCCATGAACGCGAAATTAATAATGGTAACTTATATGAAAAATTACACAGGAATTCCCAACAAGTCTCGAACATCTTTGTTTGAAACTTGGAGGTAGCTCCCCTGTCCCCAGCGTGTTTAAAAAGCACGCGCTTGATGCAAGGCGGGACCTATGAGAAACACTCGACGGAAAATAAAAAAAAAACATTTTGAAGAATTGTCTTCAGATTATCGATTGCAAAACAAATAAATTACTTTTTTCAATAATGTACTAGACACAACAATAACTCAGTTTAATGCACGTGCTGCAGTCAGTTAAATAATCAATTTTACAACACCAACCTAAGCGACTTCCAAAAAGGAGGAGGTCTCAATCCGATTTCGATGATTTTTGTTTTAATCGAAAGGTGGCAGGTGGTGCTTGTCATGTGGTCCCACAGATGGTTCTCCTCCCTTCCACTCTCCATAAATAAAATGGACAAACTATAAAGTATAAACAAAAAAAAACTTGGTATATAATTATGTATGTAATGGTAATGAGAAAATCTGTGAATTCACAAATCAAAAAAAGAGGTACTTATGTACGCACGTAAGAAGTTATACTTCAAGCTAGAGTATTAAAATACTTCCAAAAAAAACCTACCACTTAATAATTAGACAATAAGTCCACAACGCCATCTCTTAGAAATGATAGACTACTTTCTTGTTTAGTCCACAGCGCCGCGCCATCTCTTAGAAATAATAAAGACTACTTTCTTGTCTGCAAAACTAGCGGCATCTATTCATGCATGCTTGAACTACTTCGTATCCACACGCGCATAGTAAAAATTTACTCTCATCATTTTTCTCTAACGCGCCAAAAGAAGTATAACTTCAAAAAAGGGAACGCGTATTTGCCGGCCAGTATGCAGTAGATGGGTAAAAATATATCGTTTGTGCTCAAAACCTTGAAAAAATAATACCTCAATATGTCACAAGTAAAAAAATAAAGTTTTCCAACTGTTTGATTCAAAAGACTTTGTACTTACCGAATATTAAGCATGTCCAACTATTTGTTAAAAATTAATTTAGGTATTATAGTCATTAATTGATTGGTTTTATGGCTTATTATAATATTTTCTACATAATATGTACTTCTTCTAATGAAAGAAACAGTTTAACGTTTACTAATTTATTCAAGTTCACAATTATATAAAACCAAAGTACCAAACATTATTGTCAATTTACAAAACTAAAACCTTTTAAATCAATTTTACCATTGAGATAATAAATCAAAATCTGTCAATCGCTGTAGTACAAAAGTTCGTTTTTTAAGTTTCTTTTTATCCTTATCATTTTCTACATCCTTTTCTTTTTCTTTAGTTACAGTTTGCTTTGCAGACTTCTGTCCAGTTTCTTTAATTTTTTGTATTTCACATTCTAAGTCGAAAGGGCACTGGTCAGCAGGATAGATAGGCATCATGATAACTGGTACATAGTTTGAGTTTCCATTTTCTTTCTAAAAACATACGTATTCTATACTAATCTGACCCAGCAAACGTTGTTTTGCCATATATGTTATTAATCCCCGCAACGACTCTTGTGGGTGGAATTTCGTAAATTTCGTTCTTAGCTGACCTCTACTCGGTGAAAGGAATATTCCAACCAAATTTCAAATTTCTACGCCTTATGGTTCCAGATATATCATGATGAGTCAATATATGGGTAGAAATCTCTTTTATATAATTAATATAGATTAAAGAGATGAAAAGTTTGTTTGCTTGTTTAAACATTGATCTATGGTTTAAGCGCGCTAATCACAGGAACTACTGCTTCGAATTGAAAAATTCTTTTTGTGTTGTACTTATAGTCTATTTACCGAGAAAGGCTATAATATAATATCACGTTTTGGCCGATAGGAGCTGAGCATAAATAAGAAATGTTACGAAAACGGAAAAAAATATTCTTTTTTGAGACCTTCCATTGCGAGCGCTGTGTAAACGGTAAAACGGGAACAAAATAAAACGGTAAAAGCTACCTAAACCTTTTCTATGGTAATCAGGTTTATTCGAAAACTAGCTGTGCCTGCGACTTCTTCCGTATTTTGGGTATTTACATGTTCAACGTGACTCTTTATATTCATAAATTG
This sequence comes from Melitaea athalia, assembly GCA_905220545.2. NCBI lineage: Eukaryota > Metazoa > Arthropoda > Insecta > Lepidoptera > Nymphalidae > Melitaea > Melitaea athalia. Next base: position 4,123,957 of record HG992176.1, on the reverse strand, counting down.
GTATAACTTTTCTATTTATTTATGAACCGATTGAAATGAAACAAACACTAAATGTTAAGTGAAGCCTACCAAAATATACTTATTAGTGAAAAACTGAAAACCACATCTAAATCGGATAAGCCGTTTCTGACATTAGCGAGCACAAACGCACAGACAAACAGACAAGAACTCTAAAAATCATTGTTTTGGATGCTATTTGCGTTAATTTGGTCACATGATTTAGGAGATAACGTAAAAGCAAATGAAACGACGCCAAGCCGCGTCGCGCGCCTGTGTAAGTCGCCCGAGCTGCACAGTAATGGTTTAAAAATATTTTAGTACGTTTTTCCTCAAATTTAACGCGGGTGAAACCACGGGGCACAGCTAGTAATAAAATGAGTTTAATTTATTTTAAAAGGTAAATATACAGGTATCTACCTTCTTACAAGCAAGATCTTTTATTCTTATGAATAGAGATAGTACTAGCGTAGTAATAATAGTTCAATGGTAACAGTATGTTTTTTTTTAATAACCTGACTTTCAGCTGCACATTGACAGCAATAACTTTGCGCGGCAGAAATTGTTTTCGAATTAACCAAATGTGTAATAACTGCTTTTAGCTTCTCTTCGTCCATGTTATCTGGTTTACAATTCTCCCATTTGCCCTCGGGATTCATTTGTACTAGCACAGGTGCCGATGTGCTTAAAGAATCGAAGCCTGGCTTGGCCAAAGGTCTGAAAAGATACGCTACTCTAAAACTTTTTTCAATTTAAGGTCAATGAATTTGTTATGGTTAGAAAAGTTTCTTATATTATATGTTCTTTTATTAGTGTGACTGTATCTTATGAATATGAATTTGATGTCTGGTTATTTGAATTATCAACTGTCAAAAAGTAGAATGTAGAGAAAGATATGTAGAGTTGTTTGAATACGGGAAAGGTAACCGAAATCCAAAATGTGTTCTAATGGAGCAATAAGATAGGTAGCGATAAGGATTTCGAAGACGAAAAATATCCTTTGATATGATACAGCAGCCAATTTTACATATTATGCTTAATGCTTACTTACACTTTTGCTACTTTCTTTAAATATTGGTCGGCCATTTTAATACAACTTTTTTTAGTATATTTTGACGTATAAGGATATTTTAATATTTTTTCTTCATAATATGGTGAACATAACTTTATAAAAGTATTGTGTGATTCACGTCCGTATGCTTTTGTCACTTATATAAATTTTGCTAAAACGTAGTGGTTATTATACTCTTTGATTTTGCCAAAGAGAATTTTGCAAATAAATAGATATATTGATGAGGACAAAATAAAAAAATCCTTACCTGTCAAAGTTATTTTACTAGCCAGTTTTTTGACCAAACGAGTATTTATATGTATGTATTAAAGACAAATTAATTAAACATTTTTCGTGTTATTAGCTTGAGTCGCCCGTAGACCAGTGCTTTTAGCGTTTAAAAAAGGTTAAAAACCAAAGAAATTTATATTAGAATGAAACACATTTTTTTTTATGTAACTAAAAGTACTAGGCGAGTTTCTCGCAAATCACAGTGCACTCTAATGGAATGGGGGTGGACACGAACCTCTCAGGGCCTTCTACCGATTGCTTCAACATCTCCTGCGGCACCTCCCAGTCTACTCGAGTTTATTTCTTGCAAATGCTGAACTGGCTGTGGTAGTAGAGCATGTGGGTGCAGGAAAGCAGGTTTAGATTGGTAGACAGGTAGACAGGTGCAATTTGTGAGAATTGCACGGCAGAATCATGTACAAATCAACCGACAGTGAACCTCGCCTCCAACGAAGAGTCGGTTGACATTGATCTGTTTGATCATGAAGATAAAGAGATCATTGAAGCTTTACAGTCTTCCTTGTATTCCTCCGACGAGTGTAACGAAGAAGTTTAGTTGTAAGATATACAAGGTGGGGATGACAATAGAACGATAATTGAAAACACCGTTAGTACTAGTATAAAGAAGTATTTCAAAACCATCAGATAAGTCCTAACATCAAAATCAAAAAAAAAAAGATTTTTTCATACAAACTAATTCAGTTTAATTTAATAAAATTTTATAACAACATTTTTGTAAGTATAGGATCACTGACCTGTTACACGCGCCATCGCGCGTGACCTTCGGATTGCGGCCGCAAAGTCGCACAGAAATGCTATGTGCTTGTACCTACAAAACTTCATTATTTTGATTGAATAAAAAATAGTAAGTTAGAAAAGTAAATTAAAATAAATTGTTACGCATTTAAAATTAAATTGAATAAAAAACTATTTGATTTAAATTTTCTCAAACCATCAATTTTTTTTAAAATATGCAGAACTGATCAGTAGCCGATACTGAATAAGTTATTTTTTTTAAACATTAGTTAATATAATATTATTTGGTCTGCGAACTGTCACTAAATGGCAATGATTAAAAATTGTGCCAGTCGATGCCATATCCATTTCTTAATCTATGATTTTAAAAATAATAATAGCTGTCCTTGAGTCGTTAACCGCCGGTTTTAGGGTAGGTCAGGTCTTTAGAATAATACATACGTAGAAATTTTAAAAAATGAAAAATCATAATTTGTGACTAAACTACTGGATGTATTTTATTGATTTTTTGTATGTGGGCTTGGAATGTCATTACATATACGCTGTCCATGTTATCGTTGTATTATAATCCCCACCCTGTATAATAAAATAAAATATAAAAAGTTAATTACTATTGCAGGTAAGGAAATGAACTATCAATTTTTAAGTACATAAATAATCGGGATATTTTTTTAAATTAGTTTGTTGAATTTGTGCCATTATATTCTATGCGTACCTTGAAATTTTTGACTTTACACCCGGTAGTCAAATACTAAACGTTTTATAACTCGAAAAGTATGTACATTAGAAAAAAAAGTTGTAACAAAAATTGTAGAAAATAAAGTGATCTAAAAAAAGATATATGCATTTTATTGATTAATCCCATATTTTAAGAGTTATTGACCAAAAATGAAAAATGGGTTCATTAAATAGGCCATAAATTTTAAACGGCAAGTTTTACAAAAAAGTTTACAGGAAATAAAAGATGCGAAATTTTATTGTCTACAAAAAAGGTTTTAATAACTTTTGCCATAAAGTTGATAGTTTTCGAGATATCGGCCAAAAACTTTCTTTAAGATTGCGATCGAAGCTCCACCTGGATCTGTCAGCATTTTATGTTTTTATAGTCAGTAAGTGACCCTTAACCTAATAAAAAACTAAAATTGGATCGGAAATTTAGTGCGAGGTTGACCAAAAAAAAGTCTATATTTACTAGTCTATGGTAGTCAGTGTCCCAAAGAGTAGAATAACTTGCCTACTGTCCTATGGAAAAAAGTTCAATGGCAAAGTTGTAGTTATTAAAAAGATCTACAACTTTTATATTTACACTTTTTTCACATAACAAGTTCAAAAAACCAAGTTTTTGGTTTCTTATTTTTATCTTTTTCAAATTTCTTTTGTTTTTTACAAAATTTTACGAAAACTTACCTTTTTATGTCCCAAAAAGTTTTTTTGACTGGGTGGACTGATTTTGATGATTTTTGTTTTAATCAAAAGGCGGTGCGTTGTTTTTTTTATCCTTTGCGAGCAAACACAATTATTTACCGGAATAATATACAAGCACTAAGTGGAAAAAATCTAAAAGCAAATAAATAGTCGAATACAGACCGAAATATATTTTATTTCACTTTTTAATAGCACAGTCATATACTTAATCTGCAAAAAAATTGATATTTAAAGTCCAGGCTACATATAAAAACACATTTTAATATTCTTGGGCTACCATTGGGACAATAAATCGAAGTCCGTATGCCTACTCAGCAACCAAGGTTTCGGTTTGTTCAGTGGTCCTTTTCCTTGCTTCAATTCGCCGCCTTTTCCTTTCTTAGATTTTTGGCATGAATGCCAAATGAACCTAAAATATTACAATATAATATTTTTATTGTTTTTTATGTAGGTACCATTGACCGTAGACCGTAGTACATAATTATGTACTATTACTATACTACTATAGTATGTAGTGACATCTAGTTAATATTTGCTTAAACTAAAAATGCAAAAGTTATTGTATAGCGTCATCTATTAAGAAATGTTAGTACTATGCACAAGCTTGTTACATTTGGTAAGGTTAAATGTAGATGTCGCTAACAACGCCAGAAAATACGATAAGTTAAGCCTTAAGGGGTCGTCCACTAAACATAATGAAATATCACCAGGATTGGGGACGCCACGATTAAATCAACCAACAAATATCCTCTAACCTTGATGCCAGTCAAGAAATTTGGATCACGATGCTTAATTATTTAAAATTTAATCAGATTATGTATTATATTCCTATAATACATAATATGTAAGAAGAACATATCTAATAATAGAATTAAAAAAATACACGTGATCTTTGGGTATGGGAGGTAGTCTAAAGCCTCACCAAACATCACCAACGTGTTAAAAAATTGCTAAAAACATCACGTAATAAATAATAATGGACGACTCCTTAAATAAAATATCGAAATATGTATTAAATTTAAATCATTATCGGTGTATTCATGCTGTAAAAAAGTAACGGGTTAGTCTACATTAGATACCTACGTTTTTTAAACCGAGTCTAATAAGTCCTGCGCTTTACTTGCAATTTTTTTTTTAAGACAACTTAAAAATCATTGCAGCGCAAAGCTTATTGTATAAAATTATTTAAAAATATTATATGTATAGATGATAGAGGGCTATATATACATAATTATGTAGCGAAAAAATACTACAAAGCTTTTGAATAACTATTTAAAAAATAGTTGTTTTAAAATGTTGTAATGTTTTTAGTTAATATCATTTATTTTTCATCTTTACTTTACTTATTCAATTTGGTATAGGTACCTTCATGTGTCATTATCCGTCAATTGAACTAACAACTTAATTATTTTGTTAAGGCAAAAAGTAATACCTATAATCTACTAGCTGACCTGGCAAACTTCGTACCGCCTTTTTTTTCTTAAATATAATAATTACATATACCAAAATAAAATATAGCCTATCTTTCAAGTTGGATCAAACTGCACACGGTGTGCAAATTTGATTAAAATCGGTTAAGTGGTTTAGGAGTCCATTGAGGACAAACATTGTGACACGAGATTTATATATATTAAGATTTATTATTTCTGATTCAGAACTTTACCTAGGCGTTCGAATAGTTTGGTTATGTACGGGACACTTAAATTCCCAGTCCGGTAATTGTAGAATATAAATAATTTCCTCATCATCCTCTGCTTCTTTTCGTTTTTCTGTTTCGGTTTTTGCGTATGGCTATAAAGATAAATGCTTTAATTAGAATTTTAATCACACTCAAGTTACATATGGCGACTATAGATTTTTTAACAAAAAATAAGTATGTAGTTATAAGTATTTTATTGGAACGTTAGATTCAACATAAAAATTACACTTAATATAAGAGTTTTAATACAATGTAATAGTAAGTATTATATAAAAAATAATCCAGTGAGAACAGCTTGAATAAAAGCTTTATTTAGCATTGTTTCCGTAGATTTAACACATTTTAGATTTATGTATAGGTATATCTCGCAGATCCACAGCAGAAGCAAAATTTACATAAGAAAATAACAATAAAATGTGTTGTTCTCAGTTTTGTTCTTTACTAAGTAGCCTTTTCTTTGTAACTTTCATTACTTATGTGCAAAGAACCCTTATAAACCAAAAGGCATTCATAAAGATACTGAGCAATTTAATTTTAGAATATATAATGATACTGAATACATACAAAAACACTTGGTGCAGATATTGCTTCGCTCGGGTCGAGGAAACCGTCAAGAATCTGTTGATTGATCTTATATTTTCTAGCTAAATTGAAATGCTTAACATCTTCTTGTGTCATTGGAAATGTTATGAGCGGTCGTCTGTTGAAAGGTTTTTAATATTTTAGAAATTCTATCAAATATATTACAATAAACTAATTAAATACAGATTGGTAATGAACAAAACTATCGCAATTTTATTAGAGGCAATAAGGATATCTATTTACCTACGACGAGGATTAGGTAAATTGTAAGAGCGTATATATATAAATACCTACATGTTAAAAGGTGCTTCATTTTAAGGCAGAAAAAAGACTAATTTGCAGTGAAAAATATAGTAATAACAATTTAATTAATTAAAAAAAATTATAAGGAAAAAATCTCTGGGAGAATATAATTATGTATTTTAGAATAAAAATATTTTTCTCTTGTCGATTTATATAATTTATTTCTTATAATTATTTTCTTATGATAACCTTCAGAATAAGGAACCGTTGGTGTTCTGTTTAAACATTTCTTTAAGTACTCACTTAGAAAAGTGAAAACAATATTAAACAAAGTATACAAGTATAAAACGCACCACTAAGGTGGACTATAAGACTAAGGTCTTGTCACGAGCGTAGAAGAGGTTTCTGTAGGAGGAATCAGAAAAAACTTATTTTTAAATAGCATATCTTAATACCTGAAGGGATCGAGATAAAGAGCTCGTTGGGGCAGTTTGAAGTTCTTCCTAATGTATTCTTCATCAAGAAGTTGGAAGTCGCTTTTTGCTGCGCTCGATGCCCCCGCCGAGGTGCGAGGTGTGGCTGTTCGTGCTGTACTGTGTTCCTGGCCGCGGGGTACGAGGCATATGAGGGGCAGAGACCCGCCTGCGGTGTCCGAGCTGCCCCCAGTACCGGGGCACGTGCAGCATCTAGAAAATTATTCATTTTGACTAACAAACTTTAAGTTATAAATATTCATATTCTGGGAATGTTACGAAGGTGACTTACAAAGTATTTATAACTGATAGGATTTATGAGTAGGATGTAAAACAGGTTCTTAGAGCCTGTTAGGTATACCTCAACTAATGAACTACTGAATTTAAAGATGGCGTATACCTACAAGTCTGGCAGGCAAAGGGGAGTTTGATAGCGAAAAAAATATAAGTATATAGCATGTTTTTATCTTTTGGATACAGTTGTATACCTTTATAAAAAAAAAGGTGAAATAAGGCTATCATAATTAACAGTAATGTTTATATCGCGAGTTTATTGTTTAGCGAGTGTTGGAAAATTATTAACTGCCAAAATCTATCACGCCAATTAAGTACCTATTATTGGTTATTCTCTATTCATTAGTTTGAAGCAATACCTACTCACTTGTAAAAGAAATATGCAAATTGAAACAGTACATATTTTATGGTTATAAAGATTAAAGAGTATTGATATTTTATTTAGAAATACAGTAGGTATAAGGTTCGAACGAACGACGTAGAAACGAAGAGGTTCCTACTATTTGGACGGATTAAAAACGCTTAAAACAGACTTTTATTGGTGAACTATCCTTTTTTGTAATAGCGCTAGAACGTCTATAAGATAACAGCTTTATGAATAAAATTACAAGTAAAATTCCTCTATAGTAATAACAACACTCCTTCTAAAATCTAGTACAAACCTCGACATTTTTTCAATTTGTTGTATTGATATCAACAGAACCAATTAAAGACTTATTGTCCCAAGGTTAACATTTTTTTGTAATTATTTTTTTATTATGTATTTAATTTTACATTATTTATTAATTTTTAATAAAAAGTCAATAGAGAAAAAATGACATGACGTAATTTTTTATTTAAAAGTGTTACTAAAAACTGGTTAGTAGAATCAACTTAAAAAAGGTTTTCATGTAAACGAAATATTAATATTTAAAAGTGTTGAAAAATTAATAAATTCATGATAAATATTTTTGGCGTGAATGTCTTTTGAATCTTTCATAGTTCGAATAATATAAAAGTAATTTATTATTTTGATAAAAGTGAGGAACAAATTCTAATTTTCCCTAAACCAACTTTACAGTACAAATTGAACGATATTTTATTTACATAGTCCACATAGTAAATAAGCCACCGATCATAATATCTCATAAACAGAGGATACTCGTTGCAATAAAGTCGTTGCCGTGAGCGATAAATACGCCATATTATACCAGTCTACGGAAAATTATATGATTATTTAACAATTTACGCGATTTTGATCCTAACGCTACGGTAATAAGGCTGTTATTGAGTTTTACTTTTAAATATCAGAAAACCTTTTCGCCTGTTGTACCAAACGTTTGCCGTCGAAATCTGACGCGTGGCGGTCACACGGCCATTGCTATGTCAGACGTAGCGAGCCTACGATGGCAGTGTACGGGGTGTACGATTGATATCACTCCCTCTGTTTAAACTTCTCGACTCAATAGAGGATTAGACTCGATATTAAAGGAGAAATATTCCTGCATTACAAATGTAACGTATTTATATTTAATGTTTCTTTTTCTGAAATTTTTTTCAAAGGAATGTTAAATGCAAAATAATAAAAAATGAACTAAATTGATTCTAAGCTTTAGTCAGTACCTACTAGCGATCCCGATAGACATTTGTGTTCGAAAAGGAATTAAAATCTTAATTAAAATTTTAAATTAATTTAGTATCCTGCACTAAAAATCTATACTAAAAACGAACTCATACAAACCAAATATTCATTACAATCTTAATTTTAGTTAAAAGTAATTTATGTATGAAAGTAATAAAACATATAATAGATACCTATACTAATAAATGGAGAGCCGTTTTTTTTTGTTATCTACTCAACATTTTCTGGACTCGGAAGTCTAGACATAAGTACAACATCGCGAGCAGGGACGAATACATCATAAAATCCATCCAATGGAAACTATAGGCAAACTACTATGTAAAGTAATGTTCAACATTGATGGGATACTTTTCAACTAAGTTTTCTTTTTATAATATTTTAATATGAAGCGCTGTGGCTGTGACGTCGAAGAGTGATAAAAATTATTGAAGTTGTATTACTAATACACTGTTTTATGTAAGACATTATTTTATAATTTGAAATATTTTTATTTCATTTTTGACGTAGGTACTTCTCATTTTCATTGCATTATAATAACTTTAACATTTTTTTTTGTATAATGACTTTAAAACTTGCAGAGGTGACGCCGAAATAAAATTTTCATTTTATAGAAACAAAATGGTTTTTTTTCTTTGTTTCTGTTTAAATTATCTAAAGAAAAATCGTGAAATCATTTGAGGGTGAATTAATTCTATTCAAATTTCAAATACAAAGAAGCCAAAGAAAATTATGTTTTTAACTTGTTGCAGAAGTTCTTTAAGAAATTTGATCAGAGTAAAGTGAGATTGTATTCGACACTTTACATAAAATATATCCCGCCAACAACATTTTCAAATATTACCAAGACGAGATCATAATATTATGGTTCGCACTGTCAATAATTTGTGAGATCTCATGAAGAGCTAAGCTTTTACCTCTACGCGCCTTAGCTCTACGAGCCCTAACTTCAGAAACTCTATAACTTGGTCAAAATGTGTTGAATTAGTCGTTTCGTTACTATAAGAACTGTTGTAAAACAGAAAATAAACTTTTGTCCATACACTCATGTGACGGTATGGCTACTAGGTATAGCTTATATCCGCGGCTTCACCCACGTAGATTACATGGTTTTGGCTGTTATGTGTTCATTCATTAAAATATAGCTTACCCCGCGGTTTCACACGCGTTAATTTGAGGAAAAAAATTGGTTGTCTGTAAAGTTCACGGACGATAGTTTAACGTGACAACGTCATAACAAAACATCTCCTCGGACTATCGGCCAATCGAGTGGAAGATAGATAGATGCGGATTGCGCTGCATCTATCTATATATATTCCATATACTCAAAAGCGGCCTTACCCATTGCGAGGCTCCGGGCGGCAACTCTTTGCGAGGCCCTCTGTCCTAGTCTAGTCGACAAGTTTAAAATGGTCGAAAATAGAGATACTGCTCTTAAAATTATGTGTGATAGCTCGTTGGATTTGGAATGACGTCTAAAAAAATGTTTTTAAAAGCGTGTTAGCACATAAAAAATTGCAAAAGTTATATCTAAACAATTAAAAAAAAGGAAAAAAATGGTATTTCGTTTTTTGCCAATATTTCATAAATTATTAACATTTAAGAATATTCAAAAAAAGATTCTGAAAGAGAAGGATATTTCCAATAAAAAGCTTCTTACTCCCGGAACTCTATTTCCATTATTTATAATTTTTAAATACATACATTCGTACGTGTGTCATATAGTACACACTTTTTTCTTAGATATATGATACAGTAAATACTCTGGGTGACTATTGATCCACCATCCGCTGCCCACAGTCTCCCTGACATATTGATTTTTTGTCAAAGGTTGACCTCCCCTTGTCTTGACAAACTAGAGTAAAAAAACGAAACGATTAAGTAAATGATGTCTCTATAGAGCAAAGGACCGTAATTAACATTTTTTGCTTTTATTTAACCTGCAATGTATATAATTACCTAGGTTTGTTACGGTGGAATCTTGCAACTGAATTTTTAAGCATATATTCCTGCTTAAATCTTTTTTATTATATTACCAATGAGATCAACAAGTGAATTAAGTAACTTGATTTAATTGATTTTAATTTTCATAAATATCAAACTAAGTAGGTAAATTCGAGTACTTAAATCTTTTAAAAAAATACGTTATATGTTGATAGTAGGTACAAGTTTTAAAAGAAAATTTTATTTAATTAAAAAGAACAAAATCAAAAACTACTTTTAAAAACTTTTTCACTTTTAATTTATTTAACGACAAGATATTATTGCCATTTCAGTCAAAATTTACCTTTATCTTTTTTACATTTTTTAGAAAATAGTTATCTTGTTTATGAAAACAAGTAACTAATTTAATGTCCTTAGTGGTCTTATTTCGTGGACGTTTCTACACTTATTGATTGGCACGTAATTTTAGGAAAGCAATTTATGGTTTATGTTAAATGTGCACATCTTAATATAAAATATAAAGCTGAAGAGTTTGTTTGTTTGATTGTTTGTTTGTTTGTTTGTTTGTTTGTTTGAACGCGCTAATCTCAGGATCTACTGGACCGATTTGAAAAATTATTTCAGTGTTAGATAGCCCATTTATCGAGGAAGGCTATAGGCTATATATCATCACGCTAAGACCAATAGGAGCGGAGTCCACGCCGACGAAGTCGCGCGCAGAAGCTAGTCTTAATATAAAACAAAGTCGGGTTTGTTCGATCACTTATAACTCGAGAACAGCTGGACGAAAATCGTCATTGTTTTTTGCTTTGTTGTATTTGTCTCCGTCCCGAATAGTAGAGTAACTATTAAAAGCATTGGGAAGTTAACGCAAAAAAAAAGTCCAATACATGTTGTTTTCGTAACTGTCAAACATTTATTGTTCATCCCCATGGTTTCATCCCGTCGATACGGAAAATCTACCTTCAAATTAATTAGTTTCGAATCGACAAGATATAACCACAATATTCGGATGATGGCGTATTTTATATTTTAAAAATGTAGAATAATGTCAGTAAAAAAAAGAATTGACATATACATATACATATTGGTTGTCAAATATTTAAATGTGTGTGTTCAGAAATTTATTTTGTGTAAAGAGCTTTCTTCCATATTATATACCTATACTAATCAACTTAACTGAGGTAGGGCACAGCAGGAAATTTCCTGCTCAAAATATGGAGTAGCCCGACTGGGGTAGTACCTCGACCTTACAGAAGACCACAGCTAAATTATATTGTTTTCAAGCAGTATTGTGTTCCTGTTGGTGAGTAAGGTGACCAGAGCTCCTGGGGGGGACGCGCTTGTGATGCGTCTATAAGCTACGGTAATCGCTTACCATCACAGAGTACATTGAATATACGGGTACTTACCATCATGTGAGCCGTACGCTTGTTTGCCGACCTAGTTATTATATGAAAACAAATTGCGTGCGTACAAAGTATATTAAGTGTCAGAAATGAAACTTCTTTGGCAAACTAATTAGAAAAAACTAATAAAAAAAAAAAGAATTTAAAATACAAAAAAAAAACTAATTGGAAAAAAAACATAAAGCCAACGAATATATGAATCTATAATAATATTATAAAACTGAAGCGTTTGAATATTCAAATTTTGCAATCAAATCTACTGGTTCGAATTGAAAAATTCTTTTTGTGTCAGGATAGACTATCCATTTTCCGAGGAAGGCTATAGGCTATATAACATTTTAGTACCTACCTTTTTTTCGATTGGAAGTCGTAATCATAGGTTAATTTTATTACAGGTTAATTTGTAATAAATCGATTTTTCTCAACTGACTTTTTCTGATTTCTTTTCAAGTTCTCAATCCCTAATAGCCTACAAATTCAAACTAGCGGGCGGTATAACAAATATGTCAAATTTTCGCTTCTATCACTGATGTAGGTCTACAATACATGATTCAACACAAAGTTATCTTCAGAATTTGTTTACCGTCGGATATCAAAGCACCTGTTGCATTCCCAATATCGATCAAACACTCGTTGTCACGCATAACGATGTTATTCTTTTTGTTACGACCCTTTTTGTTTGATCTTCTCTATCAAAATCGGTTCTGCATAATTTCGTTCAAATATCCTTAATGTTATAGACATTTTACTTACAATTTTAGGTTCTATTAATTCACATTGTTTTTGTGTTTCGGATAATGGTTATGGTAACTGCGACATTTTCTTACCATAATAGCTTGGATTATCATCGAGTCGAACTTGGCGGTAAATGGTCGCAATATAACGTAAGCAGGTCTCAGTATTTTATTGGTTAATTCATTATTTATGATTTGTCAATTTGCATCGAACAGGTGAATCAGATAACTAAAGTTATTGTTAATTGTAAAAGTGTTTGTTAATGTACGAACAATATTTATTTGTTTATTTTATTACACGATTTCGTACTGAAGTACGCGAACAAAACAGCGCCTGTCCTTTAGTCTAGACTTTAGTCAACGAAAGGTTTAAGATTACAAGATTAACGAAAGGTAATGGGCCAACATACACTATAAATAAGATGTCTACAACGTGACCGTAAGGCACGCGACGATTATGACTTGACGACGTTTTAACTAACCTTATTTGTCTCCTTTTGTTTGTTCAGGCGGAGTTTATCGAACAGTAATTACCGTATCATTATCCTGTCAACGGTGTCATTCCTCTGACTGAGTTATGTGTCGAAAAATTTAACACTTTTCTAATTTTCAATACGTTACATCTATTGGTCACAAATACATATATTTTAATTAAAACTATCTTAGTTTTATTATCTAGTAACTTATAATACCTTTAATTAATAAATTCTATGTAATGTGTATACTTAATATTTTGTTTAAAGGATTTTTTTCTTTCTAAGATGTGAATCCGTGATATTTGAACTTAGTTTATTCTTTAGAAAATTGCAAAAGTAAACGTTATGACTATGAGTAAAACTTGAAATAATACGATGAAAATGAGTGACAAAAAGGATTTTTCCAAATTTATCTTCTAATTTAGGATTAATTTTATAGGACCAAACTTTAAGAATAACTAATATTTTTCATTAAGTATTTTAGTTACTTAGTAGTTTTAAATAATAGCTTGAACATAATTCACTTCTATAGGTAACGACCATCTGCAGACTGACTTCATATCTTTAATCGTAGAAACAGTATGAAGTATAAACCTAGGTTATTTTTTTATACAACTAGGTTGGCAAACAAGTTTTCGCACTTGAGCCTTCTCGGGCTTTGACTCAGCTTGACAGCAGTATTTTTCTTTCATATAGGAGTATGCTACTTTTTGAAGGTCCCCAAGTCGTATCGGTTCGGAAATACCGTAGGGCGCGTTCCCACCATGTCGTAACGATTAATTATCGTTTTACGACTGTCGTCTCTAGCTGTTCCCATTATAACGATTATTTGTCGTTAATTTTTTTTTGTCGTTTAGCGACTATCGTATCTGTTCCCATTGGATCGCGACGACATTTTATGAGCCACGACACTAAAAACTACACGATTATCTGTCGTCACGACATAGTGGGAACGCGCCCGTAGGTGGCAGCTGATCCCATATAGTGGTCGTGCGAGGCAGTATTTTTTAGTTGTGATCTTTTGTAAGGCTAAAATACCTCCCAATTTGGGTAGTTGCAGTTTTTCAGAGCAATATTTCCTGCTGTGCCCGACCTCAATAAAAAGAAAGAGTAAAAGGTAGGTAAGTAAAAAAGTAGGTACATTAAAGCAACTAGATAGGTATAGATACTAAACGTTCACTGTGTTTGCGTACCCTTTGCACAAAAAGTGAAACTAGCGAGTAAAAAAGCTGAAAGTCTAATAACCACTCCCTACACTACCCTACCTACCCTACTCCCTCTCTTGAATTCCCCTTTATACCTTTCTGATTATTTTTTACCATTCTCCTAAATTCCCTTCGGTTTGAAACCGGCACCGTGTTTTTAATTTAGGTACCTATTTCCTTTAATGCAGAATGTATATATAGTCAATTTCTACTTGCAGATAAAACTATTTGTACACATAATCTCTATATATATACTAGTCTCTATCTCTATCTCTATATATATAAAATGAATCGCTGAATGTGTTGCTAAGCGCAAATCTCGAGAGCGGCTGAACCGATTTCGCTAATTCTTTTTTATAATATTCCTTGAAGTACAAGGATGGATGGAAAAAGTCTAAAAACAACATTTTTCTATATTCCCATACAAAAGATTCGCAATAATACTTAAAAGTCAATTTGAACTTTAAAACCATACCATAAAGTTTAAGTGTTAATGGAGGGGTTTCGGGAGGGATAAGTATTAAAAAAAAATTAAAGAATCGACTGTTAGGCGGTACGAAGTACGCCGGGTCAGCTTGGAAATAATAAATATCTTTAACATACACACATGGTCGCCTGTTTCTATTAAGGTTATTTATATATATAACTAGGTCGGCAAACAAGCGTACGGCTCATCTAATGGTAAGCGATTACGGTAGCTTAGGTATAGACGCCTGCAACACCAGAAGCATCGCAAGCGCGTTGCCGACCCAATTCCCAATCCCCCCCAGGACCTCTGTTCACCTTACTCACCAACTTCTGTAAGGTCGACGTACTACCCCAGCCGGGCTGCTCCATATTTTGAGCAGGAAATTTCCTGCTGTGCCCAACCTCAGGTAAGTTAATGCTTGTGTTATATAGTTTATATTTATATAGTCGACCGATACAGCTACATATGTTTTTATAATATAATGTAGATTCGATAGAATATTAGGTCATACCTTTATTTAGATTGTAAATATAAAAACCTATATACATATTATTTAACGTAAAAAAATCCTCATCTCTGCTCAGAGACCACTTAAATGTTCATTCGTTTTTATTAATAAATAATAAAAACTATTTTCAATTAATGTCGTTTGGAGAAGTGGAAACAATTTTCGATTGTCGGAAAAATCAATTGAACCGATTTTATCACGAGCAATTCTCGAGTGTTGATAAGTATCGATAAACTTTGTTATCGAGTCGCTCATATCAAAGCTTTGCTATGGTAGAATTTAACGTTTTTTATGTTAGTCTAAGTTTTAGAAATAGGTATTATTAAGACTAATAGAAGCTTTCGGTGAGAATGTGTGAATGATCCACAGACTTTATTAAATATATTTATTCTTACATAGATATAATCGTTTGGCAACACAATACAGGTGGCGTTACTGTCTATATTTTGATACATAATAACATTAGTACCTGAATGAGCTTAGCTCGGTAAATTTTTTTTGATAAATCTTGTGGTCTGGAAATTATATTTAAATACAAATTACATATTGATGAAATATGAATAATATTTTTCGATCTTAGCGACATAATAATAAAAAATATTTAAATAAAAAAATCACGAGTGAAATTAGAAATAATTATGTTTGCTCGCAAACGAAAAAAAACCGACTTCAATTACATCGACAAGTAATACAACGTAATAAGACGAAAAAAAAGTCAAGTAAATACGCGCTCTTAAAGATTACTCAAAAAGTTGTAATCAGTTTTCGATCTAATTTAAACAAGACTACAAGACAAGTACCTATTAGCTTTCGATTAAAGTAAGAATCATCGAAATCGGTACACCGAGTAAAAAGTTATGCGGTATAATATAACGTAGGTCGACGAAAAAGTAGTCACGTAAATACGCATTATTAGATATAACTCTAAAAGTACTTGTCAGATCTCAATTAAATTAAAATGGGACCACATGACACGCAACACCTTTCAATTAAAACAAAATTGATCGAAATCGGTCCACCCGAGATAGATAATGTCTACATCGAGTATTTTCTCGATTACCCTAACATGCGCAATACGAGAGACATAATTCTCTTCCGAAGACTAAACGGAACGGAAACGCCATGGTATACAAAAAATATTATAATAATAGGTAGGGATCCCTAGTACATATTTTTCACCTGAAAAATATGTACTAGGGATCCCGTACTATAATATTTATTATTTTAATATATTTCGTTTATCGTAGTACCTATTTCTCGTCGATAATATTGACAACGAGTAGTTTAACTTCTTAAAACGTCAAAATCACGTCAAAATTCGACAAAACTACGATGTCATGTTAGCTCCCGTAGAGATAACTAAAATTTCTTGTTATCTCTTCAATTGTCGTGACGAGAAGAGTATCGCGTGCACGCATATTAGCTACTGTAGACATAAAGAGATAATACAAGAAAAGGGGTAGACAAACTTTTGTCGTGGCGCGCATGCTAGCCCTGCTGGAGACATGTGGATTTGAACCGGGGTCATCTCGTTTCGGGTCGGCCCGATTTCCACCTGAACTATAGTAATCTTATAGGACTATAGGTGATGGCAAAATTTACCTTTGCATTCTAATGATATTGTAGCAGTTTTTCATTGCCTAAAAACACGGATAAAACGACATTATTTAAAAATGAATCCTAGCTAGATCGAGTTTTCACCCCCTAAACGCATACCTACTAACTTTCATGAAAATCGTTGGAGCCGTTTCCGAGATTCAGATTATATAGGTACTAGCTTCTGCGCGCAACTTCGTCGGCGTGGACTCCGCTCCTATTGGTCTTAGCGTAATGATACATAGCCTATAGCCTTCCTCGATAAATGGGCTATCTAACACTGAAATAATTTTTCAAATCGGACCAGTAGTTCCAGAGATTACCGCGTTCAAACAAACAAACAAACAAACAACCTAACAAACAAACAAACAACCTAACAAACAAACTTCAGCTTTATAATATTAGTATAGATATATACATCTATACAAGAATTGCTTGTTTAAAGGTATTAGATATAATGTTTTATATGATTACTAGCTTCTGCACGCGACTTCGTCGGCGTGGACTCCGCTCCTATTGGTCTTAGCGTGATGATATAATAGCCTAGAGCCTTCCTCGATAAATTGGCTATCTAACACTGAAAGAATTTTTCAAATCGGACCAGTAGATCCTGAGATTAGCGCGTTCAAACAAACAAACAAACTCTTCAGCTTTATTATATTAGTATAGATTATTCAATAATTTTGATTAATGGCATCCAATAGTGCCAAATTAGTACAGATGATTTCGATTTTTCGATTCCATTTTTACCTACGTGACATTGGCGAAATTTAATTTTCAAAACTATGTTCAGAGACTAGACGAGCGTATATTATTTCAAAAATTCCACAAACATGCTTTGATGTATAAAAAAAAAAATAGCTGCACTCACCATTTCACCATTCATCTATATATCGGTGTTAGAACTAAAACAAAAGCGCTAGAAAGTCAAAAATATCAGTGCTCTTTGTAAAATCCCCAGTCATGTTTAATAGGGATGCACCCAATATTTCGCGCCAATATGTTGCCGCGCGGGGGACGTCAGGGCGCAGTGCGTAGTGGAATTTATGCGTCTAGGGGACTTTCTGACGCACGTGTTGTGCTAGTGCGTGTCATTACGAAATAGATTTTATATAATTTGTATTTCTTTATTAACTGCCAGCTAACTTAGTGATTTTTTTTTCATAAATCATTTATTATTTATTTTTTTACCCTTTAGGTACGGAACCCTAAAAATGATGTAAATAGCTGTGTCTTTCATATGAATTTACAATAAATTTCAAAAATAAGTACCTTTTTACTTTTTTTTAGACAGAATATTATTGGTATGTTTTGTTGTAATTAATATAAATACTACTCATATATTGTATTGAATGCCTATGTATACAAACAAGTGTTTTCATCTGTAGTTAGTCTTTGTGTAGTAGTTACACTTGTCTACGATACCTACTTTTAAAGGTATCATCGCGAACAAAATTGAAATAAATTAAAATTACTAATTTATAGTATTTTTTCGATTCAAAAAATTTGTTTATAATACCCTACTTTAAAATGCAATCTCTATAAAGGATAAAAATAATTATTAAAAACAATCAAATAACAAATAAAAAAATAATTATTATCCAATGCAACTAAATGTGAAATATAATATGTCAAGGCAAGTATCTAGGTATACAAGCAACTTTTATTAATTTGGAATGATAGATATCTAATCCAATAAAAAATAATTTAGGTTCTGAGATTTTTTTATTATATTAAGCCTTTCTTCAACTTTAAAAAAATCCACGAAATCTCTATTTTAGTGTTGATCTATAAAACCTATTTCTAACATTCATCAGTTATCCCTTGAAATCGACAAATTAATAATGAATCCCACTTTTGAAAACCACGCAATACGAGCAAAATTTTTATACAACTTTTTATTCTTTAAATCCTCTCATGTATGGTTGTAGATTGAAAAATTAGTAAGTTACGAAATTATTGTAGTTACGGAATTATTACTCTCTGGTTGAATCAAGAATGTGTTTACTGGACTATTGTTAAAAGCATATAGGTTTTCGTTCGTTCTTTAAACTATCTTCATACCAAATGTCTTTATTGACCGTTTCAGTTGTGTTATAGTTTTCGAATAGTGAAAGTATACGAAATTGTGAGTTACATCTGAATAAATGATATTTCATAGTAATATTTTAGTACTTGACAGTCCGATACCGCAACTGCAGTAGAGCGCGTGCGCGGCGCTAATCGCGTGTCAAACCGTGAAATCGCGTATGATGCGTTCCGCCTTGTTAGCTATACCCCGCCCTCCCCTCACTCCCCTTCTCCTCTTTGCCGTGACGGATAACCTTGCCCAATTTCTAGGCACCGTGAAAATGCTCCATACAATACGATATTCGACACTCGAATCCATATGACACTCCTACGTTTTGTGAGTGATGTTTGAGCGATTTTTTTCACCTTGTAGTGTAAAGTAGCTTGACATGCACGGAAATTGCATTACCTATGGATAGATTTTTGTCTACTATTTTTGTTTATTTTTTAGTTTACTTTTCTATTCCGATTTGAAAATCTACATTTGACTATATGCTGTGTTTCACGAGTACTATGGTAATTTAGAAACAAATGCCTCAACTCCTTTGCAACTACTAGGGCAATTATAATGAAATGTTTTTTTATTTGTGTACAAAACCAGGTTCACTACGTTACTAATATGTAGGAACAAAAACAGTTTCAGTAAAATCAAAGTTGTAGATGCAGAACTCGCAAGTGTAGATCACCCTTCGTCAAATTAATATAAAATTAAAATGAGTTCCTTTCATTATTCTATCATTTTAAATATATCGCGAGCGCTATCTAAAAATTTGTATAACAAAAAAAAAAAAAAATTGGAAAATCCAAAAGTGAACGCCCCAAGTAATATTTATTACATAATTAATTATTGTGCTTACACCTCATATAATACAATTTATAACTTACGATTAGTTTTCTTAATTAACAATTGTGTTACTAGCTGAAAGATAATAATAAAAAATCCTGAAAAGAGTAACCGACTGAAATTATTGCACATTATCAAAATTCGTGTTGAAATGTCCCATCGCCGCCTTCAATCCCACTAAACAATATTCAATTAATTGTAACCAAATTTTGTACGACTCATAAAGCGAAGCGTAATAGTTATTGGCATTAGTTACGAAGTTTTTTTTTGCCTCATTTAATCATTTCTTTGACTAATTTTCTAATTTTGTCACTTTTTAATTTACGGAAACAGGATTAGTAGTTTATATATATCATTGTACAGATAATTTTATGGAGAAATAAGTCTATACGTATAGGGATCAATATAGTAGTATTTAAAAAGAACTTGAAATTATATTTAATTGTATAGTTTAATGTGTACCTATTCTGTACAAAAGTGTGTATTTTATAGAATAGTACCTAATGCATTGTAATAAAAATATAGAGGTTTAAGAGTAGATAAGCGCTTCCCGTACTTTTCATTTTGTGAGAATAAAGCACAGTCTCCTTGGAGGCGTACAAAAGTTAATCAAACCTTTTTCAATTATAGACAAAGACCAGTAAAATAAAAAACAGTTTGAAATAATTGTGTTTGCTCGCAAACGAAAAAAAACCGACTTCAATTACATCGACAAGTAATACGTAAGCCGACGAAAAAAATTAACAAACGCACTAGTTGTCACTACGATTTTTGAGGGTTTCCCTCAATTTCTCTGGGATCCCATCATCAGATCCTAGTTTCCTTATCATGGTACCTAAGTTGGGATATCTCCTTTCCAACAAAAATAGAATTATTAAAATCGGTTCATAAACGACCAAGTTAACCCCGAACATACATTTTTAAAAAATATACATATATATATACGGTCGAATTGAGTAACTTCCTCCTTTTTTGAAGTCGGTTAAAAATAACTTCAAAAACGATTAAAGATTAAGCCACCTGATAGGCAATATTTTGGCATCGATACGGTATTAATTAATTACACTTGTCCCCGCAAAATTGAATTATTATTACGTATACAATATGCTATTGTGTGGGGGATGTATATTGTGATGCACCCCACTTTTCTATGCCGTCCGTATCCCTCGCTGCATACCAAACGCACGTGTTTTATTTGAATTTCTTGGGTAGTGATAGCATAATTAATTGTTTTTGTTGACAGTAAATAGGTCTGATTGATGTGTCTGTAAGTATTTTCTTTGAGATGCGGTCATCGAAACTGTAGTTATTCAGTTGATATCAATTGTTATGAGAATGATAATTTTTTAATAAAATAAATGGAATTTCGATGTAAGTCTAATAGGCATACATCTTGACAATTTTTATTAAAATACTAGCTTCTGCGCGCGACTTCGTCCGCGTGGAATAGGATCAATTCTGTCATACATGATTTGTGCGAAACTTTAACCGTTTCCGCAGCGGAAGCTCATCTTCATTGGTGTTACGCTCCTATTGGTATTAGCGTGATGATACTTATATAGCCCCTATAGCCTTCCTCGATAAATGGGCTACCTAACACTGAAATAATTTTTCAAATCGTACCAATAGTTTCGAAGATTAGCGCGTTCAAACAAACAAACAAACAAACTCTTCAGCTTTACAATATTAGTATATATTGACGAATAACTCTTTTAATGTTATTAATTTCAATTATACTGCATTTGTAACCTCACAAAATCGGTTAATTTTAAATCTGAATCAAAAATTGTTAATCCTTCGGTTGCTGCATTAACTTGATTAACAGACTTATAACTGTTAAGACTTGTCCTTATAACGTGCTTCCGATTTATACGAGAAAATGCTTTAAGGGCGCTGCTTCCTTAATATTGTGCGACCTGTTTCTTGACTACGTATTGAAGTAGAAAAAATAATAACGTAGTATAAAATATTACTTGTTTATGGCATACTTTTTAACAACATTTTAGGTAAATAGAACCTACTAGTTTAAAGCTAAAACTGCCTTCGAGTTGCCTACGAAATGTGCCACCATAAGACCGTAGCGTAACAAACTTATTAAGAAATCCAATATTGAATTCATAATAAATTAATATAATATATTTTAAATGGTTTCCCAACTTAGCCATTTGCCATTACCAGTTTTAATGAAAAGAATGTAGCGTTCGTAATTATATGTATTAAATGGGTTACTACTTTCAACGAAAACTAATAATAACTTCTATAGTTATGTGACTAGAAGATTCTTATCCTTAGAAGTAGGTACGAATTACCATGCTATCCTGGAAGTTCTTAATCCATTAAAGTTCTGTGTTATAGAATTAAGAAAAAGTTTTAAAAATATAAGCAATAATAATTATTCATTCTTATTTCTCAATTGTTAATGCTCATTTAAGATTAGAGTTAGGATTTCAGTAACGGTATCTTTGCTTGTTATTTTTGGATTCTTCTCTAATTAGTCGAATTTCGGGGAAGGCTGTAAAATATAAAAAGCCTTTATATATTTTCTATTGATAGATTGTAGAAAAAGGATTAGCAATAGAGGCAAATTAGTCTTAAAGAAACAAAATAATCTTTACGTAGAATGAATGTTCGTAGATTATATATTTAGTTTTACTACACAGTTTTTTTTAAATCTTTGTTTGAAGGGAAAAGAAAAAACGATGCTGCGGTTTGCTCTTACAATTAACTTGTATTTAATCGTCTGCTCTTAGCCAACGACGTTTTACAAGATCCCGATAAAAAAAGAACAATTAATCACAGGCTTAAATGGATCGAGATTTATATCTACAAATCTATGTTTCGAATTTTTATGGTAATTGAACTATTAGAGACATTACGATTTACGAGTATGTAGTAGCACATTAATGTACATAAATAAAAATGTATGTACGCTCACATCCTCCGAACGACAGTCATAAATAAAATAATTGTTACACAGTTATTGCCAGGACTAGGTTATATAAAAACGAAAAAAAAAATCATACATTGTTAAAAAAATTTGCAGTACAAAGTTCGTCTGAACAGTTAGTGTTATATAGAAAAGTGATAAACTATATAAAAAAATAACTTTTGTAATTTATGGCAATGTTGAATTCAACACAAATAGCGACGAAGCCGAATTTTCATTTTTATCTTTTTTATACCGTTCGTTCTCGAGAAACTAGTAGCACGCCCACCAAAATGATTTTCGGGTGCAAGGGGGGAAAATGGGGGTCGTATTTCACAATTAAATTTTTCTGGCGCGATCTCAGTGTGTACGCCGAGCTACGCCGCACGCTTGGGGTGAGAGCTAGAGGTACCCAAACTTTCGAAAATTACGTACGGAAATAAAATATAATAATATTTTTTACGTTTTAATTACATATATAAAAACTATTTATTACTATTTTTATGCGCCTCTAATCACAAGTCTAAAATTGGTTTATTAAATTATAATTATATTAATTTATTTTACTTACAGTATTAGAACTGTGCTAACCGTAGATGATTATAAATTGGAAGACAAACTTAGAGAATCCTTTTACTGACAATAAGTATGCATATATTCTTACTTGCTATATAGTTATAAAATTACAAAGCAAAGTATAAAAGATTGGGGAGAACTGTTCGTCGGTTTAATATCGCAACGGCGACGACACGGCGTCACGTGCGCGCAAAGATACACTAACACAAACGAACACGTTTGTGTGAGTGACCTGAATCCCATGAAGACATCGACATGTTATATCCCTCCTTCATTATAAAATAGACATATATAAGTATGTTTGTGTGTATGTTGTTAAAAAATCGTTATGTACCTACAATCATGAATCTAGGTACGTTTTAATTGAATTTTTACGTTGTTTTCCTTTATTCGAAAACTTTGTTGTCAAATACAGTAGTTATGACCTGGCATTTGAATTATTAAAAGTAGGTAGCTCGTATTCACTGGCTTTTATCGTGTACGATTTTTTACGAACTGCTTTACCGTTTTGGAAAATTTTTAAACTATTTCAAATGTTTGGAGTTGTCACACTTTGAAGTTACAGTAATGGTGCTCAATTATTTACTTCTATAATGAACTACTCGATAGTTAGTATACGGTAAAAAGTTATGTCTTTAAAAAGGCATAATACGATTCAGAGGACTTGTTTCACGATTCACTAATTTCTTAATAATATTTTAGGTAGGGATTTAGGGAACTTTTTAATCGAATGTCTTAAAAAAAGGAGTATTATGTAATTCCTAAATTTGAAGGCTCAGCTCAATAAGCACGGATACGTTTTCACTTTTAATTAAAGTAGGTAATGTTTATGTTTGTTGAATGTTTAGGTTTATATAATCAATTGTGTAAACATTTCTTTTGTGCAAGTCAAAAAGTGTGGAACCACGAAACAAAAATACCTACTTACTTTTAAAAAGTTTTTAGTTGGTTTGTAAAATTAAAAAAAAAATTAGTAAGTTCATACAACTTTATATAATGGAGAAATAATTAAGGCTATTTTGATTATAGTGTTGATATTTAATCTTCTTTCTTTATGAAATACGAAGCTTAGATTATCTTTTTGCTAAAATCATAGTAATTAAATTTATTAAGAAGATTAGGTTTCGTATTATTTCTGTATTAAGCTCCAATTCTTCTTCTACATGGAGAAAGAGGCCTATGCCCAACAGTGGGATGATACAGGTTGAATGCATTAGGTTGGTATATCTGTCCGTGGAAGCGCGAAAGTGTTACAGAGATGTCTACGTAGTTATTACAAAAAAATCTCAATTAAAAAAGGAGAAAGATTTATTAGTTTAAAATGGGAAAAACAATTCATTGACAACATTTAAAAAAAATATTTTAGTAATTTAATGGTAATTTATTGAATGTTTTTCGCATTTTCAGATTAATTTCTTTATAAATTTAATAACTTAGATTAACTCAAAAATAATATACCTATATGTTTTAGCGGCTCGTTAGTAGTAGGCTACTCGGCATATTTGACCTAAAAATCACTATACTCATGTCAAATTAATGTTAACTGCAAAAAGGCGTAGTTTTGACAGTAATGAGAAATTAACTTAAATATTAAACAAAATGACAATCCTAAACAAAATTAAATTCTAGTTACTCTCCTATATTATATTTTAAGGATGTTTTACTAATAAGAAAATTATTAAGCATTATTTTTATTATACATACTTCAAACTTATAATCGACTTATATACAAACCGATCAATATCAAATCGATTTTATTACTGTATTACTCATGTTCATGTAAATATAACATTGCCTCCTCTAACAATAAGTACTTATATTTGTAAAAAGGATCACAGAATTTTAATAGTTTTATAAAATCGGATCAACCAACAGTTTTTATCTGAAACATAACTCATACGTATAACCATTTGATTTCTATTAATCTGATTTTTATAAAACGAAACAAATAACACTGAATATTAACTGAGTTTAAACTTTAAATATAAATATAAATGGTTTAAATTTGCTCGACCTCCTGATAAAGGGGTAAAATAATTTATTGCTGTTACAAAAATTGGGGACACTTTTATGTAACAGGTGCCTTCACGCTGTGCGGTTCGTATTAATAAAAAAAGATAATAGAAAATAAAGTAACTTCAGCAAATTAATCGTAAATACGTGTATGATAATTAATTAAAGTTTTTAGTAGTTACAATATTTTAATAGAAATCGGGTACCTACGTATGAAAATTTGTTTGTAGTAAAATGCGGGCACGACGATGTATTAAACTTTTTTGTTTTGTAGGAAGGTACGAGTATTTTTTTACACTTTTACAATAATATGTATATAATTTCAATGAAAGTATCTATATCTTAATACGTGAAGCAAAAACTTTGTACCCCTTTTTACGGAAACTGCGCGTACGGAGTATTGATGTTCAAATCCGTTATTAACTAAAAACGCGTTTTCGACTATTAACTATCTTTAGTTAACGCGTTTTTTTATACGTTTTCATAATAACACGTTTTTATAAAACTTGGGCGCAGTCTCAACGCGGAGAAATTGTCATTTTATCTGACAACACGCCTCTCGCTAGTCGCAACTTTGCAACTAAAAACTACTCGCAACCAGGGATGTTAGACGGCCACTTAGAAATCATTGTACCGAACTGGCTAAAAAAATGGTACTGGCAACAAAAACATGGTACGCCAACACTAATGTGTAAATTTTGTCGGAAATCGCAGCCTATAATTAGTGAAAAAAATTTATATATCAATTTCGTGTACCGTTAATAGAAAACAAACCTTTCTTTTTTTGATATTCTAATTAATTGCTGTACGTACGTATAAAATAATGCAAAATAATGGTACGTGTACCATTATAATGGTACGTCTGACATCCCTGCTCGCAACGCGCTGTACACGAAAGAATGTAATAATATATCATGAAGCGTTATAGATCAATAAACTTTAATTAACAATCAATACAGCTAAAACTTCATTTATTATTTTCTCTGCTAAAAATAAAAAGATACCTGACTACTCCGCTGACGATAAACAACGATATACTACAGCGCTCTCATCATAAAAAATACCTTGGCTTATGGTTAGACGACAGACTAAATTTCAAGATACATAATTATTATCCACATTAAAACAAAGTTACAATCAATATTAGGAGCAATCAATAGGATCTCCACTTGTGTACCAAAAAGAATCCGAAACATTTTATATAATTCATTAGTAAAATCACATCTAGAATATCTAATACAGGTTTGGGGTTCCGCTGCTACTTCAAATTTAAATACTTTACAGAGAATACAAAATAGGATAATCAAAATTTTCTATAACTATCACTATCTTACTCCAACGACACAACTTTATAATAATACAAAAATAATGACTATATCACAACTTTACACATACAATACATGTATTCTAATCAAAAAAATTAAATCAGGTTCCGTGCAATCAGAAATAAGGATTTATGAGAGATCGCATATTTCGAATTTAAGAAATAAATATAAACTTCATATTGATAATGTAAGAACTAATTATGGTAAAAAACAATTATGTTTGAAGGAGTACAGCTGTTTAACAAACTACCAGATGAAATAAAATTATGTGATAGTATAAAATCATTTAAAACCAAACTAAAAAATCATATTGTATCCTCACTATACTAAATAAGAAAGCCGTCTATATCCGACGGCCCAGATGTTAAAACTGTCTTCTTACAATTGTATAAAAAATATCATTGTATCTAATGTAATGAATGTAAATTCTTATGAGAAATAAAGTTCTTTAAACCTAACTTTCCTTCATACTTGGCTTAGGACTGTCTATAATAAAATTGATTTTATCATAAAACACACAGTAATATCCTACCTATTTACAATTCTTAAAAACGAAGAATTCGGTTAAAACACAATATTTACACTATCACGACGAATGATTGTACGAAACGAGAATTATTATAATATTATTTACACAATATTTACAACAGTACGACGAATGTATGAAAAGAGAATTATTATATTATTTACAATTATTATAGTACTGTAGTACAACTTGCACAGCAACCAAATTATTATATTAAAAATTTAAAACGAACGAGCCATGTTTGTTTACGAAACAACGCGAACAACGTTTACGGTAAATTAATACGAGTAATACTAATAACCTAAAAACGAATAACACGGACCGACGACGCGTCTACGACTGTAATGTTATCTCGCTCTAGCCTCGCTGCAGAGCGTTGCGCGCTGTGGGAACGTTTTAGACGTTTTGCGTTTTCAGACGTTTTCGACGTTTTGCGTTTTCAGACGTTTTCGACTATTGTTTGTTGAGACGTTTTTGAGATAACGCGAAGTCAGAGTAGGAATAACAAACGTTACGCGTTTTTAACAAAAAACGTGTTACACTTTGACGTTTCCGTTATTTTAACCACCACTAGTACGGAGGAGTATGAAATTTCGCACACTTCTAGTTTATATAGAGGAGTGCGGAATGCTAATATTTTTTCAAAATCTCAATATATATAAATCTCGTGTCACAATGTTTGTCCTCGATGGACTCCTAAACCACTTAACCGATTTTAATCAAATTTGCACACCGTGTGCAGTTTGATCCAACTTGAAAGATAGGCTATAGTTTATTTTGGTATATGTAATTATTATATTTAAGAAAAAAAAAGGCGGTACGAAGTTCGCCAGGTCAGCTAGTATATAAAATATACATTAAATTAATAAAAAAAGCATTACACACACTACTACACGCACACACGCATATATAGGTACCCTTTTGTTTATTGTTAGTCTGTTGTCAAATTGAAAAATTAAAAAAAGGTCTTTATTTTCATAAATATTTGGTTTTCTTTAATTTAAAATTTTAATTACATGGTTTTTTTTTTTTGTAAAACGTTAGTACTTTGGTTTTAGAAAGTGTTTTTATTCGGAAGATTATAGTCAAGGGGTAAGCCGATGTATCACGACTGATAGCAACAAAGGAATGACTAAGTATAGGTAGGTACAACTAATGAAGAGAAGTGTGACTCAACAAACGGAAATAATTGCAGAAATTCGTAATATGTTTACAAAAATAAATTCATTCTAAAAGCTGTACCTATCTATTGAAAAGTCTTTCGATACAATAATGTAAACTTAACTGAGGTAGGGCACAGCAGGAAATTACACAGCTAAATAATACTGTTTCAAGCAGTATTGTGTTCCTGTTGGTGAGTAAGGTGACCAGAGCTCCTGGGGGGATTGGGGATAGGGTCGGCAACGCGCTTGCGACGCTTCTGGTGTTGCAGGCGTCTATAGGCTACGGTAGTCACTTACCATCAGGTTTACCGTACGCTTGTTTGTCGACTTAGTAACATAAAAAAAACTACCCGTATTAGAATTATTGTTAGGAATAAAAGGTAAGCACTATTCGGTTTTTCGGCAAGTGTCCGTACGGTTCGCCCGATGTGCTCGCATTGTACATGAATTTTGACAGGCGATTAATAACCCTAGCGAGCAAGTGCGTCGAACGTGACCGGGAATCTATCATCAATAACACGTATAACTGTCACTAGCATTGTTACCACCCCTGACTTGACCCGTCGAAGTGACGTCGCGGATTTTAACCGGTATAATCCTTTTTAAGCGACCTTTTAAAATTAGGAGCATTATTTTGAGTCACTTGATCTCATCAAAGATGTAATGTGTAAAATTTTACGATAATTTGCGAAGTTAAATTATAGTGTTATAATAATGGTAGAATATTTTGATATTGCCACACATGCTATTAATTGACAAATTATATCTACCTACGTACTTATTGTTTGAAAATATTCTTTTAAGCTGTGGTTTTAAATATTTTATCTGTGTTTTAATGTAATAAGATATAATTAAAACTTTTAACGCCATATAACTTTTTAAACTTAATAAAAGCAAGAGCGACGAGGTAGAATAAGGGTAAGAGCTTCAAAGCCACCGCATACATCTTTTTGTTAAAAGCTTATTTTATGTTCAAAAACTGATGGCAATTATGCACAATAATTTAATGAAGATGTTCAGATGCAACGTAATAACTGTAATACAAGTGTACAGGAGATAAAGATTCTTTTTTAAAGTTCTTTTAAAAGCACTTTTGCACCAATATGCAATATTCTGATGTCAGTGGTGCGCCAAGCTTTCCGAACCAATGTTTACTAACCAAATTAATTGAACCAAAGGTATATTTTTACAAAACTAGATTTTTCTGTACATATTTTATTACACTACAATATTACTAAGTCTTAAAAAATAAAAATAGTAGATTTTAAGTGGAAACGTTCTTAGCTTAAGTACGTAGACGATTAAATGGGACCACGTGACAAGCATTAGCTTTCAATGAAAAATAAAAAAGAATAATCAAAATTGGTACACCCAGTAAAAAGTTATGGGGTATAATACAACGCCCACCACCACCCACCACCACTATTACAGCCTATCACAGTCCACTGTTGGACATAGGCCTCCACAAGTTCACGCCCGACATTATGACGCGAACTCATGTGTTTTGCCCATAGTCACCACGCTGGGCAGGCGGGTTGGTGACCGCAGGGCTGGCTTTGTCGCACCGAAGACGCTGCTGCCCGTCTTTGGCCTGTGTATTTCAAAGCCAGCATGGATGGATATCCCGCCATCCGTCGGCTTTTTAAGTTCCAAGATGGTAGTGGAACTGTGCTATCCCTTAGTCGCCTCTTACGACACCCACGGGAAGAGAGGGGGTGGCTACATTCTTTAGTGCCGTAACCACACAGCACGTATAATACAACGCAGGTAGAAGAAATAATAGTCACCCAGTAAAAAGTTAATGAACGCATAAAAAACCCCTTGAAATTATGAAGAGTAGAATAACTTTATGAAAGTTTCGCTATATCCGTTTTTCAATATTTTATCTAATTTTTAATTATAAAAAACTTGTAGCGTGCCCTTTTGCTTTTTCCCTACTTTTCTTTACTTGTACCGCGAGAACGTGAAACAATCCCACGCTTTACGCTGCCTTTGATTATATCTTGCAAGCTAAATGTGACTCACTTCTCAGTGTCAGATTGACTGTAGAGTAAACGTTTACTCCTTATAAGAATACAAAAAATTATAAGTAATCAATTCATGATTTATTCTCGCGATAAGCTCTTACATATTGATTAAACTGTAAAATGCAACGATTTTTGTTGATTATTGCTTTGATGGTTTTTACTGCTACAAAGTTTTAATGTTTCCTTTTTTTGACTGAAACAAAGTTTTCTTTTAAATATTTTTGAAGTAGTAACTTCTTTACGTACGCTTGACTTGGGGAGTACCTAAGCTGGTGAATAAATGAATCAAGCCTTCATTAAAGTTAGATATAATTATGTTATGATATAAGTGAGGGAGATATAGTTAAGATAGAAAGTTTTACTTCAGTCGTGTGGTGTTAAGTACACTAGTTTTTAATATTAATTTATATGTTTAATGTTTATGAGGAGGACAATGAAATTACTATAATCCGTACATGTGCGATAAGTGGGCACAGAAGCCGGTGTTGTGATCGGATGTCACGCTGTCTTCTTAATCCGATTAGCCGCATCTGTTCGAGATAACTTTCAAATTATGTATACTGACGCGCAAAATACTAATATATATGTATTAGTGGAGTGTCTGGGGGTTTTGACCTCAGACTTTTGTTACAGTGAATGAATTTAAATGGTCGAGGGGGGGTTTTCTTTGTTATACTATAAAGTGTAAAGTTTACCAAATTTTTTTTTGTGCTTTTGATTTTTTTTTATTTAAACCAAAAACTATAAAAAATTAATAATTTTATTTAAAATATATATTTTTTTCGTATTATATACGTTGAATAATACCTAAATAGACGTAAAATAATATTTTCTTGAAATGTTGGAGCGTATGAAGGGTCATAACGACCTTGGACAGGCAGTAGAACGTGGAGAGGAGAGAACGAAAAGATGGCTTGTTACCTCATCTTCAAACTGAATTCATTTACGCTCATACAGGTTGTCGCCAAAAATATATTTAAACATATAAGAAGAGGCCCAATGATACTCCATTTTTGCCTTCGAAAGAGAAACTCCGAAGTAGCACCGATTTATCGAGCTTTGAGTGGGAAAAAACTGTTTCATCTCTGGTCAAGAAGCTAAGAAAGAAATTTAAGCAAAATTAAATAAAAAATGACGAAGACAAATCTCATATATTAATACTCCAACTTTAAATGACTCCATTGTAAGCTTTATAGCTGTACAGAAAAACGATTGTTATCAAGAAATTCATAAAAGAATTTCTGATATAGCAGATTTACAAACACTCCAAGCAAAATAGCATGCTGATTGTTATAATTCTCTTAAAAATTCTATTCATCTGAGCTCTGCTGATAAAAAGGTTGGTTTGACAATTTCGATGATAGATGCAGCAATGAAGCAAATATGCGAATGACGACTGCCAATTTTCTATGCAAGAGTTGAAAGATACGATGGTATATACCTCACAGCATACACCGGATGAAAAAACTATTAGATAACGACTAATAGACCGCTATCATGATGATATTGTTGAATCAAGTAGATTTGGAGCTAATACTATTATACTTTAAATAATTGTGTTTGCTCGCAAACGAAAAAAAAACCGACTTCAATTACATCGACAAGTAATACAACGTAATATGACGAAAAAATAGTCAAGTAAATACGCGCTATTAAAGATTACTCAAAAAGTTGTAATCAGATCTCGATCTAATTTAAACAAAACTACATGACAAGTATTAGCTTTCGATTAAAGTAAGAATCATCAAAATCGGTACACCGAGTAAAAAGTTATGCGGTATAATATAACGTAGGTCGACGAAAAAGTAGTCACGTAAATACGCATTATTAGATATAACTCTAAAAGTACTTGTCACATTTCAATTAAATTAAAATGGGACCACATGACACGCAACACCTTTCAATTAAAACAAAATTGATCGAAATCGGTCCACCCAGTCAAAAGTTCTGAGCTAACATACATAAAAAAAACATACAGTCGAATTGAGAACCTCCTCCTTTTTTGGAAGTCGTTTAAAAAAACCAATCACACACACACACTTCAGAATATCGCAGTCCACTGCTGGTCATAGGCTTCCACAAGTTCGCGCTAAAATGGCGCAAACTCATGTGTTTTGCCCATAGTTAACAAGCTGGGCAGGCGCGTTGGTGACCGCAGGGCGGGCTTTGTCGCACCGAAGACGCTGCTGCCCTTCTTCGGCCTGTGTCACAGAGTACATTGTAATAGTAGGCCTGTGTATTTCAAAGCCAGCAGTTGGATGGTTAACCCGCCGTCGGTCGGCTTTTTAAGTTCCAAGGTGGTAGTGGAACTGTGTTAACCCTTAGTCACCTCTTATGACAGCCACGGGAAGAGAGGGAGTGGCTATATTCTTTACTCCCTTAGCCACACAGCAAGCAGCAAAAAAACTAATCATAATGATAATAATAGTTAAAAAAAGGGGTTGTGGAGCTGCTTGTGGATGTCGAAAGAGTGGCTTTTACTGCAGTGTAGCATGTCTACAGTGCAGCGAAAATACCTGTTTTAATAATATCATTGAAATAAGTGAAGTTGAAGAAAATACTTAAATAGACAAAAATGTAAATTGTTTGACAAATGTTTTCGTTTTTTTTTTTTTTTTTTCTTTCATTTTCCTTCATTTATTTCTTTTTCCTAATTACTATCTCTATATGAATGTATCAATTAACTTAATTTTGGTGTAGAAAAATGTTCTACAGGGTTTAAACTATCAAAATTATAATTATTTCGTTTTTTTTTTTGAATCGAGATCACAATTTTTTAATAGGTAAACTTTTTTGTATATATTATTAGCTAAACATTCCACTTTGAATTATAAAATTTCATTCACTGTAACGGAAATCCGAGGTTTTCGTGTTTTTAACGCCCCAGGCACTCCACTATATATCTTACTGATAAGTTTTAAATACAATGTATTGCTTAATGCTCAAGTAGGTAATATAATTTTTCATGTAGGTACATAAAATTATTATGTTGGTTCATTATAATTTAAATGTAGATCGATTTAAATATTGTTTATTAGTAGAAGTGTATAAAATATATAATATAACAAATTTAATGTAGTATGCTAAATTGAATTAAGTTTGTCTTCAAGTCATTAAAATAACTTTATAATAACGCGTAGGTTTAGGTTTCTGTTTCTAATTTTGTAGAACCGTTATTCGTAAACAAAGTCTTATTGAAGATAAAGTATTTCATTGAAGTTTTACTTCCTTTGGTGCGTTAGGGAAAAATTATGAGAGTACATTTTTACGATGCGCACGCACACCATCACGAAAAAAGCCGACACCCTGAAGTTAGCTAGTAGATACACTTTTTTATTGAGATGAAGTACTTTATTTCAAAGAGTATAAAAATAAATCTACTAAGTTACTACAGTACCCGGCAATAAATATTGCAAATCGATAGGTATTGCCTTGGAATCTTAGCCTATTATATCTTAGCTCTTGTGACAATTATGATTTGCTTGTATTTTATATATATATTTTTTATTCTTTGTATAAAATACACCAATTTTTTCTCTTAGTGCTGTCTTTACGTTGGGGTGCAATAAAAAAATCCAGTTTACATCATTTTTAGGGTTCCGTACCCAAAGGGTAAAAACGGGACCCTATTACTAAGACTTCGCTGTCTGTCCGTCCGTCCGTCCGTCCGTCACCAGGCTGTATCTCAAGAACGGCGATAGCTAGACAGTTGAAATTTTCACAAATTATGTATTTCTGTTGCCGCTATAACAACAAATACTAAAAACAAAATAAAATAAACATTTAAGGGGGGCGATAATTTTTTATTAGTCTAAAACGCCATCTATCAGAAATTAGGAAAACTTCGTCAATAGACCAATAATAATAGTTTTCTAATAGCATCATAGGTGGCGTCATAATTAAATAAATATTTTACAGAATAAATATTTTACAGAAACTTTACTTATATTTAGTTTAGTCAATGGTTTCAAACCCTTCGTGCGCGAGTCCGACTCGCACTTGGCCGATTTTTATACATTTAAGTATTTATTTACTGGTAGTTACATCATAATGAATATCATTCGTATCTAAACGAAATTCCTTTTTAGTTCTTCCTTTTCTTTGGAGCGCTCAACATAATTGCAGTAGCTTGTCTTTCAGTACTGACTTCGCTTGTGACATTGTTCAAAGTTCTTCTTGTATTTACAGTGGCATTTGCAATCTCTATTTTCATCTTCATTTTGTTTTTAAGTCTCACGACTTCAGCAATAAAATATTTATAAACATTGAAGATGATTTTTACTCATAATTGACCTTGCAAAAGTTTCCCTCTTTTTCGTAAAGATGCCACAGCACAACTTTAAATTAATTAAATTTAGGGTGCTAATAACTCTATATCTATATAAATCTTGTGTCTCGATGTTTGTTGGGCTAATCTCCGAAACTTCTTTACCGATTTTAATGAAATTTTGTACAGATGCGTAACCTTGTCCAAATTAAAATATAGACTATTATATATATCACTTTATAAGTGTTTTGTACCCATGAATTTCTCTTAAAATTTGGCTTCCAAAACACCTTTACTAGATTAGATGCCACATGAATGCATAAGAGAAACAATATTGGTTCTAAGATGTTACCTTAAGGGATGACCTAATTAAAACTACTTTCCTTGCTTACGTAATACTATCTTATCTATCTCTATAATTATCGGTTATCTTGACCTAAGGGAAGACCAACTAAATAAACTAGAGCGTATTCAAAATCTCTCTATTCGGTTTATATTCGGGATAAGGGAATACGACCACATTTCTGACTTTCGAAAGAAACTCGGGCTCCCAATTAGACTTCGCCGAAATACACACTCTCTATCACAACTCTACTGTTTACTGTTCAATCCAAAGACGCCTGGCTAATTAAAAGAACGCTTTGAATTACTATCGAATTCTCACGATCGATCTCTCCGCTCTGATAGTATGTCCTTCTTAAAATTCCTTCTCATTCCTCTTCTTTTTACTCTAGCTCTTTCTCTGTCGAAGCGGCCCAACTATGGAATTCTTTACCCGTAAATATAAAGCGTGCACAATCATTTGTGTCATTGAAAGATAATTACTTAAAGTCGCCAATTAAGTTATGAGTTTATAAATATGTTACTGTAAACATATAATATTGTTTCTGATTTTGTGCTATATTTCTCTTGCACTCTAATATCTATTGATTAGTTGTTTTTTATGTATGTACCTATGTATACTTATGTTGTGAGGTTACGGCAGTAAAAAATATAGCCACCCCCTCCACACCATAACCTTCCA
The DNA here is from genome assembly GCA_905220545.2 of Melitaea athalia. NCBI lineage: Eukaryota > Metazoa > Arthropoda > Insecta > Lepidoptera > Nymphalidae > Melitaea > Melitaea athalia. The sequence continues at coordinate 4,088,426 of HG992176.1, read as the reverse complement.
ACTGCTGGTTTTGAAATACACAGACCGAAGACGGGCAGCAGTGTCTTCGGTGCAAAGCCAGCCCTGCGGTCACCAGTCCGCCTGCCCAGCGTGGTGAGGGCGACTATAATGGGCAACACACATGAGTTCACGCCATTTTTGGCGCGAACTTGTGGAGGCCTATGTCCAGTAGTGGACTGCAATAGGCTAAAGTGATGATGATGATGATATGTAGTTTCATGCCTAAAAGTATGTCCACTTAAGTATATAGTTATATATGTGTTTATATATATTATTTTAAAGTACACCTCTATGCCGATTTATTCTTATTCATGTCCTTTTTCTAAAGGTTGTCTGGAAGGAATTGCTCTTTAGCGATAAGACCGCTTTTTGTGCACATTTCTCTTTTCCTTTTTTTTTCTTGCATATTTTACTTGTTACATGTATTGTTTCTGGTTGTACAATAAAGTATATTTGTATTATATTTGTAACTTAATACTATGAGTCTTGTTCAATAAATAATACGTAATAGAAATAAAGACAGACCTTATATAGAAATACTAGCTGACCCCGCAAACGTTGTTTTGCTATATATGTTATTAACCCCCGCAACCCTCTCTTGTGGGCGGAATTATGTAAAATCCGTTCTTAGCTGACCTCTACTCGGCGAAAGGAATATTCCTACCAAACAAGTCTCTACGCCTTATGGTTCCAGAGATATCGTGATGAGTCAATGGGTGGAAATCTCTTTTATATATATATAGAGATAGATTTTCTGAGTTTTCTTGAGTAAGAATCATCAATCAATCAAATCAAAAGGTGACTAAAGAATCTTATTTAGTGGAAAACCCGTAATAAGTAGATTTTTGCAATTTTAAAGTCATTGACAAGCTGAAAGCTAGATACTTCAGTGAGTGTAAAAATTGTTTAATATTTTATTATTAACAAAATTGAGTTACTTACAAAGTTTTATATAGCTAAAACATTCCATGCCAGCTATATACCTCCAATGCACGTAGCTCATCTCCGTACTATAGATCGATGTGAACGATTTTATCAGTTAAATAAAAAGTAAATAGTGAAGTAAATTTTGCAAACGAATTTAATAAAAAGGCGTTCAAAAAGGTAAACGGTCATGATTATGAATGAGTATAAAAAGTTAATGGCGTAAATTTTCATTTAATTACCGTGGACTCGTTTCATTTAGTTTCAATAAAATTAACGCTTGGAATTAATAAAATGGTAATGAGCCCACTGGCTGGCCGCGACGGGGAAGCCGTAATTTATTAAAATCACAAACGTTCCAATGATCGACAGATTCAGTGAGAATTAAAACATTTCACCATTTCGACGGTGGCATGACTTTGTATAAGTGAACTTCGTCGCTTTTGTAACAAACGTTGCTTAAAGAGATATGTATTTTAACTTTGTTTTCGACGTTTTGTATTCTGTTATTAAATATAACCAACCAATACCAATGAATATTTATAAAATTAAAAATTGGCTGCCAAACAATCTGTGACTATTAAGTACATATTTGTGTTTTAATCAAGCAGACGTAATTATAGAGCTTTGTGAAAGAAATGGTCAAAATTAATAAAATATAATGCTACAGGTATATACATATACATATTATAATGTAATCAATTCTGCTTAGGACTGTGAATTTCAACATTTAATAAAGTCAATCTAAGTACATAGTTTATAATATAAAAGCATATTATGCAAATGATGTTTAATTAAAACAAAACAAAAAAATAATGAATAACTGACAACAAATATGAGATATTTAAAAATTAAACATTTTATTACATAAAAAATAGTAAGTATTTAAATAAATCTTAGACTTAAGCTGAAATAGGTGTACATAAGTGTAATTGTTATAATGTGTATAATTATATAGTTTGTTTAGAATTCCCTCGTGTGTAAGTACACAAAAATAAATAATATAAATAACAAATTATAATACAGAATGAAAAGTAAAAATAAATATATAACAGATAATATTGAATAAACTAGCTGCCGCCCGCGACGTCGTCTGCGTGCGTTCACTGCTCGTTCCCCGTAGGTGATAACGTGATAATATGTAGCCTATGTTCTGACCCGACTTCTTAATAATATTCGTGCCAAATTTGAAGTAAATCCGTGCAGTACTTTTTGAGTTTATCCCGGACATACATACAGACAAACAGACAAACAGACAAAAATTCTAAAAACTATATTTTTGGCTTCGGTATCGATTGTAGATCACACCCCAAGTATTCTTTTAAAAAAATATTCAATGTACAGTTTTGACTTTCCTACCATTTTATTATATGTATAGATTACCTATACCTACCCATGTTTAATCGTAACAAGAATGCTCGCAGCATTTCCTCGTTCAATACTAACTTCGATTCTCTGAAAAAAAAAATGAACCAGCTCTCTTAAATGGAGGCAGTGATTAGGGGGGTTAGTTTTACTTTCTAATTTGCATATATGCTAAGATGATTCTGGAAAATCAAAAGACACTTAACTAAGCTCAGTTGTCACTGTATACATCACTACAAAATACAATCATTACCAAAATTGTAATGATTACCAAGAGTTGTTAGATTTACTTAACTTTGATACATACTTTTTTCTTGTACATATAACACCATCTTTATATTAAGTATATTATTAAATGGATAATCTTTAGGCATCTCTGTAGGTACCATTTATTACAGAAATTTTAGAGTATTTTTAAAATGCATGATAACATCACGAGTCAAATACATTGACTTATAATGGACATTCAAATAAATTCATTCCCACAGTTCAGAATTGTTATAAATAATTCATACAGTCCTGTGTGACAGCATAAGCTAAGATCGGCAGCACCTAATCCATAGCTATTAGACTATTACCCCTACATTACCGCACGAACTCATATTTTATATCATACAGTAATAATAAAGAGTAGGCGGGCGGCACAGGATTTAAAACTTACTCTCAAAAATTCCTCAATATAAACGGTACCATTTTGAGCCCTATGATAAGTATAACAGCTCAATTATAAATAATTTTATTAAAAATGTTTTTCAAGCAAAATAGCACTCTATGTTTAAGATTATTTAGAGTTAGTTTTCGACGCTGTGCTTGTTTGGCGAGATTGTTAAAGTGCGACAGTGTTGCCGAGCATAGTAGGGTTGCCATGTTCGAGGATGTATAGGATGGTTTCGAAAATTTCATCTGTATTGTAATATTGAACCTTTTATTAACGTTTCTATCTTCTGTGTATGTAGGATCAAAGGATATCAATTGAATTTTTTTATAATATAAATGTAGAGATCTTCGCTTTTTTAGAAATAAATGTGATACTAATAATTTTGACTATTTATAAACGAAATATAATTATTTTTCTTATCTTAGTAGTGATGTACAATACACACACGTACTTTTTATATGTTCATGTAACTAGAGTAGAAATTTTTAATTATTTGTAAGTGTAACATAAAAAATAATGTTTAACAAGTTTTGTTAACAGTTTAATACACCATAAGAATTTATTAATCGTTAATGATTTCCATCCTAGATTTTCCAACAAAATAGTCATTGGATAGCTGCCCTACAGTCGCGTGTTGCCTTCGGCGCCACGCGCGTCCTTAAGCCAGCGCATACGCCGCGCGCCACTAAACGTCAACCGGCGATTGATAATTCGACTGCACCCCGTGTTTGCCCGCTTTATTGCCCTGGGATGTAACCATTGTTGGTTCCAATAAACCTTCAATAAATACTGTCACCCGTTAGTCTGGGAAAAACAATATTTTTCGTCGGTCAGTGTTTGCATGCTGATTGCTAGCGTATTTAGAATTGCAATGTCAATGCGATTGTAAATTATTGCAACGATCTTCGATTTAAACATTTTGGACGTCGTTTATTTTGTTAGGTTATGTAGGTATACAGTAGGTTGAGTACAAGTATAAATGATATAAGTATCTAGTGAATGAAGTAATATTTTTATACGATGTCAGTGATTATGGTATTATAATTTTTATAATTATAATTTTTCTGTATTAATTCATAACAACCGCTCTGGTGTAGTGTGCGCGATTAAACACCGATGGTTTGCGGGTTCGATTCCTGTTCTGGGCGGATATTTGTATTGGTACAAATATTTCTTTCCTGGTTGAATTTCTGTCCTTGTGGTCCAGGCACGGGTGGCCTTGTGGAACCGTGCTTCGGAGAGCAAGCTTGGTGGATTAAGCTCCGATCTTTCTCCAACATGGAGAAGAGGCCTATGCCTAGCATTGAAATGTTAAAGGCTGATTCGTTGTGATAAGATAATTATATTACTTAGAGTTTTATTCCTTAATTTAATTTGTAGAATCTAAATATTGATAAAAAAGTTTCTGTTTGGATAAGCACACTAAAATAAATTGAATTTGCACAAACTATAAGAGAAAAATAATTTAAGCGTTGTTTTGTTCAAAACTTTAGTTTAAACTCATTACTAAACATTAAAAAAAAGTCATAAAGAATCTGTAACACAAAATAAATGTAAAAAATTATAACTTGTATACCATTATCTAATAAATCACAAACGTCCAAACAAAAAAAATCTTACATTTCCCAATCAAAATTTCAATAGCACCTGTATAAATAAGCGAATTGTAATAAAGCAAAAAAATTAATAAGCACAATTATTACACAGCATTATCACCTCTAAATTATATCGATCAAAGATGATAATTGCTTGTATATATTTCGCTAGTGAATCCTATGTAGCAAACGTTTCACTCTTTATCTGGCCCTAAAGTAAACACAATAGGTAATTTCGTACGACACAATGATACACGCTTGATAACGGCAAACTATTAGAATTTATCGCCAAATGTACCATTCCCACTGACGTCAGTGTTGTTTACAGCGGGTACCTAATATAATTTTTATTACTTACATTTTTTATTACTGATTTATTCTACCGATACATATAATTAAATTTAAAGGTCAACGTCTGGTGGAGCGATGAGTTATAATAAGGATCTTATAAAAGAAAGAAACCAATTATTTTTTTATTTTGTCTGTATGTATGTATTTTGTTTATGGCCGGTATCACCCAAAATCTACTGCACACAATTGAACGTGGTTTTCACAGTTGTGATATATTTAACTGAGGTAGTTAACTGAGGTAGGGCACAGCAGGAAATTTCCTGCTCAAAATATGGAGCAGCCCGACTGGGGTAGTACCTCGACCTTACAGAAGACCACAGCTAAATAATACTGTTCAAGCAGTATTGTGTTCCTGTTGGTGAGTAAGGTGACCAGAGCTCCTGGGCGGATTGGGGATAGGGTCGGCAACGCGCTTGCGATGCTTCTGGTGTTGCAGGCGTCTATAGGCTACGGTCTTACCATCAGGTGAGCCGTACGCTTGTTTGCCAACCTAGTTACATAAAAAAAAAAATATCCTGGTCGAAATCTTACAGGAAATCATAGCTAAATACTACTGCTCTCAAGTATTGTGGTGTTACTTGGTGAGTAATGTGGCAAAAGCTCCTGGGGTGGGTGGGGGTTTTAGGGTCGGTAAAGCCCTTGTAATGCTTCTAGTGTTGCAGGTATCTAGAAGGCTACGGTAATTGCTATCTATATCAGGTGGTCCCGTATGCTTGTTTGCCGACCTAGTCGTGAAAAAAAAATCTTTTAGAATTTACTTTTTTATTACTTATATGAGATACGTTTCCCTATTTTACATGTATTAAAGAAACGAAGTCTTCAATTCGGTACTTAAAAATCATTATCAGGCTGGGAACAAAAACGCTACCCCATTATCGTTGATCGAGTTTTAAAAGGCGAACAGCATGCGCATGAGTTTACTGATGCTTGTCATTGGGCAGTCAAAAGCGTTTGAATTTAGATCGCAAAGGGACAAGTGCCAATATAGATGTTATCTGTGTTATAGACGCGCGCGTTCTCACGGCCGACGCGTGCGCGCTCTATACCTGTATAGATTAAAAATATGATCTACAGACGTGCCAGTAGGCAAATCATTACGAAAAACAATTTTTTTAAAATATATTTTTAAAACCTTTAAGATAAATTTGAATGGTTTTATTATTTTATGTTATTTACTTTTTTAATGACAGTATGTAATCTACCTACTTATAGGGAGTGAAATCCAGAAAACTGGAACCCGGTAATCTTGCGTAATCATATATTTTCAGATAATAATCGCTCTATTGAAATAGAAAGCGTGGTTATTATGTGTACAAGTCGTTTGACACTTAGATAAAAGACATGATTGACAGTTTTAGCAATTTAAATTAGCTGCTTTTAGTGCTTGAGACGAAGTGTGACATTGTGTGACAAGGAGTATCGAGGGATCCAAAATTTTGTGACATTACATTTCGAAATAACGTAAGTGATTTTTTAATTTAATAAATAAGAATTTAAAGGTGTAAAATTGCATAATAGGTGACGTCACACTAGGTAGGGGGGAGGGGTCTCATAAATGTGAACAGCCGTGACAAGGACGGGGAGGAATCAAAATTTCGTTAAATTCATGTGATGGATTATCTCTAACTAATATAACATTATTAAAACCACTCACTATAATTATTTCTTTGGTGGTTTTTTTAAAACTCTAATATCTGTGAGCAAAACTATCCAGTAGTAAAGTCATTCCGACACCTATAGTTTCATTTCTGTAACTATAAATGATACATTATTATTCAAATATTCGTATTAATATCCATATCTGAAACTTCACATATATAAATTCTCTGTTTCAAATCGCGTTGATAACCAATTCACTATGTCTAAGGGCCTATGCAAACCACGTTTTGGGGCCTAAGGGCCTATACAAACGCGATGCAAACGCGCGTATGACGCGATACAAACGCGCCGTCGACGCGCGTTTGAATCGATACAAACGCCAACAAACTGCTCTGTAGGATAAAAACGCGCCGTCGACGCGCGTGTCACGCGATACAGACGCGATGCAAACGCGCGTGTGACGCGATACAAACGCGATGCAAACGCGCGTATGGCGCGATACAAACGCGCCTTCGACGCGCGTTTGAATTGATACAAACGCCAACAAACTGCTCTGTAGGATAAAAACGCGCCGTCGACGCGCGTGTCACGCGATACAGACGCGATGCAAACGCGCGTATGTCGCGATCCAAACGCGGTTTGCATAGGCCCTAAGACAAAAAAAAAACGCTTGACTAGAACGGAAAAAACATATAGTATATTACATACATATAGTATATTGAAAAGTTAAAATTTAAACCTAATATTAATACCTAGTTATAAATTATATTCCATGACGATCACACCCTATCTGTATGGTTGAAATTTGTTACAATGAATCTTTGTATGGGAAATTAGACTACAGGCTTGATACGAGCCATGGGACTATTCGCAATATTTAATATAAACAAATACAATCACTTCGAATGTGTAGTTACATCAGTCAATATCAATATAATGTTATGAACGATGCAAATCGGGAATCGGGAATTTCAATATAAATCTCGTGAAATAAATAGCTAAAATAGTCATTTTACTAGTCGTATGTAATATATGATTTATTTCATATTTCTTATTTAGATACCTTTTGATACTTTTATTATTAAGTTTATATTATCTATACTAATATCATAAACCTGAAGAGTTTGTTTGAACGCGCTAGTCTCAGAAGCTGCTGGTTCAAATTGAAAAATTCTTTTTGGATTACACGGCTAATCTATACATATTATAAAAATAAGTCCCCCGGCCGCGTCTTTCTGTCCTCCTGTCTGTCCTCCTGTCTGTCCTCTTGTCTGTCCTCCTGTCTGTCCTCCTGTCTGTCTGATCGCGATAAACTCGAAAACTACGAAACGGATTTTATACGGTTTTCAACAATAGAAAGAGTGATTCTTGAGGAAGGTTTAGGTATATAATTTATTATGCTTTAATGTAAATTATCTGAAATACGGCGATAAATGTTGAAAAGGTCGCAAAAAATCTCGCCAACTGGGAGCTTTCCGCGCGAACGCCGCGTAAACTAGCTAAGATATAGTTAAGTAATGTACTAGCGAATTCAAAATCTATAAAAATGATACAATCCGCGATAGCATATCTCTATCTCTAACGGTTGACTTACAATAACCACTTTTAAGTTCAATTTATTAAAAACATTACGTTATTTTCAAAGCTTATTTTCTTTACACGATCACGATTCAGCCTGTAATATCCCACTGTTGGGCATAGGCCTCTTCTCCATGTAGGAGAAGGATCGGAGCTTAATCCACCACGCTGCTCCAATGCGGGTTGGCGGATATATTCCCTACTATGAGTAACGATCGCTATCAGGTGTATATGATAACAACCGGGACCAACGGCTTAACGTGCTCTCCGAGGCACGGTGGGGAGACCCACAAGGACTACACAAACACCCAGACCACGGCAAACATCTGTATGGCCGATACAAATGTTGTCGTGTGCGGGAATCGAACCCGCAACCGCCCGCGCAACAGCCAATCGCAATCCAGTGCTGTAACCGCTGCGCCAACGCGGCGTCTCTAACTAGGCTATTTTCTTTAGTTCAGTATTAATGCTTATCCAAATGAATATGTTACTTAGCTTAGGCATTTAATGCAGATTAAAATTGCCCTTTACACTATATCAATCAGATAGTAAGTAGAAGAATAGTTTTTGAGATATCGTCGTTAGAAATAATTATTAAAAATAAATAATGCGCAACGAAGTGGGCACGGGTCGGCTAGTTTGATATAATTTTTATGATTTTCTTTTCTGTTTTCGAGTGCTTTATCTTACAGAGAATGTTCCAAATGATTAGGAATATAATAAGAAAATAAACAAACACAATGAATATTAGTACCTATCGTTCTTGTACATACATATGCAATTAGTGTGACTAAAGATGCAGATTTATATATTTACTAGCTTCTGCGCGCGACTTCGTCGGCGTGGACTCCGCTCCTATTGGTCTTAGCGTGATGATACATAGCCTATAGCCTTCCTCGATAAATGGGCTATCTAACAGTGAAAGAATTTTTCAAATCGGCCCAGTAGTTCCAGAGATTACCGCGTTCAAACAAACAAACAAACAAAAAACAATCAAACAAACAAACTCTTCAGCTTTATATATTAGTATAGATTATCGTATATGACTTGCATCTTTCTTGTATTTCGGTTTATTTTTGCATATTTTGCTTAAAAACTTGCACCTACACTCACGTAAAACATAAATAAGTCATGAGTTCGGAAAAAGATCATGGATAGCTAGAATTAAACCAGTACATCAAACATACGTTTATTTTGTTAATAATTGTTAGAAAATATTTGCTCCTTAAAAATAGATTCTACTTATTACCCATAAATGACAATTTTTGCGATATTATTTCAAACATAATAATTAAAAATACTTTTGGATATATAATTTTAGAACCAACAATAGAGCTGGTGCGGCTTGTGAAGCGGCTGAAAAAGCTAAAGCAGGCAAATACAGAGGTCTAGGCTCCGATTGTGATTTTGTCCCATTCGGTGTCGAGACCCTTGGTCCGTGGGGTCCTAGTACTATAAGGCTCTTTAAGGAAATAGCTAAAAGGATAGTCGACATCACATGAGACCGAAGAGCTGGCAGCTACCTCGGACAAAGAATTAGTCTAGCTATCCAAAGGGGGAACGCTGCCAGCATCTTCGGAACCTTGCCTAAAGGGACTCCTTTTAATAATATATTTTATTTATTATTATTATATTATATTTTTTAAGATTTTTAGTTTTAGGTTCGTTGTTTTATAATATATTTTTATATTTATTTGTATTTTAATTTACAACTAATATGCACAGGCATAATAATTAAAAATAAGATAATTCTATAAAAAAAAAACAACAAAACAGAAATTTTGTAAGTTTATTTTATTCACAGCAAGTCAAAAAAGTTTCACTGGATTACATTTTCAGAATATTTTACACAGGTGTGATAAAAATAGGTACTTGTTTCGTGGAAATCATAGGCCGTAAAACATATCGCTGTACCTCACAGAAGCCTGAAATGTAGTAGTATTAAATACATAGGTAAAGAATAAACACAACAACATTTCAAACTATTACAGCAATCTACGCATAACAGTTCAAAGTATTTAGAGTTATTTGTTGAATTTCCGCATAATTATTCAAGCCCAGTAGTCAAAGGCGAGGTTAATTGAACACTGTCCTTTGTACTACATAGGTACCGTATAGTAGTTCTGTATCGGTAGGTACATAATTTTAAAATATCTATCCATGTAGTGTCATGTCACAGGCTTTCAAAACGCATAGTTTCACAAACGCACTTAAAGCGTCAAAGCCGTCCAAGCGTTTCATTTTTCGCGTATATTAATTGTAAACAATTAGGCTTATTATTAGGGCCAGTTTCACCGGTTGCCGATAAAGCTAGCTGTAACCAAGCGATAAAAAATTATGATATATTTTATACCTCGTAGTCAAATACCACTTTGTTAGTCAAATATTTCTATTTGCAACCTGTGAATCCAAAAGTTGTAGTGTATAAATTGAGATAAAATAGCCACTAGCCCACTAAACGCCCCCTTTACTGGGTTGACTGTGTACCCTGTACTCATGTACCCTGTACATGTTTTACAATGAAAGCCCGTGAAACTGGCCCAAAGGGCCGGTTCTAGCTACGATTAACTAGGTATTACGTAAAAAAGGTCAGTACGTAAAACAGATCTTAAGATGCGTAAGAGATACCAATCCTATTTATCCTATTGATAGATATATCTACTAATTATTAATCAAGAGTATAATGTTACTTAGTTAACCTGGTATTCCTGGTTTTACTTAGTTAACCTGGTATTCCACCATACAGTAGAAACTACAACAACGTCAAAAAAAGTAAAACAAATACACAAAATTAATAGCTATTCTCGTTACGAAAACCCTATTCAACTCGTATTCAAAGGCGAGAGACGTTAACTCCATTCAATGCGATACTTATAAAATTAATTTCCAGTCCGTCTTGATATTTGCTGAGCTGTTGTACGAAATGACCGGTTTGATCGACAGTCTCTCGAGCGGTCAGGCGCGCTGGGCGGCCATTCAAAAAGACTCCAGCGGCGCTCTCGACGTCATATCTACCACTACAAATTGATCATTCGAGGGATATTGATTGTACCTACTATTATGTAAGTAGAAAATATTTAGGATGCATATTGTATGAAGTATTTATTACATTTACAGTCGTTTTGTATAAAGTTTTTTTTTTATATACATAACTAAGTCGGCAAACAAGCGTACGGCTCACCTGATGGTAAGCAAATACCGTAGCCTATAGACACCGACAGGACGAGGTACTACCCCTGTCGGGATGCTCCATTTTTTGAGCAGGAAATTTCTTGCTGTGTGTCTATCGTCTTTGATTTTTTGATTTTCTTTCTACTTACACACAAAATGAAAATCGTAGTAGGTATATCTATATTCTATACCTACTACGCTTTTCATTTTGTAATACATACCTATATAGGTATATTAGAAATACCAACACAACAATTGTGGTAAGTTCTGTGTGAGTAAAAGCATTAATATAGTGACGATGAAAGCTAAAAATTACTACTTTTGATTGATTGTTTATATACAACTAAATAAAATTGGAGTGTCTGTTTGTGATACTAAAATAACCGCTTTTAACTAAATTCATATGTATGTACAAACGGTACATTTATACCAAAATAACATTTTTTATAATTTTTGTCTGTCTGTCTGTCTGCTAATCTCTGAAACGGCTGGACCGATTTTGACGGGATTTTCACTAGCAGATAGCTGATGTACTATGGAGTAACTTGGGCTACTTTTATTTTAAAATATTTTTTTTTAACTCTGCGAATTGAACAATAACATTTTTGTTGAATTCCACGCCTGCCGGGCACAGCTAGTGTTTAATAAATATAGAAATTCGACATAAACTTTATAATTGTGTCAGAAAATAGCTAGTTAACAAAATTAGAAAAAAATTGTTCGAACCGGCTGCATCGTAAGATCAGTATCAAGATTGGAAAGTATTGATTACAAATGTAAATATTTCGATACAGCTAATGAATAGGTACCTACTATGTCAACTTGATTTGTAGGTAGGTGCCTACGCAGAAGTTTTTAACAAATGAGCAACATTTTTAAAGTAGTTTTAATTAACCTTAAAATAGAGTTTCTTTTGAAAAACGAATTATATTTAAACTTTAATTAATGTAGTATAATTGTGAATTGTCAATTTGTGAACTTGATAGTAGATAGTATGATAGTATACCTAAGTCATACATTTAATTAAACGAAATTTCCATGACCTTGCATAAAGTAAACCACGGGAATTAGGTAGTGTGTTAAAGGCAGTCTGACTTTCTACGAAATTTGTGTATACACATATATATATAAGATAAAACTTCAGTAAATAATTCATTCTTCAGTAAAGGTATTTTTAATATATGTATATACATATAAACACGTGGAAGTTTTCCTAGATACATACCTAGATATAGCTAGATACCTACCTATTTATTACATTTTCTATAAGCTAGTACTAAAATAACCCAGAATTTTTGTAACGTTACACAAACCCTCAAAGAGTATAAACATTAAATATATTCACGTTCAAAATCAAAGCAAGCAAAGCGAGAAAATACGTATATTTAAACATTTTCCGGTACAGCAATAAGAACAGTTCAAACGGTTGTTTGAACAGCACCTTAAAGGCGGTGATACACAACGGGGTTTCCATAATACCCTAATAATATACTACCCCACTCCCAAATCCGTTGTAATAAAACTGAGCTTTGGATTTACAGATTAAAAAGTAATGATATTTCTATTTTATTTCATACAACATATTAAGAAACCTTAAAAGTTAGTTCGTTTTTTACATATATTTTTTGGATGCAGTAGTGTTTAGATTTACTTTAAACTAATTATTTTTTTTTGAGAAAGTCACAGTAAGTATATGAAATTACAATTGAAGTAATATATCTAAATATTATAACAAGTTCTATATAAATCTGTTTGTCACTCTACCCCATTATTACTTGTAACCTCCATTTTTAATTTAATTTCAGTCATTAATTTTTAACAATATATAAAGTACTCTTGGTGTATTTTTAATAGGCGTTTAAACGGAATGAAAAATAAGTCATCGTAGACGAAGAGCAATATTCTCGGCTGCGAGGTTTGTCGACTGATATAAAATAACCTATCTCCGTCTCGTCTGGCCCCCTTACGTCAATAAATGTGGTCTGATCCCTGTACACGCTCAAGTGCACAAATCGAACAATCTGAAGGCATATGGCTAGAAAGGGACTCAATATACTCACGTTGCACTCAAACAAAAGCTCGAAACTACATAGAAAACAATATAAATAAATCAATTTCAAATCAATCAAATCAATTTCAAAAAATGTAATAGAAAACAATACCTACCTATATTACATTTTTTGAAACTCATGACACATAATAAGTTGTCAGTTTGTATACAAGATAATCGTAGGTTCGCTGTAAAAATATGACGCTACAGCTCTTTCAGCATCGATGCAATCATAAGATATATATTGCTTAACTCCAATTTATTTATAAAATATCTTATTTGTTTTTAATAGGCGGTCGTATTTAACTTTGTTGACAGTAATAAAAATGTTGTTCTATTTTGTAATTTTGTTGTATCATCTCGAAATCTCAAAAAACCGCTTGACGTTTATAGACGAAGATAGTTTATAGTTAGTAGACGACGAAGATAGTTTATAGTTAGTAGACGTTCACTAAGAACGAACTTTGCGACAGGACCGAATTAAGGTTTTCTAAGTGCAGGAAGTTTGTATGAAAGTCCTTTATTTTTTGTACTACAAGCTTGAAAGACCGTAAGATTGTTAATAGTTAGTAGAGGTACACTAAAAAGAAATTTTGGGATAGAGCCTCAAGAGGGCTTAGGTGACTTAGGTCTCTCGAAAGATTTTGCAAAAGTCCCTAATTTATTTTGCTATAAGCTTGAAATTTTGTTGAAAGATAGTTTATAGTTAGTAAACGTCAACGAAGTATGAATTTTGCGACAGGACTGGATTAATACAATAATTAGGTACTACCTGACCACGACTATGTGACACCCCCCCCCCCCTCATGGCACCAAAGCTGGATCCGCCCTTGCTAACCTCGAATACTTAGTGTTTGTATATATTTGTAGTGGCTATATGAGTACCTACTTAAATAGTAATGTAAAATTAGAAGAGTATTATGTATCGTAAACACAAAATAGATCAAATGACCATGCTCAAATTCTGCCCCACCACGACCAGAAAATTGACATAATTATCATATACTAGCTGCTGCCCGCGACGTCGTTTGCGTGCGTTCACTGCTCGTTCCCCGTAGGTGATAGCGTGATAATATGTAGCCTATGTTCTGACCCGACTTCTTAATAATATTCGTGCCAAATTTGAAGTAAATCCATGCAGTACATTTTGAGTAGCTCCCGGACATACATTGACTTTTCTATCATTTTATTATATGTATAGATATTAAACCAATCAATCTATCTACATCAATCTATTAATTGAAACTGGATTTTTAATAATATTCTAAAAGTGATCAACGCCGCAGTTTATACTTTAATTTAAGTAAATATTTTATTTGTATTCCGGGTTTGTTATATCAAAACAGATTACCTAAATACATATAAACACCAAGTCGGAAACGAAATCATACAAATAAACGCTTTTTTTTTAAATTAAATTATAAACCACGGCTGTGATCACTAACCTATTATTAAAAATCTAGTTTCAATTTGTATAGGTACAAATATTGAAATTACGTATCAAAATTTATGTCGGTATTTGGTAAAACATACAAATCGACATCTAAATATTTTCAAATCCAAACAGAACATTACAAACATTAATTATAGTCTGGGATCCCTAGTATATTTTTTTCACTTGATTACTATCAAGCTAATTTGCCGGGAGTAGCTTCATTTTGATGAGACGAACAATACGAAAACTCGATTGTGGTAGCTAATAGAGATAGCAGATAGCTAATAGGGATAGAGCAGCAGTTAGCGTAGGACCGGGATAACGTACCACGAAATTTGTATGACAATATTACTATTAAATTATATAAATATTAAAAAACTAAAAGAAAAAAAAATCAGACAAAAAAAATCAAATTTTGATGACCTTAATTAAAACATTATTAAAAAATTAAAAATATATCTTTTTAATTAAAAAATTATTACTAACCAGCTGATTTTTTATGTTTATGTTTAACAACCAAGTCATACCGAGACCGGTATGGGTGGACGGTACCCATCTCGAAGTTGTTCAGGATTATGTTTTCCTAGGCCATACCATCCAACTAGGCCACAACAACTTCGAGAAAGAGGCCGATGGGAGGATTCGGTTGGGCTGGGTGGCGTCAGGCAGGCTTCGTCGAGTCTTTACTTCGAAGATTCCACAATGTTTAAAGGCAAAAGTCTTCTAGCAATGCGTCCTGCCTGTGCAAAGGTATTTGTGCTGATGCCCACTCGGCCGCAATTAGTTAGGTGTAAACAGGTACTAATTTGTTGTACTTTTACGTTCAGAACGTAGGTATATGCATGTTTTTTTATATCAAACTAGCGACCCGTTCCGGCTTCGCACTGGTGCAATGCTGATATTAAATATAAAATAAATATTTGCAATCTAAGCGCAAAAAATGTGTTTACCTATTTACGACATCACATTAGAAAACTTTAAAACTATCAATCAAAATCCATTGCGTAGTTTTAAAGATCTAAGCATAATTATATAGGGACAGATTGACAGCGGGAAGAGACTTTGTTTTATAATATGTAGATTATGTAGTGATTAAAGCTTAATTTTTTTATATACCGCTGCCTGTGAGAAAATGTCCGTAAAAGAAAGTTAAAAAAAATATACAGCCGCAAAAAATATGGTGGGGCCAGCTTTGCCGGGTGAGCTGGTAGTTTATTACAATATAGGTGAAATAATAATGGTACCATGATAAATAACGTATTCGACAAGTAGAGTCGTGAAGAAGTGATAATGAGTACAAGACGATTCAGAACTATTCGATAAATAAAAAAAATCTGTATATATATAAAAATGAATCGCTGAATGTGTTGCTAAGCGCAAATCTCAAGAGCGGCTGAACCGATTTTGCTAATTCTTTTTTTATAATATTCCTCGAAGTACGAGGATGGTTGTTTCGGAGAGAAAAATTTAAAAAAATTGCCTGAAAAGTCTAAAAACAACACTTTTCTATATTCCCATACAAAATATTCGTAATAATACTTAAAAGTCAACTTGAACTTTAATACCATACCATAAATTAAGTGTTAGAGGAGGGGTTCCGGGAAGGATAAGTATTTTAAAGAATCGACTGTTAGGCGGCACGAAGTTCGCCGGGTCAGCTAGTTTATTATAAAGATAAATATCCATGTATAGGTATTTCAATAGATAGCCTTGTGACTCATTCGCGTAGTTACTTGACATGGTCTATTTTAGACAGACGTCAGCAGAAAGAGACGTTTAAAAGCTTGCCGAGCTGCCAATGAAATTGTGAGTAAAATCAGCAGTTTATTCGCAAATTCATGTGTATGATATAGAAACGTCATTAATGAAACCGCTGTTTAACACCTACATGTAAGATTACCAATCGAAAGACAAATGTACCGTAACCGTAAGTTATCTTCACCCTTAAAAAGAATATTAACATAAGATTTTTAAGTAACCTGTTTAGATTTACAATACCTACTTGTGTTTGGATTTATATTTAAAAAATCTTTTTAACCGACTTCAAGAAAGAAGGAGATTCTGAATTCGACTGTATTTTTTTAATGTGCACTCATTACTTTATACTAGGTGTACTGATTTTGATGATTTACGATTTATGTACGTTTTAATTGCCCAGTTCTCTGTCCATATTTCTTAACTTGTCTAGATTAATATTTGTCTATGGGTTTAGTCTGAATGATAATAAAGCTCTTAGTCGTTCGATTGTTTTCCTTAAAAATTAAAAAAGAAACGAAGTTAATATTTAACCGAAAAGACATGGGATTAACTTTGTGTTAGTGCGCTAGTAGGTAAGTGCTTAATTTCTATTAAAATAAATTTAATGTTTTTTTCTAACTCTAAAAAAATGTATTGAATAAATTTTATTGAACGCTTGCAAATTAATACGAATAAAGTCAAATGATATCGATAAAACTATTCATATGACCGAATCCCTAAATAGTGACTAAAAATGAGCTATTTATATTTTGGCTTTGTAAACTACCCCCAACGGGCACGCCGCGTGTCGATCACGTGGCTCGATTTAAATAAAATCTTCCCGCCCTTTTCATTTAATCGTTATCCAACTATGTGTAACATATTATGTTGCCATGGTACAAATAAGATCAATAAGTCACCTGTACCTTTCCGAGTATTTTATTTTTCCATTCTATTTTAGGTTTTTTTTACATATGTTTTCCGTTTGTTTTACCATGACTTAAAATAATATTTATGTACCTATGTACCATACGTAGGTATAGTATATACATTTGTTACAAACAATATTAGGTATAGATATGGCTTTAAAACTAGCCCGTTGGCGCAGTTTGTAGTGAACTTGCTTTCTGCACCGGGGGTTGTGGGTTCGATTCCCACCCCGAGTCTGGGTGTACTATACATATTTATTTATATATTTATATTTATGTATGTATATAAAGTATGTTTATCGAAAAAAAAAATGTAGCTAGACCAGTCGGCTGTTACCTATAACACAAGCATTAAGTTGCTTACATTAGGAACAGACGACCGTGTGTGTAATGTGTAAATATTTATTTATTTATTATTATTTATTTAAAACATAAGACTGTTTCTTTAAAAAACAACACATCTAAAGTCGGTCGGAATACGGAGGATATTAAACGTCACATTTGGGTTTATAGGGCATAATACTCCCAAATGTTTAGCGACCTGATGGGTAGTAAAAGACAACTCAATATTGATCAATTTGTTCAAGATACGAGTACGATAGGTTGCAGGATTTAATGTTAAACCATAAATGCAGTCTATCACGAAAACGTAGAAAAAGTAAATAATTATATAGGAACTTGTTTTTTGTTTATATATAGTTCAGTTTTAAAAATACGTTGTGGTTAATGGCGTAATGTGCGACATTCATCATGTACCTACTGTACGTGCTCTCACATAGCTAATTTTTACTCTTTATTAACTACCTCAGCTAGTACCTTTTTAGCCATTTCCTAGTTAAATTTATCTAACACATAAGTTATTGATAGGATTATCAGAAGGTAGTAAAAGGCTGTGGAGGTAAGTTTCACCGTAACTAACAAACTATTCCTTTTGCATTCACTTAGCTAATGATGATACCGTACAAATAAAGTCAAGAATGATATACTTATAAAAAAATTGTTTCATGAACTTTTTTCCTTCAGATAATTTTATACGTCAGATAGATTTACCCCTTCGTATAATGTTTTTATTTAAGCGGGCGTGACGTACACTGTAATAATCTCTGATTTTTCGCGTCCCGCTGCGCACTGCGTCCCCCAGGATTAGATGGACGGAGCTCGCACGCGGCGCCCTCTGCCATCACACGGCGATTAAATTTTTCCGTACCAATTGATTTCCATTTGCATCTAATAACTGGCTGGTCTTACGATACGATAACTTGTTGTATTATAAACCTACTCAAGAGACACTCTTGAAAGTGTACGAGTATGTTTGAAGTTATACTTCTTATGGCGCGTTAGGTAAAAGTAATGAGAATACATTTTTACGATGCCCACGCACACCGTCACGAAAAAAACCAACACCCTGAAGTTAGCTAGCCAATGGAGTATAATAATTTCTTACGTGCGTACATAAGTATAACACACACCTTTTTTTTCTTATTAAGATGTGTGAGTCGTCTTGGGCAATTACGGTATAATGTTAGAAGACTTTTTTGTGATGTATTATTTTGTCGTTAATGTTTAATGTTAATATCGTTAGTTATTTTGGTATAAATAAAATATTTGCATTTCTACTTTGCTAATATTTTTCTGTTAAAAGTTATAATACATTTTAAGTCAATCTTTTGTAATATGCTGACATCAAATTACAAAGTATTGTATTCTTGTATAATCAAATTCAAAACATTATTTGTATTGTAAATATATCTTAGACTAGCGTCCCGCCCCCGGCTTCGCACGAGTATTTAACAAAATTTTCAAAATTAAAAATTATTATTATACACAACACTTAAACCTTTGCGTCAGGTTACTAAAAAAAGAAAATTATAAAGAAATGGCCCGTACTCCAGTGACGCCTACATCGCAGAAGGTGCTGCCTAGCTAGCTAGCAGGGTGAGCGGCGACCACGCAACTTTTTTCTAATAAGTACTTAAATGTTCATTTTAATGGAATGTCCGAATTTAATAATTCAAAAAGTTTGATTAAAATACCAAAATACAAATAAAGCGACTTTTCTATCAGTGGCATTTCAACTACCTATTTTTTTAAAATAAAAGAACACTTATTGTGACATAACTATAATAGTTAGACATATATATTATGCTGTAGCATCATTTTTTGTAAATAATGGTGTTTTCTGCAAAGTCGTTGTACATTATTTTATTCTATCATCAATAGTTTTCGCAGCGCACGCGATAGGAATATTTTAGGTAATTTTGTTAACACCTTGGGTTACATTATTGGAGTCTCAGAAGAGATCCTACATTTTTTTTAAATATAATATGGTCTATGTCACCCGACGAGATTGTAGCTTCCCAACAGTGAAAGAATTTTTCAAATCGGTTCAGTAGTTTCGGAACCTATTCAGTGCAAACAAACAATCAAATCTTTTCACTATATAATATTAGGTATACCTATATTAGTATGAAATTTAATTTTACATTAATGTGAGTACATTGAGTATAAAACGGATACTTGCTTCACCTATAATTAAAACATTTTTGCTTTCATAGATAGGTATTGCTCCGTAGCGAGATGAAGACTGATACCACAGCTAAAAGGTGCCTTTTAAATCTTTTCTACATAGTCATACGTATTGTGCCGTTAAGCTTCGCTCAGAGGAAAGTGAATATTGAAATTAGGTGATGTGCACACTTTTGTCAGGTACTCTAGAGAGAAATAAACTAAAAAAAATTAGAAAAAATTTATTAATCACAAAATGGATAGATACATATATAAACCAGGTTGTTTTTTTTTATTATGTTTTATATTTAGACTGTATTGTATATACTAATTACGATTATTAAGACTGATTAGTCATTAAAAAAGAAACCATTATTTAACGATACCTAATTTATTATACTAAAAACTCATTTCAATATTGATATCCTCAAATATCACAAAGTCGTCTCTCCACTAGCCTCTCTACATCGGAACACATCCCTATGTTTACAGCAGGGGTATAAGCCGGTCCCTTTTCGCATAAGATTCCTGACATTTCCATGCGGAAATAATCGCTGTTCCTTTGTCATAAGTGTGAAAATTCCATGGATCGCCTAAGTATAACAGATCACCCGTGTCGACGGCACGTGTGCTGCATAGCCTTTATTGACGTGAAGCTCTACCTAAAGGCAAATGAAATTCCACCTGTTCTTAAAACAACCGTATTTATTCACATTAAAATGTTTAAAAAAATTGATATTTGAGAAGTTGGGAATAGACGTAAGAGCGTTTATTCTTTTCATTTAATTTTTTTTCACTTTGAAAGAAGGTATACTGTCTACCTACTATAGAATATACCTACTGTGCGCTATGTAATACGATTTATGTAGTCTAGTAGTTCTAGTAGTCTAGTAGTTTTTTTTAATAATAATTTGGAACACATTTTGTATATTTGTTTTCGCATTTGTAATTTGATACAGTGGTTTATTAGTTATTTGCCCCGGCCAGAGGCATGATTTATATAGGTGGGTATACCTAACTAGCGGCGGTTAGCTTGTAGACTGACATACCTATATGTAAATGACTTTGAACGACTTTCTATACATAAGTAATTAATATGAATAACTTTATTTTGTAATCTTTAAATTTATTGGAATGAAAATGAAATAACGTATCAATGATGAATTCAGCAATTGAAGAGTGAAATTGTTAGCGATGATTCGCTGGTTCGGAAAACATTTTGTTTTTCGTTGTGAGTAATAAAATCACAAAGTGGTTGTATTGCGTCACATAGTTATATTCAATAAATTTTAAACTGAAACATTGTTGTGGACTTGTATACCTACTTCTTAGTATATGATTTAAAGGTCTCACAATCAACAACTATATAGTTACAGTTAGTTATATAGTTACTAAGAACTGGGTACTAGACAACAGTCAAGTCTTAGAACTTGATACTAGGGACATTTCTAAGAACCTTAAGCAGACAAACAATTCTAAAAAAATGCGTCTTTCGCGATATATTTTACTTAACCCGTAACCGTAAATGTTCACAATTTTTCATTGTAGGTACAACACAACACGATGTAGGTAGTATGTACTTATAAGTATTTAAAAATAACTAAAATTTGTTATTAGACAAATATGGTCTAAGATCCGGAATATAACAAAATCTTCCCTCATCTGTTAATTAGATGAATCAATTTTTTATAGGCTGATTTCAATATTGTGAATTTATAAAAACAACCTCTGCCACCATAAGCCTGCTGCAAATAATAATACTTAAAAAAAATTTTTTTTTCTTCTAAAAAATCTTTTCCCTCTCATGTTAATTACATGTAGTAAGCTAAAACCGTCAATATTTTACATTATATAGGTACCTGACTGTAGTAGGCACCCATCTCTATGATTGCTATACTTACCTGCAGCCAGGTTACTGCTGACTGAGGTTACTGACCTGGCTGACCTTATGTACTACATGTAATTAACATGAGAGGGAAAAGATAAAAAAAAATTTGCAGCAGGCTTATGGTGGCAGAGGTTGTTTTTATAAATTCACAATATTGAAATAAGCCTATTAAAAATTGTTTCACCTAATTAACAGATGAGGGAAGATTTAGCTTCTCGGGTCTTAGACCAATAGCCTTGTTATTTAAATTGTAAAAGTAACAAAAACTTATAAATAACTAGCTTCTGCGCGCGACTTCGTCGGCGTGAACTCCGCTCCTATTGGTTTTAGCGTAATGATACATAGCCTATAGCCTTCCTCGATAAATGAGCTATCTAATAGTGAAAGAATTTTTCAAATCGGCCTAGTAGTTCCAGAGATTACCGCGTTCAAACAAACAAACGAACAAACAAACAAACAAACAAACAAACAACCAAACAAACAAACTCTTTAGCTTTATTTATTAGTATAGATAAAATAAATATCTAAGAACATATAAACACGGCCACAATTATTATATATACGTACAGTTGAATTAAATTAGTACATCAGTATGAAAAATATTTTTAACATACGTCGAGAGATTTTGTCTTTATTGAAACTGTAATTTTATATCGAAAGATTGTTAGGTAATGCGTAATGCCTCTGTTTCCGAGCCGAGATAGCCAAGAGGATTCGCAAGAAAGAAGAGAAGAGAAGAAAAGCAAACAAATTCGTCCTGGAACCCATAACTTCTTTCAGAACCCTTAAAGTTAAAATGTATATCTTTTTGAATAAAAGTAGGTATATTAAGAAACCTGAGACTATTTTCATAGAAGCTATCACA
The DNA here is from genome assembly GCA_905220545.2 of Melitaea athalia. NCBI lineage: Eukaryota > Metazoa > Arthropoda > Insecta > Lepidoptera > Nymphalidae > Melitaea > Melitaea athalia. The sequence continues at coordinate 4,065,776 of HG992176.1, read as the reverse complement.
ATAATAATTGACTGCAGTGATTTATCTAAGTTCTTGCTTTCAGTGTTATAATTTTTCGAATATCGATCAAAATAACAACGGATAGATTACAAATAAAAATTCCACATAGGTATTCAAAAGAGTAAAACGTTTCTGATAGGTACCTACTAGTACGTAGCAAACACAGTAACTACATAAATAAATTTAAAAAAAACACATATCCATTGGAATTGTTTGTTCTATTTATTGGAATGTTAACACAACGCATTACTTTTTACAAACAAGTAATAAAAAAAAATTGGAACAGATAAAAAATATATATTCACGCTGTCGATACTTCAACGGTTCGGTAAAAAATATTGATACGATTAGTTCGGAATCCCTCACGGGCTGTCGGCTCATAATGCATAAATTGCGTTTGTATTAAGCGTATTTCCTCCACAGAGCCGCGGTAACCCGTCCACGTCATTTTTCTTGTTCATCCCAGCATTCAACTTGAAGTGGTCGAGGACACAATGGGCAGAAACGCACGCAGAGTTATTCATTCATCCTGATAAATGAAAACACAATAATAATTCCACGTTAATTTTGGATGTACGATCAAAATGGATACGGCTTTTTGTGACCTAGCAAAATAATGTTATCACAATATATTAAAATAAAAAAGATAGAGTCGAAATATAATTATCTTGTATATGTATTATATATATCTATATATATGTATGTATCTATATATGTAATTATTATTTTTGATGCATATTACATATTATGTAAATATTTTTATGTTCATTGCTTAGGTACATACTTTATTAGTTTATGATAGATTATATAGGTACCTATTATATTTTTAATCTTCTTTTATTTATTTATGTATTTTCAGGCAGGACTACTGGAAGAAATTCCATCATGGGATAAGTTGTGCTTTTGTACCAGCATTGTTTATAAGTGCTATTTCCTATTGTTTTCTAGTGTAGGTACATAAATTGTTAAATAATAAATAATAATAATAATAAAATAATTTCTTATACTTATAAAAGTATGCAAGCAAACTTATGCAAGTAAAATGACAATATGCCACATCCAGGCGCAGACCATCGCGTACATTCGCGATGTTTACAGAAGGATGGCGCAAGTACCCGTTCAATGGTAGAATTGGCCCACTTGAAGCACAATAGTTCGTACCCAGCCGAGATACCTCTCGATGAAGCAACCGCATTTTATGTTTTTTAAAACGGCATTAGCTTATGTAATAACGAATTATTAAACGTATAATCTTTGTAAATATTAATCCGGATTACGATGGTTGTTGTAGTAAAAATAGTTTAAATTTACATACCTTTACCGGATTACGTAAATATATTAAAATAATAATATAAAATATTTTTTATGTAAAACGATTGCCAAGCTATATAATTAATAATTCTTCTTTAACCGTAACAGATAATTATGCTATTTATTTATATTTAAAAAAAAAAATTTTCACCTGATTCTATTATTTAAATCGAAAGTGATTTTAATGTGTCTACTTTTTTATTCCCTTTTATGGCTTGAAAGAATAAAAAAAAACAGATATAGAGGTATTCATTCAGTAAGTAGGTACACGCATAGGCACCTGTGTCAAGTACCTAGGTAACACGCGTGTGTAGGGACTTTGCCACAATATCAAAAACAGTTTTTAAATGTTGTGTAACTGTTATAATTTACATATGATTCACAGCTATTTATTGTTAATATAAACCCCCCAAAAAAAACCACCCATTTCAATTAGGTACATCAGCCTACAGTCTAGGTACTTAACAGTCTACCTACGTTGTATTACCTACTATTACAACGTAGTTATACAAAAAATAGTTATATAAGTAAATACGCATTATTAGAGATAACCCAAAAAGTATTTCGTAGATCTCGATTAAATTTCAACGGGAACACATGACAACTAACAGACAGTAAAAAGTTCTGAGGTAAACATATAAAAAATACAGTCGAATTGAGAACCTCCTCCTTTTTGAAGTCGGTTAAAAATAGTGATTTTAGGTAGGTAACTAGGTACCTACGTAATGACCTAAAAAGTTGTGAACAAATGTAAAATAAAATTTTAAGATTAAATTTAAGCCATCACGTTTTTATTTCAAATCATAATTTTTATTTTAAAAATATTCAGTTGCTAATTTTAATTGTTTTTATATTTATATAATAACAGCCACGGATTAATTTCAGTTTTTAATGAAAGAAGAAATACGAAATACGAAAGTAAGAGAATAGAGATCAATTAATGATCGATTAGAGAATTTATAACCGTTTTCACTTTTCTTTTAAATTGTTTTTTTTTTTTTTGTTTAAGTAGGTAGGTAATTATATTTCGTGTGGGTGTTAAATGTTAATGTAGGCACATTGTATGGAAACAAAACGGAGTAGGTACCTATAATCCGAATTATAATTAGATAGAAATGTTACAGTCTTAGCAGATAAAAATAAATAAATAAATAATAGTTTAAAAAGTTAGTTTAAAAAAAGAAAGAAAAAAAAAACACGCTTTTATAAATAACCTAAACTAAAAAGGAATAATCTTATCAGTGGCGGCCTTAGGGGGTGGCGAACGGGGCAATCGCCCAGGGCCTCGCTCTTGCAGGGGCCTCGCGCGACAACCCAAGCGAATTTAAAATTGTAAATTAAAAGTTGAAAACTGTATTTTTTTATTAAAATTATTAAGACATACGAGTATTTAAGAATTTCGATGACACAAGATCGGATTTCAGTCCTTGCTACTCTTTCAATCGAAAATGACGTAGCTTATTCGTTAGATTATTGTGCTTTAATTAAAGATTTTAGTCTTAGGAAAAGCCGAATAGTCTAGTCTACAAGTTGAAAATGGTCGAAAATAGAGATACTGCTCTTAAAAATTAAAATTATGTGTAATAGCTAGTTGGATTCGGAATGACGTCTAGAAATATGCTCTATAAGCGTGTATTAATTAGCACGTAAAAAATTGCAAAAGTTATATACAATTAAAAAAAGTAAAAAATGGCATTTCGTTTTTTGCCAATATTTCATAAACTATTAATTTTTAAACTATTAATATTTAAGAAATTTCAAAAAATTAAAAAAAGATTCTGAAAGAGGAGGGTATTACCAATAAGCAGTAATAGTAAATAGGGCCAGAAAAATCATCATTTTTTTTGGAAAAATCTCTAGTTTTTGTTCAAGTACAAAAATTATTATAAACAAAGTATGAATATTTTTTTTTACTTTAATGGCGTGATTTTGTTAATCTATACACATTATAAAAAGAAGTCCCTCTGAATTCTGTCTGTCTGTCTGAACGCGATAAACTCGATAACTACGGAACAGATTTTTATACGGTTTTCAACAATGGAAAGAGTGATTCTTGAGGAAGGTTTAGGTATATAATTTATTATGTTTTTATGAAAATGAGCAGAAATACGATAAATGTTGAAGAGGTCGCAAAAAATCTCGCCAACTGGTAGCTTTCCACGCGAACGCCGCGTAAACTAGCAAAGATATAGTTAAGTAATGGATGTACTAGCGAATTCAAAATCTATAAAAATGCTACAAAAAAGTCCGCGATAGCATATCTCTCATCTCTTACGGTTGACATACAATAACCACTTTTATGTTCAAATTTTTATTTAAAAACATAACGTTATTTTCAAAGCTATTTTATTTAGTTCAGTAGTAACCCTTATCCAAATGAATATGTTAGTTAGCTTAGGCATTTAATGCAGATTAAAATTGCCCTTTACACTATATCAATCAGACGAATAGTTTTTGAGACATCGTCGTTAGAAGTAGTCGTTCTTTCCTTGAGATTCTCGCCGCGATCAAGCCGCGAACTGAACAATAAACATTTTGTTAAATTCGACGCGGACGAAGTCGCGGGCACAGCTAGTTATGTATATAAGAAAAGCTCTACGAAGCGAAATTTTTTTACGACAATTATTTAAACATTTATTTTTTCATTTCCAATTGAGCCGGAATTTCGAGAAAATTTTGTTAATTAAGAATCGTTTAACTTGTTGAAAAATTAACTTTAAGTAAAATTTCCAATGTGAATTAAGTTTTTATGGTGTCCAAAATACACCATATTTTTTTCAAATTTATAAAAAAATAATCAAAACCTTAAATAAATGTGTCGTGCTCGCTTTTGACGCCGCGCACGCAACCTAAAATTGTCACGTGGAGACCCATTTTCAGCATTAAATTAAAATTATAAATAATGGAGATAGAGTTCCGAGAGTCAAAAGTTTTTTTATTACAAATATCCTCTTCTTACAGAATCTTTTTTTGAAATTTCTTAAATATTAATAGTTTATGAAATATTGGCAAAAACCGAAATACCATTTTTTTCCTTTTTTTAATTGTTTATAACTTTTGCAATTTTTTACACGCTTTTAGAACATTTTTCTAGACGTCATTCCGAATCCAATAATCTATCACACATAATTTTAAGAGCACTATCTCTATTTTCGACTATTTTCAACTTGTCGACTAGACTAGAAGGACAAAGGGCCTCGCAAAGACTTGCCGCCCGGGGCCTCGCAATGGGTAAGGCCGCCTCTGAATCTTATCAAATTAGTGTATTGTCGTCGGTCCTCGATATGAATGAAATCTGAACGTTTGAAGTGGGTCAAAATGAAGTCCAAAGGAGTCGGTTACAAACATAGAAACATACAGGTGAAGCTAATAAAAAGTGTTTAAAAATGCGTAATTTACTTTTAAATTGAAAAATATACCTAACTATACTTATACACCTAAGAGAGAGAGGAAGAAGCCAGACTCTAGTTGTAAAAATTGTAAACACTAATCCTTGATTTTATACTTACCTATAGGTATCCACCCGGCACCCACTCACTACAAAAATACCTTAGTACCTACCCACCTAATAAAAAACGTCTATCGAGAATTTTTTTTCTTATACGCCTATGATAAAAAAAATATTATTTTATCTATTTCATAGAATTAATTCAAATTACAATACCTACTTATTTCCTCCTCATTTCTCATTTTTACTTATTACCAAAGCGAAACTAAATAACAAATCTCTTCTAAGGTTTCGTTTTAACACGCTTTTTATTTTATTACTTATTTTAATTATTGAAGTCGGTAGATACACAATAATATTATGTATTTTATATAAAGTTTATATAATATAAACGCGAACTAAGACGCGAAGAACTTCGAAGTCTTACCTCGATGGTTAGTGTTACTGTTACCTATCGCTACGAATATTTCTAAGTGTAAGTAGACTATGCATGACTTCAAAATACCCGGGAAACTATAGTAGCTAGTAGGTAATAGCTAGAACTTTTAATAAAAGTAAAATTTGAAAAACAAAAATAGCACAGTTCATGTCAGCATCCTCAAATAGAAGTGTGTTGTGGTGGTGGTAGGATACCGAAATTTTTCCAGTAAATGAAAAAAATACAATTTGTTGGTGCCGTTTCGGCGAGTGGCAAATGTTATAGCTGTGAGCTGTATAATAGGTAGGTTGGGTTACCGTTGAAGTGGGCGGTGCGGCCGATCGGAGCGGCACGCCATTGGTGGGATTCGTGGTAGGGAGAGACATCCATGAGAACCACCAGAGGTCGTCACATGCACCCTTCTCCATTATACGATCGGCAGGCGCGTCGAGCGCCTCGGTGTGGTGTCCGTGCAAAAGTTACATGAAAAAAATGCTAGAGTTTTATACAAATATCAATTCCGGATTGATGCAGGAGAGTATGCAGCCACCGCTCTCCTGTGCCGGCAGGACAGGTCAGTAAGAACATTAATTCGCCTTGCCATTAGCGAATTTTAGTGCTCTACAATTGTGGGGGAATAAAGTTTATGGTGTAGGGTAAATGTGGGATAGTCGCCACACTTTTTGAAACAGGCGAATAATTTATAGAAAATAACCAATTTCAAACCGTAACCGTTTGTGATTTACTGTGTATTTATTAATGTAAAACCTAATTATAATAATTTAATTTAATCTGTTTTATTTATTTAGTAACAAACGAAATAAAAAAGTTTTATAAATGAGGATAGATGCCTATTGTGTGGGTTAGATGCCGCAGTGATATTTCGGCTTGTGGGATAGTTGCCCTATTGAATTAAATGAAAGATTATTTATATTCTGTTAACTTTAATCAACTTTTTCTATAATATAATTATATATAATAATAATATTATCTTTGGAATGTGATAAATCTAAAAAATTGAGATCAATTAAAACAATCAGCATCAATTTGAAGTCTTATTCGGTAGCGCCATGCGCTTAACATTTTGTTTTACCATTAATTATTTTTTTTCTTTACGTAGTTTTAAACGCTGGCATGGATTACAATAATCGCCGTACATTGTACAGGTTTCATGCAGCCACTTTTTACAAATGACGCACTGTATCCAATCTACTGTTGATTGTGTCTCCTCGAAATTTTCAAAACATTCTATGCATTCGTTTGATGCATTTTCAGAAGAGTCTGACAAATTTGAAAGAGTTGTGTTGCCTTCATCAGGAGCTTGGCTAATTTGTTTCCTTTTCTTAATTATACGAACAGGACGCTGACTCGTATTTGTACTTGAAGTCTTTCGTATTTCTTTTCCTTTCAGTTTCTTAGCTCTCTTTTCTTTTTTCTTTTTTGTTTGAACATGAGTCTTATTTTCATCGAAATCATCAGAATCACACGTTGTACTTGCATCTGGGTCCTGTAAATCAGCTCTTGATCTTTTTTTCACTGTATTTTTGAGTGCTTTTCCTTTACGCGGTATGTTCGGAGTTAGCTTGCATTTGTTTCTCTTAATAGCGATATTTTCTTTGGAAGTCAATACTGCAGCTGACTGTTTACCTCTTTTATGTAGCGGTACTGGTACTGTTGGTATTGGAGAACATTCTTGCAAGAACTTGCTAGGCGTTTCTTGAGTGTTTTCTGCATTAGGCTGCAGACAAGGTAAAGAAGAGATTAGAGACGGAGAGTCCTCTCTTGCTGTATTAGGGCTAGTATCACAAATCCCGTGAGTTGGATCTAAATTTGGTGTCGTACAAATTGGAATTTCAGCCACAGTTGCAGCCATAAGAACCTCGTCGCAGTCTAATTCTAGTAACGTCTGATTACTACAGGAGGGACCAGGTAATTGTAATGTATTTTGTGCATCGATCGTATCGTTTTGCGGCTCATTGCGGGGTTTATTGCTTGATGACAAATCAGAGATTGCAAAGAAACTTTCTGGAATACTAGCTGGATTGTAGGGGTAAATACCGCAAGCTTTAAAGCCCGAAATAGCATTAGAAGGCGTAGCCGCTCGGATCCATGCGTTACCAATTAGTTTGCCAGCTGCTAAGCGATTGATTTTTTTTTCTTTATTTGTAAGCATCCAGTTCTTGGTTTCAGCTGCATAAAAAGTTTTAAATGGCTTGAAAAAACTACGGTCTAAGGGTTGTAAAGCTTGCGTGCTGTGACTTGGCAAACAAAAGAGTATAATATCATTTTCTTCCGCAGTCTCTAACATGTCAGCAGAGTTAGTGTGTGAAGAATGCCCATCTAGAAGTAAAATAACTTTACCTTGAGGCTTTCTGGGTATAAAATGTTCTATTAGCCACTTCTGAAATAACTCTGCATTAACATAAGCCGATTTTTTGCTCATGTAGACATCTGATCCAAGAGGAAGACCATCTTGGAATTCTGGCTTTCTATTTACTCCTTTAATAATAACTACTGGAGAGAGAAAATTCCCAGCGGCATTGCAGCAAGCTATTACCGAAAGAGTCTCTCCTTTTTCCCCAGATGTTATTGAGTGAACTGATTTTGCGCCCTTTGTAACAATAACTTTTCCTGGTTTATTGTTTAACTGGACCCCAGTTTCGTCTACATTAAATATACGATCTGGTTTGTCTAGTAAATCATGCTCTGTTAAAACTTGAAGCAAAAGCTTAAACATTTTGTTGACTTCCTCACGATTAAGTCCCTGAGCTCGGGCAAGAGATAAACCTTCAGCTTGTCGGACGCTAAGCTTTGGTTGGCGTTCCAGAAAAGATTGTAGCCAATGAGGTCCAGCTTTACGTGTTTCTTTATTAAAGTTATGTTCAACACCAAGTTTTTCTGCGAATTGAAAAGCTAGTCTTTGTACGGTATCTCGTGTTACAGGAAACCCTGCAGTCTCCAATTTCTGGATGTGTGTGACAAGCCGTTTTTCATTTTCGAAATCCAGAACTGGGTGTTTCCCTAAATAAACGTAAAAATTAATAAACAATGAAGGTAATATTATTAAAATATTAAAAAATTTGTAGATAAGTTAACAAAATACCTAATGTGATTTTTTTTGTATCTTGTTTAGCAAATCGTCTTCTTAGGGTTCTGGCTGGAATTCCATAACGACGAGATATTTCATTTATACCATATTTATTTTGCCTCAGCTCTTCAAAGGCGTCTATAAGGGCATCTTCTGTCCACGTGGCTCGAGGACGTGCCCCTGCTTTACGCACGTATTTGCGTGGCATATCTAGAAAACAAAAAAATACCGAATTAAACACAATAAAGGGATAGATGCCTCTAGGGGCATCTATACTCACAAAAACTGGGGCATCTATCCTTTTCTGAAGGGATAGACGCCCTCCAAATTATCAAATAAATAGCTTAAAAAATCACTTTAAAAGTATTGAAATGAGTTTATATGATATATATGCACATTAAAAATACAAAAATTAAAGTACTTACTTTATAACCTCAAAAGTTCCGAGAGCAATAATATTTAACGCAAAGCGAATCCAACAATAAGTCGCTGCGTAATTTATATTCCGTCTCACAAATTTCGACACGTGCGCACCAGCGAGATGTCCGGCACTGACTGGCGAGGGGAAGGGGCTAGGCTTACGTCATAACAAAACAACGCGCGGTTATTTTTTGTAAATGTTGCTATGTGTTTACTGAGGCATCTATACCACTGAGGCGACTATCCCACATTTACCTTAAATAAAATTGTGTACATTTTCGATTCGGTAAAAATCGTGAATATGAATTTATTTTGTAAAGTTAATTATGTGAATTGTTCGGATGGTTAATGTGTCATAGTACTAGAATTGTATCCTAGTTAACAATATTCACATGGATTTTATTTCGAATTAATAAAACGTGAAACCTTTTAAGTTACCAATGTGAATTATTCTTTACGCAAAAATTAACTATTATTTAGATACTGATATGTATTTCTTTTATTTTATTTTTTTACTTAAAATAAAGCTAAATATAGGTAGGTAGTAGGTATAGGTCGGTATGTTGCTCATAATCTATGTAAGTATGTAGTTTGTGTTATACGCAATATTAAATCTACTAACAGGAACATTATTTATGGTATTAATAAATTAATAGATTACCGAAATTAATTTATTTTAATTTATTATTATTATATTAATTTATTAACACCATAAATAATGTTCCTACTAGGTAGTAGAGGAAACGTGGAAGAGCGACCTTTACTGATCTGATAACTCGATGAGGCATTATTTTTTATCAAATATAATTTATAAACAAATAAGCATAAGCTAACTTGCCTATCGAAAAGTGTTCATAGCTTTTTTTTGCAGGCAAGCCTGTATGATCGGTTTTGTAATTCGGTACAATATCTTCTTACCTATGATATAAATTTCGATTGGTTAACAGATCGATATGTAGTTACGTATATTGACCTACCTGTTCAGTTGTTCACATCTACTTGCCAGGTAGCCATGAACAGAAATAAGTAGGCAAGCCTACCTAGGCATATATATTCTGTGTGTTAAAAAATATCGATTGTGATTAAACTCATTCGGTTATTATATGAGACATGATCATATGAAAAAAAAATTGATTAAAATTAATTAAATTAAAAATAGCTATGAACACTTTTCGATAGGCAAGTTATCATAGCTATATTTATTTATAAATAATTTGATAAAAATATCTATGTCTCTGATGAAGGTCGCTCTTCCACGTCTCTTAGACCATATTAAGTCATAATAAAAAATGGTCGATTGGCATAGTATTACAATTACAAATACAACCTTGATAAAGTCAAATTTTACAGTAAAATTTATATCAATTTAAGTAAATTAAAAGTAAAAAACCTTTTTAAAAAACAAGCTTTTATTTGAATGCACTAAAACGAAAAAAATAAATTTTTACCTTAAAACTTTTACTATCTACTTATAAAGTCATTACACATAATCTATATGATAGAAAAGCTTGTCGCGAGATAGTAAGTACTCGTATTTCCTTAGTTTGAAAATTTTAATAGTTAAAATCAATCACATCAATTTATTTAATTTACTTGTTTACAAGCAAATCTTGCGACAAGCTTTTATATCATATAGATTAAGTGTAATGACTTTATAAGTAGATAGTAAAAGTTTTAAGGTAAAAATTTATTTTTTTTCGTTTTAGTGCATTCAAATAAATGCTTGTTTTTTAAAAAGGTTTTTTACTTTTAATTTATTTTTGACTTTTTAGTCGATTATCAAGTCACTTTATTCGAATTATTCTTAGCAAGCCCTTTCATTTGATACCCATATTGTAGAAGTCCACTAAAAATAACTAGTCCGCACTCTTGGATATGCCGCCATATTGGATTTAGAATGACGTCACAAAGGTAACCATGCATTGGCATCCAAATTGAACCTATATACAAAATTTCAGCTCAATTGGTTGAAGATATCTGCTTCAAAATTGAGTTGCAAGATTTCACCTGAACAAACATACATACATACAAACCATGCATTGTCATCTAAATTGAACCTGTATACAAAGTTTCAGCTCAATTGTTTGAAGATATTTGCTTCAAAATTGAGTTGCAAGATTTCACCCGAACAAACATACATACATACAAACCATGCATTGTCATCCAAATTGAACCTGTATACAAAATTTCAGCTCAATTGCTTGAAGACATTTGCTTCAAAATTGAGTTGCAAGATTTCACCCGAACAAACATACATACATACATAAATACATACAAATCATGCATTGTCATCTAAATTGAACCTGTATACAAAATTTCAGCTCAATCGGTTGAAGATATCTGCTTCAAAATTGAGTTGCAAGATTTCACCCGAACAAACATTCATTAAATTTACATACATACATACATACATACATACATACATTGCAAGTTAAATAAAAGCTTGTAAAATCAAGTGATTCTAAAAATTGGCCCACATGAAGCTGCAACGTAAACTAAAATTAATTTACTGCGGTTTTAGCTATAACACGAGGTAACATTATTTTGGTTAGAAATGTTAGAAGCTCTATCTATAACTTTTTGTCAAGTTCCAATGTATTGGCGTTTCATTCCGATTACTAATATATTGTTGTATTAATAAAAATGCCACGCTATCACTCGAGTTTAAAAGTTTATATAGTTCAATTTATGAAGAATACAAAATGTAGTACGAAATTTACGACATCCTAGAGCGGAATTGCAAAAATTATTTTAAAAGCTAGCCTTTGCGCACTAACTTAATTCACCTTTATTGTAAAACGTAGGTATAGGTACTTACCTAATGATAACTGTTTAATCTATAGGTACGTATTTATGAGTAAAGTTATTGAAGGCAAAATTGTTTAATTACATAAACGAAGTTTTTGATAATCTTTTCTTCTGTAAGTAGGTGTTTACGAAAAAGACAATCAACAAGTTTGAATTGTAAAGTTCCTATTATTTAATCTGTTATAACAGGAGCGAGACATTTTTGCTCTATAAGGGGACAGCGAGACAAATAAAATGTTATAGAAACTTATAGTAGCGTTTGGCATTTAGCGCTATTTCAGTTTAAAATAGTTGTAATTTGTCAATACACGATTTTAATTAGTAAGTAGGTACTTACCTACTCGTAAAATTAGAATTACTGTTGATTTTACAAAGCACCCACACAACACACAACACACACAACACACGCACTACTTAACCTTCCTACCTATAGGTATATAGTAAAAGTGGGAGAGACGCCATACTTTTTGTAGAAATTAGTAATAAATATATAAAATGTGATATATGTAAATCGTTTATTTTTTTATCTTAAAGGTAAACTAATAGTATTTATTATAATTAAATGTTTTTGACTTTAAAAATAAAAATAAAAATCATATAAAATAAAATAATCAAGTCGGCAAGTGGCCATCTCTCCCACATAGTGTGGGAGAGATGCCATACATGCTATCATGCCTTTTTTAAATTCTTTTTGCGGAATATTTCTCTTGCACAATTATTGCAATGCGGATAGTACATTGTGCATGACTCATGAAGCCATTTTAGGCATGAAGAACACTTAATCCAATCTGTTTTCTTCTGTGTTATGTAATAGCTTTCCCAGCACTCAGTGCACACGTTATTGTCACCTCCATTTTTGTTGGATGCAATTTGTTGAGAAGTTGAGGAAGCTGATATTGTAGCAGCCAGATCCAGATCGATGTTTTCTTATTTAAGTTTTCGGGTGATGTTCGTTTCACTGTCGAGATAGGCAGTTTTGGGATTAGGTTTGCCTCCTCCAGAAGCTTTGTAGGGGTTTGTTTACTGGTTGATAATGCACACGTTTGTCGAGAAGTTGATTGAAGTTGTTGTTGTTGAGGTTGAAGAGCCTGTGTCGTATGACTTGGAAAGCATATAATAATAACGTTATTTTCATTTGCTTAGTCCAAGAGATCTGTTGGAAAGGGAGGTGTGGCCATCTAAAATCAAAATTTGTTTTGCCTGTCTTTGGTTTTTTTGGTAAAAAATGTTCTTTAGATTTTCTTCTGTCCATTGCTGTCTGACCACTTTAGGGGCTCTTACATATTGGCATCCTTTAGACAATAAAAAATACGCAATATAATACATAACAATTAGGTACAACCTTGCAAAGTATGGCGTCTCACCTCATTTCGTGGAAGAGACGCCAGACAGCTAAAAATATTTAGGTATTAACAGATGTCAAAATTATAATTTAAATAAGTTAAGAACAAACAAAATAACAAAATAAAATCAATTATTACCTGGCTGTGTCTTTGTTTTAAGTGCAATATTCACTGGAGCCGCATTCACACAAAATTTTCGTCGAAAAAATTGAGCATCAACATCGAATTTCGTTTACTATCACGTCACGTTCGAGTGCAGCGGAACATGTCATAACACGATTCACTGACGGCCATGTGACTGTGATAATACAGTGAGAAATATAGACATCTCTTACCCACATAGTGAATTAGCGAAAGTATGGCGTCTCTCCTCAATCCTCATAAGGCGTCTCACCCACTTTTACCCTACCTACTTGAACATTTCTAGACAGATTGTTTTTATTTATATCTAAAAAATGCGCGTAATTTTTTGAGATATTTTCTATTTTAGAAAAAAATAGCCATATAAAATTAATTCTAATTTAGTAATGTTCAATTTTCGTTTAATTGCTTTTTTTGTTTTTAAATAAAATTAAAAAAATTAACTAATAAAAATATTATTTCTATAAAAGTAAAAGTATTATTTTTGCGGTATTTTTATTAACAAATAATATTTAAGGAAGCGTGATAAAACGTGGGAAGTTGATGGTTTTTTTTTTATATTAAGAAATATAGAAAAATCGAAGATTTCTATTTAATAAAAACTATTAATATTGTTTATTGTGTAGGTAGTTTATGGAGTAATCGTGATATCGATTGCTTGGTGCGTGCGATAAGGTTGTTTGTGGTCATTTGTGAGTGTTATGTAACGCAGATGTGAGAAAAAGTAATGATAAATGATAATATTATTATTACCTATAACGTACTGAATTTTAGTTTGATGCGTCTTTTACTTACTCTACTTAAATGTTTAGTAATAAAAAAAAAACGGCCAAGTGCGAGTCGGACTCGCGCACCGAGGGTTCTGTACAAACGTCTAACACAAAAATACAAACCTATATAAACCTATATCTAAGGAAAAGTTACGGTATTTTGCTGCTAAATGAAATCGATAACATTATAATGTGAAGATAGCTGGAGGAGCATAAATTTAAGAGTGCGCATAATGCAAAATTACCATCTTCTATTTGTTTTGACATGAAAAGTTCCAGACCAAATCTTAAAATAAAAATATATGACAAACTACGTGATATTTGCAAGGGTTGACCCATATCAAAAACATAAAATAAGAAAATTTCCTCGATAAAATATAATCACGAAGTAACCTCTAATTTTTATATTTTTTCTATTTATACTCGATATGGTTATGACCATTAAGACAAAAATTTGATAATTAATTACATTTAAATATGAGTAAAGGCTATGCCAAGGCATTTAATGTAATTACTTTTAGTTTCGGAATTATATACAAAATAACATATTTGTCGTTTTTTACATTCGTAATGCGCTCAAAACTATATCGTCTATCGCACTCTGACACGAGGCTTTGTGTATATTTTGTTTCATCGGGCGCGCGGGTGAAATCTGATTTTTTGCTCGCCTTATGCACGCTCTTAAGACAAAGATCTCTTTATCGTTTCAGTAATCCTTTAACTTATATTATTAACACATAATATCCTCTATCCATCTTATAGCAGCCTTGCAAAAGTTCTTATATGAAAGTTATTTATTTAAAAACTTTTAGTCACTTTTTAGAAATCTTGTTCAAAAATACTAATTAAGTAGGTATTAAATTAGCATCAGATCTGTAAATGGTGACTGAAAAAGTTATGAATAGTAAGTACCTACCACATTGAACATTGAAGTTCGAAAAAACGTTATCTATAGTTGTACTACTTTCGGGTAGTGCGTGTTTATTAACGGAAACATATTTATGGATGAAAATATGTGAAAATTCCATTTTGGGGATTTATTTTAAAATCGATATTTAAGTCTAACACGACGTTTAAACGAGAACATGAAGTATATATACCTACCTGTTAAGGTTGCTGCCGTATAATGTTGTATTAATGCATTCTATTGCAACATTAATTTGACATTGTGGTGACCTATATACAAATATCACTCTGACATTAAACATTTCAAAATGCAAGCATTCACAATGATATCCACATGTTTGATTCCCTTCCCTTTGTTTGTTTCTTTTGATAGTGTTGCCATAAAATTTTGATTTTGTTACAGCTTAAAGGTATTATAGACCTGAGTATTTGATATGAATTTCAATTTAGTGCCTTTATGCGTTCAAGAGAAAAGGGGCAGTAAGTTTAAAATTATTAAAAATATTTTTATTATATCTACGATTTAATTAAAAATTTATACTTTTCGCAATTTTACCTTTATCTGTGCTATAAGAAGTTATTTCGTACCAAATTTCAAGTTTCTGAATTCACGGGTACTCACAGGGTACTTACCCTGTAGGTTTTGATTCCCTTGCGAGTGCGAATTGCGAGTTGCGAATTTCAGCTTGATACCTCCACGCGTTTCTGAGAAAAAGCGTCTTGACAGACAGACGGACAACAAAGTGATCCTATAAGGGTTCCGTTTTTTTCCTTTTGAGGTACGGAACCCTAAAAAAAGTACGGCAATTGTAGAATTAAAAAAAAAGACAATTTGTGACAACGCATGGGGTTCAATGGAACTTGTGAAGATTGATTGATTAAACTATCTTTAATTATTGTTCACGAATATCAATTTTTTTAAAGGAATAAAGAATCAAAAATATATATATTTCCTACACTACATAATTTTTTGTTTAAAAATAATAAATTTAAAAATAGTAGATAGATGATATAATCGCGTATGAACGTCAAACATTAATCTTATTCCCTCAATCATTTCTATTCAATTTGTTGTAATTTTGAAGCAGATTCAGATTTTCATTTGATTCAGATTCATACTTTTATGACGTAATTTATAAAAACAGAGATTGGAAAATAAGTAGTTAACTAACAATGGTGTAACTTTTAAGAAAATTGACATAAACTTTTTTTCACCGAGGTGTTTTTCCTTTAAGTGTCTAGATTACACCAAAATTTATTCAAATTTTTAAATTGTTATTTAATACGACAAAAAAATTATGTTAGGTGATATACCTACCAGCTTTTTATACGGCACGCCTATAGCGTAACGACCTCGCGGAGTTTTCAGCGTTAAAATAAATTATAAATAATAGAGATAGAGTTCTGGGAGTCGGGACTTTTTTATTGGAAATTTCCTCTTCTTTCAGGATCTTTTTTTAAAATTCCTTAAATATCATTATTTTAGAAATTATTAACGAAAAACTAAATACCTTATTTTTTTCTTATTTTGTTAATAACAATCACAATTTTTTATGTGCTAATAAACCCTTAAAAAACATTTTTCTAGAGTCTAGAATCTAGACATCATTCCGAATCGAATGAGCTATCGTCCATATTTTTAGCAGCTTTATTTCTATTTAACACGTTTTCGAACTTGTTGACTAGACTAATCTATACAAATAAATAAAATTGGAGTGTCTGTTTTTAATATTAAAATAACTTACTATTTCTGTGAAAATAACCGCTTTTTACTAAATGCGTATGGATGTATACACGGTACACAAAGCAAAATTACATTTTTTGCAATTTTTGTCTGTCTGTCTGTTTGTTCCGGCTAATCTCTAAAACGGCTCGACCGATTTTGACGGGACTTTCACTGGCTGATAGCTGATGTAATAAGGTGTAACTTAGGCTACGTTTTTTTTTAATAACTGCGAACTAAACAATAACTTTTTTGTTAAATTCCACTTCGTTCTAATGGTTGGTGAGTCACCAACGGTGACAAATCTATACAAATAAATAAAATTGGAGTGTCTGTTTGTAATGTTAAAATAACCGCTTTTTACTAAATGAATATGGATATATACACGGTACATATACCAAAATATCATTTTTTACAATTTTTGTCTGTCTGTCTATCTGTTTGTTCCGGCTAATCTCTGAAACGGCTGGACCGATTTTGACGGGACTTTCACTGGCAGATAGCTGATGTAATAAGGAGTAACTTAGGCTACTTTTATTTTGGAAATTTATTTATTTTGTAGTGAAACTTCATTAGGCGCATGAGGGGTAAAATTTGAGCGGCCGGTAACATGGCAGCGTCATGACGTCATCAGTACTTGGATGGTTAACCGCCTGAAAGCACCGCGACCTTGGCTTTTTGTAATAAGGCGTAACTTAGGCTACTTTTATTTTAGAAATTTTAAATAACTTTTTTGTTAAATTCCACGCGGACGAAGTCGCGGGCACAGACAGCTAGTATATATATATATATATATATATATATATATATATATATATATATATATATATACACATATATAAGATATTTCCACCCCTATATTGACTCATCACGATATCTCTGGAACCATAAGGCGTAAAGACTTGAAATTTGGTAGGAATATTCCTTTAGCCGAATAGAGGTCAGCTAAGAACGGATTTTACGAAATTCCACCCACAAGAGGGGGTTGCGGAGGTTAATAACATATGTATATGGCAAAACAACGTTTGCGGGGTCAGCTAGTCTATATATATATAAAAGAGATTTCCACTTATAGGTATATTGACTCTTCTCGATATCTCTGGAAACATAAGGCGTAGAGACTTGAATTTGGTATAGGAATATTCCTTTCGCCGATTAAAGGTCAGCTAAGAACGGATTTTACGAAATTCCACCCACAAGAGGGGTTAGGGGGGGTTAACAACATATATAAGGTAAAACAACATTTGCGGGGTCAGCTAGTAAAACATAATTTGAGTAGGTACAATGGCCTACATACGTAATAGGACATTTAAAAAACGCAAAAAGATTATATATTTTTTATTATTCTTTGAATTGAGAAACGAACGATGCGAGATATTTATTATTCACTAGCTTCTGCGCGCGACTTCGTCGGCGTGGACTCCTCTCCTATTGGTCTTAGCGTTATGACACATAGCCTATAGCCTTCCTCGATAAATAGGCTATCTAACACTGAAAGAATTTTTCAAATCGGCCCAGTAGTTCCAGAGATTACCGCGTTCAAACAAACAAACAAACAAACAAACAAACAAACAAACAAACAAACAACCAAACAAACAAACTCTTCAGCTTTATATATTAGTATAGATTTAATTAATTTTGAAACTTACTAATCTTTTCATATTGACTCTTGTGCGTACTATAAATACCTGATAATCGAATTTTCGAGTTTACAATTCTGTCCACATAACAGTTATTATGAATGACTATTATTTATTAAGTACATTTATTTATTTACACACTGTTAAAAATAAATGTGATACCGAAAAGGCCCAGTGGCGTAGCAAGAGGGGAAAGGGGGGCATCATGCCCCGGGTGCTACTCACACCTTTGTGAGTGGTTTGTAAATGGTTCGCAAAATAAAAAAATTGCTGGACATATTATACGGTTTTCGAATTTAGGGGCTAAAAAGGTATTGTGCCCCGGGCACGAGTTAAGCTCGCTACGTCACTGAAAATACAAAGCATCTGTAAAAATCTGTAGATAAATTCGATCAATCGTAATGAAAGAGGCTTCTCCTCCTAGAAAAAGGCTATTCTTAGTGTATTTCTATAGAGATGTGCAAATATGTATATAATATTATACGTGGTATGAATTCATTATACCTACATAGACGAAACATTATTTTTTGTATTGGTTGTTACAAAACATTATATAATTATTTGTATTATTACGTATAGTACGTAAAAATACAAATAATTATATAATGTATATACGTAACTTTATGTAAGTATAGTACGAGTATTTTTGACTCATTGTTTTTTCTTAATTATTAAATTATCTACCTAATAATAAAATAAAGAAAAAGAGGCGATATATTTCTGTACACCAGATATTTTTTTTCTCGTAAATTATTCAGTACAGATATAGAAAATATTTCAGAACTTTCAATTGCGTTCTCGGACTACTTTTGTTTGTGCTCACCGTTTCAAGGGAGAACGATAAATATGAATGCCGCTACAATTAATTGAAGTAATGAAATGTAATCGAAGCTTCGTTTTTTAATCCATTCTCGCGATAGCACATTTACACGAAAAAATCCATTACTATGTTATGCAAATTACACTGGTCTGCAACAAAATCCTCCTTCGAAAAATTGTGTCATAAATATGAAAATTTTGATCCTCTGAATCTGTTCCCGTCGGCCGATTTTTTCTATCACGTCTAGATTTTTCGATATGAATGTTTATTTTTTTCCAAAATATCATAAATGTATGGTTTTTCGTTTTATGCGTTAACATTATAAACATGTATATTTATATACGAAATAGGTTTTTGCTAGTCATAAGAGAAATAAGGAAAGTGCCGAAAGTGATTTCTATAGTAGGTAGTATTTATGCGCCTGCGCAGTACTCACTGTTACTTTACAACAGTTAGTTCAAAACTTGTCTTTGAATTTTTTATTTTCTATATCAAATACTTTAGTAAGTTTTGCATAAAATTCATATCATATATATCTATTTAAGGATTTTATGTGTAGGTTACTCATTTTTTTATGAACCGAGATAATAAATATATAATAGAAATTTAAAAATTTCAAACAAAATTTTTCGAGTCAGTGATGCAAAATTGAAAGAATGGATTTTTGTAGGTCCACAAATACGAGAGCTGATGGCGGATGATCTTTTCAATTTCGAGTTGGACAAAGCTGAAAAAAAAGCTTAGGTGGCTTTTGTAAAAGTGTGTCATAATTTTCTTGAAAATACAAAAGCTGACAACATCAACAAGCTACAAAATCATTCGAGAGTCTGCTTATAAAGCTTTAGGATGTAATATGTCACTCAAAATTAATTTCTTGGACTCGCATGTAGATTTCTTTCCGGAAAATCTCGGTGCCGTATCAGATGAGCATGGTGAAAGGTTTCATAAGGATATTATGCATATTGAAAGACGCTACAATGGAAAATAGTTTCGCCGAGAAACTTCGACGGAAACGATGAAAAAAAAGAACTACAAAATAACTTGACTTATATCATCATAATGAGATAAATATACTGATATTTCTATAACTTGTAACTATAAAATTAGCATTTTTCGCTGTAAAACTTAGGCCTTAGTCTTTTTTACTTCTTTGTAATTGCAGTTACTTTGATAATATGGTTTTTTAATGAAATGGACATTATATTCAATATCTATGTGCTGTATTTGTATGCATCTTAAATTCCGTATTTAGAGCACCAAATACGATGTTATCATGCATGAAAACGATGAGGAGGAAAAAAAAATTTTTTTTTGCAGACCAGTGTTATTAATGTTTTTACTATTGTTGTAAAAGGAGAGTTTTTTCTTTTGTTTAACAAACTAAAAAGACTCTACTGATTAAAAAAAATACATCTTTTGTAAGATTGTTTTCTTTTAAACTTGATATTTCACAGTGGTTAATAGCTGAAAACGTTATTTGTATTGAATGAGGTTTTTTATAGACACTTGTGCTTGATAAAAATAAACGCCATTGCTAAAACTTTTCTGAAGTACCTAATCTAAAGTAGGAATTTAACACAGGAAACTGGAAGGTAAGTAAGGTTATTAATATTTCGCAGAATGTACATAAATAAGTCTTAGCATTTTCGTGAGGAATGTTGCTAGTAATCTATTTGACACGATTTCTGTTTATACTTAAACTAGCGGCTGTGCCCGCGACTTCGAATTAAACAATAAAAGTTATTGTTCAGTTCGCAAGTTATGAAAAAAAAATCTAAAATGTAATGTAAAAAGTATCCTAAGTTACACCTTATTACATCAGCTATCTGCCAGTGAAAGTCCCGTCAAAATCGGGCCAGCCGTTTCAGAGATTAGCCGGAACAAACAGAAAGACAGACAGACAGACAGACAAAAATGTCATTTTGGTATATGTACCGTGTATATATAGATCCATATTATGCATTTAGTAGAAAGCGGTTATTTTAATATTACAAACAGACACTCCAATTTTATTTATTTGTATAACTTAGCAGTGTAATTTGAACTAAATTCAAACTTCGAAATATATTGAAAATTTGTATTTATTTTTTTTATATTGGTGAGTATAAAAAATACCTAACAATAAAGAAGTTAAAATGAATTAGTAGCTATTGTGAAACAGTTTTAATAAAAAAGCACGACGTTACAGTTTACAATCTTAATAATTATATATGTTACTGTAAAAGCTCGAAATACGGTAAATCCTAAGATTTAAGAGTAAGTCTTAGGATTTACCGACATGAGTTGGTAAATGTAAGGATTTATGAAAATGGGACATACTATTAGAATTTAGTACATGCTAGATTTTACCACTTACAGCTAGTAATAGTTGGTTTTGGGAATAAAACAAAGATTAATTCTTATTCATGTATTTAAATCAAAAACTTAAATTGGCAAGTCTTTAAATTAAGACCTTTAGACCGTTTATCGGCATAATTTCGTTACGAAAAAAAACCCAAACCTATCTAACTTCAAAATTAGACCGACGCGGGTCATCTATTGTTACGAGTACACAAATTAAAGGAGCTTGCGCCATCTAGCGGGGAGCGGAGGAACCACGTTGTGTGCTGTACAAACCACTTTGTTACAAAGACAACGTGAAACATCCACTCAATACTAGATGGCGCTAGAGGACTTATATACTATATAGGGTGAATGAACTCAAGATCGAGTACACGCACGAACATTCTAGAATTGTCTGGGTGTAGGCTCGGCCCGGTATAAAAAGGCCGCTCGAGGCCGAGCGGAGTCAGTTCAGTTTGAGCTAACGACGAAGCGACTTCGAAGTGAAGACTAGTAATCAAGAAGTGATACCAGCGGAAACCTACGACATTGGCTACGACCTCGGACATTGTAAGTGCTCAGTGAGTGTACCTAGTGATTAGTGAGTGTACCTAGTGCTTAGTATTTGTACCTAGTGCTTGTGTCGGACCTAGTGCTAGTGAATAAAGTCTCTAAAAGAATCAGCAGGTCTTTCTCTCCAAATCGTTCGAACCCTAACACGTAACAATATATATAAAGACTAGCCACGTTATGTCTTTTTCAACATTTTCTGTGCCTTAGTGTAAATCCTAAGATTTACGAAGTGAATGGTGTTAAAAGTGCGAATCGCAAAATCGTTTGGACTTTTACCATTAAGAGTTGGTAAATCTTAGGTTTTACTCTTAAATCTTAGGATTTACCGTAATTCGTGCATTTACAGTAACATACACATTACTTTTATTAAAAGCTGGTGACAAATATTATTATTTATTTAAAAATCTTCTATTTCTGTAAAGAGCTTTTATAGTGCTAATTATTTTATTTATCTGTGGAACGCTATATCTTGAACATACATTACCTTTATTTATTTTTTGCGAAAATTATTTAAAACATGTTATTTTTAACGTAATTTGTATAGGTAGGGGAGAGTTCCTAATTACCGAGCCCCTAAGGACTTGGACCTATCATTAGGAAACGGTTTGATATTAAAAGAAACAAAATTAAGTAATTAGTAGGACATTTATTTAAGTACGAATACTCTATAACAAAAACTTCCAAAATTTAAACAAAAAGTAATTATTGTCAATTTACAAAAAAAAAAGGAAAACGCGGTATTGTCAAACTGGTCTGACAAAACCGTGCCCAGCCCACATTAATTGCACACAAATGGGTAAGTAATAAAAGTAAAAATAAATAATTTTGTTTGCTCGCAAACGAAAAAAAAAACCGACTTCAATTACATCGACAAGTAATACAACGTAATAAGACGAAAAAATAGTCAAGTAAATACGCGCTATTAAAGATTACTCAAAAAGTTGTAATCAGTTTTCGATCTAATTTAAACAAGACTACAAGACAAGTATTAGCTTTCGATTAAAGTAAGAATCATCGAAATCAGTACACCGAGTAAAACGTTATGCGGTATAATACAACGTAGGTCGACGAAAAAGTAGTCACGTAAATACGCATTATTAGATATAACTCTAAAAGTAGGTACTTGTCAGATCTCAATTAAATTAAAATGGGACCACATGACACGCAACACCTTTCAATTAAAACAAAATTGATCGAAATCGGTCCACCCAGTCAAAAGTTCTGAGCTAACACACATAAAAAAAAGAAAAAAAAAACATA
This sequence comes from Melitaea athalia, assembly GCA_905220545.2. Taxonomy (NCBI): domain Eukaryota; kingdom Metazoa; phylum Arthropoda; class Insecta; order Lepidoptera; family Nymphalidae; genus Melitaea; species Melitaea athalia. Next base: position 4,042,785 of record HG992176.1, on the reverse strand, counting down.
CGTGTCGAATTGAGAACCTCCTCCTTTTTTGGAAGTCGATTGAAAATGGATACCAGCCTAAGTAATTTTCTTGCGTGAAGTTAGGGACACCCAAATATTTTTAACCGACTTCAAAAAAGGAGGAGTTTACTCAATTTGACCGTATATATTATATATATATTTTAATTTTTTTATTGTACCTATGTTCGGGCATAACTTTGTCGTTTATAAACCAATTTTGATAATTCTTTTTTGTTGGAAAGTGGATATCCCAAGTTTGGTACCATGATAATGAAACCAGGATCTGATGATGGAATCCCAGAGAAATTGAGGGGGACCGCCCCCAGCGCGGAATTATCAAACTTCATCACTTTATTTTTTTTACCTCAAAATTATATGGAAAAAATTATAGTAGGTACGTAAAAAAGTATTCTGACATTATATTATCTAATTCTACAGTATACCAGCATTAAAAATGTATAGTATCAAAGTTTTACAATATAAATACAGTATTTATTCTCTCTTTCCAAAAAGTAGGTACACGAAAAATTATAAGGAGTGACGACAAAAAACCTCTACAGCAGTTTACAGCACGTGCTATCGTCGTCGCGCGGACACTACAGTAATGGGGGTGTGTAGGGAAGGGTGTAGCCGTGTAGGCATGTCCGTCTTCGATGTATACGCACTGCATAGTTGCAACTGCAGAGTTGAAATTTTCACAAATTATGTATTTCTGTTGCCGCTATAACAACAAATACTAAAAACAAAATAAAATAAATATTTAAGGGGGGCTCCCATACAACAAACGCGATTTATTGCCTATTTTTGCTAGATATCAATAAATGGTAAGAGATAGGCACTTAAAATATTCACAAAATACTTAATTGTGTATTTACTTTAATAATCTTTACATATAATAAAATGATAGGAAAGTCAATGTATGTCCGGGATAAACTCAAAAAGTACTGCATGGATTTACTTCAAATTTGGCACGAATATTATTAAGAAGTCGGGTCAGAATATAGGCTACATATTATCACGCTATCACCTACGGGGAACGAGCAGTGAACGCACGCAGACGACGTCGCGGGCAGCAGCTAGTAAATAATAAAATTAAAATTAAAAAAATTTGGGGGCCTCATACAACGAAAATAACTTTTTTGCCGATTTTTGCCCGATATTAAAATCAATGTACTTACTGGTGTTTACCTAGCCAATGGTACGGAACCCTTCGTGCGCGAGTCCGACTCGCACTTGGCCGATTTTTTAAATACCGCGCGGAATTATCAACCGCGCGGTATTACCCAACTCTCCCATGTTACATTACTTATATTAATATGGTTTTAAATATATCTATTCATTTGTAAGCACTACTTGGACTTAGGTACCTACCTAAATTGCACTTCGTATGTTCTCCAGCATTTGTTAGATTCATCCACTTACAAATTTTATACAGGTTTTGAAAAAGGTGAAATATCTTAGATTTCCTGTATTTTTGGCAGGCTTTTTTAAAATCACTTATTCTTTACAACAAATTCATACTGTCTCTTGAATACTACTTAATCGTTATACATAGGTATATATTTTTCGTGTTTTTTATTTTTTATATCATTCTAATTCATACTTAAAATTAATTATTGACAGACAATTGAGCTATAATCATGATCGCGTGCAATGACGCGAAAAATGCTAGTCGTAAAATATTTTTAATAAATTTTGGTGTTTATTTTTTATTATATTCCAATGTTTCATTTATTTAGTATTAATAATATTTTGTAAAAATTACTTGCGATATCAATAGGTAGATACTTTCAATATCTACTTTTAATTCTCTTTTCGATTCAATGGAATATTTCAAATCTTTCCTAAAAAAAGCTTTTTGGTAACGTTCTCTGATTTTATTATTATTATTCTGAATTAAATTTTAATATTGTACATCCTTTACATTTTTTCTCTCTTCTGAAGACCTCAACAACAAAAAGAATTTCTTCAACAGCAAAATAAAACTCTAAGATGCACGAGAGACTTCAACGATCTTGAACTAAAAACTGGAGATGATAAAAAGTAACTTGGTTTCTAGAAAAAGTAATACTTGCTTTTAAGTACCAACACAGGACTAATGAAATGCAATTTGAAAATGGTTATTGTTAAAGCGAATTGCTACCTATAAAATTATTTGTGTATTCTCGTTTGATATTTATAAAAAAGCATTTTTCAATTCTTACTATTAGATCACACTCCCATATCCATACCTAGAAAACACCTACATATGCGTACATGTCTCGATCAAATTTTTAATCTTTGATAAAATACGTTTTATTTAGCCACTCAAATTCAGATAGATTTTTAAACTGGTAGTCATAACGTTTACATAGTCTTTTTTTTTTTTCAAGGAGAAATTGACCTATAGGTAGGGATCCCTAGTACATTTTTTTCACCTGATCTGTATCAAGCTAATTTTTTGGGAGTGGCTACATTTTGATGAGGCGAACAAAAAATTCCTCTTCAGAAACTCTCGATTGTGGTAGCTAACAGAGATAGTAGGGGGTAGAGCAGCAGGTCATCAAGTTGATGACCTCGTAAGGTCATCAAAAATTATTACTAACCAGCTGATTTTTTTTTAGTTAGTGATTATCTATATAATTTAATAGTAATAATGTCCTACAAATTGCGTGGTACGTTATCCCGGTCCTACGCTCACTGCTGCTCTGGGATCTGGGATGTAAATCGACCTTTACACTCAACTTTACAAAATTTTAAGTAAATACAGCTTCGACAAGTGATCTTAAAATCGAGTTCTTCTAAGATTATAAAGTTATACATTTCCGAAGTTGTGAAGTTACAGATCAAGTTAATATAGGTAAGCATGTTTAAAGAGAATGTGCGAAGTTTGTATCAACTTTATGCTTACATTACCTTTAAGTACATTTATTTGTAAGCCTCAGTTACACAAGAAAATACGAGTACCTACATATATACCTATATTTTTATTTAGTGTTGCTTTCTGGTTACTTATTGTTAATAGGACGTGTTTTAAATACGTTTAAGTAAAACGTAGAATAAATTGTGTACCTACACGTAAAAATAGTTATTTGACACAGTCAAATAAATTGAGAATTTATATTTAACAAGCTGTGCCCGCGACTTCGTCCGCGTGGAATAGTAACTAGGTATACTTAACTATAAGTACTTTGGACAGCATTTTTTGGGTATATCTTTTGGTTTATTTTGGAAATCAGAATATATATAGCTCTAATATATTTTGTCTCTTGTCGCAAATGTGTAAATAATTCACATTAACCTTTCCTTTTTTATATACAACCTTTCATCCTCTATATATTCACTATCATTATTTTACACCCCTGAGGGTAAAACTTTTACAAACTTTGACTGTCATATTTATTTATATCAAATCAACGCCTCAAAAATAAGTTTCAAACTTCTAGCTCTAAAAACGACGATACTTCCATACAACTTTTCATCCCCACCTTTCAATTTTGTTTCATTAAAAAGTAGCCTATGTCGTGTAAAGCGCGACAGACAGACAGATAGACAGACAGAGTTACTTTCGCATTTACCTATATTATTATAGATTAAGTACTTTTTTATATTAGGTTTAAAAAACTTTGTTTCTCATAAGAATTTACATTCACTTAATATTCACTTATATTTCGTTAATATACATATACGTACAACAATAAACATTATATACTTAGTAAAACATTATCGTAGTATAGTTAAATAAACATTGATTCAGATAAAAGATAGGTATGCAACCGATATAAAAAGATGAAAAAAAAAATTCACTTCTTCCGTGTGAGAATTGCACAACTTTTGAAAAGTATGTACCTACCCTACGAGAGATTTTTTTCACCGAGCATGTAAAATAATACCTATGTTATCTATCTCATTTTCTCCTATATATTTATGTATTTTTTTCTTAATCGTGACGCATTTTCGTTTCATTGAGTTTTAAATCACAACGATTCTAAAGAAGTTTCACTCCAATAGAAAAATAATTTAAAAAGAATAGAATAAAAAAAATTCAGGGTTAAAAAAAACAAAAGCTGAAAGTGAGCCCGCAGTCATCGATTAACCGTTAGGACGGCAGTTTTACGCAGACATTTTGTTCTCGGCTTGATCCCGTGACCCGGGTGACCCGGGACGCTCCTCCTACTGGGGCGTATCCCCTCCCCATGTCTAAGAAGCATATTGAGACGGCTGATACTTTCACAAAGCCATTTTGACTTACCCTATCTATACATATATATATTTCGTTGATAACGTCGGGCTATCTACATAGGGGCCCGCTCTTGTTGAATTTCATCACAGCCGATTTATTGTGTCTTACATTGTTAAATTGCTTCTACATGAATATTCTTATTTATAGGATGGGTTGATATTTTTTACTTATTTTTTTGGTGTTTTTAAATACAGGTTTAACGGTAAAATCATAACTGGCATTCTCAAAACGTTAAATAATGTCCTTATTTGGTAAAGTGTCAGCGTAGTCAGGTATTCATAATTATAATCTATTACTTAAATACTAAAATGTAATATATGTACTACTGAGTCATTTTGAAATATATGTACCTAATGTTAAAGACAATTGTTTTTAAGTATCTAAAGATTAAGTACCTACACGAAAACCATTTAGGTAAAAGCTTGTAATTCAGTGGTAGATTTACCAGTAGGCTGAGTAGGCTGGAGACTAGGGCGACAAATTTTAGGGGGAGCGAAATTTTGTCTTAACTAATTTTAAAAAAAAAGTTGAGCCGAAATAGATTTTCTCTTAACTCGATTATTTTATAGAATCATGGAATAGGCGGCCTAAAAAAAAGTCAGGCGAAATGCCCATTATTCAGATATCTGTGACCATTACCTTTTTGAGGACAGGATCCGCCTGACTGCTCTCCTACTAGAAAATAGGGTATTGGAGTTTCAGAGGTCACTAGGAGCGGCAAACATTAGACACAGCAACTACTGGCGGCAAATTTGTCAATTCGCCACTTTTCTGATCTGAATACCTTTGGCAATCCTACATTGGCAATTCCACCTATCAAATTGAGATTATGTTTTTTTAAACATATTGAATTACCTATATCACTAACGTTGTAACATACCGGTAACTCCTGGTGCGCGAATCCGATGTTAACTTTATTGATTTTTGCTAATGCGAATTATTCTGATCTTATTTAGTCATTATTTAATAAATTATGTAATATAAGTACTGATGTATCTACATATGTTTTTAGATTAAGTACATTAAAATAAATTTTATTTTATAAGAAGACCAACCACATGCTACTAATTGTAGATTTATTACATGCAGAACTGAGTGCGAGCATCAAGCGGGAGAAGATCGTAGAAATATGTGAGGGGTGCGGTCAGAAGATCCAGGACCGTTACTTGATGCGAGTGGGCGATTTGTCGTGGCACGAGCACTGCCTCAGCTGCTGCGTCTGCGGATGCCCACTAGCCCACACGTGCTACACACGAAACGCTAAACTCTACTGCAAACCCGACTACGATAGGTAAATTATCTAACTATTTACTCAAAAATTTAACAAACATATTTCTAGTAATAAATATGCATTGCGAATAGTGCTAGCGTATCTCTTGCGATGGTTTGCCAAGCGAAGTGCTGGGCGTTAGCCTAATTTATGTGTCATTGTGTGTCTATTTTTGTCCCAGATTATTCGGCATTAAGTGCACGCGTTGTGGCGACAGACTTCTACCCCAGGAGATGGTTATGCGCGCTCAACAGTATGTTTTTCACATCCAATGCTTCGTGTGCGTTATGTGCTGTCAGCCGCTCCAGAAAGGCGAACAGTACGTTATCAGGGCTGGCCAAATATTCTGTAGACAAGACTTCGAAAAAGAGATGTATTTGATGCAACATACGGAAGACGATATGATAATTGATGACTCTGAACGTCCCCGTGATGGAAGACGTGGTCCAAAACGTCCTCGAACTATTTTAACATCTGCACAACGCAGACAGTTCAAGGCTTCCTTTGAAGTTAGTCCCAAGCCTTGTCGAAAAGTCCGAGAGGCTCTTGCAAAAGACACCGGCCTGAGCGTTCGAGTAGTTCAAGTATGGTTTCAAAATCAGAGAGCTAAAATGAAAAAAATTCAACGCAAAGCAAAACAGGAAGGTGATAAAAATGCGGACAAGGATAAAGATAAAGACGAAAAGAGCATTAAGCAGGAATCGCCATCGAGTGAACATGAGCACGGAAATTATTTGGGTTTGGATACATCGTATTCCGCATCAAGTCAGCCTCTAAATCCGAATCTTCCCTACTCACCAGATGGTACGTTGTTTGATAAAAAAAAATTATTACCGATTAAAGTCATGAAATTTTGTGTATTGTTATTGAAAGAGTGTGGTAAATTATTAGTAGTCTGATTATAATATTTCTGTACAGTGTCAATCAATTCTAGTCTAAAATTATCAATAATAATACTTAGTTAGCTGGTCATATTATAAAAATGCTATTTAAAGACATTTTAACTTTTTCCAGATTATCCAGCACATTCAGGTGACAGTTTCTGCAGTTCAGACATATCACTCGACGGCAGCAATTTTGATCAACTCGATGAAGGCGCATCCGATACCATGAGCCTACAAAATTTGGAAGTACCGCACCATGCCCATCAACACGGAAACCACTCATCTCATGAACCTCTCAATTTGGGCACGGGGGCCGTTGTTAACCCAATAGACAAGCTCTATCTTATGCAGAACTCTTATTTTAGTACGGATCACTGATTCAGTGCCAACCGCGCTGTCCAGCCCAAGGGTGATACACGACAGCGCATTTATCCCAAAGACTTTTCAAGATGTACAGCCACGAGCACCAGTCGCTCGGACACAGTGACAAATACGAGTAGTCCCGTTGTAAATTACGGATTTTATTCAACATTATAAATTGATGTTCATGATGTGAGTGTTACTGTATACAGTAGGTATAGATTACTAGTTATAAGATGTAAAAAACTGTGAAAATATATATATATTATAAGTGTAAACGTAATTGGATTAAATATTAACAATTTAAATTAACTTCATTGGTAATATACGGTATAACTACATATATAGTTGTGTAAAAATTACTTGTATCTAAATAAGTAAATTTTCTTCATGTTATTGATTACCATTCATTGGACTAGTGTTAAGAAACAATGTAAATAACTGTACCTACCTACACTTTGATTACACTTCTTGCCTTTTATTTAAACATTGAATTGTATATAATACCTATTTATTAAGTAATATAAAAAATACTATACCTAATATAAAATTAATTAATAGTATCAACACTAGTTTTTAATATGTAGGACTGTAGGTACACTTATTTGTTCTTTTTTTTTACTTCAAATTACCTTAGTAATGATGTACCCACACACAGGTAAAATCTAACTAGATCCAAATAAAACTTTGGAATATTATCGATTTTTAGAAATTGTTTATAAATAACTACATAATGTATCAAATAATAATTAGTAATCAAGTAATATTAACTAGAATTAGGTATACTAGCTTACCAAAGTTGCGAAACCGATTGATTTTATTCTTTCGAAAATAATAACCTTCTTACGTTTTTGAAGTAAAACTTTTTACGCACGCTTGACATGGGGAGTAAACTGGTGAATGCGTGACGAGACCGTTACGAAAAGCGTAATCGGGCGAGGTGAACGAAATTTGCGAGAGAGATAGAAATAAGTGAAGATAGAAAGAGAGAGAGAGTTAAGTTTCGTAAGTTTTACTTCAGTCGTGTGTCTAAAGCATAGGTACCTACTCGTTTTTCTTTTCAAAAAATCTAAATTTACTACGAGCAGCCATCATCAAATAATAATAACATTTTTTTTGTTTAAAAAATAATTTATAAATGATATTAATTAGATTTACACTTTTCATATGGTTTTTTTAAAGATTTACATCGAATCGTGATATTTATAGATACCTACTACAGACTAATAAATGTACTTAAGTCTGCTTTACCTTTCAACTTTCTTCCAAAAATATTTTTTTTTAATTAGGTATATTATTAAAATATTTTTATCGGAAATTAAGTTATCCAAAGATATCTTATCTTCTGTATTTGTATAAAAACCAGAATCTTCAGTTTTGCACCTAAGCTTTTTCAATTCGTTTGAAGAATTTTAATATCATTAGAATTTAGTACCTAATAGGCCTAATAGTCTTTGTTACGACCATAATATGTTTTGTAGTAGGTATATATATAGGTTTATGAAATTATCACAAATTCGATGTTATTACAATAGACAAGACGACTTTATTTAAATCACTTATTACTCTAATATTTAAAATGTAACCTGAAAACGTCTCTAGTCAAACGATGCGTGATTTTAGATTTAAGTGATTGCCAAAAAATTTTTGTTTAAACAAAATATCGTTATTTTATAAATCGGTGTAAAATAAAACATGGTTTAGAAATTTGCCTTTGATTTTTCCCATTGCTTTTAAAATAGATGAGTGCCTGGGTGACGCGGACGGAGCTTAGCTCGGCATTTTTTAATAAATCGTGTTTTTTGAAATCATATTTAAATACGAAGTACATATTGATAAAATATTAATAATATTTTTCGATTTTTCCGACATACTCGTAATAATAAAAAATATGAACTGCCCCCTTAGCCAAGTTGCATAAAATCTAAATACATTTATTTATTTATTTTTATTTATTTATACTTTATTGTACATCACAACTACAAATATCATTTACAGACTGTGAAGTACAATGGGCGGACTTATGGCTATTTAGCCATTTCTTCCAGACAACCCAAATATAATATGTATATATTCCCTACTATGAGTAACGATCGCTATCAGGTGCACATGATAACAACCGGGACCGACGGCTTAACGTGCTCTCTAAGATCCCGCAAATACCAGGATCCCGCGGGACTTAGACCTCTCAGTCCCGCAAATACCGGGATTAAAATTTTGTTGCGGGATTGCATTCCCTAGTTGTAACCAAGAACAAGAATGTATTTTCTTTGAGTTTTGATTAAAACTGCACCTCTTTATTGATTCATCTACAGATAATAATGGTCTCTAAGGTAGAATAAACTGAAACTATATACTTACTATAATTTAAATAAAACTTTATTTATCTCTTTAAATAAATCTATACATATTATAAAAATAAGTCCCCCGGCCGCGTCTTTCTGTCCTCCTGTCTGTCCTCCTGTCTGTCTCAACGCGATAAACTCGAAAACTACCAAACGGATTTTTATACGGTTTTCAACAATAGAAAGAGTGATTCTTGAGGAAGGTTTAGGTATATAGTTTATTATGCTTTTATGTAAATTAGCTGAAATACGGCGATAAATGTTGAAAAGGTCGCAAAAAATCTCGCCAACTGGGAGCTTTCCACGCGAACGCCGCGTAAACTAGCAAAGATATACCTAGGTAAGTAATGTACTAGTAACTAGCGAATTCAAAATCTATAAAAATCCTACAAAAAAGTCCGCGATAGCATATCTCTATCTCTAACGGTTGACTTACAATAACCACTTTTATGTTCAATTCTTTTATTAAAAACATTACGTTATTTTCAAAGCCATTTTCTTTAGTTCAGTATTAATTCTTATCCAAATGAATATGTTATTTAGCTTCGGCATTTAATGCAGATTAAAATTGCCCTTTACACTATATCAATCAGATGAATAGTTTTTGAGATATCGTCGTTAGAAGTAATTATTAAAAAAAATAATGCGCAACGAAGTGGGCACGGGTCGGCTAGTAAATATATAAATATCTGAGCAGCCCCCCACCCCAGCCTGCGAATTTGGGATAGGTATATATAAAAATAAAAATACACATAGATGTATTTTTAATAGCACTTCTCAGAAATGTTAATTATATAAATAACACCCCCGTAGCTTATGAATGAAAAATAGGTAAAGATCGCGCATCTTATACGGTCGATATCTCCTCGGATACCTAAAATTCGGTAGGTACTTCTTATAATCTATAAAAACTGCACCCTGCTTAAATCTAATTGCACCATCAATAAAAATACATGAAATGCAATATTAATTGCAAAAAGTTAATAAAACTCAATTTATCAATTGCCGAACTGCACAGCGTCCTCGCGCATGCGCGGCGCAGATATTCTAGGGAATCTAGGGTTTTTATCAGGGGCCTAACACTCCATACAAATATTTTTTCTTAGAGAAAAATTAGTTCGTCACATTGCAGTAGATGGCGTTATGTAGCAGTTTTTTGTCATCTAATAGCTACTAGATGTCACTGTTGCTTTTCGACTTTTTGTATGAATATCTTTAATTATAATATTAATTTAAAAAAATAGCTTATCATGAAAAATAATTTCGTAATTTTATATTTATGTAGCATAAACATTATAAAAATTATTCATATCTATTTTTAAAATTTATTATTAAGTTAAAAAAAAAAATTTGGATTTTTCTTTTGCAAGACTATGCGTACCACTGTTGCTCTCTGATGCACATAGAAATGAAAATGTAATATTTAATTATGGCAACGAAAGCGGGGTGAAACGGGATGTAACTGAGATCAATAGGGACGACTTATGTATGAATAGGTACAGCTATGTAAGGTTGTCACTGAGCAGTTAAACGATTATTTTAAAGCTATTTTATAATAAATTGATATATTATAAGTTTGTTGATTTTGAAATGTTTAAATACTTCAATAATAATTTACAAAAGGTTCCTTCATTACGATTTTTGAATAAAAATAAAAGATGGAAGACATAAGTGCATTTTATTTCAGCGACTATATTTTTAGGTATTGCATTACTAATCATTTACATTTACTAGTATCATACTAAAATGCAAGAGTTAGTGGTTTGCTTAGTACATTAATTAATTAGATAAAACAAAATAAATAGGTAGCTAGAAATTATTATATATTAAACAAGAGCCAGCCCTGGTGAATTTCTCTATTGACCCTATTTTCGTCCCTATTAACCCCAATTTCCGGGTGAATAGGGAATGCATATATTTTAACGTTTTTTTCATAAATTGAAATTCTAATTGCATAGTTTTATAACCAAGATACCATAAAGACTCAATCATCTCGATCACCATACATCAATATATCCGCACAATAATGCTTTAATTTTGTTGAAGAAGTTCGGATTTGTCCCTATTCACCCCATTTTACGGTTCAGGTTGTAATATAAATAATACTTAAAGTGACATCTAGTTTAAAAATCGAGCTTTATTTCAAAGGACTAGTTCTGCGAAGATTGTTTCCGATATGTGGCGTATATACATATGTAATAGATGGCGCTCTTCCGCTGTTTGGTGATTTTTAATTGCATTTTTGTTTTTTTTTTTCATTTCGTTATTTTTAACTTCGTTTTATTTTTAATTCGTTTGCCAAAGAAGTTTCACTTCTGACATGTGTACTTTGTACGCCCGCAATTTTTTTTGACTGCCAATATTATCTATACTAATATTATAAAGAGGTAAAGTTTATAACTTTGTATATACGGGGTAATCTTCGCAAATACTGATCCGATCATGAAAATTCTTTCGCTAACAGAAAGCTACACTATTCAGGAGTGACAAGATAAAAGGAAAAAGATAAAAATATATAAAGATTTTAAATCAGCAGGATTTGAACCTGCGCCCTCTGACGCTAATCAAGCATTATTATTTGCCTTAGAAATTAATTGGTGATTTTAAAACATTTATATTTATCTGATTTGCTGAAAATAGTGAGAGGCTACACTATTCAGGAGTGACATAGGCTATATTTTATTGTAATTGTACAAAAAAATTCAGTAAAAAAGAAAAATATTAAAATATATTATGAAAATGACAAAGAAACGAACGCCATCTATCGCTGTTAGATTTAACTATTTAATACTCTATTTTATTTACTGTCTATTTGAATCTATCGATGACGAAGTTTTTACGCTTTTTGATAGATGGCGTTGGAGCAACATATTATTTATTTAAGTGGTTTAAAATTTGTTCTTTATAGTATGTTATTTGGTTCTGTAATTTAAAATAATAAATACACGATATTATTACGATTTTACGCCCAACGAAGTGGGCACGGGTCTGCTAGTAAAGAGGTAAAGTTTATAACTTTGTTTGTATATACGGGGTAATCTTCGCAAATACTGATCCGATCATGAAAATTCTTTCGCTAACAGAAAGCTACACTATTCAGGAGTGACAAGATAAAAGGAAAAAGATAAAAATATATAAAGATTTTAAATCAGCAGGATTTGAACCTGCGCCCTCTGACGTGCCGTGTCAACAATTCAATCTAATCAAGCATTATTATTTGCCTTAGAAATTAATTGGTGATTTTAAAACATTTATATTTATCTGATTTGCTGAAAATAATGAGAGTGTATTGGAATTTGGAACATATCAAATTTCACCGTACCCTTCATATGTGAAATGGATTATAACGCCCAACGAAGTGGGCACGGGTCGGCTAGTCTAAAAACTTTATGCACGCCACTGTAATGTATGTATGTATGTATGTATATTTTTAGGAATCAGAAGTGGTAATAGGTTTAAATTAAACTAAATACTAAACGGATTACAATTTTAATTACGTTAAACAGTTTGACTACTTTACGATTTAAATTTAAAACAAAATAACAATTACAAGTACACAATTAAATAATTAAAAATAATTAAAATAGTTACACGACTAATGACACAAGTACACAACTAATTACAAAGTTGGAGTAAATCTTAATAAATTGCTAATTGACTCACGTTACCACCAGAGATGTGACCTATGGGACTGCCGGCGAGCGAAAGAAGGCCGACTGCCCAAGTGTCATCTCTTTTATATTGGAGCTCAAGTCATTTTGACGTTTAACCAAGGAGTTGTCATACTAAGGGCCGGTTTTTTGATCCGTAGTCAAGATATGGTTACCTTTTGGTTAAATTAACTATTGTTAACCTTCTAACCAGTGGTTAAGTAGCTTTTACGTTTTTCAACATCCTTTTTAACTATAGTCATTTTTAACCATTTGTTAATTTATTGCCAGTATTAAGACATTTCTTTTAATAAATATTTTGGAATTATTTCGTGGGTAATTTTTTTCTGTGTGGCAGCACTGACAAAATTTGATAAAACGAAACGCGCTTTTTGACAATTAGTGTCATGTGTATGTCAAAGCGCTAACAGCAGTGTTGCCAACTTAGTGGATTTTCCACTAGATCTGGTGGTTTGGACACCCCTCTTGGCGGGAAAAAATTGGTTTTAGTGGCTAGTGGATTTTTTAGTGGTTTAGGTTTGTTACATTTAGTGGTAAGCTTCGGAGCTCACCACTAAAAATGATCTAGTATTTTTCGAGGATTTTTTTAAATATATTCAAAGATTTAGTCACATTTGCGATATCTCTATTTAGTTAGCCGCACTCTAACGCAGATGTAGAGCGATTATTTAGTATTATGAACGTGGTCAAGACGAAACAGAGAAACCGAATGAAATTTGATTACACGCGAAAGGAAATGCTGCAATAAATAATTATATAATACTCAAAGTCTTTAAGACCGTGGACGAGGCATCAACGTCAACGGCGAATACATCTCTCACCTTCGTTTCACCGACGATATCGTCATGTTTGCGGAGACGTTAGATGAGCTAGGTGAGATGCTGTCCAGCCCAGGGCCCCGTGGATTCAAGGGGCCTCCAGCTAAGTCAATTCAAAGTCAAAAATAGACGACAATGCGAAAGAATCAATAATTTTAATAAATTCTTTACACATTCATCTCAATCGTGGTCAAATGTGGTGGGCCCCTAATTAGTATTACCCAGGGCCCTAATTAGTACTAGCCCAGGGCCCCCTGACCTCACGGTCCGTCCCTGGTCCAGCCTAAGCGAGTCCTCCCGACGAGTCGGTCTCGGTATGAACTTGGACAAAACGAAAGTTATGTTTAACAACCATACCGAGACCTGTATCGGTCGATGGTACCCTTCTCGAAGTTGTTCAGGATTATGTTTACCTAGGCCATACAATCGAACTAGGTCGCAACAACTTCGAGAAGGAGGCCAATAGGAGGATCCGGTTGGGCTGGGTACCATCCACGTGTGAGCAGACCTCCGCCTGAGTGGGGCGAGATGCGGTCGCGTTAGCAGTCTCCACCCCGCCCCGGCAGCTGGCCCGAATGTAAACATCCGGGCCCCGGCACCTAGAGGGGCGGCACCCACAAGACCACCCCTCGTGACGACTGGGGTCTCAAGCTAGCCGAAGATCCCCCGACCCCCAGCCGGCCACCCCACTTAAGGGACGCTCAACCGGACCAGTCTACCGTCTGCAGAATGGGGACACATGTCCAGGAGCGTCCACCCTCCAAGCCAGGCAGGCCTGACCTCCAACGCCCGGCATCACGGCGTTGGGGGTCAGGCCCGCCCGACCTCCAACGCCGGATCGCACCGAACAACCGAACAAAGGGGGGGCAGGGAGCCCAGCACGACCCGGCAACTACCCCACGGGTCCGCCGGACTGCGTCAATAACCGAGCTAAAAGCTCCAGGGAGCCAGCACAGCCCTGCCCTCACACATCACGTCTGCCGGATTGCACCAGCAACCGAGCAAAGCTCCAGGGAGCCAGCATAACCCGGCCGGCAAACCACGCTTTCGCGCTACAGGGCGGGCAAGCGAACCCACCCACTCCGTCCCTCCAGTGCGCTCACGGGTCGAGCAGTACCCGAAGCGCACCCCGCGAGTCAGTCGTTAGTCGCGACGAGCAGCAGTACCGCGACTGCAATACTGCTGCCCGTCCCGTTGCCCAGGGTGCACCACGAGGAGGTGACCGACATGCACGTCCTGCCTGGGTAACATATGGCACCGAGACGTGGACACTGACGAAGGGACTGGTCAACGAGTTTAAAGTCGTTCAACGTGCAATGGAACGGGTTACGCTTGGGGTTTCTCTCAATATATAGATAGATTAGAAATGAGGCTATCCGCGAGAGAACGAAAGTAACCGACATAGCCCACAAAATTTGCAAGTTGAAGTGGTAGTGGGCTGGTCACTTGTGTCACAGGACCGATGGCCGTTGGAGCAGACGTGTCCTGGAGTGGAGACCGCGTCTTGGCAAGCGCAGTGTGGGACGTACTCCGGCCCGTTGGACCAACGATCTACGTAAGATTGCCGCTGTAGGCTGTATAATAAGGATTGCGGAAAACCGAGATGCCTGGCGCGAACTTGGGGAGGCCTATGTCCAGCAGTGGACTGCAATAGGCTGAAGTGATGAAGTGAATACTCAATGCCGTAGTTCAAGAAATTAACACTAAAGAATTTTATTATATGCAGTGCAGATGAAGCTGATTCCTCAGATGACGATCTTCTTTAGTTAGGTAGTTATGTACTTACCTAATTGTTTCCTTTTTTTCTGTACAAGTACATTAATTGTTTCCCAGTGGCGTAGCGTATGGGGGGCGGGGGGGGCGGCCCGCCCCGGGCGGCACTTTTTAGGGGGCGGCAAAATTTAACAATAAATAATAAAAATATTTTGAAAATATTTGAACCATTTTATATCATTTTTGTCGGAACTACACATTCGGACCGATTGAAAGGATCACGAAATTTTTCTTTACTTATTTTGTGGCGAAGTCGGTGAATCCCTTTTATTTTGTAGCGACTGGCAACGTCTATACTTGTAGGAATTTCCCGTTTGTGACTTAATTAGTCATAAACGGGAGTTAGTCTTACCTATGGATGAACGAGCTTAGCTCGGTTTATATCGTGTTTTTTGGAAATTTTATTAACATCCCAATTACATACTTAAGAAATATAAATAATATTTTTCGATCTTACTGACATAATAATTAAAAAATGGACTGGTTATTCAGATAAAAAAACAGGAGTGCAATTAGAAAAAAAAAGGAAAAAGATAATCGATCTGGTGGCATGTGGATTTGAACCGGGGTCATATAGTTTCGTGACCACCCAATTTCCCACGATCCCCTGAGCTATTATAAGTTATAGATGGTGGCATAATTTTCTTTCCTATTCTAATAATGTTGTATTTTTATTATCTGAAAACACGGGTATCACGATCACGATTCAGCCTGTAATATCCCACTGTTGGGCATAGGCCACTTCTCCATGTAGGAGAAGGACCGGAGCTTAATCCACCACGCTGCTCCAATGCGGGTTGGCGGATATACCTATTCCCTACTATGAGTAACGATCGCTATCAGGTGTATATGATAACAACCGGGACCGACGGCTTAACGTGCTCTCCGAAGCACGGTGGGGAGACCCACAAAGACTACACAAACACCCAGACCACGGCAAACATTGAGGTAGAGACTTCAACTGAGGTAGGACACAGCAGGAAATTTCCTGCTCAAAATATGGAGCAGCTCGACTGGGGTAGTACCTCGACCTTACAGAAGACCACAGCTAAATAATACTGTTTTCAAGCAGTATTGTGTTCCTGTTGGTGAGTAAGGTGACCAGAGCTCCTGGGGGGGATTGGGGATAGGGTCGCAACGCGCTTGCGATGCTTCTGGCGTTGCAGGCGTCTATAGGCTACGGTCTTACCATCTGGTGAGCCGTACGCTTGTTTGCCAACCTAGTAACATAAAAAAAAAAAACATCTGTATGGCCGATACAAATGTTGTCGTGTGCGGGAATCGAACCCGCAACCGCCCGCGCAACAGCCAATCGCAATCCAGTGCTGTAACCGCTGCGCCAACGCGGCGTCTGAAAACACGGGTATTACGACATTTTTTAAAAATTAATCCTAGGTAGATCATCATAGAGATGTTTGCCGTGGTCTGGCTGTTTGTGCAGTCCTTGTGGGTCTCCCCACCGTGCCTCGGAGAGCACGTTAAGCCGTCAGTCGCGGTTGTTATCATGTACACCTGATAGCGATCGTTACTCATCGTAGGGAATATATCCACCAACCCGCATTGGAGCAGCGTGGTGAATTAAGCTCTGATCCTTCTCCTACATGGGGAAGAGGCCTGTGCCCAACAGTGGGATATTACAGGCTGAAGTGAATTCTAGCTAGATCCATTTGTCGCCCCCGAAACCCCCTGCATACTAAATTACATGTAATGGACATTTTTACAAATTTTTGAAGTGAAACTTCTTTAGGCGCATGAGGGGTAAAATTTGAACGACCGGTAACGCGACAGCGTCAGGGACGGTAAGTACTTGGATGGGTGACCGCCTGGGACCACCGTGTGACGTTGACTATTTGATTTTTTTTCAATTATTTTTTTTTTGTTATTTTAAATTTGTTTTTTTTTAATCAGTTTTTTGAATCATTTTTTTTAAATTAGTTTGCCAAAGAAGTTTCACTTCTGACGTGTGTACTTTGTAGACACTCAATTTGTTTGTTTTT
Source organism: Melitaea athalia (assembly GCA_905220545.2). NCBI lineage: Eukaryota > Metazoa > Arthropoda > Insecta > Lepidoptera > Nymphalidae > Melitaea > Melitaea athalia. Next base: position 4,025,445 of record HG992176.1, on the reverse strand, counting down.
CTTTTTAAATTAGTTTTTTTTTAAATTATTTTGCCAAAGAAAATTCACTTCTGACATGTTTTGTACGCTCGCAATTTTTTATCTATACTAATATAATAAAGCTGAAGAGTTTGTTTGATTGTTTGTTTGTTTGTTTGTTTGTTTGAACGCGCTAATCTCAGGATCTACTGGACCGATTTGAAAAATTCTTTCAGTGTTAGATAGCCCATTTATCGAGGAAGGCTATAGGCTATATATCATCACGCTAAGACCAATAGGAGCGTAGCACTAATGAAGAATGTTTCAAAATCGGGTGGTCCTATTCCACGGGGACGAAGTCGCGCGCACAAGCTAGTTTCAAATATAACCTGTACAAAATTCTCTACAATAATGTAATTTATGTATGTAATGTACTACTATGTCAAGAAAGTACCGGGGAAAGATCAAAATATCACATCAATATACAAACTGTTGGTTATTCATCCAAATTTATTTTATCACCTTCGAAGTATGCTCCTTCAGAAATTACTTACGCCAACGAATAATTCAATCATCAAAACATTTTTTAAATTCTGTTTCCGGAATTGAGTTCAGTTCTCGACGCGAATTCTCCTTTATGTCTCCTACCGATTGAAAACGGGTACCACGAAGTGGTAGCTTGAGTTTAGGAAAAAGAAAAAAGTCGGCTGGGGCCATATCTGGTGAACATGGTGGTTGCTCGATGGTATTTGTTGAGTGTTTAGTCAAAAATTCGTTCACAGTGATGGCCTTGTGCGAAAGCGCACTATCGTGGTGCAAAATCCAAGAATTTTCTTTCCACAAATTGGCCTTTTTCGTCGAATTTGCTCTCTTAAACGCCGCAGAACGCTGAAATCCGACGAATTCTGAGTGCACAAAACCGCGATAGTCAAAGAAAACACTCAACATTACTTTGACTTTTGAACGAGTTTGGCGTGGATTGTTTGGTTTCGGTTCAGTTGGAAGGCGCCACTCCGAAGCTTTTTGACTAGTTTGTATGTCATACTCGTAAACCTACGTCTGGTCACCAGTAACAATGCGTTTCATAAATGTTGGGTCGGAATTGACTCGTTCTAGCATGTCTCCAGCGCCTCTTTTTGGAGAAAATTCAGGTCTTTTGGGACTAGCCGAGCGGCAACATGTTTCATACCCAAATGATTAGGTCAAATGGTACGGATCGACTCGTGAGATACAGAAAGTTCGGTGGCTATCTATCTTAAAGTTGAATGAGGATTTTCAGTCCCTGTTTCCTTCACTTTTGCGATGTTTACTTCAGTTACAGACGTTTAAGGCCGGCCAGAGCGAGGCAAATCTTCCATCACATCTCGACCACTTTGACATTTTTGTACCACGCTTGCACAAGTTTTTGATAAAGTCAATTCACCGTGAGCCTTCTGTAACATTTTCATTGACTACGAACACGAAATTCCATTGGCGATGCAAAATTTAAGACAAACTCTTTGTTCGATGTGTTTGGCCATTATGAAATTCGCAATACACACTAGATAATTATGATATAACTAAAAACAGCACAGTATTTAATATAAATCAGATGCAACTCAAACTCCGCGCCAAAATGGAAAACAGTTGCGCCACACTAACAACAAAAAAAAAATTATTTGAAATCATAAACAAATAATCCATTCCCGATACTTTTTTGACTGAATGTATAGTATACATTAAATTGAAATACCTAAATAAGGGGGCGGCAAAATTTTTTTCCGCCCCGGGCGGCCGACAACCACGCTACGCCACTGTTGTTTCCTGTAGTACGTAACTTAAAATTATTTTATTTCAAGATAATAATTACATACGTTGTTGTTGTTTTATTTTCAAATTATATTTAGGTAGGTAGCCGTTGTCTTTGGGTTTTCTAGTGGAATTCTGGTGGTTTGAGAGGTCGCTAAGTTTTAGTGGTTTCTGGTGGTTTACACGGCCTCATTTGGTGGATTGGTAAAAATAAAGTTGGCAACACTGGCTAACAGTTTCCCTTCAAAACGTACATATAACCGCTAAGCTTGGTCTGCAAATAAATACCTACAATTACTATTTTATTACCTACATATTCAATTGTAATTGTGATAAAATTAAAGTCATCGGCAAAATGTCACAAAACAGCCAACAATCAAACAAGTAAGTACCTAATAGATTGTCAAGTAACTTTTATGAGTTTCACATGTTTATTTACATGTAAGGTTAATAATGTTGTTTTTTATTCGCTTAAGGGACCGCAGCTCTAATTATTCAAAAGAAGAAAGCATGAAACTGATGACGTTGCTTAAAGATTACCCTGTAATAACAAGCAAAAAACGGACCATAATAGTAACCAACAAAAAGAAGCTGCTTGGAGATTGGTTGCAGATAAATTTAATTCGGATGCGACGAAGTTTCGGAGTATAAAGCAGTTGCAGCAAAAATATAACAATATGAAAAAAAGTGCAAGGAAGGTTAGTGTTTTGACATGTAATATTTAGTTTTGCTTCATGCAGTGCAGATAGATAATAACTAAATTATATATGTTTAGGAAATGGCTGCAGAAAAATATGGGAGACGGCAAACTGGAGGTGGACCACCTCCTCCAAAGCCATCTGAAACCACAGAGTGGTTAAATACCATTATGGGGGAGTCTATCGGTGGTCTTCCAGCGGTATATGACAGTGACGCTATGATAGGTAAGTAAGTCAGTAAGTAAAGCTAAAGTCACTGCAACTTAAAGAAACCTATTGTGACTCGCTACCAAAATTTCATCAAACATTCCTATTTAGCTGTAATTATGTCTTGTTAATCTTGTTATAGATAATCCTGAAAACGTTGACAAAGTGGACATAGAAACAACCGCCAACATAGGGTTGGATTCATCTCAAGAAAAATATGTAGAAGACTGTAAGTATTTAATAGTTACAGGTATATTTTACTTAAAATTACGATTTCCTTAGTTTTCACCATTTTGTTACAGTTGTATCAGATGTTGATAGCGTATGCCCAGAGTCCGAGCAGACAATGAAGGAAAATGTTCCGAATTATATTGGTAAGCAATAAAATTTTTCTTTTTAACTTGACGATTTTCTGATCAAGTATATAATTTAATTTAATAATTAATAATGTGTTTCAGATTTACCAAGTTCTAGTGGATTTGACACATCCACTCCAAAAGCAATGCTGCGAAAACCCGTGTCAAAAGAGTTGTGTAAGTAAACAATCATATTTATGTGATTGTTGTTATTGTAATCACTACATATTATAAAACAAAGTCTCTTCCCGCTGTCTGTCTGTCTGTATATATGCTTAGATCTTTAAAACTACGCAACGGATTTTGATGCAGTTTTCTTTAGTAAATAGAGTGATTCCAGAGGAAGGTTTATATGTATAATACATGCATAATATAGTAGAGGAACACTGATAGTTTTAAAGTTTTCTAATGTGTGTAAATGTTTTTGCGCTTAGATTGCAAATATTTATTTTATATTTAGTATTAGCATTGCACCCGTGCGAAGCCGTAGCGGGTCGCTAGTGCATCATAAAGTAATTACTTTCATTTGATGTTTCAGCATTCATTCAAAAGAAAAGAAAGACTGCTTTTACTCCTTTGGAGACCAGAAAGCAAATAATAATACATTCTCAAAAAAAAATTGATTTATTAAATAAAAAGCAGGGCAGAGAACTAGATTTAGCCCAATTTGCGAAAGAAGAACACGAGCTCAACATGAAACATAAAAAAGAACTACATGAGCTCGAAGTATCATTTAGAAAAAAAATGCATGATTTAGTTTTAGAAAAATGTAAATATGAAACAGAAAAAGCAAAGTTGGAGTTAAAAAATTTATCTAAATAAATAAAGTATTTCAATCATAATAATAGTCTTTAATTTCTTTTCACAGTTATACATTATTGTAAAATATTCCATATTAATTGATACAATTATTGATTTCATCAGAGTTTAATAATGAATTGAAGTAAGTAGTGATTAGATCTCCTCTATACTGCTGCTCAGTTTCAGAAACTGGAAGTACTATATTACTTTCACTTTCAACTTCATGCAGCGAATCTTCACCGCTTGGCAAATCTTCTCTATTCATAATACATATATTGTGTAATATTGCCGTGCTTACAATTATAGCCTGTACGTTTTTTAGATATACTCTAAGTTGAGATCCCTCAGGGCATAGCCTCGATCTCCTAAAAGACAACACCGGCCTAGTTGTTGAGAGTTCAACAAATGCTTAAGCCGGCTATTATTAAAAATGGTGCTGTCATGTACAGAGCCTGGCCATCGTGCTACAATATCCCTTATCTTGAGATCGGCGTCAGCAACAACCTGGGTGTTTATAGAAAATATATCCTTTCTATTTCTGTACAACTTAGCATTTTCACCGCCTGAAATAAAGCTTATATTATGTAGATACCAACTTTTAGAAGTTTATACATTAAATATTAACTATTGAAATGTAAATAACTATAATATTCACCTGGACTCAATATGCGAATATGTGTGCAATCAATTGCTCCAACAACACTCGGGAATTTTGCTATAGAGTAGAACTTTCTTACCACTTCCCTTATTTCTTCTGTTGTATTTGGCATCGAAATTAAATAATTTAATTTTGTGCTAATCACTCTTGACACCAGATGAATTATTTTACATGCTGCTGATTTTGAAATTCCGAAGAAATCACCAGAGCACTGTTGCATGGTGCCGGTAGCATAGAATCTTAATGTGAGTAGTATTTGCTCTAGAGGGGTGATGGCATGATTTCTAAAACAATAATTATGATTATTTGGGAGGACTCAGTCAATAATCGGTCAGTTCTCAAACATATTTACTAAATATTTGATTGCAAGTATAGAATGCATATATAATAAAAATTAAATCTACTATTTTTTCCTTGCAGAAACAGACACAAAAGAGTGTGAGATAATGTTTGACACTTCTACGCCAAAAGCTTTGCTCAGGAAACCAATATCAAACAATTGTGTGAGTATTTTTTATCAGTGAGAGGACAGTACATATTACTTGAATTGGCTCAGTGCTGGTGGAATTAAAAATAATAGGTAGGCTAGGTTAAACAAATCAATTTCTGGTTATATGATGTATCAAAAGGTAATCCTAAACAGATCGTAATGAAATTTGCCACAAAGATAGCTCATATGTTGGACAGATCTAGAATTTTATTCTTTATTCTTTATTAAATGGATATTAATCAGAGCTGCCACAGGATTTTAAAACCTAAATCCATGTAAACGTTCATGCTTTACCTAGTTATTTTTAAGTAGGTACATAATACTATTTACATAATATTGTAAATCCTGCTGCTATGTTTTAGCTCCATAATTTTATACAGTACTGATGTTGACTTTGTTTTCAGTAAACTCCAGTAATAAAAAGAAAAAAGCTTTTACTCCGATGGAGACAAGAAAACGACTCAAAAAAATGGAAATACATAAGAAAAAGTTAGAATTAATGTAGGAAAAGCATTTAATTGATATTCAACAACAAAAAGAAATGCAAGATATAGAGTTTAAAAAAGAAATACATGCATTAACTTTAGAAAAACTTAAATTAGCAATAGAAAAATTAAAAAAGTAATTTTTAAACAAATCTGGGTCTAATTATATTTTTATTGTTTATTATCCTGTATATTACTAATATTATACTCATAATTAATGTGAAAGTGTGTTTAATTATTTATTGATTTGTCCTTAAATCACTCTTCAACAGAGCTACGGATCGACAGATTTTTTGCATGGGTATAGCTGAGGAAAATCAAAGATAAAAATAATAGAAAATAAAATATTACCTTTTATTATTACAACTTAATAATTAAAGTACTCATTGTAATTATTCATAGACTAGTGATGAAAAATAGGTGTCAATTAACTGTTGCCGATACTGTTGATCACTTTGAGTGGAAATTTCATTAATATTTTCTTCTATTTCCTGCATAGCACTGTAAGATGCTGTAGTGTCATCTGGTAAAGAATCATTATTATCTATACAAATATTGTGTAATATTGCTGTACTGACAATTATTGCTTGAACATTACATAATTTTACTCTGAGCTTTGATCCCACACATGGAAACCTACGTTTCCAGACACCAAATGTCCGCTCTACTACATTTCTGGTTCTGATGTGACTTTCATTGTAGAGTTTCTCAGCTGATGTTTGTGGATTTGCTAATGGTGTTAATAAAAATGTTTTTAAGGCATAGCCTCTGTCTCCCAATAGAGAGCATCTACCAAAATGTTCTGAATCCATCATATCCTTTATTGTACTACTATTAAAGATTGTACTGTCATGTACAGAGCCTGGCCACCTGGCAACAATGTTTCTTATCTTCATGTCTGCATCCACAACTGCTTGGGTGTTGATAGAAAAGACATCTTTTCTATTTCTATACAGTTCTGCATTATCACCACCCGGGCTTGCTATTCTTATGTGTGTGCAGTCTATTGCACCAATGACATTTGGGAATTTGGCTATTCTGTAAAAAGTTTCAACAACTTTTTTTATTTCCACTCGAGTTTGTGGCATAGCTATAACATGTCTCAATTTTACACAAATTTGTCTTGACACAGCGTGAACTATTTTGCAGACGGTTGATTTTGATACACCAAAAAGATCACCGGAGCATTGTTGCATATTTCCAGTAGCATAAAATCTTAACGCAATTAATAACTGCTCAAGTGGTGTAACTGCATGATTTCTCATAGTGGATGTCTGTAATTCATTTTCTATTTCTCTGACAATCCAGATAACGGTTTCTTTAGATAACCTATAGCGTTTGCAAAATTCGACATCATCCCAATGCTCCAGCGGCGAATTACGTGGTCTAAACACTTTAGGTCTTCTCATTAGAACGTACTCCATAACCATCTCCGTATCATCATCAGATGAACTCTCCGATATGTCAAAGTATCTGGTTATATTTAAATTCATTATGTAGGTACCTACAAAATCGGTGTAAATAATACTGAACTCGATACAATTTCAACGAATTTCGAAATGATATAGGTACCCAATACTTTGCTTTGAAGATAGAATTATCAATGGACACGCCGACACGGTATAAAACAAAAGAACAGATGTTGATTTTGTGAGAACAAAGGTTAACTATTAGTCAAATGGCTAAACCCTCGACGTTGCTGTGGTTAAATATTGTAACTATTTGTTACTTTTTCAACCATTAGTTAAGCTAACTATGGGTCAAAAAACGTATTTTATAGAAATTTAACTATTTGTTGAAATTTTTAACTAATGGTCGCCTTAACTAGGGATCAAAAAACCGGCCCTAAGTTTAAATTAAAATTATAATTAATTAATGTTTTGATTTTTATAATACGTGAAATTTGGTTTATACGGCCTCTCCTGACTGTAGGTCGACCTCGACCGGAGCGCTGTCTTGAATTTCACTGAGGCGGGCTTCATCTGCCGTCGCTGTTCCCGCTTCCAGGTCCTCGTCTGTGGGCAATGCAAACGAAGTTCCGGCTGTCTGGTTTAAATTAACAGTTTCGCCTGAAATTGAAAATAGCCAAAATTAATCACTCTGCAAGCACCTTGACATACACTCAGGCTCAAGTATGCTCCTTTCACACAACTTTCATTTAATTCAGCCATTGGTCATTTAAAGTGCTTATAAAATCAATCTCTCATACGTCACAGCCTATAGAGAAGCCTCTTTTTGTACTTTATAGTTTTTAGTTCTGTAAGTGTTGTGAAATTCGAGTCTTCTCTTCCATGATGAGGACTGGATACGCTACAATTAGCATACCTGTAACAGAGTCGCAAACTATGCGTCTGCCTGTCTAGCAAGATGCTACAAGGCCAATGGCGACTTTGACAACACTTCGTCAACGCCGATACGACTTGACAACAATGTCAACGCAAGAGGCAACTCAACACCAAAGCGGTCGAGGCCAGTGCGGCTCGGCAACAGCATGCCCACGCACAAGGCGACTTGAACTGTATATACAGACGCCGTCAGCGACATGTAACACAGACAACGCCAGGGACGCCTTGGTTAATAAAACCAACGTCCAAGGACGCTTTGGTGAATAATAAAACACCAATGTCCTTACGATGAAATTTACCAAATGATGTGCTTTAATCAATTTGCTTTATTGCTTGTCTAAGTTATCATTACTTATTTAAAAATTTTGTTTTTAATAATCAAAATGAAAAAACAAATCCACAATATTTTATCTCGCAAGACAAAATAAACAGCTTACTTTCAAAGAACGCGGAACATGTCTCAGGGCACCACTCGCCCCGCCACGGCACCATGTACTGTGCTGCAGCCTGGGTCCTTTTGCCACAGCCGCCGCTGAGCAGTTTGAGCTCGTAGCGTCCACTCGGCAAGATCTTGACAACTTTGTATGGACCCCGCATGCCTGAGTCTAGTTTTCCAGTGACCTGCGAAAACTTGATTACAAATACGAGATCGTTAATGTTGAAGTTACGTGGTTCATGTCTGTTTTTATTGACATGTTTATCCTGTTTAGCCTGATTATCTTTTAGTAATGTACGAACTCTATTTCTTGACATTTCTCCTAAAGCTTCTCGATTGGGTGAAGTGTTGTTGATAGCCACATCACGTACTAAGGCGCGAATAACTGGGGTGCTTGCTTCATTACCAATCAGGATATTAAGTGGAGAAGATTGGACGGGACGGTCTTCTGTTTAGTGATATTTAGGACCAGTTGAATTTTCCATAGAGTGTTTGCCCATGATGCATTCCTATAGTTGACTTGAATACGAATCATATTTAGAATTGTGCGTATGTGCCTCTCTACTTGTCCATTAGCCTGATGCATCTCTGGTGTAATGTGGTGGAGATCGCAACCAAGTTCATTAATCCACTTTACGAATTCATTCGATTCAAACATGCGCCCCTTGTCTGTAATCATGAGTTTTGGTACACCAAAAAGAGAAATAGTTTTAGTAACAACCTTCTTGAGCTCATCAACGTCCTGGCGGCATATGGGAAACAGCAAGGAATACTTTGAAAAAGCGTCTACTATTAGCATAACAAATTTGTGACCTTCAGACACTGGCAAAGGGCCTAAGGTGTCCATATGCACCATATGAAAAGGTACATCAGGTTTTTCCCAGGATGTGATGGGTTGTAAGGGTGCTCGTGGGACTCCTTTTTGTGATATACAAACTAGGCAATGAGCAACGTATTTGCCGACGAACTGCTTGAGTCCTGGGAACCAGAAGTGCTTCAGTATTAAGTCTAGAGTTTTACCGGATCCTATATGTTCGTGTTCATCGTGGAATATCCGAAGCAAGCTCAAACGATTCCCTTTTGGGATATAGCAGAGAAGACGAGGCTCCTCACCAACAGGAACGTATTTATAATAAAGGAGTTCATTGCGAGCTACATATCGATTAGTATCAAGATTACCATCTCGAAGTTTTTGAAGAAGATTTTGAGTTTCTGCGTCAGATGCTTGAGCAATTTGTGCCCAGTTGCGAGGTCGGGAAATATGATTGACGGTGATCGCTGGGTTGCGACTCAAGTAGTCGACACGAGGCAGCATTTCTCCTTACCGGGATTCTATAGAGAATTCAAAGTCCTGAAGATAAATCCACCAGCGAGCTACTCGTGGCAAAAGATCTTTCTTTTTTTCCGTGGATTTTAGAGCGTTACAGTCGGTTACGACTACAAACCTTATACCCACTAGGTAGTGTCGAAAATTTTGTAGTCCTTTCACGACGGCTAGTGTTTCAAGCTCGTAAGAATGATACTTGCTTTCAGCGCCTTGTGTCACTTTACTGAAATATGACACAACATGTTTCTTACCGTCTGGATGGGTTTGTAGCAGTACAGCACCGTAGCCAACGCTGCTCGCATCCGTGTGAACCTCGGTTGGAAGTTGATGATTGAAAATAGTAAGCACGGGTTCTGAAGTCAAATGATTAATTAATTCTTGACGAACTGCTTCGCATTCGGCGCTCCACTGAAAGTCTACCCCTTTTTTTGTTAAATGTACGATAGGAACTGTTTTTAGGGCGTATCCTTTTATGTATCGGCGAAAATACCCAGCTAGTCCAAGAAGCTGTCGTACTTGCTTCACGTTTTTAGGCGGCGAAGTATTCCTGAGCGCTTCTACTTTTCTAAGGCTCGGTCTCACCTGACCTTGCCTAATAGTTCTACCTAAGTACTCTACCTTGGTCACTAAAAAGGAGCACTTTTTGAGGTTTATAGAAAAACCGGCTTGAGTAAGAGTGCATAAGACCTTTCTAAGCAGTTCTATGCCGGCTGACACAGTGTTGCTCAAAAGAAGAACGTCGTCTACATATACCAATACGTTTCCCTCGTTAATACAGTCACGTAAAGTATCGTTGATTATGCGTTGGTATACTATGGGCGAATTGGTTAGGCCAAATGGCATTTTGACGTACTCAAAATGGTCTTCTGGCGTCACAAACCCCGTCAGGTGGATACATTCTTCTTTTATAGGTATTTGATGAAAGCCAGTGGCCATGTCGAGGCTCGAAAAGTATTTTTAGTTCCCTAATCTATGTATCTATGTGATCGTCAATTAAAGGTAGTGGATAACGATCCTTTATTGTGATACGATTAAGGGCCTGGAAATCTACGCATAATCTATCTGACCCATCACGTTTCTTGACCAGTATAATTGGACTCGCATATTCGGACTTAGATCTTCTGATTATACCGTTATTTAAAAGGTCTTTCGTTATCTCTCTTACTTTTAATTTTTCTGTATAAGACAATTTGTATGGACGATACACAACAGGAGTAGCGCTTGTGAGTTTAATTTCCATTTGCCCTGTTTTTACCGTAGTTGTGGCAGTACCGTAAATTAAATATTCGGAGAATTCTGTAACGACGGAATTCAACTTGAAACCTTGAATTTGTACCCGCAAAAGCCTGGTGTACAAACCGCATGATTTTCTAATCCCAGAGGCAGGGCCAAAAATTAAAATTAATAATGTCAAAATTAAAATGTAAAATACGATAATATATTATAAAACAAAATTAAACAAAAATTGGACTTAATGTAACCCAATAAAAATTGTAAAATAAAAATAAAATGTTAATAAATAATAAAAAAGTGAAAGTTTAAAAAAAATGTTTTATGTACGCGGTAATCCGATAATTTGCACCTTCCAGATGATTTCAAGACAACGTCTTGTCAAATGAATCAAAATTACTTCAGTTTCTTTAGCTAAAAAATAATAAAGAAGTCATGAAATCAGCTTATGACTGGTATTATACGCCTTCTTATTTCTAGAGCTGCATAAAACTTAATGAAGACTGTTATTTCTTTTCGACTTCCGATCCAAGCTAGTTTAGTTCGCTATTGTGTTAACGTGTTGGTATATTACGTTATTATTAATGACAATGGCAGATTTGAAATTTTACTGGACATTGGATCAAATTCAGCAACAGTTTTATTACCAAATAAACACTATAAGAAAAAATGAGACACGTTCAATTGAACCAGAAGCGATTAGTAAACACAAAAGAAAGAACCATAAAGAAATTGAACAGAAGCAGCAATGCAAACATATTGTCACTGAGCTTAGAAAAATCTAAATATAAAATATCCTGATGAAGATAAAAATTTACTAGAAAATGAAGATAATCAATATGAAATGGGAAACACATTGCAACTTGACGAATTATCATAATAATGTTATTAACATATCTCATTATTGATTTTCTGTATTATACTATGCATTCCCAAGGAGGGTTGATGTCAGGCAGGCGGCCGGTCGTAAAAAATAACATGCCAAATCACTTACAACATGAGTCTGAGGAAGAGGAGAACATGTTGTGCCGACCCTATATAAATAGGATAAGGACAGGGAGATGATGAGAGGCAGGGCCAAAAAAACTCTCTGAATTTATTAAGCCTGGTCTTTTCTCAGGTTATTATAATCACAATTTACAATAAAATGCCGCGGTCAGTCAAGCGGATGTTAGAACAGGCGTCTCTGGTGCGCGGTCAAACATGTCGTGACCACTGACATAATAAAATCAATTTCTTAAGGCTGAAACTGTATCAAATATTGTTTTTATATATGTTAATTAAAATTATGATAGTCAGTCAACTTCTTATGGGGACACAGCTGGTCAGTCAGTCCATTCTGTAGAACAACACCCGTCAGTCACTGAATAAGAAATGAATTTTTTTTTTGCTCTCTATGGACGTTATACGCGGCGCCTCGTCTTTTATTTATAATTTACTTAAAATAACATTATCAGAATCATTTGAAGTACGATATCTATTTTAATAAGGCACTTCCGTGTCGCAGTTGTGCCTAAAAATCCCAGAAATAAAATTCGTTGTAATACAACAGTGTTTTTAACGAACGCAGGTAGATACACAGGTAAGAACTCATTGATTTATTTTTAAACATTTTTAACTCATATATTTATTTATTTCATGCAGGATACAAAATACTAACAATTTATAAATTATCATCAAATAATTCCTCATCTGAATCTTCAATGTCACTAATCTCACTATCGTGATCTGACACGTCAAGATCAGATGTTTCAGACTACGAATCTAAAAAATAAATAAATTCATTAAAAAAATATGTTTGTGATTGTTTGATTTAGATAAAAAATATATCTGTATACCTATATTTTTGACTGACCATTTTATTTATTAATAATATAGTCTATAGTAGTTATATTACTAAAAAAATTTCACGCTTAATAAACCAATTGCACCCTTATAGACCTCGCTACGTACATTACAGCTGACTGACCAGCTGTGTCCCCATAGGATGTTGACTGACTATCATAATTTTGATTAACATATATAAAAACAATAGTTGATAAAGTTTCAGCCTTAAGAAATTGATTTTATTATGTCGGTGGTCACGACATGTTTGACCGCGCACCAGAGACGCCTGTTCTAACATCCGCTTGACTGACCGCGGCATTTTATTGTAAATTATGATTATAATAACCTGAGAAAAGATCAGGCTTAATAAATTCAGAGAGTTTTTTTGGCCCTGCCTCTGGGTATATTCGGGCGCCTGTTACCTGCTCTGAAACATGTTAATTTGGCTATTAGAGTTCTAGTTAAATTTATTCGTTTTTCAATCCTGGCCTGCCAAGCTGGAGCAGTATGCGATGGTAAACTAATTTTATTTGATGTAAATTTCACATTAGCTACATTACACACAGCTGCAGCTCCACAGTACAGAAATGAGTGAGTATCAGCTAAATTTTGAGTGCTGTCTAAATATTCTTTTAAAATTGTATCCATAACACCTACTAAAGCCAAATTACGTCTATGAATAGGCAAACGAGGTAGCTGTGGCCTAATATTTTATGGCATGGATCTATATTTCAAAATAGCATCTTCCAAAGCTCTCCTCATATGCTCATTATCCTGTTTGTTTACCGACAAATCAACACTGTTAGGAGATATATTATTTAAATTTAAATTTATTACCTCTCTCTGCTCTTTTTGTGACGTTTGTACAGCACGAATGTGACTAACAGTATTAAGTTGTGGTAAATTTGTACGCAGCCGTTCAAGTACAGATTCATCCAGGAGGTGACAACACTGAATGGCTCGTACTTGATCCGATAATCGTTGTGCGGTTACGGTGACGGTTGGTTCAAGCGCCTGAAACAGAGACAGCATCGTTGAACTATACGCAGTGAGGTTTATTTCCCCCTCCTGTTGCCTCATAGTACGCTCGCATGACACTCTCATCCATTTTATGAGTCCATCTCTTGTTGAGGCGCGTTGCCCCTGTACGTCCAAGCTAACTGGTGGCGGGCGTATGACTCGTCGACGTTTAGATCTTCTCGTAGGCGAGTCAGCATTGTTAGCATCCGATTCCGCGGTAGACGGCGGTGTTTCATACTCATCGTCTGTTGACAACTGTCTCGGAGCACGATGGTGCGTTAGATGTTGATTGTGCGTGTTTTCCTCTGGCTTTATTCATTTTATCTCCTATTTATTAGTCATTTTTGTGATGTATTAATCGTATTTTCGTATTTAAAAACATTTTAAAATATTAAATTAAATGACAAGATAAAATAAGCGTCATTATAGTTGACAGCTGCCAGGTGTTTTTTTATATTAACTAGATATATTATTTATTATTTATATTAACTATACTATTAAGATATTTTATGTTACTTTTTATTTTTATTTTTACTCTTTTAATTGTGTATCTATGTGTAATGTGGAATTGTGAATAAAGTTTTTATCTATCTATCTATCTATCTATAATTACCTCTAAAAATGGATGGCAATGCAGCATCTAGAGAAACATTTTCAGGCCTGTTTGTGATGTCAATCAGGAGCTGTAGCCATTTTAGAACCTGTAAGATAATAAAAATATTTTATCTATACTTTTATACTAATATTATAAAGAGGTAAAGTTTCTAACATTTCTAAATAGTATATGTAAATCAAGTCAGAGAAATTCGAGTGAGATGAAAAGTTTACTTTATTAAATTTTATTTGCTTCACAAAAATAATAAATAACGCCCAACGAAGTGGGTACTGGTCGGCTAGTTTAGTCGGCTATTCATAAAATATAATTAATATATTAATATATTATATTTAATATTTATGGCAATATGCTAAAACATAAATTACCACTTACTACAAAAAAAAATAGTATGAAAAAAAGGAGAAATTGAAAGGCATGAAAAGAAGAAATACACTACTTTTTATATTAGTAGGGGCTCAAGCTGATTTTAGGTGGAAAATAATAGAATCTCTATTATTAAAATTGCTTGTATTGAAAGCTAATCGAAATTTAAGTTGTTTACTTACGAGTTTTTTCCCGAGCAGCCATAGTAGATATATTCTAAATATTTTTAAATTAAGCGTTAGTCCAATCAAAAATGTGAAGTCTTCAGAGTCCAGGAATCTATGGCAATATATTGCGTTCTGAAAATAGAAAAGTATAATATTTAGAGATCGAGCTATACACCAAGAAATCCCTAACAAAGTAATGAAGGTTTTAATTTTTTTTATTACACATTACCAGTGGAAGTTTCTACTTCAGCAAATCATTATTTTTATTATGGTACAGGTCACATGATCAGGGGAACAGATAAATGGAGTAAAATAATCACACAATGGTACCCAAGAGATGGAAAGAGAAAAAGGGGTAGACCACAAAGTAGGTGGGACAACGACATTAGACAGGTCGCAGGAATAACATGGGGGAGAGTGGCCATGGAAAGGCCAGAATGGAGAAGATTGGAGGAGGCCTTTGCCACGTGGCAAACGGACACGCAAAAGTGGTGCAAAAGAAAAATTTACGAAAAATAAATTAGGGAAATATTGTCATGTCCGAATGAAGGCTATGATGATGATGATGATGACAGGAATATTACAAACAGTTGGCTAATTTGTTACTCCACTAATATGGCTGTAAGACAAAAGTTTCCTCTATTCATAATATATTATAAATAGAATACAATAGAAAATATAATACAATTAGAAATATTAAAAGCAAATATAGTACATTTAAAATTAGCTATAAAAATTATCTCTATAAACACTATCATTGTATTCTAGTGTGATATTAACGATGCTATTATGATATTTTATGTTACTTTTTATTTTTATTTTTACTCTTTTAATTGTGTATCTATGTGTAATGTGGAATTGTGAATGAAGTTTTTATCTATCTATAATTACCTCTAGAAGTGGATGGCAATGCAGCATCTAGAGAAAAATTTTCAGGCCTGTTTGTCATGTCAATCAGTAGAGCTGAAGCCATTTCAGAACCTGTAAGATAATAAAAACATTTTATCTATACTTTTATACAAATATTATAAAGAGGTAAAGTTTCTAACATTGTTTGTTTGTAGGTTACCTACCCCCTTCGCAAATACTGATCCGATCATGAAAATTCTTTCATTAACAGAAAGCTACACTATTCAGGAGTGAAATAGGCTATATTTTATTGTGATTGAACAAAAAATTCAGTGAAAAATAATAGTTTAAGTAAATCAAATTGGAGAAATTCGAGTGAGATGAAAAGTTTACTTTAATATTATATTTGCATCACAAAAATAATAATTGACGCCCAACAAAGTGGTTATTGGTCGGCTAGTTTAATAAATATATTCGTAAAATATAATTAATACATTATATTTAATATTTATGGTAATATGCTAAAACATAAATAACTGCTTTTACTACAATTAAACAGTATACAAAAAAGGGGGAAATTAAAAGGCATAAAAAGAAATACACTACTTTTTACATTAGTTGGGGCTTAAGCTGATTTTAGGTGGAAAATAATAGAATCATCTCTATTATTTCAATTGCTTGTATTGAATGATAATCGAAATTTAAGTTGTTTACTTACGAGTTTTAGGTTAAGCAGCCATAGTCGTTAGGCAAATCAGAAATCAGTATCCGTTTTAAATTAAGCGTTAGTCCAATGAAAAAGTTTAGGAATCAATGAAAGCAATTTTATCAATTTTATCACAAAATATCAATTATCAAAACACAAACAAGTCTCTACGAACAAATTACAAAGGGAAGTAAGCACTAGGCATGAGGCGTATTTATCGTCCCCTACTATTACAATGTACTCTGTGCTGGTATAAATACTCGTTATTTAAAAGTCACAGTCTGTCACTGTGACTACATTCGAAAAATACTCGTTACTGTGATTAAATTATTAGTTTCATCTCACTTGTACTTAAACGAATACATAAGAGGAGATGAGACAAGCTTAGTATTTTGTCTGTTATCCGTAGTTACAAGGAACGCTTGTTATTAGAAAATATCATCACCATCTCGCTCGTGCTTAAGCGTTTACACTAAGAGGAGATGAGACAAGCTTAGTATTTTGTCTGTTATCCGTGGTTACAAGGAACGCTTGTTATTAGAAAATATCATCTCAATCTCGCTCGTGCTTATGCGTTTACACTAAGAGGAGGTGAGACAACCGTAGTATTTTTAAGTATGAATTTAACAGCGCCATCTGGTCTCCGTTATATCAAGGAACGCTAGTTTTTACAAAATATCATCACCATCTCGCTCGTTCTTAAGCGTTTACGCTAAGAGGAGGTGAGACAAACTTAGTATTTTTAATACCTGAGCATACACTCATACAGCGCCATCTTGTTCTCGTTCCTATAGTTTTAAGAAAATATCATCACCATCTCGCTCGTGCTTAAGCGTTTACAGTAAGAGGAGGCGAGATAAACTTAGTATTTTTAGAATACCAATATCGAGTATTCGAGAACCTAGTATTTTGTCACTGGTATTTGTCACTGATATTTTAAAGTAACAGTCACTGTGACAACTAGTATTGCCATGTACCTAGTACGACACAACTCTAGTAAGCACAGATTTGAGATTACTTTAGATACTACGTATGGAAGTAAGGAAGGATGCAAACTAGGGGTGGACGATATACCAGTGTTGCCAACTCGAATTTTATCGAGTAGGTAGATACAATTTCAAAAGTTGGTAGTTTCCAACCATCTTCAATTCGAAAAGTAGGTAGATCTACCAACTATAATTTCGAGTTTTATAATTATACGATTCTAGTACCCTAAGATGTGATAAGTACCTTCAAATCTTTTTTTTTTTCGTAAACAAGTAATCATTATAGTACAATCATCTAACATAATATTATAGTAAAAAAAAGAATAATAAGTAAAAAAATGGTCAATGTCAATAAAAAAATCGAAGCATATTATGGACTGAAGAAATTAATGTAATAATTATAATTTACTTGACAATGAGGGCCGAAAACTGAAATGTGATTTTCTGTTAAAAAAAATAGGTTAATTTTTGAAGTGAAACTTCTTTAGATTCGTTTTGATTTCAAACCGGATGCAACGGCAAAAAGACAGGGAAGGACGAGCCGCGCTGCAAGCCGCTAATTTTAAATTAGTTTTTTTCAATTAGTTTGCCATAGAAGTTTCACTTTTATCGTGTGTGAATCGCACACACACCTTTTTTTGTTATACTTTGGATATCTCAGAAACGGCTGTAACCGTTTTGATGATATTTTGTATACAGATAGTCTTTCATTTTAAGTTTCCTATATGTAATATGCATTTGATCTCACAAAAATACACCGAAAATTGACCTCACATAAATACAATCGACTTTTAGTTGATAATGACTTAGGATCTCGATTTGCGAGTCCCAACCAAATATTCCTCATTTCAATATCATCTGGCACTTTGATGAACAACTTTTCTGGAGTTTTATTGCTATTATTTGTACAACTAGACACTACACACCAATGATATCTATTGTAATTCATATTTTATATATTTTATTTTTACCAAAAAAAAAAACTTGAACGAGCTCGATCTTATCTTGCAAATCTTGCAATTTGCATTACATA
The DNA here is from genome assembly GCA_905220545.2 of Melitaea athalia. NCBI lineage: Eukaryota > Metazoa > Arthropoda > Insecta > Lepidoptera > Nymphalidae > Melitaea > Melitaea athalia. The sequence continues at coordinate 4,007,099 of HG992176.1, read as the reverse complement.
CGTCAACGTCAATACACTTTTGTATTTGCCTATATTACGTCACCAAAATGGCTGATAGCGTTTTCGCGGGATTAAAAAAGGTTTAAAATTTAATTTAATTTTTTGGCATGAAAGCGTGTTTATTTTGCCGAAATATATATTTTTTGTGGCTTTTTATTAGAAAATCAACATTTTGAAGTACTTTTTCAAACATAGTGGAATACCCTATTAGATTTGACCTAAAGGTTGTAATTACCAGGTCAAAAAATCCCAAAAAAAATTTGATATCACAAGGGTTTCACAGTTGGTAAAAAAAAAAAATATTATCACGTAAAAAATAATAAGTGATTTAAAAGTAGCGTAACGTTATAACGTAATATCAAAATGTAGCCGTTACGCCCATCTCTATCCATCACTAATGCAAACGATACATCGATGTTTTAAAATATCGAGGTATCGTTCATAAACATCGATGCTAAAACATCGATGTTGAAATACAAGAAAACATCGATACATCGTTCATTAACAACGATGTTTTATGAACGATGTTTGATTGCAGCGCCATCTCTTTGTATTGTGTTTGTATCCCAGTGAAAGGTTATTTTCTGAAGCTGGAACTGTAATTACCCAAGAAAGAAACCGGTTGCTCGGCAGTAGATTATCGAAATTATTATTTTTGAATTCTGTAATGATAAAAAATAGTAAATAACTTTTGTGTAATTCATAATAAAATTTACTATCTTTGTCTTTCTGATATTTGTGTAATTTGTCGTTCTACTACTTTTCATATCCTAATACGTTAATTTAACGTTATAGATGTATCATTTAAAGTAACTAATTGTTTGACATTGTCAGTAATAATGATTACCAAAATGAATATAAGTAGGTTATCAATCTTTTTTATACGAAAAAGCCTTTTCTCTGTATTTCAAGGCTGAATTTGCTGACCCTGCTAGTACTAAAAGAAAACATCGAAAAAACATCGATGTATCGTCCTAAAACGTCGATGTTTTCAACATCGATGTTGCATTTTAAAAAACATCGATGTTTCAGTATCGATGTTTTTTATGAACGATGTTGCATCCCTACAAATGGCGCATATTCAGTGTTGTCCTTGTCATAAACTTTTTTTTAACTTAATAATAAATTTTAAAAATAGATATGAATAATTTTTTATAATGTTTATCCTACATAAATATAAAATTACGAAATTATTTTTCATGATAATCTATTTTTTTAAATTAATATAATTAAAGATATTCATACAAAAAGTCGAAAAGCAACAGTGACATCTAGTAGCTATTAGATGACAAAAACTGCAACATAACGCCATCTACTGCAATGTAACGAACTAATGAAAAAATATTTGTATGGAGTGGGTATATAATAATCTAGGATGAAGTATACTTCATCCTAGATAATAATGGATATAACATGGGATATAATCGATTAATAGATCGAATTGACAATGACATTTGACATTGACAGTTACTAATATTTTTTTTTTTTGTCTGTACAAACTACAAGTTGTCCAAGTTTGTTACATAGGTACATAAAAAGCTTTGTGAAGTGAAAAAAATGACTTTAATGTTCATTTACAATTATTATTCAATATTTATACAACTTGACTTTAATAAATGTTTTAATAATTTATATTAAAATTTATTTACATGAAGTGAGAAATTTTATTGTTTATCATTCATGGCAACTTCATGTTAGATCTTTATTTTAACCCCGGCTCCACACGTTGGCCCCAACATAGGTCCCAACGCTACTCGTCCAACGTGTGGATCTAGAAAACGGCATTCGTCTCAACGTTGGGGCGAGCATTAGTAGTTGTCCGGCTCGTGTCGGTTTTATCAAAGGAATCTGCGCCAACGCTCGCAATCCGTCCACACGTTGGCGCGTTGCTCAGTTCTGTTGCAACACGCAGCGAGTGCGTACGTCGCGCGAGAATGGCTTCCTCATCCACAAAATCGCCACTGGCAGGGACAAATGAAAAAATCATAGACTTTACTTACGTACTTTTGATAAAGTTCAATACATTCTATGACTTTTTCACATCCAATAATATGGGACGCTACTCGAAAGGATCATAAAAATAAAAATTTATTAACTGATGCATGGCGCACCATTCAACAGAATAAGGGAATGAATTTCTCATTTGAAGATTTAAAAAAAAAGCAAGAATCATTAATGAGCACATATCGCCTTTACATAAAAAAAAATTAGTGACTCTACTCGATCTTTGACGTGAATTTTTATTTTTTCTCAGTAACAAATATAAATGTGCACTCAGTACTATAAAAGCGCTCAGAGCAATTTCGATTTCTATATCGGACATCTTCACGTTGGCCCTGACGGGACAGAACTAGTTTGATAGCCAACGTGTGTACGGCTCTCCGAATTCGCAGTCCAACGTTGGTACGAGCGTTGGGGCCAACGTGTAGAGCCGGCCTAAGCATTGTGATTTGTGACCAAAGAGTATATAACCACTACGTTTTATTGTGACAACTGACAACTGTTTAAGACTGTGCTGTGGTTTAAGATTTGAAATTCGTTTAAAATAACGGTGCTAGTTCTACGCGGATAATAAAGTTTTTCTTTGTATTAGTAAACGAAAATGGCTAAAAACTATGCTCATAATTTCAGAGGAGAGGTGTATTTCACACCGAGTGGTAAATCACATTTAAAAGACGATTCGTTTGAAGACGATTTCAGCGGGATGAGGAAATCTTTATCATTGAATGATATATCTTCATTCACAAAAGATTTAAACAAGTTGGAATTTACGGATACACAGGAAGAAGTATATCATAGACATCAGCGACCGACTGGGCAGCCACAAGAGTTATCAAGGACAAAATTTGTGTCAATGACTGAAGCGATATACCACTACCAAAGGGACACTCCAGATAGATTTCACTCGAGCAGACCACGGTCATTTCGTGCTAAGGGTAATAGAGGTCCAGGCAGTTTAACAATTCCACAGTCTCCTATGTTTAGATGTAAAGCCCGTTCACGACCACAACATGTACTCTCACAAAAAGAGAAAGAAGAATTGGAACTGGAGGAGATTAGAAAATTTAAAATTAAAGCAAATCCTATTCCTAAATCAGTTATTGAAGGACCAAAACATTTGCCCGAAGTACCACGAAGGCCGATAACAGTTCCAGAACCATTCAACTTAACTGAAATTCAAAAGAAAGCAGCTCAATCACTTGGACAAGTACTAAATTTCAAAGCCCGTCCAGCTCCAAAGCACATACTCGAGAAACCTCAAATACCAGTTAGGCCAGTTAGTCCCAAATTCCGTTACAAACAAACAAACTCTGCCGATCACTTTGAATCTGAAACAAAGCTAAAGGATCTGCCAACCGATGCTAAAAAAATGGGTAAATGTGAGAAGATGGTGCAGCGCCACAGTCCAGTGAAACCAAAACCATTCTCATTTGAAAAAAGAGATGAAGAATTAAAAAGAAAGAGAGAAGAAAGGATACAGAGGCAATTGGAAGAGGAAAAAAGGCTTGCTTCTCAATTTAAAGCTCAGCCTTTACCTGCGGCTGTGAAAAAGAGGAAGCAATGTGGTAGTTCACAATGCAGGGCTTCTAATGCTTCATCGGAGAATAAAGAAAATCATGTTAAATTTGAAGCTAAACCCCCAACAGTGCTTTATAAAGAGCCTTTCAAACCAGTTCTACAACAAACACACGTAGTCAAGTCTATTCCTTTTGAGTTGTCTACAGAAAAAAGAGCAGCGGAAAGAGAAAGATTTGAAAAGCAGTTAAGAGAAAAAGAAGAGGAATATGAGAGATTTAAACAGCAGAAAATAAGAGAGTGCCTCGAAGAAGAAGAGCGTGAAATAGCAGAGCTACGAGCCAAGCTTGTGCATTATGCTAAACCAGTTCCATCATTAGATCCATTTGTCCCAGAAAAGTCAACTGCACCCATTACTGTTCCGGAAACACCCAAGTTTGTTAGGAGACTGAAGCGACATTAATATTTTTAATTTGTTCTTAGTATAAAATCATGAAATATTTTTTATTCATTATAATAATTAGCTTTTGATAATGTGTAACTCTTTAAATATTCAAATTTTATTTTATTTTCTAACTTATTCGGTAATTTAAAAAACATTTGTAATTTTTAAATAAATATAAATATGTCTTTTACTGCGTCTTTTATTTCTAGCTAATGACATAATGTAGGAAAGATTATATAATATGTGCTACTAAGATAGGTAAAATTAATGTGAAAAATTAATATTTTTAATTTGTTCTTAGTATAAAGACATTATGTAGGAAAGATTATATAATATGTGCTACTAAGATAGGTAAAATTAATGTGAAAAATTAATATTTTTAATTTGTTCTTAGTATAAAATAATTAAATATTTTTAATTCATTATAATAATTAGCTTTTGATAATGTATAACTCCTTAAATATTCAAATTTTATTTTATTTTCTAACTTATTCGGTAATTTAAAAAACATTTGTAATTTTTAAATATGTAAATATAAATATGTTTTTTACTGTGTCTTTTATTTCTAGCTAATGACATTATGTAGGAACGATTATATATGTGCCACTAAGATAGGTAAAATTAATGTGAAAAATTGATCAATTACATATTATTATTATTCAATATCACTCGTAATAAAATAATAACTAAGGTCTGGTAAAAACGAGTAAATAAATAGCTTATAATTTATTAGTTTTCAATACTGTAACTACAGTATTTATCAACCTGTGGGTTCTGTTCCCCCCCGGGGGGGTCGTTAGAGGTCGAGAGAACTAGTAAAAAAACAATGAAGATTAAAAAGATTGATTTAGTAAGAGAATTTTAACAAATGGATATACTCAAACATTTTTATGTTAATACAAACAAATTAACAAAAATCTAGACTCATGCGAAGGTTGTACTTGTTTTTAACCGACTTCCAAAAAAGGAGGAGTTTCTCAATTCAGTTGTATTTTTTTTTGTATGTTAGCTCAGAACTTTTGAGTGGGTAGATCGATTTCGATCAATTTTGTTTTAATTGAAAGGTGTTGCGTGTCATGTGGTCCCATTTAAATTTAATTGAGATCTGACAAGTACTTTTACAGTTATATCTAATAATGCGTATTTATTTGACTACATTTTCGTCGACCTAAGTTGAACTTTTCACTGGGTTTATCGAAAGCTAATACTTGTCATGTAGTCTTGTTTAAAGATCGAGATCTAATTACTTACTACTTTTTGAGTAATCTTTGATAACGCGTATTTACTTGACTGTTTTTGGTCTTATGGGCCGTTCAAGTATTACGTAACGCAATTAGGGGGGGGGGGGGGGGCGTCTTGTAAAACGTTACGATGCGTTACAGGGGGGAGGGGGGGTCTCGAACAACGCGTTACGTAACGTTGTTTTTTATTTCAATAAAAAAAACTAGTGTACTAAAATCTCCCAAATTGGCAACCCTTTTCGTTTATATCCCTTTTTGTATAATATATATATTTATACTTACCGCAAACGCGATTTTTTTAAGCGACTTTACGGTAGTTTTCGCAAGAAAGTTGTGACATTTGGGTAAAAATGGTCAGTTGGGGTGTTACGTAGAGTCATTCGGGGTAACTATGCGCAGTGGGTAAGTGAGCGCACTGTGTATATCTCCGGAACGAGGTGCGCTGGAGGGGTGGTTTGTTTGGGTGAAACAAAGACGCCGGAGAGGCAAACTAGTTGTGACATGACATTGCGCCGCGTGACGTTTTATTTATTTCTTATCCGTTATTAACTAAAATTATTAGTTTCATTGGTAATTTTTGGCATTTTGGAAACTCGTGTCGCGTCCATGTTTTAAATCCTGTAAAGGTAAGTCATATTTTGCGTGATAATAAGCATATTCTAGTAGATTTGTGAAAGATAATATTGAGGTTATATTCGCTGCCTAAGCCTGTATTAACATTTATATGTATTATGGCTTCCTGGGGAAAGTGTGCGCGGGTAAGTGTACGCACGCGTACACTTACCCGCGCATATCTTAGTTAATTTGCAGATAAAATTCTAATTACACCTGTTGAAGGTGCTTATGTATTTTGATTTTTTATGTTGCAGTGTTAGTCATCATGCCGCGAACATATATTAGGAAAGAGCCTGAACTAGCACCAGTGACAGAACAACAACGTGCTAGGGCTAAACAACTTAACCGAAATGGAAAAAGTAAGCAAGCTGCTGCTACTGCCATCTGCGTAAGTGAATCCTGTCTGCGCAAGAAGCTTAAACTGGATAAACCTGCAAATTCAATGGGTCGCGTTTTATACCAACATTCAATAATGAACAAGAGGAAGAGTTTGTCGTTCATTGCAAGAAAATGAATGAAAGAGTTTTTGGACTCACCATAAATATACATACAAAGTTAAATTGACTTTGTGACTGAAAATGAAAACTGAATTAATAATAGAATCTTCCAGAAGATATTGTCACCAAAATAATATTTTTTTTGTAATTGTTTGTGTGTTTTACTGATGAATGCGTTTACTTACCCCATACGCGTTCACTTACCCCATAGCAATGCGCACGGTTACCCGCAATATGGGTCAAGTGAACGCATTCCGATTTTTTCTCTTTAATTGTTTATTGCAAAAAGAATTACTGTAAATTTGTTTATTTTGAATTTCCATTGATAGACTAATAAATGCTCTTATGGGCGGGGGGGGGGGGGTACAGGAAAACGTTACGGCGCGTTACATGGAGGGAGGGGGGGTCAAAAATCTTCAAAATTTGCGTTACGTAATACTTGAACGACCCCTTATTACGTTGTATTACTTGTCGAAGTAATTGAAGTCGTTTTTTTTACAAGCTTTTATTTAACTTGCAATGTATGTATGTATGTAACTTTAATAAATGTTTTTTCGTGTGAAATCTTGCAACTCAATTTTGAAGCAGATATCTTCAACCAATTGAGCTGAAATTTTGTATACAGGTTCCACTTGGATGACAATGCATGGTTTGTATGTATGCATGTATGTATGTATGTATGTTTGTTCGGGTGAAATCTTGCAACTCTATGTATATTGAAGCAACCAATTGAGCTGAAATTTTGTAAGCAGGTTCAATTTGGATGACAATATGCATATGTTAACTTTGTGACGTCATTCTAAATCCAATATGGCAGCATATCCAAGAGTGCGGACTAGTTATTTTTAGTGCACTTCTAAAATATGGGTATCAAATGAAAGGGCTTGCTAAGAATAATTCGAATAAAGTGACGTGATAACCGACTAAAAAGTCAAAAATAAATTAAAAGTAAAAAAACCTTTTTAAAAAACAAGCTTTTATTTGAATGTACTAAAACGAAAAACGACGCCGCGTTGGCGCAGCGGTTACAACACTGGATTGCGATTGGCTGTTGCGCGTGCGGTTGCGGGTTCGATTCCCGCACACGACAACATTTGTATTGGTCATACAGATGTTTGCCGTGGTCTGGGTGTTTGTGCAGTCCTTGTGGGTTACCCCACCGTGCCTCGGAGAGCACGTTAAGCCGTCGGTCCCGGTTGTTATCATGTACACCTGATAGCGATCGTTACTCATAGTAGGGAATATATCCGCCAACCCGCATTGGAGCAGCGTGGTGGATTAAGCTCCGATCCTTCTCCTACATGGAGAAGAGGCCTATGCCCAACAGTGGGATATTACAGGCTGAATCGTGAATCGTGAAAACGAAAAAAATAAATTTTTACTTTAAAACTTTTACTATCTACTTATAAAGTTATTACACATACCTACTTAATCTATATGATATAAAAGCTTGTCGCGAGATTTGCTTGTAAACAAGTAAATTAAATAAATTGATGTGATTGATTTTAAGTATTAAAATTTTCAAACTAAGGAAATACGAGTACCTACTCATATCTCGCGACAAGCTTTTATATCATAAAGATTATGTGTAATGACTTTATAAGTAGGTAGTATACGTTTAGCCCCTAAGCAGCGGCGGTCGCGGGTACGATTCCCAGTCGGAGTAGATATTTGCCATTGTGCATTTTTTTTAAATACGAACGTAATTGCACTATATATATATATATATATATATATATATATATATATATATATATATATATATATGTCGGAGGAAGTAGTGAGAATGGAGTTGAATGCTGGTTACATGAAGACGATACCAATTAGCTTAGAAAGTACTTTGTTAAATCTTAATTAGTTTGATTTGTTAGATTTCCTATTGTGGTAATTCAATTTAGTTTAAAAGTAATTTTATTTATTTATTTATTTATTAGGAATGGTACACAGCACAGAAAAAGTTATAAATAAAAATAAGAATTAAATATTATCATAAAGGCCAATTACGACCATCCATCCGTTTAAAATTAAATTAAAAAACGTGAAAATTAGAGAAGAAAAAACTAAACAAATAAGACTTAATACATTAAAACTTATTTACATATTAAACTAATAAAACCCATGGGAAGTACAAATTACAAACAATTAACTATTTATTAATTTTTTTAATTTTTTATATTTGGAAGGAAATATAACACATATAAAATAATAGTAGTAAACATTATATAAATATCTATGAAACATAATTATACAAATACTATTGATTTTATTTGTTAGTTTGATTATTTTTCTTAAATAATTGTCGTTTGATTTTATTTTGAAATATAAATTTTTGGAACCAGGTGCTAGGTAATCTTGTAAGTATAGAATTCTGTACATAGTCAAGGTGGAGCAGTTCGGGACATAAAATAAGGGAGTGTGTCTTGTACGCAGTGAAGGGTTGTTCAGCATAATGAGTTCAGCGAGTTCTGGGCAGTCTAGGCGCCCACGAATTATAATCTTGTTTAAAGACCTTTTTGTTGTAGGTACATTATGTCAGAGCGGAGGTTAGGCCTCGAGCGGGGTCGAGGCGCCATCTTGACGTTCGGTAAGTGACAGTGAAAAAACGGAGATTGATCGTGGTGGATCAATTTATTATAAAATCGTTGTTGTTAAGGTGCTGTGGGGTAATACTTTAGTGAAGTCAGATCGGTACCTTGAACCCGCTGCTCGAATTAATCCTTTGTATAAAAACATTTAATAAATTTTATAAAAAACAGTGAATGCTTTGTTTTGTGTTGGCATTTTACCCAATGATGACGCCCACAGACTAGACCTATTACCACTAATGACGATGTCGAGTCGAGAGGACCGATGTTTCTCCGACATATATATCTATCTTCTTATATAAAAATCAATGCCACTTTCGTTGTAATTTTATAACTCAAGAACGGGCTCACATATCCAAACCAAATATTTAGGCTTTGTTCGGACTATTTATTAGATGGTTTATGTGAAGTTTGCACAAAATCGGTCGAGCGGTTTTTCATTTATCACATTTTTTGTAACAAAGGAGGATCATTTATTTATTTTGTTAATGGGAATTTTGCTGTCAAATTGAAACTTTTTCAGTGTTGACAGTACAAGCATGTTGTTATGTCAATCATTTCTGTCATTTCATTTTTGGACGTGCTTCGATTAAAGCAAATTAATGATGAAGACAAAAAACCCAGAGATATAGTACATCACAAAATAATTAACGCCCAACGAAGTGGGCACGGAACGGCTAGTATATATATATATATATATATATATATATATATATATATATATATATATATATATATATATATATACAGGATGTCCCGCGATAAAGTGCAACCCCGAAAGAGGGCGAAACTAGACCATAACGGACCGGAACGGCTAGTATATATATATATATATATATACAGGGTGTCCCGCGATAAAGTGCAACCCCGAAAGAGGGCGAAACTAGACCATAAATTATCGACAAAAAACAGAAAAAAATTAAAAAAATTTTTTATTTTTTTTATTGACGAATTAAGATTTTTATATAGCTTACGTAACCTCTTTGTACAAAAAATGATGATTTTTGCACGTGTTTTTTGGGATACAGGCGTAATTTTTTTTATTTGAATGGCAATATGGTAAAAAATAATAATAAATCATAAAATTTCCTGGTATTGGGGGCATAATTCTGAGAAAATTAGAGATCATTGAAAAAAACAGTCAAAAAATGGATTTTTTTTTCACAAGAAGCATAGTTAAAGTCATAATGCCACTTTTTTGCGAGCTAATTGTTATTTTATCCTTACCGCCAAGTACGTGGCATAATATTTTATTTTATTTTAAAGTAATCGACCCACTACTTTGGAAGAAATAACCATTTTTTATACATAGAGTCTACGTAAGATATAAAAATCTTAATTCGTCAATAAGAAATAAAATATTTTTAAAAAAAAGTTTTATCAATTTTTTTTTGTCGATAATTTACGGTCTAGTTTCACCCCCTTTCGGGGTTGCACTTTATCGCGGGACACCCTGTATTTCAGGGCGGGAATCGAATCAACAACCACCGGAATATAAAGAAGGGTCATTACAAACTGCGCCAACGGGCTAGTCAATAAACGAATAACCTTATTTTTGTATAAAAAGTACGAGAATTAACTTATTTTAAACCATATTTGTTAAACTTATAACTAGGTACATTTTTTAACTTTATTTCAACTTATTACCTAATAAATCCGACTAGGACTCCCCTGATGCAAACCACGTTTTTCAAGGGCGCCGTCGACGCGCGTTTTAGAAACGCGCGTGTGTCGCGATACAAACGCGATGCAAACGCGCGTGTGTCGCGATACACAGGGGGGTACAGGAAAACGTTACGGCACGTTACATGGGGGGGAGGGGGGGGTCAAAAATCTTCAAAATTTGCGTTACGTAATACTTGAACGACCCCTATATACGGGGTGCAGTGATTGGATGGCGGCAGCGATTGCGTAATCGATTACAAATACGCGACCGTGTCAAAATCATAATTATTAGTACAAACGAGACAATTTGATTTGACAGGTTATTCTCAGGTTAACTGACCAACGACCAATGTTAAAAACACAATACTTTGTTCGAATTCCATATGACGCGTGACATTATAAAATTGTAGGATTATAATTATGTCATTCTGTAAATTTAGACAGAGGTTTCATAAAATGACCGTTCGTCTGGCGCTGATATGACATATGATATAACAACGTGTTTTTCAAATTGAAGGAGATTTGATGGTTTATGTCTTTTTCAAAAATATGTAATGTTCATGTTTTATATATGTATCATTTTTAGTAACATGCCAAGGTAGGCAGTGCCTTTCTGCTTATATGAAATGCACGCTACGGAGTTTGCCAAAGAAGTTTCACTTCTGACATGTGTACTTTGTACGCGTGCATTTTGTTTCTCGTAGTCGGTTTTTAGGGTTCCGTACCCAAAGGGTAAAAATGGGACCCTATTACTAAGACTTCGCTGTCCGTCCGTCCGTCCGTCCGTCTGTCACCAGGCTGTATCTCAAGAACGGCGATAGCTAGACAGTTAAAATTTTAACAAATTATGTATTTATTTCTGTTGCCGCTATAACAACAAATACTAAAAACAAAATAAAATAAACATTTAAGGGGGGCAATAATTTTTTATTAGTCTAAAACGCCATCTATTACAAATTAGGAAAACTTCATCAATAGACTAATAATAGTTTTCTTATAGCATCATAGCTGATGGCGTCATAATTAAATAAATATTTTACAGAATAAATATTTTACAGAAAATTTACTTATATTTAGTTTAGTCAATGGTACGGAACCCTTCGTGCGCGCGTCCGACTCGCACTGTCTTGGCCGATTTTTTAGTTTTTAACTTTCTTTATCATGTTTTAGTACCTGGGTGTCTGGGTGACCGAGCCTAGCTCGGTATTTTTATTTTATTTATTTTAGTATTTTGTTTTTTTCTCGGTATTTTTATTTTTATTTAAATTAAAAATCAAAAAAGAAGTAATCTCGACTGAGATTTGAACCTTGGTTTTCTCGGTCAATCTCGACCGTCCGATTTCCCATCTGAGCCATTATAACTTTAATAAAAATAGCGAAATTAACCTTCCTATTCTAACGATATTTTAGCCATTTTTTTATTGCCTAAAAACAGGGATAAAATGACATTTTCTAAAAATGAATTCTAGCTAGATCAATTTTTCGCCCCCGAAATCTCTGTAATTATACTAAATTTCACGAAAATCGTTGGAGCCGATTCCGAGATTCAGAATATATATATTATATATACATACAAGAATTGCTCGTTTAATAGTATAAGATTAGTAGGTATTGTTATTACATGTTATATATTACGTTACAGTATATAATTGAATTTAACCATTAAGTAACATAACCGAATATATTTACGCTCAGCTACATCGAAGTAATAATACTTTACTTTAAAACCTTTATACTTTTCGATATCGGCACTCTGTCTCTCATTAGCGCCGGAGTCACCCAGGGCTCGGAGCTCTCACCGCTTCTATATTCGTTATACACGAATGATATATTCCAGTACTGAGGAGCAAATACACCAAATTAGCCCTATTCGCCGACGACACGGCAATCTACACTTCAGGTAGCTCCATCAAGGACATAACTTCTTGATTACAATCCGCGATCACCGCTCTCAGCGCGTAGTTTAGGAAATGGAGAATCGAAGTAAACCCCGAAAAAAGTGCCGCCGTGCACTTCGTCAAGAACACTAATCGCGTCTTCTGGACACAAGTTCGTCCCGGAACTATCAACTTATTCGGTACTCCGATTCTTTGGCAAAAGGAAACTAAATAACTATATAGTCGTCATACTCGATAGTAAACTCACTTTCAAAGCCCACATCAACCGGGTGCGAAACAGGGCAGAGTTCATCCTAGGTCGATTATATACCAGGACAGCCCCTCAGAACCAAGCTGAACGTCTATGGCGACTACGTTCGCTCGCTCCTGACATATGCGGCCCCAGCCTGGTACACACTCTGCTCTGCGAGCTAGGCCAGAAGACTGCAGGTCCAGCATAACCGGTGCCTGCGTCTGATAGTAGGAGCTCCCAGGTACGTCAGGAATGGCGTCAAACATCGAGACACCAAGAAGTATAATAGTAAGGTAAGCAACTTAATGCTTGTGTTATAACTTATAGGTAACAGCCGATTGATTACTATAGCTATTTTTTTGATAAATATACAAAGAAATAATACATACATAAATAAATACTAATATTAAACCTAGACTCATTGGGGAATCGAACTCATAACTACAGGAGCAGAAAGCAATAAGGCCACTACAAATTGAGCAACGGGCTATAGTCAATAGTAATTGTTTGAAGTATGTTGTATCCCACTAAAATGTGAAAAATGACAGCCAAGTTCAATAATAAGAATATGTTGTTTGTGGACTTCGCCGAAAAGAGTATTGTGGATTTAAGATCTAAATGAGCGCCAAGTTCTACAGAAAATCCCGAAAATGTCTGTTAATTAAAAACATGACATAGGTACTTATTAAATTGAATGTAGAATAATTTGCATGTAGGTACTAATTAGATATCACTTCGAATAAATTAAGCTAAAGATTTCACTTTGCCAGTTTTCACTAATAATAATTCATCTTTTATTTGGCTAATATCTTTTTAATGTTGTTTTTAAGTAAAAACTAGCCAAGTGGAATCTTTAGCTTAATTTAATCGAAGTGATATCTGTGTATTGTTGTGGCACCACGTGACCACGCGCGCCAGCCACCGCGCCGAAACACTCCGTTAGCCGTTTGTTTAGCGCGTATTACAAGTTTTTTGTATAGGGACTTCCTTTATTTTTTTAATTCATTTTATTTTTATACTTGTTTTATATAGCAAATGTAGCAATACATATTTTGTGCAAGTTTCAAATATCCATTTATAACGGTTCAGACGCTACAATTAAGAAACGTTTTTTTAAGCTATTGCATAGCTTCTTTCGCGGGCCTTGAGCGCGGGGACATTTTCAAGAATTTCAGTAACGAAAAAACCTCACGCCCCCCACTCCGACGGGCACGGAGGTGTGGCTTGAAGGCCGTGCATCGTCTAACCGTCTAACGTCGTTTCAGTTCGGCAGTCTTCGACACGGCGTTGTGTGCGTGCGATTAGACGTCTAGGTCGGCGCGGATAGGCGGTGCGCTTGACGTCTGAGCTTCGACGCGAGTTTGCCGGCATTTATCAATGAATGCGTGATGAAATAAAAAATATGACCTACATGAATGGGATAGCACCGGCGTTAGTACTATTATCTAGTTGAGCGTATTACTCATTGATGCAAATATGATATTGCCTATAATGTTACTATTTCCGGATAAAATTTGGCATTTAATTTTTTTAATAAAAGAAAAAAAATTGTTTTCTTATCGGTCACCACGCTCAAAAAGTGTAACTTGAATTAATATCAAAGAAAAAGAAATACTGCATAAATAAAATAAATAAATATTATAATTATTGCATAAGTTGATACAAAATGCTATGCAATAGCTTTACCGCGGCAGTCCCCGAGTGCCACACGTCTTTTTTTTTGTATGGGGACCCCCTCTATTCTTTAACTTTCTTTTGTTTTTAGATTTTTTCCTGCACTTACACGTAATTACCTAGCTAGACGCCAAATTTCGACTTCCTAGGTCATCTGGAAGTGGGTTAGGTTTTTGATCTGTCAGTCAGTCAGTGGAAAATGGGCGACTTTTGAACCTTCATATTTTTGTAACCGTTTCAACTAGGTTAATGAAATTTGGAGTTATAGTTGTCCTTATGGATATAACTAATGTTTCTGTTGAATAGGTTTTGAGTTATGGAGGGGTCAAAAGTCGCTCGAAATGGTTCGTGTACCTAAATATACACACGGCGCTGAGTCGCCAGTTCTTTTGCTTGAACTTGGCTTGACAAGTTGACACGCTGCAGCGTGTCTAGATATTGTATTATTAATTTATTTTAAAGATTCTAAAACTACTTTAAATATGATTGTGTAACGCGTATTTATGTATAGGTATTTATATACATAATTATATCTTATAATATTATCTACGGTTGATAAAACGGTACCTAAGTGTCAAGATTTTCTAACTTAGCTAATTGCATATAAAATGATACTTGTTATAAGTGGTATTTCGTTGTAAACACTTATAACTATGTGTAGGTAGGTACTTCAAACCAATTTTATAAGTAAGGAAACGATGGGCATTTCGACATTTCTTTGTGGGATAGCGAAGCGTATCAACTATGGATCGCTGGAGGATAAGTCTGTTTTCGATTTTATTCATTCTCGCCGGTAAATGTTTACAGGCAAAGTTAGAGGCGGTTCATAATCAGTAAGTTTTATTTCATGTTTCAGTGTTTGTAACGTCTTTTATTCACAGAAAGTCATACTCATTACGAAAGCGTTCTTAAATATGTACTATTTTGTGAAAAAGAAGGTCGAGCTTTACTTGGTCCAGTTAAAGAAATAATGTTCCTTAAAATGTGAATATAATTATGGCGTCTATTTAGAATCCTGAATATTGTAATAAACGAATTTAATTCTCCCGTTCGCGTTGTTTATAACGTCGTCAATTGGTTTTATTTGGCATCAATTATCAATTTAGGCTATCCAATATTTTATGTTTTAGAAAATCAGTAATATCTAATACCATTAATATAAAACGCACCGGATGCAACTGAAAAACGACAGGGAAGGGCGCGCCGCGCAACTTTGTAAATCTATGTAAATAATTTTAAATTAGTTTGCCAAAGAAGTTTCACTTCTGACATGTGTACTTTGTACACACGCATTTTTTTGGTTTGTAAACACTCAAAACTTTTAGATCGATTTTAAAAATCTTACTCCGGTAGAATGCTACGTTGTCGCTGACAAAGGGTAGGTATATTATTATTATTTTAAATCAACGCACGCGAAGTCGCGAGTTAAAAGCTAGTACGTGTTAAGCTTCTAAATTATTTTTAGTCGTTCTTGCATATTCACATTAAACATTACCTATAAAACACTTTTTTTGTGAACTACTTCATAGTCAAAGTAATTTTATATCAATGAATGTGTTTTTATATAAATACTAGCCGACCCAGCGAACTTCGTACCGCTTAACAGTCGATTCCTTAATGTTCTTTTTTTTTTAATACTAATCTTTGCCGTAACCCCTCCACTAACACTTAAACTTTATGGTATGGTAGTATTATTATGAAAAAAGTGTTGTTTTTAGACATTTCAGGATTTTTTTTTAAAATTTTTCTCTCCGTAAGAACCATTCTCGTACTTCAAGGAATATTATAAAAAAAGAATTAGTGAAATCGGTTCAGCTGATCTCGAGATTTGCGCTTAGCAACAAATTCAGCGATTCATTTTTATATATATAGAGATAGTTAATTAAAATTGTTGTCAGATAAATTTACTATTACCTGCTACGACTGAGTGACTAGAGTTTTAACTATAATCAGTAAATGATTTTGAAGAAGTTTGTATAGTAGATCGTAACTTCATAGGTTAATGGCGTTGGCTTTTTTTTCAATGAAGATGGTATAACATCTTGGAAAATCTACTTATATTCTATAAAATAGAGAGAAGAATTGAAGATTAACCTATTACATTGTAAACATTGTTTCTCCTTGAATCAGCTGAAGTATTTTATTCAAATCTTAAATATTTCGTAACACCATTCCGATGCGTAGGTGCAAGGCAATTTTGTAAAATTACGTTAAAAAATTTAGTGTGATCAATCAGTTCGGGTGTACATCCTAAATCTTCTGCTTGAATCTCGTCTGTTTGATAATGAATATGTATAATAACAATGTTTTAAAACCATACTTTCCAGCTCTGTTATAAAGTAGTATCTACAAAGGCGAAAAATCTTTATTTAAGTATAGGTATAATTATGTTCTTTGAAGAGAAAAGCATTGTAGTAGATATAATAATTATATTAATTAAATGAAATTACCAGAAAATCGTTGTTTACCACAAAGATAAAAAATAACAAGGTGTTTCTTGTAAAATGAATCCGGAATATTCCGGAAGTTAATATTGTGCACAAACTTTAATTTATTTCTTCCTGTTGACTACATTCTTTAGGCGCATGAGGGGTATGGTAATTATTATGGTCACGCGGTCTGCAGTACTTGGATGGGTGACCGCCTGGGAACACTGCGTGACGTTGGCTTTTTTTTCAATTTTTTTAAATTAGTTTTTTTTTTGTATTTTTAATTAGTTTTTAGTGTTCCGTACCCAAAGGGTAAAAACGGGACCCTATTACTAAGACTTCGTTGTCCGTCCGTCCGTCCGTCCGTCTGTCACCAGGCTGTATCTCAAGAACGGCGATAGCTAGACAGTTGAAATTTTCATAAATGATGTATTTCTGTTGCCGCTATAACAACAAATACTAAAAACAAAATAAAAGCTCCTATAGAACAAGCGCGATTTTCTTGCCATTTTTTGCTCGATATCAATAATGGCAACAGGTAGGTACACACTTGAAACAATCACAAAATACTCAGTTGTATTTTTACTTTAATAATAAATAATAAAATTAATATTTAAGGGGCGCTCCCATAGTCCCATACAAAAAAACGTCAATTTGCCTATTATTGCTCGATAAAAATAAATAATATGTAGTTAAGAGGTAGGCACTTGAAATACTCAAAAAATACTTAATTGTATATTTACTTTAATAATAAATATAAAATTAAAATAAAAAAATTTATTAGGGTGGGCTCTCATACAACAAAAGTGATTTTTTAGATGCTTTTTGCCCGATATTGAAATCAATGTACCTACTGTTGTTTACCTAGTCCTAGTGATGCAACGGAAGTGTCTTAACGGAACCAGAAACGGAAACAGATGTCAAAAGTAAATTTTGGCAGAAACGGAAACGGAAACGGATGCAGAAACGAAAGTGTAGATAATATGAAAAAAAAATTGATTTACAAATATATTTCTTTATTAAGTATTAAATACACACCAAGCCTAGATAAGAAATAGATATATTAGAAATCTACAATAGAAAACAATATTGCAACTTAAAATTATTTTAATATTCAAAATTTTGTAGTGGTAAGTGAAACTTTCAACTCTCAACCGTCGTAAACTTCCGTTTACATCTCCGTTATAAAAGTTGCGGAAACAGAAGCAGAAACGAATGTTAAAAGCGCGCGGAACTTCCGCACTTGCGGAAACAGAAACAGAGATCTGTTGCATCACTACCTAGTCCTCGTGCGCGAGTCCGACTCGCACTTGGTCGATATTTTCAATTAGTTTTTTTTATTAGTTTGCCAAAGAAGTTTCACTTCTGACATGTGTACTTTCTATGCACGCATTTTTTTTCTATAATGATTAGACAATGTTTTTATATTTATTTATAAATAATTAAATGTTATTGACTTTCGTTAATGTCCCAACTGTTAAGTATAAAAATGTTCATAAAGTAATAAGTTTTCTATGTTAAAAAAAATATTTGTTTACAGGTGTGGGAAACAAGATATACCAAAACGATGCGTAGAGAACAGCGTAACTAAAGTATCATGCAAGAATGTAGTCTCTGATGACGCTTTGCTGCCGCACCCTGATGACTGCGAGCTGTTTTACTACTGCGTCAGTCCCGACCACGCGCCGATCTGCCGCCAGTGTCCCAGTCAACTGCATTTCAACCCAATTGAACATGTTTGCGATTTGCCGGAGCGTTCCGGTTGCGTTATTTCTACTAACCCATAACCTTCTCATTCAATACAATAAATTTTATTAAAAATGTTTTGTTGTTACATATATAATTTATAAAGCATAATCCGTCTTTGATTTTTTTAATTCTAAGTTTGTTTTCTAAAATAGGATAATGGTAGTACTTGTGCACTGCATCGAAATATACATGTTCTCAGTTCTAAGAGATTATTTAAAAAAAAAAACTTGAGAAATAAATTACAATTTTTTAATAATTCTAAAATAGAAGATTTCTATCTACACAGAAAATAATCCTACAATTAATTAGATACCTTTCGAAAATACGTAAAATTCGTAAAAGATTAGTGTGTGTGTGTGTGTGTGTGTGTGTGTGTGTGTGTGTGTGTGTGTGTGTGTGTGTGTGTGTGGGTGGGTGGGTGTTAGACAAGTGTCTTAAAATAGAACAAGTTGAGTACAGCTAGATTTAATACTCATAGATTAATATTATGTTAACGATTTTTAATTAATATAAATTTATTATCAATTAAAATGTATGTTTAGTTTTATATACTTACTAGCTGACCCCGCCAACGTTGTTTTTCCATATATATTATTAACCCCCTTAATCCCCCCCCTTGTAACTTAGGTGTATGATAAATAGATGTTAGCCATAGAGGTATGTTGGGTAATGGGGGGGGGGGGGGGTTATTTATAACCCCTTATTTGGAACCTATTTAGGCTAACTTACCTATATGCAAAGTGTTACGGATTTTTTTATGATTTTTTTTCATTTTTCGAAAAAAAAAATGACGAAATATAGTGATTTGACCACCATATCTTTTTTGTTTATTGATATATCAACGCCATTTCTTTTTTGTTTTGATTATCAATACATTGCGCATATATAATAAATGTGATTTAATTTAGAAAACATCTACAAAAAAAATTATGTAGACAAAAAGTAAATCAAACCTTCAAGTTTAGGTATAAATTAAAAAAAAATTAAAGCCTACAGACAATTTAAAATAATTTCAAAAATTACTCTAGCTAAAACTGTTTTAAATAATCTTACTTTCATTCACCTACCTTACTTACTTTTTTTTAAGTATGAAATAACGAAATGGTCTCTACCTGAACCCGCACTCTACGCTGACAATTATAACAATAATTGTTATTACGCAGGGCGGTATGACAAATGTCTCTCATAGGGTGAAATTAGTGCCGGTAGTTATACAGACGCGCTGGTGCCGCACGTTTATATCGATACAAACGACAACAAACTGCTCTATAGGATAAAAACGTCGACGTCGTCGACGGCGCGTTTAAAAAACGTGGTTTGCGTAGGCCCTACTCATTTGAACGTAGTCTATTTTTTCGCAAAGGGACGTATAAAAGAGCCCAACTATTTGTAATGATATGATGTTATCGGTTTAACTAAATAATATTCCACGAAGGACTCGATTTTAAATTACACTCACATTTTATAGAGATTCTCTCATTGAGGTGCATTCAAGATACGAATTTTAATAGAAAGTTAATTTACTTAATAACGAACTATTTTCTATAAATATAACAAAATCGCTATAAATTTATTAATTTATTATTTATTTAAGTACTAAGTACCTTCCTTTCCTGGTCCTTTGACTATATTATTACATAAAAATATATCTTTTTCCTTATACAACCAGGGTGGCAAACAAACGTATGGGCCACCTGATGGTAAGCCGTTACCGTAGCCTATAAACGCCTGAAATACCAGAACCATCGCAAACGCGTTGCCGATCATACCCCTAACCCACAACAAGAAGACCACCACACCAAACCCACCACAGCAACACAATAGCTAGCTTGGGGACGTCTACGTCCAGTAGCCTTGCGAAAAATGTGTCACTGAAATGAAAAGATACAAATGTGTCTTTTCATTACTTTGAACTATATCCATCTTTTAGTTCAGTAGTTCAGTATAGTTCAGTTGTCTTTGTAGATCGGTTTTCTTTCACTAGTTTATCAAGAGATATGAAAGGTTGTTAAAAGAAGAGTTCAATGAATCATCTTATCGCAAACTTAAATTAGTTCGACGAGTTGAGACATGAGCTCGTATCGAATAGTTAAATAGGTAATTGAAGTTAGTACGCTTAGAATAATAACGCATGCGTTATTATTCTAAGTTAGTACGTATATCTGTTCAGAGAAATTGTTCGTAAAAATTTTACAACATTCGACACATATCTATACAAATAAATAAAATTGCAGTCTGTTTGTAATATTAAAATAAACGCATTTTACTAAATGCATATGGATCTATATACACGGTACATAAACCAAAATAACATTTTTTACAATTTTTGTCTGTCTGTCTGTTTGTTTCGGCTAATATCTGAAACGGCTGGACCGATTTTGACGGGACTTTCACTGGCATATAGCTGATGTAATAAGGTGTAACTTAGGCTACTTTTATTTTAGAATATTTTTTTTATAGCTGCAAACTGAACAATAACTTTTTTGTTAAATTCCACGCGGACGAAGTTGCGGACACAGCAGCTAGTTTTATTAAACACAGATTAGTATATATGTAGCTAGCTATTAAACTCGAACAAACGTATTGTCAACTGTATTACTGTACATTCATACATTGCCATTTTTCTTGACAGTTCTAAATTAGTTTTTTAATATGACAAGCAATGTACACTGTACGTGCAAATTGTTAGAGGACCCGACGGATACATACCGAGCGAAAGTTTGAGTGAAAGAAATAGAACATTATTATGGTACGTACAACAGAGCGTGACAGCAAATTATGAATCGGCACTGCTCGTGTCTCGTTCGTTTCACGAACGAGGCAGTTCGCGGCCGATGATTGGTGAATTAAACAACTGAACTAAAGAGATGGTTGAATTGTAACTGAAGTACAGAATGAAGGACACAAACTAACTGAAGTATTTCATTTGAAGGATTCATTCGTGAACGACACACGACTAACGTCCAGCAGTGGACTGCGATAGGCTGAAGGGATTTTCTGCTGTGCAATACCTGAATTAATATTTGCTATAGTCTGTAGTTGTAGTACACGATCCACCTAGAAAAATTTAATTAATCTGAAGGTAATAACCTATATGAGATAACTATGTTAAAGTCAGTAAGCTACATTTTTTCAAGGGAAAATGTACTGTTCCGTGGATTTTCATGAGAATGACATTACGAGTATTAACGTTATAATTATGTATGTATCCGATTACGTATATAATGATTAATGACGTATATCCGGGTATGTGTGCACCAACAAAGAGAATCAATGAGTATAAAATGAAATTAATATGTATAATATGTTCAATATTATGAATAGTGAATAAAATTTATGGCTCGTATTTTTTAAGGATAGATCACTTTTTATTTTTAACTTTATGCATGTTAAGATGAAAGTGTCTATCAGAATGGTATAGAATTTATGGACGATCCTTCGCTAATAGAAAAAATGACACCAATTTAAATTTAATATAATATAGCTTACTAAATTTTATCGTCGCGTCAAAAAGTTGGTATGAGTGTAGTACGCATATACGAAAAATATGAGAAAAAAAGAGTAATTTGAAATGAAAAAGTGTATAGTCGTTGTTTTTAAACTATTCGTTTTCAGTAGGTATACAAAATGTAGAGCATATTTAAACGAATGAAAAGGGAAAGATCACAAAGAGTCGTTGTATACTGGATTTATTTTCTACGAAGAATCAGATTAGGTTCTTACTCAGATGCTACTCAAAGACAGGGCTTTACCGAGAATATAATATTCAATTTCGATTCTTGCAAAACATTTGCACTTTATAAATTATAATCTCTAAGCATCTTAACTGGCCGCATCAAAGGATTTTTACAGTTTCTGCAAACATTGTAACCCACTCATGACCTATTTGTATTCAAATAATGAATTGAATATATTAAAAGATGTATTGTATAGTGAGCGGTAGACCACAAGAATATATTCCTTATGACGTACTCGTGTCTTATACGTCGTACTTTATATTTATAGTACCTGGATGACCGAGCCTAGCTCGGTATTTTTTTGGTAAGTAACTTGTGTTTTTTGGAAATTTTATTTAAATACGAATTACATACTGATGAAATATGAATAATACTTTTCGATCTTACCGTTATAATAATAAAAAAATATGAACTGGTTATTTCAGGCTATGCCTTCAGAATGCTGTTGTGGCTACCGCGGTTTTGCAGCGCTTCAGGAATGTTCGCGGACGCAAGGGTTGATGGATTTCACACGATTATGCGTAAAAAAGCATTGTCTCTGCTGCGGTGCATGAGGGCCAGTAACAACAGCATTCTGAGGACAATCACGGCTCGCCCTGATTGTTCTATTCAAAAATTTTGGATAGAAACAATGACGAGCCAAATAAAATGATTATTTTATTTTATTGTCATCTTACTAACAATAACTAACATAGATTATAAGTAAATATTGTTACTAGCATACTAATACAATATGGATGTACAGTTTGAAATAAACCTTTATTATTAATATAATAATTATTATTATTTAAATAACAAATTAAGAGTAGGTACATTTAGAAAAAAGGGATAGAAAATAAGCGACCCGGTAACATGAGAATTTGAACCGGGGTCTTATGGTTTCAGGACGGGCTGATTTCCTACCTGAGCTAATATAACCTTATACACAATGGGAAATTTACTTTCGTATTCTGATGATATTGTAGTCAATTTTTCATTGCTTAAAAATACAGATAAAACGACATTTTCTGAAAATGAGTCTAGTTAAATCGATTTATGGCCTCCGAAATACCCTGCGTACTAAATTTCATGAAAATAGTTGTAGCCGTTTCCGAGATTTAGATTAGATATCATAAGTATATTATATACAAGAAAATTTTGACGCCGCGTTGGCGCAACGGTTACAGCACTGCTTTGTGCCTGTTGCGCTGGCAGTTGCGGGTTCGATCCCCGCACATGACAAACATTTGTATTGGCCATACAGGTGTTTGCCGTGGTCTGGGTGTTTGTGCAGTCCTTGTGGGTCTGCCCACCGTGCTTTGGAGAGCACGTTAAGCCGTCGGTCCCGATTATTATCATGTACACCTGATAGCGATCGTTACTCATAGTAGGGAATATATCCGCCAACCCACATCGGAGCAGCGTGGTGGATTAAGCTCTGATACTTCTCCTACATGGGGAAAGAGGCCTATGCCCAGTAGTGGGATATTACAGGCTGAAGCGATATACAAGAATTGGTCGTTTGAAGGTATTAGATAGATTAGTATTACTAAAGATATATGTACAACGTTTTATAACAGCTGTGCCTGTGCTAAATTCTTTTTTTTTTTGAAAAGAAGATATTTTAAGGGTAGTACCATGATAAGTAAACCAGGATCTGATGATGGTATCCCAGATAAATCGAGTGGAATCTTCAACAAGAACAATTATTTTTAAACGAGACTATCCGCGAGAGAACGAAAGTAACTGACATAGCCCACAGAATTAGCAAGTTTAAGTGGCGGTGGGATGGTCATATGTGTCGCAGGACCGATGGCCGTTGGAGCAGACGTGTTCTGGAGTAAAGACGGCGTCTTGGCAAACGCAGTGTGGGACGTCCTCCGGCCCGTTGGACCGACGATCTTCGTAAGATTGCCGGTGTAGGCTGGAGGAGGATTGCGGAAAACCGGGATGTCTGGCGCGAACTTGGGGAGGCCTATGTCCAGCAGTGGACTGCAATAGGCTGAACTGATGATGATGAAGTACATTAGCTGAAAAAGTAGACAAAAATGGTTGGCAGTGAAAAAAAATTTCCATTTGAGACAATTCTGTCTGGTGATTTGACAGTTTTTCTAGAAATGATCGAAAAAGACTTGAAACTTTTATTTAGGGGTCAATATAAACAAGCAATATCACATTCAACAGAGACAATGGATTCAGATAATAAGACTATTCAGTTTATCAGAGATAAAACCAATATATTTCAATATATTGTCTCAAGTACAATCTCGCCATATTGGTAGAAGGGTTTACAGATGTTTTATTGAATATAAATCAAATACAATTTGATAGAGTGAAATATCAAGATATAGTTGCGAATGTGGTAATAACTTACTAATCTTATTTCCTTAGTTTGAAAATTTTAATAGTTAAAATCAATCACATCAATTTATTTAATTTACTTGTTTACAAGCAAATCTCGCGACAAGCTTTTATATCAAAGAGTATATAACCACTACGTTTTATTTTATATGCAGGCGGTGACATGCTTACTCTTAGAAAGATGGAACACGAATGAGGCCCGAATGCGCGATTTTAAAATCGCAGTGCGTGCGGGATCATAAAATTTCATACGCTGCATTTTATATTCGCGATAATCGCGTCACGAGTAGTCGCGAGAAAATTTGACAAATTACGATTTTAAAATCGTCGCAATTTTTCAGTCGCTGTGCGCGCACTGTCCTACTAACTCATACGTTGCATTTCTGCGATTAAATAATAGCGCGATTAAAAATCGTGGTGCGCGCCTGCACTAATAGATAAAAATCTGAAACTTGCAGTATCGAAGTATCTTATCAGTACCAACATAAATAATATCATAATATTATAATTTTTGCATTAATAGTAGATTAGTAGCCATGGGACTGTAAGGCATCAATTGCAGCCCGAGATATTTAGGCGCACGAGCGCAGCGAGGGCGCCTATAGTTCGAGGGTGCAATTGATACTTACATCCGAGCTAACTATTCTGCTTTACATCTCGATTGTGAGGTAAGTAGAAAAAAAAACCGGCATTATAAGAATAAAACATTTTATATGTTGAAATTTATAGTGAAATGAGAACAATTTTCGAATTTTAAGGACAGGTGTGTTTTGAGTATGTTAATAGAACTCATGTTTTTTCCTAGTTAGCACATACCTAATTATAAAAAAATTCCAAAACCATACAATATTTAAAGTAAAAATTTTCTATTCCCGCCTTTTTTCATTAAAAAGAGTCAAGTAAAGAACTTTTTAATATTTTTTTTCAAATTGAGCTTCGCCGTTCGATATTTAAAATTTATGACTATTATACTCACACGAAGACAAGGCTGAATAAATAGCAAAGCGACCTCTTTGGTCATTGGGCTGAATGCATGATGTCTATTGCCAGTATGATGGTTAGATACATGTATGCGAACTTTTTGAAAGTAAGAAGTGTTTTTTTTTTTAATTACTTACCGCCATAGTGCTTTTCTAGCTACATTATTACCCTAGAGCGCTAATTGGTCACCTACAAGCCCCATTTGGAGGTAATAAGAACCTACTTACCGAACACGAGAGATATAAAATAATTTTAGATCTCCATTAACAGTCTAAAATCATAACTGCTTAAAACAAAACTACCTTAACTGATACACAATACTTCCAAATCTAAAGCATTAGATTAAGAACGTGACTTTTAATTGAAAGAAAGTGAATTTAAATCTGTATTAGCACCGCCAAGCTAACGAAATTCAGGTTTTTTTTTAATTTTCATTGGATCTTTCGACGAAAATTTTTGGCGTTTTTTGTTTGTCTACACTTTGTTACATTGTTTTCGCTTTTAGCGAAGTTACTAAAGTTATTAGTAGTAAAGTTATTAGTAAGTAAGAACTACTGTTCTTAGTATTTTAATGTTTGTTTTAGGGCGTTGTTCAGTCTGATTTAGTAACGAAGATTCTGTAGGATTCAGATGGGTTACTGTGATAGAGATTAGGGTGGATTCTGACCCGCAGAGGGTCATACCGGTGAGAGCTATACGCGTGTACCGTACGGTGTCATGGACGGCGGAAACACTTCTTTGCGACCTGCAACCTGCGACCTACTTTGGGAACTGCAGGTGCAGGTGCTCGTGGAATTGTACGAACTCGAAGACAAATCCCGAGTGTGGACTAAATTCAACAAGGCTCAAGCTCAGAGAGCCCTTATCGATTGGCAGACGGATGACCTGAGATCAGGCTCACTGACGGTGGATACTATACGTCCCCACTTTAAATGGTGAGTCCAAAGAGGCACGAGGTGCTGATCTTTAGGCTGACACAGATACTTACTGCACATAGCTGATTCGGTAAGTACCTGTATCAAATCGCTAGGAGAGAAGCTACCCTTGCTTGCCACGAGTGTAAACCTCCGATGGATACAGCACGTCACAATCTAGAGGAATGCGCCGCTTGGGGATCAAATTACCAGATCCTGGTGGCCATTCTGGGCGGAGATCTCCCGCTGTCGAGCGTCGTTCCATGCTCAGCATCGAGAGGTGCTGGTCGGCCGTGGCCTCCTTCTGCGAGGAGTTCAAGGCTCTAAAGGAGGCGTGGAGTGGCAGCCTGAGGCCGATATCCATGCTGACCCTCTCCGCTGGGGCTTATATGCGCTCCTTCACCCTCCGCAATCGAGTAAGGGAAGGGGATCATCCCTGTCACTCGCCACCAGGGTAATAGAGCACTCACTCTTACTCTTACTTACTCACACTTTTTTCCTAGCCCAAAATTAAACACAATATGTACTCTCATAAAATTTTATTAAAGTTTATTATTTTGCTAATTATATATTTTTAAACTAACAAAAAATAAAATTTCTAAAAGTTGTTATCAAAAAAATGTTTTTTTAGTAATATCTTATTATTACTGTTTTTGCATCTAATATGGGTATTTGGTTAATAATTTTTTTTCTTATTTTGTTAATAACAATCGCAATTTTTATGTGCTAATAAACCCTTAAAACATTTTTCTAGACATCATTCCGAATCGAATGAGCTATCGCCCATATTTTTAGGAGCTTTATCTCTATTTAACACGTTTTTGAACTTGTTGACTAGACTAATGCAAACACATAGGTACATGCATACATAAAAGCATATATTATGACCATGAATACCATGATCCACTACAAAACAGACAGATTTTCACTAATTATAGTTACAAACAAACAAACATATATACGCACATGCGTATATATGTTTATTATACCACAGCTGGCACAAATTCGTATAATAATGTATATTTTCGGTTAAATGTAGACGTTTCGTTAACTGAGCTTCTCTTAGCTTCATTCATCTTAGCTTGTTATTTACTGAACGCAACGTCTGTGTTATAAAGAGAGATATAATCTTAAAAAAATATATGAAAAATACCGCATCATATATTTTGCGCATTGGTGGTATCTTATTTTCACATATTTATGCATAAATTATATTTTTAGATTTTATTACTCTTTAATTTAATTAATTTTTATTTATCATAAATTTCGATAACTAAACAAATACCAACTTGACCTACTTTTCATTAAATTAATATCGATACTATCGATATTTTGATGTTCCGTAACTAGGGGTGTGTTGTCGATATATCAGTTAGCGTAGGTAGCGTACCTAAAAGTAATGCTGGCTGGTCATTTTATCAAGTCTATCTGCATAGTGCACACGGTTGCAACGAGGAGCGTTATTTCTCGTTACATTTTGTCGGTTCTCTATTTATTGAGTAATATAATTAATAAATAATTCGGGATTTTATTTTAATGTTTATTAAAAAAGTAATTCAAATATCCATAGTTAATTTGTAAAAGTTTACGTACGTTGCATACAAAATAATAGAATTTTTTAAATATATTTTAATTTAGTGGTCATCGCTTACAACAGGAAAGTGAGTATGTTTTAATATATTTTTGTAATGTATTATTATTGTTTTTTGTATCACAGGCGAAATACATTTCTGCTTAGCGGCTGTCACTCTTTATTATATATTAATAATTGTGTGCCTACGGAATTAGTCTCCATTGTCTCTTAGTTACTTATAAGGCAGTTTTTTTTAACTATATCAGGTGAACACATAATTTTTAATTTTTTTTTAAAGTTGATTATTAGAACATTTAATTGATAATAAAAATAAAATAGGATTAAAAATGCAAAGGGTAAAATAAAATGATTAATTCAAAAGATTTTTTTAGTGCAGTGAAAGATTTTTATATTTACTAAAATGCAAATGGTGATTGTATATTATATACATGGGTGCGACTGCATTTGTGCGAATGTTTCGCGCATTTATTATTATATCTAGATATTTTAGACTATATTTTAAAGTCTTTTTTTAAATAGGTAGATACGTGTTTATAATACGGTAACAAGATTTACATTCTTTTAATTTTTTCTTAAAGATTTAAAACATTTTATAAATCTTTTTTAAAAAATTACGATATTTTTGAAATATTATTTAATTTTATCGTATATTTAACTATTCCAAGCGATTTTAGCAGAACTGACTTTCACGACACCGATACTATGAGGCGTAAAGCTGTTTTAATGAGCGTCGTATTTAAAAACAAAATGATTTTTTTTAACACATGCTTTGGTGCAGCGGTGCGTGTAGTCGCCTAAAACACCGAGGTTTTACGGGTTCGATTCCCGCTTGGGATGGATAATTGTATGTGTACAAATATTTCTCTCCGGTTTGGATGTCTGTAATTGTGGTTCTTCCCACCGTGCTTCGGAGAGCATGTTAAGCCGTCGTTCGTTGATCGTTACTCATAGTAGACAAAATATCCGCCAAACCGCAGTGGAGCAGTGTGGTGGATTATGCTCCAATCTTTCTCTTATATTGAGAAAGAGGACTATGCCCAGCAGTGGGATGTTACAGCCTGAATGCGAATGCATCTTATTTTTTTTTAAATGACACCAAAATTTGTTAAGTGTATTTAGATTTGTACTTTAAAACAAGAAGAAAGTACTTTTTGCGAATTCAGATTAGATCGTGGACCGCCACGCTGCACGCTGGGCAGGCGGGTTGGTGACCGTAGGGCTGACTTTATCGCACCGAAGACGCTGCTGCCCGTCTTCGGCCTGTGTATTTGAAAGCCAGCAGTTAGATGGCTATCCCGCCATAGGTCGACCTTATAAGTTCCAAGGTGGTGGTGGAACTGTGTCAGTAGTCGCCTCTTACGACACCCACGGAAACAGAGGGGGTGGCTATATTCTTTACTGCCGTAACCACACGCTCGCTTCAGCCTGTAATATCCCACTGTTGGGCATAAGCCTCTTTACCCATGTAGGAGAAGGATCAGAGCTTAATCCACCACGCTGCTCCTATGCGGCTTGGAGGATATATTCCCTACTATGAGTAACGATCGCTATCAGGTGTACATGATAACAACCGGGACCGACGGCTTAATGTGCTCTCCGAGGCACGTAACCACACAGCATCTATTAAAAATGCAATTATTAAAAATGTTGAAATATAAAGAGAATAAATTAAAAGAAGACTAGCCTATTAAGTTCTCTTTGATACATCACTTGCAGTTTTAATAATTTGTTTTTTATTTATAGTGCTGTCTCTAACAAAGCGAAAGGTTGTGAAGGACTTGTTATCTTGTAAAATATTAACTTCGTGCAAGAATTTAAAATATATAAATAATATTATATTTTCTTAGCTTGAGGAGTTAATTTATTTTCCATTACATGATAAAAGCTTTGTGAAGCAGAAGCGATTATTTGTTTATTTATTAAGGCTGTCAGGCTAGACATACTGTTTAAACTCTTGTCTGATGAGGTAAAGTAAGAGATGAAAGGGTGGTGTAACACATTTTGCGACGAACTAAGAGAATTAACGCGGCAATTTAGGTCTTGCTTTTAGACAGTTTCGTAACAAATATTTTTTTGTTTCGGTTGCGGGTTCGATTCACGTATCGATTCTGGCTGTAACATATATTTAGTTACATATGTAAGTTATGTCTATGTATTATTTGTATAAGTATTAAAAAAATGTAGTTATATCGCATATGTAAACACATACGCGCCGTAACACATAGGTTAGGACCACACTGCGAGCCTAACGCGGTGGCGGCGGCGGGCGCGAAATATCGAACATATGAAACGCGTCTTTGCGTCCACACTGCAGTGGCTAAAGCGGAAGCGACTGAGCGATACAACGAGCGTAGTTTTCAAACATTCCTATCCGCGCGTTCTGTCCACACTACGGGCCTAGTCAGCAAGCGATCTAATGCGCGGGTGGCAGGGGTATCAAACCATTTCGGTCTTGTCCCTATAACATATGTATTCGCTTTCTGTAGTTTATACTTTTTTTTTACATGGGGAAATTAAAATTAGAATTAAAATTCTGTCCCCTAAATTGAGACAATTCGTTCAACATTACGTCCGGACTCTTTGTATCTATACTTCGTGGTCACTAATTTCAAAAATTAATATAATTCATTATAAATTAAAAAATTCACCACTTATTTCTGTTTTTATTTATTTCGTGCACAACATCTCTAATGTTCAACACCTCCCATCTCAAGATTGGACTGTCTAGTAAAAATAATAAATCCTCGTCCATAGTTTGCAACCCCTGATATACGTCAAATCGCTACATGAGCTCGCGCGTCACTGTGGCCACCATACGCCTCCGCCGCCGCAACCGCCTCCGCGCTCGCCACCGCGCATGCAGTGTGGACACGCGCATACTCGTAGGACGCCGCGTTGGCGCAGAGGTCACAGCACTGGATTGCGATTGGTTGTTGCGCGTGCGGCTGTGGGTTCGATCCCCGCACACGACAACATTTGTATTGGCCATACAGATGTTTGCCGTGGTCTGGGTGTTTGTGCAGTCCTTGTGGGTCTCCCCACCGTGCCTCGGAGAGCACGTTAAGAGGTCGCACAGTGGGAGGAAACGATCAAAACTACGTGCAAGGCAGTAAATCTAATCCAAATGAAATGTTTTTTTTTTTAAATACTCGTAATTATGTCTGCTTTTTTGAACCACTGCGGAAATTCACTTTTTAGGGGTAGAAACCACCCCTATCAACCCCTAAATTTTCTCAATTTTCTTACAAAAAAAAGAGTTGATTAAACTCGCTCTATCCAGAGCTAGGTGTGTTAGCCTGTTTGGGGGTTGTAAGGGGTAGTTTATGAGGATGTAAGGGTATGTGGGAATAAGTTGTATCGGGGTTGAGGTTATAAATATGTAGTTGATCGAACTCCTTTTACCCAGAATCTGGTGGTTTAGCCTGCTTAGGGGTTGATAGGGGTGCTTTCTACCCCTAAAAAGTGAATTTCCTTAGTGCTACATTTGAATTAGATTTACTGCCTCGCACGTAGTTTTGATCGTTTCCTCCCACTGTGCGTCGGTCCCGGTTGTTATCATGTACACCAGATAGCGATTGTTACTCATAGTAGATAATATATCAGCCAACCCGCATTGGAACAGCGTGGTGGATTAAGCTCCGATCCTTCTCCTACATGGGGAAGAGGTCTATGCCCAACAGTGGGATATTATAGGCTGAATCGTGTGATCGATCGAAACACATACGACGACGCGTTGGTGCAACGGCCACAGCACTGGTTTGTGGCTGTTCCGCAGGCGTTTGGGGTTCGATCATGACAAACATTTGTATCGGCCATGCAGATGTTTGCCATGGCCTGGTTGTTTGTGAAGTACTTGTATTACCACCGGGCTTCAAAGAGCACTTTAACCTGTCGGTCCCGGTTGTTATCATGTACACTTGATAGCGATCGTTACTCATAGTAGATAATATATCCGCCAACCCGCATTGGAGCAGCGTGGTGGATTAAGCTTTGTTCCTTCTCCTACATGGGGAAAGAGGCCTATGCCCAGCCGTGGGATATTACAGGCTGAAGCGAAACACATACGATTGTTTTTTTCCTATGGTAAACAACTTAAAGCTTTTGTTGTAGGACAACAACCGACTTATAACATAGCTGTATTTTTTACCATTATTCATATATAAACAATACATACATGTATAAAAATACGCACTTTGAATACACACTCGGGTGGGTGGAAATCGAAACCACAACGCCCGGAGCAAAAATCAGGCATTCCACATTCCGACAATGGGCTAGAAGATTCGTTTCATGATGACGCATTTCAAACTAGCCGAGGATAACGGATAAAGATTTCATAACTTAATTAATTACCACTTCAGCCTATCACAGTCCACTGTTAGACATAGGCCTCCACAAGTTCGCGCCCGATATTATGACGCGAACTCATGTGTTAATTAATTAGTTAAACAATAATTATTTTGTACATTTTACATTCGAGATCAAACACAAATTTGTTAATGCAACCACTAATTACGTATATGAACTGTTCACCATGATATCGATCACACCAGAGGGGTCGTCGTTATTTAACTGCAATACAATCCGAACTCCACCGTGAATGTCTCACTGTTAGGCAAAGGTCTTTGTTCCTATTAAAGAAAATATTTGGAGCATAGTCCACTGCACAGCTCTTATGTGGTTTATAGATGTACCAATTAACTAATATACTCATGACGTACCTACAGGTATTTTGGCATTTTATTTATCGTCAACTAGCTGACCAAACAGACGTTCATTCTAGCAAAAAAATAATAGCGCAAATATCTCAGGTTATAAGAGGCGTATTAAGATCGAAAATGCCACCACAGTTACTGTTTTTATTATAAATATAGATTACGGGATTATATCGTCAATTACGAGGCTTCATATTTTACTTTGACAAGTAAAATATTGAAGCTCTCAATATACTATAGGAATATGTATTGTATAATTAAATAAAATAATTGATTGCAATTTCGCGTCGATAATGTATTCTTTGTTGTGTTTATATTAGCGGTTTCAGAATATGTCTTTATTTACAACCAGATATTTGTACTTAATAAATTATAGTTTACAAAAACTAAAAAAACACGCTTTAATAGCAATCGAACTAAAAAGTAGAAAATACTTTAGTGAAAAAGCGTGGGGTGCCTGGTATTGAATTTGAGGATCATTTTATTAGTTACTAAGCACCCCACGCTTTTTCACTTAATTATTTTCTACTTTTTAGTTCGATTGCTATTGAAACGTGTTTTTTTAGTCTTTTTTTTAAACTATAATATATTTTCTGAATTTTTAGTGTCAAGACGACAGTTAAAAAAGCGTGTTATATTGTATTGTCATCAGCCCTTAACCCCTGTGCTTTCCAAGTTAATCAGACTCCTAGAAGTAGGTGAAAATGAAAGTCAAAGATTCCGTTACATACATATATACGTACATACAGGTCAAGCTAATAAGAGCGTGTTAAAAATCGGCCAAGTGTGAGTCGGACTCACGCACTAAGGGTTCCGTACCATTGACTAAACTAAAGGCTATATTTTATTGTTATTAAACAAAATACTTAGTAAATAAGAAAAAGATTATACCATATAAAAATGGTTAATGGTAAAAACGGGACCCTATTACTAAGACTTCGCTGTCCGTCCGTCCGTCCGTCCGTCCGTTCGTCCGTCCGTCCGTCTGTCACCAGGCTGTATCTCAAGAACGGCTATAGCTAGAGAGTTGAAATTTTCACAAATTATGTATTTCGGTTGCCGCTATAACAACAAATACTACTATCTAGCTATCGCCGTTCTTGAGATACAGCCTGGTGACAGACGGACGGACGGACAGCGAAGTCTTAGTAATAGGGTCCCGTTTTTACCCTTTGAGTACGGAACCCTAAAAAGCAAAAGGATGCTTTTAAATATAGATATTTAGTATTAAAATTATTTAAATCTAGTGTCGGTCTAATCTAGTGTCTAGTTATGAAACGTGACAGTCTTCCACAAATACATATAGAATAGAGGATTGGCAACAGCTATTTGTTAATCCATCTTCAAAGCATCCTTCTGCAATATTACCAGGCCTTGTTAATAATTATTACAATAAAGATAACCTGCACTAGTATACCGTATACGTGAGAGTACTAATTCAATTAGTTTGATTTTACTTACATATCGAAATAATACTGTTTTGTATTTGTATATCTGAAATAACGGATTTTTAATCAAATTGCCTTTGTAAATTTGCTCTTCAAATTTATTTTAATAAATAATTCGTTATTGATTTTGCCACGAGATTTTTGTTTTTAAACGTTATGCCTTGTTGATTTATGGCGTTTACTTTTTATTTAAATACTGGCTGCCCGGACAGACTTGGTTCTGTCGAAAGTTAATAGTAATTTTTTTAGGCCATTCTCGAGTTATGCGATTAACAGCATTCATTTTTATTTATTTAGATTTAATATTGTATGTACTTCTTACGGCACGATTATGAAGTGAGCACTTAAAAGACAACCGTTTGGCATTTGATCTTGGGTTGAAATGACATAAGACGATAGCGGTAAAGCCAAAGGATCTAGCCGGTTAAGCATATGAAAACTGCACTCGCGTCTGATGAAGGGTTCTTACCTTGTTTTTATTGTTTTCCATCTAAAATAGCCATACACTTAATCTCACACCCCTAACCCCTATAGTAAGGGAATAATAGGGGTAACAACCCTGAACGTAAACATTTTTTTTCTCAGTACCTATTGAAGATATCTTCATGAAATTGAAATTGTAAATGACTATAAATATGTTAATTATAATATATTTTTTTTTAGAATTTTTGCAATATACTTAAAACATTCACATTAAGTTATTCATAACACTACTCCTACGAGTATTATATATGTAATAATAATATACTTGTATCTAATATACAAATCAATTACAAGTGTCTTGTTGATATTTATAAATTAAAAGGTACAAAAAAAAACATCATGAACAATTTTTATAGAAAGTTCAGGATAGGCATACATTCAGAGATGTTTCAGTGGTTAATAGGCTTAATACCGGCAGCGACCACTGGCTATTGCGGGGCACTCTGAATATATGCCTCCGTAAAGAACTGGCCCGCTTGATGAAATTTACTCTCCGACCAACGCTGCCCCAAATACTATGTGGCTCCGAGTAGTTCCAACTGGAACTCATAAACCGATCCGATTCGCTAGAAACTACTAGCGACGTGGACGAGGTGACTGACAACGTGGTGAAGACGGTGTGTACCTGATCACAGACTCTTTCCGCCGACAAAGTCAACGAATCAGTCCAAACTTTCTCCCGCAGCCTTGGATCTGATGCGGTGGAGCCGCGAGTTGCCTGCTATTCAAGCAGCTTCACCAGAACAGAAGGCTATTTCCAAGAGGATATGGAAACTTGTACGCCGTGACCTCTACTACTCAAATACGAGAGATATCACTACTCGTATTGAGCAGAATAGAGGGCCCAAAGTTTACCAAAGACCATTGGGGAGAAGCCTTCTTGCGAAGCTCAAAACAGTGGATGGCAGAACCATTTGTTCTTGCCCTCAGTTCCGAAAGGAGGTTGAGAAATTTTATGGACAGCTGCAATCGTCGAGCGCACGCAAGCATGAGACCTGGTACACCGAAGATTCACGTGCGCCACTGTTGCGCCATTATCGGAAGACATCCCGGACTTTGAAGTAGATAAGATGAGAGAGCGTAAGCAGCTTAAAAAAAGGAGTACCCCAGGGGATGATGGAGTTACGACTGAGCTCCCAAAAGTCACAGGACGACAGGTCCTAAAAGCCTTGGCGAGACTCTTTAACACCGTCATCTATCGAGGTATCACACCGGAGGCGTGGTCCAGGAGTATGGTGGCGCTGTTCCTTAAGAAATGCGATATGTCTTTGTTAAAGAATTTCAGACCGATCTCACTTCTGAGCCATGTCTATAAGCTATTTTTGAAGGTCGTTACGAATCGTCTCACCAGAAGCCTCAACGAATTCCAACCACCGGAGCAGGCTGGGTTTCAAAATGGCCACAGCACCATAGACCACATCCATACTATTCGGCAGATTAAACAAAAGATAGAAGAATATAGTCAGCCGCTGTGTGTGGCATTTGTGGACTACGAGGAAGCCTTCGACTCTGTCGAGGCCTGGGCTGTCCTGGACTCTCTGCAGAGATATCATATCGACTGGCAATATATTTAGATACAGAGATGTATGTACGACGCGGCGACGATGACCGTTCATATCCAAGACCAGAGAACAAGACCCATTTTCCTCCGGCGTGGGGTATGACAGGGAGTTGCAATATTACCGAAATTCTTTACCACTTCGCTGAAGGATGTCTTTAGGACCTTGGATTGGGGGGAACGAGGCATCAACGTCAACGGTGACTACATCTCTCACCTTCGTTTCGCCAATGATATCGTCATCTTTGCAGTGACGTAGATGAGCTAGGCGAAATGTTGGGCAGCCTAAACGAGTCCTCCCGACGAGACGGCCACAGTATGAATTTGGACAAAACGAAAGTTATGTTTAACAACCAGGTCATACCGAAAACGGTACCGGTCGACGGTATCCTTCTCGAAGTTTTTAAGGACTATGTCTACTTGTCCACACCATTCAACTAGGCCGAAACAACTTCGAGAAGGAAGCTGATAGGAGGATTCGATTGGGCTGGGCGGTGTTTGGCATGCTTCGTTGAGTCATCACTTCGAAGATTCCGCAATGCTTAAACTAAACGGCTACGGTGCCGAGACGTGGAAACTGATTAGGGGACTAGTCCACAAGCTTAAAGTCGCTTAATGTGCAATGAAACGGGCCATGCCTGGGGTTTCTCTCAAAGATAGGATTAGATATGAGACTATCCGCGAGAGAACGAAAGTAACCGCCATAGCCCAAAGAATTAGCAAGTTGAAGTGGCAGTGGGCTGATCGCCTGTGTCGCAGGACTGATGGCAGTTGGAGTAGACGTGTCTTGGAGTGGAGACCGCACCTTAGCAAACGCAGTGTGGAACGTTCTCCAACGATCTTCGTAAAATTGCCGGTGTAGACTGGATGAGGATTGCAGAAAACGGGGATATCTGGCACGAACTTGGGGAAGCCTATGTCCAGCAGTGGACTGCGATAGGGTGGAGTGAGTGAGTGCAGAATAAATCTAAATATATATAATTGTTAGAATATACATAGCTAAAAAAAAGTTGATACATTATCATCATAATCGAAATAACTAAAAATGTAGAAACGTCATCATTATCAAAAATGTTTA
This sequence comes from Melitaea athalia, assembly GCA_905220545.2. NCBI lineage: Eukaryota > Metazoa > Arthropoda > Insecta > Lepidoptera > Nymphalidae > Melitaea > Melitaea athalia. Next base: position 3,969,705 of record HG992176.1, on the reverse strand, counting down.
AATTGTTGTAAGTAATTCCTGAAGTACTATTAGAAATAATAATAAATTGTAATCTTTACATTAGCCAGCTTTTTGACAACCCGTACGAGGCATGGCGAGCTAGCTACTAGGTATCCACACATATTATGTAGGTGGCTCTACGGACTTGCTACGTAGCTACGCTTGTGCTACAGCCGGTTGCGTTCCTTCGTTAAGTGAATGTTTACGGATAATAGGCAAATTACCTATATTCAAAGATACTCTAAGCTGTGAGATAAATACATAATTATGTGCCGTCATCCTAACATTGGTTTTTATAAACTCATAGTTTATACCCATACATCAATGTATTGTTATAAGACTAACATCATATATGTTACCCTCATACTCTCCAGTAGCCAATTATTTACCATTAATATTCCAAGAAAATAATAAAAACTATAATTTTAAAGCCTCTCTTCTTTAAGATATTTATTGTATCAATAGTTTTTTCTTTTTCACTTGCACAACAAGCTATTTATATAATTCTCAAAACAACTTTCCTAGTTATCTCCAAGGCGAATATATTGTTATTATGACGAGTAAGCCTCTTAAGAAAAATACTTACATATTTTTTATAAAATTTATTATTGATTAATATATTATATTGTTTTCTTTTTCAAAACTGTTTGCTTCGAAGAGATTATTTTTAGGTTTGTTAAGTTTCTTTTAATAATATATACGTACTTTGTTATAATAATCGTTTTGTAGGAAATGTACTCGTACATTTTAACCCTTATTAGACACCTGTTACAGTATATATTCTATAGTCGTCACGGATATTGAGACCTTATTTTTAATTTTATTTTAACATTTTATATAATTAATAATTACTAAACACTTTTTTATATATATTTTTTTATTATTGTACTGAATTAACGACCGCTCTGGTCTAGTGGTACTCGTGCCGTGTTGGCGTCTATTCTTCAGTGGTTGTGTTAATTAACCGACTTCCAAAAAAGGAGGAGGTTCTCAATTTGACTGTATTTTTATCAAATGTTTGTTAACTCTGAACTTTTGACTGTGTGGACCGATTTCGATCAATTTTATTTTAATTGAAAGGTATTGCATGTCATGTGGTCTCATTTAAATTTAATTGAGATCTGACAAGTACTTTTAGAGTTATATCTAATAATGCGTACTTACTTGGCAACTTTTCTTCGACCTACGTTGTATTTATACCGCATAACTTTTTACTCGGTGTACCAATTTTGATGATTCTTACTTTAATCGAAAGCTAATACTTGTAATGTAACCTTCTTTAAATTAGAACGAGATCTGTTTACATTGAGTAATCTTTAATAGCGCGTATTTACTTGACTATTTTTTCGTTTTATTACTTTGTGTTACTTGTCAATGTAATTGAAGTCGGTTTTTTTTTCGTTTGCGAGCAAACACAATTATATTTATTTTTGGTCTAGTTGCTGTCGTTGTGGGTCTCCCACCGTGATTTGGAGTCTACGTTAAGCGGTCAGTCCAGGTTCTTATCATAAATACCTGATAGCGATCGTTACTCATAGTAGGGAACATATACGCCAACCCGGAATGGACCAGCGTTCTTGTATACATATTTTTTTTTTACAATAAATTATATTTAACATATTAATTGATTATTTTTATTTTTTTTTTTTCATTTATCTCTCTCTGCTTTGTTGCCAGCTATTTTGTATCATGAGTATACACCACGCTAAAACTACTAAATGTTTTACTTTTTAACACGCTAACAAGTTTATGATCGGCTTCGTAAGCAAATACTGTAAACCTTTTGGGCTTTTGGGTACCTTCAAAACATTATTAGCACGTGGACGTCTCTAACTGTTGTTAGTGACGTGACTGGTGTGCCGTCCTAAAGAGCTCTGACTATCTTTTACACCACAAGAACGCAATTTTACACTACTCACAACTCTGCATTTCAATGAAACGTTACAGGGTTTTAGTAGATTTTACGAGCTAGGCTATTGGGTTATTATTGTGAAATTCGGCAGGATGTCATTGAATAAGTAGATTAAAGTCAATATTTGTTCTGGGGTTCTAATTCCATAATGAACAGTCCGATTATATTTTTTTTTTTAAGGAAAGCAACTTTAAAAGATATCATAAACTTCTTATGTTTAAAGTTAATTTAAATTAAAATATTCTTGATGTGGTGATGGGTATAATCGCGTAAACACTGACTGTCGCGGATTCAATTCCCACTCGTAGCAGATATTTGTTTCTTTTTGTACGGAAGAATGTTTTTTGTTTTTGGTCTCGGTTCTTGTAGGACTCATAACTATGTCTCGGAGAGCATAGATCATGTAAAATTGTTGGTCCTGACTTTTACCGAGGATACTTGATAGCGATCGTTACTCGTGGTAGATAAATTATTCGCTAATTCGCAGTAGAGTAGTGTGGTGGACTAAGCACTAATCTTTCTTCTGTATGGATAAAGAGGTATTTGTCCAGCAGTGGGACGTCGGCTGAATCTATCAATCAAAAGTTGAAACGTATGAAACGTTTTGATTGTAGTTCATCATAAACTGATGACATACTTAACCGTAAATAATTGATGGAGAGGAACGAGGAATGTATCGAACGCATTGGTGTATAACTGTATAATTTGTTATGAAAGCATCTCTAACAACAGGCAACTGTTGCATGTTGGCTGCTACTGAAATCGTTATTTCGACTCCTCCCCTAGACCGCGAGCGGGGCAAAGATGAAACCACATTTGATATATTTTACTGTGTTATTTATATATTATCGGACAACTGTATAATCCGTGATTCCATAGAATACCTGAATTCTATACAATATCTGAAACATTCATTTAGAGTGTGAAATATTTTTCTTAGGTGTTCTATAGATAGCCGAGTTTGTTTAGTCAGTTTATAGAATGCGTAGGCATTGTATACAATGCCAAGCGGGGGGGGGGGGGTCAAGTAAAAATAAAGTATATGACTGTGAAATTTTTGATGATTATATTTAAAAACGCTTAAATTTATATACGTTGCCAGAAACATGTACATGTGTATAAATTTGTTATATGTATATATTTTAATAAAATATATATTATCATTGGTTTTTCAAAACACAAAGTAAACTACCTTAAAGCAGTGAGCCTTTTTTTAAAAAAGGGCGCATCTCACTCGGTCAATCTAAAAAAAGTAGCAATGTATATCTAGATCCACAAGTAAGATGGAGCTAAAAATTTAATTATTTTACCTCAGTCATGTGGTCTAAAGCACACTCGTTTTTTTTGCGACACATATTTTATGTTTATGTATTTTTTTTTCATATTTTTTTATATATATATATATTTTTATATTCAATGCTAAACAACTATGATACTAATTACAAAGTCTCAATATCGTATTCAAACTGCAATATTCATTATCCTTTGCATTGTTCTACGATCCTGCTATTTGTAAAAGATATCATTGAACGTGTCCGATTTTAGAGATCTCGCATTGTCCGTAAAATAAACAAAGCAATATTGAAAATAACTCCGCTAATTAGTCTAGATCGTTTTGAGCGTGCTCAACTTAGTAATATTAGTAAATTTAATTAAAATCCTTTTGTTTAAGTCTTCAAATATCAATTTACACTGCTTCCATTGAATAGTTCATTTTGTTATTTGCGCTTCGCTTGTATCGGATTTATGTTACCTATTGATTGTTGTCTGTTTTATAAAACTTTTACATTTATTGTTCCAACGATACTTGCATCGAACCATGTCTTGCAGATTTTTAAAATTTCTTTGTGTAATTAATGTCTCAAACATTCCAATAACTTATTATTCATTCTTTTTTACCTATTATGATCAGTTATAGTTGTAAAACACTTTCTGCTGTTTTTTTATTTACAAAGTTATACATCATTTTTCATAATTATTTACAGATTATTGTTTTTTATATAATTTTATAATTATGATTACTTGAATTTTTTGACATGTACAACAATGAAAAAAATTACATCGTTTTTTGAAAGAATTATTTTCATAATGAACTTTTTTTAGATGTAGCATTAGTATTTAAGCAATTATCGTTCATACAGTCTCTCCTCTTCTGTCGATTTCTGCAGACACGGCTTAGCTCATTGATTATTATTAAAGTGACAAAAGAATGAAGAAATGAAGAAAAAAAATCTTCGTCTTTTTCACAGTACGGAGTGTCACAGCATAAATCATTTTGTAAAAACAAATTTTCGATTTGTACAAGTAAACATATTCCTGAACTGGAAAGGATGAAAATTGGAATGGAATTGAATCAATACCTGTAATCGTATCTACCTCTTTTGGGCAAATACTCGTATCTCTTCTTCATATAGGAGAAAAGTTAAAGCTTAATCCATCAGCCTAGTCACTACGAATTAACGAGGAGAAGACCCATAATAGCATTAACCCAAACAAAAATGTATATTTTTTTCTACCCGAATGCCGACGTCACGACTACTCGTACCATTATACCCCATAGGTAGTCTGATCAAGTTAATATATTTTTTTAAATCTGCAAAGGCTGATTTGATATCAGTGTTTATTTTAGATTAAAGTATACCTTCTCTAAGTCTACTATTTCGTTAAGTGTATGCTTAGTGGTAAATATTACTAAACAGAATTTCGGAAAAATGAATAATTTATTAATTTGAGTTTGTCTTTTTTATTAAAAGAGCTATAAATACAAAATAGTTGTTGAAGTGACTATAGGTACACCCCGATACACTAGAATGACTTGAAACTATTAGCATACCTCACATCTTAAAATAAATTCCTAATTTCCACAGATATTATGTACCACAATGGAATACATTCTTGAAGATTTGAACGAACTATCACACTAAACAAAATATATCCTCCAGTTGACTCCAGATTCATAAAATAAAATAGATTATGAAAGCTACACTTCACTTAACATTATTCCGTCCTAAAATTAAATTATTTTTCAAAAATTATTCTGATAAGTTATAAGATATTTTTTTTAATGTAACTAGGTTGGCAAACAAGCGTACGGCTCACCTGATGGTAAGACCGTAGCCTATAGACGCCTGCAACACCAGAAGCATCGCAAGCACGTTGCCGACCCTATCCTCAATCCCCCCAGGAGCTCTGGTCACCTTACTCACCAACAGGAACACAATACTGCTTGAAAACAGTATTATTTAGCTGTGGTCTTCTGTAAGTCGGGCTGCCCCATATTTTGAGCAGGAAATTTCCTGCTGTGCCCTACCTCAGTTAAAAATAATGATAATGATGAAGATATAAAATAAAAGAAAATTATAAATATTAGTTTTCCAGAATTAGATAAGTGTGTGGAAGAGCTTTAACTTCGTTGATGTTCTTGTTGAGAATGTACTGTCGTTGTTGCTATAGCAACCACTTAAATTTTTAATAATTAAGTTACTTAACGAACCATTCATACTCGTATATATGATTGTAGTTAGGTGGGTAATATAACAAGCAAATTACATATAACGATTCACGATTCAGCCTGTAATAACCCACTGTTGGGCATAGGCCTCTTCCCCATATAGGAGATGGATCGGAGCTTAATCCACCACGCTGCTCCAATGCGGGTTAGCGGATATATTCCCTACTATGAGTAACGATCGCTATCAGGTGTACATGATAACAACCGGGACCGACAGCTTAACGTGCTCTCCGAGGCACGGTGGGGAAACCCACAAGGACTGCACAAATACCCAGACCACGGCAAACATCTGTATGGCCAATAAAAATGCGGTCGTGTACGGGGATCGAACCCGCAACCGCCCGCGCAACAGCCAATCGCAATCCAGTGCTGTGACCGCTGCGGCAACGCGGCGTCATAATATATTACATATAAATAAACACTCAACCTCCCCCAGTAGGATTTTTTCTGAACGCAGTACACGAACACAAACACCCAGATAATGACAAATATCTATATGGCCAATACAAATGTTTGTCGTGAGTGGGGCTAAAACCCGCGACAGTACTGTGACCGCTTCGTAACTTCCTGATTTGAAATCTTCAATGTAATAAATTGATTTGCATTAATTCAGATTATGATAGATGTCATTAATTTTTTTTCAGGTACTATTGGTCGAAGTCTACGCAAGGAGACAAAACAACAAAACTAAACCAAATTTTATAAATTTAAATATATATTTTATAGAAATGGACTGGGCGAGGATCATAAGAATAACTATAACGATATTACGATTAATATTATGGATCACCTTATATTTTCAACTCCGTAGTATCATCAAGCAATCGCATGAAAAAAAAACCGAATGAAGTAATTACTTCGAGACCTCCTTACGGAGAGGAAACACCTGGACATTGAGCGAATATATTTCGATTAACCACTACCTAAAATTTACTTTTGCTTAAAAATTCTTTCATAACTAAACAAAAATAAATCAACAAATATTAAATAACAGAAATATTTATGCAAAAACTTTGATCCATAAATTTAAGCTAAAGGTACGTCATCAATATGTACAAAAAAAAAAAAAAAACGTAACTAAATACTGGTAACGATCAAAATCAATAAATAATGTAATTTTTGTTTCCAGATGTAACTATCTCGATAGCTTCGTTTGCATAAAGGAAAAAGAAAAAATTAAACAATGAAGTACCTACTAGCGTTTATAGTTATATGGGTGCTTTGGCTACTCTCGCGACATAGAAGGAGGAATCGCAGATACGCGGCAGAGGAGAATCGACAGCGTATTGCTCGGAGAATTCGCCAGCATCATGGATTCACGGGCTACCCATAAATAATCGCTTACTAGAAATACAATCAATATTTAAAAAAAATAGTAGGTACTAAAAATTATATTTACATATATAGTAGCTTATTTAATTTAAAAAAAAAAGAAAAATATTTTTATTAAAAATAATAATATCTAATAATAAAAATAATATAATCTTTAGTAGAATATAATTCTTTCGTAGTAGTTTATTAAAATAACATAATATATCATAATTAAAAAAAGGAAAATATAATACTAAAAAAAATATATTTACATATATAGTAGCTTATTCAATTTAAAAAAATAAACAAAAATATTTTAATTAAAAATAATAATAATAATAATAATAAATAATATAATCTTTAGTAGAATATAATTCTTTTGTAGTAGTTTATTAAAATAACATAATATATAAAGACAAAGATTAAGATCGCGATTGTGAGATAAATTGTTCATTAAGTCAAAAATCAGTACAGTGGCTTCGCTGCGTTCTACTTACCTCGTGTCAACAAAACTAAACAGGATGCTGAGCAAAAGGTAAGACAGTACTATATTTATGCTGAACATGTGGCTTTTTTTTTAACAAGAGTGACTTAAAAACGACTGATCATGTGATGAATCGATTCGGCTCATTACTATTCCCACATATTCCGTTTAAGGTTATTAGAATAGTTAAAATTAATTTACTTATAATGCATTGTAAAGTAAAATACATATAAATTACCTTTCTTAGCGAAGATTACAACCAATACTGTTCTAAATTAGGCTTGTTTTCCTGTGGTGACTGAGGTAGCTCTAGCCTCTAGCTCGTGGGTACTAAAATAAATTCAGCTTTTGATACCAAAACTTATTAACGTGGTTTAATCACTGAAACTAACATATTTATTTTTAGTTTTGCTATCAAATTACAAAAGTATGTTCAAAAAATTAAAAGTTTTTTTTCTTTTTTTAAAGGTAAGTGCGCAATAGAGATGTCAGAGCTGAATTATATTCGGGTAAGTTTTTATTTAATTACTCGCTCGTTGGTAATACACATTTTGAATTTCATCCATGCTCTCAGAAGAACCATGCTGAAATCAGGTTGAAAAGTACCAAATGTAGAACCTAGTAGTATGACTCAAATATCATTTCAATCGTTCGCCATGATTCCTGATCAAGGTGTGATAGGGAAATAAACAGACAGACAAAAATAATAAAGTTTCTTCTATTATCCGAAATATACAGAGTGTCCCGTAAGTCGACACCAAGCCGAAACCGGGTGACAGGTCTAGTCATATTAGTTAACAGAAAAATATAAAAAAAAATTTTGCTATGTATTTTAAAAATTACAGGCATTTATAAAAAATCGAGAAAAACTTACAAACAAACTTAAATGTATAACATTTATGATAAATAATATAATGTATGAGTATTATTAGTAGTACCTGGGTGACCGAGCCTAGCTCGGTATTTTCATTTTATTTTTTGTTTTTTTTCTCGGTATTTTCATATTTTAATTTTAATTAAATAATAAATCACGAGTGAAATTAAAAAAAAAGAAAAAAAATTTATCTGGAGCGAGATTCGAACCCGGGTCAACACGATTCGACACCCGCCGATTTCCTAATTACGCCATTACAGCTGTGTTGACGCGTAGTGAAATTAAGCTTCGTATTCTAATGATATTTTTTCATTGCCTAAAAACAGGGATAAAACGACATTTTTTTTAAATGAATCCTAGCTAGATCAATTTTTCGCCCCCGAAATCCCCTGCATACTAAATTTCACGAAAATCGTTGGAGCCGATTCCGAGATTCAGAATATATATATATATATATATATATATATATATATATACAAGAATTGCTCGTTTAATAGTATAAGATAAGTAGCGCAAATATTTTTTTATTTATTTGTATTTGGGAAACAAACAGTACAATATAACACAAAGTAAAGAAAAACGACAACAAGATAGTGCATATACCAGTCAAGTGTCCACTAACAACTAACACATATAAGAAGCAGAGTGCAAAAATTAAAACATCAAAGTTTATAATCTTCTATATATATATAAATCAATTGCTGTTCGTTAGTCTCGTTAAAAGTCGAGAATGGCTGGACCTATTTGGCTAATTTTGATCTTGACGGCCATTCTCCGATTAGCAAATTTTTCGTGTCCGGGCTTGTATAATCCGTAATATTATCATATTCAATCATAATTTTTTTTATATATATTAGAAAGCATCCGTATCTAGCTGTAAAAAAAATATTGGCTTCTGTTTTAAGTAATTAAGACTAAATTAATTTAACTTATGTTCAAAAAACCTCTGTTCTCTAATTACCGTGGCGTGTCCGCACACCAACTTAATCATAAAAATTGCTTGTAATTTTTATAACGTAAAGATTTACTTTGATTCATTCAACGTTTTAAATGATATTAAGTAACGTGTATCGCACAACAAAATATCGACTCAATATAACCAGTCTACAAATAATTATCATTAAGTAATCGCATGTCCAATGGAAAGTTATAATTCCCGTAACATTTGCTGTTCTCGGGTGCACATCCCTAAATAAAAGTATTTGGACCATCACTACCGTACGCGTCGCGTCTCCTCAGTGTGTGCCAAGGCCCATCAGCATCTGAATGTCTCTAAGGTTAGTGTACCTCCAATGAAGCACGTGAGTATATAATTACCGTAGCCTTGGTTAAAAACTTTTCTAATTACCATTGTACTTAGTTTAATACTTGATTTTTAAGATAGACCCAAGTTGATCATGTAAATGAAGACAGTACTTTGGCCTCCGTACGTTGTTACAAGCTAGTATTTGCAAACTGTGTCGGTTTTCGACATTTTTAAGAAAATCTATCGTTTTCTAATTACCGTATACTAATTACCATATATTTATAATTACCGTTGTATGAAAAAATAATACTTGTTTACTAACTGTAACCGCTATGTCGTACCAATGGAAAGTTTTCCCGCGGTTTTCGTACATTATTATTATCATTGTCCGTAAATATGTCTATATTATATGCTGACCATTCATCAAATTATTTAATTTATAGGATGGGTAAACCCAAAAAGACCAAAGAGGAAGTTAAAGAAAAGAGCAGGCTTGCCGCTCCACAACGCCGACAACGAATTAAAAATGACCCTTTTTGTATCAGCAATCAAAATAAAAGGAGAAAGAAAGGTACAATAAAAGAAAATCCGCAATGCTTGAAGACAAAAGCTTTCGAGCAATGCGTCCTGCCTGTGTTGACATACGGAGCCGAGACATGGACACTGACGAAGGGAGTGGTCCACAAGCTTAAAGTCGCTCAACGTGCAATGGAACGGGCTATGCTTGGGGTTTCTCTCAAAGCTAGAATTAGAAATGAGACTATCCGCGAGAGACAAAAGTAACCGACATAGCCCACAGAATAAGCAAGTTGAAGTGGCAGTGGGCTGGTCATCTGTGTCGCAGGACCGATGGCTGTTGGAGCAGACGGGTCCTGGAGGGGAGACCGCGTCTTGGCAAACGTAGTGTGGGACATCCTCCAGCACGTTGGACCGACGATCTACGTAAGATTGCCAGTGTAGGCTGGAGATGAGAATTGCGGAAATTCAGGATGTCTGGTACGAACATGGGGAGGCCTATGACCAAGCAGTGGACTGCAATAGGCCGAACTGTCTGACTGACTGAATAAAAGTAACAGAGACAAAAAAATACTACCTATCTGCGAAATTCCACCAAAAAACCGGAAGAAAACTCACACATACTTATAAAATTACTCACACACACACACTGATAAACTCACCCACTCTTTTAAAATCAGAAACTGGACATTTTCCAAGATGCGACCATTTTGGTCGTGTTTCCAGAGTCTTGCCCTTTGAGTCCTTCACTCATAGACATGACGCAGTTGCAGTATGGAGTCATCTCATACGTGCAATGACCTTATAGAAAGTCATTGCATACCTGTCTTAAATTTCATTGAAAATGAAGCTCCTCATGTAAATGTCATCTATTTTATATAAGATTCTCCGACTGGCCAATATCGAAATAAAAAAATGTTTTATATCTATCATCTCTTAACTTCAGTGGCACTTTTCTAATCTAAGAGTGGTTGCCTGGAACTATACAGAGAGTGGTCATGGCAAAAGCTCAGCAGATGGCGTAGGAGCAACGATAAAAAGAACTGCAAATATTATCGTTGCTCAGTAGACCTAGCATGCGCGCCAAAACAAAATTTTGTCTACCCCTTTACTCGTATTATCTCTCTATGTCTACAGTAGCTAACATGCGTGCACGTGATACTCTTCTCGTTAAGTCAATAGAAGAGATAACAAGAAATTCATTGAAACTGTTCTAATTTTTATTAATTTTTTTCACTATTGGTAGGTTATGATTATGAGGGACATCGTTAATTCTTTCGCTTTAATTATAATTATATGTGAACGAATTATTAATGTGTGTTATTATCATATATCATTTTTTACATAGACTTTATATTATTTTCTAATTACCGTTACATTAAATATAAAAAAAATTCTAATTACCGTGCTCATAAAATTTTTAAGTCTCATTATCTAGAAAGCTACAATTAACTGTTACATGCCTCATTAATTATTGAATTCGTATCTTTGATTTGTTTCATATTTTAATGTGTTTAAGTCAAATCAGTGAAAAATAAAAAACGTCACGGTAATTAGGCAAATAACGCCGAATTGGAGAATGACCGTTGAAATGTTTGTGGAAGTTCAGGGAAGGGGGAAGGTTTAAATTGTGAGAAACATAAATAATATGTAACTGAAAATACTAAAAACGACGATTTAATTTTCCAATACAAAATGGCCTTAGCGGGTAAATTTAATGTCTTTTGTCAAAAACGTTGTAAATTGGTTGTCAAATATTTATAGGTGCGTTCAGAAAGTGTTTTGTGTATATTTTTCCCAAATATACGTAGGTGATACGAAGTTCACCGGGCCATCTAGTATATAATAAAAAGGAAATAAATCAGTACTGATTTTTATTGTATTTCTTAAGGCTGATAAAAAACTACCGTACCTCGGAAAGTAGAGTTATAACTTTAGTCCCAGTTCTCATCATAAATACCTGATAGCGATCGTAACTCATAGTAGGGAACATATCCAATAACCCGCAGTGGAGCAGCGTGGTGGATTAAGGTCAAATCCTTCTCTTACATTGAGAAAGATGCCTGTGCCAAGTAGTGGGATTTTACAGGCTGAATGCGTAAAAAAATGGCCGTAGACAGCTATTGTGGACTAGCAAAAGTTTTCTAAATTCATATTTTGAGATTTAACTTACTTAGTTAAATTTTTATTTAATTTTTTTTAACTAGCAAATAAAAACATTTATTAAACATATTTACAATTCTCAACTTAAAGAACTAAATATTTACGGATAGTTATGGTACCAATCATGTCCGCGTGTAATTCTTTACTTAAACTACGTTATTGAGTATACATAAACTCATATAATATAAATACACTATTGCGCGCCTCCAAAGAGGTGGTGCTTTATTCTCACAAAAAAAAAGCGTTAAGCACTTACTCTTAAACCTCTATATTTTTATAATAATGCATTAATATCCTATAAAGTACACTTTTATACAGAATACATATCAAACTCTCAATTAAATATGTATAAATATATAGTAAAAAGAATCGATTAAATAAATATTATGTTGGGCGACAACTTTTTGGATCAACGGATGATAGCAAAATAAGGTGAGAACTACTTGACGAAAGAAAGGAAAAGGTTTTTTGACCCATTTTGATAATTTTTACCTTTCTACCATAATATATCAATTTTCGATGATAAAAGAATTAGTCTCCATTACATTATCTACAATTGAAATTCTCGAATTCCAACCACCGGAGCAGGCCGGGTTTCGAAATGGCTACTGCACCGTAGACCACATCCATACTGTTCGGCAGATTATTCAAAAGACAGAAGAATATAATCAGCCTGTCGAGACTTGGGCTGTCCTGGACTCTCTGAAGAGATGTCATATCGACTGGCGATATATCGAGGTACCGAGATGTATGTACGACGCGGCGACGATGACCGTTCATATCCAAGACCAGAGAACAAGACCCATTTACCTCCGGCGTGGTGTAAGACAGGGAGATGTAATATTACCGAAACTGTTTACCACTGCGCTGGAGGATGTCTTTAAGACCTTGGATTGGGAGAAAAGAGGCATAAACGTTAACGGTGAATACATCTCTCACCTTCATTTTGCTGACGATATCGTCATCTTTGCGGAGACGTTGGATGAGCTAGGCCAAAAGCTGGCCGGCCTAAACGAGTCCTCCCGACGAGTCGATCTCGGTATGAACTTGCACAAAACGAAAGTTATGTTTAACAACCGAGACCGGTATCGGTTGACGGTATCCTTCTTGAAGTTGTTCAGGATTATGTCTATCTTGGACACACCATTCAACTAGGCCGAAACAACTTCGAGAAGGAAGCTGATAGGAGGATTCGGTTGGGCTGGGTGGCATTTGGCATGCCTGGTTTCTCTCAAAGATAGAGTAAGAAATGAGACTATCCGTGAGAGAATGAAAGTAACCGACATAACCCACAGAATTAGCAAGTTGAAGTGGCAGTGGGCTGGTCATTTGTGTCGCAGACGTGACCTAGAGTGGAGACCGCGTCTTGGCAAATGCAGTGTAGGACGTCCTCCGGCCCACTGGACCGACGATCTACGTAAGATTGCCGGTGTAGGCTGGATAAGGATTGCGCAAAACCGGGATGTCTGGCGTGAGCTTGGGGAGCCTTATGTCCAGCAGTGGACGGCAATAGGCTGATATGAATGAATGAATGAACATTGTCTACTCAAATTATGCAAACTATCCAGGTCCCGTACATTATAAAGCGGTAAATGACCAAAATAGTTAAAAGGCAAGCAAAAAATTTTTCGATCGGAAGCACTCTCTAACGCTACACATTATGAGTCGTGTAATATTTGGTTCAAATTAATTGAAAATGTTCAGTGGTCGATGGAGGGTGGAGGTGGGCCATTTCATCGCAAATTTTGATAATGGGCAATAATTTGACTCGTTATAATTTTCAGTTTTCTTTTTAATAATCTTTGAGCTAGTAACTCAATTGTAAACTGTACGATAACTAAGTTATAAATTTAATTTTTATAAGTTGTAAAATCAATAATTAAATATCTAATAAATACAACGACGTGATAGCGCAACGGTCACAGCACTGGCTTGTGACTGTTGCGCTGGTGGTTGCGGGTTCTATCCCCGCACATAACAAACACTAGCTTCTGCGCGCGACTTCGTCGGCGTGGACACCGCTCCTATTGGTCTTACCGTGATGTTATATAGCCTATAGCCTTCCTCGATAAATGGGCTATCTAACACTGAAAGAATTTTTCAAATCGGACCAGTAGATCCTGAGATTAGCGCGTTCAAACAAACAAACAAACAAACAATCAAACAAACTCTTCAGCTTTATTATATTAGTATAGATTTGTATTGGTCTTACAGAATGATGTTTGCTGTGGTCTGGGTGTTTGTGTAGTCCTTCTGGGTCTCCTCACCGTGCCTCTGAGAGCACGTTAAGCCGTCGGTCCCGGTTGTTATCATGTACATTTGACATCGATCGTTACTCATAGTAGGGAATATATCCGCCAACCCGCATAGGAGCAGCGTGGTGGATTAAACTCTGATTCTTCTCCTAAATGGGGAAATAGGCCTATGCCCAGTAGTGGGATGTTACAGGCTGAATGTGAATGCATGTTATTTTGTTTAAATGCCACCGAAATTTGTGAAGTTTATTTAGATTTGTATTTTCAAACATCAAGAAAGTACTTTTTGCGTATTCAGATTAGATCTCGTGGAACGCCACCGTGCACCGCAGCAAAGAACTGTAACTAATCTCGTGACCGTGTGGGCTATTACTTGAAAGGTTTCTTAAGCATCTTACTTTTTAAATTAAGTAATTATTAAAATGTTTAAATATTAAAGAGAATAAATTAAAAGAAGACTCTTATTAAGTTCTCTTTGATACATCACTTGCAGTTTTAATAATTTGTTTTTTATTTAAAGTGCTATCTTTAACTAAGCGTCTAGGTTACGAAGTCTTGTTATCTTGTAAAATATGAATTTGCATAATTTAAAATAAAAATAAAGTACAGTTTCTTAGTTTTTAGAGTTAATTTATTTTCCGTTACATGATAAAAACTTTATGAAGCTTTTTTATATAGCAAAAAGATAAAAAACTTCACAGTTTCTTCACAAAGTTTTCAAAAAGGATCGATTAAATAAATATTATGTTGGACGTCAACTTTTTGGATGATAGCAAAATAACGCGAGAACCACTTGATGAAAGAAGCTTTTTTTAACAATGTTAGGAAAATGTTACCTTACAAGCCTATAGAATATGAAGGCTGAAAAAATCTTCAATTTTCTACAAGAAACATTCCACCAATCCATTATCACACATAATTTTGTTGTTTGACGGAAAAGGTTTCGTGACCTATTTTCGATAATTTTTACCTTTCTACCATAATATATCAATTTTTGATGATTATAGAATTAGTCTCCATTAATTACATTATCTACTGAAATTATGCAAACTATCCTGGTGCCGTGCATTAAAAAGTGATAAATGACAAAAAATTTTTAGCAAACAAATTTTTTTTCGATCGTAAGCACTCTCTAACGCCACGCGTTATGAGTCGTGTGATATTTGGTTCAAATTAATTGAATAATGTTCAGTGGTGGATGGAGGGTGGAGGTGGGCCATTTCATCACAAATTTTGATAATGTACAATAAATAATTTGACTCGTTATAATTTTCAGGATTTTTATTATTATCTTTGAGCTAGTAACTCAATTGTAAACTGCATAAAAACCAAGCTATCTATACTAATATTATAAAGAGGTAAAGTTTATAACTTTGTATATACGGGGTAATCTTCGCAAATACTGATCCGATCATGAAAATTCTTTCACTAACAGAAAGCTACACTATTCAGGAGTGACAAGATAAAAGGAAAAAGATAAAAATATATAAAGATTTTAAATCACCAGGATTTGAACCTGCGTCCTCTGACGTGCCGTGTCAACAATTCAATCTAATCAAGCATTATTATTTGCCTTAGAAATTAATTGGTGATTTTAAAACATTTATATTTATCTGATTTGCTGAAAATAGTGAGAGGCTACACTATTCAGGAGTGACATAGGCTATATTTTATTGTAATTGTACAAAAAAATTCAGTAAAAAAGAAAAATATTAAAATATATTATGAAAATGACAAAGAAACGAACGCCATCTATCGCTGTTAGATTTAACTATTTAATACTCTATTTTATTTACTGTCTATTTGAATCTATCGATGACGAAGTTTTTACGCTTTTTGATAGATGGCGTTGGAGCAACATATTATTTATTTAAGTGGTTTAAAATTTGTTCTTTAATAAATACACGATATTATTACGAGTGTATACGTCCAATACTTGCTATAAACAATGAACCTAATAGAACTTAGTAAATACTAAGAACTACACAACATAGGTAAGGCATCACAAAGAAAAAGATAATTAAC
This sequence comes from Melitaea athalia, assembly GCA_905220545.2. NCBI lineage: Eukaryota > Metazoa > Arthropoda > Insecta > Lepidoptera > Nymphalidae > Melitaea > Melitaea athalia. The sequence continues at coordinate 3,953,408 of HG992176.1, read as the reverse complement.
GCCCAACGAAGTGGGCACGGGTCGGCTAGTAAATTATATTTTTATAAGTTTTAAACTCAATTATTAATCTATCTATAATTATATATAAAAATCAATTGTTGTTCGTTAGTCTCGCTAAAACTCGAGAATGGCTGGACCGATTTGGCTTTCTGAATTTTGATCTTGAAATGTTTGTGAAAGTTTAGGGAATGAGGGTAATAATGGATTTCTTATAGGAAAATAATTGTTAAATGTTAGCTATACTAATTGGGTTTTTTTGAAGAAAATTGGTTGTCTGTAAAGTTGGTTTACGGACGATAGTTTAACGTGACATTGTCATAACCATTTCCTCGGACGCGTACCCAATCTAGTGGAAGAGAGATAGATGCGGCGCAAGCGTACAATGAGCGTGACGGGACAGTACCGAAAACACGTTGACAGTCCCGAGATTCCCGAATAAACCCGAGCTCGTGTGACGTCACAATGTTAATTTCTATTCACTTTAGCACACAGCTGATGCATTGATTTGACTTTTGGTTTATATATTAATTATAAAATTATATAATATTATATATAATATTTTTTTTTATTCAAAAACCCATTCATAAACACGTCAGAAACTATTACAAAAAATAAAAAAAGGTGTGTGTGTGATTCACACACGATAGAAGTGAAACTTCTTTGGAAAACGAATAAAAAAAAAACTAATTTAAAATTAGCGGCTTGCAGCGCGGCGCGCTCTTCCCTGTCGTTTTTGCGGTTGCATCCGGTTTGAAATCACAACGATTCTAAAGAAGTTTCACTTCAAAAAAATAAAGTTTATATCAGAGAAATATAATATATTGTACTAAAAAGGTTGATATTGAAGAATTTTAGAAATGTAACCGTAATAAGAGAGGAAAATATTTCTGTTAAATGGATTCTAGGAAAAGTATAGAGATTTTGAACGGAATTGACAGTGTTTCGTATTATGTATTTATATCGTAACCGTTAAATGCAAGAAAAGTTTATCTAAGCGTACCTACTGCTCGTCAAATTGAAATGAAATGAAAACATTTATTTCGCCATAAGGTGATACACAGACTTAACGAAAGTCAAAATAATATCATTTACAAAAAAAGAAAAAACTATTAATAATAAAAGAAAGTTAGGGTAGATAAATATCAAACAATAAAATAAAATAAAAATTTACACCTTAACATTAGGTATAATTATTACAAACTTAGGCAATGTACCCAGTGTTATAACTTTATAAGCAACCTTAACTTAGTTAAAACATTAAGTTACTTAAAATTTTCTAATGTACCTATCGGTAGATATTACCTTCCTATATTACCCTCGGCTTAATTAAATATTACAATAAATAACATATAATACAATAAATAATAATATCTCTAGTGTAGGTGTAAAAAAAAGCCGGAGGAAAAAACTCCGGTACCCTATTAAAAATTTAAAGTCACATACAAGATAAAAACCCGAAAGTAGACCATAAAATGATCAAGACAAACACGCTGCTCACAATATTTGTAACTGTATCTATTTATAGGGCGGATCATAGACATAGCCTGGTCGAGCTTTATTCAATTTCATGCCTTCTCATCGTTAAGGTATCCATTGATGTTTTAATAGGCTTTACTACATAAAGCTCGCTTGATAATTTGTTTAAACTTCAGTAAAGGCAGAGATTGAAGCGCAGCCGGAATCTTATTCTATACTAGCTGTGCCCGCGACTTCATCCGCGTGGAATTTAACAAAAAAGTTATTTAGTTTATTTAGTTTTTTATTCGTTTTTGCAAAAGATTTCCTAAACCTTTTACCACAGATACTGTTACAGGTAAGGATGCTTCTCCATTTTACAGACGTCGTTTACCTGAAAATGGTGGTTGGTATAAGAACGAAAATCCGATCACGAACTAACTCTATAGATGTCGACAATCGCTGTATTGTTCCATTTTCACCAGTACTGTCGCGCACATTTAAAGCACATATCAACGTTGAACTCTGTAGCAGTATTAACTTAATAAAGTACATTTGTAAATATGTCAATAAACGTTCAGACTTGGTATTTGGTGTACAAAATGCTAACGATGAAGTACCGTCATATCAAAATAGAAAATATATTACTTCCGAGGCAATCTGACGCATGTTATCATTTTCGATTCACAAACGTTATCCCGCAATAGGCATTATCCGGATGCATACATAAATGCTCATTTAGAGATATTTACAAATACGATCATCTTCTAAGCGCTGCTCTCTTGATTCTACTAATTCCAAGCTTCGCAAGATAGCGTGTTGCATACGTCCGTTTCGTAGACGGTGATCACTAGATTCCAAAGATTCTTGAGCCCTTAACAATGAATGACGCGTTCTATCTAACTGTAGTCGTTCATTCCTCCCGGAACTACTCTCATTCGACCTAGACATGGACATCCATAATCTACAATTTGTAAGACGAATTTGCCTATCCTGTTGAGTTTCCTTTTCAAGTCGCAATCTTTAGATTTTGGCCTTTTGCGTGTTTTTAGAACACGATATAATTTTACATTTTACATTTCACAAAGAAAAAGTTTACAAAGACTAATATTAATATAGCGTCTATCAAGGGCTACGCGAGTGTACCGACATTTCTCTTATTAACCGTTATTCCTGACACTGACCTAATATCCAAGATGGCTGGACTATAAAACGCGACACCAATTGGTACGACTCTCTAAATAAATACATCTAATTTTAATATCTATAATTTCCTCACTTATTGACTGATATGTGATACCGAAACACTCGAGTTAAAGGTACTCCGCGGTCATTCCTTTACACATCTAATTAACCGCATATAAATCTATTATAATGTTTTGTTGAAAATTATGCAAATTTTAGAAGAAAAAAAAATATTGCTGTGCTCAAAAGTAAAACAAGCAGTCGCCACGAGCACAGACACATCGATGTAACGTTACAAAACTCCCGGAATATACTGTATTATCTGAAAATATTCCGCGAATACGACGGAACTCACCCGTCCGTTGACGTGACGAGAGACGTGAGATCGAAGTCTCGATGGATGAATGATTAATACGTCAAATACTCGAGGTGTTCATATCGAGGTGAAAAGTTAAGGTGTTTATTTGTTTACTAGCTGACATAAATAACATGACATGATAATAATTACATATACCAAAATAAAATATAGCCTATCTTTCAAGTTGGATCAAACTGCACACGGTGTGCAAATTTGATTAAAATCGGTTAAGTGGTTTAGGAGTCCATTGAGGACAAACATTGTGACACGAGATTTATATATATTAAGATTAACAAAAAAAAAACTTTACAACACTTTGTATCTCGTCCGAAAGATAAGGTGGTGCTGTCTTTCAGAAACACTCAAAGCCATACCTTATGAGTTTCTTTCCTTATCGTGATGCATTTTCGTTTCATGGAGTCTCAAATCACAAAGTTTCACTTCAATAAAATTAAAGTTACGCTTGCTACAAGCTGTGCTTGTGGCTTCGCCTACATAAGCTTTTATTTCACAAAAACGTTCGTCGCGTCAAACGTTCTAATTTAGAGAGAATGTCAACTCGAACTCACAGCTAATACCGAGTTGGTATGTCGTATTACCAACATATTCTTAGTAAGTACAATCAAACATGATTTATACATATAGGTACAGACAGGAATTTCCGATTGAATTTATCGTATTACAAAAATATTAAATGAAAATTAATTGTAAAAATGTAGGTTAATCATTTTTTGGTATCTTTTGGTATAAGTTTTAACTGAGGTAGGGCACAGCAGAAAATTTCCTGATAAAAATATGGAGCAGCCCGACTGGGGTAGTATCACGACCTTACAGAAGACCACAGCTAAATAACACTGTTTTCAAGCAGTGTTGTCTTCCTGTTGGTGAGTAAGGTGACGGCAACGCGCTTGCGATGCTTCTGGTGTTGCAGGCGTCTGTAGGCTACGGTAATTGCTTACCATCAGGTGAGCCGTATGCTTGTTTGCCGACCTAGTACCATAAAAAAAAAATAAGTGAGCGTATTTTTTGAGAAAAAAAATTTAAGAATTAAGAAAATTATAGAACAAAAATGAATATGATAAACCAGTGAATTATTAATTATTATTTTATAACAAGCAAGCGTCTAGGAGATGATGGTATCTTCTATAATACTGTATATAATATAATCTATCTATAATCTATGTATTATATATATATATATATATATATAAATCAATTGCTGTTCGTTAGTCTCGCTAAAACTCAAGAATGGCTTGGCCAATTTGGCTAATTTTCATCTTGAAATGTTTGTGGAAGTTCAGGGAAAGTTTAAACGGTGAGAAACATAAATAATATGTAACGGAAAATACTAAAAACGACGATTTAATTTTCCAATACAAAATGTTCCTAGCGGGTAAATTTAATGTCTTTTGTCAAAAACGTTGTCAATTGGTTGTCAAATAATTATAGGTGCGTTCAGAAAGTGTTTTGTGTATATTTTTCACAAATATATATACGTAGGTGATACGAAGTTCACCGGGCCATCTAGTCTTTCATATAATATGATCAAAGCAAGCATTGGCATAATTCTGACCTACAAACGATTCTTACTAAGTAATGACAAAACCTACATGATTATGTAGAATATGTATTTTAATTTTATTTTATTTTACTAGAAATCCAATAGCGTTATGATACAATAGTATGAATATGGCCAAAATAAGATCAGACTGATATATGAATCAATTAATTATTGTCAAATACATAGCTAGTTAGTTTTAAGCTTTATGTTAAACAAGTAAATAGTTACGTTCAATCTTATCCGTTGTAATTAGAGGCGTGTGCATATAAAGGCGAATGTGTTCGTGTAGGTGTGTGCCTGAAAGGCGAATGTGTCCTCGTGCGCGTTTGGTGCTTGTTTTGAATATTTTTGTCATTACTTGGATAACTGCATCTTTTTGATTTCATTCTTTAGTGATACCTTCGTTCTTAAGTAGAAAAGCTCTCAGTTCGAATACTGGGTATTGTATGTATTGACAATACGGCAGAGGAATGAGCTAGGTGCGTAATTAGTTCTTACTCGAGACGTACGAAACAATGGTTTATTATGTCTTGAGTGCCTTGATGAAATTCGGAATTCAATCTGCAAGCTACTTTCTCAGTTATTAATTCATGTAATAAAACAATATCGCACTTCTGACGACGTTGGCATAGAGATTCAATTTGATAGTGTCTACGAAAATCAATATAGGAGAGACAAACAAATTCTGTGAGCTTTGAAATTCAGAAGCTCTATAATTTTTTTCTGGAGCGATTCAATCCTGTCGATGTGTACATTGAATAGAGGGGTCCATATACTACAAGCGTATTCCAGTATAGTTCGAACGAAGCAGGAATATAAAACTTTGATACAACCTATATTTTTAAAGAAGTTACAAACTCGTAATAATAATAATAATAAAACATCTTTATTGCAACTAAAACTAGCTTACATATCAAACCTTAATATTAAATACATTTAGTGCAATGGGCGGTCTTATCACTAAATAGCGATCTCTTCCAGACTACCCAAGTCTCCAAGTCACTCGTAGTATGAACCTAGTTGATTATATGCTTTAAGAGATTATTGTGTCAATATGATTTACAAAATTCATTTGATGGAGATATATAATTATACAATATAGCATTCTCTTTACGACTGAGAGTAATTTGATTACATTTTGCTGTTTTTACAGCGATACCTACGATTAGTTAAGTGGTATATGTGTAGATTATTTAGTAGTACAGTCATTTGGTGCTCAAAAAGGGGGTTACCTGGAAAGTTTTCCGGTAGTTTTGAAAATTGGTGACTTTATAGATTTCGACGTGCTCTTTTCAAATTTTCACTTTGCCACCTCGTATCTTTGCTGCTCGCGCCGCCATATTGGAAAAATGGCTCTCAAATACAGTTTTTTGAGAATAACTCCGTTCCAACTCATTTTACTATAAAACTAGTTTTACAATAAATTAAACTAGAGAAAATTTTCTACATTTTATGTCATAACCTTTTTTTTTAAGTAAAATCAATAGTTTCAGCGTACGAGAGTACGTTACATTTCATTGAGTCCAGTCGACAAGTGTTGAAAATATTTTTTTTTTAAATTTGAAAAAATTATGGTGTATTTTTAACACTATAAACATTTAATTCCCGTTGGAAACTTTACTTAAACTTAATTTTTCAACAAGTTAAACGATTGTTGACGAACAAAATTTTCTCGAAATTACGTCTCAATCGTAAATGAAAAAAAAATTGTTTAAACATTGTCGTAAATTTTTTTGCTTCGTAGAGCCTTTCTTATATACATAATCAACAAGATCACGCCATTAAATTTAAAAAAATATTCATACTTTGTTTATAATAATATTTGTACTTGAACAAAAACTGGTGATTTTTACAAAAAGTTTCTCTGGATTTCTCTGGAATTACAAAAATTATTATAAACAAACTATGAATATTTTTGTAACTTTAATGGCGCGATCTTGTTAATTATGTATGTAAAAAAGGCTCTACGAAGCGAAAAATTTTTACGACAATGTTTAAACATTTTTTTTCATTTACAATTGAGACGTAATTTCGAGAAAATTTTGTTTGTTAATAATCGTTTAACTTGTTGAAAAATTAAGTTTAAGTAAAATTTCCAACGGGAATTAAATATTTATAGTGTTTAGGCTACACCATAATATTTTCAAATTAAAAAAAAAATATTCAAAACTTGTCGACTGGACTTAACGAGATATAATTATGACACGTAAACGCGTGTTAGAGTGGACTTTGCAGCTCTCGTACGCTGAAACTATTGATTTTACAAAAAAAGGTCACTCCATAAATTGTAGGAAATTTTCTCTCGTTTAATCTATTATATAACTAGTTTTATCATAAAATGAGTTGGAACGGAGTTATTCTCAAAAAACTGTATTTGAGCGCCATTTTTCCAATATTGCGGCGCGAGCAGCAAAGATACGAGGTGGCAAAGTGAAAATTCGAAAAGAGCACGTCGAAATCTATAAAATCACCAATTTTCAAAACTACCGGAAAACTTTCCAGGTAAAACTACCAAATGACTGGACTATAGGTAATATTGTAAGTATATTGTGGCAATGTTATAAATTTTTAAATAAATTTTCTTTTCATCACTGAAAATTATAAATTTAGAGTAGGTAAGTGAAACATGAATAAATATCGTAAAGATACGCGTTGTTGAGTAATGTGCCTAGTATAGACCCCTGAGGAACTTCAGAAGTAACTATAAACTGCTTTATAACGTAGGAAACAAAGCTTTGTAAGTACCAAACCTTTATTAAAATGAAATGACTATTATAACCTTCTCATAACGGCATAAACCATATCGTTGTCTTTGTAATTGAATTTTAATATGTAACCTTTGATTCCTTCTGATTGAACCTTCTGGATGTTTGTGCAGTCCTTGTCGGTCTCTCCACCGTGCCTCGGAGAGCACGTTAAGCCGTCGGTTCCGGTTGTTATCATGTACACCTGATAGCGATCGTTACTCATAGTATGGGAATATATCCGCCAACCGGCATTGGAGCAGCGGGTATTATCCATCTCCTACATGGGGAATGAGGCCTATACCTAACAGTGGGATATGACAGGCTGAAGCATATGTAACGTTTACATAAATCTCGTATCAAACAATATTCCATAAAATGTCTTTACGCGAATATAATAACAAGGTAAAAAAATGATTATTAATCTCAACTTTATGTAGGTAGTGATCTGCTTACGCTTTTATAACGAACGATTTTCGCTAAATAATAAAAACAAATTTTAATGAAAATACTGTATTATTTATATACAAATAGTTTAAACAGTTTTCTGTTACAAAATAATATTCGCATAAACATTAAAAAAATCTTGTTTTTCTTTCTTGTTTGTCATTTTGTTTGTCTTGATTAGAGAAAATCTATACTAATATATAAAGCTGAAGAGTTTGTTTGTTTGTTTGTTTGAACGCGGTAATCTCTAGAACTACTGGGCCGATTTGGAAAATTCTTTCAGTGTTAGATAGCCCATTTATCGAGGAAGGCTATAGGCTATGTGTCATCACGCTAAGACCAATAGGAGTGGAGTCCACGCCGACGAAGTCGCGCGCAGAAGCTAGTGTCATATATTTTGGTTTGCTTAGCACCGGTGTTAGTTGTAAAATCCAAAGAGCAATTGAATTCCGTGATGGATTTGACTGCGCTGTCACACATACCACCCTTTTTGAGAAAAACATATTTTATTACATCTAGAGCATTACGAGCGTCTTTTACTGTATCACACACATAATCACATTGGTTAATTTCACTTACTTCTTCCTTGTCTTAGGGGTCGTTCAAGTATTACGTAACGCAAATTTTGAAGATTTTTGACCCCCCCCTCCCCCCATGTAACGTGCCGTAACGTTTTCCTGTACCCCCCCCCAGCCCATAAACGTTACGTAACACCCCAACTGATCATTTTTACCCAAATTTCACAACTTTGTTGCGAAAACTACCGAAAAGTCGCTTAAAAAATCGCGTTTGCGGTAAGTATATATATATACAAAAAGGGATATAAACGAAAAGGGTTGCCAATTTGAGAGATTTTAGTACACTAGTTTTTATTTTATTTAAATAAAAAACAACGTTACGTAACGCGTTGTTTGAGACCCCCCCTCCCCCACTATAACACATCGTAACGTTTCACAAGACCCCCCCTCCCCCCTAATTGCGTTACGTAATACTTGAACGGCCCCTTATTGTGCTCGTTGGTTAGGAACAGGTAATACTGATGCTAGTGAATTTTCCACAAACGGCTAAATTATCATCTAAGCTAACGAACTTTTTGTATTAAGTCTCTTGAAGATTGAATTCTTCTTGAACTTTTTGCCAGGACTTAAAAAGTTTTACGAGTGGAATGTCATCCTCTTCATCATCATATGAAACTTTAAACTCACTCTTCTTGGTGCAGTTTGCTATGGTTTTTACACTGACTTGATTTAAAGATTTGACAATCTTTCATATGGATTGTAATACGTCGCCAATTGTAGTTTTCGTTTTATTAATTTTCAGGTCTAAACTTGTCTAGACATCAATTATTGTGTTATTGTTTGAGGGTCGTTACTATGAAATTGGATAAAGCCAAGTTTCAATGCATGTGAAAAAAAAGTCGTGTATGGCGAAGCGCTCTAGACGTGTAACGCATGTTTATGTAATTGTTACCCGATGAGAAGAACAGAAAATATCAATTTTTTAATAAAACAAAACTAATCTATATATATATATATATATATATATATATATATATATATATAGATTAGTTTTAAAAGAGATTTCCACCCATATATTGACTCATCACGATATCTCTGGAACCATAAGGCGTAGACCGCGTAGAGACTTGAAATTTAGTAGGAATATTACTTTCGCCGAGTAGAGGTCAGCTAAGAACGGGTTTTATGAAATTCTACCCAAAAGAGGGGGTTGCGGGGGTTAATAACATATATGGCAAAACAACGTTTGCGGGGTCAGCTAGTAACATAATTATATGGCAAAACAACGTTTGTGGGGTCAGCTAGTACTAGTATAGAATACACGTAGGTAAATAGTACAATATCAAAACTATGTATACCTAATACCTATGTATATCAAAATTCTTGAGTTGAAGTGGTAAATTAAAGTTATGATTTTTCGTATTATGACTTTATGACATACCTATAAAAATTGAATGGTTTGGTTTATACATTGTCTTCTTAATAAATAAAAATGATTTGCTAAATGTGTTGGCATGACTACAACTGGCATGACAACGACTGGGCTGATTAGGTTATTTTTTTACAGGTCTCTACTACTTTGTAGAAGGTCCTTTAAGGAATAAAAAATTAATATAAATGACAAAAAAAAAAAACAAAAAAAAAAAAACAGAAAATGTAATAATACAATTATAATATATTAAAACGTAAACGTAAACGATAAAACTATAGGTATATTCAAGTTGATATTGTTTATTAACGTTAACGTCAAATTCAAAAGCATAACCTTCTCTGCAACAGAATTCCAATGTCCTTCCAACTGTTATAAATAGACCTCATCTAATAATGAGAATTTAAACAGTATTCACTTTTGTGTCACCAACTTTTATCTCGAGTTTAAACTTGTTTCTGAACAATTCCAATTTTTCTCACTGTCTAAGCAGTTCAAAAAATGAATTCAAAATAGCGAGCGCTCTAGTGTCGTGCGAGTTTTTGAAGTATTGTCCTTTTAAATGTACGGGATTTATAGCTTGCACAATGCTCGCACGATTTCAAACGTAATTTTCACAGTTCCTAGGAATCAGGAATGCAGCTGGAAGCTCAAAAGGACAATACTTTTTATACTGTTTAATGTACAGTTCAAAGTGAGGTATTTTTTATATTCCATGCCAATTTTATCGTTAAAGTCGATTTAAAGTTGTAGTGAGACTAAAGCACAGCGATTTAAAGTGATACGAAGTTCACCAGCTCAGCCAGTGTCCATATTTTAAATCATTATTATTATAGTTGGCGTTACCTTTTAATTATTTGAAAAACACGCTATATAGTAACTTATACAAACAGCGCCATCTATTCATTGTTAATTTCATAGTACAAATTATGTAGCAATAGTACTATTATAGACATTACCATCTGTGAAATTTCTCATTATATGCAGTTTTACACTCATCCGCGCCATCTAGTGAAAGTTATTGCACCTAATAGTTGTAAAACGCAGGTAGTGTTTCCAATCCTTCAATGGAATGGCTGGCGCCTTGCCTGCTGTTTCATTTTTGTCTTGAAGTTTAAGCAGAAGTAATGTGCATTGCCATCTATGTGATTTCTTTTTTGATAAAGTTTTACACAAAGGCCATATAGTGAGGGGATGACTCCGCAGACGCGGCCCTTAATTCCCCCCTTATAACTTTGGGGTATGAAAAATAGGTAGTTGTTGGCCGATTCTTAGACCTACCCGATATACACACAAAATTTCATAAAAATCGGTCCAGCCGTTTCGGAGGACTATTGTAACTAACATTGTGACACGAGAATTTTATAAACAAGAATATAATTAATTAGTTATAATTAAATAGTTGTAAAACGTATAATTTAATAGTTATAATTAAATAGTTGTAAAACTTAGCTGGAATTGAGATGGCGCAACTTGGCTAATGTTATATTTTTTTCCTAACGAGCCTCTATCTGAAGTTTAAGCACAAGTAATGTTTGTTGCCATCTGTTGAATTTCTCGTTTTATACATTTTAACACTAACGCCATCTATCGAAGGGTGGTAGGTAATGAAGGTAGGTAAAGAAGGGTGACGCATTTACCAGTTGCAAAATGCAGTTGGAATTCCGTTCAACGAGGTGGCGCCATTTGGCTACTATTATATTCTTCCCTAACAAGCCATCTATCTGAAGTTTAAGCACAAGTAATTTTTGTTGCCATCTGTCGGCAGTTTTACACAATTTAACACTAACGCCATCTATTGAAGGGTGACGCATTTACCAGTTGCAAAATGCAGTTGGAATTCCGTTCAACGAGGTGGCGCCATTTGGCTACTATTACATTCTTCCCTAACAAGCCATCTATCTGAAGTTTAAGCACAAGTAAGTATTGTTTGTTACCATCTGTCGACAGTTTTACATAATTTAACACTAACGCCATCTAATGAAGGGTGGCGCATTTAACAGTTGTAAAATGCAGTTGGAATTTCTTCAACGAGGTGGTGCCGTTTGGCTACTGTTAATTTTTTTTATAACGAGCCATCTATCTGAAGTTCGTAAATATGAAATTTAAGTAAACAATGGTTTTTAGTAAACACAGAGTTTTACCATTGTAAATAATTTATTTATTTTGATACAAAAACCACTGTAAAGTGAAATTAACAAACCTATCTCAATAATTTAGAAGTACAGTATTATTTTTCACAACATACTGCTACTGGGCTTGTCTTTCTTTTTTTTTTAGTTTTTCAAACTGACTGTTTTTTTGTTAATAAGATAAAAATTTAGAAAATTGTCTGTGATCGTTTTACACAATTACACAGTTACAAGAGTACTTAATGTAAATTAAGCGATACAGTTCAAAAATAACACTTTAAACATTTTAGATTGTTATCTATATTATAATCTATTTATAGTAAATAATTCCGCTAAATCCCATGGACGTAATGTATATTACGTCCATGGCTAAATCCAAGCACAGTAAAGTGTGGTAAAGCACGTGAGGTATTTATTACATTAGTTTGCTGCAAATTCCTGTTAACATACTTAAGTAACTGAAAATAATTCTTGTTAAAAATAATTGTTTTTGGCAGCAAAATTTTTGCTGTCTTTAAGGGTGAAAACGGTTTATCTCGATTTCTGGCTAAACTACAAGTCCTATGGAAAAAAGTTCAATGGCAAAGTTGTAGGTAGTAAAAAGATCTGCCACTTTGGTATTTACACTTTTTTGACGTAACCTCAATGTAAAAAATTTTAAAACCAAGTTTTTCTATTTTTTTTTTTATCATTTAGTTACAATTTTTTTTTTGTTTTTAACGAAATTTGGTCAAAACTTACCTTTTTATGTCACAAAGGCACTTTAAGTGTTTTGATTTAAAATATCTATTTTTTCACCTTATTTTGACCTCAATATCGAAAAAGCACCCTCATTTTCAATCGAAAATTCTCACGTCAAACTATCAGTTTTTTTTTAAAAGTCGGTCGGATTTTTGTTCGTTGAAATATCTAGTTTCTGATGATGTAAAAAAAATATACATTACTATGATAAATCTTTTCAAAAATGCAAAGAATTGCTCAGAAAATGAAAAGAATATTTAATAACACAAGTACAATGTTATGAGAAAGTTGTAGAATCTTCTTTAAATTATATACATACGTAGATGCTTATTTATTGCTATTTTAAGATAACTTAGTACCTGGGTGACCGAGCTTAGCTTGGTATTTGTAGTAAATCGTGTTTTTTGGAAACAATATTAAAATACGAATTACATATTGATAAAATATGAATAATAAAAAAATAAAAAAAAAATCGATTTTACCTACATAATAATAAAAAATATGAACTGGTTATTTAAATAAAAAAATCACGAGTGAAATGAGAAAAAAAAGAACAAAATCGATCTGGAGACTGAGATTTGAACCGTGATTTCCTCGGTCAATCCTGACCGTCTGATTTCCCACCTGAGCTATTGGCATTTTTTTCAATGTTCAAAACAGAGATAAAACAACATTTACTAAAAATGAATCCTAGCTAGATCGATTCTTTGCCTCCGGAATCCCCTGCATACTAAATTTCATGAAAATCGTTGGAGCCGATTCCGAGATTCAAATTCTATAATTATATATATACAAGAATTGCTCGTTTAATAATAGAGAAAGGTATACCTGAGTTACCTGCGGAAAATTAATAATATTTATTGCCAAGAACATAACTGACGAACATAATGACGCCACGTTGGCGCAGCGGCCACAGCAATGGATTGCGATTGGCTATTGCGCGAGCGGTTGCGGGTTCGATTCCCGCATACGACAGCATTTGTATTGGTCATACAGATCTTTGCCGTAGACTGGGTGTCTGTGCAGTCCTTGTGGGTCTCTCCACCGTGCCTCGAAGAGCACGTTAGGCCGTCGGTCCCGGTTGTTATCATGTACACCTGATAGCGATCGTTACTCATAGTAGGGAATATATCCGCCAACCCGCACTGGAGCAGCGTGGTGAATTAAGCTCCGATCCTTCTCCTACATAGGGGAAGAGGCCTATGCCCAACAGTGGAATATTACAGGCTGTAATAACAACACTAATGCACTTATAGCGTGGTGTGATTTGTTCAACGCTGGTGTCAGCTTAGGTGGACGACATCCCCCATATCGTCCCTGGTCCGAACGGTTTTAGACCTATCGGGTTTTTCTCGATGGTCTATCCTGAAGAATTCTCTGATAGCCTTTAATTGTCGGTCCATTGATGTGCATGGTTCAGAAGCAAAGAAAGACGTGTCAGATGCCATTATTGGGGGAGAATTGCTATTGAAAACAACACACAGTACAATCGGTATTGTAACGCAGTCGGTTACTGTCATTCCGGTATATATGTCAATATTCATATAGGCCGTAATGGTAGTAATCGCCTTCATTACAAATTATCTTCATTACAACAGGAAAATGATGACCATGTTATCTAATACGAGTATAGGAACCGGGCGAATGATTATAATGACACTTTATCATAGAATTTTTTTTTTAAATTTTAATAGTATGTATGAGATTGCAATCTGTTGTCACTTATCAATAGTTTTCCACTTGTGAACATCCCTCAAGGATGTTTTATACTGTTATTAATATATAAATCACTATAAATAAGATAGTAAAGTACTGTTTGTGGTTATTTTATATTTGTTATTAGTACCTATTACGTTTCATTTATGATTAAAATTTTAAAGTTGTAACACAAAATACGCAACGCAAAAATTTAATTTAGTTTAAGTATGACATAAATATGTCAAATGATGGTTTATGTTGGATTGTGGTTATTTTTGTTGGAATAATCCATATTTTAAGAAAAACTATTTACGTTTTAGAAGTTTATAAATTTATTACTGCAAATGTATTTATTATTGTCGATGGCTTTAGCCGTTTGTTCATCCCTCCTGTCGTATGTATATTTGTATTTTTATATATTATATTTACATGAATGTGTATTTATAAACAGTATTTGAGTACATATATTTATATGTATATGTAGATATATTTTTGCCATGTCCTTTCATGCTTGAGGTTGTCTGAAAGAGATCACTGATGTTAATATTTTCTTTTTCGATGTAAGAATTTGCTGTCTTAGTGTACAATTTAAAGTGTATTTGTACTGTACTTTATTGTGTAATCTTGCTGTTCATTGTATTGTAGTATTAACTTTCCTATACCCGCGAGTGGGTTTGACATGCCGACGACATACTAATCATTTCTATGGATATATTGAAAGACTGTCAGTTGATAATAAATGATTTTTTTTATAATACTCTATTTTCTCTATCATAACACATTCCTATTTATAGTTTAACTTCATTGAATGATGATATAATATAACTAAATAATCTAGTTTCTTGTAAAACGACTTTAATACTTTCGGCCCCACAGATCGTGTGCGTGTAACGTGTATACACGTTCCATTTATTCACGCGGCTGTAGGAAGGTTAATATGCACTTGTAATTATTTCCTTTGTATGGAATTTTGAAAATACATAATTACGAGTATATATGTTGGCAATTTGTTTCGCACCCAATCACCCTTTGACGTAATAGATTAATATGTGGCGCTTCGCTTCAGCCTGTAACATCCCACTGTTGGGCAAGGCCTCTTTCCCCATGTAGGAGAAGGATCGGAGCTTAATCCACCACGCTGCTCCAATGCGGGTTGGCGCATATATTGTCCTACTATGAGTAACGATCGCTGTCAGGTGTACCTACATGATAACAACCGGGACCGACGGATTAACGTGCTCTCCGAGGCACAGTGGGGTGACCCACAAGGACAGCACAAACACCCAGACCACGGCAAATATCTGTATGGCCAATACAAATGTTGTCATGTGCGGGGATCGAACCCGCAACCGCCAGCACAACAGCCATAGGTATACAAACCAGTGCTGTGACCGCTGCACCAACGCGGCGTCATTAATATGTGAACATAAATTAATTTGTGACTCAACAAAATCAACAAATGTTTAACTAATAGGTAAAAGACGACTACATCTATATATATAAAAGAGATTTCCACCCATTGACTCATCACGATATCTCTGGAACCGTAAGGCGTAGAGACTTGAAATTTGGTAGGAATATTCCTTTCGCCGAGTAGAGGTCAGCTAAGAACGGATTTTACGAAATTCCACCCACAAGAGGAGGTTGCGGGGGTTAATAACATATATGGCAAAACAACGTTTGCGGGGTCAGCTAGTGTTTTAATATAGGAATCGAGTTCATGACTAAAATGACACTTTGTTGTAGAAAATTTGTTACCGACAGTAGGTAGGTATTCATTGAATATCATGAAGTTATAACTAGGTGTTGTTATATAATGCATAGTGTTTAGTTCTGTGTATAATATGTAATGGAAATAAAATCATACCAATATTATATTTAACTTAATTTTTGAACATAAAAAAACGCTATTATAAATTTGTGAAACCAAAAAAGAACTTGAGTTCATATTAGGAAGAAAAGAAACGATAACAAATGTTTATTACATGGCAAATTAACTTCAATATAGTATTGTACATAATCTATATTTTTTTATCTGCGTAATTACAAAAATATATGTTAATAAAGTGTATTCTGATTATGTAAGATCAATAAGAATCAGAATATCTGAAAATCAAGATTCAAGTGTTGTAGATAATGAAATGCCTTCATTAATGTTCTTCCTTTCCTATACATATAGTAGAGTACAAGTAGTGTATTCGTAGAGTAGATACAATAACAGCCTTCCTTACAAATTTGGCATCCATCAAGATAACCTGTTAATAAGCTTAAGATTAGTTAGTAAATAAAAACTATATAATACTATGTTATTGCTTGAAGAATTGCTTAACACACAATTAAATTTTTTCCTCTTTAATTGAAAGGAGTGTATTAAAAAAGTGTATGTTGTATTTACTGTATTTATATCATTGATGGTTATATTAATTTTTATGTTCGTCACTTATCCGCATATCTATGTGGCCTTTCTAGCCAAAATAATTGGACATTTCAGAAATAAATTTCTTCGTCTCACACAGCTTCCACTGGTGATATGAGGGCTGGAGCATTTGCAGTCGTGAAATAGATTATTTATCTAAGTCTATGTCGCGACTAAATACTCTAGCATTCTTAGCACCATCTTCCGCAGACAGGATTTATACAACAATTGTGAGTAAATATCTACTTTTGAGTTTAACGTTGTAAAAGTATAAAATATTGTAAAATTTCGACAAACGTAATATTATTTTAAATGAGATATTTGTGTATGTTATATAATTATTCTGTGTTACATATTATAAACGCGAGGGTTTGATAATATGAACAAATATAAGTTTGTTACTTTTAACGGAAACACTGACTAACTTTTACTAAATATTTAAATATGTAGGTACATAGACATACATAGAGGAATGAGCTGCGTCTATCAACAACTTAAACGAGTTGTTTATATAAGTGAGATCGGGACTTTATAATTATTTACACCAATTTACTGTTATCAATACATCATATAATTAAAATGTAAATGTAATATGTTTGTGCACGCTTATCTCAGAAACGGATTTAATCCGAATAAGATGCATTGTCATTTGTCACTATTATATGTTGATAAGTTTAACTTCATATTTAGTGTTTATTTCATGTCAATCGGTTCATAAATGAAAAAGTTACGCCAGTTTAAAGAATCACGTTGAACATGTATATACCCAAACGACGATTTTCATAATCCAAAATAAACCAAAAGAAAAATATTCTAAGAAAATGCTGTCCAAAATCTTATTCCACGCAGATGAAGCCGTGGGTACAGCTATTTCGAAATATTTGTAATAAATGCAAGGGCGCACTATAAATTGCCGATCTCTGTTGAGGAAGGTTCAACGACGTATGGTCGGAACTTACTGTGAGTGGCGGGAGTGGGGCCACCTTACCTCTTTCCACACATTTTTTATCTTCCGTTAAATATTTAAATAATTATGTAGTAAGGCATATGGGATAGAGCTGCTCTGTCAACAACTTATACAAGTTGTTAATAGAAATGAGACTTCATAATTCTTTACTTTTTAATTTTTAGTCCTGTAATTCAGTCGTAGGTACATCATTTTGTTTTATCTTTAAGCATTTAAGTAGCGCACGCGAAGGAAAGAAATATTTTAAACGACTTTTTACACCTTGATGAACATAACCCGTTTTTTTGCACATGTCTAAGTTTTTAAGAAATAAAATATAGCCTATGTTAGTTCCTAATAATGTAGCTTTCTATTAGTAAAAAAATGATTAAAATTGGTCTAGTAGGTACTTTTGGAGCCTATTCAATACAAACAAACAAAAAATCTTTCCTCTTTACAATATTAGTGTAGATAAATACAAACTATTCAGTAACTCAATGATTATTACCTTTGATCACTGACGTTAAAAAAATATGGCTATCACTAAAATAACATAAAACGGGTCCTAACTAATTACTCGACATCACGAGCCAAACAAATAATATATTTGTACTATTTTTATTTATGTATTCCCTGCATAGTATGAGTAGAATCTAGTCACACGACCCATCGTCTTAATAAGAGATTCTTAAACTATTTTGGACAAGAGCTATGAGTTATGGTATATGGGGGTCTGTGATGATTGAAGAAAAGAAACGAAATTTAAATAAAATGTTTCATTACATGTTAAAATAACTTATAACCTATGTAGCATATTGTACAATTTTTTTGTTTATTATCTGCGTAATAAAAAAATCTTTGTTGTATAAACCTGTTATGAAGTGTATTCTGATTATATTTAACAACAGGTTTCGAAAGCAAAAATCTTCGCTGTTAGATCAAACTCGTCACATGGTTGAAAACAAAAAGAGGTCTGCAATCTGATATAATCCAGGCTGTAGAGGCAGCCTCACAGATATGTATGTCATTATTCATATTATTTGTGAGAATGTTGTGTTTGTGATCTGCAGGGTAGCCCCCGGTGAGGATCCCTTGCGTCCGGTCCCGCGGAATAGGAGGACTTCAGTCTTGTCAATTCTGACACGAAGCCCTCTAAACTCTTTATGCGGCTGATCACGAGGTCGAGTCCGACCTCGGCCAGCCGCGCCGCCTCCTTGAAGTCACGTCCCTGGGAGTACACGAGGGTGTCATCCGCGTAGCAGATGACACCCATCTCGCGGAGGAGACGGCGTCGCAGGACCCAGTCGTACCCGATGTCCTACAGGATCGGTCCCAGAACCGATCCCTGCGGGACACCGCAGCCGACTTGCCGCCATTCCACGGACCCCGACCGGTTGTCGTAGCCTACCCTCCGATCGGAGAGGTACGCCTCCAAGAGCCTCCTTAGATACGGGGGCACTCCAAAGTATTTCAGTGCCTCCCGTATCACTGCGTGCGGGAGACTATTGAAGGCGTTCGCGATGTCCAGGGACACCGCGACAACCACCTCCCTCCTGTGTTCCGCCTCACCCGTCACTGCCCTTAGGCGTTTGAGGGCATCGATAGTCGACCGGCGTGCTCGGAACCCGAATTGGGACTGAGAGTCCGGGTCCCGAGTTCCCATCTAGGTGCTGAACGAGCCGGGAGGCTACCACACTCTCCAAGGCCTTCCCAGCTTCGCTCAAAAGCACCACCGGTCGCACCGCCGAAGCCGAGTCCGGGGTCCGCCCTGCCTTGGGAAGTAAGCAGAGCCGGCCCTCCTTCCAGGCCCCCGGAAACTGGCCAGACCGCAGGCAGCGGTCAAACAGCTCCCGAGGTGCCTGAGAGTGATCGCGAGTACCCTCTCGTGCACCCCGTCTGGACCCGGCGCCCTCTTCTTATTCTGAAGGCGGAACAGAGCCGCCTCCATTTCAGTCTCTGTGACGGGTGGCGGAACACCCTCCTCCTCATTCGGCGTCTGCCGAGCAATCTTGGGGGGCATGAAGCCCTCGGGTTCGTCGGGGTAGAGTTCCTCAATCCTCTCTCTCAAATCCACCCCAGTTGGTCCGGCTGAAGCGTTTCGCTGATGGGGGCCGACTGAGCGCGGAGCCTGTTCCGCGCCCAAATATACGGTCGACCCCAGGGGTCTATCTCCAGACCCCCAACTAACTCCAGCCAGGCCTCCTCCTTGGCTCGGTATATGGCCTCCCGCAGGATCTTCGTTTTCTCCACGTAGATCCTGCGCAGCCTGTCGTCCCTGTCCACGTCCTGGGGGTGTCTCCGCCTGCTCCGGGTATATTGTCTCCTGGCCCCGTTGCAGGCGGCCCGAAGACTGGCTATCTCAGCCGACCACCAGTAAAGCGCCCGCCGCGGGGATGAACGCTTCGCGGGCGGCATGGCCGCTCTGCAGACAGCAGTGAATGCGTTGCAGAGCCGGCTAGCCACCTCATCGACCCCAAACTCCGACAGCGGCAGAAGACTCCAGCGGCCAACAATTGCGGCCTCCTCTGCCAGTTCCCGGTCGAGCTTGGAGAGTGCCCAATGCGGAAACCGGGTATGCCCCCTGGACGACGTTGTCGACGACGACGACGCCGGACGGACTTATGTATTGATGGTCCGAGAGAGTCTCCACCTCCGTTTCCACCCTCCACCCTTCCACTCTGCGTGCGATGGCCGGCGTGGCGAACGTGACGTCCACCACGGAACCTCCCGACCAACGCACGCACGTCTGGACTGCCCCCTTCCTGCTGTGCCCTACCTCAGTCAGACTTTTAAGCTATTTCAGACAAACTAACAATAAATTCCTACGAGTATACCTACTATGTTATTTATTTCTTGAAGAATTGTTTCATAGACAGTTTAAATTTTACTCTTTAATTTTAAGGAGTGTATTAAATAAGATTGTATGTTGTATTTACTGTATTTATACTGATTTTTATGTTCGTCTTTTATCCGCATATATTTGTGGCCTTTTTAGCCAAAATAATTGGACTTTTCAGAATGAAATTTCTTCGTGTGACACAGCTTCCACTGGTGGTAGGAGGGCTGGAGCATTTGTAGTCGTGAAATAGATTATCTAAGTCTATGTCTCGCCTAAATGCTCCAGCTGTCTTAGCACCATTTTCCGCAGACAGGATTTATAAAACAATAAATTGTCAGTAAATATTTACTTTTAAGTTTTAAAATGTAAATATATAAAATATTGTAAAATTTCGACAAATGTAATATTATTTTAAAAGAGATAGTTGTGTTATATATCTTTTATGTTAGATATTATAAACGCGAGAGTTATCTATACTAATATTATAAAGAGGTAAAGTTTATAACTTTGTTTGTATATACGGGGTAATCTTCGCAAATACTGATCCGATCATGAAAATTCTTTCGCTAACAGAAAGCTACACTATTCAGGAGTGAGAAGATAAAAGGAAAAAGATAAAAATTATCAAAATTTTCGACCCAGCAGGATTTGAACCTGCGCCCTCTGACGTGCCGTGTCAACAATTCAATCTAATCAAGCATTATTATTTGCCTTAGAAATTAATTGGTGATTTTAAAACATTTATATTTATCTGATTTGCTGAAAATAGTGAGAGTGTATTGGAACATATCAAATTTCACCGTACCCTTCTTATGTGAAATGGATTATAACGCCCAACGAAGTGGGCACGGGTCAGCTAGTTAGTAAATATGGACGAATATAAGTTTGTTACTTTTCACGTTAACACTTTATTACACATCACATAGTAACTAGAGATTGCAAACCGGGCCCGGCCGGGCCCGCCCGGGCCCGCCCGGGCCCGGTGCCCTTTTAGACACCCACCGGGCCCGGCCATTCTTACCAAGCCCGGTCACCGGACCCGGTACGTAAGCCGCGACTATACAAGTTTGGTTGTTTACAGTTACAGTACACCTATCATATAAGATTTCGCTATTTAGTCAATTAGTGATAGTAACACTCACTAGTCTAAACTCTTATTAGCCAAATTTAAGAAAAAACATACTTTACTTTTAGCAAACAAGAATTTGTTTTGTTTATAACAATTAACAAAGCTACCAAAGCTTATCTATCTATCTAATCTAAGTCTTTATGACACGTTTAGTACCTTAAGCTACGTTATTAGTTTATTATTAACCGACGTCCAAAAAGGAGGAGGTTCTCAATTTGATTGAATTTTTTTTAATGTACCTATGTTAGATTCAGAACTTTTTACTTGGTGGACCGATTTCGATGAACTTTATTGTAACTGAAAGGTGTTGCGTGTCATGTGGTCCCATTTAAATTTAATTAAAATCTGACAAGTACTTAGAGTTATCTAATAATGCGTATTTACTTGACTACTTTTTCGTCGACCGTATATCGTATCGTTATATCGTATCTCGTATTAAACCGCATAACTTTTCACTGGGTTTATCTATTTTCATGATTTTTACTTTAATCGAAGGCCAATACTTGTCATGTAGCCTTGTTTAAATTTGATCGAGATTACTACTTTTTGAGTAATCTTTGTTAGCGCGTATTTATTTGACTATTTTTTCGTCTTATTACGTTGTATTACTTGTCGATGTAATTGAAGTCGGTTTATTTTTTGTTTGCGAGCACACACAATTAATTACCTAAATACTATGTTTTCAAATAGACACTTTAAGGAGTAAAGAGAAAAACCTGCGTATTTAAACTTATTAAAATGAATAATTACTAATACTAATGTTACTTTTCCGTCCATAAGTAGAAGTAATAAATTCTGTATTAAGTGCGATTTTGAGACTTGAGTGAGGCTGATAATTGAGATAATTGTTCATAAGCCAGTTTGAAATAAATATTAACCTTGAATCATTGTGTTTTTTCATTAATGTAGAGAAAATTTTCATAAAATACTTAGGTTTCATCGCTAACAAATAACCCCGGGTTGGCGACGAATGCAACCGGGCCTGGCCGCGTTGAAAAACATACCGGGTTGCAATCTCTAATAGTAACATCATATTTTACTAAATATTTAATTAGGTACATACATATAGGAGACAGCTGCTTCTGTCAACAACTTATACAAATGGTTAATATAAGTGAGATCGGGACTTTATAACTATTTACACCAATTTACTGTTATCAATACATAATATAATTAAAATGTAAATGTAATAATATGTTTGTGCATGCTTATCTCAGAAACGGCTTTAATCCGATTTAGATGCGCTTTTCACTACTATATTTTGATAAGCTTCACTTATTTAGTGTTTGTTTCATGTCAATCGGTTAATAAATAAAATTAAGTCTCATTTATATTTATACAAGGCTTTAGTTTCCGTTCCAGCGCTATCTAGTTAGTTTTCAATGTAATAGTATCGATATTAATGTAACAACCCCTGCAGTTTCTATAGTACACGCTAGGTGGCTCTGTTGTTCGACAAAAACGTTGCTTGATCGACAAAAACTTTGCACATCTTCGTGATGTTTCATCCGTAAAAATTGTACCCTCATGCGCCTAAAGAAGTTTCACTTCAAAAAATTACGCCAATTGAAATAATCACGTTGAACATGTATATACCCAAATGACGGTTTTTATAATCCAAAATAAACCAAAAGATATACCTATCTAAAAAAAAATGCTGTCCAAAGTCACTATTCCACGCGGACGAAGCGGTGGGTAGGTACCTACAGCTATTTAGAAATATTTGTAATAAATGCAAGGGCGAACTGTAAATTGCCGATCTCTGTTGAGGAAGGTTCAACGACGTATGGTCGGAACTTACTGTGTGGCGGGAGTGGGGCCACCTTACTTACCTCTTTCCCCTCATTTTTTATCTTCTATTAAATACTTAAATATGTAGTACGGCATATGGGAAAGAGCTGCTTCTGTCAAAAACTTATACAAGTTGTTAATAGAAATGAGATCGAGACTTAATAATTATTTACATTCATTTACTGTTATTATAAATATTTCTAATAAATACAAACTATTACCTATGATCACTGACGTTAAAAAACATGGTTATCACTAAAATAACGTAAAACGGGTCCTTACTCGACATTACGAGCCAAACAAATAATATATTTTTCTCAAACTATTTTGGACAAGAACTATGAGTTATGGTAGGTATATGGGGGTCTGTGATGATTGAAGAAAATAAACGAAATTTAAATAAAATGTTTCATTACATGTTAAAATACCGATCCGACCGATGTCCTGGAGTGAAGACTGACTGATGACAACAGAATTTTAAGTTATTTCATACAAAGTAAGAATAAATTCCTATACTATGTTTATGTTGCTTGAAGAATCGTTTCATACAACAGATGGTATGTTGTATTTACTGTATTTATACTAATTTTTATGTTCGCCACTTATCCGCATATCGTTGTGCCCTTTCCAGCCAATATATTTGGACATTTCAGAAAAAAAATTCTTCATATCACACAGCTTCCACTGGTGATGGGAGGGCTGGAGCATTTGTAGTCGTGAAATAGATTATCTAAGTATATTTGGCGTCTACCTAAATGTTTCAGCATTCTTAGCACCATTTTCGGCAGACAGGATTTATATATCAATTGTAAGTAAATATTTACTTTTAAGTTTAACGTTGCAAAAGTTTGCAAAACTAATATAAATTTATCTCTATACTAGCTGACCCGGCGAGCTTTGTACCGCCTAACAGTCGATTCAAATTTTTTATTAATTTTTTTAATGCTTATCCTTCCCGGAACCCCTCCTCTAACACTTAAACTTTATGGTATGGTATTAAAGTTCAAATTGACTTTTAAGTGTTATTACGAATATTTTGTATGGGAATATAGAAAAGTGTTGTCTTTAGACTTTTTCAGGGAATTTTTTAAATTTTTCTATCCGTAACAATCATCCTCGTACTTCAAGGAATATTATAAAGAAAGAATTAGCGAAATCGGTTCGAAAGCATATTATATTATTTATTATTTTTTTACTATCTGCGTAGAAAAAAAAATCTTTGTTGTATAAAGCTGTTAAGAAGTGTATTCTGATTATTTAACAACATTCAACAGGTTTCAAAAGCAAAAATCTTCACTGTTAGATCAAGCTCGTTACATGCTTAAACCAAAAAGACGCCCGCAACCTGATGTAATCCAGGCGGTCATAATCTTTTTTACATGTATATGTCATTGTTCATACATGTGAGAATGCTTATAACCGCCTGCCTTACAATTCTTCAAACGAAAGTAACCGACTTCGTACACAAAATTAACAAGTTGAAGTGGCAGAAGATGACAACAGAATTTTAAGTTATTTCATACAAAGTAAGAATAAATTCCTATATATGTTTATGTTGCTTGAAGAATCGTTTCATACAACAGATGGTATGTTGTATTTACTGTATTTATACTAATTTTTATGTTCGCCACTTATCCGCATATCGTAGTGCCCTTTCTAGCCAAAATTACTGAAAATTTCAGAAAGAATTTTCTTCGTGTCACACAGCTTCCACTGGTGATAGGAGGGCTGGAGCATTTGTACTTTGTAGTCGAGAAATAGATTATTATCTAAGTATATTTATCCACTACCTAAATGCTCTAGCATTATGCAGCACAAGGTGAGATTTTGTGAATATAGACTAATATAAGTTTGTTACTTTTCACGTAAACAGTGATTATCTTTTACTAAATATTTAATTGGGTACATACATATAGGAGAGCTGCTTCTGTGAACAACGTATACGAGTTGTTACTAGAAATGAGATCGGGACTTTATAACTAGTACCTGGGTGACCGAGCCTAGCTCGGTTCTTTCATTTTATTTTTTGTTTTTTTTTTCTCGGTATTTTTATATTTTAATTTTATTTAAATAATAAATCACGAGTGAAATTAAAAAAAAAAGAAAAAAAATTTATCTGGAGACTGAGATTCGAACCCGGGTCAACACGATTAGACACCCGCCGATTTCCTAATTACGCCATTAAAGCTATGTTGACGCGTAGTGAAATTAAGCTTCGTATTCTAATGATATTTTTTCATTGCTTAAAAACAGGGATAAAACGAAATTTTTTTTAAATGAATCCTAGCTAGATCAATTTTTCGCCTCCGAAATCCCCTGCATACTAAATTTCACGAAAATCGTTGGAGCCGATTCCGAGATTCAGAAAATATATATATATATATCAGCTTTTGAAAAAAGTCGGTGGGATTTTAGTTCGTTAAAATCTCTTTTTTTTGATGGTGTAAAAAATATACATTACTATGGTAAATGTTCTCAAAAAATGCAAAAAAATAACAGGTAGGATGAACCAGACTCTCCTAGCCCCTTCCCCTCTTCTCTATGAAATTCTCAAAATATTGAAGATGTCTTATTAAATATTCTTTTCATTTTCTAAACATTTATTTTTAGCTGCTGATAAGGTGATATTTTGACGTAAGAAAGTTCGATTGAAAATAAGGGTGCTTTTTCGATATAGAGGTCAAAATAAGGTGAAAAAAATATATTTTAAATCAAAAAAATTACAGTGCGTTTGGGACATAAAAAGGTAAGTAAGTTTATATTAAATTACGTAAAGATTTTTTTTTCTTGCAAACGAACAATACAAAACCAAATAGGTACTTAGTTTTTTGAATTTTTCACATGAATTTTGAGGTTAAGCGAAAAAAGTGTAGATACAAAAGTTGTAGATCTTTTTATTACCTACAACTTTGCCATTTGACTTTTTTCCACAGGACTTGTAGTTTACCCGCAATCGGGATAAACCGTTTTTTACCCTTAAACCTACTTCCCTACCACTTCCCGACCTCAGATCGATTCAGCCTGTAATATCCCACTGTTGGGCATAGGCCTCTTCCCCATGTAGGAGAAGGATCGGAGCTTAATCCACCACGCTGCTCCAATGCGGGTTGGCGGATATATACAAGGTGTGGATGACAATAGAACGATAATTGAAAACACCGTTAGTACTAGTATAAAGAAGTATTTCAAAACCATCAGATAAGTCCTAACATCAAAATCAAAAAAAAAGATTTTTTCATACAAACTAATTCAATATAATTTAATAAAATTTTATAACATCATTTTTGTAACTACAGGATCACTGACCTGTTACACGCGCGATGACGCGTGTAACAGGTCGTGGCCTTGTTTCTACGCGGCAAAGTCCTTAGAAGTGGTATGTCATGCTTGTACCTACAAAACTTCATTATTTTGATTGAATAAATAATAGTAAGTTAGAAAAGTAAATTAAAATAAATTGTTACGCATTTAAAATTAAATTGAATAAAAAACTATTTGATTTAAATTTTCTCAAACCATCAATTTTTTTTTTAAATATGCAGAACTGATCAGTAGCCGATACTGAATAAGTTATTTTTTTTTTTAAACATTAGTTATTATAATATTATTTGGTCTGCGAACTGTCACTAAATGGAAATGATTAAAAATTTTGCCTTTTTTTTGTGGCAGTCGATCCCATATCCATTATTTTTATGCTCTATCTTTTTAAAAATAATAATAGCTGTCCTTGAGTCGTTAACCGCCGGTTTTAGGGTAGGTCAGGTCTTTAGTATGATACATACGTAGAAATTTTAAAAAATGAAAAATCATAATTTGTGACTAAACTACTGGATGTATTTTATTGATTTTTTGTATGTGGGCTTGGAATGTCATTACATATACGCTGTCCAAGTTATCGTTGTATTGTAATCCCCACCCTGTATATTCCCTACTATGAGTAGGTAACGATCGTTTGATAACAACCGGGACCGACGGCTTAACGTGCTCTCCGAGGCACGATGGGGAGACCCACAAGGACTGTACAAACACCCAGACCACGGCAAACATCTGTATGGCCAATACAAATGTTGTCGTGTGCGGGGATCGAACCCGCAACCGCCCGCGCAACAGCCAATCGCAATCCAGTGCTGTGACCGCTGCGCCAACGCGGTGTCACAGCACTGGACCTCAGATCGCCCGTAATTTATTTTTCCTTTCATTTTCGTTGTATTCTCTTTCTTTTTCAATGGGTTTCATTCTACTATAATTCTTTTCACTTTTTACCATTTCAAAGGCTAAAAACACAGGTCTAGTATTGGTCATTCGTTAGATTATTGTGCTTTAATTTAATTAAAGATTTTAGTCGTAGCAAAAGCCGCAAACATCAGTTTTAAAATTTATCATCTCTATATTTGTTAATTTTGTAAATTTTTCAATGTAAAATATTTTTAAAACTCAAATTCTAGTTATTTTTATAACTTTAGCATTTCACGAAGGACAAAGGGCCTCGCAAAAAATTTCCGCCCGGGGCCTCGCAATGGGTAAGGCCGCCTCTGTTCATGTCAATCGGTTCATAAATTAAAAAGTTATGCCAGTTTAAAGAATCACGTTGAACATGTACATACCCAGGTAAAACAGGAAAGCGAGAAAAGCCTTGACTATTGTGCCAAGCCATTAGGATAGTGGAATAATCATATCAAATTAGTGTATTGTCATCGGCCCTCGATAAGTCTACCAAGTTTAAATGAAATATGAACGTCAGAAATGGGTCAAAATGAAGTCCAAAAAATAGCGAGAAAAGCCTTGACTATTGTGCCAAGCCGTTAGGATAATGGAATAATCTTATTAAATTAGTGTATTGTCATCGGTCCTCGATAAGTCTACGAAGTTTAAATGAAATCAGAACGTTAAAAGTGGGTCAAAATGAAGTCCAAAGGAGTCGGTTACAAACATATTAACAAACATACAGGTGAAGCTAATAAAAAGCGTGTAATAATAATAAAAAGTAACGCAGAGTAGTACAGCATTAGCATTGTCGTCGAATTTCAGTTTATATTATACTAGCTTCTGCGCGCGACTTCGTCGGCGTGGACTCCGCTCCTATTGGTCTTAGCGTGATGATATATAGCCTATAGCCTTCCTCGATAAATGGGCTATCTAACACTGAAAGAATTTTTCAAATCGGACCAGTAGATCCTGAGATTAGCGCGTTCAAACAAACAAACAAACAAACTCTTCAGCTTTATTATATTAGTATAGATGCTTATACAAAGTCTTGCGCAACGTTCCTAGTGCAAACTTAAAATTTGTGCTTTTGCTTTTTGTATCAAAAGTTGTCTTATATATTGTTCATTGTATTGGCTGTGTCTATCTTTATATTGCAGACTTGTGCAAAATTATTGCACGGAATTACTATGTATATTCGATTATATATAGATCATCGATTATAGATCATCTTATGTAGCTATTTACACATTACGTTTCGCTGCGATCTGTGCGTTGTTAGTCTTCAATATTTTTAACAACAATGAGTTTAGTTACAATTAGATACGTCGTGCTTATTAATTACTAGATTCTGCGCGCGACTTCGTCGGCGTGAACTCCGCTCCTATTGGTGTTAGCGTGATGACACATAGCCTATAGCCTTCCTCGATAAATGGGCTATCTAACACTCAAAGAATTTTTCAAATCGGCCCAGTAGTTCCAGAGATTACCGCGTTCAAACAAACAAACAAACAAACAACCAAACAAACTCTTCAGCTTTATATATTAGTATAGATATATTGAAGCAAGAAAGTCTGAGAAATGTTCAGAAATGCTTTTGGGTTCTGTTTACGCCTACTATTACAATGTACTCTGTGGTTTACGCTTTAGTATAGGTACGTTTGATTTGACCAGACTGACCAGAGTATCTCACAGTAAGCTAGTACGTAGGTACCTACAAATTATTTTATGCCTATGCTGTGTTTAATATTTTATCGAACAAACGTATAAAGCGTTGCATATTTAACATTGTGCCACAAATCTAGACCGCGTTACAAAAATAGTATTTGCAATTTAAAGAATGAATATTAAGTAGTTTTTCTTCACAAAAGAATTCACGAGAATTGACCTAACTGACCTAATTATTAAAGTTAGTCGGATTTATTAGGTAGCCTACTATGTTGAAATAAAGTTAAAAAATGTACCTAGTTATAAGTTTAACAAATATGGTTTAAAATAAGTTAATTCTCGTACTTTTCATACAAAAATAAGGTTATTCGTTTATTGACTAGCCCGTTGGCGCAGTTTGTAATGACCCTGCTTTAGATTCCGGTGGTTGTTGATTCGATTCCCGCCCTGAATGAGCGTGTATATATGTATATATATATATATATATTATATATATATATATATATATATATATATATATATATATATATATATATATATATATATATATATATATATATATATACTAGCCGTTGCGTGCCCACTTCGTTGGGCGTTAATTATTTTGTGATGTACTATATCCCTGGGTTTTTTGTCTTCATCATTAATAGGGTATTCCACTATGTTTGAAAAAGTACTTCAAAATGTTGATTTTCTAATAAAAAGCCACAAAAAATATATTTCGGCAAAATAAACACGCTTTCATGCCATAAAATTAAATTAAATTTTAAACCTTTTTTATTGCCGCGAAAACGCTACAGCCACAGAATTCTATACTTACAAGATTACCTAGCACCTACAATTTGAAATTTCAAGACGTAGATATTTTAAATGGTTCCAATAATATATTTCAAAATAAAATCAAACGACAATTATTTAAGAAAAATAATCAAACTAACAAATAAAATCAATAGTATTTGTATATGTTTCATAGATATTTATATAATGTTTACTAGATACTATTATTATAATCATTTTTTATATGTGTTATATTTCCTTCCAAATATAAAAAATTAAAAAAATTAATTAATAAATAGTTAATTGTTTGTAATTTGTACTTCCCATGGATTTTATTAGTTTAGTATGTAAATAAGTTTTAATGTATTAAGTCTTATTTGTTTCGTTTTTTCTTCTCTAATTTTCACGTTTTTTAATTTAATTTTAAACGGATGGATGGTCGTAATTGGCCTTTATGATTATATTTAATTCTTATTTTTATTTATAACTTTTTCTGTGCTGTGTACCATTCCTAATAAATAAATAAATAAATAAAATTACTTTTAAACTAAATTGAATTACCACAATAGGAAATCTAACAAATCAAACTAATTAAGATTTAACAAAGTATTTTCTAAGCTAATTGATATCGTCTTCATGTAACCAGCATTCAACTCCATTCTCACTACTTCCTCCGACATATATGTATATATGTATATATATATATATAGTGCAATTACGTTCGTATTTAAAAAAAATGCACAATGGCAAATATCTACTCCGACTGGGAATCGTACCCGCGACCGCCGCTGCTTAGGGGCTAAACGTATACTACCTACTTATAAAGTCATTACACATAATCTTTATGATATAAAAGCTTGTTGCGAGATATGAGTAGGTACTCGTATTTCCGTAGTTTGAAAATTTTAATACTTAAAATCAATCACATCAATTTATTTACTTTACTTGTTTACAAGCAAATCTCGCGACAAGCTTTTATATCATATAGATTAAGTAGGTATGTGTAATAACTTTATAAGTAGATAGTAAAAGTTTTAAAGTAAAAATTTATTTTTTTCGTTTTAGTACATTCAAATAAAAGCTTGTTTTTTAAAAAAGGTTTTTTTACTTTTAATTTATTTTTGACTTTTTAGTCGGTTATCACGTCACTTTATTCGAATTATTCTTAGCAAGCATTTGATACCCATATTGTAGAAGTGCACTAAAAATAACTAGTCCGCACTCTTGGATATGCTGCCATATTGGATTTAGAATGACGTCACAAAGTTAACATATGCATATTGTCATCCAAATTGAACCTGCATACAAAATTTCAGCACAATTGGTTGCTTCAAAATAGAGTTGCAAGATTTCACCCGAACAAACATACATACATACATGCATACATACAAACCATGCATTGTCATCCAAGTTGAACCTGTATACAAAATTTCAGCTCAATTGGTTGAAGATATCTGCTGCAAAATTGAGTTGCAAGATTTCACACGAACAAACATTTATTAAAGTTACATACATACATACATTGCAAGTTAAATAAAAGCTTGTAAAAAAAACTACTTCAATTACTTCGACAAGTAATACAACGTAATAAGACCAAAAACAGTCAAGTAAATACGCGTTATCAAAGATTACTCAAAAAGTAGTAAGTAATTAGATCTCGATCTTTAAACAAGACTACATGACAAGTATTAGCTTTCGATTAAAGTAAGAATTATCAAAATCGATAAACCCAGTGAAAAGTTCAACTTAGGTCGACGAAAATGTAGTCAAATAAATACGCATTATTAGATATAACTGTAAAAGTACTTGTCAGATCTCAATTAAATTTAAATGGGACCACATGACACGCAACACCTTTCAATTAAAACAAAATTGATCGAAATCGATCTACCCACTCAAAAGTTCTGAGCTAACATACAAAAAAAAATACAACTGAATTGAGAAACTCCTCCTTTTTTGGAAGTCGGTTAAAAACAAGTACAACCTTCTTTTATTTTTTGTTAATTTGTTTGTATTAACATAAAAATGTTTATGAGTACCTATATCCATTTGTTAAAATTTTCTTACTTAATAAATCAATCTTTTTAATCTTCATTGTTTTTTTACTAGTTCTCTCGACCTCTGACGACCCCCCAGGGGGGTACAGAACCCACAGGTTGATAAATACTGTAGTTAAAGTATTGAAAACTAATAAATTATAAGCTATTTATTTACTCGTTTTTACCAGACCTTAGTTATTATTTTATTACGAGTGATATTGAATAATAATATGTAATTGATCAATTTTTCACATTAATTTTACCTATCTTAGTGGCACATATATATTCGTTCCTACATAATGTCATTAGCTAGAAATAAAAGACACAGTAAAAACATCTTTATATTTACATATTTAAAAATTACAAATGTTTTTTAAATTACCGAATAAGTTAGAAAATAAAATAAAATTTGAATATTTAAGGAGTTATACATTATCAAAAGCTAATTTTATTATAATGAATTAAAAATATTTAATTATTTTATACTAAGAACAAATTAAAAATATTAATTTTTCACATTAATTTTACCTATCTTAGTAGCACATATTATATAATCTTTCCTACATAATGTCATTAGCTAGAAATAAAAGACGCAGTAAAAGACATATTTATATTCATTTAAAAATTACAAATGTTTTTTAAATTACCGAATAAGTTAGAAAATAAAATAAAATTTGAATATTTAAAGAGTTACACATTATCAAAAGCTAATTATTATAATGAATTAAAAATATTTCATGATTTTATACAAAATAAAAATATTAATGTCGCTTCAGTCTCTAACAAACTTAGGTGTTTTCGGAACAGTAATGGGTGCAGTTGACTTTTCTGGGACAAATGGATCTAATGATGGAACTAGTTTTGCATAATGCACAACAAAAATATTAATTTTTCACATTAATTTTACCTATCTTAGTAGCACATATTATATAATCTTTCCTACATAATGTCATTAGCTAGAAATAAAAGACGCAGTAAAAGACATATTTATATTCATTTAAAAATTACAAATGTTTTTTAAATTACCGAATAAGTTAGAAAATAAAATAAAATTTGAATATTTAAAGAGTTACACATTATCAAAAGCTAATTATTATAATGAATTAAAAATATTTCATGATTTTATACAAATTAAAAATATTAATGTCGCTTCAGTCTCTAACAAACTTAGGTGTTTCCGGAACAGTAATGGGTGCAGTTGACTTTTCTGGGACAAATGGATCTAATGATGGAACTAGTTTTGCATAATGCACAAGCTTGGCTCGTAGCTCTGCTATTTCATGCTCTTCTTCTTCGAGCCACTCTCTTATTTTCTGCTGTTTAAATCTCTCATATTCCTCTTCTTTTTCTCTTAACTGCTTTTCAAATCTTTCTCTTTCCGCTGCTCTTTTTTCTGTAGACAACTCAAAAGGAATAGACTTGACTACGTGTGTTTGTTGTAGAACTGGTTTGAAAGGCTCTTTATAAAGCACTGTTGGGGGGTTTAGCTTCAAATTTAACATGATTTTCTTTATTCTCCGATGAAGCATTGGAAGCCCTGCATGGTGAACTACCACATTGCTTCCTCTTTTTCACAGCCGCAGGTAAAGGCTGAGCTTTAAATTGAGAAGCAAGCCTTTTTTCCTCTTCCAATTGCCTCTGTATCCTTTCTGCTCTCTTTCTTTTTAATTCTTCATCTCTTTTTTCAAATGAGAATGGTTTTGGTTTCACTGGACTGTGGCGCTGCACCATCTTCTCACATTTATCCATTTTTTTAGCATCGGTTGGCAGATCCTTTAGCTTTGTTTCAGATTTAAAGTGATCGGCAGAGTTTGTTCGTTTGTAACGGAATTTGGAACTAACTGGCCTAACTGGTATTTGAGGTTTCTCGAGTATGTGCTTTGGAGCTGGACGGGCTTTGAAATTTAGTACTTGTCCAGGTGATTGAGCTGCTTTCTTTTGAATTTCCGTTAAGTTGAATGGTTCTGGAACTGTTATCGGCCTTCGTGGTACTTCGGGCAAATGTTTTGGTCCTTCAATAACTGATTTAGGAATAGGATTTGCTTTAATTTTAAATTTTCTAATCTCCTCCAGTTCCAATTCTTCTTTCTCTTTTTGTGAGAGTACATGTTGTGGTTGTGAACGGGCTTTACATCTAAACATAGGAGACTGTGGAAATGTTAAGTTGTTGTTGCCTGGACCTCTATTACCCTCAGCACGAAATGACCGTGGTCTGCTCGAATGAAATATATCTGGAGTGTCCCTTTGGTAGTGGTATATCGCTTCAGCCATTGACACAAATTTTGTCCTTGATAACTCTTGTGGCTGCCCAGTCGGTCGCTGATGTCTATGATATACTTCTTCCTGTGTATCCGTAAATTCCAACTTGTTTAAATCTTTTCTGAATGAAGATATATCATTCAATGATAAAGATTTCCTCATCCCGCTGAAATCGTCTTCAAACGAATCGTCTTTTAAATGTGATTTACCACTCGGTGTGAAATACACCTCTCCTCTGAAATTATGAGCATAGTTTTTAGCCATTTTCGTTTACTAATATAAAGAAAAACTTTATTATTCGCGTAGAACTAGCACCGTTATTTTAAACGAATTTCAAATCTTAAACCACAGTCTTAAACAGTTGTCAGTTGTCACTCACTTGTCACTTAAAATGCTTAAAATAAAGATCTAACATGAAGTTGCCATGAATGATAAACAATAAAATTTCTCACTTCAAGTAAATAAATTATAATATAAATTATTAAAACATTTATTAAAGTCAAGTTTTATAAATATTGAATAATAATTGTAAATTAACATTAAAGTCATTTTTTTCACTTCACAAAGCTTTTTATGTATGTAACAAGCTTGGACAACTTGTAGTTTGTACAGACAAAAAAATATATATATAAGTAACTGTCAATGTCAAATGTCATTGTCAATTCGATCGATTAATCGATTTCGATTATATCAAAGAGTAGGTATAATATTATAACCACTACGTTTTAAGAGATGGGAGTGCCTTACAAATAGCGTAAATTCTAAAAAGTATGAAATCGAAGCGAAGTCATGCCAATATGAAGCCGCAAACGTCATCATCATGACATACGAAATGCCAATATCAAGAACAAAATAAATAGGGATTTCACAGAAATTATCGATAACAGTATTTGTCGATATGAGCGTGTGATCCATAAGACAATTATTGTAAATAGTTCAGGTAGGTTAAAAATGGAAAAAAAAAACAAAGTATCTATACTCAAAGAGTTTTATTTCGTTCAAACTTTAACAAGTTGAAAAATTATTCAAGAATTATAAAAAGAAGAATCGGAGCTCGATATTTCGACATTATTAACTGCGAATGTCTTGTTCAAGAGTCTCGTGAATAAGACATTTGCAGTTAATGTCGAAATATCCTCCGCAAAACAAAAATAATAAACATGGTAAATATCCCGTTTTCGAATAGTTTTAGTAATTGAAGTAACCATGTTAATCTAAAATTTTATATGTTGAAAAATGTTAGTTCCTTTACTCCTACTGGTTCTTGGTAGTCACGTTGGTAGTTCATATCCTGGCTGGTTTCACTCCATACTCCAGGTTGGA
Source organism: Melitaea athalia (assembly GCA_905220545.2). Classification (NCBI taxonomy): domain Eukaryota; kingdom Metazoa; phylum Arthropoda; class Insecta; order Lepidoptera; family Nymphalidae; genus Melitaea; species Melitaea athalia. Next base: position 3,917,750 of record HG992176.1, on the reverse strand, counting down.
AGTACTGCAACACAAATAATGCATGAAATAATTCATTAAGTACTAAAATCAGGGTTGAAAACATTTGTTTTATTTGTGAGGTACAAAAAGTTCAAAAATAGCTTTCTGTATTCTAGTCAGTTGAGACCCCTTCATAAATAATTTATTTATAATATAATTTATTTATAATTTATTCTTCAAGTGCACATACACAGGTACCTGGCTTTTGTTTTGATAGATTAAGTTAAGAACGATATTTTGGTATCAATGTATCTTTCACTTCAAATGAAAATTACACACTATTCTTTGCATATCAATAAGGTTATGCATTATTTTACTTGAAAAACCAACTGTTTCATGAAAATTATGATTTACACAGTTATTTTACGCGGTAATAAATTATATTCTGTACTTACCGATCTTCATCTGGAGGAAATCTTGCCATGAATATATCCTTTTTTGGCCGTCCATTCGACAAGTTTTTACTCCACATATTTCGCACTTTTTCTTTTTGAATCCACTCATTTTTGCCTTTGTATTTGTCTTGAGTACTTTCTAGACGATCATTACACCCAAAAATACAGCAAATAAGTAGTTGTTTTATAAAAAGACCACAGATCCGACTTCTCAGCTACACATTTACAATGTCAAGTCAACGTCAATATGACACGGCATGGCGGCCAACCGTCAAAAATGGAGGCGAAGTAGGTATAATCCGCCTAAATTCGAATGCCATCAATTACATTTACATAGGGTGCGTTCGGTTTGGACGCTTTCGCGCTGTCAGCGCGCTTTCACGTCATTTTTAGCGTTCGGCTTGGAGCTGTGAGCGTCAAAAAAGCACGCTTCTGGCGGAGTTCATTTCGTTCATTCATTCACTCGCGACGCTGACATCGCGCTCTCAGACGCTTTCGCTACCGAGGTAAGGCAGCAAAAGCGTGAGCGCCAATCTGTACTATCTGTCAAAACGAATGCGAGCGTAAGCTAACCTAATTCTATTAATTTCTCAATATTAATTATTAAGTTGTTTACAGTCGCATAAAAATGGAAAGCAATATACCACAATTATTTTCTGTTCACCTACAGCTCCAATTTTATTTATTTGTATAGATTATTATTGTGTTTTTTTAAATATATTTTTATTTATTATATTATTATAAACAATCCTTTTTTACAAAACTCAGTGATTACTTTAAAAAATGTAATTATTAAGTGTTACAAAAAGGATACAAAGTTTAATAAGATAAAGGTTTAGACTACCTAAATATGTTCGTATAAAGTTTTTTGGTACTGAATAAAATTAAAAACATTATAAACAAAGAAAAATGTCTTTTATTTCATTATATCCAATAAATAATTTACAATTTTGTTGTGTATATAGTTATTTAAACTGTTTAAACATAAAAGTAAAAAATAAAATAAATTTTTCATTCTTCATTTTATCGTAAACATTAATTTTAATTCTTGGTACAGGTTCGTTTTTAATCAAAATAAGTACACAAATACTTCCATTCCTTATTATTATCACTATCTTCAAACATATTCAAATTCATCACTATCATCCGAATCATCATGGATAATTTCTATTAAATTATTTGCTTGATAAACATTTACCTGCATTTACCACATTCGCCATGTTGATGCTAACTGTCAAGTGTCAAGTGTCAACTGCTCAACTGACGCTCACGGCTCACACTTTCCAAAACGAACGCTTTTTTTAAAAATCGTTCTCAGCGCTTATAGGCCAAGACGAACACTAAAAATTAGTACTTTCAAGCGTGAGCGCTCAAAGCGTGAAAGCGTCCAAACCGAACGCACCCATAGTTACATACTGCTTTGTATTTTGTAAGTTTGTAGATGTCGATGTTTTTTCAAACTTAGACGGGTTCAAAATTCGCTCCCGTTTCATAGAATCGTTTTTTTTTTTACCTTGAAGTTGCGCCAGGCTGATTATAATTATAGTTATAGGGTATATGCCTATATGGATATGGGTTATTATTGGTTTGAAAAGAATTATATAGGTAGGTAGTCAGAGTCACTATTGTGAAAAAAAAGCCGCTAACAAGGTAATAATAATTAAAAATAAGGTTATAATAATTAAAAACGATAAACTTTTATTCAGAATGACATAAGCACTGCCAAATCCCAACCAACACACTGTTGCCACTTGAACTCGTGGACAAATGTATCGGATCCAGAATCTATACATTTAAAATGATAGAAAAGTCAAAACTGTACATTGAATATTTTTTTAAAAGAATACTTGGGGTGTGATCTACAATCGATACCGAAGCCAAAAATATAGTTTTTAGAATTTTTGTCTGTTTGTCTGTTTGTCGGTATGTATGTCCGGGATAAACTCAAAAAGTACTGCATGGATTTACTTCCAATTTGGCACGAATATTGTTAAGAAGTCGGGTCAGAACATAGGCTATATATTATCACGCTATCACCTACGGGGAACGAGCAGTGAACGCACGCAGACGACGTCGCGGGCAGCAGCTAGTTCATAATATAATGAAGAATGACAAAGAAATGGTGGGAACATTGCAAGGTTTCGACGATTTTGTAAATATGCTACTAGACGATGTGACTGAGTACGAATCGACACCCGAGGGAAGGAAAATTACAAAATTGGATAAAATATTGCTCAATAGAAACAACATTGCGATGTTGGTGCCGACTGCCGGGAGGTGAAATGCCAGGCGAATCTTACGATGGTCAATGATAAGCAGTGCATTCGTTTAAATAAACGTAATTATAAGGAAATGATTCACGTTTTATTTACTTTCTTACTTCACAGTATCTTATCAGTGGCAATACATTGTGCTTCCAACGTATTCACAATCAGAACCAACCAATAAACAATTAATTATCCATAAAATGCCTTATTAATGAAGTATTATCTATATTTTAGAATAATGGCAGTTTTATAACTATTTTATTTATAACTAGCTGATCTGGTGAACTTTGTACTGCCAATAAAGTCTTGAACGGTAGGTAGATGTGGCTAATGTGAATACAACATACACAACACAACATGAATAACAAAAAAAAAAAAAAAAGAATTAACAAATTTGTTGCAGTCCAAAGTTAAGCACGAATAGATGTAAATAAGTAACTATAATTAAAACTATAGTACTGAATAATTTGTTAACTTGTTAAGTTTGAATAGTTGAACTTGTAAATTTGTAATACACTTATTTACCTGAATGTAAAAAAAAAACTCCATAAAGTCAATCAATTGGATAATTATGTAATTTGTAACATATTTCGTTATTATGGTTTTTACATAGGTACCTCATTTTAAATCTTATATTATATAAAATTCTCGTGTCACAATAATAGTTACAATACTCCTCCGAAATGGCTGGACCGATTTTTATGAAATTTTGTGTGCATATCGGGTAGATCTGAGAATCGGCCAACATCTATTTATCATACCCCAAGTAATAAGGTGGGGGGATTATGTGGGTTAATAACATATATGGCAAAACAACGTTAAACTTTGTGGGTTCAGCTAGTAAACGTATAAATATTAAGCACTACCTACTTTTTTCACACTTAAAAATGTATTATAACACATTTGTTGAAAAACTAACTTTTAATTAGTAAGAATTATATTTTAAACTAGATAATTATGTCATTTAAGTAATATACAAATTTTACCTGCACTGGAGCTGAGCCATAGTCGCTAGCAGTGTGACATACTCGCACCTAGAGATTATATTTAAATGTATTAAACTATAAAGATAAACATTTGAATAATATTGTCTCCGATTTCACTACTCTTACCTCCTTTTCAATACCGAAATTAAGTAATGTTGATGTTTTCGAACTGCATTGCTGACAAAATACTCGACCGCAAGCACGGCAATGGTGCCGCCTCACCATCGATGTAAATGCTGTACGGCATCTAAATGTAGCGATTATTAAAATTAGATTAGTAAAAAGATTTAGCACATCAATAAACTATAATTATTCTCATTCTTACCTATGACAAACTTCCCCATATGCCCACTCAGGTGCTGTATCAGCAGAAAACATTGCATCTGATTCCTTGAGCGGTGGAAATTTGTGTCCTTCGGCTTTTAAAATATTCACTGATCCTGTCAACAACCAGGGCCGCGCCGACCCTCCACAGCGCCTGTGTGCGAAACCTATGAAGCGCCTCTTTTTTCACGAATCTTCGTTTCAACTTTTTTTTTTCACTTTAGCCCATCGCAGTCCACTGCTAGACATAGGCCTCCCCAAGTTCATGCCAAAAACGGCATGAACTCATGTGTTTTGCCCATAATCACCACACTGGGCAGGCGGGTAGGTGGTTGGTTTGTCATCGGCCTGTGTACTTCAAAGCCAGTAGTTGGATGGTCCGTCATCGGTCGGCTTTTTAAGTTCCAAGGTGGTAGTGGAACTGTGTCGCAGTCTGCGCAGACTGCCTTCAGATCGCCTCTTACGGCATCCATGGGAAGAGAGGGGGTGGCTATATTCTTTACTGCCATAATCACACAGCATTTTTTTTCCATTTTTTTTATTATTAGTTAATTTTGACCGAAATAAATGTTATCCAATTTTGTATAGGTAATTAGATAATATTTTCCTAAATAGGTTAAACCAGTTCGCTTCCGTGGTCTTCGCATTTATAATCAAAACTCTTTGGAAGACTCCAAAGAGTTTTGATATACGATGACATCTTAGGGGTCTGGATTTCGAAGTTTCACATTCAGACTCTACATCAAATTGTAAATGATATTGCTATGAAAATTCCTGAAAAATTTCCTCAAAATTTGCGTGGGTTCTAATTTTTATCAAAAACTTCTATAATTGCGTTGAAGCATCTAAAGCAACTTGCATAGGCATATATATTCATATCAATGGACTGCAGAATTTTGCTCACAAAATTTACTTTTGTCAATATCATATTCCATATATTTAGTGAACAAATGAATGAAAAGGAGCATATTTTTTCTGCTAGACATTTAGCGTCATATTTTGGCTTCTGATCATAATATGATCATACCATTTGATATTTCATATAAGGCATCAGAAATTTCTGGTAAATTTGTAAACAGCGGTATGATAGCATCTATTCTGCTTGACCATCTTATTTCAGACAATAGTTTTAAGGTCAGATTTATGACATACGAGTATTTTTTAATAAATCCCATCTCTTGGTAGAGGACGAAAAATATTTATGTAATTCTTATACATTACTAAAAAAATCAGTCGTATGATGATTGAGAGTGGCAGCGTCGTTTACTATTAAATTTAAACTATGGCAAGCGCATAGTACATAGAAAGCGCGAGGATTTAGATCCAGCAATCTTTTTTGAAGACGATTATTCTTACCGCGCATATTTGATCCATTATCATAGCCCTGTCCCCTTAAGTTGTTTATGTCAATGTCCAAATTAATTTTGCCTAGTTTTTCTATTAAGGACGTTAATCCAGCGCCAGTTGTATCGATAATTGGACAGAAAGCTAGGTCAAATTTATAATACTAGTTTGCTCTACGTATGAAACGCAGGAGGGTAATCAAGTATTATTGAAAAACATATCTGTACACATTATAATAAAATGATAGGAAAGTCAATGTATGTCCGGGATAAACTCAAAAAGTACTGCATGGATTTACTTCAAATTTGGCACGAATATTATTAAGAAGTCGGGTCAGAATATAGGCTACATATTATCACGCTATCATCTACGGGGAACGAGCAGTGAACGCACGCAGACGACGTCGCGGGCAGCAGCTAGTTGAAAAATATTTATTGTTGAAAAAAAAAGAATATGTTGTCGAGTAAGTGTAAAAAAATAATTTCGATGGCGGCGCCCCTATTGCCTTGGCGCCTGTGTGCGCCGCACACATCGCACACAGGGGCGGCTTGGCCCTGTCAACAACGAATAAAAGAAATTATAAGCTCACTTCACAAATACAGTTCTAATTTTTATATAAGGTGAACACTAGTATATAGACATTAGACAGTATGTTTAGGTGTTTTGTTTTGTCTGATTCTGAGATATGACTCATGCCTCGATTGATAACGTGATAATAAAGGTGTAAATGTCACATTTTATTGTTGAATCACAACAGTTCAATAACCTTGGATTCAAAATAAATTAAAATGACTTTTTCACATTTTAAGAATTCTTATAGTACATATAGTCATATATAGTTTTTATTTGTACAAATGTTTCTTTCCGATTCGGATTTCTGTTTTTGTGGGTGGAGAACATATCCGCCAACCCGCAGTGGAGCAGCATGGTGGATTAAGATCCAATCTCTCTCCTACACGGAGAAAGAGGCCTAATTTATTTAATTATCAATTAAACACATAATAACACGACAGAGTGGCACACCTAGTTCTAACTAAGTAAGTATATCTACTGATATATTTATCTAATGATAAATTTATATCTTACATTTAATTTTACATATATTATGGAGGTACGGAACACAAAAGTAACAAATTCCCACCGAAATTTGGGTACAAAGTTAGTCAAAACTGTAAACTTCACTTTTTTGGAAAAAACGATTAACTTTTGAAGAGCTGTATCTCGGCTTTTATTTGACCTACAGAGCTAGTTTTGGGCTCAAATTGTAGTTAATTTAAACTTCTTTAAAAATGTATCTTACATGTATTCTCTAAAAATGCATACTTTGGAAGATATAGTGAAAAAACCGAAACAAGTGCCAAAATTTCATGGTTTTTCGAGCGCCCCAAAGTTAGCACAAGTCTTTCGAAGTTGCAAAACTGGATTTACACTACTGGTACTGATCCTAACAACATATGAAAAAAGCAGAACTAGCAGACCATTTGCGATTTTAATGTACAATTTGACTGGCCTATTTTCCCGATTTTTGGTTTTTTGAACATTGTAAAAAACTATTGGGCCTATAGACGCCGTTTTGTGCTTAAATTAAAGGTAATGAAATTTACTACAACCTCTTTTGATTCGACGTTCGTCGTAGGATGAGTATTTCCCACCGAAATTTGGGTCCAAAGTTGGTCAAAACTGTAAACTTCACTTTTTCGGAAAAAACGATCAACTTTTGAAGAGCTGTATCTCGGCTTCTATTTGACCTACAGAGCTGGTTTTAGGATCAAATTGTAGTTAATATGAACTACTTTAAAAATATATCCTACATGTATTCACTAAAAATGCATACTTTGGAAGATATAGTGAAAAAACCGAAACAAGTGCCAAAATTTCGTGGTTTTTCGAGCGCCCCAAAGTTAGCACAGGTCTTTCGAAGTTGCAAAACTGGATTTACACTACTGGTACTGATCCTAACAACATATGAAAAAAGCAGAACTAGCAGACCATTTGCGATTTTAATGTACAATTTGACTGGCCTATTTTCCCGATTTTTGTTTTTTTTTGAATATTGTAAAAAACTATTGGGCCTATAGACGCCGTTTTGTGCTTAAATTAAAGGTAATGAAATTTACTACAACCTCTTTTGATTCGACGTTCGTCGTAGGATGAGTATTTCCCACCGAAATTTGGGTCCAAAGTTGGTCAAAACTGTAAACTTCACTTTTTCGGAAAAAACGATCAACTTTTGAAGAGCTGTATCTCGGCTTCTATTTGACCTACAGAGCTGATTTTGGGCTCAAATTGTAGTTAATTTAAACTACTTTAAAAATATAACCTATATGTATTCTCTAAAAATGCATACTTTGGAAGATATAGTGAAAAAACCGAAACAAGTGCCAAAATTTCGTGGTTTTTCGAGTGCCCCAAAGTTAGCACAGGTCTTTCGAAGTTGCAAAACTGGATTTACACTACTCGTACTGATCCTAACAACATATGAAAAAAGCAGAACTAGCAGACCATTTGCGATTTTAATGTACAATTTGACTGGCCTATAAGTACCTCCGTATATAATATTTCTAATTTTTTTCGACTCTCGTTCATTTTTTGGGGGTCGTTCATTTGTTGGTGCCAGTACCCTAGGTTAACTTAGACAGTAGATGCCGCGTTGGCGCAGCGGTTACAGCACTGGATTGCGATTGGCTGTTGCGCGGGCGGTTGCGGGTTCGATTCCCGCACACGACAACATTTGTACTGGCCATCAGGGACCGGACAACACCGCTTAAGAGTTAAGCCTTTTCGCAGGGTAACCCCTACATGGTGTAGCCCTTATCGCAGAGTATCCTTTTATTCGAGTTACACCTCAAAACCCAGCGAAACGGGTAACTCCTTTAATATAGTAACCACGTGAAGGGGTTAACCCCTTCAGTGGCTTAAGCCTATGAGGAGGTTACCTACACGAAAAGGTTTTATTCGGGTTACCCTGAATTAACTAATAAAAAAATGAAGTAGGCACTACAAAACACACTTAAACAAAATCACTGCTAAATAGTTTTTAATTCCTTCCGTAGTTTCGTCCGAGTTACGACTTCCAATTTTCTAATTGAAATGATAATGCATATTATAATAATAACTCTGAGAATGAACAAGTTCAGACACGAAAAAACCGGCGCGAGCGTCGGCGCGGCGGGAAAATACCACGTGTGGTAGTGGTTAAGCGATTCTCAATCTAATGTCGACTACGAAGAGTACATATTTAATGTACTTTGTTGGATTGGCTTACCATGTTACAGTGTTACAGGGTTTTGAAAGGGTATCCCTTATCGGAAAAGGGTTGGTTTAAGCCGTTCGCAGGTGTTACATGCATCAAAGGCTTTATTTTTTTAGCGCTTCAAAATACCCCTTCAAAAACCCTTTCAACGAGTACCCGGCCGGTCCCTGCTGGCCATGCAGATGTTTGCCGTGGTCTGGGTGTTTGTGCAGTCCTTGTGGGTTACTCCACCGTGCCTCGGAGAGCACGTTAAGCCGTCGGTCCCGGTTGTTATCATGTACACCTGATAGCGATCGTTACTCATAGTAGGGAATATATCCGCCAACCCGCATTGGAGCAGCGTGGTGGATTAAGCTCCGATCCTTCTCCTACATGGAGAAGAGGCCTATGCCCAACAGTGGGATATCACAGGCTGAATCGAGACAGCAGTAGCGAAGTGTTTATCGAGTCAAAGGCACGGGAAAAATCAAGAAGTATAAGTAGACTGACCATTCCTTGGTCCTGAGCAGCAAGCAGATTATCCACAATGACAGACAGGGCAGTTGCTGTACCATGGCCCCTGCGGAAACCCGATTTCAATGAGGGTAGGATATAGTTACCCTCAATAAAACTGGTAAGTTGATCACAGACAATTCTCTCCAACACCTTAGACACGCAAGACAGTAGGCTAATCGGTCGCAGATCCTGTATAGAGGTACGGTTGTTTACTTTTGGAATGGGTTTGACAATAGCAGTTTTCCAACTAACAGGAAAAGTACATTCCGTTATGGACCGATTGATTATTTTAACAATGGTATTCAACGTTTGTGGCAGTGTTAGTTGAAGCATAATATCCAGCATAATAGCACTATGTCCCTGAGCATTAGATTTTATCCTCATGATTGCTTTCAGTACCACATCCTCACTGACTGGGCTGAGTGAAAAGCTGGATATGGTGTAACGGTGAAATTCAAAATAGGTGTGATCCGAGATGTTGACGTGGTTTTCACCCGGGACTGCGAGGAAGTGGCTGTTGATTGCATTGGGATCATTAAGGTGTAGTGGTAGATCAATTGCTTTATTTTTATTAGGTAAAATTGTTTGAGATTTTTCGATAACCTCTTTCTATTGCCTTCGTTGTTATTAATGTAGTTTTTAAAGTAACTTTTCTTTTCTTGTTCTATTGCTTTTTCTACTGTTGTTTTCATGAATTTATAGGCTTCTTTATATTTTTCGTTTTTTTCTAGTTTTTTTTTTAATGATAGTTGTTTCTAATATGCATCATTATTTTGATGGTATCTGTGATCCAGGGATGAGGAGGATGTTCAAATCTGCAATTTTTGATAGGGTCATGTAGGTCGAATAAGCTAATAACACAGTTCGTGAAAGACACCGTCAATTCGCTAACACTGTCGCAATGTTCTAGCAAATCCCATTTGATTGAGGTCAAGTCGCTGCTAAATTGAGCTATATCAATGTCTTTCAGCAACCTAATGGACTTACAGGTGGGCTCATATCTAGGTTTTTTAATTTTTAACCCCCACCTAGGATACACGCTACCGATCATTTTACACAATACATAACCAGCGAGTGGCCTGCACTGCACTGCCCACAAATGAAGACCATAACCTTATAGACTTCAGAAAGGTTGTCTGGAAGAGATCGCTAGCGAAAAGACCGCCTTTGTATTTTTTTTATTATTTGTAATATGTTATTGTGTTGATTGATGTTGTGTACAATAAAGATTATATTTTTATTATTAGACTCTCATATCTCGGTATGACATTTTGTCCATATTTTTATGAGGTTTATATGATTTTTAGGGTTCCGTACCTCAAAGGAAAAATAATTGTGTTTGTTCGCAAACGAAAAAAAAACCGACTTCAATTACATCGACAAGTACCTATACAACGTAATAAGACGAAAAAATATTCAAGTAAATACGCGCTATTAAAGATTACTCAAAAAGTTGTAATCAGATCTCAATCTAATTTAAACAAGACTACATGACAAGTATAAGCTTTTGATTAAAATAAGTATCATCAAAATCGGTACACCGAGTAAAAAGTTATGCGGTATAATACAACGTAGGTCGATGAAAAAGTAGTCAAGTAAATACGCATTATTAGATACTAGCGACCCGCCCCGGCTTCGCACGGGTGCAATGATGATACTAAATACTTTCAACTATAAAAGATACGTTAGAAACCTCTAGTCTAAAATTATCAGTGTTTTTCTACCATATTATGCATGTATTATACCTACATATAAACCTTCCTCTTGAATCACTCTATCTATAAAAAAAAACTGCATCAAAATTCGTTGCGTAGTTTTAAAGATCTAAGCATACAGACGGCGGGAAGTGACTTAATTTTATAGGTACTAATTACTATGTATAAAGATAAAGATGTGCATGTGCAGGCATAGTAGGCGCCGAACTTTAAATGTTTCGCTGTTAATTACTTCTAACGACGATATCTGAAAACCTATTCATCTGATTGATATAGTGTAAAGGGCAATTTTAATCTGCATTAAATTCCTAAGCGAACTAAAATATTTGTTTGGATAAGGATTCATACTGAACTAAAGAAAATAGCTTGGAAAATAACGTAATGTTTTTAATTAAAAATTTGAACATAAAAGTGGTTATTGTAAGTCAACCGTAAGAGATAGAGATATGCTATGGCGGACTTTTTTGTAGCATTTTTATAGATTTAGAATTCGCTAGTACATTACCTACTCCACTGTATCTTTGCTAGTTTACGCGGCGTTTGCGTGGAAAGCTCCCAGTTGGCGCGATTTTTTGCGACTTCTTCAACATTTATCGCCGTATTTCTGCTAATTTACATAAAAGTATACTAAATTATATACATAAACCTTCCTCAAGAATCACTCTAGCTATTGAAAAAACCGCATCAAAATCCGTTGCGTAGTATTAAAGATTTAAGCGTACAAAGGGACATAGGGACAGAGAAAGCGACTTTGTTTTTAACCGACTTCCAAAAAAGGAGGAGGTTCTCAATTCGACTGTATTTTTTTTTTCTTTTTTTATGTATGTTCGCTCAGAACTTTTAACTGGGTGGACCGATTTCGATCAATTTAGTTTTAATCGAAAGGTGTTGCGTGTCATGTGGTCCCATTTTTTTTAAATTAAGATCTAACAAGTACTTTTAGAGTTATATCTAATAATGCGTATTTACTTTACTACTTTTTCGTCGACCTACGTTGTATTGTTGCGTGTTAGGGTTCGAACGATTTGGAGAGAAAGACCTGCTGACTCTTTTAGAGACTTTATTCACTAGCACTAGGTCCGACACAAGCACTAGGTACAAATACTACGCACTAAATACAAGCACTAAGTACTAGGTACACTCACTGATCACTAGGTACACTCAATAAGCACTAACAATGTCCGAGGTCGTAGCCAATGTCGTAGGTTTCCGCTGGTATCACTTCTTGATCACTAATCTTCACTTCGAAGTCGCTACGTCGTTAGCTCAAACTGAACTGACTCCGCTCGGCCTCAAGCGGCCTTTTTATACCGGGCCGAGCCTACACCCAGACAATTCGAGAATGTTCGTGCGTGTACTCGATCTGTAGTTCATTCACCCTAATAAGTCCTCTAGTGCCATCTAGTGTTGAGTGGATGTTTTACGTTGTCTTTGTAACAAAGTGGTTTGTACAGCACACAACGTGGTTCCTCTGCTCCCCGCTAGATGGCGCAAGCTCCTTTAATTTGTGTACTCGTAACACTACTCCCCTCTTAGAGATGCTCGTCCCGAGCATCGTTGTTACTGCCATGGTAACGCGCCAGACGGTCTATGTGTACCACTTTGAATGTCCCTCTTGGTTGCTTTTGAATTCTATAAGTCACATCATTCATTCGGGTAACCACTTTGTATGGACCGTCCCACTTGGTCTGCAACTTTGGAGATTTCCCTTTCCGGCGGGTTGGGTTATGCAGCCACACTAGTGACCCTTCTTCGAAGCCTCTCGTGTTCGATTTCCGGTCGTTAATAGTCCCCTGTGTCATAAGACTATTCCCGCTGCATGCCTGGAGGATAACAGTTTTCAGGGTTTCCACCGCGTCAGCCAGAACTCGTCTCTTAGTTCTAGCTTTTGTTCGTTTCCCTTGATCCCGGGCAGGGAACGAAGCCCTTTGCTTTTTCAGCTCCTCTATTTGTTCCTCGATCCTTTTCATCCTTGCCCTCTGGGTCTTCTTCTGCGGGCAGTTGAGCTGAAAATGGCCCCTCTCGCCGCACTTGTAGCACATGGCTCCAGAACGTTTCTTCGTAGGAGCCTTAACCTCCTTCTGCGGGCAGTTGAACTGAAGATGGCCCCTCTCGCCGCACTTGTAGCACATGGCTCCAGAACGTTTCTTCGTAGGAGCCTTAACCTCCTTCTGCGGGCAGTTGAGCTGAAGATGGCCCCTCTCGCCACACTTGTAGCACATGACTCCATAACTTCTCTTCGTAGGAGCCTTAACCACCTTGACTACCTCAGAGACCTCACGGATCTCATGGGTCTGCCTTATGTCATGCCGAACAGCCTCGACCTCCAAAGCATGCGCCAATGCTTCCTTTAGCGAGGCATGGTGACGAAGCCTCACTGCGGCTCTGACCTCCAGGTCTTTGATTCCGTCGACAAATGCTTGAACAATATTTGTGTCTATCGTCTTGGTGTCGGCTCCTGGGTGTGCCTTTCTGACAAGTTTTTCAATTTCCAACGCCCATTGTTGTAGTCCTTCTCCTGAGCGTTGGACTCTGTCACGCAGTTGGGCACGGAACACGTGCTCCAGGTGTCGCTCCCCGTATCTGGATTCAAGTGCCTCTATCAGGTCTTGGAACCCATGTCCTGTATGTGGCAGTGCTTCCAAAACAGACAAAGCTTGCCCTCTGAGCGCAACAGTGAGCGCGGTCAGGCATTGTTCTTCCGTCCATCCGTTGGCAGTAGCAACAGTCTGGAATTGCTGACGATAGGCGTTCCACGAAGTAGTGCCGTCGTATGGCGGCACTTTCACCCTTGGTCCTTGCGCAACTCCGGTAGTTCCACTAGACATCGCAACTCCCGCGGTTTCAAGGCGCGCTACTCTCTTCTGTAGTTCAGCGAGGACGGTTTTCACATTTTCGACATCCAATCCTAACCCGCTAACTCGTTCTTGCACTTCGTCGAACTCTTTTCGGAGCTTACCCACCGTGTCACTAACATCTTTTATAGCCCAAAGCGCTTTTTCCTGTGATTCTTGCAAAGCGCTGAACTTGCGTTCTTGTGATTCTTGCAAAGCGCTGAGCTTGCGTTCTTGTGATTCATTCATTGCTTCTTGTGATTCTTTCATTGCCTTCTGTGATTCTTGCAAAGCGCTGAGCTTGCGTTCTTGTGATTCTTGCATTGCCTTCATTAATTCAAATAAACTTCCTAATTGAAGTGCCACTTGAGGGTCGGTAGAAGCTACGGTGCCGCTAGTGGGCGTGGCCTGTCCGGTGGGCGTGGCAAGGTGGGTGGAGCCAGTGGGCGGGGCTTGAGCCAAAGTGGGCGGAGCCTGAGGGGCGTGGTCAGTGGGCGGGGCCTGGTGGGCGGGGCCAGTGGGCGGGGCCTGAGGGGCGTGGTCAGTGGGCGGGGCCTGGCAGGCGGGGCCAGTGGGCGGGGCTTGGCCCACAGTGGGCGGAGCTTGGCCCCCAGTGGCATCCGCAGCTCGTTGTGCCCTCGTCCTGACCCTCTCCTTGGAGTCCTCTCTCGGAGTCAATGGCATCTCCAAATCCCACTTCTGACACCAGTTGTTACGTGTTAGGGTTCGAACGATTTGGAGAGAAAGACCTGCTGACTCTTTTAGAGACTTTATTCACTAGCACTAGGTCCGACACAAGCACTAGGTACAAATACTACGCACTAAATACAAGCACTAAGTACTAGGTACACTCACTGATCACTAGGTACACTCAATAAGCACTAACAATGTCCGAGGTCGTAGCCAATGTCGTAGGTTTCCGCTGGTATCACTTCTTGATCACTAATCTTCACTTCGAAGTCGCTACGTCGTTAGCTCAAACTGAACTGACTCCGCTCGGCCTCAAGCGGCCTTTTTATACCGGGCCGAGCCTACACCCAGACAATTCGAGAATGTTCGTGCGTGTACTCGATCTGTAGTTCATTCACCCTAATAAGCCCTCTAGCGCCATCTAGTGTTGAGTGGATGTTTTACGTTGTCTTTGTAACAAAGTGGTTTGTACAGCACACAACGTGGTTCCTCTGCTCCCCGCTAGATGGCGCAAGCTCCTTTAATTTGTGTACTCGTAACAGTATTATACCGCATAACTTTTTACTCGGTGTACCGATTTTGATGATTCTTACTTTAATCGAAAGCTAATACTTGTCATGTAGTCTTCGTGAAATTAGATCAAGATCTGATCACAACTTTTTGAGTAATCTTTAATAGCGCGTATTTACTTGACTATTTTTTCGTCTTATTACGTTGTATTACTTGTCGATGTAATTGAAGTCGGTTTTTTTTCGTTTGCGAGCAAACACAATTATATACTATGTAGTGATAGTGACTACCTGACCCAGCGAACTTCGTATCGCCTAACAGTCGATTCTTTAATTTTTTTTTAATACTTATCCTTCCCGGAACCCCTCTACTAACACTTAAACCTTATTGTGTGGTATTAAAGTTCAAATTGACTTTTAAGTATTGTTACGAATCTTTTGTATGGGAATATAGAAAACTGTTGTTTCAAGCAATTTTTTAAATTTTTCTCTCCGTATGAACCATTCTCGTACTTCAAGGAATATTACAAAGAAAGAATTAGCGAAATCGGTTCAGCTGATCTCGAGATTTGCACTTAGCAACATATTCAGATATTCATTTATATATATATAGAGATATGGCATGCTTAATTTTTCTCTTTTTTCGTTATTTAGCTCAAATTGCATACAGAAATAGCGTGCAGTTTTCGAGTTTAAATTTTGTTATAAATCTATGCAGTTCTTTCTGAGTTCTGTTTGTTATTACATATAGACAAACTCGATGAATTTTATAAGACATAGATGAAGCAGTTTAAAACTTATATAAAGAGATTTTTTTAAATTGTCTTGCTCATCTTTGAAACGAATTAACGATACCTACAATTTTTAAGAAGAAAATGCACAACTCCATCTATGACTTTTAAAAATAACAATTAACCTCGTCAACATGATCAAATTTAAATTATTTATATCCAAAAATGGATTTATGATGATGTTTTTGAAATCTCATAGATGACGCTGCTTTAAATTTGTCTTGAACTACTGATATTCATTTAATTACGTTTATCGGCCTAAATTACTTATATTGCGTAATTTTTATAGTGTGAAGCTAGCTTGTAGCATGGTTATTATTAACATAATAACAACAACATTCAAATTAATATGCGTCGTTAGATTACACGTTTTTACAAAATGCGTTGAGTAATAAAGGTTCACTGCTCGTTCTCCATAGGTGATAGTGTGATAATATGTAGCCTATATGTTGACGCGACTTCTTAATAATATTCGTACCAAATTTGAAGTGAATCCATGCAGTACTTTTTGAGTTTATCGCGGACATATATTTGAAGAAATAAAGGTTCACTGCTCGTTCCCCCTAGGTGATAGCGTGATAATTTGTAGCCTATATGTTGACGCGACTTCTTAATAATATTCGTGCCAAATTTAAAGTAAATCCATGTAGTACTTTTTGAGTTTATCCCGGACATATGTTTGAAGAAAAAAGGTTCACTGCTCGTTCCCCGTAGATGAGAGCGTGATAATATGTAGCCTTGGTTTTGACCCGACTTCTTAATAATATTCGTGCCAAATTTGAAGTAAATCCATGCAGTACTTTTTGAGTTTATCCCGGACATACGTTTGAAGAAAAATGGTTCACTGCTCGTTCCCCGTAGGTGATAGCGTGATAATATGTAGCCTATGTTCTGACCCGACTTGTTAATAATATTCGTGCCAAATTTGAAGTAAATCCATGCAGTACTTTTTGAGTTTATCCCGGACATACATACAGACAAACAGACAAACAGACAAACAGACAAACAGACAAACAGACAAAAATTCTAAAAACTATATTTTTGGCTTCGGTATCGATTGTAGATTACACCCCAAGTATTCTTTTAAAAAAATATTCAATGTACAGTTTTGACTTTCCTACCATTTTATTATATGTATAGATAACTCTAAAAGTACTTGTCAGATCTCAATTAAATTTAAATAGGACCACATGACACGCAACACTTTTCAATTAAAATAAAATTGATCGAAATTGGTCCACCCAGTCAAAAGTTCTGAGCTAACATACATAAAAAAAATACCATCGAATTGAGAACCTCCTCCTTTTTGGAAGTCGGTTAAAAAAAGATTTCCACCCATATATTGACTCATCACGATATCTCTGGCGGTAGAGACTTGAAATTTGGTAGGAATATTTTTGCCGAGTAGAGGCAAACTAAGAACGCAATTTACGATATTCCACCCACAAGAGGGGGTTGCGGGGGTTAATAACATATTATATGGCAAAACGATTTTTGCGGGATCAGCTAGTTAGTAATAAAATTAAATAATTATTAACATAAAAAAAACAATAACTCAAACTCAGCCATTATGATAGACGTATAACGTATAACCAAGTACCTATGATATAAAAATGACACTTATCTACATATATTAGCTACAGCGATAAATCGGAAGTACTCTAGAAGTATTAATAGTTAAATGAGTGAACTGTTAGGTATACGCAATGCGTTTGCCAACGGCTCTGAAAGAGGTCGTAAACCAAAAGTAAAAGTTTCCGACCTTGCCCTCGTATGGACGCCAGCTCCCAGGGGTGTAGCTGTGTGTTAAGACATAAAATGAGATGAAACAGTACGAATTTTAATTCAAATATACAACAACTGTGTGCAACTGTGTATTTAGTCTATTGGATCTTTTTTCTATCGTCTTCATCTGACCTAAATTAATCTATTATTAATTCTAAAACCAACTTTTTAAGATAGCGGACTAAGTTTTTTATGCCTTTCTACATTATGGTAAAATAAAAGAAAAAAGGGCGCGAAATAAAATTGTTCACTCCTTCAAAAACTTAACATTCAACATTAATAGATTCAATAATGTATACTGTAGAAAATCAGCGACATTAAACTCATACATGTTTGTCATTTATGTGTAAGTTAAATATTAGACTAAAAAAATAAATGTTTTGTTTATTTTAATAACTAGCTGACCCGGCGAACTTCGTACCGCCTAACAGTCGATTCTTCAATTATTTTTTTTAATACTTTTTCTTCCCGTAATCCCTCCACTAACACTTAAACTTTATGGTGTGATATTAATTCAAATTGACTTTTAAGTATTATTAGTTTATTACGAATCTTTTGTATGAGAATATAGAAAAGTGTTGTTTTTAGACTTTTCAGAATTTTTTTAAAATTTTCTCTCCGTAATAACCATCCTCGTACTTCAAGGAATATTATAAAAAAAGAATTAGCGAAATCGGATCAGCCGCTCTCGAGATTTGCGCTTAGCAACATATTTAGTGATTCATTTTTATATATATAGAGATTTTTATATATATAGAGATGTGCTTTGGGTTCATTTGACTGTTGTGTTCGATAATTTATGTTGTTTGATTCTCTGACAGTGATGTATTTTTTAGTTACTCAACTTTTTTAGAGCGTAAAGTCCTGTCATTCAATTTAAAACTGACAACAGGTTACTGAAAAAAATAAAAAAGAAACACATTTTACAGAACGATGACAAATATAGTCTGTTCATATATGACCGTTTATCGATTTTTACTCAGTGTAGATACCATTCAACCTAGGAGACCATTGGGGGTAACTGGTTAGATTAGAATAGTTTCTCTTCCAAGGGTAACGATTATTAACAAGGTTTAAGGGTTGCTCATAACAAGCGGGACTGACAACTGGCTGAAGATCCGCTTAAGACGCTTCGTTAGAACTTAGAAGAAGAAAGAATTTGGCATTAGCGAGATGATAAAAAAATGAGTCGTTAAATATTTTTTATAAGAAATAATCTATTTATACGTAAAATTTTAATAGACCTGCTGTCAAATGCTTCCATAATCTATATGCTGGGAATGAAAATTTTGGCGACCACTATGTCGTTAGTTAAAGATGTAAGCTTAGGAAAACTTTTATTTTGTCTATAAATTCGTCAAAAAAATTGCGTGCGTACAAATTACTCATGTCAGAAGTGAAACTTCTTTGGCAAACTAATTCAAAAAAGTAATAAAAAAAAAACGAATTTAAAATACAAAAAAGTAGTTAAAAAAAAGCGGTCATCCATCCAAGTACTGGCCGTCATGATGCTGCCGCGTTACCGGACGTTTAAATTTTGCACCTCATACGCCTAAAGAAGTTTCACTTCAAAAATGAAACATATATAGATCAATACATTTGTTTAAATACTCTTTCCAATGTGTCAGAAAATATGTTCAAAACTTGACATGTGACTTAATGGTCTAAAGGGCCCTGTAGACGATCAAATGTTTGATCAAACTTCATATTAAATTTCTGTTTGACAAACGTGTTTGTCAAATTATTTGATCGTGTGCGGTTTTTTTTGATATGTTTGTTATATGAAACATGAAGTTTGATCAAACATGTTTGACAAACAACTTTGAGCGTTTACGGGGCTCATAAGGGCCTATGCAAACCGCGTTTTTTAAACGCGATACAGACGCGATGCAAACGCGCGTGTGACGCGATATAAACGCGATGCAAACGCGCGTATGTCGCGATACAAACGTGCCGTCGACGCGCGTTTGAATCGATACAAACGCCAACAAACTGCTCTGTAGGATAAAAACGCGCCGTCGACGCGATTAAAAAACGTGGTTTGCATAGGCCCTAAGATCCGGGATATAACAAAATATTCCCTCATCTGTTAATTAGATGAAACAATTTTTTATAGGCTGATTTCAATATTGTGAATTTAGAAAAACAACCTCTGCCACCATAAGCCTGCTGCAAATAATAATACTTAAAAAAATTTTTTTCTTCTAAAATATCTTTTCCCTCTCATGTTAATTACATGTAGTAAGCTAAAACCGTTAATATTTTACATTATATACCTGACTGTAGTAGGCAGCCATCTCTATGATTGCTACACTTACATGCAGCCAGGTCAGTAAAATTGTTTAATCTAATTAACAGATGAGGGAAGATTTAGCTTCTCGGATCTTAGACCATAAAAGCATAATATAAATTAACAAATTTTACATATCGGAACTGCTCTATACGAGCGAAACTTTGACACCTTTGAACCCGTCAGCCAAGAAATAGCGCTTTGTGAAAGTTTCGACCCTACAGGCCTTATCCTGTCCAAACGCTATTGGAAAAGCCGGACTTTTTTTTTCGTTTTGAAATTTATCAATGTTTCCAGTGAAATTAATATTTTTCCTTCACTCATTTATTAGCGTTATTAAGAAAAATAATATCTTAGTTGCTTAGTAATTTTCCAAGAGAGTTAGTTACCAATCATTTTTATCTTAAATGTTATTTATTTTCATAATCAGGCTTACCTTTTATTTATTACGAGACTAGATATTAATATTTTTCTTGATGATGATTGAAAAATTCTGAAGTAAAGGTTGATATTATAAGGGACGGACTATAATTATTTAAGAGACAATTTTAATACATAATATATACATATCGGTCAACCTTCAACATCATAGTGCTTTAAGTTCCAGTCCTTTTGTATAATACACTAAGAGAACTCTGTATAAATAATAGATAATTGGACTGACAGTAGTGGGCTGCTTATAGACTGTTACATTTGTGCAATGACTATTTATAACTAAACTAGCTGCTATGCCCGCGACTTCTTCCGCGTGGAATTTAACAAAAAAGTTATTGTTTAGTTCGCAGTTATAAAAAAAAATCTAAATTAATAAAAGTAGCCTAAGTTACACCTTGTTACATCAACTATCTGCTAGTGAAAGTCTCGTCAAAATCGGTCCAGCCGGTTCAGAGATTAGCCGGAACAAACAGACGGTCAGACAGACAGACAAAAATTGTAAAAAATGTTATTTTGGTATATGTACCGTGTATAGATCCATATGCATTTAGTAAAAAGCGGTTATTTCAATATTACAAACAGACACTCCCATTTTTTTATTTGTATTGATTATGCGTTCAAATAACTAAATTATACGTTTAAATGTGACACAAGTGTATAAGATCAGTTCGAAGAGCATGTTGCGCGCAATCATCTCTTATTGGTATCTTGCCAACATCACGTCAAATGCTTTTACCAAACATCGAAAAAGTGGATTTACGAAGTTAATGGTTAATAAAAAGAACTATTAAAACGTAAAACACTGAAGTATACGTCGATACATAGAAAAATTATTTTTTTATAAACTGACGCAGACAATCTTAGTTCTGATTTATTTAAAGAAATGCTAGCAGCCGAGTTACTGTTTACCATCTGATGTATTCTCGACTGAATAAGTAGAATATTTACTTTATGAAATAGTCTTTTAGCGTTATATTAATTGACGATGATTTAATTTATATGTTATATATCCAGGTCAAGTATTACTATAAACGAAAGCAATTTTTTAATTAGTTTCAATGTACTAATTTAGGAAAAAAATCCAAAATATTTGATTTTAATGAGGATAAGTCATAGGAGAGTCATCAAATGTAAAAGTAATAGTTTTTTTAAATTTAGATTCATTCATAGAAACAAGATGTTCTTTGTCGATACATTCAATTAAGTATGTTGTTTTATAGAAAAAGAAACAAGTACCTATTTGTATTACCTATATTCTTTATTTTTATTTTTTGATAAAGAGCCCACTATAAACAAAGTTTAAATTTTTCCCTTTTGGGGACTAATTATTAAGGCTATCTTCTGACGGGAATATAAAGGCTAAAAGCTTGTACTGCACAAGTAGATAAATGGTTCAAGGTCGGTTAGGTTCACAGAGAAGGGTTTATGAACTCTAGTACCTATTACATCACGTCGACAGCTATTTGGCACTTGATCGTTCTCACTTAAAATAACTTAATAACTTTTTGGATACGAGATGATAAATATACAACTCAATTAGTATTAAACTTGATACATAGAAATAGAAGCTATGTTTTTAAGTGCTGATTTTTTTTTTGATAAACTTGCAAAGTTTGTAAAACTTTTATGTCATTCGTGCACTTAATGCACTTGTAATTACGTATATTTTATACAAATATGACGCATTTATTAGACATTCTGTATATGATAACACTTTACTGATTCGTGTTGCAGTGTTAAAAAAAATGTATAATACCTCATTATAAAAAATATAAAGGAACTTTCTATAATATTTATAAAGACTGCCCTTTCAAGCTCATGTCAGATAAATAAAATAAATTGCACATTGAAAATAAAGTGCAACTCAGAGGACAATAGCGTTGTACTGTCACAGGTACGGTAGGGCGACGTTATCAGGGCGGGCGCGAGAGGTGCCTGTAGTGGGGCGGGCGGGGGTAGCGTGGCTCCATGCGATGCGAGCGAAGCCTCCACGAGACCACGACATTCGCGCGTCCGCTACCGTCGCGCCTCCACGCCCGCGTTCGGTACGCCCATGTTACGTAACGCTATTTACTTCGACATCTGTTGAGTGCGACGGCCACCGCTCGCGCGGCACGCTTGCTCCACCGCTGACCACACGCGCGCACGTCATGTCTCTCACCGCGAACACCTCAGCCTGGCCCGATGCCGACGCGACATTCAACAGCTCGACCGGCGACACGTAAAACATGTAGACCCGCGGCCCGCGACCATCAACTTCTACTGCCATTCATCCTGCCAGATAATTTTAAGACATAGATTTAAGTAGTGCTTTTGCTTAAGTGGACTTCGTGATTCAATGAGAGCAAGACTGATAAATAGAACCGAGCCGGACTTTTACTTTGAGCGCGTAAACGATGAATGCAATTGCTACTTTGAGATCAGAGTCATTGCTAAAAAATGCTTTCACTGCCGCCTCAGCCTTCCACTACTAGCGTATTAAGTTAGTTCGTAAGAAGCCTCGGGGCTTGAAAGTAATCTGTTCAGCTAGCAGGGAGAGTCTGTCCTGCCGTCCGCGAGTTTAGAAGTCGACGACCACCCGTTCTTCAAAATTCGCGACAACATCAGTTCGTGGGTTCTGTGGTGGCGTCAACGCCATCTTCGGATGGGCGCACCGCAGATCCCAAAACAAATAGAAGAAGATGACTGCGTTCCTCACGTGGCCGTAGTTGAGGAGAGTCGTCAGCAGCCAGAGCGCAAGCTGGAGCGACGTCGGGCACCGGGTGGCCCGCGGCGGCGTGGCCTTGAAAATGAGCTGGAGGGGGAGCGCCGCCGGCCGCGACGCAAGCCAAGGAAGAGGTTTGTTTTATGTTTACGCCGTTACAACCAATTAAATCCAATTATAGTTCGTTACGTGATGGGGAAAAAAATTACGACCCTGTAGCTTTTCCTTCAAGGTCGCATACGATTTATTCTAAAACTAGTTTTGATGTGGGCTATAGGTTTAAACGTATTATAATGTTACAAAATGTTTATTAAATAAACGTTTCGTATAGAAAATTGTTTATACGAAATTTTCGAATTACATATAATAATGTCTATATGGAAGTCAGGTCGTTTCTTGTAAATATAATATCGAGAATGATGTCTTTTTCGCGTGTATTATGCAATTTGAGCAATCAAATTTTGCCATAAATTTTAAAAATGTTACTATACCTACCAAAAATAACTTTACTCGTAGCACTTGCGTCTAAAACGTTTAATTTGTTATATTCATATTGAGATGAAGTTATTTTAAATTTGGTAGCAAACCTCTAATTTCAAATTTTAATCTTAACATGAGATATGACAAAAATCACAATTAAAAGTAATATTTATTTCCAACATCAGTAACTCTATCAAAAACGGATAATTGTGTGGATTTTTTTTTAAAGTTTAGCGTCAAACTGCGTGATCTAAATAAAATATGCGACCCCAGTCTGCGTGTGAATAGGAGGCCTATTTAGTCCTGCGGCTGTTTTGACATTGAACATTGCTCGACCTAAAAATTAGGCAGTAATGCTTCACCTTGGACTTGCGAAACAGAAGGACTGCCGCGTCGACCTCCGTCCGGCTATCGATTTGGAGTACTAAAGCATGACCCACAACTCGGAGTAAAGTTTTCAAATAGTCTGTCACTATGATTTCCTTTTAAATAACCTTTGTTCAACGATCATAGTTAAACTAACAACCCTTTATACCAGTTTTCGGTAGAGATCGATTTTGGCATAGACACTTATTTAAACATTTCAAATGTTTATGTTTAAATTCTCTACTTCGACTTTGTATATAAACTATTTCAACTGGAATGCATAATTTAATCAAAGAAACGTAAAACGAAAATGTTAAAATCTAGTAACTTTACATATATTTATAAGTTTGTGGCAATGAAAATGAAATGGGTCAAGTGCACCAAACTTTAGGAAGCACAAGTTCGGCCAGATGGCCCAAGCTATATAAGCGTAAAAAGTACCCTTGAGTTTATTTGCAATCATAGCATTATAGAAGAACTATTACTGCATTCAAATCTTGTAATGTACTCATATTTATAAATTTCTTCTTTTAATAGAAATCTTTATATTTAATGTTGATTTTTATTAGGGAGAACGGACTGCAATATACGCAACTTGTAAAACTAAGCCGACCGCCGGGACTCACGTAAGATCGCTACGTCTAGTTACTGGGTTTCTGAAGTTCGATATGTCTTTCGTGTACGCTCGTTAGGGTGGCATACAGAGCATGCATGGCACCCTTGACTGCAATCGACTTGTGCCATACTCGCGTCAAATTGACGTACTGTGATTCTGTGAATCCGTTTATGTTGCTCTTTTGTGACTCATGGGTCGTTTTTAAAACTTATACTTCGTAAAAAATGTTTCACTGCGACACATGTTTTTCGTCATCGATGAAAAATACATAACGACGATCTGGTAGGAACACACTGCCTCCGAGTGACGATTTATATACACTTCAGCCTGTAATATCCCTTAGCTGGGCATAGGCCTCTTTCCCCATGTAAGAAAAGGATCAGAGCTTAATCTACCACGCCGCTCCACTGCGGGTTGGCGGATAAATTCCCTAATATGAGTAACGATCGCTATCAGGTGTACATGATAACAACCGGGACCGACGGCTTAACGTGCTCTCTGAGGCAGGGTGGGGAAACCCACAAGAACTCCACAAACACCCAGACCATGGCAAACATCTGTTTGGCCAATACAAATGTTTGTCATGTGCGGGGATCGAACCAGCAACCGCCAGCGCAACAGCCACAAACCAGTGCTGTGACCGTTGCGCCAACGCGAACGATTTATATGTATTTTATTTGATGATATGATTTAATCGTAATTATTAGTAATTTATTATTTTCGAAAGAGTGCTTATAATTTTATTCAATGAGTTTTCACTGAATAGTGAGAACATCGCGCTAGATGTAGTTTAGCGAATTCTTGATGATTCGATATTGAGACAAGAAGCTGTGGCTGGATCTGGTTGTCGCAGATAATTGTACTATGTGACGATGTCGTCTTGAGTTCGTATAGGTGACGCAAAAGCGAGCCGCTATGCTCTGCGTTGCGATGTAAGTCGTGATACGTAAAGTGTCCCTCTTACTGTGACATTGGGGTTGAGGCTATTATATACAACTTCGTTTGGAACACTGTGTATCCCTCGCTCTGCTCTGTCTAGCCTAGAGTAGTGTATGCCGCATGTAGTACTGCTGTGTATTTTTGATTGACGTTACGATGTCTTAAATTATGTATTTAGTTGAATAAGTATACCAGACCAACGACCGAATACTGCTTAGCGTTGCAGACGCCATTAGGATGGTTGAAGTACGTGGTAAGATACGTTAAAGCAGTGTGGGACCATCATTGTGGAATATTTTCCATAGTGTTAACGCATGCATCAATTATTATACGTAAAATGCGTTTGTTGCAAATCAATCATTTTTATTTTATTTTATTTTTATTTATACTTTATTGTACATTCACAACTGCAAATATCATTTACAGACTGTGAAGTACAATGGGCGGACTTATGGCTATTTAGCCATTTCTTCCAGACAACCCAAATATTTTTATAGAGATGTTCTCTCAGTTGAGATTAGGGATCACCTTCCTGATAGCATTGCCACAAATATATTCATTCTTTGCATCTTTCACACCTGTTGACTTTATTTCTACAACTGTATTAATGTTTGTTATATAACAATTGCAGGTACACTATAAATTACCGATCTCTGTTGAGGAAGGTTCAACGACGTTTGGTCGGAACTTACTGTAAGTGGCGGGAGTGGGGCCACCTTACCTCTTTCCCCACATTTTTTATGTTCCATTAAATATTTAAATATGTAGTAAGGCATATGGGAAAGAGCTGCTTCTGTCAACAACTTATACAAGTTGTTAATAGAAATGAGATCGGGACTTTATAATTATATACATATATCAATTTACTGTTATTATAAATATTTTTAAAAAAGACAAACTATATAGGTAGGGATCCCTAGTACATATTTTTCACCTGATTAGTATCAAGCTAATTTTCTGGGAGTAGCTTCATTTTGATGAGACCAACAAAAAGTTCCTCTTCGAAAACTCTCGATTGTGGTAGATAATAGAGTTAGCAGGAGATAGAGCAATAGTGATCGTAGGATCGGGATAACGTACCACGCAATTTGTAGGACAATATTACCATCAAACAAAAGAAAAAAAAATCAGAAAAAAAATCAATTTTTGATGACCTTAGGAGGTCATCAACTTGATGACCTCGTAAGGTCATCAAAAATTATTACTAACCAGCTGAATTTTTTTTCTTTTAGTTAATTAATATTTATATAATTTGATGGTACTATTGTCCTCCAAATTGCGTGGTACGGTACGTTATCCCGGTCCTACGCTCACTGTTGCTCTATCTCCTGCTAACTCTATTATCTACCACAATCGAGAGTTTTCGAAGAGGAACTTTTTGTTCGTCTCATCAAAATGAAGCTATTCCCGGAAAATTAGCTTGATCTAATCAGGTGAAAAATATGTACTAGGGATCCCTACCTAATATTAGTAACTTAATGATTATTTATGATCACTGACGCTCTAAAAGAACATGGTTATCACTAAAACAACGTACGTTTTACGTCCGCGGTCCTTTATAATTACACGATATCACGAGCCAAACAAATACTATAGTTACTTTCCCTCCATAGTAAGAGTAGAATCTAGTCACATGACCCATCATCTAAATAAGAGATTCTCAAACTATTTTGAGCAAGAGACCGCTTTCCCAAAATTAACTTAATGATGATTTTTTAGTATTTTTCTATTGTTAAAAAAACTTACCAATTTGTGTATTCTCTCCATAGTATTAGAAGAGATTAGTTACATGCTACAGGCATTTATAAGCTACGGTAATCGCTAACCATAAGTTGAGCCATACGCTTGTTTGCCGACCCAGTTGTAAAAAAATAAAAAAATAAAAAGAAAGTAACAAATATTGACAAAAATATTTCAGGTGTGTGTACTACTAACACTGACAATTGCGGTTACGGATAGTGCTCGGGGCTGATATTTTTATTTATTCGTACAAATATTTATTTTTGATCTGGTTTGGTTTTTCTAGAAATTACGTTTTGCGGCTTTGCTTTGTGAAACAACATGATTGAGTAAAAATTGAGGTGTTTTGTTTTCAAATATAATGGACTAGCTTCTGCGCGCGACTTCGTTGGCGTGGACTCCACTCCTGTTGGTCTTAGCGTGATGATATATAGCCTATAGCCTTCCTCGATAAATGGGCTATCTAACACTGAAAGAATTTTTCAAATCGGACCAGTAGATCCTGAGATTAGCGCGTTCAAACAAACAAACAAACAATCAAACAAACAAACTCTTCAGCTTTATTATATTAGTATAGATTAATATAATTAGTACCTGGGTGACCGAGCCCAGCTCGGTATTTTTATTTTATTTTTTTTTCGGTATTTTTATATTTTAATTTTATTTAAATAATAAATCACGAGGGAAATTAAAAAAAAAAAGAAAAAAAAAAAATAATCTGGAGACTGAGATTCGAACCCAGGTCAAAACGATTTGAAATCCGTCGCTTTCCTAATTACGCTGTTACAGCTACATAAATAAATGGTGAAATTAAGCTTCGTATTCTAATGATATTTTTTCATTGCCTAAAAACAGCAATAAAACGACATTTTTTTTAAATGAATCCAAGCTAGATCAATTTTTCGCCCCCGAAATCCCCTGCATACTAAATTTCACGAAAATCGTTGGAGCCGATTCCGAGATTCAGAAAATATATATATATACAAGAATTGCTCGTTTAATAGTATAAGATTTAATAGTATAAGATTAGTAATCTAATTAAAAGTGATGGGACATTTTTGTTGCATATAATAAATTTTTAATTCTCAATTTTGGCAATTATTTGTAATTAAAATAAATCGGCCAAGTGCGAGTCGGGCTCGCGCACGAAGGGTTCCGTACCATTGACTAGGTACATTGATTTTAATATCGAGCAAAAAGCGGCTAAAAATCACTTTTGTTGTATGAGAGCAAAAATAGGCAAAAATGACGTTTTTTGTATGGGAGCCCCCCTTAAATGTTAATTTTATTTTAATTTTATTATTTATTATTAAAGTAAAAATACAACTGAGTATTTTGTGAATATTTCAAGTGCCTACCTGTTGCCATTATTGATATCGAGCAAAAAAGGGCAAGAAAATCGCATTTTTTGTATGGCAGCCCCCTTTAAATGTTTATTTTATTTTGTTTTTAGTATTTGTTGTTATAGCGGCAACAGAAATACATAATTTGTGAAAATTTCAACTGTCTAGCTATAGCCGTTCTTGAGATACAACCTGGTGACAGATGGACGGACGGACGGACGGACAGCGAAAAAAAAAAGTATAGTATATATGTATACATAATAGTACTGCAGAGATTTAATGATTTTTATTTGAGACGATATTCTTTGAAGTCATCTAGATCTCCAAAAACAAAAACACTGATACTTGATGTGTGTCGGTCGTCCCTGACATAATCCATCTCATTATAACCAACTATTTAGTACTCTCGAAAGGCACCGAGATAAATGGGTTTTTGAAATCGACTTATATTAGACTTTTCTGCGTTTCGTGCACTTGGTTTGTAGTGGACTTCTTATTCCCTGGTTGACACTTACTATAGTGATAAATAGAATGCGTGTATAGAAACCACCGTAAAGCACTATGTTTACGAATAAAGAATGTGGCCTAGTTTTTGAAACTTTACAGAAGCTCTTTTCAGCTAAGGGACGTACACTAGTAGAACAGAGTGTTGAAAGATAAATGGGAAAAATTATTATGAACAAAATCTAGAAGCAAGTTTTACTTTGATAGTGATAAATATATAGGGTGTTTGTGCAGTACTTGTGGGTTTCCCCACCGTGCCTCGGATAGTACGTTAAGCCGTTGGACCCAGTTGTTATCATGTACACCTGATAGCGATCGTAACTCATAGTAGAAAATATATCTGCCAACCCGCATTGGAGCAGCGTGGTAGATTAAGCTCCGATCCTTTCCCTTCATATGGAAGAGGCCTGTGCCCAACAGTGGGATATTACAGGCTGAATCGTGATCGTGAGTGATAAATAGGAACGTACCAATAAGTAACCGTAAGACCAATAGGAGCGTAGTACTAATGAAGAATGTTTCAAAATCAGGGTATTTTTCTTTTTGAGAGCTTCCGCTGCGTAAACGGTTAAAGTTTAGCAGAAATAATGTAAGACAAGAATTGATCCTATTACACGCGGACGAAGTCGCGCGCAGAAGCTAGTTAACCATAATACGATTCACCTAATGGTAAGCGATAACCATAGTTTACAGATGCCTGTAACCGAAGAACCATCGCTAGTGCTTTGCCAACCCTACCCCTGAGTCTCTTCAGTGGCTCTAGCTACTTTACTCACCAGAGGAACACAACACTACTTGACAGTGATCTTCTTTAAGGTTGAGGTATTTCCCTAGTCGGTATGTTCCAGAATTTGAGATATTTCCTTCTTTATCCTACCTTTACTAACATTTTTATTCAATTTTTAAAAAGAGGTTGCACTTTAAATTGCACTTTAAAATTGCACTTCAAATACACAGAAAAACTGTTTATTCTCATCACACACGACTAATTAGTTTTACTGGCATATCCAACATATTTTGCGTTGTTTTAATTATGAGAATTCGAATATTATTTGAACATGATTCAGTTTTTGTAGTTATAATTGTAGCTTACTCGTATAATGGATATTTTAACAAGCTTTATGTTAATAATGGTTAAATATGGTCAATAATGGCAATGTTGTTGAAATAATTTATGTGGCTTCAACACTTGATAAAATATTTTTGTGGTTACTTTAAATGTTTGAGCCGCTCTAAAAATTATAAATAATGAAATAAATTGAATTTTACTGCAAATATTCGACTTCTGGGCAAAAGCCTTTTCTCTATAGAGTAGAAGGAGCTTAGAACCTACATCAAGTTTGACTTCTATAAATAACGATTACAGTCAGGTGTCTGTGATAAAAACTGCGACCTGGCTTTTGTGTGCTCCTAGAAAAGGTTGAGACCCACAAGGAATTCTTTCTGACCGGAAATAAGTACTTGTACTGATATAAATATCTGCTCCAATACGGAATCGAACTGGAGACAGTCAGTGTTAAGCACGCTACATGCACCAGTACATCAGGTTGTCAATAATCATAACATTTACAGTAAAAATGTGATATTTTTTATTATATTTGTTTTATATTTATAATATTCATATTACAGTTCTATGAGACTGTAATCAACGTACCTATTGCTTTGTGTTAATAGTTGATAATTTGTTGGCATTAGTTTTTCAATTATAATTATATGATCGACATTGCTCCTCGTTAATAATATCATACGTATCAAAGCAGAGATGCGGATGTTGTTGTAATACTTGAACTAATATTGCATATGCTTATTAATTTACTCTTTAGTTTAACCCATAGAGTAAATTATTAAGGTATATTAGGTAGGGAGCAGCAGTTAATATTCTACCCAAAATCTGGACAAGCCTGACTGGTGCTGTACCTCAACCTTATAGACTATCACAGCCAAGTAGGCCAGTAGTAACTAAGGAAGCCAGAGTTCCTGAAGAGGGTAGTGGGCAGGGTCCAAAACGCACTTACGATGCTTTATAATGTTACGTACGTCTATAGGCAACGGTAACCGCTTAGCAGCAGCCATATGTCTGCTTGCCGAATAGAAGAATAAAAAGTATAGTAAGGATAAAAGGTAAAAAACAACGTAAGGTAAATAATGTAAGTTTGATCTCTGTCCGAATCATGGAAGGTAATTGTAGAATAGAAGAATAAAAAGTATAGTAAGTATAAAAGGTAAAAAACAACCTAAGGTAAATAATGTAAGTTTGATCTCTGTCCGAATCATGGAAGGTAATTGTAGAATAGAAGAATAAAAAGTATAGTAAGTATAAAAGGTAAAAAACAACCTAAGGTAAATAATGTAAGTTTGATCTCTGTCCGAATCATGGTAGGTAATTGTATTAAGCAATATGGCACTGAAACAATATGGATATAGTGTATACTGAATTTCATGTCAGTTTATTCAGATAAAATCACATCCCATTGCGTTAACTCTCCATACAGCCGTCAAGAACGATTCGATATTGCTTTTAAAATATATTTGTAAAATGATATTGTTGAAATCGAATTATTCAGGAAAATATTTAAAATAAATAAAATATTCTATAGTAAAATGGTTTAAACCTGTGCATAAGAGATATTTGAGAGAAAATGTGCTCGTATGTATGAGTAATTATACCTATACCGGGCAATAGAAGTAAATATATAATTTTTAGTATTTTTATGTCTGTCTACCCGAATGTGAAATTATTTTGTGAAATGGAAAATTTGATGCACCATTCAGACTTGTATTGCTGAAGGTTTCACTCAGAAACAGGTGCATATTTACTTTAGCTAGCGGTCGCCCAGAGGTCGAAATTCAACCATAATTAAAAATTTAAATTAAAAAAAAACTAACTAGTTATGAAAATAAAGAACCTCTTTTAAATTTTCCAATTTGACTACAGACTTTGACAATCAACAAAATAAAATAATATGCGTGTGTGTGTGTCAAATACATGGTTAGTGTGTGTTTTTATTAATTTAATGCATATTTTATGTATAATTTTAAAGAAAAAATATTAGCATTCCGCACTCCTCTATACAAACAATAAGTGCGCTTGTGCACTACAATGAATTTTACCGTCCGGCGGTCCGATTTTTTACGGTCCGATGTGGCACGGAAAAAAACGGATAGGCGTTTGTGCACTACAATGAATTTTACTGTCCGGCATTCCGATTTTCTCCACTTGTCCGCCTTTACTCAGATCGGTGCGGCGCAGTTCTGTTTCAACTCTCTTTGAAACTACACGCCTCACATGCGTAATTACACGCCAGGAACGATGAGTTACTTGGAACGTCGGCAGTTGCTTGCAACCGATGGTCCCCCGACGCGATGTATTTTTTTTAGAATTATTAATACTCGAGCATACTTAGGTACTTTAAGATTGACTTTCTTTCATTATTTTTTACTTTTAAAGGGAACTCAGGTTAGTGTGTCTGGTTTTTTTTTTAATTTTTAGTTTAATTGTTATTACTTTTTATAGGTACACACATATTTATTATACTCAAATATACACAAACGATTTTCATTTAACATATTATTTTGTAATGTGCACGTGATGCGCTTTCATTTGAGACCCCACTCTATTATATTTGCAGACATTCAGTTATTCTTCCCTACTTTTACCCCCCACAACTTTTAAACGATTTAACTGATTTTCATCAAACATGTCTAGAAACACTCGCCCGTAACTTACCTGTCATAGAAAAAAAAAATTGAAATCGCTTCATCCGTTTGCGAGCTACGGAGCCACGGACAGACAGACAGACAGACAAACAGACAAACAGACAAACATACAGACAGACAGACACGTCAAACGTATAGCATCCCTCTTTTGTGCCGGGGGTTAAAAAAACCGACTTCAATTACATCGACAAGTAATACAACTTAGGTATAGACGAAAAAAATTAACACAGGCACTAGTCTCCACTACGATTTTCAAAGGTTCCCCTCGATTTCCATGGGATGCCATTATCAGATCCTGGTTTCCTAATCATGGTACCACCCTTGGGATATCACCTTTCAAAAAAAAAAAAAAAAGAATCATATAAAAAAAATATACAGGTACGGTTGAATTGAGTAACCTCCTCATTTTTTGAAGTCGGTCAAAAAACGGTCCGGAATGGGAAAAAGTAAAATTCCGGACGGTAAAATTACGTACAGTGCACAAGCTAGCATACATTTATATAGAGTGCCATATCGGACCGTAAAAAATCGGACCGTAAAAAATCGGACTGCCGGACGGTAAAATTCCGGGTAGTGCACAAGCGCCCTAAGGGTGCGAAATTTCATACACCTCCGTACGCGCAATTTCCGTAAAAAGGGGTAGAAAGTTTTTACTTCACGTATTAATATAAAAAATATAGAAGATAAGCCGCTTTGGAACATACGACCATACAAGCGAAATCGTAGCTAATATTAATATAAAAATAGATGTACACGTCCTCAGATTTATTATACATATGTGTCGCTATATTTATATGTACAAACGCGATTACTGCATCGTCGATACAAAATAATATAATAGTGAACGAAGCACTAGAAGTGACGTCTGTGCACCAGGCTTTAGTGAACAGTAGATTTGATTATATAACGTTGGATGCATGCAGCGTATTCTACGCCCTGCAGCGTTTTTCTTTGCCTTCCAGAACAAAGTTATCATAGTAGCACGATTATACTGTACGGTAATAGCCCTAAAACTTCTCCCTAAAAGGCCTTAGTCCTGCTTAGAACACTTGGGAATTAGATTTGCTACGTAGGTATATTTATTATTTTGAATCTCTCGAGGCATACAAGTTTTCTCATAACATTTTCATTGATGTTTGAAAATAACACGTAATAAAACAATTGCTTTTCGTCATTTGACGACGCGTTGGCGCAACGGTCACAGAACTGGTTTGTGGCTGCTGCGCTGGCGGTTGCGTGTTCAATCCCCGCACATGGTAAACATTTGTATTGGTCATACAGATGTATGCCGTGGTATGGGCGTTTGTGCTAGTGTATTGTGTGCGATTCCGGACCCCCGACACAGGAGATAATTCTACTGGGAGCCGTTGAGTGTGAAACGTTTATTTATTTTTAAAATATCGTGGACTCTACTAGATCATCTTGTCTATATATAAAGTAGGAAACCATGTCATTCGTTCAACCATTACCCATGTGCTTCTGTTTAACGTTAGTAAATGTTAAATTTCAAACTGTGGGTCTAAATCAATGCAAATTCAATTAAAACAAACAGTTCCGTTTCGTTGAGGGATTTCTTGACGCATGTAGGGCCTATGCAAACCGCGTTTTTTAAACGCGATACAGACGCGATGCAAACGCGCGTGTGACGCGATACAAACGCGATGCAAACGCGCGTATGTCGCGATACAAACGCGCCGTCGACGCGCGTTTGAATCGATACAAACGCCAACAAACTGCTCTGTAGGATAAAAACGCGCCGTCGACGCGCGTGTCACGCGATACAGACGCGATGCAAACGCGCGTATGTCGCGACACAAACGCGCTGTCGACGCGCGTTTTAGAAACGCGCGTCGACGGCGCGTTTAAAAAACGCGGTTTGCATAGGCCCTTAACTGTGCAAACCATTCACAAACTGTCATTATTCGATTTTTACGCTCTTAACTTATTTTCTTATGGTAGCTTAGTTTATGATTGATTTGAATTAGGCAAGTAATAGGTAGGAAATTAAAATTTCTAGGCAGTGACAAAATATTAATGTTTAGGTCAACATTTGTATTATTCATTAATGTTTCGATGGCTTTATCTAGAATTAGCATTCCGCCTGCGTTTTCGCTCTCTAGGTAACACGATTTTCGTTGTTCCGTTTTCTTTCGTTAAAATATAGCCTTTGTCACTCAGTGATAACGTGACATTTTACCGGTAAAAGAATTCTTACAATAGGGAAAGTAATTTTTGACTTTGTCCATTATAGTCAAATAAAATCAGATATTTCCTCTTCGTAATATTAGTACCTACAGATATTTGAACAAGATATACCGACAGCATAAAAGTAACGAATGTAACTGAGAGTTAAATATTTACTTTTAATGATGTATAACTATTTCTTTGCTTTTGATAAACCCAAATGGTAATTATTAAACGAGCAATTCTTGTTTAAATATATATTTTTTCTGAATCTCGAAATCGGAAAAAAAATCGAATCGAAAAAAAAAAACAAAAAAAAAAGAAAATACCGAGCTAGGCTCGGTCACCCAGGTACTATAAAGATAAGCAACATAAATACGAGTATTTGTCACTTTTTTCGAATTGGATCTCAGTGTCATTTGCAATCGAAATACTTGAATGTTTTAACTCGTAACCTGCACTAGGGATATTATGACTATTTATTTTTCAACTAAAGTATCGAGATTGCGATTCGATTGGGAATAAGCTGTACACGTCCTTGCTGCCGTTTCACGCAAACACAATTCGTGAAGTGTTTATTATTTGTAAATTATGTATTACTTTTATATTAACCTGTTAATATGGTTAAGCATCATTAATTTATTCAGCTGTATATTCAGCTGTGTAATCATTTCTGCTGTGTGGCTACGGCAGTAAAGAATATAGTCACCCCCTCTCTTCCCGTGGGTGTCGTAAGAGGCGACTAAGGGATAACACAGTTCCAATATGACCTTGGAACTTAAAAAGCCGATCGATGGCGGGATAACCATCCAACTACTGGCTTTGAAATACACAGGCCGAAGACGGGCAGCGTCTTTGGTGCGACAAAGCCAGCCCTGCGGTCACAAACCCGCCCGCCTAGCGTGATGACTATGAGCAAAACACATGAGTTCGTTTCATTTTTGGCGTTAACTTGTGGAGGCCTATGTCCAGCAGTGGACTGCGATAGGCTGAAGTGAGTGCGAGTGAGTAATCATAACTCAATGTAGGATAATGATATAACTCAGTATCATAATTAAAAGTATTTTAATATGCAATAGTTTTGATAGAGAAACTCTTAAACACGACAAGATGGCTGTTAGGATTTGAATTGAATTGCCACAGCATGTACATAGATCTACAGCACATGTAACCTATATTTTACATTACTTACATACAGGTATAGTCTGAAATAGAACGAGGCTCAGGTCGCGGACGATAGCTAGCTAACTTGTATCTATATATAAATCAAGCATGAAACTGGTAATAGCAACTTCGAATTTAATGATAAATAGCATTATATTGGTAATATTATTTTGGTAATATAATTTATAGAGCTAAAAGAAATTTTACACATTACATTTTTTTATTTATTACATTATATTTAATGTAGGCTCTAAGCTTTAGGTACATTATACACGAAATAGTCAGCACGCAGTAAAGTCGCACCTAAATTTATCCTTTAAAATAACATATATAACATAAGTTACTGAATCTTACAATTAGTGTTTGGTTTAAATATCTTTTTATTCACATGGCAAAAAATCCTTTAAGTGAATCTTTATCAATACTCGTATTTTAAATAAATAACATTCGCTTGTTTAAATTATTTATTTATAAATCAATATTTTGCAATACAAAAAGGTTTACGGTCTAAGTATACCTAGTCATAAACATCAATGTAAATAAAACAACGCGAAAAGACTAGTTAGAAAAAGGATACACAATAACAACATATAATATCACGATCACGATTCAGCCTGTAATATCCCACTGTTGGGCATAGGCGTCTTCCCCATGTAGGAGAAGATTCGGAGCTTAATCCACCACGCTGCTCCAATGCGGGTTGGCGGATATATTCCCTACTATGAGTACGATCGCTATCAGGTGTACATGATAACAACCGGGATCGACGGCTTAACGTGCTCTCCGAGGCACGGTGGGGAGACCCACAAGGACTACACAAACACCCAGACCACGGCAAACATCTGTACACATAATATAATTATCATTAATTAAGACGCTAAAGACAAAATAGATAGATTGAAGTTCCTATTCAATGAATTATTCTGTACTCATAGGTCTCCTCGTCGTTCTGCGGAGAACATGTACAGCTGTCGCCTCCGGTGGTCATCATAGATATCTTATAGCGATCGTTACTTGTTGGATTTATTAGGATTGAGCTTCATATCTTCTCTCTCTCCTCAACCTCTATTACAAGCCGAATCGTCTTCTTTATCATCATTCTATTTTGAAGGAGAATATTTGTCTTAATATTTATGCAAAATAAATTTCAATTGAAAACAAAATATGGTCTAATCTAATATAGTTTGATAGCATATTGCTTCTTTATATTACTAGGTTGGGACGGTCTGCTTGATGGTAAGCGGTAACCATAGCGTACGGACCCTACCCCCATCGATAATACTGCTATCCAAAGAGCCCTGGCTATCTTACTCACCACAGGAATACAAAACTAGAAAAATACTAGAGTACACTAAGAGCTGTAGTATTTCATGGTAATGTTCTTTAGGGTTGTGGTATTTCCCTTTTCTCTCTACTCTCGAGATTTTGTGCCAGGTATTTCTTGCTGTATTCAACTTCAATAACATATTTAAAATATGTACCGGACCCCAGCTCAGGGAGAGCTAGCGGACTGTATTATGACGTCTGATTTGCCAGAGCCGGTACATAAACGATTGCGAACAAAGCCGGTACGGATATTCGTGCTCGTCGTGTGCAGGGGTTCTTCAATAAAACACCACTATAGCGCTTCACTAGATCCCGTTAGAGAGAAGGGAGGCTGGCAAGCTTCTATGTAGACTTCTTACTATCTTGAGTCTTGACTAGTCTGTACTTCTTGACTATTCCGTTGTCTCAAGACGAGTGACCTAATGACGCCCGATATGGCGTCCTATGTATATGATTTTGGGAGTAGCTAGCCAGCGGACCCTTACCTCACCCCGGAATATCTTTATTTTCAATAAAATGCGATTTACAATATATTTATCTTAAAACTATATCTTACCTATTTTATCATATTAAAATCTATTATTTGAGCATACAATTAGCGCTGCGCGCGCGATAAATTCAGAATAATCGAGCTAAATCGATCTCTGGAATATTTATACTTCCCCGTCCCCCACCGTCGAAGTATAAATATCCCCTCCGAGTCCCGAACCCGCGTCAGTACTATTCCTGTGCGCGCAGCGTGCGTATCTATCTATTTACAAACATTTTGACGATGATTTATGCTAAAACGTATGAATATCTATCTATAAAACATGAAACATTAATAAAATCGTAAGAATATTAGAAATTATTAAACAAAACATGAATTTTCTTCCCGAACTATAGCTATCTTTGTCTAATTTCATACTAAATCTATCGCCATCTCTTTCTAACCTAGATATTGAACAAAACTAAGGCGAATCTGTTCGACTAGTAACTAGTCGCACAAGTTAACATTTTCTATGATTCTTTAACTATGAAACTTAATTTATGAAGCAACTTTATACGTAATTACTTATTTACATAATATTATTTTGTAATAACTATTGCGGGTCGTAGTTTGTCAAATCGAATGCTTTACCATTCTATTCTTATAAGCTTATTTACTTAAATTTAAATACTTTTAACTATATGAAATTATAATCGATAAAATTAAACCTATTTCATACGTAAAACTATTTACATGTTCGGTTGTCTCGTACAAAATACTTATTACAATAGTAGTAGCTATAACGATAACATATAACTAACAAAATTGTATCAATAAATGTTATAATGTTACGGAATCCATCGTACGAGTATATGAAGTTCGACTAGCACTAGTTTTGAATTGAGTAGCAGGCGGAATATAGCGATATACTGTTAAATAGTTTGACAAGTATGTTTACTGAATTCTAAGATTAAAATAATTTTGGAGCCTATATTTCTTAATAATTAATTTGTCCATTAAATATTTATGTTTTCATTATTATATAGTACAAACTAATGATGATTTGTAATTATTTCTTCTTCTATTTTTAAACGATATCTATTAAAAGCTATCCAGACATTTACTACATTTATTGTAACATAAAATAACATTACCGTATTTTTCGGACATTTTATAGTAAAATCTTTAAAAATCGCTCGACAAATATTCGGAATAGTGTCCGACCGAAAGTCGGTTTCCGGCCGAAACCGAAACCGAAACCGAATATTCGGCCGTGGCTACAGTTTCGGCCGAAACCGAAACCGAAACCGAAACTCACGTGGTCAAGTATAAAATTCCTTAAAATACTTAAATTTGGTGCATTTTACCCATTTACACACATTTTTTTTTTATTGACATGAAATGGAAACACATTGTATTAATTGTGTTGTAATCATTTACGCGTTAATTGAAGGAAAAAATAGCCTTCCTCGTTAAATTGGCTATCCAAAACTAAAAGATTTTTTTAAATTCCAACCAGTAGTTTCTGAAATTAGCGTGTTTAAACAAACAAACTTTTCAGCTTGATAATATTTTTCATGCAATGTTTTTTAAAAACTGCGATATCTCCTTAAGATATTTATTGAAATCGAATGGTGTAAAGGGCAATTTTGTTTTAAATTAAATACTTGTGGTAAGAAAAGTATTTATTTGCATAAAGATTTATATCAATATGTTTATAAAAACACCTTCGCAAATATTGCATTATTTTAGAAGAAATTTGTTTAGCATAAAAAAGGTTCTAGTAAGCTAACCTTAAAAGATAGACATAATTATGCTGTCGCGGACTTTTTTTTAGAACTTTTAAAGTGAAACAATAATGTCATACATGATTTTTGCGAAACTTTAACTGTTTACGCAGCGCTCGCAGCGGAAGCTCTCAAAATGGAAAAAAACCTGATTTTGAAATATTCTTCATTGGTGCGCCGCTCCTATTGGTCTTAACCTAACGATGTATAGCCTATAGCCTTTCTCGATAAATGGGCTATTCAACTCTGAAAGAATTTTTCAAATCGGACCAGTACTTCCTGAGATTAGCGCGTTCAAACAAACAAACAAACAAACTCTTCAGCTTTATGATATTAGTATAGATAATATAAGAAAAAAAATTGCGTGCGTACAAAGTACACATGTCAGAAGTGAAACTTCTTTGACAAACTAATTAAAAAAAACTAATCGTAAATGGGCATGACGAAAGATTTTCCGTAACCGTAAACTTGTTCCGTAATGTGGGTACACATTTACTATTTACGAAAATACCTATATTTTGGTAATAAACTTAAGTTTAAGGAAGATTAAAACTATTTTTCTAATATGTTTTCACTGTGCACGTCAAAACGGCAGCAGATGTCATGGCGTCGGCTCTGACGTCATGGCATGACACACTTCGGACGCGTTCAACCTAAGACCAGCATGAAATTAAAATCTATACTAATATAATAAAGCTGAAGAGTTTGTTTGATTGTTTGTTTGTTTGTTTGTTTGTTTGAACGCGCTAATCTCAGGATCTACTGGTCCGATTTGAAAAATTCTTTCAGTGTTAGATAGCCCATTTATCGAGGAAGGCTATAGGCTATGTATCATCACGCTAAGACC
This sequence comes from Melitaea athalia, assembly GCA_905220545.2. Classification (NCBI taxonomy): domain Eukaryota; kingdom Metazoa; phylum Arthropoda; class Insecta; order Lepidoptera; family Nymphalidae; genus Melitaea; species Melitaea athalia. The sequence continues at coordinate 3,877,451 of HG992176.1, read as the reverse complement.
AATAGGAGCGGAGTCCACGCCGACGAAGTCGCGCGCAGAAGCTAGTGATATATAAAATCGATGAAAAACTTTAAAAATTATAGAATCGACTGTTAGAACGACGACGTGGTACGAAGTTCGCCGGGTCAGCTAGTTATAAATAATGGAGATAGAGTTCCAGGAGCTGCAAGTTTTTTTATTGTAAATTTCCTCCTCTTTCAGAATCTAATTTTGAAATTTCTTTAATATTAATAGTTTATAAAATATTGGCAAAAAACGGAAGGCCATTTTTTCCTTTTTTTTAATTGTTTATAACTTTTGCAATTTTTGATGTGCAAAACACACTTATAGAACATTTTTCTAGGCGATTCCGAATCCAATGAGTTATTACACATAATTTTAAGAGCAGTATCTCTATTTTCGACCTTTTTCAACTTGTCGACTAGAGTGAGTTGTAGGTGAACGCGCCTGATGTATTATATTGATGTTATAGCGTGACGTCATGCGTTTAAATTTGTGTTTCAATCAAAATGGCCGATTGCAGTATTTTAATGTTTTATTTTATTGAAAATCACAATAATCTTATTATTTTACATAAAACTAAACCAGTATTTTGAATTTTTTTAATATGAGTGTTCCCCTGAAATCATTAAATTGACGATTTTTTGATACTGTCGTCATGCCCATTATCGTCTAAATAATAATTGTAAGTTGCAGCGTTTTTTTTGTTTAAGTTTAACACGTCTACAACCAGATGGTGCCAGTAGTAGATTAAATCGCGCTGGCAAAATTATTTCTTGTTAGTTCATATATGACCACCATACATTTGTGTAATTATTGAACAATCGAATATATCATGTTGAAGCATCGCTAGTACTGGTTTAATTTGTGCTCCTGGTTGTCTCCTGGTAGGTTTTGGCAATTAACACTAATTAAAAAAAAACGAATTAAAATACACAAAAAAAACTAGTTGAAAAAAAAGACAACGTTTCGCGGTGTTCCCATGCGGTCACCCATCCAAGTAATGAACGTCATGACGCTGCCGCGTTACCGGTCGCTCAAATTTTACCCCTCATGCGCCTAAAGAAGTTTCACTTCAAAAATATTAATAATATTTTGATTATTTTTTCAAATTAAGTTCGCATAGCAAAATGCTTATCAGTTATCAATAATCAAATCACTAATTGTTACTGTTTCATTAAATACTAAGTATTGGTATTTTGAAATCTTATTAATTAAACTTTGCTTTGTATTTGTACTTAGAAGAATCATCAATCTCTTTTAGGTACCTCTTATATAAAAATAATAATTACTAAAATTACTATTACACTCTTAGTTCCAGTCTCGACAAAGATAATCAAATCACACATTTAGAATTAATAAAGATAGGTACCTAGATCACAATTATTAGAACAGTCATTCTTACATTTAGAATTAAGTAATCCACTACTAAGCAACAGTAAACATTTGAATTGAAAACAGTTAGGCGAGCGTGCACGACAACTTCCGAAATTAGTTTCGGTTTCGGCAAAAGTTTCGGCCAATTTTGGCCGAAACCGAAACTACCGCCGAAACTTGATTTTTGGCCGAAACTCGGCCGAAACCGAAACCGAAACCGAAACTTCGGTCGGACACTAATTCGGAACATTCGGAAAATCTCAAACGTTTTCACTTAACGTGAGCTGTCCGACAAAATAAACGTAACGAACAAACACATGTGAGTGTCGCTCGCAGTGCCTTTAAATTTTAGCTATCCATTTTTGTGAAGTGTGGTACAAATATACAGCATATAGCGCACTTTGGCTACATAACTATTTATTTTGCATTTTGTTTACTGGTGTTTTTTATTTGTGATATCGTTAGTGTTACTAAACATTGCAAGAACTAAATATAAGATATGTTTATCTGCTTATCTGCAGTAAAAAGCGTGTATTTAACTCTTCTTTGTAGGAGAAAAAGCATGTATAGTTCTATACAAATGGGCCTTATATATGTAGAATCACAGATCCTTACCGGGTCTTTCCCTCCATAAAATCGATAATAATAAAACATAATTCCCGATATTTTCAACATATTAGTCAAGTAACGCAGCTTGGTAATTAAAAAATTATTGTATTATTGAAAAGAGTCTTAAGCCTAACGTTTACATTTTACTTTCATTTTAATGTCAAAGCTCTTGAGCTTTATTAATTTACTAGCTGACCCCGCAAACGTTGTTTTGCTATATATGCTATTAAACCCCGCAACCCCCTCTTGTAGGTGGAATTTCGAAAAATCCGTTCTTAGCCGACCTCTACTTGTCGAAAGGAGTATTCCTACCAAATTTCAAGTCTCTACGCCTTATGGTTCCAGAGATATCGTCATGAGTAAATGGGTGGAAATCTCTTTTATATATATAGATATATAAGCAGGTTACCTTATAATGTCAACTGATATCGATAGCTTTTAAAAATACTATTAAACTTCTCCTTATCTGAAATGGGTGTCTAACACGAGATCTAACTACGTCACGGTCACCTGCGCTCGTTCTGTTAAATTTATTCACCGATTTATCGAACACAATGTGGCCTTCTTGTTACTAACCGACATTTTCGAATTCTACGCTTGTAATTCTAACACAAGACCGCATAATGGAAATAAAGTAATGTAAACTAAGAAAGAGAAAATTCTTGATGATTTTATAGTACAACCTTTATCGTCAAATTCGGAATAAAACTGCAATAAAAAGGTTTCTTTTTTGGCTAATGAATAAAATATATTGGAATAAGTAAAAATGAAAAAAAAAACATTACATAGTAATAATCATATAACTGAAAAGCTCATTCGAAATAGAATGTCGCACAATATTTGAAAATCCTCCAATAAGAATAACAATACCTACGTGATCCGTTGATTTATCTACAGTTAAACTTAAGTAATAAATATCAATAATCTAGAGTTAAACCAAAATAGTCAAAATAAATTTCATTAACACGATCTCTCGAAAAGAATATTGCGAACATCTAATAAAGAAAGAGTTTCCCTTCCAGGTCATAAGCTCTTACGGGACCTACAAAACAATTCAATTCATAAAAAATCAAACGCACTGTAAAAAATCTCATCCATAAACGAATTTATGTAAATAATTGTGTTTGCTCGCAAACGAAAAAAAACCGACTTGAATTACATCGACGAGTAATACAACGTAATAAGACGAAAAAATAGTCAAGTAAATACTTAGACAAGACTTACAATATACTTTATTTTTAGATATAGCTCTAAAATACTTGTCGCTATTAAAGATTACTCAAAAAATTGTAATCAGATCTCGATCTAATTTAAACAAGACTACATTTAACTATTAAAGTAAGAATCATCAAAATCGGTACACCGAGTAAAAAGTTATGCGGTATAATACAACGTAGGTCGACGAAAAAGTAGTCACGTAAATACGAATTATTAGATATAACTCTAAAAGTACTTGTCAGATCTCAATTAAATTTTAATGGGACCACATGACACGCAACACCTTTCAATTAAAACAAAATTGATCGAAATCGGTGCAACCAGACAAAAGTTCTAAACTAACATACATAAAAAAAATACAGTCGAATTGAGAACCTCCTCCTTTTTGGAAGTCGGTTAAAAATGAAGTAAAAATGTATATATGCTGCCATTGCCATATCTCGTTCAAAAGAACTAATAAATACGCAATAATGATATAATTACAATAATTATGTTGTCATTATTCAGACTGCTCAGGCATCATAAATAATGTTTGTTGATGCTATGTCCTTATATGTATGTACATATAATTATGTATTAAGTAATAGAAGATATCTGTAATGAAATGTCCAAACTGGTAAAAACTCAGCTAAATTTACATTTTTCTTGAGCTAAGTTATGAGCTGTAAATGATACACAGCAATAATTAATAACGTTAGAACACCAATACGATTAAAATAGCAAATAATATGGCTGCATATGAATGAAAATCCATGGAGCTCTTAGTATTGAGTTTTACGTGAGTTAGAAAACTTTAAAATTTTGAACAATGGTTGGTAGAAAATTCTAGATAGAATAAGAAATTTCAAGAAGAAAATAGCTCAGACAACTTTTACAATTAGTTTTTTATCAACATTTCTTATTATATTTTAATTAAGCATTTACAATTACCGTAATTTTTAATAATTATCATAACACGTTTTTTAAAATAAAAAAAAATCATAGAAAAATACTTTACTATGTACTTACCAAAGAACTGAAGAAAAAAACGGAAAACTGAAATTGTGAACGTACCAGAAAGTCACTACTCACTAGAGACTAAATCTAGCCGAGTACTTTTGAGATAATTATGTGCATAATTTTTTCAACACATTTTTAACATATTAATTAAATTATTTATAACTAGCCGACCCGTGCCCACTTCGTTGGGCGTTAATTATCTTTTTCTTTGTGATGCATTACCTATGTTGTGTAGTTCTTAGTATTTACTAAGTTCTATTAGGTTCATTGTTTATAGCAAGTATTGGACGTATACACTCGTAATAATATCGTGTATTTATTATTTTAAATTACAGAACCAAATAACATACTATAAAGAACAAATTTTAAACCACTTAAATAAATAATATGTTGCTCCAACGCCATCTATCAAAAAGCGTAAAAACTTCGTCATCGATAGATTCAAATAGACAGTAAATAAAATAGAGTATTAAATAGTTAAATCTAACAGCGATAGATGGCGTTCGTTTCTTTGTCATTTTCATAATAAATTTTAATATTTTTCTTTTTTACTGAATTTTTTTGTACAATTACAATAAAATATAGCCTATGTCACTCCTGAATAGTGTAGCCTCTCACTATTTTCAGCAAATCAGATATATATAAATGTTTTAAAATCACCAATTAATTTCTAAGGCAAATAATAATGCTTGATTAGATTGAATTGTTGACACGGCACGTCAGAGGACGCAGGTTCAAATCCTGCTGATTTAAATTTTTTATATATTTTTATCTTTTTCCTTTTATCTTGTCACTCCTGAATAGTGTAGCTTTCTGTTAGCGAAAGAATTTTCATGATCGGATCAGTATTTGCGAAGATTACCCCGTATATACAAAGTTATAAACTTTACCTCTTTATAATATTAGTATAGATGAAGACTCGTTAGTCAAAATATATACAATTGTAAGTCTTGAGTTATTACCTAATATCTTTCGTCGTAAAAGCAATCCTTGCTAATGCTATAAATACGAAAGTAAGTCTGTCTGTCTGTCTGTCACTCTTTCACGCCAAAACTACTGATCCGATTTAAATGAAATTTAGTACACAGATAGTCTAGAGCCTGAGAAAGGACAAGTCTACTTTTTAATGCGAAAAAGGGAGTTTAAAGGGTTGAAAGATGGGGATGAAAAGTGGTGTATGTCATTCTCGTTTGTCGTCATTTTTATAGCTTTTAAATTATTTTTAGACTGTTGATTCGATATTAATAAATATGACATTCAAATTTTGTAAAAGTTTAACCCTCAAGGGTGTAAAATAACAATAGGAAATAGAGGATGAAAGTTTGTATGGAAATATGAATGGTTTATCAGTTTATGTAAATGTTTTATAAGTTTGCGACAAGAGACAAAATATAAGAGCTATTCTGATGTCCAAAATAAACGAAAAAATACATCCAAAAAATGCTGTCTATGCTGTCTAATGACATTATACCACGAGGACGAAGTCGCGGGCATAGCTAGTATTTATATCTATGTAAAGAATATCAAAAATCACAATAAACGTGATCGCGGAAAACTTTCTTTTAAAAATTTTGATGACTGATAGAAATACATTACATAATATGATCACAAAAAGCTCTTTGTCTAATGTAATAATTACCTTAAACACTGTGCTTATGGTAAAATACTTTCAAAAAAATATATTTTTGTTATATAATTCACATGTTTATATGTAAATTAATTATATGTCATAAAGTAAACAAAAAAAAATAATCTATATAATTTTCGCCGTATTATGTCTTCAAGCAAATGTATATTTCAAAATTCATCCCAAGCTCAAGGGTCAAACCAAATCTCACGAAATGGTTTAATATATTAAAAGAACATATAAAGCAGGGGTGTCGAACTCAATTTTGCAGAGGGCCATAATATTAAATTTAGAATGTTTTGAAATTGTAAAGCTTCCGTAGAGGAATCGAGTGAAGTCATGATTCTTCTTTCTGTGACACATTGTGTTCGCGGGCCGTATCTTTGACATCCCTGATCTAAAGCATCCGAAGTAGTGTCGCGTTGTGGGTTGATTATGACGTTAACGTGTATACGCACTTTACTTTTTTTACAACGCTCGCGGGACACGAAATGGTTTTTAGGAAATGTTTTAAAAACAAGTCAGATGTTTTAATGCTGTAATTAATATGTAAGTATTGTATGTATGCTATTAATTTAATTACAAGAGGGATAATCATACCATTTATGATACTAACTGACTATGAATCCATTAATCTTTTCCAAGGCTTTTCATTTAATGATTTATTGTAATCCCATTGCGTAAATATTTCAGTACGATGTTTATAATATCGATTAATACTTATGTTACACAATAAGGGAGATCATTTAGTCGAAATGCATATCAAAATGTGTTTTAACATATGTTTAAGTACAAATAAATAATTTTTGTTGCTAACTTGACGTTGGGGGACATAAAAATCATGAGACGATACGATGCGAAAATGATAATTTTGACAGGATGAACATTGAAAAGACTTAGGTCAGGCGCGCACCACAATTTTTAGTTTTGCGACACGATTTTAAAATCGCGCTGTAAAAAATCGCAGAACGTACGGTGCGCGCACTGCGACTAAAAAATCGTGATCTTTGCTCAATTGCACCATGGACTCCGTACAAGTCACTTGTCTTTATTTACTACTTCGGAGGATCAGAAGAATAATCGTGTTTGCTCGCAAACGAAAAAAACCGACTTCAATTACATCGACAAGTAATACAACGTAATAAGACGAAATAATAGTCAAGTAAATACGCGCTATTAAAGATTACTCAAAAAGTTGTAATCAGATCTCGATCTTATTTAAACAAGACTACATGACAAGTATTAGCTTTCGATTAAAGTAAAAATCATCAAAATCGGTAACAGAGTAAAAAGTTATGCGGTATAATACAACGTAGGTCGACGAAAAAGTAGTCAAGTAAATACGCATTATTAGCTATAACTCTAAAAGCACTTGTCAGATCTCAAATACATTTAAATGGGACCACATGACACGCAACACCTTTCAATTAAAACGAAATTGATCAAAATCGGTCGACCCAGTCAAAACTTCTGAGCTAACATACATAAGAAAAAAATACAGTCGATTTGAGAACCTCCTCCTTTTTGGAAGTCGGTTAAAAAAGAATAAAATTCGCCAATACTGGATTCATCCTTTAACAGCAGATAGAATTATCAAAGGTTTCTTTTGTCAGAAATACCATGAACTTCGGATGTATCCCAAAAATTCTTTGGCTATTATAGAATGAAAACATTCGACAGATTACTGAGATACGAACACACAATATTTACAATAGCACGACGAATGTACGAATATGAGAATTATTATATTTACAATTAATACATTACTGTAATACAACTCTCATAGCAACCAAATTATTATTTAAATAAATTAAAAGTATAAAACCTTTTTAAAAACAAGCTTTTACTTGAATGTGCTAAAACGAAAAAAAAAAAAAAATTTTTACTTTAAAACTTTTACTATCTACTTATAAAGTCATTACATAATCTATATGATTTAAAAGCTTGTCGCGAGATATGAGTACCTACTACCTACTCGTATTTCCTTAGTTTGAAAATTTTAATAGTTAAAATCAATCACATAAATTTATTTAATTTACTTATTCACAAGCAAATCTGGCGACAAGCTTTTATATGCAGGCGCTGACATGCTTAATCTTGGAAAGATGGACCACGAGTGAGGCCCGAATGCGCGATTTTAAAATCGCAGTGCGCGCGGGATCATACAATTTCATACGCTGCATTTTATTTTCGCGATAATAGCGTCGCGAGCAGTCGCAACAAAATGTGACAAATCACGATTTTAAAATCGCCGCGATTTTTCAGTCGTATGAGCGCGCACTATCTTACTAACTCATTTCTGCGATTAAATAATAGCGCGATAAAAAGTCGTAGTGCGCGCTAGCTCTTAAGATTACCGGCATCTACAACTAAAAAAATTACTATTGCTTTTGATTTTGTAAATTAATTAATTACTAAAATTATATATATAGATATACATTGAAATACAATACAGCAATGCCATGTGACGGCTTTAATTTTGAAACAACGTCAACATGATTGACGGTCGGTAATTTTTTTTGTTCAATTTCAAATCAACTCACGTATAAATAAATACTTTTTTGTAATTTTGTAAAATGTTATTATACTTATTTAGTGCGAATTATTCTCACGGGTATAGCTAGTTTATGTATACAGCTCTTGTTTGATGTAAAAAATCTAAATATTTACAATAAAGTATTCATTAAAAAAAAAAAAAAACATTATGTAAATACTGATTGTAAGCTTTTCTTCTTTTAAAAAAATCGCTATATTTCGTTTATCTATATCTACTAATATTATAAAGAGGAAAGATTAATTTGATTGTTTATTTGCATTGATAAGGCTCCGAAACTACTGAACTGATTTGAAAAATTATTTCAATGTTGGGAAGCTACACTATCCGCGGCTGACATAGGCAGTATTATATTTTCAAAAAAAATAGACGAAAAAATATTTTGAAATTTTTGTTAAATAATGTGCGAAGTCGGGGCGGGATGCTCGTATTATATATTTTTATTACGTTACTATTATTTAGTTTCCTTCTGTTAAAGAATGTCCTATGTGACTTAGTAATAGCGTAGAATTCTACTGGAAAATAAATTATCGAAATAGGTCAAAGTTTTTTCATTGAAACAAAAAATGAAATCTTTCCACCTTTTAATGTTAATATAAATAGCGACCGTTTTAAAAAGAATACACTTTTTAAATAAAACGCTCATTTATGAAGTATGCTTTTTTAAATTACTTTAGAATAGAAACAGTACAATTGAGTGTGCTCTGTGAAGCTAGCTAATTTACTGTCAAACAAACGTTGCGTTTATGTGGCAAACTATTTACGAACAAGAGAATGGAAATAATTAAATGCTATTGTTTAATTTCTACACAATTTTTATTAATGTTTACTTTTCACATTTAACGATGAAGAACTATTAATATAAGTGTGTTTTACTATAAAGTTAGAAGTTTATTTGAGGTTCTTTTGGGCTTAAGAAAATAATATTTTTAACAAAGGTAGAGCACAGCAGTAAATATCCTGCTCAAAATCTGGAAGAGCCCGACTTTACGCATATAACGGTTGCATGTAAATTTATTCAAAATGTACATTAAAAAGCTAATATGGTAGAAGTTTACACAATATGTAAATTACAAAAATTTGTACGTATAGTGAAGCCGGCAAAATGTTAGTAAAATTTTAAAAATGGTGCCGTAACAATTTAAAAAAAAGTAACAAGCGTTTCTTTCCTTATCAAAGTAACTAGCGCAAACAGATGTGTACTAGTTAACAAATTGTTTTTAACCGACTTCAAAAAAGGAGGAGGTTACTCAATTCGACCGTATATATAAATATATCTTTATGTATGTTCGGGGATAACTTCGTCTTTTATGAACCGATTTTGATAATTCTGTTTTGTTGGAAAGGAGATATCCCTACTTAGGTACCATGATAAGGAAACTAGGATTTGATGATGGGATCCTAGAGAAATCGAGGGGAACCCTCGTAAATCGTAGTGACGACTAGTGCGTTTGTTAATTTATTTATTATTTATTACTTGGCCATGTGATTGAAGTCGGTTTTTTTCGTTTGCAAGCAAACACAATTATTACATAGAGTAGAAATGGTACGTCAGTTAGGTACATAAATTAATTTGAAAAATAATATCCCTTACGTCCACTTTCAATGATTATTTTATTAGATAACTTAATTATTTGTTTATAATTTGTGTGCATTTTTCTGGCGGAATGTTTGAAATAAGAATGTACAAAAATATAGTGAAATTGCATATAAAAGACATATAAAATATACATATAAAAGATTGGCTGTCGAGTTATCAACATCTACGAAACTTAATGTCGTGCAATAGATTCTTTCTTTCATTGATAACTATAATACGTTTTAATTTTAATTGAAAAGTATGCTAATATAATCTGTAAACGCTATTAGGCTGTGTCGTTATTTATTCATTCATAGTCAATCATGTGTAAATTATTTTACACTACATAAAATTTTTCTACCGAACAATCTTCGTAGTGTCTTCGCCATTTCAATTGATACTGACGAATTGATTTGTGTTAATTGACACAAATAGCATATCTGTGTAAATAGTCTACAAACGACATTTTTATTTCAATGAATTATGCTGTAATTTCCATTGTCATTTATCTTTAAACCAGAGCGGTCTCACTTCGCCGCAGGCCTTTGATAAATGTCAGATTTAAGTTAAGAAATTCAGAGTTTTTTTAGAGAGAGAGACTCCTTTTCGTCAGTCACCCAAAGCCTCTGGCCTGCCTCAAAGAAATTCTTTTATAAGTGAAGCTTATTTATAATCCATATGATAAGAAACTAAAATATGTCACGATAAAGAAACAAATACATAAATGTATAGGAGAGAATGAAATATAAAATACATTACTGCTCAAAACGCATAGCGACGCGTCTTGCACGGCACTTACGACATTTTCACATATTCACGTGATTATCTTCGATAGAACTAATCGCAACGGTACTACCTGACTACGCCTTTTCAGAAGTTTCACTTCTGCCGTGTGTGAATTGCACACACGTCAATACGAAATGTTTATGATGGTTTTGTTAAAAAGCGCGTAAAAATTAAATTTGTTAAAAAATAGTAGTAGCACATAATGTCGATGTAAGTAAGCCATGATAAAGTGTAATCTGAATGATTGTGAAAAGTTTTTAAGTCCTGTATCAAAAAAAAAAAAACAACGGAAGGGCTACAACATAGATGATACTATATAATACTCAAAAACCCGTGTTTACTCAAGACTAATTTTTGTTTCTAAATTTAGGTAAAAAAATGTTTAGGTTCCAAATTTCTACTTCTATATAACAATTTTTTTTTTACAAAATTGTTACCCACAACTATAAATTTACGATTTAACGAAAGAGCTCTTTTTAGTTGAATCAATTGTTCAACAGAAATATATAAAAAAATTTGCTATATGTAGATAAAATAATTTACTCATTTTGTATATTTTCGGTAACGAGCTAATTAAAGACGATAAAAATAATTACCATGAACTTAGAGCAATATCAGGAATAAAAACATTTTTACGGAGAAAAACGAAAAGCTAATGAGAATCACAAAAACAACAAAATAATTTAAATAAAAAATTATTTATTACAGACACTATTAACGAATGAGATAATATATAATTAACAATATATTCTAAATGAATTTAAACGAACTGAAGCTTGTAAATGTTTATCAGTGCTGGTTAAAAGCGTCTTGTAATTCATATTTCATGTTATAAAAGGAGCACTGGACGGTTAAAGCTGTATTCTTTGCATTGCTTTATTGACTAGAATCTAGACTCTAGATAATGAACAAGTCTTATTTATAAGGCTTATAAGGCAAGGTATTACAAGGCAAGGTATTTACGAGGTCTGTTTTTAATAAAAACTGAGATTTTAAAATACTTGGACAAAGATTTAAAAATTATACAGATGATTAAAATATAAAGATAGATAAATGCTGAAAGAATAAATGTTTTAATTTTTTAATTCTTATAAAGTTTTCCCTAATACGTTTTTCCTAAACATCTCACGCGCAGTTTGTACTGGCCCTGCTGTCTGCTTCGGGGGTTGTGGATTCAATTCCCGCCTTAGTCTGGGTGAAATATCTGTATTTTTTTATTTATATTTCTATGTAAATTTATAAAAAAATATTTAGCTAAACAGTTGGCTGTTACCTATAACAACAACCACCCTGGTGTAGTGATGGTTCGATTCTCGCTCCGGACAGACATTTGTATCTATAAATATTTCTTTCCGGTTTGAATGTCTGTCCTTGTGGGTCTCCCATACGTGGTTATAAATACCTGATAGTGATTGTTACAGATTATATCCACCAATCCGCAATCGAGCAGCGTGGTGGATTAATGTCCAATCCTTCTCCTAAATGGAAAAAGATCCCTATGCCCAGTAGTGGGACACTACAGGCTGAAGCGCCATCGTAGTCGTTACCTATTACACAAGCTTTAAGTTTTTTACCATAGGAACAGACGACCGTATATGTGTATAATAAAATATTTATTTATTTATTTCATAAAATAAAATTATATTAATTTATATGAATCATATTATTAATTAAACAAAAATTTATTTTTTTTGTATATAATTAATATGTGTTACATACTACGCAAATCAGTGGGTATGCTGATTTTGCTAATAGAAGGCAATTTAAAATGTATTTTATTGTTCTAAATACGGAACCCTAAAAATTACAGTTTTCTTTTTTTTAAATATTTTGGAGTCTCTTGCGGATTCTTCTCTGCACAATCTACTAACACACAACAACACACACCTATAGTAACTAATTTATTTTGATGTTAAAAAATAGCTAGTCGCTGTTTGCGTACATTTCGAACAGCTATTAGTACGGTATTTCTGTGCTTTTTGTTTTCTAATTTTTGCTTTTTAATTTTTTAATTTCACCTATTTCTTAACCCTAGATAACTAAACATATTTCGTTGTTACTTTGTAACTAAACATTCGACTGACAGACTAACAAATAAAACTACAAATATTTGTTTTATTTATTACATTTCTGAAAATAAATCAATATGGCACGGATGAGTTATTATTATATAATAAGTTTAAAACAAATAAACATGTCTTTTGACTACTCCTTACAGTCATTACAGGTCGGTACCGTGTGCTGCCCGCAAATGGCTTTCTTACACATGTAGCACGAGTATTTGGTCATTCTGCGTTTTTATATGGGCAAAATCCTCAAATTTATCGCTTGTTTATCTGTTTTTGAGTTGAACTAGATGAAACTTCATCAATTTTTAAAATATCTTTCATGGTTGCTTTAATATCCCTTCTTAAAGTTAATGTACCGTAGCGTTCGTGCAGCAAGGTTCAGTAAGGCCATCAGCTAGATTTTTTGATGAGAGCTCTACGCTTCAAGGGCTTTTGACCTAGCTTAACCGTTTTAAGCACACAAATGACATATACGTTGACCATGATCAAATTTAAAATGTTATAAAATACTGCTTGAGGCCACCTGTTAGTCTTACTATTAGCACTCATACCCGAACATATTTAATCGATGGTATCGACGGCACCTTTGGTACTGTTATAGAAATGAATTATTTCTGGTTAACTTGTGACGCCATTAATACTAAGTTGATCGTGAGCAGTGCACAGAACATGTACCATCTTGTTAGACTTAGGTTTGAATGATACTAGAGTTTTTTCAGCACTAAAAGTGCAAAAGCATACAAGTGCCAACATGCCTATCTTTTAAGTTTTTCATTTCTAATGGAATCTTCTTCTTATTACTGCGAACAGTACCAACAATAATCAATTTATTGAGATCACGTAGCAGTTCCGAAGCTAGAGGAACAGAAGTAAACCAATTATCCATAGTAATGTTTCTATTACTTCCATATAAAGGTTCACACAAATGCTTCACAAAGTACGTTCCAAGAGGCAAATTTATTATTATTATACAAACAACAAACAATATTGTATAACGTTTGATCAATATAAGCATTACAAAACAATAAAAATAATTTTTTTAAAATAAACCGTGAATTTTTTTTCACACGGTGTTACTAAACATTCGTCTGTGGGTCGAATAATTCGCAATATCTCAGGAACTGTTATAGGTGCAACCACGTCGCTTCCGCATGCGACACTAATTAACCAATCAGGAAGGTACTCACGCAGGCAGCGTAGTGCCGCGTCGGGAACATACCTGAACACCGAATGCGGAGGGGGTCTGTCGACTATGAGACGAATGATTAGTTATCTAGGGTTAACTGTGTTAGAAATGTCCTACTAAATGCTAAGGAAATTGTGTAAGCACACTAATACTACTACTATGCCTTGGATTTGAATTTTGTATAAGTCAATGCAAACATAATTATAACAAATTTTTTTTTAATAATAATACATTTAAAATAAAGTTCCTAAACTATGAATTCCGTCTCTATCATTCATGACCATATTTCTTTAAAACTTGAAAATACATTAATTATTTATTATTTGAAATTTCGTACTCCTAGGTATTTATAATTTTATTTCAGCATTCGCATGAACTTGAATTATTGATTTCTCGATGTAAACATAAAGACATGGTATATTCAGACGTTCACCCAGGTTTTCACCCAATTTTTTCTCAGTGTAGTCATTTGACTCCCGTTATATTTATAACTGGATTGAATTCTCAGTATTCTAAGAATTTGCTATAAACATACAGTATAAATTACTTTGAATCGATAGTAAAACGTTTTAAGCCGGAACATGTACGTTTGTCAATATCGCTCTAAATTTTATCCGTTATCACTTTAATAAAGAGGTATCGGCAATTCTGTTAAAAATAACACTGCTAACCCATTTTACAGTAACTACAAGCCATGATGCGATTCAGCAAGTATTTTTGACATCATTATTTTGTACAGAACGCTATTTTTTACTTTATGAACCTATCGTGTCTCGGGGTTTTACTTTTATTTTCTATAACAACTGTTTTCTGAATACCATTAACTGTTATTAAGCGATATGCAATAATCGCACAGCGGTTGCGTGATATATTCCTTTATGTTAATTTTATATATTTTTTATTCACGATTGCTGGCCTATTACCTGTAATTAGATAATATGTGATAATCGCACAGTCGTTGCGCGGTTTTATTCTGTTATATTAATATGAATTATAAAATTAAAATAATAATGTACTAAGCAATGTAATGCAATGTAACATATACATAAGTTTTAAAATATTTTTAAAAGTCAAATACTTTTATTTAAAACTAGCTGACCCCGCAAACGTTGTTTTGCCATATATGTTATTAACCCCCGCAACCCCCAATTTCGTAAAATCCGTACTTAGCTGACCTCTACTCGGCGAAAGGAATATTCCTACCAAATTTCAAGTCTCTACGCCTTATCGTTCCAGAGATATCTTGATGAGTCAATATATCAATGGGTGGAAATCTCTTTTATATATTATAGACTAGCTGACCCCGCAAACGTTGTTTTGCCATATATGTTATTAACCCCCACAACCCCCTCTTGTGGGTGGAATTTCGTAAAACCCGTTCTTAGCTGACCTCTACTCGGTGAAAGGAATATTCCTACCAAATTACAAGTCTCTACGCCTTATGGTTCCAGAGATATCGTGATGAGTCAATGGGTGGAAATCTCTTTTATATATAGATTTATTATCAATTGACAAAATCATCATAAATATTTCTGTCACTAGTTTCTCACCAGAAGTCACTATAAAGATTTTTATTACATTTTAATGGTAGCAACGAAAAATCTAACGAAAGTTCGATTTTTATAAGTTACGAAATAATCTGGTCTATCACGTGATCGTAATTTGTGTTTCATAGCTTTTAACCACGATGCCATGTCAATAGTTTCTCAGATTAATCCATACAAATAAGCAAGCTTTTTTCCTAGTTTACGGGGGTGGAGCTTTCTTACAGTTTGACCAGCCTTACAAATTTTGCATTATTTCTGTACTATCTTTTTAGTATGAGATTAATAAGTGCTAAAAAATATGAAAAAAGTATTGTTTTATCAATAAAAAAAAATAAAAAAAACAGAATGACGTTGAATATACAATACATGTGTCATAATCATCATGTCGTGTGTTTTAATTAATACATAATGATGTATTATATGAATAAAATTACTAAACAAAATATTTTTAATTTATAAATCTATATAATAAAAATGAATGTGTGTTGCGCTTAGCAGCAAAACTGGAGAATGGCTCGACCGATTCGGCTAATTTTTTTTTGTATTTTTTGTAAGGTGTTTACCTTCCGTGGGATTTAGGGAACATATATTTTATTATTTATACTTAAAAAAAAACAGACAGAACGAAGTCTGTCCGGACAGCTACTATAATTGTAAATGCACTAGAATATCACATTTTATTTACTTGTCTTTAAATTAGGTAAAATAAAATGTGACGTGTAATGTACGTCGAATTTTTCTGTAAATGTGCAATTTTATTCGCTGATAATCTATTTTAAGATTAAATCGATATGTGTATAAATGTCGATATAAATATCTAAGACGATGAGGGTGACAATGGAGTAGAATCGAGTTTATGTAACCTGCTCGGGAGCAGGGTTGACATTAGGGAATATCTTGATACAATAGTAGTATGGCATTGTTGGGACCGATTGAAAGCCATAAGATTATATTATATGTGTACGAGATAGAATTGACTTGCAGTAATCCGTAAAAACACACAACCCGATGTGTATGTTGAAGTATTATCAACTAATGCTACGTTCTAAATTAAACTTTTTGAATTTTTGAATTGAGAATTACCCAGCGTCTTAGCTCTTGGTCAATTTAAATAATTTCCTTTTTATTTAAATTACGCCAAGATACAGACATATACCATTAAAACAAATTATATTTATAATTTTCTTTTTAATAAATATAATTAGTTCCTACTTAAACATTGTTTTTTGTCTGATCTGTACAAAAAAAAAAAAAAACTAGGTATAATTATAATAATGAGGCTTTCCTCACGGACCTTTATGCGTTCGTTAATTATTTGCGATTGATATATTCTTAAATTAACCTTTTACTAAAGTCATCAAGTCAATTATTACCTACATCAGCTGTGCCCGCGACTTCGTCAGTTAAAAAGTTATTGTTCAGTTCGCAGAGTTATAAAATAAATAAATTTATAAAATAAAAGTAGCCTAAGTTACTCTTACTACATCAGCATCTACTAGTGAAAGTCCCGTCATAATATTACAAAACAGACACACCAATTTTATTTATTAGATAAGTTACATCTATCTTTGTGGACTCATGATGGACTTTGTGACTCATGGTCCTGATGACCTTAGAACTGATTTTGTCGCACCGAAAACGCTTCGGCTCGTCTCCAGTATGTGTATTTAAGCCAGTAGATGGACGTTTTCATTATATGTAGATTGCGAAGGACCTAAGGCACTTTATTTCAGCTTAGGGAAGCCTGTGATGGGGCGATATATACTATTTTTAAGTTACAAACAACTTAGGCTTAAAAAATACACTGTTACTAATAGTAATAGTAAGTACAATCAACGGGTGTGAAATCACCTATATAGTATTATTACGGGATATATAGTATTTTATTTGGATTAGTGAAACTTCAACTATTGTTGTATTCGTTCGCATTTTCTAGATGAGGCATTATAACGTACAATATGTACTAATAAGCACGTTTGTAATATAATCTAAATCTAAATATCTATATATATATATATATATATATATATATGCTTTGTTAGTACGTAAATACACAGTTTTCATCACCACCAAATCCAATCAACTTGCCATTGATGTGGTAAATACCCCTTGGTCTCCAGGTGGTAGTAAGGGAGTTTGGTCGCGGTTATTGAAAGTGGGTGGTGGTGGGTGGTGAAAATGTTAAAACATATATTTCTGTCCTTTTCTAACGCATTAGGACATCTGAAAAGATCTCAAAAATTTCTGTAATGGTCTAGAAAGTTTCTGCGATGTATTTTAACAAGAGCAACGCCGGGTTTCGCTGCTGGTTGATAATAATTGTGTTTGCTTGCAAACGAGAAAAATAAACGACTTTAATTATTATATCGACCAGACAATGTAGGTAGACGAAAAAATAGTCAAGTAAATGCGCATTGTAAGAGATAACTCAATAAGTACTCATCAGATTTCAATCAACGCCATGACAAGCACCGAATTTCGATTAAAAAAGAATTATTGAAATCGGTCCACCCAGTCAAGAGCTCTGAGGTAGCACATTTAAATAGTGAATGCATAAATATAAATCACGCCTTTTTCCCGTAGGGGTAGGCAGAGACCACTTCTTTCCACTTGCTACGATCCTTACATACTTGTTTCGCTTCGTCCACTTCTGCCGGGTTAGCATGCGTACAACGAGATAATCTCTTGACGAGAGAGATAGATAATGTCTACATCGAGTAGGTATTTTCTCGATTACCTTAGCATGCGCAATACGAGAGACATAATTCTCTTCCGAAGACTTCACCTTGTCGAGTAGAGAACACACTTACAAAAAAATAAACAATATTTTTACAATGCAACAATGATAAATTCTAAATTTTCACTACGTTTAATCTACATTGGCCGCGTTCTATTAAGCGTCCACATCGTGTTATCTCTTCAATTGTCGTGACGAGAAGAGTATCACGTGCACACATGCTAGCTACTGTAGACATAAAGAGATAATACGAGAAAAGGGGTAGACAAACTTTTGTCTTGGCGCGCATGCTAGCCCGGCAGGTGTAGTACCTCGAATTTACAGAAGATCACAGCTAAACAATACTGCTTTCAAGCAGTGTCGTGGTCTTGTGGTAAGTAAGGTAAGCAAAACTGAGAACGGAAAAAATACACGATTGCGATTTTGCGATTTTGCGATTTTCGATTGATTGTTGTAGTCTGTCTTCGAAATCTTAGTTGTTAAGAAACACAACTTTTTTATTATAAATATAAACGAAAATGCGTGAAAGATACTTTGAACAAGGTAGTGATAATTTATAAATCAAAATCTATACTAATATAATAAAGCTGAAGAGTTTGTTTGTTTGATTGATTGTTTGTTTGTTTGTTTGTTTGAACGCGCTAATCTCAGGATCTACTGGACCGATTTGAAAAATTCTTTCAGTGTTAGATAGCCCATTTATCGAGGAAGGCTATAGGCTATATAATATCATCACGCTAAGACCAATAGGAGCGTAGGACTAATGAAGATTGTTTCAAAATCGGGTGGTCCTATTCCACGGGGCCGAAGTCGCGCGCACAAGCTACTTATTTTATAAAATGTTTATTTTACTCAACTTCACAATGATTTTATTTAAAAACCAATAACATTTCCTTAAAAAATACACAATCACGATGAATATTTTGATAGCAATTGCCTTTCATTTTATGTATCGTTATCGAAGCTTGTAACTTGAAAGATTGTAGAGAATGATTTAACGAACCGATTTATCTTCTTCCTGTCTTAGGTGGCCGTCCCGTTGGCAGGATATTTTACGTGTCATTAGTACAGTGCCTGATAACATTTCTCTAATTTAACTTGTGTGTGTAGATGGTGTTTTAAAGCTATTTCTTGATTGGTTAACACTTTGATAGAATTAAAAAAAATATTACCAAGTGCTAGTCGAAATTAATTGTTCCCCACATACAGAGTTTATTCTATTTATATGTAACATTATATATTATGTATAAATTATTTCCTTGATCTTAGGATCATTTGTAAGACCTATAACTTAACATTTATGGGTTGTCTGGAAGAAATGGCTAAATAGCCATAAGTCCGCCCATTGTACTTCACAAGTCTGTAAATGCCTTTAAATGTGTTCTAAGTTTAAAATGTAGTTGTGGTGTACAATCAAGTATAAATAAATAATAAATAAATAAATAATAAATTTACTGTATGTTATGATTCAAACACAACTAAGTAAACAAAAAATGTGTCTGTCAAGTCCGTCATATCACTGGAGTTTACTTCTTAAGAACGGTTACCGTTATATTTAAAATTTGTTTAAAGATCAAGATTGTGCATAGATTTTCGAGACTTAATAACTGTACGCTTTTGCCTTCATTATTATAAAATAAATAAACAGTTTCCTTCCAAAAAGCCGTCGTCTCACACAATGAATAACTCCACTCAGACTGAAAGAAAATTTTATCACGTCTGAGTAATGTTTAGGTAGGGTATCGGGTTGGTGGAAAATAGCAACATGTGCTGTTCTTAGAACAGTGATGTAGGTTCCCTTTATAAAAGGCTAAAAGGATCTTGCGCCAATTTCTTCTCAAGACAAATAATGAATGCTAATTATTGTTCGATACCTTCTCTTATACCCGTATAATTTCAAGCTATTATGATACTTTGACACATTCGAGTGAGAATTTTATGACATTTTTTTGCACTTTCTCTCTATTAGAGACTTTTTTATATTGCATTACTTATTTCATATAACTAAAATGTTAACAATTTCAGTGATTATTTTAGTAATTGATTTCCAGTGATATTTTTTTATATTAGCTTATTTTTTTTAAATAAAAAGTAATAAGCATTAATAGTAAAAGAGATATGTGGTTTTAACGAGATTGATGATGACCTAGTAACTCATTGTTTAATTCCAGTAAGCACAGTGAGTGCAGAAATTAATTAAAAATTATATTAACATTTACATCGTTTGCAAAAGCGAGACACTTTTCGCACATACCTCGCTTTTAATGGTAGGGACAGGCTGAAGACGAAACTTTTTTATCCAAACCCAGACTTGTGACTTTGTGTGGTCGACAATGTTATTTATATTTATTTAAAAGCAAATATCTTGGTCTTTACAATTTGGTAGACTCTAAAGCCAAACTATCCCGATAATGTGTTAAAGATATCTCATAATCTTACAACAAGATAGGTACAACCCTTATATAGCTAAATAATAATGAAACTAAATGACGATGAGATCTCGATAATAAGCTTTCAGTGGTTGTTTATATTGTCACTAAGGAATGAATAGCCCAAGTGTGTGTAGAATTTTCTTTTCTTGAAATAAGGTACAATACAAACTTAAATAATATTTGAAAACCTTTTTGCTAAATTATGTTCAAAGCTGTTTTCATGAATCATGAATACATATTATTATACTTATATATTATTCTAGAGATCTCTGAAATTATTTTAGTTCCACATTCATACTCTGCGGCAGATTATACTGAAAACTGGAGATAGCTATTTGGTACTTGGCTAAGCGTTTGTGGAGTAACACTCCAAACTCAACAAACTGCCCATTATTATTACGAGAGAAACTTTTCGCTAATTAAGAACAATAGTTGCGAGTAATGTTTTACAAAGAAAAGTGCCTTCTTTTAACAAAATTGTATTTTATTCGCTGCAACGACTACTATAAAATGCTAGATCTGTAAAGATCTAAAATTACACGAGTATATACAAAAGTAAATACAAAACGAAATTTATAGAAGCTTAGGGCATAAATGAATTTTGACAATCGTTTTTATAAAAATTAAAAAAATATATATAATATATCTTTCTATGGGCTTAAAATATCAAAGTATTGGCTATAAAATACCTTTCAGCTACGGCTTTCATTAGCTGTGTATACTACACACGTATCACCACCAGTAATCAACAAGCAATAAGACGAATATCAAAGCTCAATATTTGTGAAACACGCCGATCGTCTGGTCTAAGTATGAGCGCCGGGTAGGCTGCGACTACTTTATTTATAAAGTCTAGAAGCTGTCTAGACTTGTCTGTAACCAGCCTTCTTATGTTGCGTGATTTCCTCTGAGGAATTTTGCAGATTACGTCACCTCCTTAAAGTTTGGAGTACCTTTAAATATAAAATGTCAAGGTCAGGACGATTTGTCAGATTGTATTTGTATTTATAATTCATCTATTTATGTTAATTGTTAATTCTGTTATTGTATACCTATATACAAAAATTCAGTTCACTAGGAATTATTCCGCAGATAAAACCTAAAATCACTGGGCTAAAATGCGATTGCTTGCCATTACTTAATAGATAAATACAGAAAAATAGAGATCGTGAGGTTGTCACACAACACTGGCGTCAAAGTTTTTTTTTTTTTAATTTATAATCATCTATAAATAACGCGTATATTGAATAGGTAAATGTAGTGTATCGGTTTGGTGTTCGACGTATCGTTACTCATTGTAGGTTCTGTCTATTCCATAGTAAAAAACCACACCCGGATTGAGAATAATGAGTTGACAAAAAAATTATAATATGCCTACTACCGCTTGATTACAGAAAAAAAGCATTAAAAAAAAGAAGATACTAAGCCTTCATGTCTAATGTCAATAAAATTTTACTCTGTTAACATACATTTTTAAAAAATAATAAGCTAATAGTTCCGAGTAATATACAGTCAAACTTTATCAGCCTGTTATGTAGTCGACGAATAATATATTGAGAACAATTTCACTTCTGTCTAAGCCTTACTTTCAAAAGAAAATTTCTGTGGTAATAATATTATTTTTAAAAATTTCGTCTTAGATAAATAAAAGTTCAGGTTTTTTTTACACAGGATTTTTTCCAAATTTTGTTTCATATGTTTTCATAAACTACACTCTACTGTTATAAACAAAAATATAATACTTATATCGTACAATATACGATATATTTCTATATATATAAAAATGAATCGCTGAATGTGTTGCTAAGCGCAAATCTCGAGAGCAACTTAACCGATTTCGCTAATTCTTTTTTTATAATATTCCTTGAAGTACGAGGATGGTTGTTACTGAGAGAAAAATTTGAAAAATTGATAAGTATAAAAAAAATAAACAAATTAAAGAATCAACTGTTAGGCGGTACGAAGTTCGCCGGGTCAGCTAGTAAAAAATATAAAATAAACCCGACAAAATATTTCGTACACGTTGTTACTCCCAAGAGTTCGATACTTATTATCGGTGATGTCCGGAAAACACCTTTGAAAAGGATTCTCTCAAAAGGGCTTTCATACGTTTATACTAGGTAAATGCAAATTACCTCGAAAATTCATGCTACCGTTTTGTTACGGAACAGTCGCTGAAGAGAAAATTCGCGTCACGCGACGGGTGACAGAATCAAATTTATGAAACTGAACGAACATGCCAAAGAGCAAAGCGGGAGTCGCAGCTGATGTGGGTAATATGGCTAGTATAAAAATGATAATAATAACAAGAGTACTTTATAAATGTCTGTTATTTTAGTAAAATATTTTTGAGTGCAATAAAGTCATTTGTTATTGTTAAGGCAAAAATAACAGAATTTGTTAATCTGACAAGATTATCTTAGATTACATCGTCAGTGTAAACATCATTCGTGCTGGGTGGTAGCAGGAATTGAGAAGCTTGTTTTTTTTTTAAATGTTAGCTTGTGTTTTTAACGAAAGCTTATTTTTTCGTTACTTTGTATATCAAAGAAGTTTATGTAAATTCGATAACTCCCACAAAATTTTTACTTCCCTTCAAAGAACATCGAGATGATGTTGATAAACATTCAAACAAAAGAAAATCGCTCCCGTTGTTAGGGACAACTTCATTTCGCATCAAGCAATATGTCCCCTCTTACGTTGTCCTTTGTTACGTTGCTCGCAATACCATTTATTTCCAGATATTTCAATAAAAATATTAAAAGTAACTATGTTTAGATAAAAAATAAACATTTATATAAGTAATTATAAATACAAATTTCTAATTGCAAATTGTTTGCATTGTTTGCATTAGTTTTCGATAGTAGTTACTATCGTATAATATACTATTGTAATATTTTATTAATAATATTAGATGTATAAACAAATTTTTTATTCCATCATTTTTAGGGTTCGTACTTCAATAGGAAAAAACGGAATCCTTATAAGATCACATTGTTGTCCGTCTGTCTGTCGAGACCCTTTTTTTCCAGGAACGCGTGGAGGTATCAAGCTGAAATTCATATTGAATATTCAGGTCTACTGTCCCTTGGAGCTGTGAAAAAATGAAACTTCTAAGCCAAAGCAACCAAAAGAAACTGATAAGATGCTGCAAATTTTCGAAATTTCGAAATTTTTGCGGAACCCTCTTCACTCTTCTCTCACACTTGGCTGGTTTTTTAACTTACTTCTTCTTAAAAACTACAAAATACCATGGAAAGATCTGTTTACCAAAGTAAGGATTTTTTGCTGAATAGAAAATCAAAGTATTTTTAACGAAGCGTTTCGTTTAAATTTTTATAGACTGCAAAATTACGTAAATTTTGCAAAGTCTATTATTAAAATTTAATGAAATTTGATGTTTGAAAACATTGCAGTACCTACTGCAACGATGACTGATATTATTTTCTTATCGCCATGGCGGAGACATCGCTTATCTGTACCTATAATAAAATTGTGATTGGCGGATGTCATTTTACTAAGAAAAATAAACAAAATATAAGTAATCTTTAAACAAAAATACAAATTAATTTTTGTTGTTGTTTTGTTTATAAAACAAACGTTTTGTCTATCAGTCTGTACGTTTGCTTTTGCATTTCGTTTTGCACGTTTTACGCGTTTCACGTTTTACGTGAGCAGAGCTAGCTAGCACACATTAAATAAGTCACACACAAGAAATGTACTAGTAATCCCTCGTGCTTTTACCCGCATTGAATTACGATACTTGCGAGATGAGCTAACGTATTTGATTACAGTTCCGTTCCTTACAACCGCACCGGGATGCTATACATCCTACGTAACATTTAATAGGCTGGCTATCTAGAAATATCTATAAGCTGTACAAGTATTATTACTACTATTTAACTCTTCGATTATATTTATAAAAAACTAGCTGACCCGGCGAACTTTGTACCGCTTAACAGTCGATTCAAATTTTTTTATAAATTTTTTAATACTCATCCTTCCCGGAAGCCCTCCTCTAACATTTAAACTTTATGGAATGGTATTAAAGTTCAAATTGACTTTTAAGTATTATTACGAATCTTTTGTATGGGAATATAGAAAATTGTTGTTTTTAGTCTTTCAAGGATTTTTTTTTTAATTTTTCTCTCCGTAACAATCATCTTCGTACTTCAAGGAATATTATAAAAAAAAAAATAAGCGAAATCGGTTCAGCCGCTCTCGAGATTTGCGCTTAGCAACACATTCAGCGATTTATTTTTATATATATAGAGACAGAGATAGAAATATAGAGATTGAGTGAAACAAAAGGGATTTTACTTGTATTATTAACAATCAGGCAAGTAATTACTTGTAAAGGGGGTGATAGACGTACGAACTTAAAGTACGCGGTTTTTAAGATCGCGAACTTACTCGGCTCGACGTCGGTGACACACGTGAAGCTTCATTCTGTATTGCGATGTCGTCGACAGCAGAAGCTTTGTGTTATTTAGAAATTGTATCGTATTACATTTTAAAAACATTCATTTTGAGAAATTTCTCAATCAAAATTAACAAAAACTACAAATATCTACGCTACAAGCGTTGCGCGTTCACTGACTGGCGAAACAAAATTGTGTTTTCTCGCAAACGAAAAAAAACCGACTTCAATTACATCGACAAGTAACACATAGACGAAAAAATACTCGTAGTCAAGTTAATACGCGTTATCAAAGTTCACTTTAAAAAAGTACCTACTTATTATATCTCGATCATATTTAAATGGGACCACATGAAAACTTGAATACTCCATTAACTTTTGATTTATACAACAAACATCAAAATCGGTGCACCCAGCAAAGAGTTATAAGGTATAATACAACGTAGGGTGACGAAATCACAGTCAAGTAAAACGCATTATTAGATATAACTCAAAAAGTACTTGTAAAATCTCGATTAAATTTAAACGGAACCACATGATAAGCATAATATTTTGACTAAAATAAGAATCATTAAAGTCGTACACCCTGAAAAGTGCATAACTTTTAGTATACACACACACACAACGTAATTCGACGAAAAAATAGTCAAGTAAATACGCATTATTAGATACAACTTGAAAAGTACTTGTAAGATATAAATTAAATCTAAATGAGAACACTTGACACGTACCATCTTTCGATTAAATTAAAAAATATCAAAATCGATTCACCCAGTCAAAAGTTCTGAGTTAACATACATAAAAAGAAAAAAATTATATAAAATACAATCGAATTGAGAACCTCCTCCTTTTTTGGAAGTCGGTCAAAAATGGCGGCTCGCGGCTCGCAGTGCTGCCACACGTACGAGCGGAGGCGGGTTACGAGCAAAATTTCAAACTTGTCGGATCGCCAACGAACTTACTCGGCGGTTTTAAAGTACGCGTACTTAGGGTGACACACAGGCGAAAAAGCTCGTCGAGCCACAAGTTCGCGTACTTACTCGCACGTCTATCACCCCTTTAACAGTCTTTACATATTCGTGTTTCTAATCGAAACGATAAACTCAAATCTTCCTTTGGCGTAGCGGCTCTATTTGTGTAACAGTTCGTATATTCTATTCTATTTATTTTATTTTTGAAAGAAATATGTTGCACGCGTCACACGCTTAAGCGTGTGGGTGTGCTCTACTATCGAAAGACGGCTCTGTGTCCATTTTCCAAGATAAAATCGTTCTTATACGTTAAGTTAGGCACTGATTTAAAAAAAAAATGGTTGTTTCGGAAACTAGACATGTTAATCTATAAAGTCAGCGTATTTTCTTTTCATTTTGTTTAATATTTATAACAAAAAAAACGTGATTAAAAAGTGATATGTCAGCTGTCCGTTGGTCTGTGCCCTTTCCTTGTCTTCACGCTGTAGAAAAATATAAACAATTAATTGTAATAATTTCTTTTGAATAATACTTCAGTCACTCTAAGGATGAGCTGTATATCTTTTTATGATTGAACTCTTAACCGTTTTAAAGATATTAACGAAATTCGAAAGATTTTCTGGGTTTCTTTCATAAATATTTTTTCTTTTTTAAACCCCGGCGCAAAACGAGGGGTGGTATAAGTTTAACGTGTCTGTGTATCTGTGTAACTGTCTGTGGTACTTTTTTCTAGTTGATGAGGGTATCTGACTACCTTCCTTATGTCCTATCGATTCGAAATTTGGTACCGTGTTACTTTAATGATATTGAAAGTATATGGTAGGGTAACCATGACCTGATCAGCCGTTCGAAGATCATTAGCTCTTTAATAGTTGATGAGGGAATCTAATTACCTTTCATATGTCCTATCGATTCAAAATTTGGTACCGTGTTACTTCAATGATATTGAAAGTGTATGGTAAGGTTACTTGGTATTATCGTATTATGTATGGTAAGGCATCCGCCAACCCGCATTGGAGCAGTGTGGTGGATTAGGCCCTTTAATATATATAACAAAAAAATGTAATCAAATAATATATCTACAGCTGTCCGTTGGTATGTGCACTTTTAGTTGTCTTCTCGTTTTAGAAAAATATAAACAATTTTAGCGAAATGTATAAGCTATTGAACGAGCGGATAAATAATAAGATGTTATCTATCTTCGCTGACTCTTTATTGAAGAATAATAATGATAGAAAAACAATATTCAAGTAGCAAAATATAAAAAAGTAGCAAAATACAAAATATAATTATAAGATAATAGAAAAACAATATATTCAAGTAGCAAAATATAAAATATAATTATAAGATAACGTGCTACGTGTACGTACATAATTTTACTTACTAAATTGAAAAACAAATTATCAAGAAGAATTTAAAATCAAATTCTTTGACGACTATCAAACACACGCCACATTACGCTCCTCTGAGACCGAAGGTCGATAACTGGTTGGCGGGCCAGTGGAACCAGATGCTGCATAGCTCTCGGTGAGTTGGAACTGTCTGCGGTGATGCTTGCGAAGCCTGCGTTGCCGTTCAAGCTCGAGGTTACCAGCTTGGCGAATGACCACCAGTTTAGCAAATGAGCTCGGTTTAGCGAATGGATGAGCGGATGATAAAATATTCGATAACTCCGCAGACTTTTTATTAATGAATTGTTATTTATTTATAATATAAAATCAAGTAGCAAAATGTAAATAAAATATTAACAAGAAGAGCTTAAAATCAAATTCTTTGACAACTATCAAAAAATATTTTTATTAAAATGATAAAAGAGGTTTTTATTATTATTTATATAAAAAGTCTATATATGTAGAGACGCCAGTTAATTTTAATTATTCCTTTTGAATAATACTCTAGTAACTCTAAGGATGAACTCTTTTTCTTATTATGACTGAACTCTTAACTGTTTTAAAGATATTAACGAAATTCGAAAGATTTTCTGGGTTTCTTTCATAAAAATTATCACCGTCAATTTTTTTCTTCCTCTCTCGTGTTTCATGAACTATTTATTTTTTAAATAATTTCTGCTGCATCTAGCGACATTATTGATATTTTTGGCAGTGAAGTTAAAATTGTATCTATGTTTCGTGACGTGTCGACAGATTTTCGATAATATAAAATGCCGAAAGAAAATAAAAATTCTGCAAGAAAACGTGATCAATTACAACGTGATTATAAAAGAGAACGTCGTAAAAATTATGAGTATTTCAAAAAATTATAAAGATGATGTTATGATTGAGCTGAATAAACCTGAAAGCTGCTGTCTTGGAAATAAACATAGTGGAATCTATTCTGCTCAAATTCCTAATAAGGATGATGTAAACCTTGCTCAAAAAAAATGTCGAATGTCTCAAGTTCGTCAAAACGATGATTTTAGACAAAGCGAACGAGAAAAAGATAGGTTAGCTAAGAAGGCTCAGCGATAATTTAGTGCCTACCTTAAGGGGCTCCCATCGCTCAATGACCTTGGCGATTTCGTTTTTATACAAGAACTAGATGGCGCCACCACCTATCAAAATGCGTACGTAATTACTACTATAAAACATCCACACATTGGAAGGAACTGATGAAGATTACGCAAGAAAACAGATGTGTCGCTGCGTTGTTATTGTATTCGCCCTCTGAGACTATTTTTATTTTTTATTATACTATTTTATTATATTTTTTATTAGATTATATTTTTATTATACTATTTTATTTATTTATATAAATCATGTACGATTTACCTACATCTTTTATTTATTATTTTATTTCATGATTATTTTGAAATAAGTGATTCACCTCGCCTACGTAAGTATTACTTTAGTAATTGAAATATTTAGGATGTGTATTATTATTTTAGCAAGAGATATTATCTCGGCCACGCTTAATTTACTTTTGTTTTTATGTTTATGCATAATCGGGCTTACTCTTTGACAACTTCAAAACAAAACAAATTACAAACTACTTTAAATATATATTTACAAACTTAGTTTCTACGTAGTATTTATATTTGTACTATTAACAATATCTTTTAATTCAAAATTTTAGGGTCAATTGTATAAACAATAAATTCGGCCACGTCGCGGTGAGCGACATAGCCTCCTCGTCCGACGGCCGAGAGGCGACTGATTTTCTTCGCCTGAGTGCCCGTATATAACCAGAAATTATATTTTTACGATTTTCTAATAAAATACTGCACCTAATAAAAAACCCTTCTGTAGAATTATTAAGTACATGATTCTTAAGTAACAAAAAAAAAATCACTATTGTATGTAGTAAAATTTCATAATTATATACGATTTTTGTACGCGAAAAGAGGTCCAGGTAAATAATTATTTCTCTTTATTTAGAGAGTTTTAAGCAATTATCTCTCAGTCACATTAATAAACTAAATCCGAGTTACAACATATATTTATTTGATATTTTTAACGTAACTTTAAGGTATACTTGATAGCACATGAAAACGGCCGAATTTTTCTGGGATCCCCTTAACATATAAGAACGATTTTATCTTGCAAAATCGACACAAAAAATAATATATTTTTTTTCAATTGATTTCTCTTTTAGTCAATTATTATTAATTTCAATTCGTAACACAATGAGCGTGTGAGGCGTGCACTTTTGGATTTTCCAAATTTATTTTTATTTTTATTTCGTACTTCCTGTTGTTCTATACTATAACTACCACTCATATGTATATAACTATAACAAAATATAATTATGAACTTCAAAAAAAAAAACAATAATTACTTTATTCAAATAGGCTTTAGCAAAAGTACGTTTGAATAGTAATTAACAAATTAAAATTTTATATGTTTTTAATAAAGTATTCGGTCGGTCGACAGAGAAGAAATGGCTAGAAACTTCGCAGTTACTCTATAAAAAACTGTCTTTCTATATCAAGTAATCTGAAAAAGTGTAGTGCTCATATTGACTCAAAGCTAATGAATGAGGATTGTGTTGCCTAAGTGTCATTGAAATCTGACTGAAACATGGAATGAATGGACTTCGGTTTATAATGTACTTGACATCGCTTTCGGTATTATGCTAGCCTTATTGAATTATGAGGCTTGACAGGTCGGTTTAAATTAACTAGTGGTCGTCCAGTTCGACTATAATGAATTGAAATTATAAGTTTGTATAAGGTTCTGTTGTCAAAGAGTATACTTCTATAATAATAAACAAAAGAGTATATATATGCGTGTGTGTGTCAAATACATCATAGTGTGTGTGATGTTTTTATTAGTGATTTAATGTATTTTTACGAATAATTAAAAAAAATAGCCTCTTTCTCTATATAAACTATAAGTGAGCAAAATTGCGTCCGCACAATTTACGTAAAAAGGGGTATAAAGTTTTTGCTTCACGTATTAATATATAGATTATTATTCTTCCGGTTATACATCTATGCTTCGCGTTTTATAGTAATTATTTAGTGTAAAGTTGACATCAAGAGAGTATGGATTTTAATGAGAAGTACCAAAACCTGTCAAGAATTTGGATCCTGTCACTACATACGAAATGACGACATAGGTTATCTAACAAAAAGATACATAAATATTTTAAATAATGTAAATACATTTTGTAAAATCTTACCTTACATTTCTATATAAGTACGAAGAAACTTTTTTCCCGATCTAACATTACGAATAGATTTGGGTTCACTTCTCTTGTATGATATACTCAGTGAAGTAAAGCTTCTAATACTATATATTCTTTTACAAAAATAGTTTTTCCTATCTCATTCAAAAAAGGTCATCGATAATAGTAGGAGTCTATTTGGTGTTAAATAAGTAGCCATACTTATAACCCTTTTTCCTCGTTTTTTATAAGTACATATATTTTGTTTGACCATTGTACCTATAAAGACGGTTAGAAAAGGTCCACTTTACAAAACTTAAATGTGTATTACATAATTAGCATCTATATGAAAACCAACCTCGTCCTCGTCTTTATCCAACTTTAGTTATTATTTATTTAGAATCACCAAAAGAAAGTAAATCACACTTTTATAAAAACAAATAACAAATTACGTTTAAAATACCTTCCCAATTAAAAGCGATTACAATATCTAAATATTAAGAAAAAACTACTAAAATTAAGTAAAAAGAAAATACATTAATTAATTACGATTGAAATTCTAGGAAACGACAGATAAGACAAAAATAAAATGAATCAAATGAAATAAATACAAAAAAGTCTGTTACAAAACACATACATACTTGAGCATATAATATGTGCCTAAGTTGGGTTGGCTACCAATTAGCAACGAAATATGCATGCTGTTTCTTTACTGTACCAATATCTTTTATTACCGTCCTCTCACACACCTCAAGGAAAAGTTTAGTTTTTTAATAAACTATTCCTACCTAAGACATTTTAATATTTATTTATTTAAGACCTTAACAAAGATAAGATTCTATAAATATATTGAGTTATTAGAGAATAAGAAAAAAAAATAACAAAACAAAAAATATTTTTTACAACAATACTTATACTTAATTCTTGCTTATCCCTTATTTAACATTAATTATTTCATCATTATACTGTCGAGATTAAGCACCAGTTTTACTTAGTTTGTGATAAAAATCCATACGAAATATCGTAAAACTGCTCCAGGCATTTCCATTCAGTAACGCTTCACTCTTATAGCACAGTAACAATGCAAGGGCATTTAAAATTGATTGCTTGTTCAAAAGCATTCAGTGCAAGTCGGACACACTAGAGAGTTTCGGGAAAGCACAAATTTTTTTCTAGACTGTTTTACACTAGACTTTTTTTTAGTAATTTTTCTCACGTTGCTGATATGACTATTGAGTCACGTCCGAACACATATTTAAAAGCAAGATAGGAGTAAAATCCCTTTACATTGCTCTACTGTAGACTCCAGATTAGCTTATTTCATATTTCTCAATGTTTTCAGAACATTCTTTTCTTATAACACCGACAGCCTCATGATTTTAAACAAACTTAGAATAACAGAGTGTTTAAGACTACACGACCAATTCTTTAAAAAATATATCAAACTATATCTTATAATATGGTCATTGTTAAATCGGATTTGTTATGTAACTAGGTTGGAAAACAAGCGTACGGTTCACCTGATGGTAAAACTGTAGCCTATAGACGCCTGCA
Organism: Melitaea athalia; assembly: GCA_905220545.2. NCBI lineage: Eukaryota > Metazoa > Arthropoda > Insecta > Lepidoptera > Nymphalidae > Melitaea > Melitaea athalia. Next base: position 3,845,181 of record HG992176.1, on the reverse strand, counting down.
ACACCAAAAGTATCGCAAGCGCGTCGACCCTATCCCCAATCCCCCCCAGGAGCTCTGGTCACCTTACTAACCAACAGGAACACAATACTGCTTGAAAACAGTATTATTTACTGTGGTCTTCTGTAAGGTCAAGGCACTTCCCCAGTCGGGCTGCTCCATATTTTGAGCAGGAAATTTCCTGCTGTGCCCTACCATTATTAGTGATAGTACTGTGACCAAAGATATAATTTTTAGAATTTGTAACTGTTCATGGTTGGGTTGACTTTTTATAACGTATTTTCAGAAAGTATTGATAGTTTACTATTTTTCGTAAGTACGTGAATTAAAATGATATAAATATAGTAAATCAGATATAATATATCGTCGTAGCAATGATTCATATAAGCGGAACAGTCATTAACGCTTAGTCGGATAAAATCGTATGATGAAGCTAATATAAATCATTAATCCTACTGACGAACGATACCTTAACACTCAGAGAAATATTACGCTCGAAAAGTACACAACACTCATTCAACATTTATTTTGATCTCCAATCTCTTCAACAACACAGCTTGAGTAACAGTTTACTGAAAGCTTTTCACATTTATCGTTTAATGATTGGTCTTTAGAATTTCCAGGTGACAGGGATACTTGTATCATTTCTTTATAACATACCAACACATGTATATAAATCAACATTATTTATATAATTTTAATCAAAATGCAATTAGTGTTTATGTTTCTTTGGCGATTATCTGATGATGATGTATTTTAACTAAAATATAACATACTAGCCGACCCGTGCGACCCGTGCCCACTTCGTCGGTTGTTAATTATTTTTGTGATGCAATTATATAGTAAAGTATTCATCTCGCTCTCACATCTACGACTTGATTTACATATACTATTCTTTTTCACTGAATTTTTTGTTCAATAACAATAAAATATAGCCTATGTCACTCCTAAATAGTCTAGCTTTCTGTTAGTGAAAGAATTTTCATTATCGGATCAGTATTTGCCAAGATTACGCCATACAAACAAACAAAGTTAGAAACTTTACCTCTTTATAATATTAGTATATATAAACAAAATCATACCCAAACGTGTGAAAATTAAATAACCGAGGTTGATTGCTTACAAGGCATTATACGTTAATAGTGAAGTAGGTAAAATCATAGACTAAATTATTAAAAAAAAAAAACGAAGATTTTGTTATACCCGATGAGTAGAAACAAATTAAAAATACGGGGATTCATTTTTATTGAAAAGTGAATAGGATATTAATGCGAAGTAGAGAAATGTAGATATCGAAATGAAAGATAAAATCCGCAGTGGTTCTAAGCTATCGCATTAATCTCGACTACGCTGAGGTGAGGCTGAACACGTACAAGGGTGATTTTAAAATTATATCGATAATTTGATTTGTTCAATTATATGTTATATAATATGTGTAAATGTCTTGTTGACATTTTCCAATAGAATTTATTATAAATCTGTAGTTCATTTTTTTTAAATTAACAATTATTTACTTCTGTTGATAAAAAGCCAGTAATAGAGTGTGAATCCTGTGTTAGAGATAGCGCAGAAAACACATACAACACATTGTTCTACAAGTCAGCTGTATATACGTCATCTACTTATAATCCCTGCGCTAACATGTCGGTTCAGTAATTTAGTTCAAAATTAACAATTATTATTTAAAATATAGCAAGACTTCTAAAAAACCCTCTTTGTAACTTAAGAGCTCTTAAGGGCAGTTACCAAGTAAGATAAAGAAACGTAAGTTCATAAGACGAACAAGTCAACTCGACGATACTAGGCCACTTTTTCACTGTAACAATCATTTTATCTTCAATGCTGTGATCATCAGTTCGAGATTAGATTATGAGTTATGTACATGTTGAATGTGAGGCGACAGGTATTACTTTGTCTTACCTTAGTTTCAAAATGTTTATTTATTATATGCTTATTACTTAAAACTGTACTTATTTGCACACAATTACGTATTACTTGTTTGCAATTATTTTTGGTTGTTTAATCTGCTTAGACTTTCGCAATAACTCACAAAATTTTCAACAGTGTCAACAAACTAATTAAACAAGTCTTAAGTCAAGATTAAGTGTCTTGATGGCTGGATTTACGAAAAAATATATGAACAATTTAGAATTTCCAAAGCATGTGTTCGTAATTAAATAAGTAATTTTTAAATTTAGTTTCATATTGCAATTAAAGTTTCTAAAATTTAATTAATCTATAATGAATCATAAATAATTTTAATATAAAAAAAATTTATCGCCATGTACTCAACAGCTTTCAGTAGGAAAATACAAACACTCAGTCTCTTACAAACTAACGAAAACGACATTTGCCACGAGTGGATATCGAACTCGAGACCGTTAGCGCAATATCTAGTTTCTACGAGTATTGTATTAACTAAGAAGAAATATTTTTATTTGTCATATTTACCGGTAAAAGTTTAACTTTGCAATATTAAAGTTATTTTGGTGGAAAAAAAAAAGGTGAAAAAGGTGAAATAAAATTATTCGATACAAAAATTACGAATGATTTATTGGTACGGAACAGTTTACAATAAAATAATAAAATCAAAATCAAAATATTTTATTCAACATAAAATTATTACAATTTCTTACTGAACGTCATATGAGTCTACTGCCAGTTCGGAAAAAAGAAACCTCTGACCTGAGAAGAACTGGCGAAAGAAACTCAGAGGGACTATCATTTTTTTTCTATCGTAATTTTTTTTTCATATCAGATTGAAATTAACAATAATTTTATAGGTCGAAATATTCTGGCGGCACATCATTCCCAAGGCGTACTGTCTTCTAGAAAATCGTTAATCGAATAATATCCTTTAGTACACAAACGCTCTTTCACAATTTTTTTAAATTTGGCAATAGAAGCTTTTTGAACATACCCTATTTCTCCATGTAGGAGAAGGATCGAAGCTTACACCGTCTTTAGGCAGGCTAATACACCTATCGATTGTATAGTCCGATATATATATGTAGGAAATCATATATTTGATTTTGGAAATGATTCAGCGTTTTTTTGAACTCTTATCGTTTTCTATTAAGACTTACCGTAAAAGGTACTTAACGAATTTTCATGGAACATTAACAGATTTCCATTTAAAATTAACCTACTTTTGCTGGTCATTACCTAGAGGTCAAACTAACTTTTCTTACTAAAACACTTTTTTTATCTATATTTAAGATATATTTACACATATTTAATAAAAATCATCTTGTTTGCATACAAAATATTCCTTTTGCTCAGTTTTCGATTATGCACACATACAAAGGTTCGCTCTAGTACCTACTTCCTGAGGCTAGCAGGTAGAGAATGCTTTAAGGCTTAAGCTCGCCTTTTGTACAATTTAATAATGTATTGTGCAATAAAGCAGTAATAAATAGAGCAATAAGTAAGGAATACGAGAGAGATGATTGGAATACTTTTAGCCTTTGATCATCTTTGTCTAATATTCAATTTGCATGAATTAAAATTGATTAATGTACTTTATGTATTATATTAAACGAATAGGAGAATAAAAATTAATATTGTGTTCATATAAAGAATTTGTCTTAGTAAAATTTTCCACGTCTACGTACTATACCGCATTATTATTTGTTAGTTGTGTCTAAAATCAATGATCCATAGGTCGCTGGTTCAGATCCGGCTCGAAGGACCACGATGTAGGGTGCCTGAGCCTTAGCGAATTGTTTTGTTTAAATGTTAAATTAGAAAGAACTATAAAAGCTCAAAATGTTTATTAAAAAATGTTATTTATGTTAATGTTATGTTAATGAGCGCATCCGATGAAATACACGGTAAAATATGCACTGAAGTAAAATGCACGGCGTTGGCCTAATTTATTTAGCGCGGCGCCGTGCGTATGCGATGTTGTTTGCTGAGCAAGCCAAATGTTCGGTAATTGACCGAACATATTCCCGGGCGGGAAAATAACACAAAAATTTAAAATATGATTACAATTCTGGATGAGGGTTAGTATGCGACAAATGATTGATACAATTTTTACTTAAAACTAATGATTGTTGTTAGAACATTGTTTTGTTAATGAATATATTAAAATAAAGTTAAATTAAATAAGTAAAAAAGTATACATAATTAATCACTGTTAGTCTGTTTGTTCACTGAACACTAATTTTCTCGGAACCGAAACTGGTTTTAAAATTTTCAATTCGGATTCACTATTACACTTGCGCACTCCCGCACTACACTCACTGACACTACACTGACACTGTAGTTCACTCATGCTGGTGGAGCGGGCCGGCGGCGGCGGCGGCGCCTCGGTGTGCGTGACCGCCGCTGCAGGCTCGGTGGTCGCCGCCGGCTCCCGTCGACTGCGCCGCATCCTCCGATATAGGACGAACGCGCCTGTCAAAGCTGCTCCCACCATCATACAATATAGAAGAGTGTAGTGGTGTATGTCGTGGGATGTTAAGGTTCCACTCAATGTATCCGAAGGGACATCGGCTTCTTTTAACAGTTGGAGCTTTCTCTCTATCTCCTTCTTTAGCTGGTAATTTTCTAGTTGTTGATCACTTTCGGTAAAATTGTGTATGGTGATGTTGATGATGTTATTAATTGGCGCAATAATGTTAAAATTAAGGTCATCTTTGATATTCCAAGTGCTTTTCTGACTTTTGTGAGCAAATACGGTGAAGTTATCGGTTTTTATTACACAGTCGTCGTCTATTACAATAATGCTGGGAATTTGCAATGTTTGTGATGAAATTTGATCGCGACATATCGTACGGACTTCGAACCACAACAAATGTACAGGTAGCTATTTAATTTTGTTAAGGTGTGCCACTCGTTTTGGCACGCGACTATTCTCGTCTTACAAATGTTAGGGTTTTCCTCGTCTTTGACACAAAAATCTTGATCATTTTTTTTATTTTGTAAATAGGGCTCTGTAAGTTACAAATTAATGTTGAACTATCTTTCATCATACAATTTTGATAATCTTCTTTAGATACAGGAATGTAGGAGTCTTTCTGAAGGCTTTTCTATACTGTTGAAATGTTTAATAAGGATGTATTAATTTTATGTTGTTTACTAAACATGACTGTCTTCTGTTCGCTTGAGTAAGTTATATTCCGTCTACAAGTCCGCGACGCTGTCTGGCGTGGCCGGCAAATGCTGACTTGTTAAAAGTTCATTGTAATATTTTTACTGAGTGTATTGGTGATTTATTTGCGTTATATTATCATGTTACACATATTGTTTGAATTCATAGCGGCACATGACTTTATTAAATAATTATTCATCTTTTCAAAGGCCTTATTTCCTTCCCAGTATGGAGACATGTTGTAATAAACTGCTAAGGTCCAAGTGTCTCGGATCAATTGAATGTTCGCTACAGGGTCAAAGTATAAAACTTGGTTTTCATTTAATTCTGTAATAACATCTTTGGTGTATGTTTTAGTAAATAATGATAAAAAATAGATTATTGTCACTATAAATGTTGTTAGCGAGAATTATTTGGGTTATAAGATGGACCCTTGTTTTACTTTTGCTGACGATGAGTCTGGTTTACAATTTTGTTCCTTTGAGTTTATTGGTAAGCGCGCCAATTTTACTATAGGCCTTTTAATATACCCGTTTTTTGTTTTCAAGGTGACGACTCGAACATAGCCGTCTTGGCCAGGGTGCGTTTCGGTGACTCTGCCCATTGCCCACTTGCCGGCTGGCAAATTATCTTCATGTATAATCACGAGATCCCCTTGTTGTAGATTTTGCTTAGGCTGCAACCACTTTCCTCGAGCTGTTACTTGGCTAAGATATTCCGTTTTCCACTTCTTCCAAATATCTTGAAATAATTTCGTTGTTAAATGCCATCTCGTGCGAGCGTCTTCAGCAGTTTCAATGACATTTCCACCTGCTCTTCCAATCAAAAAGTGTGCTGGTGTTAGTATTTCAAGGTCGTCGATGTCTTCCGTGAGAGCACAGAGAGGTCTTGAGTTGAGGCAGGCTTCTAACTGCGTCAAGATGGTAGCATACTCTTCGAACGTGAGCTTTTGTTCTCCGATCACACGTTTAAGGTGATGTTTGAGGCTTCGTACGGCTCTTTCCCATAGACCTCCGGAGCTAGGCCAGGATGGTGCTGTGAAATGCCAAGAAATATTCATCTCCGTCACTTCCTTTAGAAAACTGTCATTAAATATTTGTAACAGTCGTTGATATTCTTGTTGTAAAATGTTGTTTGCTCCGTGAAAGTTAGTTGCGTTGTCGCTGTAGATATGTGCAGGGGCTCCACGGCGAGCAGCCACCCTGCGCAGTGCTGCTAAAAATGCTGAACTCGTCAAATCGGATACCATCTCCAAGTGCACTGCTTTGGTCACCATGCACACGAAGACGGCCACGTAACCTTTTGTTGTCTTCGCCCCCCGACCCTTATTAAACTTGACATCCAGAAAACCTGTAAAATCTACACCTGTATGGTAAAAAGCTGGCGCAGGATTGATTCTTGCTTCTGGAAGATCACCCATTATTTGATTTAATCTTCTCGAATCTTGTTTTCGGCAAGTTACGCAATTCCTAAGTTGCTTTTTGACTGTGTTAACGGCTCCTGTGCTCCAGTACTGTTGTCTAAGTCTTGCTAAAGTCAGGCGTGGGCCACCATGGAATGTGTTCCGATGAGCTTCATCAATGAGTAAAGTTGTCAGACGGCTGTTTTTCGGAATTATTGCTGGATGTTTTATTTCAAAATTTAAGCAGCTGTTTTTTAATCGACCTCCGACTCTTAATATGCCTGCTTTGTCAATTATCGGATGTAGATTTAATAATTGACTATTTAATTTCACAATTCCGTATTTGTTTAATTGTTCGATTTCCGTTCCAAATTCATTTTGTTGCACAAACTGCAAAATACATAATTCAGCTTTATTTAATTCTTGTAATGTGAGGTGACCCGGCAACTGCTTACGCTGCGGGTTCAATGCTCTGCGAATCCATGCAATAATACGTTTAATTGTTGTTATAGAATTATATTTATGAAGCAAATTATTTATTAAATGTTCTTTGTTCTCAGTTTGAATTATGTTTGTTTGTTTAATATTTTTTGATCTCAACTCTAAATCTGTATGATACTTTTCGTGTTTTAATAATTGATTATGTTGACAAGAGTGTTCTCCAATCCAAGAGGGACCTTGCCACCATAGTACATTATCTTTTAATTGGGATGCATATAGTCCCCGGCTAGCTGCGTCAGCCGGATTATCGTTAGATCTTACGTAATGCCAACAATTCTTTGGAATGACGTTGGTGATTTTTATGACGCGATTTGATACAAAGGGCTTCCAGCGGTTGGGTTCTCCCTGAATCCATCCCAGCACCGCCATCGAATCGGTCCAGCAGTAGAGTTCAATATTATGGGGATATAAAGAAGTTGTAATTTGATCTATTAGTTTTGATAGTAACAAGGCACCGCAAAGTTCTAGTTTTGGCAGTGACAACGCTTTTTTATGTGGTACCAGTTTTCCTTTCGCTGCAACTAAAATTGTTTTTGACTTTCCTGGAATGCGAGCATAAACAACACAGGCGTAGGCTTTCTCTGATGCGTCGCAAAACCCATGTAATTGTACTATGTCTGTTGAATCGCATAACAACCATCGGGGTATTTCGAAAGTGTTAATTAAATGTAGATCCGTTTTTGTTTTTAACCACTCTTTGTAAATATCATCGGTAACTTGATCATCCCACTTGAGGTCAAGTTTCCACAATTGTTGAAATAATAATTTAAGTTTTGTTGAAATAGGGGACAACCACCCTAGTGGGTCGTAGTGTTTCGAGATTTCTGATAGTAAAATTCGTTTTGTAGGTCTCAAGTTATTTTTATCTAGTTGATACTGGAAAGTAAAAACATCTAAAGATGAATTCCAGCACAAACCTAATGTTTTTGAGGTATTATCTGTTTTAAAATTAAATAGTATATTATTTTCACTCTTTTCTTGTTTAAAATCTGTTAATAACTCTTCTTTATTCGCCGACCATTTTCTCAAGTTCATTCCGGCCCCTTTTAATAATAAAATAAGGTTATTAATTAGTTTTTTGCTTGTTTCTAAGGTGTAACATCCATGAACTAAGTCGTCCATGTAAAATGCTGACTCTAGAACTTTAGAAGCTTCTGGAAAGGATTGACGTTCGTCTGTAGCTAATTTGCGTAACGTCATCATTGCCAAAAATGGTGCAGCTTTCGTACCGTAGGTCACGGTTGTTAACTTATAGGATCTTAACGGCTGCTGAGGTGAATCTCGCCAAATAATTTTTTGAAGGCTCTGGTCGCGTTCATTTATTAAAATTTGGCGATACATTTTTTCGATGTCAGCAGTAAAAGCGTACGGATATTGTCGCCACTTTAATAATAATATTTGTATGTTTTGTTGGAGATTGGGACCCGTATACATTAAATCGTTAAGGCTGTATCCAGTACTCGTTCGGGCACGTCCGTTAAATACCACTCGGTTCTTGGTGGTAGTGGATTCGATGCGCTGAACCACGTGGTGTGGTAGGTAATTTTCCAAGTCGGGATTGACGTCATCATCCAATTTCATATGTTTCAGTATTTCGTATTCAGTCATAAACGCTTTGTAATCCCTTGCTAACTGTTCCTGTTTTTCGAATTTTCTTTCAAGATTTAAAAATTGTGCTACGGCCATTTGTTTCGAGGACCCTAATTTTTGTTGTAAATCTTGTTTAAGGGGCAGTCTAACCGCATATTGTCCATTTTCTTTTCTTACTGTTGTTTTTAAATAAAAATCGACGCATTTCTGATCCTCGACTGACAGTGTTGATGACGATTCACTTATTTCCTCCATTTCCCAAAACCGTTCAATGTTTTGTACGTTGTTTAATATAACGTTACATTGATACGTTCTCGTGTTTCCGCATAAAACCCAGCCCAGCTGAGTTTGTTGCGCAATAGGCAAATTGTCGTCGTCGCTTTTTATAATACCACTTAAAATGATTTTTGAATATATATCGGCTCCAAATAATAAGTCGACGGAGCGACTTGTATAAAATTCGGGGTCCGCTAACTGAATGTTTGATAAGAATTTCCAAGTTGGTTTTTCGAATGTGTTGTTAGGCAAATTTTTAATTAAGTTGTTCATAATAAGTACTTCTGCGTTAAATGTAAAATTATTATAGATTGAATTACACTCGATGTTTAAAACTCCTTTACAAGAGTTTTCCTGTTGTCCTACTCCAAAGATAACTCCCTTACATTTTTGACGCTTGACACGCAATAGTTGAGCCGCTTTCTCTGTTATTAGTGATATTTGGGACCCTTGATCGATTAAGGCCCGTAATTGATGCTGGGTTCCGTCCGCTGCTTTAACTTTCAACACCGCTGTGGTTAGTAAAATTTCCGAATAATTATTTTGAGACACGTGTGAGTTTAATGAGCTATTTTCTGTTTTCTTGTTTCCAGTCAATGACCTAGCTGACCCTTGATCATGCACCGCGTAATCGTACGCGTCGTGCAAAATAGTATTATGTTGACTAAGACACTTGCGACATGTTTTTGTTGAAATACATGGATTGCCGTTATGATGAAATAAACAATTGTTACATACTTTTAATTTATTTACTGTTTTTAATTTTTGTTCATTCGACATTTCTAAGAATTTTTTGCAGTTGTATAGCCCGTGACTTTGCTTACAGAGAGGGCATTCAAAGTTGGATGAAACGTGAAATGTCTTCATAAAAGGTTTCGTGTTTTTCATATGAAAATTGTTATTTTTTGTTTGAATAAATAAAGGCTGTTTATTAAAGGAATGTTGGATTGGTTGTTGGATTTAAAGGAATGTTATGAATCCGGCTCGAAGGACCACGATGTAGGGTGCCTGAGCCTTAGCGAATTGTTTTGTTTAAATGTTAAATTAGAAGGAACTATAAAAGCTCAAAATGTTTATTAAAAAATGTTATTTATGTTAATGTTATGTTAATGAGCGCATCCGATGAAATACACGGTAAAATATGCACTGAAGTAAAATGCACGGCGTTGGCCTAATTTATTTAGCGCGGCGCCGTGCGTATGCGATGTTGTTTGCTGAGCAAGCCAAATGTTCGGTAATTGACCGAACAATATTGACTACCTCTCTTATTGTTATACAAACAGAATATGATAAATTAAAGAAACAAACTAAATTAATTTTCCTGTGTTAGTACAACAAAATCTTCGATAAAGCCAGTCGTAACCATATTACATAACGGAATTCTGTGTGAAGTGCGCAATTAGTTTTCACTATAAGCCCTCTGAGAGGTTCGTAATGAGCCGTTGTAAAGTTTAAGTTTTAAATACAACGCTCGTAAGAAACATTTTAACGAGTGGAGTAAAATTGTCCTTATAAGTTATTCAATGATACTTAAGCCTTGCTCACATTGTCTATAGTATTAAAAGATACGACGAACATCTAAGGGCTTATGCAAACCACGTTTTTTAAACGCGCCGTCGACGCGCGTTTCTAAAACGCGCGTCGACAGCGCGTTTGTATCGCGACATACGCGCGTTTGCATCGCGTCTGTATCGCGTGACACGCGCGTCGACGACGCGTTTTTTATCCTACAGAGCAGTTTGTTGGCGTTTGTATCGATTCAAACGCGCGTCGACGGCGCGTTTGTATCGCGACATACGCGCGTTTGCATCGCGTTTGTATCGCGTCACACGCGCGTTTGCATCGCGTCTGTATCGCGTTTAAAAAACGCGGTTTGCATAGGCCCTTAGTGTCTTGTCCAAAAAGCCTAGTGATAGCATAATTAATTATGTACCTATTCTAGATAACCGATTGCAGGGCCACCTGAAATCAGTCATGAATCTAAACAATGTAAGAAATATATAAGAAAATCACAGATTTAATAAAATTTATGTGCAGATGATGATGACGACGAAATTTATGATGATGATAATGATATTTATGTTAATTAATTTTAAGTGTGTAGAAAACTTAATTTTCTTAATTAACAAAACGATTTGTAAAACAGCGTACATATTACGTGCGTAAAAAATTGTATTTTTTTTGTATTTTTGCTTGTGAAAAAAAGACAAAAATTAATAACACAAAACGGTAATAGGGTGATAAAATCTAATTGAGGGTTAGCTCCATGACGTGACGTAAAATGCTGGCCAAAAAATGGACAACTTGTTGCCAAAGACTAAATAATATGCAAGGCTTGTCATAAAGATCCTTTTATTAATTAAATCGCCTTAATTAAATATTATCAAAATTTGTACATAGTAGTTTGTAGCTTGTATTCTTCGCTTATAGTTCCAGGTCATTTTAAATTATTTCGTGCGTTTTATACATATTTAATAGTTTATTATTATTTAATAGTTCAAAATCAAAATGTATAGCTAGCTTAAAACTTCATTTCATTTGTTTCATTGAATGCACTAAATGTATAATAATTTGATTATTTTTCTAACTACAGGAGTTTCGATCCTAGCTCATTGATTGATTGATTCAGTTACTAATATTCCACATCTGGGCGATAAACATAGGCCTCTTTCTCCATGTGAAAGAGGTCTCTCTATGTTGCCAGGTGTATTTCTAACTACTATTAGTAACGATCGCTATCAGATATCTTTAATAATAATACGTACCGACAGCTTAACGCGCTCTCCGTAGCGCGGTAGAGACACTAACAGGCACTCAAACTTGTAACCCCGCAAGATTGTTGTGGATTGGGCAGTTGTGATCGTGATGAGCGTGTTTCTGGTCCTTTAACACAGGATTCAAATTGAGTATTGATTTCAAAAGTTCGAAGCTGTTGTATTAATTATTTTTTTATGAGTGTCATATAAAAATTGTAAATTCATTTAAAATATATTGAATGACAAAGTCTGTGGACTGAAATGCATAGCTTATTGAAGTGAAACTTCTTTAGGCGCATGAGGGGTAAAATTTGAGCGACCGCTACGCGGTCAGTACTGGATGGGTGACCACCTGGGAACACCGCGTGACGATGGCTTTTTGTTTTTTTTTTCAATTATTTTTTTTTTGTAATTTAAATTTCTTTTTTTTAATTAGTTTTCCAAAGAAGTTTCACTTCTGATACGTGTACTTTGTACGCACGCAATTTTTCTTAAATTTTTCTCTTTGCCAGTAATGCCTTATGATACAATTGTGGTGTGTATTGCGTAACCTTCGATTGACAAATAAAGTACATTTTTTTTTGTCATATTTCGATTCTTTAATTGAGTAAACCCACTGTAAGTAGTCTCCTGTTTGGTTACGACCCTGGCGCGGATGATCTTTTTCCTTTCTTATCTTAATTGACTGTATGCTTGTGATTTCTTTTATTGATTTTTGAAGTAAAACTTCTTTATGTACGCTTGACTTGGGGAGTAAGCTGTGTGACGAAAGCGTTACGAAAATTTTGATGGAGCGAGGCGAACGGAGCAAGAGAGAGAGAGGTGCGAGCACACATTTTCTTTCTCTCTTTCTCTCATAGCTAGTTACTAACTTAGCTTAACTTACTTAAGTCGCGCGCAGAAGCTAGTTAAGTAAATAAAGGTATTTATTTATTCGTCAATCCACAGTGAAAGATCTTGGCAAATGTTTTACATGCCTCTTACAACCACGCAAATGTACATACTTTATTAATAAAAACCTCAACAAAACGCGCGTTTCAATTTTAGGGACGATATTACTTACATTTAGGATTGCCAACATATTGAGAACACTATTGAATAGACTGAAACTCATTGAATAGACTGAAACTCGTTTAGTGTTTGTAATAGAGATTTTGGTGTGGCGTTTGAGCGACATAACGGATAAGTTAGGTGCTAGTCTGTTCTCAGCAGACTACAATCACAAACTTGTTATACTGAAGTGAAGTGTCATTGTTAGTGGTCGTCAGCTGTTTATGAAAGGTAACTAAGACATTTGACTCTCATATAATAATTTATTGTTAAACTAAAGTCTTCACTATTATATTTTGATGTATAAGCGAAAATGGCAAACGTTATGATGTACCTAGTGGTAATATTTGTCGCCTTAACGTATAAATTTTTAACAAAAGAAATGTTTCGAAAAAGTCAGAAAGAGATTGTCCTTGTGAGTTCCTCACCGAACTCCGAAGAGTACGTAAATCCATCGGTCTCGTTTATTGTCAAAGACAACAGTTAGCGATCGTTAGCAGTGGTATAAAATAAGTTATCACCCCGCAGTGGATCAAAGTGACGGATTAAGTTTCAATATTTCTCAATATAGAGAGCGGTATTTGCTAACAACTTATAAAAGATTTATAAAACAAGTTTACGTGAATTGAGTGGCATGTGCGCGAGCCGATATTACATAATACACACTAAGGGTAGGGTATGTAGTATTTACAATAGTACGGGTATGTAACTATGGTGCAATAAATTCTAACAGTTAGTTTGTTGTACCTAAAATAGCGGTGACAAATTGACAACGTGTGCTACGGAGGCGAGGACTGACATAATAATATTCTTTTTCCTTTAAATTTCTTTGTGTTATTAACTGTTCAATACAATATGTAAAACACCAATACTTCAAAAGCTAAATAAAACTACCAGTTACCAAGAAGCAATTTTATTACCACGTTGTTTGTTTTTACTTAATCATATATTCTTTCGTGATGAATATAGAGAATGGCGATCGACATAGACGTAACTTGGTAGGATCGATTTGAAAACTAGGTAGGTAAATGTAGTGCGGAATAAAAGTGCAGTTAATTTCTTTTTTATATTCAATTAAAAGCCCCTAATATTGAAATGGAGTTACTTAAAACTAAGGTAAATCACCACGTTGTCGCTATGTAAGGTATTATTTTATACCCACATTAAAATTACTCGTTTTAGTTTCCGTGATTCGAATGCTTTCATGTCGCTCGTGACGGCGCACCATCACTGCAAGGTCAAACATAGTGGCATGCGAAACTGGCTATGTTGCGGTTGATGTGTTACATCGATTTAATATTTATGAAAGGTCTAGGTTTTTTTTTAAAATTAGAACTACGTTATAAAATATTAAAAGCTATTGTTGATTTTTTTCCAAGGCTTTTACCGATTGTCATCACCAAATCAATGCCGTTTATTGTTTTAGATAGGGGTAGATGCATTTATTGCAGTGCAGTGGAGAATACCGCCAGTATGCTATAGATACGTGATTTATATTGAAATAACATAACATAACATAACAATACACTTTATTGTACACCAAAACAGAAATAATACATATCAGATTTTTTACAAAATATCATAAGGTACAAAGGGCGGCCTTATCGCTGAAAAGCGATCTCTTCCAGGCAACCTGGGGCAGAGGAGATGGTATTGTGTCGGTGTAGGTGTACAAATTGTGACATAAACTTATAAATATATTTACTTAAACACATATACACATAAATACATACATACATATAAACATACATAGACAGATACATACATACATACATACATACATACCTATATATATTTTTATTCACGTTGAGTATCAAGAAAATGCTTCCTGACAGCATTTTTAAAAGTAGAAAGCGATTGTACACGTCTAATATTCAAGGGTAAAGAATTCCAAAGTCGAGAAGCTTGAACAGTGAAAGATTTAGTATAAAAGGAAGAGGAGTGAGAAGGAAGGAAATAATTTATAGCTATATGATAAGTTCTTAAGTTATGCTTTGTAAATACGCACAATATTTATAAAATTTCAAAAAGAAAATGAAAATATAATTGGGTATGTAAATAAGAGTTACATTATTTTAATAACTCTAGTCAATGCATACATTTTTATTAATTACAAGGTCAGAGAAATTCTCGTCTAACAGAACGTATTTCGTTTCCTTTTCTATTTAGGAAAACGATTTAAATAATTGTGTCAGAAAAAATTAAGAGATTGACTAACCCTACAAAAGTAAATAATTGTTACAATTCTTCAATTAGTTTTAGGTACGTCAAATAATATTTTGTTAATTTTCAGCAGTAGGCAGGATTAAAGGAGTATGGATAAGGCACAAAGTAGAATATTAAATGCGGTCTATAGTTAATCGTGAATTTTGTACACATTTTAAGTACTCGTAGGTATATTTCATGTATTTCACCGCTTCGAGAGATAAACCCAATACTAAGTTGTTTTTTTTTTTGTATAACTAGGTCGGCAAACAAACGTACGGCTCACCTGATGGTAAGCGATTACCGTAACTTATAAACGTCTGCAACACCAGAAGAATCGCTCTTTCCTGAACTTATCCCTAATTTCCTCCAGGAGCTCATCTTACTCACCAACAGTAACACTGCTTGAAAACAGTATTATTTAGCTGTGATCAATTGTAAGGTCGAGGTACTACCCCAGTCGGGCTGCTCCATATTTTGCCAGTAAGTTCTAGTCAAATCATTATCACACTAAAGTTAGGTTTAAGTGTTGTCAGTTCACATTCCTCTAATTTAATTTTGTATTTAATTTGTTTTAATTAGTCAAGTATTGTTTGTATTGTTGATAAATAATATCATTTAAAATTTAAAAATATTGTACAATTTGTTAATTATCCATAAAAGGTAAAAGCATGAAACAGGTAAGGCTTCATATTGTAAAATGGAGCTCCGGCGTAGCTACAAAGGTTTTTAATTCGTTTCGTATTTCATTCAGAATTGTGAAACTGTAGATGTTCTGTTGCGTGTTGCATCCTATTATTTTCGATATAAAAATATATGCTTAAGTTAAGTTTTTTTTTGTGCCTATTTATAACACAGGTACCTTTTATTTTCTTATGTTGGATAGCTTTGTTATTTTCGACTGTGATTTGAATTTTTCTATCTATAAAAATCTTCTTTATTACATAAAAAATATAAACTTAATAATTATTATTTATAATAGAAATAAAATATTTTACTTATTTAAAGCGAAACTGTCTACAAAATCCTAATACTCTTTAAACAAAATATAAATTAATCTTAACGAATAAAATTGTAACCTAATAAAAAAATTATGTGTACAAACTACAAAACATTAGGAAAAAAAATATATACAGTGGGACATAGAACTACTCATTGTTTGAAGTCGTTTAAAATAACTTGTTA
The DNA here is from genome assembly GCA_905220545.2 of Melitaea athalia. Taxonomy (NCBI): domain Eukaryota; kingdom Metazoa; phylum Arthropoda; class Insecta; order Lepidoptera; family Nymphalidae; genus Melitaea; species Melitaea athalia. The sequence goes on along the minus strand of HG992176.1, from coordinate 3,829,121 downwards.
TTTGCTTAATGTGCAATTGAAACAAAGAAAAAAAAAACTAGAAGTTTATCGAATGTCAGTCGTTTCGTTTGAACGGTAACTTTAATATGATATAGTAAAACGTGTACATAGAAATAGGTTAGATTTAATTATGAAAAATAAACGCTGCGGGATCATTAGCTTAATGCATTTTTTAATTTAAACATTTGTATTATGTTGTATGTATGTTGTTATTATGTACTGTATGTTATAGTAAAATCAAAAGCAACAATTATATTTAAGAGGACATATTGGCGTAGTGGTTAGAAAGTTCAATTCACAGTGAGGATCACTGTTTGACCGCTAGGAGCCAACGTTTGTAATTGTACAAATATTTTGTTTCTGGTTAGGATGACTGTCGTTTTAGTGGTTTCCCGTGCCTCAGAGAGTATGTAAACTTCACGATTTAAATAATAAAAAAAGTATAGTTAAATAGACATGTTATGTCGAGAATATTGTATAAAAGTAAAAATTATCAATTTTCTCGATTTTCTAAGAGCCCGACACCAAATAGACATAAATATCATGTGGAGAGTTATTATCAGAATCAAAAAAAAGCTAGCTAATATAATTATGAAACAATACACATGAGCGAATATAAAATGTCCTCCTCTCTCAAAGTCCGTTAAAAATGAACAGGATTTCTAATAAAATATAAATACAAGAAATGTTATTTTTCATAATATATAATAATATATTATAAAGGTATTAGTTTTTTTTATTTTAATTTTCCGATTTTTTTAAAAGAATTGTAGTTAAAATTGTCAGTAAACCAAATTAAGGGTTTAAAACTGTCATTTAAAAAGCGTATCCAATAGGTTTAGTGCACCCAGTATCTGGCGTTTATTAAAGCCATTAAGACAAGCCAAGCGTTCGATTTGCTCCTGGGCGCAGACCGACTAACGAATCAAGTTCACTTCGCATCACGATTCCCAAGATTTACTTCGTTAAATACTAGCTCAGCTTCGGCTGTAATTTTGTAATAGTGATTAAAGAATCGTCTTTACGGTTTGAAAAACATTTCACAATTTAAAGTGAACCTTGGTATGAAGAAAAAATTATTAACGCTGATTTTCATGTGACAGAACTTAGGTATAATCACTAAGCTTTATTTTCGAGATTTTTAAAACAGTAATTTAAGAGAAGTATTGCCGATCTAGTAGTATAAAAAACATATTGATAAATAGAAACAAACAGTTCCGTAAGAACTATGAAAATAAAAATTCATCATGAACTTTATTATGAAAATTAAAATTGTGTTTAAATTCAGACTACGTATTACCGCTCAGTTACCAGGTGTTATACTGTATTTATTAAAAATGTAGATATGTTAAATTTGTTTCATCTATACTATTATTATAAAGAAGAAAGATTTGATTGTTTGTTTGCATTGAATAGGCTCCCAAACTACAGAACCGATTTAAAAAATTCTTTGTTATTGGGAAGCTACACTATCCCCGGGTGACAATGGCTATTATATTTTAAAAAAATTTAGAGATCCTTAATAAAACTACAATAATGAACCAAAGGTGTAAAAAAATTAGCTAAAATATTCTTTACAAAAATAATAATGATATTCAAACGTTCTTTATTTAGTAACCTGGCGCAAATAGAAGGGTTCATGTGTGTGTATTATAATTATTAATTTTGAAATTGTTGTTCAATACGCGTGCGAAGCCGGGGCGGGCTGCTGGTTTTCGATAAAAGAAATCATTGTAACGAAAAATTCATATATACGAAGAAATCCCGATACATTTATATCCGTAAATCCGCTATGTGGCAACGTGTCGGATTAAATTCCAAACCTTTTCCTCAATAAGGGAAAATAGGTCTTTACTGAGAGCAACAAACACCAAATATACAGTTATAATAACTATTAGAACTTAGTAACTAACAAAACTTAACAGAAACAATTATAATATATCAAATTATGAAGCACGTGAATAAATAGCTAATCAATAATATATACAAACCATTTCTGTATAAACGAACAAAGGATATCCAAAGTCGATGGAAGGGCGAAGTTACGCAATATTCCTTACGCAACTTAAAAGATCTTTTCGCTCCGATATCATCCTTGCAGTGTTTAAAGACATGCTAACAACGGCGACTTCGCCTTGTTTTCAGTTTTCGAGAACGTTAAATATTATTTTTGCAACTAATCATATTATGGTTTATGAACCTGGTAATCGTATGACTGTACTCATACGAAATCTAAACATGTATACCTAAAAACAACACATCTCAGTATAGAACTTTATCGTATATACCTACTTATACCAACACTACGCCATTTGTTTTTTTTTTTTTTAAAGTGTGTTTATCTTATTATTTACTAATTCATTTCATTATAGGTATCTAATCAGAAAAATAGAAGAAGAAGGTTACAATAAAATCATTGCTTTAAGTTATAATAGTATTTACACAGTATATAATAGTATAAGTAGGTAACAACCACTCTGGTTGTAGTAGTTAGTCAACCACAAAAATAAATACTAGTGATGCCATGAAATACAATATAAAAGAAAATTAACACCAATTGTACTATTTGTGCCTCCTGTGACAAGTGACATAAGTCGAAAATCATCATTTTACAGGAAAGCAAAAACAAAGATTTGAAAAATTATTGTTCGTGAACTAAGTGGACTAGGTTCAACTGGGGTATTTTCTTTTTTAGAGTAAAACATTCTCTTTTAATATATACTTTATTGTTTTTGGTAAATATGAAATTTGAAAGATAATTTACGAAAAAAAAACCTTCACTTTTAACAAGTGCTAAATTGTATGGTAAATGATACTTGTAAAGTTACTTTACAGTTTACACCTATTAATAACTTGTGTTTGTGTAAACTGTAGAGTAATGATCCTATCATAATGTTCCTCAAACAAAAGATAAAAAATAAAACAAATTAGATTTATTATTGTTTGTTATCCACTCATCTACTCATCTATTATTTTTGCCCTGAATTTTAACCAATGTACGAAAGTTTTAGGTTCACAGAGATACAGGGAATATTCACGAATCTATATAAATACTGATAAATAATAATAATAATAGAATAATACTGAGAAATCGATAATCACGAATTTTTCACACATGTCACTTTGTACAAAAATTACTTCCGTAACAGATAGAAGAATGTGAGTTAGACAAAAAGTCGTAATTTTTTCTGATAATGCCCACGATCACATCACAAAAAGGGTATATAACTTGACTTATATCACTTGTAACAGGTGGCAGAGATTTGTCTATTAAATCTTGCAGTACTTGTTTGTCGATAAATTTCCACACATAAAAGTCAAAAGAATACTTTTAGGAATAATACACGTACCAAATAATTATTAATATGAGGAAGGAAATTTATTATATGACGATATTTCACTCTCCCTGTAAATTCCTTATTACCCTAGAAAGATAGTAGTCAGCATAAAAATTGCGCTCGCCTGCTCGCAGTATTGCAATATTTTCTATAAATATAATGAAATCGTAATGCCGATGTTCGTACGTCGTTAGAGGTATTTAGAGAGTAATAGAAACACTTTTATCATAATAATTTTATTCTTTGACTCGTAAAAGAAAGCTAGATTGAAATATATAAAATTCGTCGCCTTACTTTCGGACTCAACTTCGACATTTATGTTTCCTATGTGATTCAATGTCGACGATTTAATTTCAAGTTATTTTTAAAATATAGCATATAAAATATTTTTACTGTTTTGTTTTTATTTTACCTGGCGGCTGGCTGTAATATTTATAATACTAGCTGATCCCGCAAACGTTGTTTTGCCATATATGATTAATATCAGGTAATATCAGGTAATAGGAGGTTAATACCTCCACAACCCCCTATTGTGGGTGGAATTTCGTAAAATCCGTTCTTAGCTGACCTCTACTCGGCGAAAGGAATATTCCTAATAAAATTCAAGTCTCTACGCCTTATGGTTCCAGAGATATCGTGATGAGTCAATGGGTGGAAATCTCTTTTATATATAATTATAGAATTAATATTTTAAAGGTTGTAATATATAATGAAAGACCAGTAGGCATTAAGTATGCTTTATCTATACTAATATTATAAAGAGGAAAAATTTGCATTTTTGTGTGTATGTTTGTAATGAATAAACTCAAAAACTACTGGACCAATTTAAAAAATTCTTTCACTATTTGAAAGCTTAGTTATCCTTGTGTAAGATAGGCTACTTTTTATCCCGGGAAAATTATAGGTTCCCACAGGAAATTCTTTGCGCACATGGGTCAAAGCCGTTGAGAACAGCTAGTAACTTAAGAATTTGTATTACTGGTCATTTATACGAACATTTAATTTATATGAAAAAGCTTTAAAATGTATTAAGTGATAAAATAATAAAATCATTCAGCCTGTAACATTCCACTGCTGAGTGTAGGCCTCTTTCTTCGTGTAGAAAAAGAATTGGAATATATACTCCCTACTATGAGTAACGATCGCTATCAGGTGTTTATGATAACAACTGAAAGTGACAATTTATCAAGCTCTCTAAGGCAGGGTTGGATGACCACAACGACAGACATCCGAACCAGAAACGAATATTTATAAATAAAGAAGTATCCATCGCGAGCGGGAAGCGCACCCCAAAACGGCCGGAGTTTAGGTGCCTATTAATAATGAAAGTAACAGTTATATTTCATAGTATGAATGAACAAAAAGAGAATCAAGCTTACTGAATGTCTTACTTATCAACAAACGATTCCGCCTGTAACCCCTGCTGGGCATAAGCCTCTTTCTCTATATAGGAGATGTCTTTATTTATTAACACAACGTAAAATTTAATATTGTAATAAATACATATTCGAAAAAGAATATTTACCTTTAAAATTATTTATTGCGCATAATACATCTTATACTATTAAACGAGCAATTCTTGTATATATATATATATATATATTTTCTGAATCTCGGAATCGGCTCCAACGATTTTCGTGAAATTTAGTATGCAGGGGATTTCGGGGGCGAAAAATTGATCTAGCTAGGATTCATTTAAAAAAAATGTCGTTTTATCCCTGTTTTTAAGCAATGAAAAAATATCATTAGAATACGAAGCTTAATTTCACTATGCGTCAACATAGCTTTAATGGCGTAATTAGTTAATCGGCGGGTCTCAAATCATGTTGACCCGGGTTCGAATCTCAGTCTCCATGTTGATTTTTTTTTCTTTTTTTTTTAAATTTCACTCGTGATTTATTATTTAAATAAAATTAAAATATAAAAATACCGAGAAAAAAAAAAAAAACAAAAAATAAAATGAAAATACCGAGCGAGGCTCGGTCACCCAGGTACTAAACATTAAAACAATGATATATGAGCTCATAGTGCCATAAATGTATCAAAAGCCCTGCTCAAACATCACAATTTTTAGGTATCTCGTTAAAGCTATTTATGCTATACGTTATTTAAGAATATACCCCATTAGAAGATAATATGGTTGAAACAGGGTATAAGAAAATAAAAGACAAATAGGTGGAGGAGAAATTATCTTAAAAGACAGAATTTAGCTGATATCAAAGTAACTTTTCATAACTAAGGCTAATTATAGTCATAAATAATGATTTTAGTAATGAATACGTCATAAAATAGTTTTTTATCTAATATATATCTATATATATCTACTAATAAATAAGTTGCTAAAAATAATTTAAATCTTTCTTTCATCTATTTAAAAAACTAAATTACAATAGAAGATTATGTTAAGAACATTATCTATTTATTATTTAGACATCAAAATAAAACGTATATATGTATGAGGTCATTCATTTAAATAATGTAATTACTAGTATAAAACATAACTAGTGGTCGCCTAGAGGTCGAAATTTAACCACAATTAAAAAATTTTATTCAAGAAAACCAAATAATTATGAAAATAAAGAACCTTTTTTAAAAAATTTCAACTTGACTACAGACTTTGACAATTAACAAATCTATACTAATATATAAAGCTGAAGAGTTTGTTTGTTTGGTTGTTTGTTTGTTTGTTTGTTTGTTTGTTTGAACGTGGTAATCTCTGGAACTACTGGGCCGATTTAAAAAATTATTTTAGTGTTAGATACAGTTAGATATCGAGGAAGGCTATAGGCTATGTGTCATCACGCTAAGACCAATAGGAGCGGAGTCCACGCCGACGAAGTCGCGCGCAGAAGCTAGTAGTATAATATATGCGTGTGTGAGTGCTGTAGTTTGTGTAATGTTTTTTTATTAATTTAATGTATATTTTATGGATAATTTTGAAAAATTATAAGTGTGCGAAATTTCATACTCCTACGTACGCGCAGTTTCCGTAAAAAAGGGGTACAAAGTTTTTGCTTCACGTATTAATATATAGATGACATTTAAGACAGAATGAACACAATTATTATGTCCTAACTTAGCTTTTTAAGAACTTTGCTTATGCCTTATAATAAAATGACTGACCGACGACATAATATGATGATGGACGAGAATTGTTAATATTTCAAGAATAAGGCCAAGTAAATGTTACTGTTGGCAAACATAACTTTTTATTCAATAAGGATTCACATACATATGTCAACGAGACTCAGAATTTCCTCCCACAAACCAAGTTTTTTTAGGTTAGTTTTGCCTTAGCGACGAACGTGACAAGAATATTTATCTTCTATTTCAACTCAACGGAAGCTTATTTTAATAATAAATTATGTGAAAAAGTTAAAATAAATTGAAGTATCAAATATTCTGTAAGTTTAATTCTAACAAAGAGAGTGAATAAAACGATTCCCTACTATAATATTCTGTTGGAGTTACAAAACACATGATACTGCTAGTATTTACAAGCACACAAAACAACACAAACTATTGTTTAACCTTCACAAATATTAAACGAAAGGGAATAAAATGCTCAACATCTAGTGCAAAGTCAATTTGAGATAACTGTTTTAAAACTTAGCGTAAAGGAATATTTAAAATAATAAATTTTAAATATATTACATTTTAAGTCTTAAGTTCATCATTAATAAAACTCTTAAAAGTAACTGCTTTAAGTAAACAATAAGATGTCAGTCACATTCTATAATATCAGTATTAACTTTAAAGAGAGACGTCCTCCGGCCCGTTGGACCGACGATCTACGTAAGATTGCCGGCGTAGGCTGGATGAGGATTGCGGAAAACTGGGATGTCTGGCGCGAACTTGAGGAGGCCTATGTCCAGCAGTGGACTGCAATAGGCTGATGTGATGATGATAATGTGATTAGCTTTAAAAAAAATGTATATAATATTAATAAGAGAGGAAATGTTATATGACGAAATAACAAACATAGAATTAGAATGCAGGCTACAAATAACCTAGCTAAAACCCTAAAAAGATCACATAGTTTTAACAAAGTACGACAACTACATAAAAAATGCGAACGTTTTCCTCTGAAGCATCTTACGTTGCGTCGTAATAAATTATTACTTTTGTTACATAGCTCGGGTACATTATGATACTGAAGATAACTAAATAAGTTAGTTTGGCTAGTATCCAGTTACTTCTAATCGAGCCTTGCTATTTTATTGAGCTTGTAATAAAATAGCAACTGTTATTTATTTAATACGAGGTTTTTAATGTGCGCAAAAAATTGTACGTATTTATTAAAATTGTAAGCATCTTGCTAGCTTCATCGATAGCTTCAGCCTGTAATATCCCACTGCTGGGCATATGCCTCTTTCCCCACGTAGGAGAAGGATCAGAGCTTAATCCACCACACTGCTCCAATGCGGGTTGTGCAGATATATTCCTACTATGAGTAACGATCGCTATCAGGTGTACATGATAGCAACCGGGACCGACAAGGACTGGGGAGACCCACAAGGACTGCACAAACACGCAGATCACAGAAAATATCTGTATGGCCAATACAAATGTTTGCCATCTGTGGGGAACGAACCTGCAACCGTCAGCGTAACAGCCACAAACCAGTGCTGTGACCGTTGCGCCAACGCGTCGTTTTCGTCATGCGTATTGCTCATCGAAGACAAAATAATTTTCAACTTGCTTATTTAATGTCCTGTAGACTTTTTCTTTGCACTAATATTTGGAGAGGGCGGGGAGAGGAAGAGGGAGAAAGAGAAACAGGTTGGATGAGGCAGAGAGGGAAATGAAAGATTTGTCATATATTCAAAATAGCAATAAGCTATCTATACTAATATTATAAAGAGGTAAAGTTTATAACTTTGTTTGTATATACGGGGTAATCTTCGCAAATACTGATCCGATCATGAAAATTCTTTCGCTAACAGAAAGCTACACTATTCAGGAGTGACAAGATAAAAGGAAAAAGATAAAAATATATAAAGATTTTAAATCAGCAGGATTTGAACCTGCGCCCTCTGACGCTAATCAAGCATTATTATTTGCCTTAGAAATTAATTGGTGATTTTAAAACATTTATATTTATCTGATTTGCTGAAAATAGTGAGAGGCTACACTATTCAGGAGTGACATAGGCTATATTTTATTGTAATTGTACAAAAAAATTCAGTAAAAAAGAAAAATATTAAAATATATTATGAAAATGACAAAGAAACGAACGCCATCTATCGCTGTTAGATTTAACTATTTAATACTCTATTTTATTTACTGTCTATTTGAATCTATCGATGACGAAGTTTTTACGCTTTTTGATAGATGGCGTTGGAGCAACATATTATTTATTTAAGTGGTTTAAAATTTGTTCTTTATAGTATGTTATTTGGTTCTGTAATTTAAAATAATAAATACACGATATTATTACGATTTTACGCCCAACGAAGTGGGCACGGGTCTGCTAGTAATCTATATATTAATACGTGAAGCAAAAACTTTGTACCCCTTTTTACGGAAATTGTGCGTACGTAGGAGTATGAAATTTCGCACACTTATAGTTTATATAGAGAAGGAGTGCGGAATGCTAATATTTTCCTAAAATTATACATGAATAATATACATTAAATTAATAAAAAAGGCATTACACACACTACAGCACTCACTTGATTGTCAAAGTCTGTAGTCAAGTTGAAATTAAAAAAAAAAAATGTTCTTTATTTTCATAATTATTTAGTTTTCTTGAATTAAATTTTTTAGTTATGGTCGAATTACGACCTCTGGGCGACCACTAGTTATGTTGAAAAATATTAATAATTTATGCGCCATTAACGCCAATTCTTAAGCCATAATTTAAAATTATAAGATTTTTTTTAGATGTAATTTACGTTTTTAAAGCTTAAAACATTATGAACATCATGGCAGTATGTGTTTTTTATTTAGGCACTACGTTTCAACAAAATTCAAGTGTACAATACGTGCCAAGAATACTGGATACGTACGCATTTATGGTCCGTAAAAATGGAATCAAAAACTGACATGAGTGGTACTGTGTACACTATTATTGTGTTTGCTTGCAAACAAAAAAACCGACTTCAATTACATCAACAAGTAATACAACGTAGGTCTACGAAAAAATAGTCAAGCAAATACGCATTATTAGATATAATTCGAAAAGTACTTGTCAGATCTCGTTTAAATTTAAATGTGACCATACAACAAGCACCACCGTTCGATTAAAAAAAATCATCGAAATCGGTCAACCCAGTAAAAAAGTTCTGAGGTAACATATATAAAAAAATACAGACGAATTAAGAACTCCCCTCCTTTTTTAGAAGTCGGTCAAAAAGAGCTACAAATATTAGATTATATTGTGGAAATATTTTGTGTGTTGCTATTTTGTAGTGACAGCTCTGTATGTAGGTTGTTTATTGTACATAAATTGTTATGCTCTTAGTGTATAATATACATATAATATAATATATTACTGTATGTAGTTCACACATTATAACATTTTATATGAAGAGTTACGTTCTATTATAGTTTCGTAGCCAAAACGTCTTGTAAGAGAAGATTGCTTAGCATATCTTTTTGTTGCCAGTATTTATATATCTCTCTTATAGTACAATGTGATTCACATATAAAACTCTTTACCTTACTCAAGGCTAGCATCACATGAAGCTTGGTACGTTTTAGATAAAATCCTGAACGTGTAAGTTGAACGTCTTTTCACGTAGCATAGCCTTGCAAATATTGGAGTCATGTTCACAAAATATTACACGAAAATAATAATAGAATCTTAAATGTTAATACTTAAAAATCGTGCAGGAATATAAAAATCGTTTTACATAACTTAAAAGAACGAGGAAGGTAATTCTTTTGTAAAAGTGGAGAGAAAAACATTAGTTACGTTACATTAGACGACAGTCGGACAGAATGGAAAGTCGAGCGATTTCATTTAAAACGTTTCTAGGAATGTAACAACATTTGTCACTATTACTGCAAGAAGAGCTGAGTCAGTTATAATCTCTGCTGCGCTGTAATCGAATAAAAACTTTTCTAATGCTTCCTCAAAGAATATGGAGCGAATTATTGAAGTGAAAACTTCTTTAGCGGCGTTGTGCACTTTTATAAAAACATTTTTAGTGGGTAAAAAATGTTAAACTCGCGTCAGGGGGCGTGGCCTGTGCGAAAACGTAAGATTGCTTAGCAACGATATTGTTAACGACAATATATAAAAAATATTAAAAAATATAAGTATTTTTTATTCAATAATTACCTACAATGGTGTTAAAAAGGTGTGTAAAATGCAAGAAGAATATTATTAAAAAAAAAACATGCATTGGAGTGTAGTCAAATTGACAACAACTATTCAAGTTTACACTGTTTACATAATTTAGTTAATAGTTCAAACTTTCAACTGCACCCATTCATAGTTCTATATTCAGTTCTTTGTTGTTGCAGGTTGAGTAGGTTTACCAAGTTCCTTGTATATATCCAGAGTATTTAATGTGTTTGTAATATGAAGGAATATTTAATTTAACGTGTTTGTAATGTGAAATAATTACACAGTTATTAAATATAACTGCGATCATATCTAATCTGTTGTAAAAAAATAATATCAAACAATACTTAAGAATATTTCTGCTTATATAATAATTTCTATAAGGTCTACATAAATGTCCAGATACATAATTATTACCAAACAATCAAGTAATTAATAATCAATTACAACCGAGTAGGTATAATTGTTTAAACTAACCGTACCTAATTCCTGTTATTACCGCAACGTATATGTATCTACATTAATATAATTAAAGTCAAGGTTTATATGCATTTAACGGGAAGATGAAGTATAAGTACATAACCGTATTTGTGATAGTAACATAGTTATCATTAAAATCATAGTAATTTTTTTAAAAAAATATTCAGAAAATTAAGAGCGCGCATAATGCAAAATTACCAATCTTCTATTTGTTTTGACATGAAAAATTCCAGACCAAATCTTAAAATAAAAATATATGACAAACTACGTGATATTTGCAAGGGTTAACCCATATCAAAAACATAAAATAAGGAAATTTGCTCGATAAAATATAATCACGAAGTAACCTCTAATTTTTATATTTTTTCTTTTTATACTCGATATGATTATGACCATTAAGACAAAAATTTGATAATTAATTACATTTAAATATGAGTAAAGGCTATGCCTAGGCATTTAATGTAATTACTTTTAGTTTCGGAATTATATATAAAATAAGATATTTGTCGTTTTTTACATTCGTAATGCGCTCAAAACTATATCGTCTATCGCACTCTGACACGAGGCTTTGTGTATATTTTGTTTCATCAATTGCTCACGGGCGCGCGGTTGAAATCTGATTTTTTGCTCGCGTTATGCGCCCTCTTAAAGAGAATTTGTTCAAAATACGTATTAAAGAATAGAAATAAATTTCGTTAATAAAACTTGGTTGAAATTGAATGTTTATATTAATACATGAAGCAAACTTTTTAAAATAGTAAATTTTAGTCTTGTAGAATGCTTAATATTGACAGTTATTTTTGTATATTAGATTCATTGAAGTTCAGTCTACAATATTTTTAAGCAATGTGCTATTCATCACACTACAAGTAACAAATTCTATACAAGTACTGAAAGCGGTATATTGACTAACAGAGAAAGCAATGAATCTCAATATTTAATAGAAAGTGAATTAAGTTACCGAGAAGTGGCAGCAATTAAAAGTCTTCGAAGCTACTGATCTCTCTTAAGCTCTAAGAAATTTTAACTAGAGGGAACATTACAAATTGTTATTAATTTTAATGAGGATTAATATTGTGTTACAATTTAATGATGGAAGTAAGGTTAAGCGAAACAATATTTTGATTCAACTTTAAAATATTACACTATTCGACCGATACTATTTCTAAACAAGTAATATAATTAAAAGAAAACAAAAAACCCGCCTGCGTAAAAAACGGAAAGAGCAAAGTCAACATTTTTTAAACTTTCTTATTGTATTTCTTTATTATTATTACAGTAATAATAATCATAATATACATTTTTGAAATCCTTGTATTAAGCCCTTTAATTTGATACCCATACTATAGTATTCTAAAAAAAAAAATTATCTCTTCATTAACTACAATGGCTTCGCACAGCCGCCATGTGTGTTTTTTTTAAATGTCACCTATCTAAGAACACTTGGGCTGCTATGACAAATCTAATGATATCTCAATTATGCAAATCCGTTCAGCGGTTCTAGAGAAATCAGGTAATTAAGAATATTACATACATACATACAAGATACGCGCGAAAAACATAACTTCCTTGGCAGTCGGGTAAAAAGCAGCTGTTTTCCTCTTTTTATTAAATAAAAGTAACTGAGAAATTGTAATTGAACTATTTCAATAAAGTGCAATTACAATTTGCCCTATGGCAGCACATCAGTCAATATCATTTTCAAAATCTAGAGGATCTCGACAGGGTTAGTACTTTAATGTTACGAAGTTAGTGTTCTGTTCCTGTGCTCAGTGAGGTAGCTAGAGTTCCTGGTGTTGCAGGCATAGTCTACGATATCCGCTTACGATCAGTCGGTTCAGTTACGGATCAGTCACTACAACCGTTTTTATCCCCTAGCAGTATAAAACGTCATCAAACTATGACGTGGTATATCCGTTTTCATTCTTAAAAGTAAAGGTAATAAAAAAATAATACAAATGTAGCAGAGTATCAGTATGGTGCATTTAACTTTACTTTCTTATTTGAAGCTTAGGTTAGCATTTCCGCTTTGTAAGGATTATAGGATGGATTAATACTGCTTAGATAGACGAACGTAAATTTTCCTATACTCATTCTCAAAAATCTTCAATATTAGCTTTTAACCCTTACAAAGTAAATCATATCACATTAAACGATTTGAACTAGTAAAATCTCGTATGAAATGTACCACATTTTATTCGACTGGCAAGCTGCCTGCCGCTGCCAGATGTTTAACGTGAAATTTGGCCTTTGACCGTGTATGTATATGTACCTCAGTAAACCTGGCAAATATTTACACTCATGTTGGGACTAGAGCATTTTAATTTCTTTTAATGGTGATAAGTTTTTATTTTGTTAGTTCTACTACTTTACTCTTCATCTCTATACCTTAATAAACCATCTCTATAGAAAATCAAAAAGCTGAAGATCCCACCATCTATGCACACGAGTCAGATCATGTTTAGTCTGTGATGATTTCAATCTGTGACGATAATAAACAGTTTACAATGTAAATAATGTCTGAAATGTTTGATAGATTTAACCACAGTTATATTGGTAAGAATGATATTTACTCATTGGAGGGTTAGTTAGTTAGTTCAGCCTATTGCAGTCCACTGCTGGACATAGGCCTCCCCAAGTTCGCGCCAGACATCCCGGTTTTCCGCAATCCTCATCCAGCCTACACCGGCAATCTTACGAAGATCGTCGGTCCAACGGGCCGGAGTACGTCCCACACTGCGATATTATTATTATTACAATATTGGAGGGTGTAAAACTTTAAATAGAATACCGTCATATCCTAGGATATATAATATAAGGAAGGAACATTTCATAAAAGAAACTAGCTTTAGTCAAAGCCTCTAACACTGGCTCTATATCTGGATAGGTAATCATTACATCATCAACGTATACGATGACATAATCAATAACTAAGTCACGTAAAGCATTCATTATTGCTCTTTGAAATACAGAGATCAAGTTTTTTAACTAAAGAGAAAAGTCGAGAACTAATATTGACCGTCTGGGGTTATAAACGCAGTTCTTTATTTTAAATCTACATTTTTTGGAATCAAGTGAAAACCACTAGCACAATCTAATTGTGAGAATTAATTAGAGCAACCAAAAAGAGCAATTTGTACTGATATTAGACGTAGAGGGTATTTATTTGGAACGTTATTACCGTTAAGTTCGCGATAATCAATACACATCCGACCTGAACCATCGTGTTTCTTTACTAAGATTGCAGGGCTCGTAAAATGTGAACAGCTAGGTCGAATAATGTTCTTGACTAATTCACGAATACGATTCCTAACAACACTATGAACTTCAATTGATATAATATTTTATATAGTTGTCGCTGTACCGTACGGTTAGGATCAATTAATCTAATGTCAAGTTCACCTGTTGTTACCCGCATTGTAGGCATACCCGTAATGAAATGTGTACTTAGGAAATCGGTTCGAAATTTGAAGAATTTCTTATTTGTACGTTTCAATGACATCTGTATTGATAACACTTACTACGTCAGATTTTTGTCTATTACAGAACTCAACCGTGATAAAGAAAAAATTGTTGCAGTCATGGTAACCGATAATTTCAATCTCAATATCTCTCGCCCTATCTAAATGTCATTTTTAGACTCTGTCCAGTCCCAGTAGAGGGAGCTGGTGTTCTGAATATATTAATATATTAAATTTTGCAATGCAAGATGCATTATTTCGATACAAAAATATCAAAATACTAATAATAAATAGTATTAGATAGTTAATTAACTATGCGCTATCGAACTTTTATATTCGTCAACTTCTTACGATCTATAATAGCAAAATCTATTATATACATATGTATATGTGCCTAGATCTTTTTCGCTGTTTATTTTTATCATTACATAGTATAAATCATGTCCTCAATGCTAAGATATTTAAAACTACGCAACGGATTTGATGCGGTTTTCTTTAGTAAATAGAGTGGTTCCAGAGGAAGGCAATACATGCATAATATAGTAGAGGAACACTGATAGTTTTTGCGAACCGTGCGAAGCCGGGGCGGGTCGCTAGTTTATTATACTATAGCTATTATATTATCTAAGTAAGTCTATTTCTGTCTAGCTGCGAATTAATAACATGGCCTGCTTTACAAGAAAGTACCCCATCAAACAAAATTATAAAGGGAAGATTCAAATAATATATACTCGTAGTTCAATAAATACATATATATATTTTTTATTCTAATTATGTCAATTGTCTTTTTAAAAAAAAGGAACAAAAAAATCTTCTTTATAGTTAAAGAAAATTCGGAACTAAATTACCTACTTCCTATAAATACGTAATTGTTTGAAATGAATAATGTAACATTTCAGTTAAGTGAATAATGGACATGATTAACACTTGTAAATTCACTAGTTAATATAACATAATGAAACATGCGAGGACACATCTAGCATCATAATAGAAAACACACCAATACATCGAGTATTTTAATTGTACAGCTCCCATCTATACGTTGTTTTCTGGAGTTAATCTTCTTACGTGCTGTATTTCAATGAACTCTACATGACATCGGTGTGTGAAATCGTAGCAGGTATTCTGATTCAAGGAAACGAAACTAGATGTACGAGTATTTAATTCGACCGTGTAAAGCGGAAATAGCAACGCTTAGAACCGTCTGTGAGGACCACAAATGCGCGACCAAGCGAGAATTGACTAGGAAACTAGCTGCGTTTCAGGCAATACAGCTATCATCTTCTTAATCAACTTACTTCATGCGTATATAATTGTATAATATATATATATATATATATACATAAATCAATTGCTGTTCGTTAGTCTTGCTAAAACTCGAGAATAGCTTGACCGATTTAGCTAATTTTGATCTTGAAACGTTTTTGGATGTTCAGGGAAGGTTTAAACGGTGAGAAACATAAATAATATGTAACGGTAAATACTAAAAACGACCATTTAATTTTCCAATACAAAATGTTCCTAGCGGGGAAATTTAATGTATTTTGTCAAAAACGTTGTCAATTGGTTGTCAAATATTTATAGGTGCGTTCAGAAAGTGTTTTGTGTATATTTTTCACAAATATACGCAGGTGATACGAAGTTCACCGGGCCATCTAGTAAATGATAAAAATATTGTAGGTTCTATTAAAAATTTGCGATTAACTAGCAATTTGTCTCGAATAACATGCATTTACTATTGCGAGTATTTCTCGAAATTTCGACCAATTTTCATTTCTAATTAAGTGTTTCGCTTATGTAATAAACATATATCATCAATACGCGAGCGAAACTCATTTAAATAATATTACAAATGTGAGCGACATATAAGTAACAACGATTCAGGCTAGAATGATATTCCATTAAAATTTATATTAATTCTCAGTATTAATGCGTATATTTCAGTAACATAAATTCAGATCATAACAATTTCATTCCGTTGCATCGTAAACAGTCATTCGCATGGCTGATACTAACGAGCTCGACGAAGCATATTAACTAATTAGACTTCTGCAACCACTTTCGTTGATTAATTTTATTTCCAATTTTGGAATCGATACTCTGTTGATTGAATTGAATGAAAAAAAAAACAGTACATATATATTTTTAATCAGTCGCCTGTTACCGAAAACATTGT
Organism: Melitaea athalia; assembly: GCA_905220545.2. Lineage (NCBI taxonomy): Eukaryota > Metazoa > Arthropoda > Insecta > Lepidoptera > Nymphalidae > Melitaea > Melitaea athalia. The sequence goes on along the minus strand of HG992176.1, from coordinate 3,812,372 downwards.
TATAATTGTATACTCTTTGGTCACTTTTACAAACAATTGTAGTTCAGTTCATTGTATATTTTTATGCCACTAGGGTGGCAAACAAGCATTTAGTCAAACTGATGGAGGTTTCCGGAACCTATGGACGTGGCGTTGGCGACCTAAGTCCTAAGTTCCGCAGTCAATACCTAAAGCACATTCTCAAGAGTTCTGGCTCCCTTAACACAGGAACACGAATTTACTTGAGAACAGTGATATTTATCTGTGATCTTCTATATTCTTCAGGTACTTACTACTCCAGATTTTGAGCACGATATTGCCTGTTATACTACTGTGTACTACATACTACATGCTGAACTTTGTTGAACTCAACGTGTTTTTCCTGCTGAAACGCAATTGCAGAAAATATTACGTTGCTATAGAAGATATTTTTGCAAACATTTATTACTTTTATAAATTTCTCGTTCAAAGTTTTCGTACATCTGTTTTACTTTTAGAAGTATCCTGTCTGAATGAATTCCGGAATACTTTATCTTTATGAGTCTTTTACCGAATGCGATTTCATTTACGCAATGATAATTAATAGTTTTATTATGTACTAGCTGTGCCCGCAACATCGTCCGCGTGGAATTAAAAAAAAAATTATTGTTCACTTCGCACAGTTACAAAATAAATAAATTTCTAAAATAAAAGTAGCCTAAGTTACTCCTTATTACGTCAGCTATCTGTCAGTGAAAGTCCTGTCAAAATAGGTCAAGCGGTTTCAGAGATTCAAAAAAACATTTCAGTATAGGTAAAAGTAACAAATACATTCTTAAATTAATTAGACATTAAACTATAATACCAATCAATTACATAAAAAAAAGAAAACATAAAAATAAGGAAACATAAAAACCTGCTCTGATTAGGAAATCGATTAACTTTAATTACAATTTTAATAATACTCGTATTTTACATTTATTTTATGTTACACTAATTATATCACATTATATTAACTAGTGTCCATAATTTATGCGACAAGCATCAAAATCACCCAGAACTGCAAACAATATCTACTACAGCATATAATGAAAATATAGATACTTAATTGCACTTTAAATATTCGTTTAGATTGACAAAACATCCTTTGAACACATTTTTTTCTGAAGCACATAAAAAAAAAACGCGGATTCGGTTCAGGCCAATTTTATTGCGACTTGACGCTCTATTTTTCTCTTTATCTTTTTTGAGTAATATTTCCCGACCCGATGGAGTTTTCATATATGGCATTGCATATCGTTTCATTTATTTTGGCTACAGAGTTACAACGGTTTCCTGTTCAGTTCACCGTTATCAACAAGCTACGTTTTTTATGCAATCATGTTTTATATTCGTCAAAGGATTGTTTGTGTACCTTTGTAAAATTTATTATAATATCGTTATATTATAACGATTTCATGACTCTTTTGTACTGCACTACATTATTTTAGGAAGGATTTTTATATAAAATTTATTATTAATTTTTTTGTTGTGTACCTATGTACTATTACACTTGATGTAGGTACACTGTATATACCTATTAGTGTTAGTAATTATACTTTCCTAGTATTCTTTTGGTACTTATTATTTGTGATTCTTGATAATTTAAAACTGTAGTAGGTATACATCCCACCAGGCTGTACGTTAGTGCGACTAAGGGAAAAATATATATGACCCCATGTGGGAGAATATTCCACGATTAATATATATAAATATACATTTACATACGTACAGATACTCAAAAAACGTAACCGCTTCAGCTGATCATTGAAACGTACTTGTAACAATCATTATCGTATTAACCTCAAGTGACTTTGAGGACTGCGCAATAGATGGTTCCGAGCGAGTGCCTTTGGTCTATTTAACTTGTAGTAAATGAGTTAAGCTTAGCTAGATGTTCAAGTTAAAAGAATTGGACCTTGCTAAGTTTTTGGTAAAATACAACATTACATGTATGTACACATACTACAGTCTACATGACGTTGTAGTGTTAACGTTCTTGTGATGAAAAATTAATTACAATTTGTTTTTTTTTTGTATTCTACAATTTCTTGACACTTATAATCCATAAATGCATTCTATTGATTAAAAAAAGATAACAATATTTTATTTTTTATACAAACTTTGATTTTGGAACATTTTATTAGTATTTCTAGACAGACTTAGATTTGCCAATCTGAGTTTCATGTAAAGTGAACGTTAACAAGCAATGTAAATTGCAAGATGTATCAAAATAAAATCGATGTATTATTATCAATAATAAAAGATTATTCATTTTTGACAAATACTTTACTCTAAATTAGCATTTAAGGGTTAAATAGAAGAAATACCTAATAATTTATAACTAAGTCGTATAGGGGATAATCTATGCGCATTAATCCATAACAATGCTAACCACGCCGCTTGTGATAATTTATTAAAGGCGAATAAATTTTATTCAGTTCACACTTACGAGGACAGGTTTCTTAATGAAAATTTTATACGGCAAGGGAAATTTGCTTTACTTATTCAAAAAATAAAAATAAATGTTAAAATTAAATTCTTTTAAATTTTCTGTTAAATTCTTCGTATTTATTTTTATTGAACACTTTATTGTACATTTGAAATTACATAAACATAATAAAAATAATGATATTCTAACTTAAAAAAAAACTGCCAAGGCGGTCTTATCACTAATAGTGACCTGACAGCCCCCCCCCCCCCCCATCAAACAGCTAATATTTATGAAAAAATAATTATTTAAACTACATATTATATACAGTCCTCATAAATAAACTAAATTATCTTTATAAATCTCAATATACGTACAATAAAGATATAATATGTATATAAAAATTTTCCAGAAAATGCCTCCTTTTCTGTACAGTAGACTGATTGGAACTTAATTCGCTATGTACTTGACAATTTTCCAACAAAAAATATGTAAATAATGACAATTATAGAATGCCAATTTAAAGATAGGTAAAACAAATCTTAAAAAACCATAAGATTTTTTATCTATGTAAGAACGTGATAAAAAGCACAACACTATTATTCAAAACTAGCCGACCTGTACCCACTTCGTTGGGCGTTAATTATTATTTTTGTGATGCAAAATCTATTGAACGAATGACCTCGTAACGCCATCTTTAAGAAATTAAAAAAAAAAAAGAACGTCGTCGATAGACTAATAATAGTTTTTAACCGACTTTCAAAAAAGGAGGAGGTTCTCAATTCGACACGTATGTTTTTTTTTTTTTATGTATGTTAGCTCAGAACTTTTGACTGGGTGGACCGATTTCGATCAATTTTGTTTTAATTGAAAGGTGTTGCGTGTCATGTGGTCCCATTTTAATTTAATTGAGATCTGACAAGTACTTTTAGAGTTATATCTAATAATGCGTATTTACGTGACTACTTTTTCGTCGACCTACGTTATATTATACCACATAACTTTTTACTCGGTGTACCGATTTCGATGATTCTTACTTTAATCGAAAGCTAATACTTGTCTTGTAGTCTTGTTTAAATTAGATCGAAAACTGATTACAACTTTTTGAGTAATCTTAATAGCGCGTATTTACTTGACTAATTTTTCGTCTTATTACGTTGTATTACTTGTCGATGTTATTGAAGTCGGTTTTTTTTCGTTTGCGAGCAAACACAATTATCTAATAGCGGCATCAGTCGGATAGATGGCATTAGTTTATTTACCATTTTGATATTGTATTAATATTTTTATTGAATTTTTTGTTCAATAACAATAAAATATAGCCCTTGTCACTTCTGAATAGTGTAGCTTTCTGTTAGTGAAAGAATTTTCATGATCGGATCAGTATTTGCGAAGATTACCCCCTACATACAAACAAAGTTATAAACTTTACCTCTTTATAATATTAGTATAGATTAATCTTAGTTGTATGAATAAATACTAATGCAAAAACTGATATTTAATCGTAGCATCTTTATGTAAAATTAAAAATATTCAAGTACCATGCAAGAAATTCGCAAAATTTTAATGGAATAAATAATGGCATACTTAAAGCATAAAATCTTAGCTATTTCCTACTTACTCGAAGCAAAGCATCAATATAGGAACTTGGAATTCTCTGAAGTTTGCTTTTGTATGTAAGGATGGTCGCATCCCTTGAATTTCTCCCCTTGGCTTGAATGAACTATGTTTTCCTACAAGCCTTATAGTTTAGCTTTGGAGCTATTATAATAGAAACGATTTGTTTGATTCCAATAAATACTCGTAATGATCCTATAAGGAACGAAAATCTTATACTATTAAACGAGCAATTCTTGTATATATATAATCTGAATCTCGGAATCGGCTCCAACGATTTTCGTGAAATTTGGTATACAGGGGATTTCGGGGGCGATAAATTGATCTAGCTAGGATTCATTTTTAGAAAATGTCTTTTTATCCCAGTTTTTAGACAATGAAAAAATAGCTAGAATATGATTATAATACGAAGGTTAATTTCAAAACTGTCAACATAGCAGCAATAGCTCAGTTAGGAAAACGGCGGTGTCGAATCGAATAGACCCGGGTTCAAATCCTCATGTCTGCGGGTCAACTTTTTTTTTCCTTTTTTCTGTTTGCTTTTTTTTTTTTAATTTAAATAAAAATAAAATATAAAACTAAAGAGAAAAAAAAAACAAAAAAAATCCGAATAATACCGAGCTAAGCTCGGTCACCCAGGTACTATAATTATATAATACAACTACAAAAAAATTGCGTGCGTACAAAGTACACATGTCAGAAATGAAACCTCTTTGGCAAACTAATAAAAAAAAACTAATTGAAAAAAAAAAACAAAAAGACAACGTCACGCGGTGTTCCCAGGCGGTCACCCATCCAAGTACTGACTGTCCCTGAGGACCCTGACGCTGCCGCGTTAACGGTCGCTCAAATTTTACCCCTCATGCACCTAAAGAAGTTTCACTTCAAAAACTTTTTACCTATTCTCGTGTGTGCACTGGTTTAGCGTTAATAGCTAAACGAGATCTATGACCTGCTCTGTTAATAGATATAATTACAAATATTGTGAGCAGGTGGCATGTGGTAATTCGGCAGACACGATTGACTGTCTCGTGTTGTCCTGATCATTTCATGGTCAAAAGAGTACCGAGAGTTTTTTCCTCCGGGTTTTTTTTCTCGGCCTGCACTTTGTTTTATTTATTGTAATATTTAATAAAGCCAATGAAATAATAGGAGGGTAATGAATGGTAATACCGAGAAAAAAGGATTTAGTGTGAATCAAAATATAGGTTTAATTTTTTTTTTAATATTTCATATTTTTGCTACTTTCACTTTTTTTTGTTGATTTGTTTATTTTGACGTTTGTTGCGTGTTCGAAATAAATATTTTAATTTCATTTCATTTTATCTCTTAAAATCAGGTACCTATTCGCTATGTGCGAAGTACATGGTGGGGGTATAGTAGAGCGATCGTAGCGCTTATCGTGGCAGAAATACGCAACAATCCGGGAAAGTAAAGTCAATTTGCACGGAGTTCGTAATAAATAAAAAATTTCAAAATGCCTAATAATAGATGTTGTTGTGTTGTGAACTGCAAAAATAACGGCACAAATAGTCGGTGTAAATTCTATATATATTTCCTACATTGGACTGGAAATTAAATCAAAGAAATAAATGGATAGATATGCCAAAAAAGAAATAAGTAAGCGAAATAACCTTAAATTATGATCAATTTTATTTGCGCTATATTTTATGTGATATTTATTATTGTCTTTATTATTTTAGTGTTGATGGGTCGCCATGGTATCCCAAACCTGACGACACAATTTGTAGTGAACATTTTATGGGAAACAAAAAATCAGACATGTTTCATTACGTTTAAGGTTATGAGAGTACTTAAATTTAAACTTGTTACATAGGGCGTTAATGTCACCGATGTTTGACGAATTATGTGGGCTCGTATTAAATAACTATTGCCATTCTTTCGTATCTCTTCAACATTTCTTACATGTTGTGCAAAAACTAATTTTTCTCCTTTCAACACGGTTCGAGGTTGAAAACGAATATTATTGTGTTTACACTTTCAAAACCAGTTTTTATAATAATATCCATTATTTTATGCACTGTTTTAACGAATTCCTTTAAAAATACCACTTGTCGTCTTTTTATTTATCTTTTATCTACTATACAGGGTGTCCCGCGATAATCTGCAACCCCGAAAGAGGGTGAAATTAGACCATAAATTATCGACAAAAAACATAGAAAAAACTTTTTTAAAAAAATATTTTATTTTTTATTGACGAATTAAGATTTTTTTAACTTACCTAGACTCTATGTACAAAAAATGATGATTTCTTCCAAAGTAGTGGGTCGATTACTTTAAAATAAAATAAAATATTACGCCACGTACTTGGCGGTAAGGATAAAATAAAAATTAGCTGGCAAAAAAGTGGCATTATGTCTTTAATTATGCTTCTTGTGAAAAAAAATCCATTTTTTATGACTGTTTTTTTCAATGATCTCTAATTTTCTCAGAATTATACCCCCAATACCAGGAAATTTTATGATTTATTATTATTTCTTACCATATTGCCATTCAAATAAAAAAAAATTTACGCCTGTATCCCAAAAAACACGTACAAAAATCAAAATTTTTTTTACAAAGAGGCTACGTAAGCTATATAAAAATCTCAATTCGTCAGTAAAAAAAATAAAATTTTTTTTTTTAATTTTTTTAATTTTTTACAATCTGACAAGTACTTTTAGAGTTATATCTAATAATGCGTATTTACGTGACTACTTTTTCGTCGACCTACGTTATATTATACCACATAACTTTTTACTCGGTGTACCGATTTCGATGATTCTTACTTTAATCGAAAGCTAATACTTGTCTTGTAGTCTTGTTTAAATTAGATCGAAAACTGATTACAACTTTTTGAGTAATCTTAATAGCGCGTATTTACTTGACTAATTTTTCGTCTTATTACGTTGTATTACTTGTCGATGTTATTGAAGTCGGTTTTTTTTCGTTTGCGAGCAAACACAATTATCTAATAGCGGCATCAGTCGGATAGATGGCATTAGTTTATTTACCATTTTGATATTGTATTAATATTTTTATTGAATTTTTTGTTCAATAACAATAAAATATAGCCCTTGTCACTTCTGAATAGTGTAGCTTTCTGTTAGTGAAAGAATTTTCATGATCGGATCAGTATTTGCGAAGATTACCCCCTACATACAAACAAAGTTATAAACTTTACCTCTTTATAATATTAGTATAGATTAATCTTAGTTGTATGAATAAATACTAATGCAAAAACTGATATTTAATCGTAGCATCTTTATGTAAAATTAAAAATATTCAAGTACCATGCAAGAAATTCGCAAAATTTTAATGGAATAAATAATGGCATACTTAAAGCATAAAATCTTAGCTATTTCCTACTTACTCGAAGCAAAGCATCAATATAGGAACTTGGAATTCTCTGAAGTTTGCTTTTGTATGTAAGGATGGTCGCATCCCTTGAATTTCTCCCCTTGGCTTGAATGAACTATGTTTTCCTACAAGCCTTATAGTTTAGCTTTGGAGCTATTATAATAGAAACGATTTGTTTGATTCCAATAAATACTCGTAATGATCCTATAAGGAACGAAAATCTTATACTATTAACCTCTCGTCTACCGGACTTGCCCGAACCATAGAGCATATTTAGAGAAGAGGTGTCACTTCATAGTCAAGACAAGACTTCAAATTTTACTATACCCTGGGGTACCAACTTTGCGGTTGAGCTCTATTTTTTTCGTTAAATTGGTAATAATGAAGCATAGTGTTGTCATACTGCTATCGTACCGGATATCGATAATAGTGTGGAAAAAGGTCGATAAATTAGTCGATAAAATTATCAATATTTTTCCGCGTAGCCGCTGCTTGCTAGGTTTTTTTTTTGTTTTATAAATAAAACAAACTTTTTTCTAATTATTTATATTTTAAACTCTTCTAAAATATTAATTATCCTCTGTTTAATTTATTTTAATTATTACAAATTAACTTAAACCTAGTATACCAAAATAAATAAAATTATGGCAAAAATCTTAGTACATCATAATTATATATATAAAAATCTTGTGTCACGATGTATGTTGCCAATAAACTCCAAAACTACTGAACCAATTTTTATCAAAATTTGTAAGCATCTGTAATTTGATCCAACTTAGGAGATAGGGTAGTTTTTATCCCAGTTGGATCCGGTAGGTGGCACTGCTATCGGTATGTAAGTAATCATTTGGTAGCTGTTTTCCGGGCAGGACAACGTCTGCCGGGTCTGCTAGTAAATTTCTAAAACAACAAATGTTCACTATTTCACATTCTCAACAATTTGCAAACTTATTTATTTTAAGATACCACCTGTAGCACAAATCTACATTGACATTATACGTCTAACTTGTCTGGACAATATTTGAAATAAATTTCTTTTTAATATTATACATCTATACATATAATAAAATTGTAGGAAAGTCAAAACTGTACATTGAATATTTTTTTTAAAGAATACTTGGGCTGTGATCTACAATCGATACCGAAGCCAAAAATATATTTTTTTGAATTTTTGTCTGTTTGTTTGTATGTATGTCCGGGATAAACTCAAAAAGTACTGCATGGATTTACTTCAAATTTGGCACGAATATTATTAAGAAGTCGGGTCAGAACATAGGCTACATATTATCGCTCTATCACCTACGGGGAACGAGCAGTGAACGCACGCAGACGACGTCGCGGGCAGCAGCTAGTATTTACAATGTAAGACTCCAGAATTATATAATTACAGTCAATTTTTTGGCTTTCTAATGCAAGAAATAAAAATGTAAATGTTGTTCTTAAAACTAAATTGAAAACTCAAATGAACAAGCTCAAAACAATATGGATGGATATGGATAAACTAATTATAACGACATAATATTCTAATAAAATTAGTAAAATTGTGTGTTAGAATATATATACAGAAATCCGAAAAATACCCAGAACCCAATCCGAGCACCCCACTATCCACGTGGTCTTGGTCTGTCTTACCCCTAGAGTGTTCTGTTGAGAGCCCGGAGCGGATAACCCCCCCCCCCCTACGCATCCCCGCTCCCTACGCATTCGTTCATGCGCTTTCGCACAGCGGGAGAGGTCTGTCCTCCTTCCGCGCCGGAGCCGTGTTATACTAATTTCAATGGTGGTAGGTTAATTTTTTTTCGTAACGTAATTATGTGGATAAACCGTCTAATTTTGAAGTTAGGTAGGTTAGGGTTATTTATTTATTTTTTATAACGAAATTATGTCGATAATCTAATTTATCTAAGCTCAAAATTAAAAAGATTTACGATTAAATAGGTTTTGCCGTCATATAAAAAAATGTATTGAAAAGAATCCCGACTGAGTAGGCTGTATGGTCTTAGACTTTTGCCTGTTTGATAGATAGAACGAAAACATCTACATCGATATGTCAGTTCATATTAATCTGTTCTTCGTATCGTATATTAATTACTCTTGTCAATCAAGAGATATTTTTAACGTGAATACGAATAATATTATGTATAAAAGTGTTACAAATAGTTTCTACGTACATACGTGTATTATTACAATGTGTGTTTTAAAAGCCACGGAACGGAGTATGAATGCACTTCTTGCAGCATCGGAGCTAAAATACGTATAATTAAAATTAGGTATTCGGTAAGTATTTAAATAATTTTTACCTTAAATTTTTTTGCCGTGATATCGTTATAATCATGAGATTGCTGGGGATGGGAGAGGCACCAGAGGATAATCCACTACACCCCCTCCCCCCAATTTCTCAAAAAACCCCATAAATCGAAATACTATTGTCTAAAGGCTTACCGAAATAAAATACATATCATAGGTACATAAATAACCTCTTTCTTAGAGTAAGTGACATTTGGAAAAAAAAATTATATACTTGACGGTTATGACGTTTCACACACTACATTACTGCCAATTTATACAAAAATTCAAGTTTGGTATACAAAGTATAGTAAATGAGTGTCACCAAATTGATGCGTCAGATAAATAATGACAGGTTAGATCTAACCTCACGGGAGACAACCTATTAAACGAGCAATTCTTGTATATATATAATCTGAATCTCGGAATCGGCTCCAACGATTTTCGTGAAATTTGGTATACAGGGGATTTCGGGGGCGATAAATTGATCTAGCTAGGATTCATTTTTAGAAAATGTCTTTTTATCCCAGTTTTTAGACAATGAAAAAATAGCTAGAATATGATTATAATACGAATATTATTGTGTTTACACTTTCAAAACCAGTTTTTATAATAATATCCATTATTTTATGCACTGTTTTAACGAATTCCTTTAAAAATACCACTTGTCGTCTTTTTATTTATCTTTTATCTACTATACAGGGTGTCCCGCGATAATCTGCAACCCCGAAAGAGGGTGAAACTAGACCATAAATTATCGACAAAAAACATAGAAAAAACTTTTTTAAAAAAATATTTTATTTTTTATTGACGAATTAAGATTTTTTTAACTTACCTAGACTCTATGTACAAAAAATGATGATTTCTTCCAAAGTAGTGGGTCGATTACTTTAAAATAAAATAAAATATTACGCCACGTACTTGGCGGTAAGGATAAAATAAAAATTAGCTGGCAAAAAAGTGGCATTATGTCTTTAATTATGCTTCGAACAGAAACTCGACTGTTTTTTTCAATGATCTCTAATTTTCTCAGAATTATGCCCCCAATACCAGGAAATTTTATGATTTATTATTATTTCTTACCATATTGCCATTCAAATAAAAAAAAATTTACGCCTGTATCCCAAAAAACACGTACAAAAATCAAAATTTTTTTTACAAAGAGGCTACGTAAGCTATATAAAAATCTCAATTCGTCAGTAAAAAAAATAAAAAAATTTTTTTTAATTTTTTTCTGTTTTTTGTCGATAATTTATGGTCTAGTTTCACCCTCTTTCGGGGTTGCAGATTATCGCGGGACACCCTGTATTTACTAGAAAGCAATAAAATACTGATATGTTCCCATACAGGAAACTACCACGGGGCCAAGCGTGGCCCAGTCTTGGCCCAAGTATGTATAACTCTGGGCCAAGCTTGTAAGCCAGGGTTGGCCCCAGTCTTGGTAGAAGTCTGGGATGATAACGATGGGCCCGGCTTGTTTGCCGGGACTGAGCCAGGCTTGGTTGCCGGGACTGGGCCAAGCTTGTAAGCCAGGCTTGGCCCAGTCTTGGTAGAAGTCTGGAATGATAACGATGGGCCAGGTTTGGTTGCCGGGACTGGGCCAAGCTTGTAAGCCAGGCTTGGCCCAGTCTTGGTAATAGTCTGGAATGATAACGATGGGCCCGGCTTGGTTGCCGGGACTGGGCCAAGCTTGGTTGCCTTGGTTTATTTTATGTGTATTTATACTGTAATTTATTTATTATAATTTAGTATAAATTTTCTAATAATGATAAGGTCACTGCAAAGGAGGCACTGCAATGCCGGTCCCGTGACGGGAGCGGAGCGAGCCCCTAACTTCCCATCGTTTTTCAAAAATCTGATAAAATCTGATCAGAGCGGTCCTGCCTGCAGTGCGGTAACTTTCAGATATTTAGTTGTAAAGTACTAGTACTAGTACTACGCTTAGATAATATCCAAAATGTCGAGAACCAGTACTGGTATCGAGTATCGATGCATCCGAGGGAGGTCATTATACGCGAGAGAATCTGGTCAGCGCGATTTAGAAAAACAACTTGAGTTGTACAGCGACATCTAGGGAATCATATCTGAACTAGAACAATAATAATAATTGAATGAATTGGCCGGGGCTGGGTTAACCAGTCTTGGCCCACGCTTGGATCTTCAATGAATGGCCGACGCTGGGTTAACCAGTCTTGGCCCACGCTTGAATCTCCAATGAATGGCCAAGGCAGAGTTAGCCAGTCTTGGTCCAAGGTTGGGTGGTCATTGGCATGGCCGAGGCTGGGTTAACCAGTCTTGGCCTATGCTTGGGTCTCCAATGAATGGCCAAGGCTGGTTTAGTCAGTCCTGGCTCAAGATTGGATAATCATTGGCATGGCCGAGACTGGGTAAACCAGTCTTGGCCCACGCTTGGATCTCCAATGAATGGCCGACGCTGGGTTAACCAATCTTGACCCACGCTTGGATCTTCATTGAATGGCCAAGGTTGGGTCAGACAGTCTTGGGCCAAGGTTGGGTGATCATTGGCATGGCCGAGGCTGGGCTAACCAATCTTGGCCCACGCTTGGATTTCAAATTAATGGCCAAGGCTGGGTTAGTCAGTCCTGGCTCAAGGTTGGATAATCATTGGCATGGCCGAGACTGGGTTGACCAGTCTTGGCCCACGCTTGGATTTTCAATGAATGGCCAAGGCTGGATTAGCCAGTCTTGGCCCAAGGTTGGATAATCATTGGAATGGCCGACGCTGGGTTAACCAGTCTTGGCCCACGCTTGGATCTCCAATGAATGGCCAAGGCTGGGTTAGCCAGTCTTGTTCCAAGGTTGGGTGATCATTGGCACGGCCGTGACTGGGTTAGCCAGTCTTGGCCCAAGCTTGGATAATCATTGGCATGGCCGAGGCTGGGTTTAGCAGCCTGGCCCACGCATGGGCCAATACAGGTACGCCGAAGCTAGGTTTCCCAGTACTGGCCCAAGCCTGGCCCCTTTGTAAACTCTGGGGGTTTCCTGCTTGGGTTATTATTTGGCATAATCCCGGAAAGTTGCGCATTCTAGGTGGCGCTACTGTCGTGCACATAGCGAATATAGTAGAATTGATTAATTTGCTCCTGTCCTTTTTTTATTGTGAGGCGTGACTTTTTCTATTACAAAATATTTTTACGATATCAAGCGTATGGATAAGCATACGGCGATGTTTTCTGTTATTTCGAACTATAAACTTCTGATTTGCTGAAAATTATTTTTAATATAAAAGGGCCGTTGAGTGTGAAGCATTTATTTATTTATTATTTATTTATTGTTTATAATAAATTAGCTGATCCGGTGAACTTTGCAACGCCGTATTTTTTCCTGAATATATATGCTTGTAATGATAATAATGAACACAATAAAATAATTGTCCAATTTTATGTAGTAAGTCGAAAAAAATGCAAGCTATACATAAATCTCGGCATATCATTTTTGGTGATTGATTATGGTTTATTCAATTAGTCATCGTCTTTTTTTTCGAAGTTCTTAGAACTTCAATATTATGAAATAACAAATAAATAACCTTCAAGTTAGTTTAGCGTCTACGATCTTTAAAAACGTTACTGTAAATATGTAAACATTTCGTGCAAAACCATAAAATGTTCGTAATTATTTTTCGTAGTCATAGCGGGAATTATAAAATTCAAATATATTTCAAATTATCATTTATTTTAAAAATAATATTTTCTATGTTAAAATTGTTTATTAATATTTTTTTTCTTTTTTTTAGGTAAGTGACTGCGAATTTATATCTCGCGCTTCTTGCTGCTTACGCGACCTAAAGTAATGGTAGACCATACAGGTAAGTTACATATCGACGGTGCCGTAGAATAACGTTACATGTGAATATAGTACGAAATCAATTTTATTTAATAATTTACTTCAGGAGTCGAAGATCTATCTATACATGCAAAAAAAATAATTTTACGACCAATAGTTTCTGAGATTCTGAGGCGAACAACGTCCCATGTGTTTGTGTCTCCGTATTATAATGAACTAGATGCATATGTGACGGAGCTCGCGGCCGGGGGTAGCACGCGTTGGCCGTGCCAAAGTCACTTGTTACGTTGTTGAGTGGAAAACGAGCTTGTGCGCACGAGTTACCGCATTCGCCGATGATAAAGTTATTTTTCTTAAATAGTATTCATAATTAGTACTAAAACATGTCCAAATATAATAACAGATCTAATAAAATCCTTGATTTGGTGAAAAACAACTGTAAAAATTCGGAAGAAGAATTTGATAGTGGAAAGATATCTGGTTATAACAAGGAAATTTCGAATTATCCCGGTAAGTTAATCTTATTCCTTATTAATATGTATAAAAAATTGCATTTTAACGATTGTTTTATATTCTATGGTGGTTTATTTTAATTTACATAACTAACGCCAAACTTCGCGTTTCATATTCATATGTGACGTTATTTAATGGAGATTAGTCTTTACATTGTTTCTTACAAAAATGCTCTTGCAAATTAAATCAAATTGTAAAAGACACCTTTGACTAGTAATGGAAAACCTAATTTGTTGATATTAAAGTATGAGTTACAAGTAGTGATATGTCGTTTTACCACGGACATATTCTGACGTTTTTGAGTTATATGTGAAGAAAGAACGTTCTTTTGCGGAAATATTGATGACATATGTGAAGACAGAACGCTCTTTTGTGGAAATCCTAATGTAATATGTGAAGATAGAACGTTCTTTTGCGGAAAACTGATGTAATATGTAACATTGGTACGTTTTTTCTTCCAGAAAAATACTGTAATTTGGTTTAAATTGCTTTTTTCTTAATTAAATTATCAATTTATTCGTATTCAAATAAAATTGTTTTCTTTTATTTTTGTAATTTTTATATTTTATATTATTTTTTCAGTTTCAAAGACACCTGTAAGCCCATCATCGTCACCATTACATCTGGGTTCAGAAAACATTGCTTTAGAGCTAAAAGACGTATTAGTCAGTCAGTTCAGCCTATTGTAGTTCACTGCTGGACATACCCTCCCCAAGTTCGCGCCAGACATCCCGGTTTTCCGCAATCCTCCATGAAGACTACACCGGCAATCTTACGTAGATCGTCGGTCCCACGGGCCAGAGGACGTCCCACAATGCGTTTGCCAAGACGCGGTCTCCACTCCAGGATCCGTCTGCTCCAACAGCCATCGGTTCTGCGACACAGATAACCAGCCCACTGCCACTTAAACTTGCTAATTCTGTGGGCTATGTCGATTACTTTCGCTCGCGGATAGTCTCATTTCTAATCCTATCTTTGAAAGAAACCCCAAGCATAGCCCCTTCCATTGCACGTTGAGCGACTTTAAACTAGTGGACCAGTCCGTCAGTGTCCATGTCTCGGCTCCGTATGTCAACACAACCAGGACGCATTGCTCGAAGACTTTTATCTTCAAGCATTGTGGAATCTTCGAAGACAAGACTCGACGAAGCCTGCCAAACGCCGCCCAGCTCAACCAAACCATCCTATCAGCCTCCTTCTCGAGTTGTTTCAACCTGGTTGAATGGTGTGGCCAAGGTAGACATAATCCTGAACAACTTCGAAAAGGATACCGTCAACCGATACCCGTCTCGGTATCACTTGCTTGTTAAACATTACTTTCGTTTTATCTAAGTTCATACCGAGACCCACTCGTCGGAAGGACTCGTTTAGGCCGGCCAGCATTCGGCCTAGCTCATCCGACGTCTCCACAAAGATTACGAAATCGTCGGTAAAACGAAGGTGCGAGATGAATTCGCCGTTGACGTTGATGCCTCGTTCCTCTCAATCCAAGGTCATAAAGACATCCTCCAGCGCAGTGGTAAACAGTTTCGGTGATATTACATCTCCCTGTCTTACCCCACGCCGCGCCGGAGGAAAATGCACAGCCTGCTCCGGTGGGTGGAATTCGTCGAGTCTTCTGGCGAGACGATTCGTAACCACCCTTGAAAACAGCTTATAGACGTGGCTCAAAAGTGAGATTGGTCTGTAATTCTTCAACAAAGACTTGTCGCCTCTCTTAAAGAAGCACCACCACACTCCTGGACCACGCCTCCGGCGTGGTACCTCGGTGGATGACGGCGTTAAAAAGTTTATATTTCTATTCTGCTCAATCAGAGTAGTAATCTCTCTCGTATTTGAGCAGCGGAGGTCTCGGCGTACAAGTTTCCGTATCCTCTTAGACAAAGCCTTCTGTTCTGGCGAAGCTGCTTGGGCAGCGGGCAACTCGCACCTCCGCCGCATCAGATCCAAGGCTTCGCGAGAAAGTTTAGACTGCTTCGTTGACTACCTCGGCGGAAAGTGTTTGCGACCCAGTGTACACACCATCTTCACCATGTTGTCGGTCATCTCGTCCACTTCGCCAGCGAATCAAATCGGTTTTGGAGCTCCAGTTGGAACTGCTCGGAGCCACATAGTATTTGGAGCAGCGTAGGTCAGAGAGTAGATTTCATCAAGCGCGTATTCAGAGTGCCCCGTAATAGCCGGTGGTCGCTGCTGGTGTTAACCGGTTCTAATTATAATAAATACAAAGAAAGAACAAAATGTGATGTTGGAGACTGATAATTTTAGTATTTTATGTGAGTTTAAGAAACGTTGATTGATTTAAAGAAGTGAAGATATTTTTTATGTTTAATTATTATAAATTTGGTACTTTTAAAATAAAGGACTGATTTTGTTTTTAAAATGTTTTATTTTTAATCGATTTTATACAATAAATAATAAATACTATTTATGACACGCTACTTATGAAAATGACTGCTCAAAATAAATCTGAATATGCATATAGGACGAAATAACTAGCTTAAGTTTCATAAAAAAACGTTCCATTTGCATCTGGATCCTTAGAGCCTCCGGTGAATAACGTCACATGTGTAAATGTGACAGCAACAAGTCCATTATAAAACGTTACTATATAAACATCGACCCTACTATCTTTTTAAATAAAACTGTTTCAAAATAATTAATAATACTGATAGATAATCACAGGCTTAGTGTAAATTTTTCCAAAGTATAAAAGCGCCAGGTTTTTCCGTTTCCGAAATATAACAATTGAAAACTTTGAACGGCTCTACTGTAAAACGACTATTTTGCAGATAGTACGTTATTCTACGGCACCGTCGATATACATAATTATATATACTATAAACTAAGTTAAGTTAATAACATTTTTAATTTATACGTATCGTGCAAATTAACCTTTGAATCTGAACTAAATCAGTTTTCGTTATAACGTTTTCCTAATAGAAGGCTTAGAACTTAATACACCATAAAGAAAATAAATTTCCTTTCATCAACCAATTACCATTCCGGTGCAGTGTTGCCAGCTTCTGTTACACGAATGTAAGTTACCTCTGAGTTACCTTCTGACTTTTGAGTTTGCATATTATAAAAAATGATTCTTTTTGGTCCTAAGTTACGTGGATGCTAATTTTTATGACGATTGGCGAAGCAGTGCCAAGAAATCGGAGTAAACAAATGAAAGACTCAGTCTTAGATTCGTATTATTAATATGAAAATGCGGGATTGAATACCTATAATATTATACGTTTCGATAATTACGACCCGATGAAAATGAGGAGTGGTAAAAGTCGTTTAATTCAATTCTATTTTTGATTGACGGAAGTATAATCCATACAAATAAATAAAATTGGAGTGCTTGTTTGTAATATTATTTTTACTAATTCCATAATTATGTATACACGGTACGTACATATAGCAAAATAAAAATTTTTACGATTTTTGTCTGTCTCTCTGTTAGTTCTGAAACGGCTGGACCGATTTTGACGGGACTTTCACTTGCAGATAGCTAATGTAGTAAGGCATAACTTTTTTTTAATTATTATTTAAAATGAACATCCACAGGCTTAAAATGCCCATCACGATCACGATCACGATTCAGCCTGTGATATCCCACTGTTGGGCATAGCATAGGCCTCTTCCCCATGTAGGAGAAGGATCGGAGCTTAATCCACCACGCTGCTCCAATGCGGGTTGGCGGAAAATGCCCATGCCTTTTGTTAAACATGCAT
This sequence comes from Melitaea athalia, assembly GCA_905220545.2. Taxonomy (NCBI): domain Eukaryota; kingdom Metazoa; phylum Arthropoda; class Insecta; order Lepidoptera; family Nymphalidae; genus Melitaea; species Melitaea athalia. The sequence goes on along the minus strand of HG992176.1, from coordinate 3,794,636 downwards.
TATAATACTACAGGCATTAAAACTACAAATCGACAGTCCTGTGCCTGCCTAGTAAAACTAGGACGTGGTCCGACGCTGACGGTTTTTTTTTTAAATTATAATATACATAATTATAATTATATAAACAGCCACACACGTATGAATATAATTATATAAATAAAAATATACATAAAACGTATATAATACACATACACTTATACACTTATATATACATTTATCATATTTAGGCGTAACTTGGGCTACTTTTATTTTAGAAATTATTTATTTTATAGCTCTGCGAACTGAAAAATAACTGTTTGGTTAAGTACCTACCAAGCGGACGAAGTCGCGGGCACAGCTAGTGCAATATATAATAAGACAAGGGCTAGTTTGTAAGGTATTACTCGTACAATGTATTCAAGTTGATACAATACGCGAAAAATGATCGATTAACCCAGACATTGCAATGACAGTACGTAACCGACAAGGTTGAGATATATATAGGTGAAATGCTCAGGTCTAGAAATAAAAATTTCCTTACCTAACCGTCTTGTTTCCGTATATTTGTAAAAATATGTTCTACATGCGGAAATCGAAATTGCAACCGTCTCGCTGGCGGTAAAGTGACATTCGTTAAGCTACATTTCCACCAACGCAAAATGTAACTTATTTTGAGTACGGCGACAAAGTTTACGTATTATTTGAAGCTGTCAATATTATTTTGGGTGTAGGAAATAGCAAAAATGCTGTTTCTATTTGAGATGATAAAAAAATATCATACTTACTAAACGAGTAGTAACTATCTCCAAGAAAAAACCTATAATGTCGCTGATTTAAATCACAGTTGCTGAATTTCTAAGTACCCATTTATAAATTCATCTCATGTTCTACAGCGAAGAAAACATCATAAGAAATCTTCAATTTCTGAACAGATATTTTGAAATACATGAATACCGACTACGGACTGAAACCGTACTGCCTACTGGCATGACATGGCCGTCCTGGTTGGCATTGAATAATATTGAGTACAATATATTATTATAGTTTTTAATGGAATTAATGTTAAAATTTAGCATTTTTATTTTATTTTATTATTAATTATTATTATATTTAGGATCAAACGCGTCACGCGTCATGATGTTAAACGTCCATAGCGCGTTGAATATACTACACCTGTTTTCGTCCGATCGCAACGTCGGGCGCATTCAGTAGGTACTTGGATGGGTGACCGCCTGGGAACACCGCGTGACGTTGGCTTTTTGTTTTTTTTTCAATTGGTGTTTTTAATTAGTTTTTTTTTTTTAATAAAATTAGTTTGCCAAAGAAGTTTCACTTCTGACTTGTGTACTTTGTACGCCCGCAGTGTTTTTTTGGAGTTTATTGGAGTTTACTCCTTAAGAATCGATTTTGGTATAATGACCACGGTATGAACAAAATATGAGGTGTGAAATCTATTGAACGAATAACCTCGTTACGTTTTTGTGCGCAATCTATTCTGCGCACCATTCGCTTTTCGGCGCGTACGCGTCGTTGTCTTAACGCCATAGATGGCGTTATTTGTAATAAATGTAAATAGAGTAAAATGTGCGCCACCTATTCTGCGCACCATTCACTTTTCGGTACCTACGCGTCGTTGTCGTAATGCCATAGATGGCGCTATTCATAATAAATGTAAATAGAATAAAAATAATTATATTGAGGTACCTATTTTCATTAATTCGTTTATTTACCACTAGCTGACCCCGCAAACGTTGTTTTGCCATTTATGTCATTAACCCCCCGCAACCCCCTCTTGTGGGTGGAATTTTGTAAAATCCGTTCTTAGCTGACCTCTACTTGGTGAAAGGAATATTCCTACAAAATTTCAAGTCTCTAGGCCTTATGGTTCCATAGATATCGTGATGAGTCAATGGGTGGAAATCTCTTTTATATATATATAGATTTGATATAGTATTAATCTTTTTCTTAGACTAGTAAGCCTTTTTGTGCCTATTTAAACAGTCGATCTGAAGGTGTAAACTCCACTCGTGCGTCGGAGCTGAGAGCTGACATACACGCTTTTTTTTCATTTTATTCATTGTTTAAATTTTTTAAGCGTATTTTTATTCACCGGATCTAAATAAAGAATTTAAATAAATTTTTAACGTAGTAAATAACAGTGTTGCTTCTCAATTAGACTACATAATTAATAAAGTTAGCCAGAAATTAGATGCTTACAGACACATGAAGCTAACATGTGCTGGACAGAGAACTAAATTATATTTTAAGATTAATGAACAAAGTGAGCGACACCGAGTAGATTCGCTAGTATTACTTACCCATGTTATACGGTCCGCTTTGCGAAGTTTCAAGATACTAGCTGGCACTTTTCCAACGAACATCAATTTATCGTCGACTTTGCGAAAATTTTGTGTAATAAAATCATTAAGTATTTGAAAGCCTACTTAGAAATTAACATTTTTTACACCTTTTACTACAATTCAATTATTTTCCTTAATTTGATTAACTTCGATTCACTAACTTTTACCAGTTGTTATCATGTACACCTGATAGCGATCGTTACTCATAGTAGGGAATATATCCGCCAACCCGCATTGGAGCAGCGTGGTGGATTAAGCTCTGATCCATCTCCTACATGGGGTAAGAGGCCTGTGCCCAACAGTGGGATATTACAGGCTGAAGCAAACTTTTGCCGACGATATCGTCATCTTTGTGGAGACGTTGGATGAGCTAGCTCAAATGCTCGCCGGCCTAAACGAGTTCTCCCGACGAGTCGGTCTCGGTATGAACTTGGACAAAAAGAAAGTTATGTTTAACAACCAAGTCTTACCGAGTCCGGTATCGGTTGACGGTATCCTTCTTGAAGTTGTTCAGGATTATGTCTACCTTAGCCACGCCATTCAACTAGGCCGAAACAACTTCGAGAAGGAAGCAGATAGGAGGATTCGGTTGGGCGTTTGGCAGGCTTCGTCGAGTCTTCACTTCGAAGATTCCACAACGCTTGAAGACAAAAGTCTTCGAGCAATGCGTCCTGCCAGTGTTGACAAGGACATACAAGGTACTGGTCCACAATCCATAAGTTTAAAGTCGCTCAGCGTGCAATGGAACGGGCTATGCTTGGGCTTTCTCTCAAAGATAGGATTAGAAATTAGACTATTCGCGAGAGAACGAAAGTAACCGACATAGCCCACAGAATTAGCAAGTTAAAGTGGCAGTAGATCGAGACCGCGTCTTCGCAAACGCAGTGTGGGACGTCCTCCGGCCCGTTGGATCGACGATCTACGTAAGATTGCCGGTGTAGGCTGGATGAGGATTGCGGAAAACCGGGATGTCTGGCGCAAATTTGGGGAGGCCTATGTCCAGCAGTGGACTGCAATAGGCTGAACTGACTGACTGACTGACACTAATTTTTTAATCATAGCAAATGTAGTGTGCACTCAATGTGGACGCCAGATAAGTGTCTAAGAAATGCACACGCTCTACAGAGGCTGTGATAGAATAAAATATTAAATGCAATAATTAAAAGAAAACAAAAAACCCGCCTGCGTAAAAAACGGAAAGAGCAAAGTCAACATTTTTTAAACTTTCTTATTGTATTTCTTTATTATTATTACGGTAATAATAATCATTATATACATTTTTGAAATCCTTGTATTGAGCCCTTTAATTTGACACCCATACTATAGTATTCTAAAAAAAAAATTTATTTCTTCACTAACTACAATGGCTTCGCACAGCCGCCATGTTTGTTTTTTTTTAATGTCACCTATCTAAGAACACTTGGGCTGCTAAGACAAATCTAACGATATCTCAATTATGCAAATCCGTTCAGCGGTTCTAGAGAAATCAGGTAATTAAGAATATTACATACATACATACATACATACAAGATACGCGCGAAAAACATAACCCTTCCTTGGCAGTCGGGTAAAAATATCCCCAATTTAAGAATTAAATATTTAGAATACTTTGATAACTTTTAATACTTTTAAACAGAATTAAAAAAATAAAGAAGTGAGACACAAAAAAGACATTTGTTTTCAATGAGTGAACCAATTTTGATGATTCATTTTTTAATTCATAATCTGCTGCCAGTTGTGTTGTAGTTTTTGAGATATCCCAAAAATATGTTCTGAACTATACTTATGGATGTACATTGAAGTCGGCTTATTTGTTTAAGAACCAAAACAGTTACATTAATATTATCGTCATTAAATGAATAGATGAAGGCGATAAAGAAGCAACTTCCATGACTAAGACCGCACAAACATATTTGCTTTATACTAGAACTTAATATCGTCTATGAGGCGATTTATTGGTTTTTGAAAACTTGTAACGAACTTATACCCTGCTACAGACGTCTAATTGGCAAACTTACCGACATAGTTGTAAATACTATATTGGCAATAGAGCGATATTATTATATCTGCAAAATTATATGGAAGTAGTTGTTAAATAGTTACGAAGAGAATGAACGATCTGTCGCATTTAATATGAATTTTGACATTGTCGAATCGTTATAATTACGTCATTTATTCTTTACTAGCTTGTGCGCGCGACTTCGTCCCCGTGGAATAAGACCACCCGATTTTGAAACATTCTTCATTAGTGCTACGCTCCTATTGGTCTTAGCGTGATGATATATAGCCTATAGCCTTCCTCGATAAATGGGCTATCTAACACTGAAAGAATTTTTCAAATCGGTCCAGTAGATCCTGAGATTAGCGCGTTTAAACAAACAAACAAACACAAACAAACAAACAAACAATCAAACAAACAAACTCTTCAGCTTTATTATATTAGTATAGATATGGCAAAATTTTGATTATACATCCCATCAAAAACATAGATGTGAATAATCATACTAAAAGGGTTAAAAATAAGAGAACGCCGTAACTTACATCTTCTGTCTTTTCTCTACTCTATCCTTTTCCATCCCACTACTCCTGCATACCTAAAAGAATGCTTTACTTTTCTTGGCTCGGACATCCCTAGTACGTTAAACCTTCGTTCTAAAGACGACAACAAACTCAAACATCCTATATGCCATTATTATTTTGATGCATATTATTACGTAAATATTTTTATGTTCATTGCTTACATATTTTATTAGTTTATGATAGATTATATATATTATATTTTTAATCTTCTTATATTTATTTATGTATTTTCTATAAGTATTGGAATGTAGACATTTGTGTGCAAGTTTATTATACATCTACACCGCCTACCCAATTTAGTTAATAAGTTTCCTTCTTATGTTTGGGTTGTCTGGAAGAAATGGCTAAGTAGCCATAAGTCCGCCCATTGTACTTCACTGTCTGTAATTATCCTTATTATTTGTTTTTAATATTTTTCTGGTGTACAATAAAGTATAAATAAATAAATAAAGGGTTCAGACGGCTGGTTAAGATTTTTTTAGCTAGTTATCAATAATTTTCAGTTTTCAAATTTTCCCCTTGTATATGCGCAATGGTCTACATTGGTATCTAATATTAAGTTTCTAGGTCATCTAGACGTGGGTTAGGTTTTTTGTCTATAAGTTAGTCAGTCATAAAAATGAAGGTTTATAAACGCTTATAAATCAGTAACAGTTAGAAACAAGAAGAGACGACAAGGTGTTAGTGAAGTTGTAAAGTTTATCAAAGATAAAATGATCCACCCACACCGAGCACCCAACGAATTAAAGTGATTGACAGCATTATCTTTTTAAACTTCTTTTATAAATCATGACAAAGGCCACAACATTATGCCCACGCATATGAGAAGGACGAGCACATGTGGAATTGAATTCTTATTAATTTAGATAATGGAGTTTTCTGACTCTTTGTGAAATCTTAGATGATCCATACACTTTAAATTACGTTAATTCTTAAGTAATTGATTAATTGTATAAAAATACTTCAAAAGTTCGTTGACATTTCGCCTTTATGTCATTCATTCTTTAATTATATGTGTAAAAGCGCTCGTCTTTCAACCCTAGACTGTTTTATTCGGAAAGTGTTGCCTTAATATCCATCTAATTACAACGTCGTTGTTAGTTTAGACGAGGCAAATGAAACATTTGTATTACTTGTGCGGTAATTAAGGAAAAGTGAGAACTTTATAAGATGTATCGGAAAATAAGCCTTATGGGCGCTAGGAAATTAAAATAATAAAAAATGAAATAAAGTAATAGTGACTTTTTAAACTCCGCAAACGTTCTTTTCTTTTAAGAATAAATTCGCAAGCAAAGTTCTAGATTTTTGAAGTTTCCAATTTGTCACTTTCGTCACATTTATTGAATGCGAATCGTTTGTCTAAAACCATATAGGTACTCTTGATATTTTTTTAAATTCTAGTTTTCATAGTACCAGTTTTACCACTGCTTTCCCTAATGTGGATTATTGCAATCGGTTGCAAAAAAATGTCCCGTAACGATTCTTTCTGTTGTTGTCGGTGTCAGACTAGTTTGATGTTGATATTAACCTGCTACTTTCATCTTGATCCACATTCATTAAAAAAACTAGCATACCACCCCGGCTATATTTAACAAAAATTTCAAAATATTTTTATCCTAATAAAAAAAAAATTAAAATAGCTTAGTTATGTCACCCGCGGATAGTGTAGCTTCCCAACAGTGAAAGAATTTTTCAAATCCGTTCAGTAGTTCGGAGCCTATTCAATGCAAACAAACAAACAATAAAATCTTTCCTCTTCACAATATTAGTATAGATTATCATATACTATGTATACACACATGTATTTCATTATTTACACTATAACTGTTTTACTCGGTACTTCGTAATTCGTTATCTTTTGGTTAATTTAAACGCTTTAAAAACGGTGTCTGCAGCTGCAGGACTATTAAGATGTAAATATGTGTTAGTCTCTTTAATGATTACAGAATTGAAATTTTACACTATATTTATAATGCATAACTTAAGAAATAATCATTTACGCGTAATGATCGACTAATTGTTGTTATGTTTTCAAATAAAAATCGTTAACTTTAACGTACATTTATAAACGTAAAAAAAGTTTTATACATAAAAATGCTAATAACGCTTTATTTCTCTCGAATCTTTTTACATTATTACTGATAGAATCTATACATATAATAAAATGATAGGAAAGTCAATGTATGTCCGGGATAAACTCAAAAAGTACTGCATGGATTTACTTCAAATTTGGCATGAATATTATTAGGAAGTCGGGTCAGAACATAGGCTACATATTATCACGTTATCACCTACGGGGAACGAGCAGTGAACGCACGCGGACGACGTCGCGGGCCGCCGCTAGTGTTTTTAATAAAAGTATTTTAGTACTTTAAACTTTAAAGGACCTTAATTGTTTCTTAGCAGAAATCTCTCTAAGTCAATAAATATGTTTCTTAATTTTGCAAAACTATAGTTTACGACCCGGCATACGAAGCAGGTTGCTTCATAATCGTAAAATAAAGCTCAAAACCAACTAGGAATAAGAAAAGTTTTTCTGACTGCAAATACGATCACAAAATGGTGTTATGTAGTACGTAAAGTGTAGCTGCAATGGTAATTACTTTTTGCTTCGTAAACCGCACAAACTTACCTTTGAATTCAAATCGATTTTTTTTTTGCAAAAATGGAAGTATGTTCACCTTAGATTTTACGAAGTTGAATAAATGGTATTTATACTCATATGTGTCTAAAATCACAACAATAATTCTTGCTGCAAATTACATTAACGTTTGTTCTCTCAGTAAAATATTATTAAATGATATAGTATATGAAAAATTTGCTTTATATATAATAAAATAAAATATTTAAATTTCATCTAATAGCATTGTTAATAATATCTATCATATGTACTACCGATTCGATATACATAAATCTATTATAATACAGATAGAAGCAATTTGCAAAGCGCTGGAATAGTATAATCTCATAGCGAATTGGTTACAGCAATTCCTCGTGGAATGAAAACAAATATTAGTCACTGCTAAAGCACTGGTAACATTTACTATTTCGTAATCAGTTGTCAATGCATATTGTCATATTGTTTACTGATTATATGAAATCTTAATTGAAGAACTATTGAATGCTGCGAATCATTCCCATAACAAATCTTCTCCAATATCTTATGATTAAAGTTTATTAAATTCAACAAAAAACGATTGGACCCTTACAGCTATAACTTTTTTTTAAACTATATGTCCCCCGTATAGCCTGTTTCACTTAAATTGCAGTAGTCCCTTTCTCTTATCAAGCGAAGTAAGAAAAAAACACGAAAACGCTACTCGCGTTTCTCGTTATATATTATAGTCTATCAACTATCAATAATCTCTTCCCGTGGGTGTCGTAAGAGGCGACTAAGGGATAACACAATTCCACTACCACCTTGGGACTTATAAAGCCGACCGATGGCGGAATAACCATCAAGCTGCTGGTTTTCAAATACACAGGACGAAAACGGGCAGCAGCGTCTTTGGTGCGACAAAGCCAGCCCTACAGTCACCAACACGCCTGCCCAGCATGGTGACTATGGGCAAAACACTTCACGCCGTAATGTTTGGCGCGAACTTGGGAAGGCCTATGTCCAGCAGTGGACTGCGATAGGCTGAAGTGATGATAGATTTCCTAAGTTTTTAATGCATTATTTCGAGTAAATAAATTTACTATTTACGACAGCGCATGGTGTTATGGTTTTCCTGTACATAAATTACATGTGTATTAAAAATGTCAATTAAGTATGTTATTTTCTTATTTCTAACTAGCTGTGCCCGCGACTTCGTCCGCGTGGAATTTAACAAAATAATTACTCCTAAGCCTACGTTATTCCTTATTACATCAGATATCTGCCAGTGAAAGTCCCGTCAAAATCAGACCAGCCGTTTCAGAGATTATCCGGAACAAACAGACAGACAGACAAAAATTATAAAATATGTTACTTTGGTATATGTAAAGTGTAAACATACATATGGATATAGTTAAAAGCGGTTATTTTAATATTATAAACATACACTCCAATTTTATTTATTTGTATAGATATATAGATAGGTCAGTTGCTGTTACTGCCATTTACGTCAGATATTCCGTCGTTATTTTTAATTTTTTTCCAAAATTATTAATATGAGAATGTATCATGTGATAGGGTCAATTAAAAAAAGGAAAAGAATTTTCCTAAAATATCGCTAAATATTTAGAATACCTATTATTAAGGCAAAATTACTTATTCAGTATCATTTATAATTGAACAGACAGGCTAAAACTCTGAAAATAGTTTTATGCTGAATAAATAGGCCTTTAATGCACAATCAATGCAAATTTAATGTAAAGTGCATTATAGTTTTGTTTTAAACCTTTTTTATCCGTTTCTAGAGCTATTCTAAACAACAGGGACATAAGAGCACCTATTATGTGAATACAAAAGATTTTCATTTCAAACTTCAAAAGAGCGATGAACGCGTCCGTTCAAACAGAAAATGCAATGAAAAAAAGGAACAGGCTTTGTAAGTGTGTAGAGAATATACAGTCATTGCTTTATTGGAAATATTAATAGACGTATTGTTTTAATCTCTAGAGCGTTAGACGGGTTTGAATATATCAATATCCAATATTTTATATAGGTACAATATTTTCGTTTATATTTATATTCTTTTAATAATATATTTTAGTTATTATATTATATTTTTTAAGGTTTTTAGTTTTAGGTTCATTATTTTAGTATATAATATTATTAATTATAATATAATTAATAATATTATATATTATAATATAATTATTTTTATATTTAGTTGTAATTCAATTTTGTGATATTTTTAGATTTATTAGATAGTACCTGGGTGACCGAGCCCAGCTCGGTATTTTTATATTTTAATTTTATTTAAATAATAAATCACGAGTGAAATTAAAAAAAAAATGAAAAAAAATTTATCTGGAGACTGAGATTCGAACCCGGGTCAACACGATTTGACGCCCGCCGATTTCCTAATTACGCCATTAAAGCTATGTTGACGCATCGTGAAATTAAGCTTCGTATTCTAATGATATTTTTTCATTGCTTAAAACAGGGATAAAACGACATTTTTTTTAAATGAATCCTGGCTAGATCAATTTTTCGCCTCCGAAATCCCCTGCATACTAAATTTCACGAAAATCGTTGGAGCCGATTCCGAGATTCAGAAAATATATATATATATATACAAGAATTGCTCGTTTAATAGTATAAGATAATTTTTGTATAGTTGTTTTGAATAAATACTATAATATTGGATGTTGCTATGAAAAACCTAACTAAGACATACTAAGTACGTATTTTGTAGAATTTAATCTATTCTCAATTTGTCGTTTATATTTTATTAACCATCTCTCAGCTTCATACAACTTTAAAAGTTCTTTCCATTTTTGTGAAACACACCTCTATTTGTTATGACGAACAATTCTGTTACAATACTCTAAAAATAAAAAATACAATAATTAGTTCAATATACTAACCTTTTCATTACATTAGAATTAAGACAGTTGCAAAAAGTAAAATTGTTTGTAGACAATCATAATCTACAAGATCAGCCAGACCATGAAAAACATAGCCTATAAAAATATTTGGCAGGAGCGGGACTCAACAAGTGACCGTAACATAATAGCCGGTAATACACTTCGTCAAGCTTCATAGTCTTTGTCGCCTTGTGTTTTCTTTATTAATATAAATATGGATCATAGTCTACAAAGGAAAGAAAGGAAATCATAAAAATTGGTATTAAACACGAGAAGATACCCCCTAACAATTCCTAATTGATTGATTGGTTTAATTTTATTGGTTTGATATTTTTTGTCAGTCGAATTGACTTGAAAGTTTGAGGCCTCGTTTACGGAGACGCGGGGCGTAGTGCGTAGCGTGTGGCGTAGCGTTGCGCGTGTGTCAACATGTATGAAAATGAACGCGTGTAAAACTGCTTCTCCGTAAACGCACTCATACAACGCCCTACGTTTGAATTTAGTGAGTTCCGCCACGCCACACGCTACGCACTACGCTCCGCGTCTCCGTAAACGAGGCCTAACTGTCAGTACGTGAACCATTATTACTATAGGCTATTTCTATAGGAGCTCCTATTTAGATTAATTATTTAAAAAAGAGCTATGGAATTGACATTTTAGATTAAGTATTGAAGACAAATGGTGCAAACAATCCCTAAAAATAAAATAAAATAGAATAATGTATAATTGCCGTGCAGATAGTAAGCATTGTTGGTGTATAGAAGTAAGCGACAATATTTTTAATAATTTTTCTCCACATAAGCACCGAAAGTTTTGTCTTAACATTTTAAGGAACTTACTTGTTGCGCCATCTACGAACGTTCTAAACAACCGGATGCATTCTTTATAAACTGCAACAACACTTGACGTTGAAGTACTAAAACTTTGTTCCATTGTAATAAGGTCCAAATTGCTGTAATCTATTTTCCTTTTGAAAATACTTGGCTTTGTGAAAATAGAGGACGCTGTTGGAGAAGCACTTACGACTTAGGGGTCTATTGTTTTTTTTTTAAAATGGCGTCTTCAGTCTTAGAACGTATATAAGTGCTAAATTACTGTTTTTAATCGTTTCCTTCTTTTATTGATGTTATCTTTTTTCGCCGTCAGACATTTTATCCAACTTTTTTGAAGTATCTTTAGGTTTTGCAGCTTATGTTATGAATGCGTATTAACTGCAGAATATACACTTATTTACTATACGCATGTATCGTGTCATACACATCCAAATGACAAATAAATTAATTTTTTATCATAATGTGTATAAGAAATGTAGCTAAAAACCTCTAAGCAAAGTTGTTAGGCTGATAAAGATTCGTCTTAAAAAACACAATGGAACTCTAAAGTAGCGGCAAAAAAAAAAAAACAAACAATTATAGGTATTATTAAAATATATAAAAGTATTTTCTCTCATGTACAAATTCCATAAACATTACATACAAAGTCTACATAGTGCAAAAGAAAAGTCTCCACTCCATACACGAGAAGACAAATACAATGATAATAAAACGACACACACTCGGCCTCCACTCGGATTTACTCCTGTGGCGAGAGTCCGGAAACATACACAATAGACAAGCACAATCGTCCAGAACATGGCAAACATTTCAATGGCCTATAAAAATGTATATTTATTTTTTATTTATTTTATACTTTATTGTACACCACAAATATAAACAAACAAAGCTTACAGATAAGTACTAACAGTGAAGTACAATGGGCGGGCTTATGGCTGATTAGCCATTTCTTCCAGACAACCCAAATCTATTATTATAATATATATCACAACAACCGCCATCAGCAACCGTCATCGCAATAGCCCTAAGCAGTGTTGCCAGATGCACTGTAATTACAGTAGATCTACCGTATTTTCAAGCCGTCTACTGTACACTGTATTGTTATAAATACAGTGTATGGAGAACACTGTATTTTTTTAGGAAACAAGTTTCATTAATTTTGTTATAATGAGTGCCACTGTAATTGAAATTTTTAAAATCATGAACGCGACATCGCAAAAGTACGAGTAGGTATGTAATGTAGGGGAATCCCTATTCAGTTTTTCATTAGCAAAACAGTATCACCCGGCTAGAAGGAAAGAACAACTTAACAACTACAGTTTGATATAAATAGTGTGTCTTTCAAATTAGTAAAGTTTTAGAGGATCGGCGAGGAATAGGTAGGGATCCCTAGTACATTTTTTTCACCTGATCAGTATCAAGCTAATTTTTTGGGAGTGGCTACATTTTGATGAGGCGAACAAAAAATTCCTCTTCGAAAACTCTCGATTGTGGTAGCTAACAGAGATAGCAGGAGGTAGAGCAGCACTGAGTGTAAGACCGGGATAACGTACCACGAAATTTGGAGGACATTATTACTTTTAAATTATATAGATAATCACTAACTAAAAGAAAAAAAAAATCAGCAGTTAGTAATAATTTTTGATGACCTTACGAGGTCATCAACTTGATGACCTCGTAAGGTCATCAAAAATTAATTTTTTTTTCTGATTTTTTTTTGCTTTTAGTTAGTTAATATCTGTATAATTTGATGGTAATATTGTCCTCCAAATTGCGTGGTACGTTATCCCGGTCCTACGCTCACTGCTGCTCTACCTCCTGCTATCTCTGTTAGCTACCACAATCGAGAGTTTTCGAAGAGGAATTTTTTGTTCGCCTCATCAAAATGTAGCCACTCCCAAAAAATTAGCTTGATACTGATCAGGTGAAAAAAATGTACTAGGGATCCCTACCTAGAAAGTATTATTTTTATTATTTCAGTTTTTTATACGTACGTGCAAGCGTGTAAAAAAAGATTTAATTGGTTTATCTAATTAAAACTTCTAAATTAATCATTACTTCTTCGGAAGACAATAATAGTGTACCGTCAACTCCCAAAAAAGCTAAGAAACGGCACTATAAACAAAAATTCCGAAATGAGTGGCTCAGTGACATTAACCTCAAAAATTAGCTTCAGCGTGATCCAAACGACCCCTATTGTGCAATTTTTGTGTTATGTGATACAAAAATATTAACTGACAGAATTGCTATAAAAAGGCATGGTGAAGGAAATAAACATTAAAAAAATCTAAACCATTGTCATCTCACCCATCAATTACCACAGTGTTTGAAAAGACGACTTTAAAATCGGAAGATAAACGAAAAATGGCTGAAATCAAATTGGCGGCATTCAAGGCGGAACATTAAATCGCGAATTTTTTTTTGTTTTATTTGCACTGTAAAATACACTGCATTTTGTTTTTGTTTTTACTGCATTTATGACAAAAACACTGTAATTTTTAGTAGGTTACACCGTATTATCAGATTGTCCATCTGGCAACACTGGCCCTAAGCCAGTGCTGTGACTGTTGCACTAATGCGTCGTCAAACCCTTCGTATTGTATCCGTAATAGGTGTATTCATTTATATAATTCTTTTGCGCATACTCTATCTATATAATTACACGGTGCATTATTAAGAACTTTTCATTTGAACCGATTTCAAAAGTAAAAAATATTAATCGATGGACTACTCTAAACTATTACGAATATAAATGTTAAACGTCATTCAGGAATAAGTTGTAATAAGCTCATTAAATATATTTTATTGTAATGGTATTGTAAATATAGTTGTTGTGATATTTAAAAGAAAAATGAAAATCGTTTCAATTATTGGCCTTGAGTTCAACGCATTGCGTGTAATTATGGGAATTACAAATTATTTTAATATAACTGTTGATATACTACTTAGAGTACTATAATATATAGTACTCAAAGGCATTTTATATATGTATGTAATATCCCACAGCTGGGCTTCTTTCCTCATGGTGGAGAAGGATCAGAGCTTATTCCACCACGCTGCTCCACTGCGGGTTGGCGGGTACAGTCCCTTCTATGAGTAAGGATGACTGTCAGGTGTACATGATAACAACCGGGATCGACGGCTTAACGTGCTCTCCTAGGCACGGTGGGGAGATCCACAGGGCCTGCACACACCTCGACAAACATCTGTATGGCCAATACAAATGTTTGTCATGTGCGGGGATCGAACCTACACTAGTACATAAGTCGAATATCGAAAGATTTGAATTTTTAACAGTGTGTTATATTAATACACATGGCTTACAAATTGACTTTTGTTTTAAATTATACTCATAGAAACAAATAAATCCTTCAATCAAATCATTTTGCAATAAAATCCTTACATTGCTTTGGTCCCTGTCGTTATCGAAAAACTAGAAAATGATCGTTACCCTTGGGGAGATAATTTTCTTGTCTAAATGGTTATTGGTTTGCCTTGAGAATCGCAAAGGTCATCACTTAGACCTTAGCAACATTACCTCGGCACCCAGTTATCATGCTTATTGTATCGTTTAGATGATGCGGGATTCTACTGTTTATATAAAAGTACCTGGTTGACCGAGCCTAGCTTGGTATTTTTTTTTGTTTTTTTTTCTCGGTATTTTTATATTTTATTTAAATAAAAAATTAAGAGTGAAATTAGAAAAAAAAGAAAAAGAATAATAAAGGTACGATTGAGGTTCATGTTTGATCACCGTGTCGCGTGATGGCGCGGACAATCCCTGTGATACCTCTCCAAGTTCGCGCAAAACATCACAGTCTTCCGCAATTCTCATCTATTATCTTCCAATGAATTCGATGCAGAGTTAAGTGCGAGTTAATACGAAAAATCATTGTAGGTGTACTGCCCCCGATAGTTAAAAAGACGCATCTAACATTTTTGCCGAAATTGAGTTATATATATTGCCGGAATCAGGAAAAAAAGGCGCATCTGATAGTAATTTTCTTATTTTGTTATCTCACCCCGTTACAGATTTATCATTACGAATATGGGCGCAATTATAAACTTTTTTCTATTAGTCAGAAGATGAAAAGACGGATTTCGTTAAAACTTAATTGAAAAGGCACATTTACGTAGAAACGCCATTTAGTTTTATAATATTCTTCTAAGTTCGGAAGTTGAAAAGGCACATGTTTCAAATAGGAAATTGATTAGACGCAACTGACCATATGCGTCTTTGATAGTAGTTACAAAATTCATGCACACTAAGAAGAAAAGTCATCATCTGTCACAAGCGCCCTTTCAACCTCGTACATCAAGTTTTTTTCGAACGCATTTGGTACATACGTCTTTGGCCATTCTAGAAATAGCCTAACTTTTAAGTAGTGCGTAATTGAAAAGGCGTAAATGTGTAAAAGCGCCCTTTCAATATAGCACCACAAACATTAAGGTGCGGGGGTTAGACAAAATATGTACAGCAAAAGACCAGTTGCGCCCAAGTGGCTAAGCAGGCAGGACGTCGTTATCTAGCGCTCTCTCTGTGTTCTGATGGTGACTTGTTAAGGGTAAGAGTAATATAATATTATTTTACTTCAGTTGGTCAGTCAGTCCAGCCTATTGCAGTCCACTGCGTTTGCCAAGACGCGGTCTCCACTCCAGGACACGTCTGCTCCAATGGCCATCGGTCCTTTCGACATAGATGACCAGCCCACTGCCACTTACACTGCTTACTTTCGTTCTCTAGCGAATAATCCCATTTCTAATTCTATCTTTGAGAGAAATCACAAGCATAGCCCGTTCCATTGCACGTTGAGTGACTTGTGGATCAGTCCCTTCGTCAGTATCCACGTTTCGGCTCCGTAGTTTAACACAGGCAGGACGCATTGCTCAAAGACTTGTCTTCAAGCATTGCGGAATCTTTGAAGTGAAGACTCGACAAAGCCTGCCAAACGCTGACCAGCCCAACCTAATCCTCCTATCGGCCTCCTTTTCGAAGTTGTTGCAGCCCAGTTTTATGGTATGGCCTAGGTAAACATAATCGTGAACAACTTCGAGAAGCGTATCATCGACCGATACCGGTCACGGTATGACTTGGTTGTTAAACATAACTTTCGTTTTGTCCAAGTTCATACCGAGACCGACCCGTCGGGAGGACTCGTTTAAGCTGGCCAAAATTTATCCCAGCTCATCCAACGTCTCCACAAAGATGACGATATTACCGGCGAAACGAAGGTGCGAGATGTATTCGCCGTTGACGTTGATGCCTCGTTCCCCCTAATGGAACCTAACCAAGGTCTTATAGACATCCTCCAGCGCAGTCGTAAACAGTTTCGGTGATATTACTCCTCCCTGTCTTACCCCACGCCGGAGAAAAATAGGTCTTGTTCTCTGGTCTTGGATATGAACGGTCATCGTCACCGATATATCGCTAGTCGATATGACATCTCTGCAGAGAGTCCAGGACAGCCCAAGTCTCGACAGAGTCGAAGGTTTTCTCGAAGTCCACAAATGCCATACACAGCGGCTGATTATATTCTTCTATCTTTTGAATAATCTGCCGAACAGTATGGATGCGGTCGACGGTTCTGTAGCCATTTCGGAACCCATTATTTTACTTGCATTTATAAAAATATATGTTATTATTATTTGTTTACCTGTTATATGTTTAAACGCAATTAGCTAGAGCTCACAATTACCTAGTGGTTATAATAATAAAAACTCTTTATTGTACACAAAAAATAAGCAAAATTACAAAAATAAAAACAGGATATAAGTACAAAAGGCGACCTTATCTATAACATTTGAACGAAAGTTTTATTCATAATTAATTTTTAAATATTACGATACAAAATTAGAAGAGCGCAAAAGAAATAAAAAAGAATTAAAAAATAACTTCAAATATTACTTGAAACCGGGTTGTGATGAAAGTTGTAAAAAAGATGCAACGCGAAAACTTCTTCAGATCATAGAGTGACATTAAATAAGCAATTTCGTAAATTCAGTTACAAAGAACAGTATGTATATTTATATAGCCAACAATACTTCTCAAGCGACACCAGCAAGACATACACAAATTAAAAACACGTACTCAAAAAAATCAACCGTGAAAAAACTATAATATATTTTTTAAATGATAAAAATGGAGAGAAAATTAATGTACATGTAAAATTATGTAGTAATAAGTACATAGTAAAATATCTTACGCTTAATTGAAAGGGCGCAAATGGTTATTTGCGCCCTTTCAATTAAGCGTAAGACATTTTACTCGATTTTTTTTGCTAAGATGAAAAGGATTTTATGAAAAAACTAATTAAATTAAATGTAAATTGTTATTTCTAGTTAATAGAAATCAAAGATGAATACGTCGGCCATCATTCAGTACATAATTCATTTTCATTTTTATTATCTCTTAGAGACAGCAAAGAAATTCCCGATTTTGACATTCAAACATTTTTTTCTCCATTTTACCTTTTTGTTAGATGCGTCTATTCAACTATCGGGGGCAGTGTAGGTGTGTTGTTCAACTGAGGTAGGGCACAGCAGGAAATTTCCTGCTCAAAATATGGAGTAGCCCGACTGGGGTAGTACCTCGACCTTACAGAAGACCACAGCTAAATAATACTGTTTTCAAGCAGTATTGTGTTCCTGTTGGTGAGTAAGGTGACCAGAGCTCCTGGGGGGGGGGGGGTTGGGGATAGGGTCGGCAACGCGCTTGCGATGCTTCTGGTGTTGCAGGCGTCTATAGGCTACAGTCTTACCATCAGGTGAGCCGTACGCTTGTTTGCCAACCTAGTAACATAAAAAAAAAGGTATAAAAGATGATATGTAAAAATGAGATGAAGGGGCTAGATCTTCATATAATAATATGACTTGTTTATTCTCAATTGTAAATAGTGTACTATTATTCAGTCGGAGCTGAAACAAATCAAATCGAGGTCTGTCAGAGGCAGGTTCTCTTTATCCCGATTCGATATTTCGAACTATTCTGACGTCACGCTGTCTGTTGTGAAAATACATTTGTATTATTTACCGATAATTAGAAAGGCAACGCACAACGCCGGTACGAAATGATTACATTATATAGATAGATAGATATATAGTTAGAAACGCTATACAATAGAGATACATTAAATAGAAAATAGGTTTGACAGGCAGTCAGGTTATATATATTCTATACTTATAAACGAAAAATATGTTTGTGATTCGTAAACGCATAAAATATATTATTAAAGACTAGATTCTGCACGCGACTTCGTCGGCGTGGACTCCGCCCCTATTGGTCTTAGCGTGATGATACATAGCCTATAGCCTTCCTCGATAAATGGGCTACCTAACACTGAAAGAATTTTTCAAATCGGCCCAGTAGTTCCAGAGATTACCGCGTTCAAACAAACAAACAAACAACCAAACAAACAAACTCTTCAGCTTTATATATTAAGTACTAGCTGACCTGGCGAACTTCGTACCGCTTTATTTTTTTTCTTAAATATAATAATTACCTATATCAAAATAAAATATAGCCTATCTTTCAAGTTGGCTCAAACTGCACACGGTGTGCAAATTTCATTAAAATCGGTTAAGTGGTTTAGGAGTCCGTTGAGGACAAACATTGTGACACGAGATTTATAAATATCAAGATAGATAGGTTGATAATATTAAACTAATAAGTAATACTACAATAATATGACTACAATAATTGTAAACTGATAGTCACCGCTGAAGGAAACGTGTCCTGGAGTTGAGATCACGTATTGCGAACGCAGTGTTGGAAGCCCCTCGGCCCACTGGACTGACGATCTACGTAAGATCGTCGGTTGGGGCTGGATGAGGACTGCGGAGAATAGGAATGGTAGGTGCGAACTTTGGGAGTTGTACAAAAACAAAAATTCTAAAAAGACTTCTACCTTTTTTTAAAAATTTTTAAAGTTGTTCAGGTGGAAAATTCTCAAAAACACAAAAAAAATCATAACTCGAAAACTATACAAAATCACGGAACATACATAGGGGTGATTCGGAATCCCCAGGGGCTGTTCTAGCTCTGGACTTCCGCTTGACAGTCTTTCCTGGGAAATCCTGTATATAGATAAAAAGAACAAAGCATTAAAGCAATTTTGAAACACATTGTAAATTATATGTCTGTGCAGATTAGAAATGTATTGTAATATACATATTTTATAATCAGATATATTATTATAAACATATACAGCAAATACACATTTTAAAATTTGCCATATAGCTTTAAGATGCTATAATAAAGTAAAAGAAACAACTTACATCAGCTTGATAAAATTACACTATTCCAATCAGTCGTATATTATATTCCTGTCTGCTCCATTTCCGTCAAGACACCCGTGTTGAGTTTTAAAAGGATACGAAATTGAATTATATATTTGAATATATTAAAGTATAAGTGCTATCTATATATATAAAAGAGATTTCCACCCATTGACTCATCATGATAATTATCTCTGGAACCATAAGGCCTAGAGACTTGAAAGGTAGGAATATTCCTTTCGCCGACTAGAGGTCAGCTAAGAATGGATTTTACAAAATTCCACCCACAAGAGAGGGTTGCGGGGGTTAATAACATAAATGGCAAAACAACGTTTGCGGGGTCAGCTAGTAATAGATATACAGGGTGAGGAAAAAGTATGGAAACCCCGGAAAATTCGAAAACCGCTCGGGTTAGTCGTAAAACAAAGGTAAACAAAAACAAAGGCTAAGTAACTTTCAATGAGGAATTCAACGGTGACCTTTGATTTGACCTTGAACTTCATTTTCAAGGTCATTTTAAGGTCAATCTCATTTTTTTAAATAGAAACTCCTTTTTTATACCAGAATCGAAAAGAGAAAAAAAATTTACGTCCGTTAACTAGCACTAAATAAGCAAGATTGTTAAGGTCATACTTCAACCTCTATTTGACCTTCAGAGGTTACGTTAACCTCATACCTAAATACGTATCTGGACGTAAAATTTTTTGTTCTTTTTGATTCCGGTATAAAAAATAGGGGTTATGTTTAAAAAAATGAGGTTTACATTAAAATAACCTTGAAAATGATGTTGAAGGTCAAATCAGAGGTCACCGTTGAATTTCTCGTAAAATCTTACGTAGGGTTTTTACCTTTGTTACCACCACTAACCCGAGCCATTTTCCGGGATTTCCATACTTTTTCCTCATTTTATATACTCATTACATACACGTTTTCAAAACTTGACACATTCTTAGCCTTCTATAAAACAGCATAAGAAGCATTATCTATACATATAATAAAATGGTAGAAAAGTCAAAACTGTACATTGAATATTTTTTTAAAAGAATACTTGGGGTGTGATCTACAATCGATACCGAAGCCAAAAATATAGTTTTTAGAATTTTTGTCTGTTTGTCTGTTTGTCTGTTTGTCTGTTTGTCTGTTTGTCTGTTTGTCTGTATGTATGTCCGGGATAAACTCAAAAAGTACTGCATGGATTTACTTCAAATTTGGTACGAATATTGTTAAGAAGTCGGGTCAGAACATAGGCTATATATTATCACGCTATCACCTACGGGGAAAGAGCAGTGAACCTTTATTTCTGCAAATGTATGTCCGGGATAAACTCAAAAAGTACTGCATGGATTTACTTCAAATTTGGCACGAATATTATTAAGAAGTCGGGTCAGAACATAGGCTACATATTATCACGCTATCACCTACGGGGAACGAGCAGTGAACGCACGCAGACGACGTCGCGGGCAGCAGCTAGTAGACATAAATATATTACTTAATACATATTTAAAAAAATACATTAGAATTCATTAAGTATATGATTTTTAATTGCTTACTGTGTTGAATGTGCTTTAAAATAAACCTACAAAAGGTGACATTAGTACTTTTTTTCATACCGCAAGTGCGTACTCGTAAAAGTCGACACTAAAGTGAGTGAGGGAAATATTACGCCACTAATTAAACTTGACCTCTAAACCTTTTAGGAACGAGTTAAAGCTATTCAAACGCTAGGTAGTAAATCCGTGGCAAGAATTCACGAACACTTTTAAAAACTGTTATATAAGAGTACACGGACGTATCTTGACTATACTGATATTTTAAAAAGGAACATATTTACAGTTTTTTGGTAACTAGTTTTTTTTTTACATACATACGATTACGATCCAGCCTGTAACATCCCACTGCTGGGCTCCATGTACTAGAAGGATCTGAGCTTAATCCACCACGCTGCTCCAATGCAGGTTGGCGGATACATTCCCTGCACATAAAATAATGATTATTGAATTAAACGCTGATATTCAAAAACATAAAAAAGTAAATAATTAATGTACGATTTGAATAGGTGAAAACTCGAATTGACCATAGTTTTACACAACGCGTTGGTGCAACGGTCACAACACTGCTGCGTGGCTGTTGCGCTGGCGGTTGGTGGAAAGGGAATTCCTTATCAGGTTCAATACAATTTTGACAATATAAAAAAATTATAACTCAAATAAAAGCTCGATTACCTAGTTCAAATTTTCAGGGCTTCTTGGGGACAAAATAAAGCAATAGACCTAATTTATATTTTTTTCATAAAAATAGAAGTCTTACTAAGAATAATTCTGCTAAACGGGAGTCTTTAAGTTATACAGAAGCTGAGATACGAATACTTAAAAATTAGTGAAAAATCGACTTTTTCAAAATTCAAAAAATTATCCATTGGCCGGATTTGCACATATTAGGCTCAAATTTTCAGGATCGTCTCCTTTTTAGTTGTACTTTCGAGGAAAAAATCAGCATCAAAATCGCCGACCCTAGTGCGCACACTTTCGTCGAGAATTAATGGATATGTAAGAATAACAATAAGAATAAAAAATAATATATATATACGATACGAGTATACTAAAGACGGTCTTATGACCTTACGTCGAAAAAGTCTCCAGACAACCTTGGAGTAAAGGATATGAAGCGAATAGAAATATTTAGTACTTTTATATAATACTAGCTGACCCTGCAAACGTTGTTTTGCCATATATGTTTTTAACCCCCTCAACCCTCTCTTGTGGGTGGAATTTTGTAAAATCCATTCTTAGCTGACCTCTAGTCGGCGAAAGGAATATTCCTACCTTTCAAGTCTCTAGGCCTTATGGTTCCAGAGATATCATGATGAGTCAATGGGTGGAAATCTCTTTTATATATATAGATAGCACTTATACTCTTTTTTTTAGAATTTCGTAAAATCCGTTCTTAGCTTACCTCTACTCGGCGAAAGGAATATTCCTACCAAATTTCAAGTCTCTACGCCTTATGGTTCCAGAGATATCGTGATGAGTCAATGGGTGGAAATCTCTTTTTAAACGACTTCCATAAAAGGAGGAGGTTCTCAATTCGACACGTATTTTATTTTTATTTTTTTTTATGTATGTTAGCTCAGAACTTTTATATAATTATATAGATTACAAAGTAACAAATGAATATACGTAGAAATACATAATTATACAATTAAGGTATATTTTATAAAAAGAAAAATATCTCGTCTATGATTTCTAGATTGAATTTTATTTTATTGCTTACTCTTTAAACTCATTGCGTGTTTGTATACTGCCTTTAACTATATTACCTTCTTAAATAAACAGACAAACGTAATAAAAATGATGAAACCAGACCGGCTGACCCCGATATTGTCTTGATTGAACAAACAAACATGCCGCATTTTATAGAAATGAACTGAACTACGCTAAACAATCTGTAAATGTGCATTGGTCGAGGGCCTCTATTCCACTCTATACCGAGAGCTTTTAAAAAACTCTCCACTGTGGGTTTTCAGATAACCCTCTCTTCGTTGAAAGGTGCTTGTGATAATGGCTAAGACTTACAGCTTGAATTTCTTCCTGAATGGATAATCCGCAATATCTTTAATTATGCAATGTTATGAATAATAAGTACCTAAATAAAAATATATAACCTAACCTAACAGCGGCTGGGAGCGCCTCATAACAGTACTGCGCGGAGCGCATATACCACATGCCTCTAATGTCGCAGGGTTATCTATTTTATTATTAAGTAAATGGTAATAGTGTAATATCTCCGTATTCTGTCGTTTCGTTTCTGCCGTCGGTATAAAATCACCGTTAACTGTTTCTACGTACATCTTCGACAATGCAAGAACTGTACTGAACCATGGCGGTCGTGGCAACGCGCGTTCAACGCCTGACCAGCGCGTGTCATGTGAACGCCGTAGAAAAAATTAGCGCGCGTTCAACGCGCGCTAAGCGCTCGTCATCTGAACATGGGCTTAATGTGTAAGTGACTAGACGCTATTCCCGGTTTAATTGCAAGACCTGGATTGAAAACATTCCATTTACCTACTATTTTGACACTGAATCTAGTGTAACTATTTGAATTTGTGATATGTCATGTCCAGCACTTAGAAATAAAACTGAATAAATAATAATTAAAATAAATTTTGAATACATTGTTTGGTATAGCTTATATATATAGTGACTTTTGCAGTACTATAACTGAATCTTCTAATCTATCTATTACTGTTTGGACGGGCTGTCTAGCTTGCTTTGTGATGTTGATGGTTCCTTATGTAAACCCGTTTATTAGTGAGAAACACGAGCTATTTGCAGTTCTAGACTAAACTAGGACGTCAGTTTTAGTCTAGTCAAATTGTTTGTATGTGGTTTGTGAGTTCTAACACGGTAAATACAGTGGCTCAGACAGAAGAATCAAGACATCAATGGAGTTGATCGAAATCTTAAACTATACAAAAATAGAATGGCTAATAAGCCAAATTAATAAATGTTATTCGCCTCTTAGTATGGTGCCAGGTATAAGACAGTACTAAATTGGTATCATTGTGTATAACAGCGCTAAGCTCTGTTGTACCTACTGATAATACTACAATAGTAAGAACATATGCGTTATTATTGAACTGTTTAATATAAATAAAATTGAAAGAGTCCGATAGAGAACGTATAATATAGCATACACCCAAAATTATGAAGATAACTTTGAACGAAATTGGATATACTTTTGAAGGACTTCTATGAAGAAATACGTTACTTTCCTATTTTGTAATGAATACTGCCTAGATCAGCCGTATCCGGCCCCCGAGCCGTATCAATACGGCCCGCGATCGCAATTTGTCACGGAAAGAAGAATCATGACTTCACTCGATTCCTATACGGAAGTTTTAAAATGCGCAAACTACATTTATTTTATTTGAATGTGGCCCGGTCTACACATTCTAAATTTAATATATGGCCCTCTGCAAAATTGAGTTTGACACCCCTGGTCTAGATGCTATCTACTTGCCACTGAACTTGCATTCTTCATTTGCCAACGTACGTAAATCTTTGACCACTCTAAGCCAGGCTTTTACATTGCAAGCGAAATAATATCTTGTAAAAATAATTATGCAAGGTAAGGGTTAAATTTAAAACGCCTTTTAATTTAATCATCTCATAAGGACTAGCCGCACTCTTTTACTAACGTGACATAATTATTTTTACCATATTTAGAAAACTCTATCGATTACTTTTATGAAGCACTAAAATAAAAAGAAAATAAAAAGTCAATCAACAGTTTTCTATTAGAATTTGTATGAACGTGAAAATTGCATTCCAATTTCCATTAATTTCCTCCGAAGTTTACAAGACTTATCCGGAAGCTGACAAAATTAGTCTAGTAACTTTTTTCCATACTTTTCCTAAGTGACGAATCATTGAATAAATAAACTGAATTGTTTCGTGTCAATGTTACCTTTAAAGGTGCCTTTTTTCGATATCTTTTCGACATTATTAATTGTTTCTTTTCATTTTATAAAACAAATTCAAATATCTATATTTATATTACTATATATATTAAAATAAATGTTTGTCTGTATGTCCTTTATAGAATCGTAAACTATGTATTTGATCATGTCATGGTCTTCAGCAAAGTGTTGTGCATGAGCCCACAAAGGTGTCTGAGTTGGTATCACCAAAAAAAAATTGTAGCAACGCGCGCAGGATACAGCTACTATTACTATAAAAATACTTTCTCTGCTTCACCATCACTGCTTATTATTATATTTTGAAGTAAGTATGTCAGAGTGTAGAAATTACAGTTCAGTTTATTTTAAATTAATAGCTTTCAAGAAGTTCAAACGTTTCATTCGACGAATGATTTTGAGAATGCTAGATATATTAAAAAGGACACTAAAGAGATTGATCCGTGATAATATAAGTCGAAATTATTAAAAAAATGTTTGTAACATAGAATGACAATTATAGTGACGTTAGTGTAGTTGGCCTATATATATTATAAATGGCCAGTAAATTGGTATATCTATGTGTTGCTAAATATATACGTTAAATTGATTTACCATGCGCAAGTAACCGTTTACTATTTTCAGTTGATCACCTACATCATCGTTATCAAAAATATCGCTTTCCTGTTGGTGTGTATAATAAAACTCTTCTTAAGCCTGTTCCTGCGCCTGTCTACAAAAAGATATTCTATTCTGTATTCTATATATAATTATATATATCTGTTTCAGATTCTGAAATATAACTATAACCAGTTACGTTTGCAAATATGATAATAGAAACCCAGCCTGTTGCAGCTATGGATAATGGATATATTTACATAAGCAAGATGAGGGTTAAGCCCAACAATGGGTCGATACGACTGCATACATAATGATGCTATCAATGTAACATTCTGTCTGTATATATGAGTCTATCTTATCAAGGATATTTAATAAACGAATTGCACTCTTATAAACCTCGCTACGTACATTACAGCTGACTGACCAGCTGTGTCCCCATAGGACGTTGACTGACTATCATAAGTAATTTTGAATTACATATAAAAAACAAAAGTTCATAAAGTTTCAGCCTTAAGAAATTGATTTTATTATGTCGGTCGGTGGTCACGAAATGTTTGACTGCGCACTAGAGACACCTGTTCTAACATCTGCTTGACTGACCGTAGCATTTTATTGTGAATTATGATTATAATCACCTGAGAAAAAACCAGGCTTAATAAATTCAGCGAATTTTTTTGGCTCTGCCTCTTGGACCACTGGTCATTTATTCAAAAAACATTTAAAGTTTTTTTCAATATTACTGTCAAGTCTAACGACTACTGCGGAGTATTTGTAATAATAACGTGAAGTAAGAAACATTTCATATTTTTTTATTATAATTTTAAGTACTTACATTAAACAATTATTTATTATATTATGTGAACATCGAATTCGTGATCGTTAGTGCTGTCGCGTCATTGTGTCATCGTATTACAACTTTTTGTTAAAGTATTGCAAGAACAATATTTATTACAGTGTTCACCACACTTATCTGTGGTGTTCACTTATTGTGTTACATAATTATAATATAATATATTGCTGTAATAATATTATAAAAAAGTTGTAGAAAGAAAATAAAATAATGGGTTTTTATAATTTAATCTGCTCACTTTCATAGTACCCACATAATTACACATTAAAAATATTTAAAATATTTACATAAATATATCAAATAGTTATTTGATCGATTGATTTTTACTATTAGATTTATTCAAATGTATCAATATTATAATATGTACATGAAAAAGTTCATTTGAATTTCGTTGAGCAGTTTCTTGTGTAAGGAGTAGGATATTATTAGCCCAAAGGATATAGATCATACTGTATTTGCCATGAAGGTATGTAGGGATAGTTCGATCCTCCATCGTAGAAGAAACCCAATTTTATGCTAAATTCAGGATACGCGTACTCATAGTATTGTCCGGGTGTAATATTTGCGTATTTATAAATCAAATAAACGTAATATCGTAGGTCTGTGAATACGAATATTCTGTCTTCATTGTACCGTATTTCAAAACATCCTACTCCAACTAGATTGGCACCCGACAACAACGCCCCACCATTCTGTAAACCAGGAAATCCAGCGACATTCCTTATACAAATAAATTTACCCCACCATTTTGGCAGATATTTCGAACAATCAACAACGTCAGCCTTTTTTAAGACGTGATAAAATATTTTGTAGTTTTCGTAGATATGTTGCAAGTATTCGTATCCCGATCCAGCCATCATTAGATCATTGGTTAGGACATCATGGGGACCCGTCAAACCGGCCCTAAAAGAGTATTGGTATCTAGTAGGCCTTATATAGTAGATGTATATTTGATCTAAGCTTATTATAACAGCAACATCGTGTCGAGGACTATGAATCCCTCTGGGACCATGTTGGTGTTCCGGATTGCTACTCTTGGGAAGGACGCGCCAGACTCTCCACACTCGGTATCTGTAAGGTGTATCATGCCGTCCCGCTCTGCCTAGTGCCCAAATACGTAAATCCCTCTGTCTGTGCATGTGAGGGTCTAAGAAATTCGCAGCAGTTAGGAGGATTCGTCGATTCAATATTGTTGCGGTACCAAGAGGAATGAAGTCTGAAATGAAAGGTGTTAAGAGTTTTAAAGCAACAACAAAATTCCTTAAATTAAATGAACTACAACTAAACAACTAAAATAATGTCTTCTACATTCTAAATTCATGGGCTGAAATGGGCTCGATTACCACACATGGTGGATATTTTTATTCGCATAAATATTTGTTTGTGGTTTTTGAGTATGTCTTTGAGAGTATCCCTTCGATTCCTCGGGACTTATTTAATAACTCTCGGTTGCGGTATTTATCATAAACCTGATACCAATAATAAGACACGGTAGGAAAATTGTCTACGAACTGCAATTGAGCAATGTGTAGATTCTGCTATATGAAGGTGGACAGGACTTTTGCTGATATATCGGATATTTGTTGATTAAAACAACAATTATTGAGGATTGAATATAAAATAATTAACGAAGACTTAAAATTCTTGCACGTTCCGCATTAAAAGAAACCTTCGAGAAAATATTAGCATTTACATATTTATTTTTATATTCATTCATTTGATTCATTTACTTGACCTTGAGTCAGATATCGACCTACTATCCAGCTTAAGAATAGTCATGTACCACATGTAGGGTTCCTGAGCCTTAGCGAAATGTTTAATTTAAATTTTAAATTAGAAAGAACTATGGGTTCAAAATGTTTATAAAAATGTTATTTATGTTAATGTTAATGGGCACATCCAATAAAATACACTGTAAAATATGCACTGAATTGCACGGCATTGGCCTAATTTATTTAGCGCGGCGCCATGCGTGCGCGATGTCGTTCTCCTGAGCAACACCCAAATGCTCGGTAAATGACCGAACACCACATCTTAATACCAGCGCAACAGCCAAAAACCAATGCTGTGACCGTTGCGCCAACGCGTCGTCAACATTATAAACAAAAGTAACCAATATTAGTAACAAAAGTTTGTACCTATAGATATTCCAGCAATGACATTAAGACGCCGACGATTTTTGATATCAGTCCAATCGAAGTAAGGGTACCAAAACATCATAGACTCGAATTCAGTTTTTTGCCATCTGAAGAAGCTCGTCCGTTGTACAGTGTCGGTACGATGTACCGCTGGTGTCGTTGTACCGAAGTCCCAGAAACTGTGACTTGTTTTTATAATGGCACACATATATCTGAAAAATAAATAAATAAAATAATACATACATATAACATAAATAATAATTACGTAGGTAAATATTGCTTTATAACTCGTCTTTTAAGAATTTGGATCGATTGCACTTGAATTATATCAAGCAGTAGGGATTGTAGTCTTAAAGCTTTAATTGTAAAGTATTTAGGCTATACGTATCTAAAGTGTTATGCTTAAAACCGAATAAAATCATATCAAAAATTTCGATTCAGCGGATACATCGTTCTATAGCTTAATTGGCTAGATTACCGACATCGTATGTCGGGGGTGTGGGTTCGAATCTCGCTGGATCAAAATTTTGACATGATAATAAAAAAACATTTTAGAATGTTCTCATGTGTGGGAAACACAAAAATAAAAATAATACGAAGTATTAAGGCTTTAATTGGACAGATAAAAGATTTATAATCTCTATTTGTAATGTATTAACTTCTTTCTACCACCTCTATGCAGATAATCTCCAGATATACTCTCACTTCACTTTTCGTAACTTATCCCAGTGTGTATCGCGCATAAATAATAACCTTTTAGCTATTGGTAAATGGAGTAAAACCTACGGCTAAGATATGAATCAAAACAAAACGAATGTCATTATTATAGGAAGCTCCAAACTGCTCAGCCCTATTAATAAATCATAACTACCTCCTGTTACGTTTAATGGATTCACCATTCCATACAGCGAAAACGTGAGAAATTTAGGTGTTCTCTTCGACCCTTGGGGTCCGCAGATATGTGAAATTAGTCGCAGGTTGTTTGCTTCGGTGAGGTCTCTCCGCAGATTGCTTCTACCCATTACTACTAAAATTGCTCTTGCACATAGTATTTTATTACGAATTCTTGATTATGCTGATCTGTCTTGCAACTCTGTCTGTTGAATGCTGTCTTCGTTCTGACAATAATTTTCTTCTTGAAATTCCTTCTCACTCCTCTTCCTTTTATAATACATTTTTTACAGTTCAAGTCTCTTGCCTTTGGAATACCTTGCCCTTGAATAGTAGACGTGTACAAACAATTGCAACTTTTAAAAAGACTTAGGAAGCATTTTCTTGAAACTCAACAATAAACAAATAATTTATAAGTATATATGTAAATATATGTATGTATGAGTGGATATATGTACGTATGTATGTATGTATATGTTTAATTATTGATATTTCTTATAAATTTATTGTAACTTGTACACCTATGCTGACGCTAGACCATTTCCATTGACCTAAAGTTGGCTGGAACAGATCGCTTTTGTAGCGATAAGGCCGCCCTTTGTAGCTAATGAATATATTATTAAAATGTTTCTTTTTTTTGCTATGTATTATTTATATTTTTGGTGTACAATAAAGTGTATTATTATTATTATTATTATTATAGAAGATGTAAATTTAGTCGGTTTCTTATTTTAAGCCATTTCAACCGAGCTCGATAATATGATCATATATTTTCTGGCCATTTATGAATCTAATAATTATGTTTTGAAAGCGTTCTAGTTTATTAAGGAGAGTTTGAAACAGGTCAGAACAGCATAGGTCAGAATAGTCTAGGATAGGAAAAAGAAGTGCGTATACAAGTGAATTTTTTTTTATAGTGGGTAGCAAATTTTTCCATTTTTTTAACGTGCCAATTGTACGTATATTTACGTTGCAACGTATATTTTACCGCTGATCTCAGCAACTTTAGGTCTCCAAGAAAGTGAGCTGTCTAAAATAACAGCTAAATTCCTTATTGAATTACTAAATTCTAATTTCAAACCATTAAAACAGACATGACATGACGTGAAGACACACTCCTAGACGAAAATAAATATTTGTGCTAATGTTAATACGTACATTTTATTAGGGCTGGAGTTGCAGTCACTACACCAGAACGATGAAATATGAAAATAAAAATTTAAAACTAGTACATTTTTATTTAAATGCTTGATGAGCACGAATTGTCAAGTTTATGTTTTTGTCATGTCGTGGTAATTGGAACACGGTGGAAACGATGTATTTAAAATATTTCATTTTTCTAACTAACATGTCAAAAATACTAAAACATACAAAAAAAATGTAAAATTATTGATATTTTATTATAGATACATTCGATGTACACGCTTTATAATTTCCATACCTATATGTATTTAACTTTAAAATTTTCATATAAATATAACATATTTCTTAGTTCATACAACATATTTTTGAATGCACCTTTGACCATAGACTTTTTATTTTAATATCACAATTTTTTCGTTCCTTTACAAGTTTACAACAAACAAATAAACTACGTAAATATGAATTCTAAAGTCGTCAAGCCCTCGTAATAAGTAAAGTAATAATTTATTACGATTTCTCATTTCATGTAAATTTTAAACGTAGAAATTTTATTATTATCTATATATCTATACATATAATAAAATGATAGGAAAGTCAATGTATGTCCGGGATAAACTCAACAAGTACTGCATGGATTTACTTCAAATTTGGCACCAATATTATTAAGAAGTCGGGTCAGAACATAGGCTACATATAATCACGCTATCACCTACGAGGAACGAGCAGTGAACGCACGCAGACGACGTCGCGGGCAGCAGCTAGTACTCGTATAAAAGAGATTTCCACCCATTGACTCATCATGATATCTCTGGAACCATAAGGCGTAGAGACTTAATAATTGGTAGGAATATTACTTTCGCCGAGCAGAGGTCAGCTAAGAACGGATTTTACGAAATTCCACCCACAAGAGGGGGTTGCGGGGGTTAGTAACATATATGGCAAAACAACGTTTGCGGGGTCAGCTAGTATACTATATACTTTATTGCAATAAAAAAGAATGTACAGAAAATACATGTATAGTTGATGGTACAGGTGGACTTATCCCTAGAAGAGATCGGCTAGCCTATAGGACATGGGGCATCGATTTATGGGGTTTAAAGGGGAGAGGGGAGGAGGGGGGTGGGTGGGTTACGTTCTGGTACCACTCCCAACCCTAGAACTGGGCATAGATTTTTGGGGTTTTGGGGGTTGGGGGTGGGGGGCTATATGACACTGGGCATCGTTTTATGGGGTTTTGGGGGGAGAGCGGAGGAGGAGGTGGGTGTTTTACCCTCTGGTACCACCCCCAACCCCAGAACTGGGCATAGATTTGTTGGGTTTTGGGGGAGGGGGGGGGTTACCCTCTGGTACCACTCCCACCCCCAGCACTGCACTATATAGATATAGAAATCCGAAAAATACCCAAACCCGAATCGGAGCACCCCACTATCCACGTGGTCTAGGTCTGTCCTACCCCTAGAGTGTTCTGTTGAGAGCCCGGAGCGGATAAGGCTGGTCGCCGAAGGCGACCAGCCTCAGCCGCTCCCTACGCATTCGTTCACGCACTTTCACACGGAGGACAAGGGCTGACCTCCCTCCGCGCCATGTCGACCAGAGGGTAATCCCCCCCCCAAACTTCAAAAATCTATGCCCAGTTCTAGGGTAGGGAGTGATACCAGAACGTAAAACACCCACCCCCGTCTTACCCTCTCCCCTAAAAACCCCTTAAATCGATGCCCCATGTCCTATAGGCTTACCAAGAGATCTATTCCAGTTAACCAATGGTCATGAACAAAAGTGTAATATAGCCTTTATAACTGAGGTAGGGCACAGCAGGAAATTTCCTGCTCAAAATATGGAAGAGCCCGACTGGGGTAGTACCTCAACCTTACAGAAGACCACAGCTAAATAATACTGTTTTCAAGCAGTAGTGTGTTCCTGTTGGTTAGTAAGGTGACCAGAGCACCTGGGGGGATTGGGGATAGGGTCGGCAACGCGCTTGCGATGCTTCTGGTGTTGCAGGCGTCTATAGGCTACGGTCTTACCATCAGGTGAGCCGTACGCTTGTTTGCCAACCTAGTTACATAAAAAAAAAATAGCGGAGGACACAGTGCAAGAAATAACAACGTACAGAAAATAGCTAAATAAGTGTAATATATTATAATATAAACTGTAAAATATATTACATACTTACAAGTAAGTTTTATTGAAGTAAAATACATAACCCCATGATAATACAAATTCCAAAGAACTGGTAGTCATTTTATAATAATTATACCGGGTATCAGATTGTCATACATGATATAAATATTTCGTGTATCTATGTAATCTTTTATTGCGCATTCCGGGGAGAATTATTCAAGTACGTACATTTGTTTTTTTGCAAATACACAATTTTCATTTTTCTTTCATCTCTTCATGGGGATAATAAACTGATTTCAAGACAAAATGTGTCCAGTATTTTTGCTCATTGTATATAATTAATCAGATATCCTATATTATTATACTCGTATTAGGATTACAAGCCTAACATCTCAACTTTGTTGGTTATTTTGACGAGCCCGCTTTAGTTATTTTTTTATATTACCTG
The DNA here is from genome assembly GCA_905220545.2 of Melitaea athalia. Lineage (NCBI taxonomy): Eukaryota > Metazoa > Arthropoda > Insecta > Lepidoptera > Nymphalidae > Melitaea > Melitaea athalia. The sequence goes on along the minus strand of HG992176.1, from coordinate 3,761,426 downwards.
GCCGGTAAACAAGCGTACGGCTCGCCTGATGGTAAGCGATTACCATAGCTTATAGACGACTGCAACACCAGAAGCATCGCAAGCACGTTGCCGACCCATTCCCCTATCCCCCTAGGAGCTCTGGTTACCTTACTCACCAACAGGAACACAATACTGCTTGAAAACTATATTATTTAGATGTGGTCTTCTGTAAGGTCGAGGTACTAACCCAGTTGGGCTGCTCCATATTTTGAGAAGGAAGTTTCTTGCTGTGCCCTACCTCAATTGTGGGGTGGGTTCGATTTCCAGCTCAAGTCTAGGTTTAATTTATGTATACACTCATTTATATGTGTCGAACACGACTGAAAACACTAAATAAAACACTTATTTCTCACTTTAAATCTAAAGTTATTCATTAACAATATACACTTTTAACAACATTTAATAAGTTACCACACTAATCACTTATACGACACTTATCGAGTAGCAACGATAACCCGCACAATAAAATAATATTAACAACTGCTGCATCACTTACAAATTATCATATTTATAGGACAACAATCCCGCCAATAGATGACAAAGATGGCCACTAGCCAATCAAAAAATTAGTATTAACTATTCGGGAGATGGTGTTGACATCCTTGTTCTGTTCCGGTATTAAACGGATAAACAATAAGAGTAATATCGATACCAATATTCCAATATTTTAATAATTGTTAGAATTACAAATTTAAATGCTAACATAATATGCTTATTTTTTATTTTAATGTAGGGATATATCTATAACACAAGCATTAATTTGCCTATCTTAAAAACAAGTGACCGTGTATGTGCATGTTAAAGATATTTATTTATTTATTTTAATGAATTGCGTCGAAAAACTTTTTAGTATTTCTACAATAGTAAAATTTAGTAGGTATTTCTATAGTAGTAAAAGAAACTGGAACTTAACTTTCCATAGTACACAAACAAAGTCGTTTTCTTTGTCTATTCTCTACGCGAATAGTAAAACGAATTTCACACCTCACTTTAGACTTGGGCACCGTTTCATGTCTGGCGTTAAGATCTTCAACTGTTAAACATTAAATAGAAAAACGGGCACAAACTTTTGTCAACATTAAATCTATGAAATATAGGTATATTTGTAACGTACGCCAAAAATTTTCCCATTATACTGTTCTATACTTATAGTATTTAAATGCTAATTATTTATATCACGATCACGATTCAGCCTGTAATATCCCACTGTTGGGCATAGGCCTCTTCCCCATGTAGGAGAAGGATATTTATATATCAAAGTTATATATAAGCTCTAATATAAATTTTCGTTGCACAAACATTTAATATTTAAATTGATTATCAAAGATTTTTTAATGCACCTTTTTTAATAGCTAACGCTCGGATCCGGAAACAAACCCAACACAATCACAAAAAAAGACCAAATACTATGTATTTGTATGATGTAAACTAACATAAATATATATGAATTTTATCGTAGGTAAATAATATAATAGACATTTATTTTACTTACATGAAAAACATTATTAACAATGAAACTAGTCACAATAATCACAACTTTTACAGTCAAGTGTAAGTTGCAGACTTAAAACGATGCAGCGTCTTCTTCATTAATACTATTTTAAAAAAGTAAACAATATTGTTTGATAATTGAAAATAATAAACAATTTGTTATGTTTTGTCATTTAAAATCATAACATTGTTAAAAGAAATATCTTTATCATGCATGCTATTTAAATTACAATTTTATTTTGACGTAATTAAAAAAATATTCTGTATAAGATTTTAGATTAAAATGGTTACTTCTATTACTAAAACTATTCTAAAACGGGATATTTACCATGTTTATTGTTTTCGTTCTGCGGAGCTCGATATTTCGACATTAGTCCGGTCAATTTAGACATCCAAGGTTACTATAATTCACACTTGGCTGAAAATTGGTAGGATTGTTCAAAACACTATTATAAATGAAATGTGAAAAGTCCTCATCGATCCTATATCGATCATAGTTTTTCATCGACCTACGTTATACGCAATTAGTATTTTTTGAGTAATCTTTGATAACGCGTATTTCCTTGACTGTTTTTTCGTCTACTTATGTTGTATTACTTGTCGATGTAATTGAAGTCGGTTTTTTTTCGTTTGCAAGCAAACAATTATAATTTTTTTTTTATTTAGGCAGTAAACTCTATTTTTCTCTAACGTGTGCATATTATGACGATTTCGACTCTTTCAACTTTTTGAATCGTTATATCGTAAAAACTGTGGCTTCCTAAGGAAAAAAGTATTGTCAATTTTTTATAGATAACTAGCTTCTGCGCGCGACTTCGTCGGCGTGGACTCCGCTCCTATTGGTCTTAGCGTGATGATACATAACCTATAGCCTTCCTCGATAAATGGGCTATCTAACAGTGAAAGAATTTTTCAAATCGGCCCAGTAGTTCCAGAGATTACCGTGTTCAAACAAACAAACAAACATACATACAAACAAACAAACAAACAAACAAACAAACAAAGATACAAACAAACTCTTCAGCTTTATATTATATTAGTATAGATTATCTGATGTAAAATTTTTGTCTAAGCTAATTTTATGATAAAACTTTCCGTTTTGTTGAAAGTCGCGAAGAACCAGTTTTTGTGACCTTTGAACCCGAATAATTTTTTTTCCAGGTGTCGGATCGATGAGGACTTTTCCCATTTCATTTAGAATAGTTTTTTGAACAATCTTAAAAATTTTCAGCCAAGTGTGAATTATTGTTACCTTAACCCTATTATATGGTCTAATTTGACTGGACTACATTGCGTCTCGTCAACAAGACGTTCGCAGTTAATGTCGAAATATCGAGCTCCGCAAAACGAAAATAATAAACATGGTAAATATCCCGTTTTCGAATAATTTTAAAAATATTTTGTGATTGACGCTCATATAAAGTTTTTTCGTACAAAAAATATAATAATTAGATATAATATGAATAAATTTTACAATCTTTATTTGCATCAAAATTAAAGAACATGTTCCCACATCCCAATATATCATCTTCAAATTAAAAAAAGTAAAATCCGTGAATAATATTCAAATGCTTACAAAACTGTGATTCAACGATATTTTCTAAGTATCCCACTTTGAGTTATATATATACAGAAGTTCACATACCTAAAGGGTATAGGCAAACTTCAAAAATGAACGAAGATGAAAACTGGTTTAGATACGCTTATTTTTCTTTTACTTCAAATAAAAGATAACATGACTGAAGCCTTTGGTGGAAAGGGAGGTACAGGTTTATAAATAAACATGTAATTTCTATACATTATATAAGATCATAAACTTACACGATCACTATGGAACCCTTTCGATTCTAAGTTCCCGATATTTCGGAACCTCAGTCACGCGCGACCATGGCATGGCACCTGCAACGACGCCGAAATATCGGGAGTTTAAAAATAATAATCGCGTTAAGTCCCGTAGGATCAAAAGTTTATTAACATCATGACAAAATATGACAGCAAAAGACTTAGGGTAATTCAGGGTGATATGGCCAGTCGTTTAAGATGGCCAGTCGAAAAATATCCTTATCTTGCTAATATAATTATCGGCAGTAAGTTGTTGACGTTTCTGAGTGATCACACATAGTGCAGTTTGTTGTGAAGAAAGAAAATGAAAAGGCAAGTATTTTATTGGTTTCATGTTAAAACTACCTAAAACAATTTAAGTGAAAGTTATTTACCTACGTTGTGAATGTGATTTTATAATCGATTTTGTGTTAATTTTACTTTTACCTGGTAGTTTGATGTTTCGTTGTTATTATAACCTCAAAACTATCATATTTTACCGTGTCAGTGTGTTTGTTTATATGGCCATCTTATCCTAAAGATCTAGTCTATATGGCCATATTTTTAAAGCTTATATGGCCATATTATTTTTATTGGTTAACTAATTTATTTTTTGTTTTCAGATGCCGAAAAACGTGCGAATATCGAACCGTGGCCACTTGACACAAGAACAGTTAACAAATGCATTAAATGATATAAAAAAACGAGGATTTGTCAGTTTATAGGGCTGCAATAACGTTTAACATTCCAAGGAAAACTTTAGAGCGGCGTTTGAGAACAAAACAAAAAAACAAAAAAAACACCGTAAACAAGAAGACATGCAAAACAAATAGCAACAGTAATGACTTCAGAAGAAAGTATTAAAGCAAAGAAAGAAAACTTAAAAAGAAAAAAAAACTTACAGAAGAAACATAAAGTTTAGAATAATCAAAAAATAAAAAACCCAAGCCCCAATTGAATAAAAATAAATCAAAATTAACTTCTGAAGAAGATGAATGTGAAATATATTTTCATAGTGAATAAGCTGGAAAAGACTACGAATATGATTGCATAAGATGCGGTGAAAACTACTTTGAAACCAAAAATAAAACGAAGATTGCATTCAATGCGTTTTCTGTCTTAAATGGATGCATGTAAATTGTACTCCGTTTGAAAATACTTACGACACATGTGGAAAAAAGGCAAAGGGAAAGAGTGAAGAGAAGAAAAATAAGGGCAAGGGGAAAGACAAAGGGAAAAGGACGAAGAAATAATATGGCCATCTTCTAAGATTAGCTATGGCCATCTTACACGGATATGTCGGATAAGATGGCCACTTACTATTTTTTTTATAAATTTAATTACTAAAATTATTCTAATTGATTAATCGTAACCAAAGTCTGTAAAACCAAAGTGATTAATTATACCGAAGAGATTTTCATTTATATTTGTAATAACAATATAAAATTCTACCTTCAAAAAATACGGCCATATCACCCTGAATCACTATACACGTTGTACAGTAGAATCATAGATAAGACTTTGTAATTTTTTTCTCTTAAATTTCTATGGAAACCTAAACACGATTTATATTTACAATTAGTCACCATATTATACAAGTAAGCTTATTTTAACTTCAACTATTCCCTATGTGAGATTAAACTTATTGCTTAACATTTGTTTACATTTTCTCTCCTATGTGAGTTACAGTACAATTTTCTAGTCTAATAATTGAAATTTTTCTAGTCGTACAATCCCACCATTGAAAAACGCACACAATCACATAAAATTGCGATTGGTAATTGAATTAGATTAGATTGGAAGATACTTCCTACATATTCTTACATATTATAAGTTCTTTTTTTAATATCCATTTATAATGTTAGTAAATCCTTTCATATTTCCATATTTTCTTCTAAGATAAACAAGGTTTATCTGGGTCTATATAAAATTGCATGCATTCCATGCTTATAAAATAAATTTAATAAGTTCTGCGCTACCACATACTACGTATTTACCTTAGCGTACACGTTCTTAATACAAAATATGATTTTGATTAAATTTTTTAACTTTAATTTAAAAGCCGCTGACGTTCGCGGCAACTTCTTCGCTTCTACGAGCTATAATGTTAAGTTTTATAGGCTATACACAACTTTTTAATACCTGCATATTAGAATTTTTTTTTTATTTTTTAATACTACAACAGAATTCTATACAGGACGATATATGTATTTTACTACACAAAATAATTAATCCTATTTATACGATTTCTTTAAATTATAAAAAGAACAAGAAAACTAAAAACCGTATACTAGAAAGATTTTAGTGATACTAAAAAGAGTATAACAACAATTTATGTTGTCTACCGTGAAATTGTTCACTTCTAATGCTTTCTCTTGTATCCCTGACTTTCCTCCGTTTTATACATATACAGATAGTAAATTACATATCAATGCATACTGTTACAAATAATATAACGATGTTCAGCAACTCACTCTTCATTTCAACAAACATTTGCTTATGACTAACGTGCAACAGTATTTATATCTTCTTTCGTCATCGGCGTTGGAAACGAATAGAGTCTCTTAAAGACTGTAATTTAACCCTAAAAAGGTAACGTGCGCCGCCTGTTAACCGACGCGTTTCAATGCTTGTGTTTCTATGTCAACTCTGTCATTGGTCAAAACGCCTGAAAAATGAATGATGAGAGTTTACTATGTTGTTCGTTGTGCATCTTTTGTAATTTTTTTTTGTAAATAAATAATAATAAATAAATAAATATATACAACACACACACACACGGTCGTGTCTGTTCCTAAAGTAAGTAACTTAATGCTTGTGTTATAGGTAACAGCCGACTGCTAGTAACATTTTTTTTTTCGATAAACATACATATAAATACTACATATATAAATAAATATATATTACACCCAGACTCGGGGTGGGAATCGAACCCACAACCCCTGGAGCAGAAAGCAGGATCACTACCCACTGCGCCAACGGGCTAGTCAAGTTTTGTGATTTTGTTTTTTTTTTTACTTATTAAGTATATCACGTGTATACGTAATTAACATAGCAAATGCTTTTAAGGAACGTTTTCACATCATAAAGTAAAAAAAACGAAAATCCCTGAAGATTTGAAAAATACCCGTTCTCAAACTGTTTCTACATCTATGTTATATTTCGATAGACCTATAACCCTAGCATTATACAAGCAAAAACCTTCATTAAAGATGGTGTATATGTTGTCGTCATGTAATGGAGATGCTACAAACCCTACTATTGATAAATATGAGATAATTATATTCTTCAACAAGACGGTGTCGATCTTATGGGTTTTTCGCTGTTTTGTTCTATTAATAACTAATAGATGGTCAATAATAAAGTTTTATGATTTTTAAACGTAATTTTTATCAATTATGATATAATTTACACTCAGAGTGACTTCTCAAAATTAAAAATAAAAACCATTATACAACCTAAATTACATACAAAATTATCCACTAAAATGTTTACACCGTGGATGAGTTCTTGCGTGCAAATTGATACTTTCTACTTTTTCAAAAGGCAGATAAAGAAACTGCAGCTAAAGTTCAGCATCGCTGTGGCTTATGCACAGCAAAAAATAAAATAATACTTGTATGTAAAAAGATCACTTGTGGTGAACTAAAAAAGATATTTGCAACAACTTATTAATTATTGATTTTCCAATATTTTTCATTATTAAAAATTAATTATACCATCATTAATTCGTTCCTAAGACAAAATACTACAAATTTAACATTTAAAAGAAAAAATTGTAAAGTATGGTTCCTACTATAAATACCTCTAATTTTTGTTACTTTTTGTGAATTCTAACAATTCCTAACAAAAAACCTGTGTGGTTTTATGAAACCACGGTAAAAGTGAAACTTTTTTTCACATTATAGACATTTAACTGAAAATTTTTGAAATAATATTCCATTAAGGGTATAAAAATCGCTTTATCAATCTTACCGCGCGGCCGACCGTCGCGTGACATGCAACACACAGACAAAAAGTTTGAGACGATGTAATAAAAGTTTCATTTTAATAAACAAATATTACTATTAGATGGGTTTTATTTAATTATCTATAATGTGAAATTGAACTGAAGTTTAAAAACTTATATTACTCATTTTAACTAAGTAAATTTTAAAGTTATATTACTTCACTCGTTCAGTCGTTTCAGCCTATTGCAGTCCACTGCCGGACAAAGGCCTCCCCAAGTTCGCGCCAGACTATATAATTATTATCTTCACGTACATATGTTTTAATATAATATACAGGGTGTCCCAGAATATGTGAATCAAATTGTCATGGGAGATACCTTGGACAGTGACCTTTCAAAAAAAAAAATAAAAAAAAATTTGAAGTTAAGTAACCTTTGAATAAATTAATTAAAGTTAAAATTTTGGGAAATGCACGACTTTTTTCAAACTTTCGACTACAGCGCCCTCATTTGGGATTTTTTTTTTATTTTTTTTAGCTATTTTTATTTGGGAATGACTGATCTCAGAAAACATCAGACTTTTTTTCTAAATATTGACGTCATTTTGAAATCTCAGCATTATTTTTAATTTTTTTTTACTGCACCAAAAAGTTTCTTGCAAATTTAAACAGTCGTGGTATAAAAAAAATGTATGAAACTTTTTGAGCAAACTAACCTGAAAAGTTGCCTATTAAATAAAGATTCTAAAATGGTATAAATTAGGTAAGTAGCATTAAAAGTTTTGGAGATATTAAATTTTTAAGAGTGTAAGGGCGTTTTTCTTTAAAATAAAAATTTCATGTTTTAGGTCAAATTTTTTATTCCACAAAGATTTTTATGTTCAAACTATTTTAAAAGACTCAAAATTAGTAAAAATTAAAAGCTAAGACTGACACTTAATAATAATAAGACAGAAATTATTGAACCACAAACATTAATCAACATTTTAAACTTAAAAAAAAAACACGAAACTCTAGAAAAAAAAAACTCTAGTAAACTCATAAAAGATGTTCAAAATGTCGTCCTCCAGTGCGTATGCACAATGCACATCGTCTTAAGAAATTACGTTTTAACCGTCGCAAGCTTATTGTACTTATTTCTTGAGCAGCCTGAAAGATTCTTGATCTCAGTCGGTCGAGAGATGTGATGGGCTGCGAATAAACTTTGTCTTTCAAGCAGCCCCAATAAAAAAAATCCAGAGGATTAAGGTCGGGTGACCTAGGTGGCCATAAAATTGGCCCTATACGGCCTATCCACCGTTCGGGGAAGGCCTCATTAAGGTAGGCCCTTACTTCTCGAGCATAATGGGCTGGGTAGCCGTCGTTTTGCAGCCACATTGTTTGTACTATTTCTTGTGGTTCATTTTCCAACAAACCTGGTAGTTGGTTTCTTAATAAATCCAAATAACCGGTCGAATTTAGAGTCCCGGGCAACTCGACAGGACCCACTATTTTTCCATTAAAAATACCAGTCCACAGATTAATTTTAAACTGGTATTGCGAACGCTCCTCTCTTATCAAATGAGGGTTTGATGTCCGCCAGCTATGAAGGTTATGTAAATTTGTGTAGCCATCCTTTTTGCAGCTGGATTCATCACTCCACAAGATACGATTAAAAAAGTTTGGGTCCTGTCGATGAATTTCAATCATTCGTCTACAAAAATTAACACGTGGTGCATAATCTCGTGTTAATAAAGACTGCACTTTTTGAATATGGTAAGGATGGTACTTTAACCTTTTCAATATTCGGTGCGCAGTTGATTTTGCAATCCCAGTACGTCTTTCTATTGCTCGTACCGATGTAGACGGATCCCTTAAGACTTCCTGTTCTACTACGTCTACGTCGTGCTCCTGGTATCTTCCCTCGCTGCGAGGACCACCTGGGATTCTTCCTTGGCGGTAAGAGTTGTTGACTCTTAAAAACACTCCATAGGCTGGGTGGTGTCGATTCGGATATCGCTCTGCGTAGATCCTTGCAGCCTCTCTGGCAGAGTAACTAACGCCGCCTCTGGCGTTAATACGCCTCGTTTCTCCATACACGAGATGCATATCAGCATACTCGCTTGGGGTATAAAAATGCTCATTTTGTCGACGGTTAGCCATAACGTGTAGAAAATCGAAGTCCAGAATAATGCCAAAGTTGTTGAGTCCAGTTCAAAGAAATCCAAGTCAAATGCAAAATCCAAAGTCCAAAGTGAAGCAAAGTTCGTTAATAAAATCACAGAGCACAAAACGGAACACAGGAGTAGCACGGGGCGTCAAGCGTCGTACTGAATGAACTTGTAGTTAACAAAAAATACGGTGTCCATTGTTATCGAGATCCAGTTTTACCTGCGTGCGCGTCTCACTCCCTGTGTACATTCCATGAAAGAGCGTGACAAAATAAGTAATTTTATGCGTGCTTGAGTGAGATAGCATGTGTTTTATCATTTCTAATGAGCGCTTCTACGCATTTTTATTGTAATTATTAGCTTACAAAAATTAATTTTACACGAACTAGGAAATGTGACTTAAACATGTAAATGTTTAGTTTGACGAAATGCTCCCTTACACTCTTAAAAATTTAATATCTCCAAAACTTTTAATGCTACTTACCTAATTTATACCATTTTAGAATCTTTATTTAATAGGCAACTTTTCAGGTTAGTTTGCTCAAAAAGTTTCATACATTTTTTTTATACCACGAGTGTTTAAATTTGCAAGAAACTTTTTGGTGCAGTAAAAAAAAATTAAAAATAATGCTGAGATTTCAAAATGACGTCAATATTTAGAAAAAAAGTCTGATGTTTTCTGAGATCAGTCATTCCCAAATAAAAATAGCTAAAAAAAATAAAAAATAAATCCCAAATGAGGGCGCTGTAGTCGAAAGTTTGAAAAAAGTCGTGCATTTCCCAAAATTTTAACTTTAATTAATTTATTCAAAGGTTACTTAACTTCAAATTTTTTTTTATTTTTTTTTTGAAAGGTCACTGTCCAAGGTATCTCCCATGACAATTTGATTCACATATTCTGGGACACCCTGTATATTACTTATCTATATATGTATTAATACGTGAAGCAACTTTTTACGGAAATGGCGCAGATGGAGAAGTATAAAATTTCGCACACATATAGTTTATATAGATTCAAAATGCTAATGTATTTTTTTTAAATTTAACATAAACCATACATTAAATAATAAAAAAGCATTACACACACTACCACGTATTTGACACACAGACGCATATATAGTATATAGGTACCTACTATTTTGTTGATTGTCAAAGTCTGTAGTTAAATTGAAAAATTAAAAAAAAGGTTCTTTATCTAATTATTTTTTGGTTTATAATTTTTCATTGTGGTCGAATTTTGACCTCTGAGCAACAACTAGATTTAAATAAATCGGTATTAAAAATTGTGTGTGTGCCTCTCAGGAGCATCGTTATCTTTTCCGTACTAAAAAATAACGTTATCTTTCCAGGGTTAACATCCATATTCTCAATTGATATTATTATTATGATTAAACTTACATGACTTATACATTACATACTTTTTAGGGTTGCGTACCCAAAGGCAGTGGCGTAGCTAGGCAACCGAAGGCCCTGGGGCAAAATATAAACGAGGGCCCCAACTAAACTATTTAAAATCATAAGATAAAGATAAGATAAGATAAATATACTTTATTTTGCATACAAGTTTACATACAGGTATACAAAAAATAAAACATACAAAATAATATGCACAAAGGCGGTCTTATCGCTAGGTAAGCGATTTCTACCAGACAACCTTCAAAAAATCGTTTGTTCTGTAGTCGTCCTGTTCCGAATTCGACATACTCCAAATTTTTCGTAATACAGTCGACTTCGTAAAATACAAATTTAACTTATTTTAATAAACAAATGAAAACTATTTTATGAAAATAAAAGAAAATATCAACCTGTTACCGTTTCAAACAATACAGTACAGTCCTGTAACAGGATGCAGACAGCGGAGGTATGTTAATATGATCCCGTTGAGCACCCTTTGGGTCAGTCAGTTATTCAGTCTTATTGTAGTCCACTGCTGGACATAGGCCTCCCCAAGACGCCAGACATCCCGATTTTTCGCAATCCTCATCCAGCCCACCCCGGTAATTACAAATTATGTAGATCGTCGATCTAACGGGCTGGAGGAAGTTCCACACTGCGCTTGCCAAGACGTGGTCTGCACTCCAGAATACGTCTGCTCCAACGGCCGTCAGTCCTGCGACACAGGTGAGCAGCCCACTGCCACTTCAACTTGCTAAATCCGTGGGCTATGTCGCTTACTTTCGTTCTCTTGAGACTATCCAGTCTCATTTATTCTATCCTTGAGAGAAAACCTAAGCATTAGCCCGTTCCGCACCGCCCGTTCCGCCGTTCCATTGCACGTTGAGCGACTTGTGGACCAGTCTCTTTGTCAGTGTCCACGTCTCGGCTTCGTATTAACACAGGCGTGTATTAACTTAAAATTGACTTTTGTCTTCAAGTAATGCGGAATCTTCGGAGTGAAGACTCGACGAAACCTGCCAAACGCCACCCAGCCTAACCGAATCCTCCTATCGGCCTCCTTCTCGTAGTTGTTGCGGCCTAGTGTGGCGAGAAGTGTACCATCGATCGATATAACTTGGTTATTAAGCATAAATTTCGTTTTCTCCAAGTTCATACCGAGACCGACTCGTCGGAAGGACTCGTTTAGGCCGGCCAGCATTTGGCCTAGCTCATCTAAAGTCATCGCAAAGATAACGATATCGTTGGCGAAACGAAGGTGATAGATGGATTTGACGTTGACGTTAACGTCTCGTTCCCCCCAATTGAAGGTCTTAAAGACATCCTCCAGTGCAGTGGTAAACAGTTTAGGGGGTATTACATCTCCCTGTCTTACCCCACGCCGGAGGAAAATGGAGTCTTGTTCTCTGGTCTTGGATATGAACGGTCATCGTTGCCGCATCGTACATACATCTCAGTACCTCGATGTATCGCCAGTCGATGTGAAATATCTGCAGAGAGTCCAGGACAGCCCAGGTTTCGCCATACATAGCGGTTGATTATATTCTTCTGTCTTTTGTATAATCTGCCGAACAGTATGGATATGGTTTACGGTGCTGTAGCCATTTCGAAACCCAGCCTGCTCCGGTGGTTGGAATTCGTCAAGTCTTCTTGTGAGACGATTTGTAACAACCGTCGAAAACAGCTTATAGACGCAGCACAGAAGTGAGATCGGTCTGTAATTCTTTAACAGAGACTTATCTCCTCTCTTAAAAAACAGTACCACCACACTCCTGGACCTCGCCTCACGTGTGGTACCTATCGGTAGATAGCGGCGTTAAAGAGTCTCGCCAAGGCTTTTAGGGCAGGTCACCCTGCGGCTTCAAGGAGCTCAGTCCTAACTCCGTCATCCCCCGGAGCCCTTCCATTTTTAAGCTGCCCGAGCGCCGCACTAATCTCATCTGCTTCAATGTTCGGGATGTCTTCCGAATAATAGCTCAACAATTGTGCACACGGATCTTCAGTGTCCCAAGTCTCAGGCTTGCGTGCGCTCGACGAGTACAGCTGTCCATAAAATTTCTCAACTCTTCTCGGATCTGAGGGCGAGAGCAAACGGTCCTGCCATCCGCTGTTTTGAGCTTCGCAAAAAGGCTTCACCCCAATGGTCTTTGGAAAACTTTTAACCCCATATTATTATTTGAGCAGCGGAAGTCTCGGCGTACAAGTTTCCGTATCATCTTGGAGAGCCTTCTGTTCTGCTGAAGCTGCTTGAGCAGCGGGCAACTCGCACCTCCACCGCATCAGATCCAAGGCCTCGGGAGAAAATTTGTACTGCTTCGTTGACTTCGTCGTCAGAAAATATCTGCGATCCAGTATACACACCGTCTTCACCACGTTGTCGGTCATCTCGTCCATGTCGCTAGTAGTTTCCAGCGAATCGAATGGGAGTTTTAGAATTTGGAGTTCCAGTTGGCACAACTCGGAGCCACATCGTATTTGGGGCAGCGTAGCTCGGAGAGTAGATTTCATCAAGGGGTCCGCTCTTTTCGGGGACATATATTCAGAGTGCCAAGCAATAGTCGGTGGTCGCTGCCGGTGTTAAACCTATTAACTACTGAGACATCTCTGAAAATAAGCCTTTTATCTGCTATGATGAAATCGATCTCGTTCCTCGTCACAGTATAGAGGCTTTGCCATATTCACTGCTTGGGGCTTCTTCTCGAAAATGAATTAATCAAGTGAGGCCGTTTATCCGCAATTTCGTACTTCAATCGCTCCAATAAGCACATGTAATAGTCACTTTTTATATTTTGCCCCTTTTCAAGGTAGTCGATGAAAAGTATTCCATGCGCATCCCAAAATGTAGACGCCATAACCTTACCGGTCGATTTCTGAGTCTTTGGACGCTTCGGGCGGCTTTCACCAGCCGCTCTCCACTCCGCTGCCTGCCGATTGGATTCCGGAGTGAAATGGTATATCCAGGTTTCATCCATTGTTACATACCGACGTAAAAAATCCTTTTTATTATGATTCATCAGCGCCAAACATCGCTCTGAATCATTGATACGTTGTTCCTTTTTATCAGTTGTAAGCAAACGCGGCACCCACTTAGAAAAAAGCTTTTTCATGGCCAAATTTTCATGTAAAATAGTGGAAACACTACCAGCTGAAATCTTCACTATCTCGGCTATCTCTCGCACTTTTACCTTCCGATCTTCCAATACGATTTTGAGGACTTGGTTAATATTTTGTTGAGTCACTGCTTAATTTGGACGACCTGAGCGTTCCCCATCATTGGTGTCCATGCGACCGCGTTTGAAGTGGGCATACCACCGACAAATGGTTGCTTTAGAGGGAGCTGATCCTGCATAACATTTTATAAGCCATTGCTGTGCTTCAACGGTATTTTTTTCCATTAAAAAACAATGTTTTATCAACACGCGAAACTCGTTTTTTTCCATTGTATCGAAATTACAACCGTAGCGTCACTTAAATGTTTCAAAATCAATAATTTTATTGTTCCATTTTTAAAAATTTGACACATATTCTTGTATTGATAGCCAGTACTTTTTAAAAATTAAAAGAGTTTTTAATACATGCGCCATTTCCAGGTTAGTCTCGGGACTTATTGAACGATCTAGTAACTGAGTTATTGTTTCGTCTACTACATTATTGAAAAAAGTAATTTATTTGTTTTGCAATCGATAATCTGAAGATAATTCTTCAAAATGTTTTTTTTTTTTTTTTGATTTTACGTCGAGTGTTTCTCATAGGTCCCGCCTTGCATCAAGCGCGTGCTTTTGAAACACGCTGGAGACAGGGAAGTTACCTCCAAGTTGCAAACAAAGATGTTAGAGACTTGTTGGAAATTCCTGTGTAATTTTTCATATACGTTACCATTATTAATTTCGCGTTCATGGAATCTGGTTTATTTTTATTCCGAATGTATAAGAAATTTTCATTAGTTAAATTTATAGTTTGTAAGTCAGAGTCCGAGGGGCCCCCTGAGCTTGAGGGCCCCGGGGCACCGCCCCACCTTGCCCCTTAGTAGCTACGCCACTGCCCAAAGGGTAAAAAAGGGTCCCGACCCTATTACTAATTTTATATTCAGAGCAACTTTAAATAAATATTAACATTACCAAGTCGTAAGAGACTAACGGTGATTAATAGACGATAATTACTTTTCTATAGTATATTCTTTTAGATTATATACATTTTTCAATAAACAGGAATGTAAAGACTGCCAGGGGAATGAGACTTTACTTCAGTCGTAATTAAAAACATTCAAATTATTTTTATGTTTTCTTTTATCTGTCCTTCGCGATTTCAATCGCGTTTTTGTCTGCGAAGGTTACACTAGTTCGAGTTAAAGAGTTGTTCTAGAACGTATTTTACTCCTGAACGACGTAGCTTTCTAATAGTAAAAAAAAAAATATATATCAGTATTCATTCAGTAACTTTTAATTTACGTCTCCAAAGATACTCTTGTTTTCCAATACAATTTTATTAAAGAAGGGTACAAACAATTATGTACCTACTAATTATACGTATAGATGTAGGTATCAAGGTACCAGCTGACAAACTTTCCACCAAGATACAGCCAGCTGACGTTAATTTTCATTAATAGTGGCATGTAAACTATCACCAGGTAAATTTTTAGTTGACAGGAAATCACTGAAAAAAAAATATTTTTTCATGTTCAAGCAGCCAGCTGACGTATAATCCACCATGTTACGGTCAGCTGACATTATTTTTCGGTCAAGATATTTAGGTAAACTATAAACTGACAAATCTTGAAGTGAGAGGAAATGACTAAATTTTTTTTTACGTCTTTCAAGGTACCAGCTGACAAACTTTCAACCGAGATACAGCCAGCTGACGTTAATTTTCATTCATTGTAGCATGTAAACTATCACCAGGTAAATTTTTAGTTGACAGGAAATCCCTGAAAAAAACATTTTTTTTTCATGTTCAAGCAGCCAGCTGACGTATAATCCACCATGTTAAGGTCAACTGACAATATTTTTCCTTCAAGATATTAGGTAAACTATATTCCGACAAATTTTAAGGTTGGAGGAAATGACTAAAACATTGTTTCTCGATGTCTGGGAGGCTGCCACTGCCCACCCCTGCACCTACGGAGTGGCAGATGACAAAGACGAAAATTCATAAAAAAAATACTTATTCATGTTACGAAGTTTTGTTTGCTAGGAAATTGGTCATGTCGACCTGTCACTGGCTCCCGGGCTATTGGCGAATGGTCCCATGTAAAGGTCGAGATCTGCCGCGTACTCTCTTAGTTGTCCCTCAGCGCATTTAAGTATTCAACGTAAGTAACGTTGTATCACTTGTCCATGTAAACTGAAGTTGGATTTAATACTTATTATTATGTTGTGACACAGCTTAACTGACTTAGGGTTAACACTTTTCGTATTAATAAAATAGTTCATTAACCCCATACTGAGGCACATCACAAGGTCAACGGTAGTATTTAATTTTTGACATTAGGACTTTATTAGATAAAAGAATATTATATGATGATGTTACACGCATGCGCATTTCCCGCATACGAGGGATACGCAGGCCGTTGTTCCAGCCAGTAAACAAAATAAAGCCGATGGGAAAACACGTTTACGTCGGTCCGTGATTTTTCCCGCGTAAATTTATATTTCGCGAACTTTCTCCGTTGAAAAGTCGTAAAAACCGGTACGGTCTGAAGATGCCGTGATCACGAAACATCGGAATCGTGAGCATCCTTGTAATAAAAATTATATTAAAGCAATGAATTTACATCGTTAAATATGTCTAGTAGATCATTCTAAAGAAAAATGAATATTCGAATTCAAGAAAAAAAAATCTAATTTAAAAACGATTTTATGTAAATGTACATCTTCTTCGTTAATTTGTATATGATAACACATTGTGGTCTTACTTTTAAGCTATAAACTCCTAAGTAAATTCTAAAATATCGTTTTCCCGAAACAAATATAATTAATTGAATATGGCGTGTTTACAGTTTAGGAGGATATATAATAATTGCCAACTGGACGATGTTTTTACATGCGTCAACTAATTCACTTTTAACGCTATCAACGATAACGCTAATGGGTTTAATTTAATTAAAATGAATTATTGTGTCACCCATACACTTCAAACTTAAAATATATAATAAACTAGCGCGACTTCGTCGGCGTGGACTCCGCTCCTATTGGTCTTAGCGTGATAATACATAGCCATAGCCTTCCTCGATAAATGGGCTATCTAACAGTGAAAGAATTTTTCAAATCGGCCCAGTAGTTCCAGAGATTACCGCGTTCAAACAAACAAACAAACAAACAAACAAACAAACAAACAAACAAACAACCAAACAAACAAACTCTTCAGCTTTATATATTAGTATAGATAATAAGTATTAATGGTTCCATAGATTTGGTTTACAAAAATAGTTCCTTTATATCGAAATGAATGAAGAATGCATGAAAAAGCAACCTGAGATTTTCGCTTGCAGTGACTTGTAAACACTCGTGAGCTGCCTATTTTTTTCAGATTCGTTCGCTCTACAATAGACCCAGTCGTAGCGAGCGACTATATTTTAAGTCTTTTATCCATTTTTATTACAAAATTGTTCTTACAAATTCATTCTTCTATTGTTATATTTAGCCACGTTCAGCTAAATATATCGAAGTGTTGTTACTTACTGTAATTTAAATATACAACTTATTTAAAGCTATAATTATTAGGAGTTACCAACACACTACTTAGAGATACCTACTTTTTAATATTATTCCAGAAAGTTTCTCCCAATTAAAAACAATTTATGTGATAACACTGTACAATATAATACATAATACAGTTTATGGTGTTTCTAAAACAATAATACTAAAGTATAAAAGATATCATAAACTATTATAAAAATATGCCATTAAACTCCACAAAATTGTTTATAGGTACATGTGAATATAATTGGAAAAATAAACATACAGTGCTTAAAAATAATAATTATTATTATAATAAAAATAATAAATAGTTTGTATTTCAATTTTTTCTTTTAAAGTTATTCACATATAGCCATTTCATTCACTTTCTATAATTATGTTGGTCTAAACAAAAAAATTAAATGTTTTTTTATATTTTATTTCGTTTAAATTCGATGGCAGATTATAATATGTAATATTTGATTTGTAATATTTCTTGTTAGTTTATTATGACTCATTTTTATTTGAATTATTAAATTAAAATATCGTTCTGTTAATAATAGATATATATTTATTTTAATAATATAAACTTAATATAAAAGAAATTTAAATCATTCGATCGCTAAACTAGAATCCATTAACCGACGAAACAAATTATAGTCCAAGATCCCAGGGCCGCCAGACGTCACGTATTTTCTGACGAAGAAAATGTGGACGATTGAGTAGTGTTAGTATGTACTAAGAACGCATGCCTACCTGCTAGCTTGCTCAGACGGCCAATTTTCCTCGCCGTCGCGCTCCTACCCACAGAGGCATTAAAATTGAGCTTAGGGGGTGATTGGCCCCTTGGATCGGTTGGTCTTCTTGTAAAAGATTTTAAAATAGTTGTCTGGTAGACATATATAAAAATAGAGCATCAGAATTTACGTGAAGTTAAGTAATTATTTTGGGAGCTTTAAAGCGTCTGCAAAGCAATAGGGCCGACGGAAAGTGTCTGGGAGTGTTGGCGACTTATTTTTAAGGATATTGCCTAAAATATACGTAAAAATCAGCTTGGAGAATTTACGTGAGGTTTTTATGTACCTTGATTACCTGATACCTGAAAATTGGCCGTCTGAGCAAGCTAGCAAGTAGGCATGCGTTCTTAGTACATACTAACACTACTCAATCGTCCACATTTCCTTCGTCAGAAAATACGTGACGTCTGGTGGCCCTGGGATCTTGCTCTTTTAATTATCTGTAATCAGGTTTAAAAAAATGTACTCCATCAAACCTAATTGTGCTAAAAATGTTTCGCGCCGTCTGCCCTAGAGGGCGGCCGACATTTTGGATTCGTGATTCGTCGTGAATCAATATTTTTGGATTAGTTTAGGGCAGAAACCATGTGGTTTGCTGCTCAATAAAGTGAAAGAAGAAAAAGAAGAAAGAAGTTGAAATTTGTAAAATCAGACCTGGCTGTATGGACTTAACGTCTCTTGCCTTTCCCTATTGGGGATAAATTGTAACAACACAAAACTAATTGTGCTAAAACCATTCAAATCAAAATAATTAAAGAAAATATAGTAAAACGACGCAGCATTAAATAGTAATGAGGAATGTGTCAGGAATGTGTGATTACATTGATATGAAAGCTTTATATAATGTAGAGTAGCTATAGTAACACTCTTATTTAATTGTTAATATACTCGTATTAATTGTTTTAATTATTAAAGATAAGATGAACTGGAGAAACATAAAATATTGGTCCAAGTTTTTATATTGTTCCTTTAAAAACTATAACAAAACTTTTTCTTTTTAACTTATTGTAATGTTTTTTGGTTTTATAAACTTAAATAGCCAATAGAAATATTTCATAGATGGAAAAAGTCTTGACTCTTACATGACGAGGTTGAAGCATCCACTAAATTGCTCCACTGCTAATTTTGGGGATATTTTTATACCAAGAATAAGGAGCGTTCTAAGGTGTTATCCATACTTTCAAATTCAAAGACAAATATTACCAAAAGTAAATATGTGTAAAACAAAAAAAAAAAAACGTTTGCGTGGGTTTCGAACTAGTGACCGTTATGTTCCTTCGTCACCACTATTCAAGAACGGTCGTTCGTTAGCTATGTTTAGTGAACACAGCAATGTTACGGTGATTTAAGTTAAGATAGTATGTCAGAATTAATGTTCAGTAGACTAAGCGTAACAAGTTTGCATTTTGCAACCCGTATGTTTACTTGATAACGACTCAAAACTCTTCTGGACTTTCATGGCGCAACTTAACGTTAATTACGTACATGAATTAAATTACTGTAGGTATTTGTATTAAGCTGTTGATTTAAAAGTGTTGTTATGGAATTTGTTGAAATTTTGTACTGAACTAGTCTTTTTATTTGTATAATGTACGATTTGGTACACATAATATACGGCTGTTTCAGTCCACCACGTGATTATATAGAGGTACTTCAATGAACTACCCGAGACATAGAAAATCTTAAAATTCTCGCTATAGTTGTACTTACATACTAGGATGTTTATAAAAATGGAATTTCATACTTAATTATGAAAATGGCAATAGAAACCCTAATTTTTTATGTCATATTATGACGAAATATGTGATTATGTCGGAACAATTTTGACAAGATTTTGATTTTATTTCCAATGTAAATTATATATGTAAGAAAGATCGATCGTGCACGCATTTAAAATATTACTAACGTCTTTTTTAATATTTTTAAATTAAATAAAATGTATTTACTTTATAAATTATATGATCTACACTTAAATAACTGTTGAGCCTTGAAGCCGACGAGGTCAATGGATTTGATATCATTCAATAAGGTATCGAAACAAGGTGATAATAACTGGCTTATTGTAAAATCTTTTGAGTCCTCTTATAATTTTCTGTACTCTATCTATTTTATATATAAACAAGTCACTGAATCCTCACTAAAACCGAACTTACACAGTAAATACAATTTGATGCGGTTTTCTCTCCGTAATATCAGTTAAGTATCAAAATATGAGTTGACAAAACTCTACAAAAGTGCAACATAAAGCAATGAATAACACATTCAATGCGGATGAAACTGATAATGTAGGACATAGTTATTAATATAATGAAAACTGCTCAATATTTTACGCGACGCCGCGTTGGCGCAGCGGTCACAGCACTGGATTGCGATTGGCTGTTGCGCGGGCGGTTGCGGGTTCGATTCCCGCACACGACAACATTTGTATTGGCCATACAGATGTTTGGCGTGGTCTGGGTGTTTGTGCAGTCCTTGTGGGTCTTCCCACCGTGCCTCGGAGAGCACGTTAAGCCGTCGGTCCCGGTTGTTATCATGTACACCTGATAGCGATCGTTACTCATAGTAGGTAGGTAGTATATCCGCCAACCCGCATTGGAGCAGCGTGGTGGATTAGGCTCCGATCCTTCTCCTACATGGGGAAAAGGCCTATGCCCAACAGTGGGATATTACAGGCTGAATCGTGATCGCTCAATATTTTAGCGTAACAAGATTTCTTAATTCTATTCAATATTTCGACGCGACGTTTTAAAAACCGCACTGTAAAGTTATCGGAGCCCAGTATGCTCTAACTCTAGTCTCTATAGTTCATAAATGCGGCTCAAGGCTTTTACACGTTCATCACTTTATACATTAAATAACAACCTCACGATCCCTTTGAAACATACTATCCTGTCTAAGAATTTTTTATGTCTTTTTGCAAGTTTAAATTTTAACTGGTGTTCTCGTAAGCGTTATTTGCTTATTAACTTATGATCAAATCATCGATAAAATTTGATATATTTATTTAACATTTCAAAGCTATCATCATAAAGTATTAACTAAGCTAATTCATTTCATTTAAGCTGAGTGTCAAAATATGTTAAGATCATGAGAATAACATTTTTAATCATCAACATATGCGCCTTTTTTTACTGAAAAAGGTGAATTAATATTATATTTGTCTATACAAGTACCTACGCGTCTTACATGCACGCATGTAAGATAAATTAAATGATATGCACAAGCAATATACTTTAGTTTATTTATTTTATTAATTGGACATTCCGTCCCATTTAACGGCAATTATAAGTTATCATAAGTAAAGTCAGTTAAAATTAGATAATATTGTAATAAAATTATTTTAGTTAGAGATATATTACAAATTTGCTGGTACATGTTTACAGGAATACACGTTTACATCAAATAAGCCTAAACTGGCTTTAAATAAAATATAACTTTTGAGTAAAAACTCCGTGGTATGTTTTAGTGTACAATGAGGTTTAAATAAAGGAAGTTTTTCCAGCTTTCCGGTTACCCGAAAGTCTCGCTTTGATGTATGTTGCCTGCGTCCGGTACCTTGATATGGTGCCGAGTCGATGTGGGAATAAAGTCACGAATTTTTAAAATTATGTGACTAAAACATTTTCGGTAAGTAATGGAAAAAGTTTTTAACTATCCGTTGTCGATTGCACATTTTTTTTCATACTCCATTACGGCATTTGTATTTTTATACATTGTGTAGAATCAAAAACGAATAGCTTCTTTATTTTTTGCAGTATTATAAGTATTTATTTGTTGATTTCGTTTTTGTTATACAATATTTTTAACTCCATTAAAAATGTAATAAGATGTCAAGATTACGCTTCGATTCACCAATTCAATTTTTATTTTACTTTACAAAACTATAGGTATAAGAGAATTTTTTAGGCAGTAAAACATCAATTTATGGCTCGAAAGTAAGGGAAGATAGTTAAATGGCTGTTTTAACAAGTAATAGTAATTAAAACAAAAACATCAAGTTCAAGGTTTAAAATATTTACATTTAAATCAACGACATTCGTTATGACGTAATGAAAAAGTACTTTTGCCGCATCACGAAATTTTGTATCATAAAAACAGAGTACCTACTGTTCGAGTCATACAAAACTACTTCCTTCTGGCGAAATGATTTTTGTATGGAGACGACCTTAATTAAAACGAAATGTTCTGTTTCGGTGCTCTAGCAACCACAACTATTTTTTATTTTTTATTTTGATTATTAAAGGGATTTATTTAGTAAAAAGGTTTTCAGAAATGAAAAAAATATTAATGTAAAATTTTATTCAATTTGTGTGGCTCATTTGATTTATTTATAATAATAATTTTATTTAGGTACGTTAATTTTTATAAAAAAAATTAAATGAATGAAATCAAATGAACTTAAAGATATTGAACATTATTTTAATTTCATGTTATGTAGTTAATTTTTTTTTTTTTTTGAAAAAATATAAAAAGTTACATATTTATCTCTATGAGAGTCGTAAAAGATATTAACCCATACCTCCATACCGTTAAAAGCAACGCTGATTCTTAAACTGCAAAAAAAAAAACTAAAAAAAAATCTTGTTGCACGTCTTTTAAATGCACCGGTATTTCAACAGACGTAAAAGCATTATGCAAAAGTTATTTTATACATTAACGTAATGGCTGCGTGTGAAATAGATCAACGCATTTCATTAAGTAATTAATGTTCGATGAAACCGATGAAAACATTATCATTATCATCGATATATCGACCATATTAACACGTTACGCGTATTTAATGCTCTATTTGTCATCATCAACGGTCACTTAGTTGTGGCCAATGACCATATTATATAAGTGATAAGCGGGAATTTAAGTTCAATACTTTGAAATCTTCTCAATCTATTTTAACCACTTGTTGATGTTGTCAAAATGATTTAAATTTTTGTGCGCTTTCGATGGAATTGAAATTTTATGGTTTCCGTCACTAAGTTTTTATTAAAAGATTTTTTTTATGCAATAAAAAATATTTACACGTCATGTATTGAAACAAAAGAAGAGCGTACGAGCTTTAACTATTAAGAAATAACTAAGCAAGCTGTAAAGTAATCCTTCAAATTCTTTCTATTGTAATATATAAATTGGAGTTATTAAAATAAGCGGGGAAAGGTTAATTAAGGAATCAACGCTCATAATTTATTATAAATTTTAATTTATAAAAGTTTCCATAAACCATCACTTGATCCACGGCTAACTTGTTTTATTGAAAATTAAAGTATTATATTTTGTTTAAAAATCTATAGAATTCAATTAAATTAACTTGTGCTGTGTGGTTACGGCACTGTGCTGTGTGGTTACGGCACTGTGCTGTGTGGTTACGGCACTAAAGAATGTAGCCACCTCCTCTCTTCCCGTGGGTGTCGTAAGAGGCGACTAAGGGATAACACAGTTCCACTACCACCTTGGAACTTAAAAAGCCGACGGATAGCGGGATAACCATCCATGCTGGCTTTGAAGTACACAGGCCGAAGACGGGCAGCAGCGTCTTCGGTGCGACAAAGCCAGCCCTGCGGTCATCAACCCGCCTGCCTATGGGCAAAACACATGAGTTCGCGTCATAATATCGGGCGCGAACTTGTGGAGGCCTATGTTGGAACAGTGGACTGTGATAGGCTGAAGTGGTGGAAATTAACTTTAAAGACTTTGTAATTTAAATCTTACTAATTCATTAACACTTTATGTTACAGCTGTAATATTGCTGAATTCTTCTGATTGTTAGTTGCTCTACCTCATATTAAGTAAAAGGGCTTGTGAATCGAGCAATACAAATAAAAATAGCTCAATAATCATGATTAATCTCGATATTTCCAAAAAAAATATTAAATAATTTTTTTCTTATATCAATCGTCGTTGATATAAAGCAAGATTTTAATAAGTTCCCTTAATAATTAAGAAAAATAGTCGTAATAATTACAGAATTTCAGGAGTAGTTTTGTTTATTATATCTACTTTCTAAAAAAAAACTCAGACGTGTAACAGGTTTTTTTTTCTCAATTTTGTCACCTTATTAGTCAAGTGTTCATTAGCGCTGCCACAAATTTTTATTTCATTAGATATAAGTAATTAAAAGCCTCGCATTCAGCCTATAACATCACACTGCTGGGCATAGGCCTGCCACCACGCTGCTCCACTGCTGGTTAGCAGATATGTTCCCTACTATGAGTAACTATCGCTATCAGGTATTTATGATAACAATCGGCGACCGACGGCTTACCGAGCTCTCCGAGGCACCCACAAGGACAGATATCCAAACTGGAAAGAATTATTTGTACAAATACAATTATCCATCCCGAGCGGGAATCGAACCCGCAAACCGTAGGTGTTTTAGGTGACTACTCGCACCAGAGCGGTAGTTTATAACTATTAAAAGCCTATAAATAAAAAATCCTTCGACTAGGTTTAAAAATAGCAACCCTCCTGCTCAAACTGTCTGCCCTATTTCACTTAAGTAAGATGGAAATAAAGCAAAAAAAAACTTATAATACTTATAAAAATGGAAATTATCATTTACTTATCATCTTAGATCAAACGTCGTACAAGTTTTTGAAATGTCTCTGAATATTTTTTTAAATTTTGTTTTAATTAAAATATATCCCAAGTTTATCTTCGATAAGTCGTTTATATCTACTTGTCAGTATATTCATGTCAGTGTCAGTGTAGTTATAGTATGAAATGAAACAAAAATATGTATGTATAAAAACAGTAATAAATTAACAGAAGTTATGATGATGAGATAAAAAATAAAGTAAAATGACTAAACCCAATGAGGCTAGCTTTAAACATCATGCTGCTCCATTAGTTTGCAGAATTATAAGTTAAACTTTTTCTTCTAAAACTAGCTATCTTCTCGGATAAATAAATTTGTTCATAGTACATATTATGTATCTACTTACAGACAAAATATAAAAATTGATGTGGTACTATACGTACTTTTTTATATTACTAAACGAAAATAGGTATGTGGCAGCCATTGAGATATTATGTACATATATCTCAATGGTGGCAGCAGATAAGTTTATCACTTATTACATCATTACTATTTTCATTTCACTTATTCTCCATCTGGTGGAAAGATAACTTCCATTCAATCTGAACAATATTTTGACACTTCATTGCCCACATGCCTTCATAAAAACACCCATACATACGTAAAATGTACTTCCTAATCATAATAAAAGCAACCTTGACTAGGATGAAGTATAATATATAATAATTGACTAGGTTAAGTATATATGAGTATACTAGATCCTAGAACCTTGACTAGCAAACTTGGAGATCTTTCATTAGAGTTAGAGCACTTCGCAGATTACATTATAATGTGGTACAAGCTACAAGGTACACCGATGGTACACCGTACACTAGCTACGTGTAAAGCGGAAAGCCCTTAGCCCCTTAGCCCACGTAAAGCCAGTGTTGCCAACTTTATTTTTCAGAAGATCGTACCATATCCTAGAAAAGATCGTATTTTGTCTATATTTCAAGGAAAAAAATCGTACGTAATGAAATTTCAATAAAACAACGTAAATAATTTTAAAACGTAATCTCTATATATATAAAAATGAATCGCTGAATGTGTTGCTAAGCGCAAATCTCGAGAGCAGCTGAACTGATTTCGCTAATTCTTTTTTTTATAATATTGGTTCTTACGGAGAGAAAAATTTAAAAAATTCCCTGAAAAAGTCTAACTAAACAACACTTTTCTATATTCCCGTACAAAAGATTCGTAATAATACTTAAAAGTCAATTTGAACTTTAATACCATAATATAAAGTTTAAGTGTTAGTGGAGGGGTTTCGGGAAGGATAAGTATTAAAGAATCGACTGTTAGGCGGTACGAAGTTCGCCGGGTCAGCTAGTGCTGTTATAATTTTGAATCAATATATATATCATTTAAGGAACATGAATCAACATTTAACATTAAGAAGTTTTATATATTTAGATATGAAAAAAATTACATAGTTATTTTCTAAAACTCAGATGAAACCGTGATTAGGAGTCATTTCCGTAGATATAGATTTATAGTAATTATTCCAGTCAAATTACGGCTGAAAATGGGTTAAAAAAAACATAAAATACCGCAGTTTGGGGATTATGATGGATCGATAGGGGGGTGTATTCTGAGCTTAAATTCCAATTTGAAGGGTTCTCCGAAGGTCAGCTCAGGGTCATTTCGATGAAAACGCGTTTAATTCGATATCTCGAGAATGGTTAGTGTTAGGCAGAAAATTGAAGACCTTTTCTCTTCTAAATTAAATTTACTAACTTTTTTATCTGAAACTTTTTTTTATCATTAATACTTTTCAATTTATTAGTTCTGAAAGGCAGAAATTTTACTTTTTTTTTCTTCCTATTCTTCATTCTTCGCCATTTCCTACCCAACCGGGCAACTGTTTAATTTTATGGAATTTTACCTATTATCAAAGTCGTAGATCCTTTAATTATGAACAAATTTTTCCTGAAACTTTTTTTCTAGCACCAATAGTTTTGGAGTTATATCTTGCTTTACCGAGCGAGATCCGCGCCAATGTTGCATTAACATCGAAATCAGTAAGTCTTCAGTACTCGAAAGAAATATTAAAGTATTCTATGATCATTTATTAGCCAACTTACCTGTTTAAAAAGGTGAATCAATTAAACTATGTAAAAATTGTACTTTAATTAAATATTGTAGTCATTCAAATATTGTACTTCTTCAATTTGGGTATTTTTTCATTCTATTCTAAGGTATTATAATGTGAATAAGGATTAGACACATTCAACCATAGAAAATATATCAAACAATTTTAAAATCTTGAATTTGTATACGGGTAAAAGTTTTTCTCTCCTCTAATGCCAACAATTTGAACAATTCTCGATTTTAGTTTATATTGAAATAGTAAGTTTTCTGATTATGTATGTACAATTTGACAGTTTCAGTACTTTCAGTTGCTTCTAGCAGCTTGCTATTGGCTATAGTAATGTATCTATACTTCGTGGCTAGTTATTGAAATCAAAGAGCATATAAAGAGAAGAGCATTTAAGAGATTGAAATTGTCAAATCGTACATAAAATGATATAAATAATTGCAAAAGTGATAATTTTAATCGATTAATAGATCGAATTAATTTGAATTCTCATCTATTTTTACTTCGTTATGATGATGGGTGTAAGATTTGAAAAGATCGTATATTTTGCGTACGATTTCGATTACTCGATCGTACATCGTATAAGAGCCAAAAAGATCATATAAATACGATTTAAATCGTACGGTTGGCAACACTGCGTAAAGCCCCCAGAGCGAATGAAGTTGGGAAATGTGGTGTGACGTTTACACAATTACACATAGATACAAACAAGTATACATCAATGAATCTAGATTTAATGCTGTATATTCCTAAGTAAAGTGTTAAAGCTATTTACTTGTAAAGCGTCACATCATTATAAATAGATTACTAAGTTTTTATATGAAAATCGTTACGGAAATAATTTTTTAAATTTAATTAATTGATTAGATTAACGAGTTACTTCATAACATTTAATACTTAAAACCTATTTTTTCCTTCGCATTTTCGGGTATTTTAAGCTATCTTAGTTGTTAACTACTGAAACAAAATGTTTAGAAATTTTTGGTAGACTAACACAGCCTAATATAATTATGTCTATACCTACGTTTTTAAATAATTATCATTTGATATTATTGATTACATTATTGCAATTCATTTAAAAAATTCCTTTATAAGTCTGTCATCATTAATTTATTTGTTAATGTATGTCCGTTCCGTTAAAAATTTAAAATCTGTTAAAATTAACAAATTTGAAATTAATTTAGTAATAGTGTAAGACTTAAAATAGTTTAAATTAGGGATGTTCCGATACCATCAAAGTATCGATACCTACTTATATCAGTAGTCTCAAATCATTTATCGATACTACTCATATAAATACTCCTAATGTATCGATACTTACTCATATCGATAATTTAAAAAAAATTTTTTAAACCAAAGGTAGCAAATGTTAAAAGAAAATAATTTCGTGAGCTTAAAATTTAAAAGTAAGGTAATTAATTAAGTAGATTATTTTTATTATTTTATTTATCTAATTTTATTTAATTGACAAAAATTATATCATGCTATTAAAAAAAGTTGCGTGTGTACAAAGTACGCATGTCAGAAGTGAAACTTCTTTGGCAAACTAATTTAAAATTATTTACAAAGTAGCGTAGCGTGCAGCGCCCTTCCCTGTCGTTTCCCTGTCGTTTTCCGTTGCATCTGGTTTGAAATCACAAATATATAAACGAAAAACTCTTTAGCATCAAAAATTCACCAAGCGATCAATCTGCAATGCAATTGACGCACTTCATTCTCCAATTGATAACCGAGCGAGAGAGGGATGATAGATTTCGCTCTCTCGTTCTGTCGGAAATTCTTTTTTTTTCGGATCGTTCGGAAGTTCGGATATTTTAAATAAGTGAGTCTGAACTCTGATTCGATTCGATACCAAGTACTTTTATTTCGATACCGAGTAAGTATCGCAAGATTGATTCGATGCTTTAGTACTTGGTATCGAAATGAAAAGTATCGAGTACCTACTTGTATTTACTAGTATCGGAAATTCGGAATGTCCCTATAAACGTGTAGCTGAGAAGTCGGATCTGTGCTCTTTTTATAAAACAACTAATTATTTGCTATATTTTTGGGTGTAATGATCGTCTAGAAAGTACTCAAGTCAAATACAAAGGCAAAAATGAGTGGATTCAAAAAGAAAAAGTGCGAAATATGTGGAGTAAAAACTTGTCGAATGGACGGCCAAAAAAGGATATTCATGGCAAGATTTCCTCCAGATGAAGATCGGTAAGTTCAGAATATAATTTATTACCGCGTAAAATAACTGTGTAAATCATAATTTTCATGAAACAGTTGGTTTTTCAAGTAAAATAATGCATAACCTTATTGATATGCAAAGAATAGTGTTGTGTAAGTTTTATCGATAATTTTCATTTGAAGTGAAAGATACATTGATAGCAAAATATCGTTCTTAACTTAATCTATCAAAACAAAAGCCAGGTACCTGTGTATGTGCACTTGAAGAATAAATTATAAATAAATTATATTATAAATAAATTATTTATGAAGGGGTCTCAACTGACTAGAATACAGAAAGCTATTTTTGAACTTTTTGTACCTCACAAATAAAAAAAATGTTTTCAACCCTGATTTTAGTAATGAATTATTTCATGCATTATTTGTGTTGCAGTACTTCCAACCTGGAGTATGGAGTAAAACCAGCCAGGATATGAACTACCAACGTGACTACCAAGAACCAGTAGGAGTAAAGGAACTAATATTATTTTTTCAACATATAAAATTTTAGATTAACATGGTTACTTCAATTACTAAAACTATTCGAAAACGGGATATTTACCATGTTTATTATTTTTGTTTTGCGGAGGATATTTCGACATTAACTGCGAATGTCTTATTCACGAGACTCTTGAACAAGACATTCGCAGTTAATGTCGAAATATCGAGCTCCGATTCTTCTTTTTATAATTCTTGAATAATTTTTCAACTTGTTAAAGTTTGAACGAAATAAAACTCTTTGAGTATAGGTACTTTGTTTTTTTTTCCATTTTTAACCTACCTGAACTATTTACAATAATTGTCATAAGGATCACACGCTCATATCGACAAATACTGATATCGATAATTTCTGTGAAATCCCTATTTATTTTGTTCTTGATATTGGCATTTCGTATGTCATGATGATGACGTTTGCGGCTTCATATTGGCACGACTTCGCTTCCATTTCATACTTTTTAGAATTTACGCTATTTGTAAGGCACTCCCATCTCTTAAAACGTAGTGGTTATAATATACCTACTCTTTGATATAATCGATTAATCGATCGAATTGACAATGACATTTGACATTGACAGTTAGTTATATATATATTTTTTGTCTGTACAAACTACAAGTTGTCCAAGTTTGTTACATACATAAAAAGCTTTGTGAAGTGAAAAAAATGACTTTAATGTTCATTTACAATTATTATTCAATATTTATACAACTTGACTTTAATAAATGTTTTAATAATTTATATTATAATTTATTTACATGAAGTGAGAAATTTTATTGTTTATCATTCATGGCAACTTCATGTTAGATCTTTATTGCACTCTGTGGTGACAACTGACAACTGTTTGACTGTGGTTTAAGATTTGAAATTCGTTTAAAATAACGGTGGTAGTTCTACGCGGATAATAAAGTTTTTCTTTGTAATATTAAACGAAAATGGCTAAAAACTATGCTCATAATTTCAGAGGAGAGGTGTATTTCACACCGAGTGGTAAATCACATTTAAAAGACGATTCGTTTGAAGACGATTTCAGCGGGATGAGGAAATCTTTATCAATGAGTGATATAACATCACTCAGAAAAGATAACAAGTTGGAATTTACGGATACACAGGAAGAAGTATATCATAGACATCGGCGACCGACTGGGCAGCCACAAGAGTTATCAAGGATAAAATTTGTGTCAATGGCTGAAGCGATATACCACTACCAAAGGGACACTCCAGATAGATTTCACTCGAGCAGACCACGGTCATTTCGTGCTAAGGGTAATAGAGATCCAGGCAACAACAACTTAACAATTCCACAGTCTCCTATGTTTAGATGTAAAGCCCGTTCACGACCACAACATGTACTCTCACAAAAAGAGAAAGAAGAATTGGAACTGGAGGAGATTAAAAAATTTAAAATTAAAGCAAATCCTATTCCTAAATCAGTTATTGAAGGACCAAAACATTTGCCCGAAGTACCACGAAGGCCGATAACAGTTCCAGAACCATTCAACTTAACTGAAATTCAAAAGAAAGCAGCTCAATCACCTGGACAAGTACTAAATTTCAAAGCCCGTCCAGCTCCAAAGCACATACTCGAGAAACCTCAAATACCAGTTAGGCCAGTTAGTTCCAAATTCCGTTACAAACGAACAAACTCTGCCGATCACTTTAAATCTGAAACAAAGCTAAAGGATCTGCCAACCGATGCTAAAAAAATGGATAAATGTGAGAAGATGGTGCAGCGCCACAGTCCAGTGAAACCAAAACCATTCTCATTTGTAAAAAGAGATGAAGAATTAAAGAGAAAGAGAGAAGAAAGGATACAGAGGCAATTGGAAGAGGAAAAAAGGCTTGCTTCTCAATTTAAAGCTCAGCCTTTACCTGCGGCTGTGAAAAAGAGGAAGCAATGTGGTAGTTCACCATGCAGGGCTTCTAATGCTTCATCGGAGAATAAAGAAAATCATGTTAAATTTGAAGCTAAACCCCCCAACAGTGCTTTATAAAGAGCCTTTCAAACCAGTTCTACAACAAACACACATAGTCGTCTATTCCTTTTGAGTTGTCTACAGAAAAAAGAGCAGCGGAAAGAGAAAGATTTGAAAAGCAGTTAAGAGAAAAAGAAGAGGAATATGAGAGATTTAAACAGCAGAAAATAAGAGAGTGGCTCGAAGAAGAAGAGCGTGAAATAGCAGAGCTACGAGCCAAGCTTGTGCATCATGCAAAACCAGTTCCATCATTAGATCCATTTGTCCCAGAAAAGTCAACTGCACCCATTACTGTTCCGGAAACACCTAAGTGTGTTAGGAGACTGAAGCGACATTAATATTTTTAATTTGTTCTTAGTCTAAAATCATGAAATATTTTTAATTCATTATAATAATTAGCTTTTGATAATGTGTAACTCTTTAAATATTCAAATTTTATTTTATTTTCTAACTTATTCGGTAATTTAAAAAACATTTGTAATTTTTAAATAAATATAAATATGTCTTTTACTGTGTCTTTTATTTCTAGCTAATGACATTATGTAGGAAAGATTATATAATATGTGCTACTAAGATAGGTAAAATTAATTTGAAAAATTAATATTTTTAATTTGTTCTTAGTATAAAATAATTAAATATTTTTAATTCATTATAATAATTAGCTTTTGATAATGTATAACTCCTTAAATATTCAAATTTTATTTTATTTTCTAACTTATTCGGTAATTTAAAAAACATTTGTAATTTTTAAATATGTAAATATAAATATGTTTTTTACTGTGTCTTTTATTTCTAGCTAATGACATTATGTAGGAACGAATATATATGTGCCACTAAGATAGGTAAAATTAATGTGAAAAATTGATCAATTACATAATTATTATTATTCAATATCACTCGTAATAAAATAATAACTAAGGTCTGGTAAAAACGAGTAAATAAATAGCTTATAATTTATTAGTTTTCAATACTTTAACTACAGTATTTATCAACCTGTGGGTTCTGTACCCCCCTGGGGGGTCGTCAGAGGTCGAGAGAACTAGTAAAAAAACAATGAAGATTAAAAAGATTGATTTATTAAGTAAGAGAATTTTAACAAATGGATATACTCATAAACATTTTTATGTTAATACAAACAAATTAACAAAAAATAAAATCTAGACTCATGCGAAGGTTGTACTTGTTTTTAACCGACTTCCAAAAAAGGAGGAGTTTCTCAATTCAGTTGTATTTTTTTTGTATGTTAGCTCAGAACTTTTGAGTGGGTAGATCGATTTCGATCAATTTTGTTTTAATTGAAAGGTGTTGCGTGTCATGTGGTCCCATTTAAATTTAATTGAGATCTGACAAGTACTTTTACAGTTAAATCTAATAATGCGTATTTATTTGACTACATTTTCGTCGACCTAAGTTGAACTTTTCACTGGGTTTATCGATTTTGATAATTCTTACTTTAATCGAAAGCTAATACTTGTCATGTAGTCTTGTTTAAAGATCGAGATCTAATTACTTACTACTTTTTGAGTAATCTTTGATAACGCGTATTTACTTGACTGTTTTTGGTCTTATTACGTTGTATTACTTGTCGAAGTATGTATGCATGTATGTATGTATGTTTGTTTGTTCGGGTGAAATCTTGCAACTCTATTTTGAAGCAACCAATTGAGCTGAAATTTTGTATGCAGGTTCAATTTGGATGACAATATGCATATTATGTTAACTTTGTGACGTCATTCTAAATCCAATATGGCAGCAAATCCAAGAGTGCGGACTAGTTATTTTTAGTGCACTTCTACAATATTGGTATCAAATGAAAGGGCTTGCTAAGAATAATTCGAATAAAGTGACGTGATAACCGACTAAAAAGTCAAAAATAAATTAAAAGTAAAAAAACCTTTTTAAAAAACAAGCTTTTATTTGAATGTACCTACTAAAACGAAAAAAATAAATTTTTACTTTAAAACTTTTACTATCTACTTATAAAGTCATTACACATACCTACTTAATCTATATGATATAAAAGCTTGTCGCGAGATTTGTTTGTAAACAAGTAAATTAAATAAATTGATGTGATTGATTTTAAGTATTAAAATTTTACGAGTACTAAGTATTAAAATTTTACGAGTACCTACTCATGTCTCGCGACAAGCTTTTATATCATAAAGATTATGTGTAATGACTTTATAAGTAGGTAGTATACGTTTAGCCCCTAAGCAGCGGCGGTCGCGGGTACGATTCCCAGTCGGAGTAGATATTTGCCATTGTGCATTTTTTTTAAATACGAACGTAATTGCACTATAATTATATATATATATATATATATATATATATATATATATATACATATACATATATGTCGGAGGAAGTAGTGAGAATGGAGTTGAATGCTGGTTACATGAAGACGATATCAATTAGCTTAGAAAATACTTTGTTAAATCTTAATTAGTTTTATTTGTATTTTTCATTGGACTCTCATACAAACTATCATCCCCTGTTTTAACCCCAAAAGGGGGTTGATGTCTTAAAATACATTATTAGTACACCTCAACACCATCTATAGAGCATACATTTTGAATTTCAAGTCTCTTACTTCAAAAACATAGGACTTTCATACAAACTTCCAACCCCCGTTTAACCCCCTTAGGGGTGGAATTTCGTAAAATCCGTTCTTAGCTGACCTCTACTTATCGAAAGGAATATTTCTACCAAATTTCAAGTCTCTACGCCTTATGGTTCCAGAGATATCGTGATGAGTCAATGGATGGGTAACTCTTTTATATATAGAGAGAAGAAGAAGATTAATGTTTTAGAAACGTAGTATTAGCGTATCACGATTCAGCCTGTAATATCCCACTGTTGGGCATAGGCCTCTTCTCTATGTAGGAGAAGGATCGGAGCTTAATCCACCACGCTGCTCCAATGCGGGTTGGCGGATATATTCCCTACTACGAGTAACGATCGCTATCAGGTGTACATGATAACAACCGGGACCGACGGCTTAACGTGCTCTCCGAGGCACGGTGGGGTAACCCACAAGGACTGCACAAACAGCCAGACCACGGCAAACATCTGTATGGCTAATACAAATGTTGTCGTGTGCGGGAATCGAACCCGCAACCGCCCGCGCAACAGGCAATCGCAATCCAGTGCTATAACCGCTGCGCCAACGCGGCGTATTAGCGTATTCTTTTATATTATTAATAACTCAATCAAACAAAAATGTTTATATAGTTTAACGAATTTTTTATACAGTCAATAATAATAACATTTTAATACTTATTTTCACAAGAAAAATGTTTCGGGTAAATCTCTTAATGCGTAATATTAGAGGCCCTTAGCCACTTTTGTCAAGAACACTTCTTCATAAAAGATACAAACAAATAAAACTCAACAGGGTTTCGATTTATTGTAGCTTTACTAAGAAAAAAAGGCCATTATTCTATCATATTATATAAGAATAATTAATTAATTTTTTTGCTAAAAATAAATGAGCTTATGTTAGGGCGTAAGTAAAACCACAGGTTTTAATTACTTAAATATTTATTTTATTATTATTTATTACATATTAAGAAACTTATCGCGGCTAGTGACACTTAAAACATGTACACTGCTCTATCGATAAACATTAGATAAATACTTACATAATTATAGAAACTAGATCACGAAACTTCGTACAAAGACTGCTTATTCTTCAATTTACATTTAATCCTTAAAATACATAAGCCTGGCCCTGGCCCCTATGTATACAATTATGCAGTGAAAAAACTGAATAGAAGTGAAATTTTAGTCGGCTATTTCGACGAAAGTACGAGAACCATCTAGTAAAAACTCCGATGACAGAGTTGTAGAGCAGTGTTCTGCAAACTTTTTGTGTTCAAGGTACACCTAGGAATAGGAAAATATTTTGGAGGTACACTACAAATAAAAAATCATTTTTTAAGTAACATTAACCAACATTTATTTATTAATCACCGAAACAATATTTATTATTAATCAATAAACGTAAATTTTATTTTTCCGAGGCACATCAATAAACGACCACGGCACACCAGTGTGCCGCGGTACACCCTTTGCGGAACACTGTTGTAGAGAGTAGAGACATGTTTCCTTAACAAGCAAAAGTTGACTTTTTACAATATTATAATATTAAGAGATAAAATTTTTCAAATATTTCACCATATCGAAATAGAAAATCATTTTCCGTTTCAAATGTGCTACTCGTACTTTTCATACACAATACCATTTGTCGAAATTCTCTGTTAAATACTGCGAAAACGCAATAATGTTACTATTAGAAGCGTTAGCAGTATTTCCTCGTATTTCGCCGAATTACCTAAATTCCTGTTGGAAGTAGTCGACTGATATGAGAGATTCAAATTAAACGTTATGGAGAATAATGGTAGTGTAGTATTTTTTATTCTACTGATAACAAAATTAGGTAGTAATTATCATCAATGTTCAATACGCAAATTTCGAGACTACGGAGGCCTATTACTTCGATCGACAATACATCGCATCACCTCATGTGATGACTCACCATAGAACTAAACACTGCTTGAGAGCAATAATTATTTATTTTTTATCGTAAGGTTGAGTCTCGTCACCCTCGTCTAAATTTAAGTTAATATATACACGGAAATTGTTCCGTTGTTATTGTAAGCGTAACAAGCTTATTCGAAATAGGTTCAGGTAACATAGTTGGTACAAGGTAGGGCGTCACTAAGTACCTATTTGAGCGCAGGTAACTATGCTTTTTTTATAACTATGCTTTGTGATATGATAGTGTAGAGTATAAGGCAATATGTATTAAGTATTTTCCGTTATATACAGGGTGTCCCGCGATAAAGTGCAACCCCGAAAGAGGGTGAAACTAGACTATAAATTATCGACAAAAAACAGAAAAAAATTAAAAAAATTAAAAAAAATTTTTTTTGACGAATTAAGATTTTTATATAGCTTACGTAGCCTCTTTGTACAATAAATGATGATTTTTGTACGTGTTTTTTGGGATACAGGCGTAAATTTTTTTTTATTTGAATGGCAATATGGTAAGAAATAATAATAAATCATAAAATTTCCTGGTATTGGGGGCATAATTCTGAGAAAATTAGAGATCATTGAAAAAAACAGTCATAGAAAATGGATTTTTTTTCACAAGAAGCATAGTTAAAGACATAATGCCACTTTTTTGCGAGCTAATTTTTATTTTATCTTTACCGTTGTACATAGAGTCTACGTAAGATATAAAAAACTTAATTCGTCAATAAGAATTTTTTTTTTTTTTTTTTATGTTACTAAGTCGACAAACAAGCGTACGGCTCACCTGATGGTAAGTGACTACCGTAGCCTATAGACGCCTGCAACACCAGAAGCGTCGCAAGCGCGTTGCCGACCCTATCCCCAATCCCCCCAGGAGCTCTGGTCACCTTACTTACCAACAGGAACACAATACTGCTTGAAAACAGTATTATTTAGCTGTGGTCTTCTGTAAGGTCGAGGTACTACCCCAGTCGGGCTGCTCCATATTTTGAGCAGGAAATTTCCTGCTGTGCCCTACCTCAGTTATCTCATATTTTTTTCAAAAGGTTTTTTCTATGTTTTTTGTCGATAATTTATGGTCTAGTTTCAGCCCCATTCGGGGTTGCACTTTATCGCGGGACATCCTGTATATAACATGTGTATGTCAATGTATTATTGAGTATACTACTAGCTTAGCTGCGCAAAATAAATGTCTCCTTTCTGGGTTATGGTATTCGCATGTATAGTAAAATCCCACAAACAATTTTGCAATTGTCTCAACATACATTTAAGGTGTTTATTAAAAAGAAATTAATAGATAAAGCGTATTATTCGGTGCAGAATTACACTTATGATAAAGACTAGCTGAGCCCCACGGTTTAACAAGTCTAACAAAATATAGTCCATAGAAATTTTCAGGTTTCTTTTTTCATTTTTTTTTTAATTTTATTTTAGTCTCAAAACTTTTCGTGGGCCTTAAGGAACATACAAAAAAAAAATAGCGGATTGGTCGAGCTATTCCCTAGTTATGCGCTTAGCAACATTCATTTTTATTATATAGATAAGAAGATAAGAATATAAGATGTCTGGACTACTAATTTTTTGTACTAAAACACAATTTATGAATTAATTTCAAAGAGTAACTGCGGAACTGCTCGCCGATTCTTATCTGCAGACATTCCGAATCGGTGGTAGCTTTACTATTAATAATTGTGTTTGCTCGCAAACGAAAAAAAACCGACTTCAATTACATCGACAAGTAATACAACGTAATAAGACGAAAAAATAGTCAAGTAAATACGCGCTATTAAAGATTACTCAAAAAGTTGTAATCAGTTTTCGATCTAATTTAAACAAGACTACAAGACAAGTATTAGCTTTCGATTAAAGTAAGAATCGGAAATCGAAATCGGTACACCGAGTAAAAAGTTATGCGGTATAATATAACGTAGGTCGACGAAAAAGTAGTCACGTAAATACGCATTATTAGATATAACTCTCTAAAAGTACTTGTCAGATCTCAATTAAATTAAAATGGGACAAGATGACACGCAACACCTTTCAACAAAATTGATCGAAATCGGTCCACCCTGTCAAAAAAAAAAAACATACGTGTCGAATTGAGAACCTCCTCCTTTTTTGGAAGTCGGTTAAAAATAATACATTTACCACTTTAGAAGTTTGATTAGTAAAATGACGATTCGAAGGTGCTTTTGAGGTTGCTATTTGAAGAAGTTGTTTTTGATTTTGATCTTATAATTTTTATTTATTATTTTATTGGGCGCGTAGTGGCATCTACTAACACTTTCGGTATATTTTCCTATTGTATATCATATAATCAACTGCCAACCTGCAGTGGAGCAGCGTGGGGATAAAGCTCCGATTTTTCTTCTACACAGAGAAAGAGCCCTATGTCCAGCTATGGGATATTACAGACTGAGTCGTGATATCATAATATAATTAGATATGTCTATATAACATATATATTTTTTTACTTTACTGCATAAATGTAGATATCATATTTAAAAAAAAACATAGTTGTAAGTTCAAGTGACACTTTAGAAGTACATCGTTAATTTTTCACATAGCTCTAGTGGTTACGAACCGAAGTTTTTATAATGAGAACACGCGTTAGAAAATAAATGCATTAATTTGATTATACTTAAGTAGATATGACGTAAAGCAATTTACATCTAAATAAAGTTAACGAGTTTTCAAAATATAAACCATAAATCATTATTTTTATTTTTTTAGGTTTTCAATTTTCACATTAATTTTATATTTATACATAAAAACTATACAAATTTTAGTTTTAGTCAAGGTTTTTTTTCATTAATCTTATTCTTTGTTGTAGAGTTCCATTTTTTGGAAACAATTTCTATTATTATGTGTATAGATACACTATATTATATGCATGTAACAAACAGTAAACGGAAAATTTAGAGAACGTAGTTTTGTGCAACAGAAATAGTAACGGAACGGACTTATATATAAAAAAAAACCTACATGAAAACATTTCACGTTTCTACTTTCACTATGAACTATTTGTATAGGACATATTTGTCAGATATTCTGACATTTTAGATGAAATATATTGTCCCCTTATTTTAATCTTATTAAAAGTTTTCCGTAGTTATATTTAATCCACAACAGCGTTTCATTTTCCCATACTAGAAGTTATTTATTTGAAAACAAAATATCAGCGACAATAATGTCATAATTATATAAGAGTATTAAAAGTTTAAGCGCAACACTCAGTTGCAGTGGTTATTTAAAGCTTTCTCATCAAAACGGCGTGACCACAGGTGGATATTGAATTCGGTTGTTCAGCATCATGCACTCCGTAGCAATATATTGTATAATTATGATTTAACCTTTAATTATTTTTTAATCTGTAATCTGTATTCTAATCGGTTTTTATATTGAGCTTCAGATTATATTGCAAGAAAATAAAGAAAGGTAAATGTCAAATATATACGCATTACTAGAGATAATTCAAAAACTACCATTCAGATTTCGATTAAAATTAAATGGGACATGACAGGCACCAATTTTCAATTTAAAAAAATCATCGAAACCGGTCCACCCAGTACAAGTTGCGCGTAACATTCATAAAAAATAAAAAATACAGTCGAATTGATATCCTACTCCTTTTTTGAAGTCGGTTAAAAATTTAATAACTAGTTAAGTAGTAGTAGTGAAATTTTTGTTTAATTTTTAGTATTCCATAGAATTTTTTTTTTTTTTTAATATCTACACAATACACACACGGTCGTCTGTTCCTAAAGTAAGCAACTTAATGCTTGTGTTATAGGTAACAGCTGACTGGTCTAGCTACATTTTTTTTTTGATAAACATACTTATGAAGAATACATATATTAATGAATATGTATATTACACCCAGACTCGAGGTGGGAATCGAACCCCCAACCCCCGGAGCAGAAAGCAGGGTCACTACAAACTGCGCCAACGGGCTAGCCAAATCTAATGGTGTTTTTACTCAATTATATATGACTAACTTCTGCGCGCGACTTCGTCGGCGTGGACTCCGCTCCTATTGGTCTTAGCGTGACCATACATAGCCTATAGCCTTCCTCAATAAATGGGCTATCTAACAGTGAAAGAATTTTTCAAATCGGCCCAGTAGTACCAGAGATTACCGCGTTCAAACAAACAAACAAACAAACAAACAAACAAACAAACAAACAAACAATCAAACAAACAAACTCTTTAGCTTTATATATTAGTATAGATAAATTTAAAACCTTGGCGTTTCAAGTTAAAATGCTTCTGACGATCGAATATTGACTACCGTGGTCGCATGAAGTATGATTTTCTATACGTCCATGTATAAAAAATCATACTTCGTCATCAAATCCTTGTTTAATTGATATTTAAATGAAACTTCAATTATCCATTATAAAATAGTTAATTTTTTATATTAAAAATTACATACGTTTACAATTTATTCACAACTTATGAACTAAATATATAGATACAGATAGTTTTGGTACAAATCATGTCCGCGTGGAATTGTACCAAGAATGCTGGCGGCATTTCTCCGTTGAATCGCTATGCCGATTCTCTGGGCAAAAAATGCACTAGCCCTCTTTATTTATTAAGAAATGATTAATTGGTTGATTTAGATTTATTGGCTAGCCTTTCAATTATGTCAGTAAAAAGAAATTATTACTTATTTTTAGTAAAAGATTTTATAAAATTAACTCAAAATATAATATACCTACTATTAAAATACGTCTACAAAGGTCTTCAAAAAATATGTGAAGCATGGTGATGTAACCCTTCATATAGCTACGATATTTTCCCTGCCTAATGTTTTGTATTGCTTCCTGTCATCATAACATCATATTTAATTACTTGGTCCCTACCCTTAATAACTGCGTATGTGTTTAGTTACACAGGTTTTCATGTGTGACTTACTCGTATGAATTAATTTGTAATATTAAATAATGTATTGACAATTTTGAAAGAGTAACTTTTATATAATTATTATTATTATTTTTGATATTTCAAATATTATTTTTGATGACTCAAATGAGGCTCAATCAGTCATTGGTTTTAAAAGACATTTACGTCTAGTTAGCTTTTTATTTAACTTTGTTGAATACTTATAAAAGTAAATATGCGTAATTCTTGTATTTTACACTATAGTTTGCTAGTTATAAAGTGAGTCGCGTTATAGTTTTGTATGATATTTCTTTCAACAAATCTATTTGTAATATATTTGTAAGGTTGCATGTTTGCGATGGCATTTTATTACGAGGGTTCGTAGCAGACATATGGCGCAGACACTAAACCAGAGTTCGATAGGTACAAGATTTGAAGGGTAGCAAACACGCTTAGCATAATACGTTATGCATTTTGTTTAATGTACATATAGATACTAAAAGGTTGGTTGTTAGATTCTGTTTAAGGTTAAACAATTGTTATAAAGAATAACACACTCATTAAGAAGAACAATGAATTTTACTGCTTATAGGCTATAAAATATTACGGAATGACTTACAGCAATACACTATACTCGTAAATTCAAACGCATATTTTGATATAATTTATGTATAAAAATATTTAAGATTTTATTAAATCCAAATAGCTGTACATAATCATTTCTTTTCCTTTAATTAAAACTATGAAGTAATATGACTTTATAATGTAAATAATTTATCGAACGGTTATATAATATCTATTAATATTTATTTTTAAGTATTCATAGCTTAGATAAATATATTTTTTAAATAAAATATAATTATGTTTGTGTTCGTACAATT
The DNA here is from genome assembly GCA_905220545.2 of Melitaea athalia. Classification (NCBI taxonomy): domain Eukaryota; kingdom Metazoa; phylum Arthropoda; class Insecta; order Lepidoptera; family Nymphalidae; genus Melitaea; species Melitaea athalia. The sequence continues at coordinate 3,719,470 of HG992176.1, read as the reverse complement.
CCATTGATAGCGGTTTTTAAAATAAAACCTTACAAAAAAGTATTCCATTTTACTTAACTAATATAAAAAAGAATATTTTTAACATGAAAACCACGTTCAAATTATAGAACCAATGTATCGTTTCCAAAAGTTACACATAAAGTTGAATGAATGTAGTTTTTGTGAGTTAGTTTTCGTCCCCTAGAAGTGAATAGTTAAACAATGTACCTACATATATCATTATCGATAATATATAAATATACATATAAATACTATATATCTATACTAATATATAAAGCTGAAGAGTTTGTTTGTTTGATTGTTTGTTTGTTTGTTTGAACGCGGTAATCTCTGGAACTACTGGGCCGATTTGAAAAATTATTTCACTGTTAGATAGCCCATTTATCGAGAAAGGCTATAGGCTATGTATCATCACGCTAAGACCAATAGGAGCGGAGGCCATGCCGACGAAGTCGCGCGCAGAAGCTAGTAAATAATAAACATACTACACCCAGACTCGAGGTGGTCACTGCAGACTCGCCAACGGGCTATTCAAATACTGTAGACAGCAAAAGTTCCACCGGAACAAGCAAGGGCAATCGGAATGATTTTCGCTTTGCCCTCGTAGGTTAAATCAATTCGAAGTCAATCAGTATATTTGTATATATTATATTATACAGATATTTGTTTTTGCTCTGCTTGCACGTCCTTTGGGTTTATAGAGTTACACCGTGAATAGAATGTGTAAAGCCAACTTGTTGTCATAGTTATCTGATAGCGATCGTTACTTTTGTTTAACCTTTGCATGAAAAAGTGTCACTTATCTGTGAAATATATAAAGACTGGATTACAATTAAGTTAATTATATGAAAAAGATACATAAAATATACTAGATTATTTATACTAGAATATATAATATATATAATTTATTTATACTAGAAAAGCGTAATGGAAAGAGCTCCAATCTTTGTGTTGCATATTAAGAAGTCCTTTGTTCAATATCAAAGCTCATGCAAGTCAATAGCATTACTCTACATACATATATACATAGAACACCGTCATAGTACCTAAACTATGTACATTTTTTTAATTATTAGACTACATACGATTCAGCTTGTAACATCCCACACCTGGACATAGGAGAAGGATCAGAGCTTAATTCACCACGCTGCTCCAATGCGGTTAGGATGTTATCAAACATACCATACCATTAAATAGCCTACGTTTGTTGATAAATATACCTTGTATTAAAATGAGAACCTTAATCGTAACACTAAGTACGGAGATTATCGTGCCGTGAACATTTACCATACTGACTTGACCGAAGTTAATGACAGGGTTTTGCCTGATTTTATTATCTACGCCGGTGCTACCAACCTGAAAAAAAACACATCAATATACAAAATTGAAGTGTCTATTTGTAATATTCAAAATGACAATTTTGGAACAGGAAAAAGCTTTTTTCGTCAATCGTTCTTCATTCATTCTCTCGACATGGCCAAACCATCTCAGCATACCTTTCTCAATTTTTGTCACTACATCTTCTTTCAGACGTTGGAAACGTTGTGGTCTGAAATAAGATGCATTACCTATTTTTTTTTTAAATATATATACATTAATAAGTGAAAATGAAAGGTCTCTACTATTACATTTGCTATCAAGTTTTTATTACATACTGATACATAGTAATATCGGCATTCAACAAGTTTTTTTGAAGAAAAACAAGTACCTAATCAATATAAATGGAAATGAATCACTTAATGTGTTCTAGCGCAAAACTAGTAAACATCTGGACCAATTCGGCTACTTATCCAAGAATTCTAATAATTTATTGAGGGTTCTTAAGGAATAAATACATTAAGGAAACAAAGATTATTTACACGTTTGACAGTTTACTAAACAAGACGACGTCTTTCGAGTTTGTTGGTATCAAAAATAAATTCCTACTTAGGTCAACAAAGAATACTTTTACTTTAAACTAGCTGTGCCCGCAAATTCGTCGGCGTGAAATTTAACAAAATAGTTATTATTCAGTTGCAAAAGTTATATATAAAAATAAAAAAAAACTAAAATAACAGTAGCCTAAGTTACTCCTTACTACATCAGCTATCTGCCAGTGAAAGTCCTGTCAAAATCGGTCCAGCCGTTTCAGAGATTATCCGGAACAAACAGACAGACAGACAGACAAAAATTGTAAAAAATGTTATTTTGGTATAGGTACCGTGTAGGTATATATCCATATGCATTTGGTAAAAAGCGGTTATTTTTTTATTACAAACAGACACTCCAATTTTATTTATTTGTATAGATTAAATGAATGAATATTGACACTCGAAAAAACTGTATTAACATCAAGTGTCATTCACAACAAGTTTAAAAAATGTACTCGAACTGCAGTGGACGAGTAAAAAGTATTTTATTAACCATTGAAAACTTGAATAGGATTTGAAATACGATTATACATATTATAGGTATAAATAGAGTGTGAACTTATTGTAGGAATTGAACAAAACTAAGTTTAAATCTACACTATGTATGACTGTGTATCTTCTATGTATCTATATAATAACAAGTCTTTATGATATAATTCAGTCAGAAAGGGTTATATGGATGAATGTTTTCAACTCTTACAACATATGAATGATGAAAATAGCTATCAGAATAACTACATTTAAACCCGAAATTCCAATGAGATTGAAAGCTACGAGGTTAAAACCGCAAGGCATTTTTAGCCATACAATACAAGGGGAAGAATCACTTCATTAAAACCATATTAAAACTCGTTAATCATTTATTTTCATTACATATTTTTTATTCAATCATTTTTTTTTATTGTGAGCGTACGATGTCGAATGCCGGTGTGCGGGTAAATCAAAAATGATTTTTGTCACTCTAAAAAAACTCTTTTAGCATTGAATTCTTTAAAGTCAACAAATTCAGTTGTTTATTGATGACATCATGGAAGACAACGAAAAGTAGAAAAAAATAATGTTTTGTATAAAGAAAGGAATAATATAATAATTATATATTTTTTTATAATATTGTCTACATATAATATAATTATGTAGACAATAATATAAGATAATAACATTTTATTATATAAGACATATTATGTCTTATATGATAAAATGTATACAGCTCTGTGATGTGTAAAATCTGACTCATTGGAGTGAACTAGATTCCCTATTAAAATGTTTACACTTAACAAGTTACTGGTACAACGTTTCTAGTCGCAAGACTCATAAAATTTTATTTGTTATATTATATAAATACGTGAAGAAATTAAAAAAAGATTCCTTAGGGGATGATAGTTTTAGTGTAATTAAAAGCAAAGGATTTTATGTTGTGCTTTTTTTATCCAAAATGAATTATGATAATTATGTGCATTTCTACGTTTTTGACAATTTTACCTTAAATGGAAGAACAAAAACAAAAAATGGATATATTTTTTTATAATTCTTGAGATCAAGAATGAAAAGAACTCAAATTTCTTTGGAAATCCCTCACGTAAGAGAGTGAAATGTGGGAAAAACATTTTTTATTTTTTATTTTATTTACTAGAAAATCTTCTTGAAGCTGGATAAGCGTGATAAAGAAAAGAAATATTTTATAGTTTTATAAATTTTGATTATCAATAATTAAACGGAATTTCAGTATTTTAGAAAATTCTACTTTTAATGTAAGCTAACACATCTAAGAAGAAATAAAAGAAATAGTCTTCTCTTTCCTTTCTTAACTCACGGAAAATAATGAAATTTTTTTACATCGTTTTTAAATTTTACACCAAGGAGACAATTTTTAATCAAACAAATTGTTTTTATTTACACGCAAAAAGCAGTAGTTAAAAAAGTAGTAGTTTTTAAAAAGTTTGAAATAAATGAAACAATTAAATTTTCATAATAGTATAACGAAAACGTCACTACAAATAATTTCAACATTATAACAGAAACCAACGCAAGCTCGGCTCTAAAGCAGCGTATAGTCGAACATGCAAAATTAAACGCGACATATACACCGGAAACAAAAGGGTGCCACGAAACGAAATGACAAAACATTATATTCTTTACCATTTTTTTTAATTATTTTATTTTATTTTATTTTATTTATTTAGTTGCACCAACAAGATAAACACTAATACATCATAAAAAATAGCATGAGTATAAAATGTTGATTGTTAAGTGTCACCTCAATTACAGGTGCAAACCACAATGCGAATAAGACAAATTTTACTTCAATTAAAAATAACAAGTAAATACTAAGTAACTAACATTGAATTAAATTATAATCATTAGAATATGTAGACTAAAACAATTAATTAGAATAACATTAATTAAATTTAGAAATTATATAAATAAAATATGAAGAAATAAAAAAAAAATATGAAGAAATAAATGAGGATATAAAACACAAATAGACGGTATAAGTTACAGATTGATTAAAAATTAATTAATTAATTAATTATGTGTACAATTTTGATAATAGACGTTAATGCGTGTAAAAATACTAGGACATAGAATACATACATCAACAATTTCAAGCACAAACCATCTCTTATGATTCATAATATTTTAAGCCAATATGTTTTCTAAATGAACTTAAACTATTTGAGAAAATATCAATTTCATGGCTTGAGTGGTTGGCGGAAACAGTGGTATTATGAATAACATTGTATGCTTTCGTGACTCTGTTTAAAGGAGAAAACAGTCCCAGATTGGTTCTAGCTCGTTTTTGAGCAAAAGGCTTGTATGTGTTGACTCTCGGTAGGCGCTTAGGTATATTTATATCTAACAAAGAAAGAAGTTGAGGAGCATCCATGTGAGCATTGACCAGCTTGTATAGAAACATTGCGTCGAGGAACCTCCTACGATTAGAAAGGGAGTTCAGGTGGAAGTGTTGGAGCCTATCCGAATAGTTTGTTGAATTCTTCAATATATTACAACTATATGATAGGTGCCAAAGGAATCTTTTCTGTACGCTTTCTAAACGTTTGGTGTACACCTCGTAATGCGGATTCCAAACAATACTGCAGTACTCTAATGTACTGCGCACAAGGGCATTATAAATGGTGATTTTTGTCAACGGATGCCTGAACTCTCTACAGCTTCGCAAAACAAACCCTAGCATTTTGAAGCTTTTTTTAACGATGTAGTCGATGTGGATGTTGAATCGTAATTTATTGTCAAGTATGACCCCAAGGTCCCTAATATGGTCAACCTCCGACAATGGTTCACCGTGGATGAAGTATGACTGTGGGGTCACTTTTTTCTTTCTTGTGAAACAAACTACACGACATTTATTAATATTGAGGCTCATACCGTTACGAGTGCACCACAACACAAGATTATCGAGATCGCTCTGGAGAAGCGGGCAATCAGCAGTCGAAGCTATGCGCCTGAAGAATTTCAAGTCATCGGCGAACATGTATACCTTGGAGTTCCGGAAGCACGTTACAATGTCGTTGATGAATATATTGAAGAACAAAGGTCCCAAATGCGAGCCCTGAGGAACTCCAGAGTAGGCAATAAAAGGTTTGGAAGAGAAACCCGCAGCCACAACCACCGATCTTCTATTAGTTAAATAAGATTGACACCAACTAAGGAGCTTCCCTGCTATACCATGAAGATTCAATTTATGTAAGAGAATATTGTGATCTACTTTGTCGAAGGCCTTACTGAAGTCAGTGTAAATAGCATCTGCCGAGTATCCGTCATCAACTACCTCAATAAGGTCCTCGACAAACGATGTTAATTATAAAAACATGACTCACTTATTTACTGTGACTATACTAAGTTGTGCATTATAATATTACAATGATAATTAAAAAATTATTAACGCAGTTAGCGTCGAACTAAGTTCAGCTTTCTCGTAATTATTAGGACTTTTGATTTGATATCAAATTTGTAAATTTGTAGGAAGATGATGAAACGTATAATCTATTAAAATTAAAAAGATACGAAAAATTGTTTTTAGACAGTTGGTTGGTACCTAGATAGTTCTAAAAATAAATATAGTTAGATTGCAAACAAGATACACAAAGTAAACAAATTTAATGTTGTTCATGTGTATAAAGGAAATAATAACATAAGAGCTTCCGTTTTTTCACTCAATTAATTTCATAACATGTTTCCATCGAAGCCGGATTAAATGAGATAAAATTTATCAATTTTAGAATGTTTGTTATTTTACCATTATTGAGGTTGCTTTACCATTATATAAAATTAATTATCATATTAAATGATATACTTTTTTCCGTTAATTGTTTTTTGAACTGATATAACAAAAAAACTAAAAGTATTATGACAACTATAACTGACAAACTATATTTCACATAATTTAACTGAGGTAGGGCACAGCAAGAGATTTCCTGCTCAAAGTATGGAGCAGCCCGACTGGGGTAGTACCTTAATCTTACAGAAGGTCACAGCTAATATCGTTTTGAAGCATTATTGTGTTCCTTTTGGTGAGTAAGGGGATCAGAGCTCCTGGGGGAATTGAGGACAGGGTTGGCAACGCGCTTGCGATGCCTCTGGTGTTGCAGGCGTCTATAAGCTACGGTAATCACTTACCACCCGGTGAGCCGTACGCTTGTTTTCTGACCTAGTTATATAAAAAACAACGTTAAAGCCGTTTCTATACGTAAAACCCTATTATTGTGAGAGATAACTAACATTTATTAATTTTTTTAAACTATTTCAAACCAATTTATTGTAATAAAATTATGCCCACCTAGATAACTTTATGCAGACCTTTATTAAAGTTACGTGCAATATTATACGATGTGGTTTTATTATGGATATATTTATCATAGAGAACCCTTTCCACGCGAGGTTAACTCACTCATGGTCGCTTTTGTTTTACTTGCAATTATGCAAATATAATGAAAAACCAAACAACTTTTGGCCCGCGGCTGCACATGAGAAAAATATGTGTATGATAATGTTATAATTAAAGTCATATTCACTGATTCTAAAAGCAGTTTATATCACCTTCTTGCATGCAACAGAGGAAAATTAGGAAGAAAGGAGGCTTATTTTATTATTGAAAGTATCGAAACAATGATACGTAATGGGATTAAAGTCTACCTACAATGGATACCCTCCCACGTGGGAGATTTTGGTAATGAGGTTACTGATGAGCTCGCCAAAGTAGCCCAACCTGATGGAATTCCTCTTCGTGTGTCGTTAAAGTCTTCAGATTATATCCCAATTGTAAGGAAGCTTTCCTATGATCAGTGAAAGACACATTATAATGAAATCTCTTGCGAAAAAGGCATTTGGTACAAATCCCTTACTGCTGATCCTCCACGAATTCCTTGGTTCAGTAATACTAGGATGACATATAAAGAACTAGTTGCTTGTTTTAGACTACGGTAAGGACATGTTTCATTGAACCATTTTGGCTACCTCATGAGTAAAACAGGAAGTCCCAATTGTGTTGTTTGTAATACGAAGGAGGACCTAATGCACCTTTTGATAGATTCTAAAATTAATGAGTCACTTAGAATAAAGCTATTAGGAGATACCCGATGTCCTAGACAAGATATTCTGTTCCTGTTTCACTCTGTACTTAGTTCAGAGTTCGCTAGCAATAATAGTAAATACATAATTCGTTTTTATACACATTCTCTAGAATTAATGAAACAACTGATCTCTATATGAACGCATAATTTGTAATTATGTAAAAATAAGCCGACTTAACCTTATATAGGTGTATGGCTTTATAAATAAAAAATTAAAAAAAAAAACACTAATATTCGAGCTATCCATACAGTTTTTTTTTTAATAATAAATTAACATATTCAACTGTCTCATAGTCAACTGCCCCTACTAGGATGAGAATTCTGTGTTTAAGGCTAGAAATAATCTAAATGGTCCAGACAAACATGAAATAAAGCAAGGAGCATACCCACAACAGTTGCCTTTATAAAATTATTATATAAGACCAATAAATATCGTAACAATAAAATAGACTGAAAATATTTAAATTATAGATATTTTGGTTTTCAAAGTTAATAAAAAAATCCGACTAATTCTTAGAAACGAGTAATCTATGATTAAGTTCCGGCTATTTTCCTAGATTTCTAAGTCGATAACGATTACACCGAGTGCATAAAATAGTATATCTTACTTAATACCCTTGGTGCACGCAACATCTCAAGGCCATTACGATATCAAACGAACTTTGCAGGTTAATTTATTTTTAAATTTTGAGATAGTTAAGACTTCTTAACACAAATATTATTGTAACATAACTATGTGATTATAGATAATTACGAATTTGCTAGACATAATATTATTTGAAATCAAACTAATAACGCCGAAAACAAAACACATTTTGGTATAAAGTATTTTATCAGTCTTTGAATTAGTTTAATTTTTGTCTTTATAGCAGTAATTGCAGTAAGTAAGTATCTTTCTATTAGATTTTTAAGTGTAGTGTCAGTGTCAGATGGATGGACGAAGAAGTATTAGTAATATGGTTTTTACTTGTAACAAACACCCCTTGTCTAGGAAATCCCTAAACGCGATAGCTCGTTATTACATTTAACGGGTACCTTATTATTCACAAGTGTTAAAAACAATAAATTTTGTTTAAACTACTTCTTCTTCATATTATATATGGTATATAAATTTAAATCTGAAAATATTTTTAATGTTGAGAATAATGAAAAACGAAATAATTTTTATTTGGGTATGGCAGAAGAAACATGAAAGCAGAATAAATGCAGTTGAGATGAGAGCGTTAAGAAGTATGATAGGAGTTAAACTGAGTGACAGGATAAAAAATAGTGAGATAAGGAAACGTTGTGGTCTGAAAGAAGATGTAGTGACAAAAATTGAGAAAGGTATGCTGAGATGGTTTGGCCACGTCGAGAGAATAAGAACGATTGACGAAAAAAGTGTATAAGGCGAGTGTGAATGGAAGTGTTGGAAGGGGTAGACCTAGGCGGACTTTTCAAGACCAGATCAGAGACGTCTTGAAAAAAGGCCAGGTCAAGAGTACCCTAAACCGAAGAGCATGTATGAAAGGAATAATGAAAGTGGATGAAGCGAAACAAGTATGTAAGGATCGTAGCAAGTGGAAAGAAGTGGTCTCTGCCTACCCCTACGGGAAAGAGGCGTGATTATATTATATTATATGAAATAATTTTTCTCCAATTCAACGTAAATTTTAACAATACTAACTAAGAAAATTTTCCCAACTGTTATAATATTTAACCTTTGTAGCGACTCAAAAATTGTAACATTAAATTAAAATTTTAATGTATGTAATTGAACAGCAAATGGAAATTTAATTTATAGCTGAAAAAGTAGACTTAACGTATTGTAAATCCATGACAAGGCTGCGTCCTTGAAAGCTCGTTTAAAAAAAGTATGTCGTCACGTCCTCAGTTATACCGCGTATTCTCTTTAAATAACACCCAAGCACTTCATTATAATAGTTTTTGCAAACGCGTACTAACAACGGTCTCATAATATTTTTTATACGCTGTGATAATTAAAAACACAACACAGGTAGTGTTTAAACCACAACCTATTTATATAGACTTTATTTTCTAGATCTATGTCATACGAAAGGAATTGCTCGTACCGTATTTACATTTTATTGTCCACGTAAATCGATATCATTAGTTATACATACATTGCGTTTCCATTATGAAGCGTACGGTACGGTGATGGTAAGTGTATACTGTATAGCTGTAACCCATGTACACCTGCTACAGCATGAGCATCGTAAGCGAGTTACCGACTCTCCCCAAGAGTTCTGGGCTACCTTACTTACCACAGGAACACAACATTACTTAATAGAAGTATTTGTTGCAGTGTGATCTTATCAAATACCATATATATCGTAGTATAATTTGGCTGTGATCTTATGTAACATTTCAATATTTTCCCAGTGGAGTTGAACCTAATTTTGAGCAAGTTTTCTCCTGCTATGATCTTCAATAATTCCTGACGTGAAAAAAAAATCAATATATTACATTCAATCATATTTTAATACAGTGCTCGTTTTAAATTTAATAAGTTTTTTATAAATTTTTGTTGTGATTTTGGTAGCAAAAATTGTTGTATTAAATGAAAAAAAAAAAAATAAACACGGTTTATCTCGAGTAAATACCGATTTTGCAGGAATTCCGAGATAAAGAGACTATATGTTGCTTCACAGCCTCCTCTATCTTACAGTGAAAGTCCCATAAAATTCAGTTGAGCTATTCCGAAGATTAGCCCTAACCAACAGACGAACAGATAGATAGTCAGGCAAATTTTTAAAATAGTTTGTTTGTGTTTTAGTATCGTATGAGTGAATATATTAGGCACTTGAAACAAAACACAGTTAGTTTGAAATCACACACATACACTACATTTTTATTTATATGTACGAGTATATACTCGTAGATGATATACCTACAAGTCGATTCTTATCAGCATATTAACATATTATTTTTCGATCACACTGAAACATTAAAGAACAGTTTAGGTTCTTTATTCCTACTATATCATTAGTTGGTCTTTAGTAGAGTCAGTTATAAACTTGAAACTTAGGAAAAAATATAGACTATTTTAAAAATAATCAATAATATGAAGGTTTTATGTATAGTTAGGCGTGTTCCGTGTGGGTTCCTTAAGTATCTGGCCACGGGACATTCGCCGAGGCGAATATCCGCGCGGTGCGAATGGCGAAGCGTCTAGCGACTGAAACAAACGCATAGTAATGTACGTAGCAAGCCACGCGCAACGGCGACCGGCGAAGCGACCGGCGAAATGTACCGGGCGAATCGCGCGGGCGACTTGCGGCGCGACGGGCGAACAAAACAAAGGCATGAATCAGTACGGCGCACGCCACGGAGTCGAGCGATATTCGCGGCGAAAGTGCCGCTGAGTGTCGCACTTCCTTACTAGTCGCGGCGGCGAATTTGACTACCCGCGTGGCCTGCAAATCTTGCCGCGCGAATGGTCGCCTCGCCCGCCGCGCCGCCGTTCGCACCGCCGTTGCCCGTGGCCAGGCGGTAAAACACTGGCTGTTGTGAGTTTGATTCCCGCTCGTAATGAATATTTGCATCTGTACTGTATCTGAATGTTGCATATTTACCGGCCTGGGACGTTAAAATGTTTTTCCCGGTTGTTATTCATAGTAAGGTATGTATTGGCCAACTCGCAGTGGAGCAGCGTGATTAATGAAGTCCCGAACTTTCTCCTATGAGAAAGATGCCTATGCCTAGTTGTGGGATGTTATAGGCTGAATAAATTAATCAATAAATAAATTATCGATCAAGAGAGTACACTAATAGAAGATGTAACAATCGGTTGTCAAGTGGTATCGACTTGTATACCTACTAAAGCTGTCGCGTCTAAAAAAATGCATTTTTCAATTTTAATTCATTAATTTTATCGAAGGTTTGTTCATTAGAAGCAGTTCGTAAGTACGTTAGTCACTTTATTCTTGTTCTACAGTAATAGTCTGATTATTTTTCTATGGTTTTTTTCAAATATTCTGGTGCTTCCCTTATTGACATTTATTGTATATGTAGCCACCCGCCAGCCCGCATCGGAGCATCGTGGTGGATTAGGCTCCGATCCTTCTCCTACATGGGAAAAAGGCCTATGCCCAACAGTGGGATATTACAAGCTGAATCGTGATCGATCATATATATGTAGGATTGTATGGAGAGCGTAATATAAACTTGTGTCGTAGCACACAGAAATCATCGCGCATCTTCATAAGTGAAAACGTCATTAATGTTAAAGTAAGTTACAAGTGAAATGCTTCTCGATAACATTTCGCATCACTAATGTTTGAACGAGATGTATGTATGTAGAACTTTTAACAAGAACGAAACCTGAAAAAATGTTACTAACGTTCTGATTTCTGATTTTTGAATTTCTAACATGCTCTTAGGTTATTTAAAAATCGAACGATTAAATTCTAAATTTAGAAAAGTTTTTATTTCAAAAATATTGAATAACTATTATACTTTTTGGTTGGCCACAGCAGAAAATATTTTTACTTCATTTCCAGTTCGCTTGAATTGGGAAAAACCTTCATGTTACTGAATATCACAGTCAACACACTCGCTATTACAGTTGTGTTTCTCTGATGAATAAAGCTGGTAAATACCGGCAATGCCCAATATACGTAATATGTCATAATATGTAGTATCCGTAACTCTATTTCGAATTACAAGTCGAACAATTAAACATTACATTTCGAAGTACATTTAGATCTTGATGGTACCTATCAATATGGAGGTGGTATACGAATTTCTCGTCTATGCTTATTATCGTTTTATATTTTCCAAACAAATTAATCCAGGTCCCAAATTTGAATCGAGTTATATAGAGTGCAAGTACTCTTGATAAAACAGAATAGCTTCGAGATAGAGTAATCGAGGATTGGCTACTTTTTTTAATTTAAAATGAAAGCCCACGGGCTCTAAAATGCCCATGTCTCTTTGAGCCCGTGGCCGTTTAATTAGCATTTTTTACTATGTTATTTTTTAAGTAATAAGTCATGTGATGTTACATATATGGTGTTGATTGGTATCGTTGCAAGGGTCTTATCGCCAGTCTCTGTTGATATACTTTTCTATATATTGCAACGATCTTTTCTGGTTGTGTCAATGTTTCAAAACTGGTGTCTTGATGCGACGGTTCTCTTATGTTTACGGGGTTGCCCATGGGCTATGATATGATACGACTCTTCACTCCCTGAATCACTTGACACACTAATATTACTGTTGCACTTGGCTCAAAATTCTATTATTACATAATTTTTATTATAGTACCGATGTTGTTAGTGCGAAGTATAAGTGTATTCCATCAAATTGACCACATCACCAATTTTAGGCTGTATGGCCACCTACATGTATATGACGGAAACAGAACTGACTGATTGAGCTACGTGCAACCATTCAGTATCGTTCAATCGTGTGATTCTATTGTCTTTGACCAATCCATTCTCAGTCTATCGGCTTCGAATGGAGCTAATCTGGACATATATATGCAATACCCATATGTGTTTTGTGGTCTGTATTTGACAGCATCGCAACGTGATCGCAACATATCACTTTATTGACATCTACAAGCTTATTGCTAAATTATAATCATTCTCTGCAATAAAGCAACTATTCTCGGTAAATTTAATGTTACCGAAGATATTTATAATTATTATTGGTAATACAAAAATAACCTTCTTTCGAAAGTCACTCCTAATGTATAAGACATAGAATTTATACGTATCTACTTAGTTATGTATGTATGTATGTAGTATGTATATATGTAGTTTATTTGTTTATAGTTGTTTGTATAGGTAGGTATATATTATTATACCTATGAACAGTGTATGTATGTATATATATACAGTGTAACAGTGTGTATATATATACAGTATAACAGTGTATGTATGTATGTATATATGTATTATACCTATGAACAGTGTATGTATGTATTACAGATTTTTTTTGTCCTTTGTTTTTTTTTTGTTCTCTCACACCACTGTGCCCCGCGATAACACCGTAGTACCGATAGTAACAAGTTGGCGATCACTATTATGTCTATGCTCAAGATTTTAAGATAGACCGTAATAAAAAAAAATGTTATTGGTAAGTGGTTCGTCTTCAGGTCGGTGACGTATAAATTAGATTGATAGTCTTGTATAAACTAATAGCTTTTTTATTCAAGATTGACTTAGTTAATTGAACTTCATCGCCAACTATTACGATGTTTTAAAAAATATGTCTGCAAACAAAATATATGCGTAGAGTAGACTACGTTCTGCGTAAAAATTTAAAAACAATGATATATCGATAATGCTGATTTAAACTACTACAGTCATTCCATAAGCTGAACCTTACGTGTCACTTACCCAAAACAATTGAACATTAATAGGGATTCATTGGACAGCTTCAGCAATCCGTAGCACGCAACGCTATCACACGAACTCATGCGGCGACGTCGCTTGCTTCATTTCACCATCGTATTCATGACCACACATACAAACGTTTTCGTACAATTTATTTTTCATATAGTTGTTTGTCCTTGTACTCCTTTCATGATTTTGATTATACCTGACTCTTTTATTTCTAGTTGCTTTCATATATGTAGGTATTTATTTATCATTCATTTTCATATATCGGTATATATCAGGTAATAATGACCTCTTGGTAGAGATATTATCTGCCATTTTGAGATGAAAATATTAAGTTCCTACATTTATCTTACGTAAAGCGCTTTGCCTAGCAGTAAAACATTTGCAGTTTGGTTAGTTTTGTTGGAAAGAATGCAGTTTTCAAAAACGTAGATGGAGTAAATTAATTGTAAGAAAATTGAATGATTTGTGAGTTCTTTTAGGTCCAGCACTAGTCATTTAAATGCTATACTCGTAATGATTTCTTGCTCTTTTTGAATCTACGGCGAGTTAAATTACTAGTAGAGTCCTGTAATCCTGTTTAAAATATCTAAATATAAAAGATTTTGGCCAGGTCTTTAAAAAAATGCACATGATATAACATTGTCATCTATTACAAACGCACGCGGGGTTCTCAGTTAAACTGACGGTTTAGGTTAGCCACAGTGTTGCCAACTCGAATTTTATCGAGTAGGTAGATACAACTTCAAAAGTTGGTAGGTTCCAACCATCTTCAATTCGAAAAGTAGGTAGATCTACCAACTATAATTTCGAGTTTTATATACGATTCTAGTACCCTAAGATGTGATATCTTTAATTATTATTTTTTTTCGTAAAAAAAGTAATCATTAGAGTACAACCATCTATTTATTATTATTATTTCGCTAAGGATCTAAATTTAGATATATATTTTTGTATACATAATTACATTTTTTGGATATTTTTGTCACCGATTTCCATATCGAGTAGCCTAAATGGCGAAAAATCGCCTACGTTGGCAACATGGGGTTCCGCCACAGGCATCGCATCATGGAGAATCGCCGCTGAGTGTGCCGCCGCGCTTAACGCCGCGTGAGATGCGACGACGCCATCCGCGGACTCGGCCGTAAAACACGCTCAAACGCGTGTAAAATCGCTTCTCCGTAAACGCACTCATAAAACGCCCTACAATTGAATTTAGTGCGGGCCGCGCAGCTTACCGCTACGCACTACGCTCCGCGTCTCCGTAAACGAGGCCATAGTATCCTGGTTTAGGATGTTCGATGAGAATTAAAAACATATTTTTAAATTGAATTTTGTATGAACTGAAAATAAACAGACAAAAAAATATGTGATATAATTCTTTTTTTAAATGACAAGTCAGAAACGTTACCAATATCATTATTATACTACAAATATTTCGTTTTATTTTATTCAAAAGTGCATAACATTGTTTGGACATGTTCTTCATACTTATAAACTCTATAAAACTTGAGATATGTGCTCGAGTGTCATTCAAAAGTTTGAGACAGTGATTTAACACCAGTTCTTGGTACATTATACTTAAAACTACTTTTATCATATAAGTATAGGTAATTACTAAAATAGATGACTTAATATTATTTTTATTTTATTGTTGTTACTAAAATGCAAAAGCAAACTTGAGTTGTTTTTATACAAATAAGAAAATAATTTAATATGCCTATATTGATGAAGATTTTCTTTGTTTGTATAAGATCTTTATTTCTATTAGATATTTATTTCTTTTTTCTTCAACGTAAAGAAAATTTTGTCTAAACTTTATGAGAGTAGAACCGCAGGACATATCTAGCCACAAATAGGATTCTTCTCTAATTGGGTTTAAAGGAATCACCCTTAACGGGTCTTTTATGGGCTTACTTTTTTGGTTACTGTCACGTTGTTCTAATGCAATCGGTAATAGCATATTATATATTTATTTCTTAACACGCTGGTTTTCTAAAAAAAAATCTCCATTGTATAACACGTCCACGAGACACGTGTTAGTTTTGCACTGATTTTAGTTGTAGTGAGATATAGATGTGATTCTACTATTAATTTTGATTGTGTTTTATCCACTGTTTTATCTATGACTAGCTTCTGCGCGCGACTTCGTCGGCGTGGACTCCGCTCCTATTGGTCTTAGCGTGATGATACATAGCCTATAGCCTTCCTCGATAAATGGGCTATCTAACACTGAAAGAATTTTTCAAATCGGCCCAGTGGTTCCAGAGATTACCGCGTTCAAAGAAACAAACAAACAAACAAACAAACAAACGAACAAACAAACAAAAAAACTCTTCAGCTTTATATATTAGTATAGATAGATTACCCAACTGATATATGATAAAATATCTTTCAGAACTAAATCATAAAATAAACGCCCAATCACTCCGCATCTATTACCATCGTCAAAATATGAAGAGCCCTACGATATCCAAAGGGAAAACTATGTGCACTGAATTTCGAGGTGCCAGTTAGTCTCGACGATAGGGCGACTGAATGTCTCAGTTAAATAGACTACTGTAATACTTATTGTTTACTGGATAAAACAAATTTTTCTTTGCACATTAAAAATGAAGACAGTTTATTGCCTCTATTCCGAAAATGAGAAGCTTAAATCTGAATAAACGTTTAGTCTGTGCGTAATCGAAGATAACGCACTCGTATACTTAGTAACTTGCTTTTTTATGCACGCTTGAATTATTATTTTCAAACATTTTACATTGTTCTTAACAGTTATTAGAATGATGTAAGTAGTTTTTATTTTCTACATGTCGCTACTTAAAATGAAATTAATCAATTTTCTGGGATGTTATTCCCGCATCTCACTTCAATCGGTTCACGTTTTCTGTCTCCATCTATTTTTCATGCATTTTTACATGTTCAATTTTTTTTTCTAAGTCCCCAACAGGTTCAATTTTTTCACAATCGACGATTTAACCAAAAAAGTCGAGTCGGGGCACGATGTTACGGTAGATAAATAAACAAAATCATCAATGATAAAAATTTTTTTTATTATTTCCAAACGTTATAAACAAAAGAGATCACTTTAAAAATTTATAAAACCACGTGTGTTGCGTTGGCGCAGCGGTCACAGCACTGGTTTTGTGGCTGTTGGGCTGGCGGTTGTGGGTTCGATCCCCGCACATGACGATAAAATCAATTAATTATTTTTTTTACTATTAATGTCAGAATTGAAGGGTCATATCCCTGTTGATCTAAATCCACTCATGATATTTGCAAGATTTAGAGCCAAGGCAGTCAATCTGTGAGAGATTGTGAGAATTTCCAGCAGCATTTATGACACATGCATGATGCAAGTGTTATAAGTGTTCCTTTTTCGGCAGATGTGATCGCACCGACCTGTTTTTGACCACGGGCAGAAACTATTTGTTTAGGCTTCTATACCGTTCGTGACACCTGTTTCGTCAACGTTCCATAATATGCACGAAGCAGTGAATTCATATTTTTGATTCTTGATTATATTTATATTTTATTATTTTTGATTATATTTATTTATCAAAAAAATCTTTAACGTTGGTTCTGTTGAACGACATTTTAATATCATATCAAAAATCTACCGTTCAAGCGGGGATCGAACCTGCATCTCCGACTGACCGTGTCGGTGCTCTAGACATTATTAAGCTATGGAATGATGTACCCACTAGATCGAAATTTTTGATAATTATGATGATTTCTTAGGAAATGTGTCTAATATAATTTATTTTACACATTTCCGTGCGATTTTAGGAATTTCATACATTTCCTAGGAATTGTGTACAATGCCGGATTACATACATTTCCTGTAACATACACATCTGATAGCGCGACTCGGAGTACAACAATGTGGTGGACTAGTTTCCGTTCATTCACATGGAAAAAAAAGCATTCGCCCAGCCGTGGGATGTTCCAGGCTGAATCACGGTTGTGATCGATATACTTATAGATATGTACTCGTAATATGATTTCATAAAACTTTAAAGATAATTGTTTTAAACATCGAGTGCATCGGAATTCAGAGAGATTTATATTTCCATTCGAAAAATGAAATTGACAGCTTAATTCTTAATAAAATAAAGGAATTAAGTCTGATAAATGAAAATCTGTACCGTTGTGAAAAAGCAAAACAACTGATATTGGTTTTGTTACGGATTTAATCAATTACTGATTTTTATTTGAAATGACAGCTAGACGAAGATTTGTTTTTTCCAAAATAATTGCTATAAAAAAGAATTTAAAAATAGGTACATATATCATACTACTTCATTGCGGGTTAACGAAAGTGTTCCGTGAAAGTCAAACATATTTTGTGATATTATTATTCTTTTTTTTTTTTTTTTTTTTTTTTTTGTTGATCATTCTTCGTATACGGTTGGCATTACTGTGGCTGTACAACAAAAATTCGCACATGTACGTCGTAGACAATATGCCTGCGTTTCGCCGGAACACCGGAACTCCAACATCATCCACTCTCTTTCCCATCCTAAATTGTCGGCTTTACTTTGTTACTTTAGCTCGACACGCATTTGTATCTCTATTTTTCTTGTAAAAGAAGTCTTGAAAAACTGCTGACGCTGGTTCAATTTTTCCATTTACCTTTACTTAAATTAAGAAATCAGTCTCTACAGATTGATAAGTTCATAGTTATAATATTATTTTTATCATGTCGTACTTTCCTTATAATATATTTATTAACCTTTATCGCTTAGTCGCAACGTCACAAATTTATTTCTTTAAAGGTTTCTTGGTGGCGCTTATTTAAGTTTAAGGCGTTTGAGAATAAAGATAAAGTTGTTTGAAATTATTTTTTTAATACACATCTTCGATTTTATTCTTTGGCAAACTCTCATTAATATTTTTGTCTTTTGAACTTCTCCAGGAATACATATTATATACTAGCTTCTGCGCGCGACTTCGTCGGCGTGGACTCCGCTCCTATTGGTCTTAGCGTGATGACACATAGCCTATAGCCTTCTTCGATAAATGGGCTATCTAACACTGAAAGAATTTTCCAAATCGGCCCAGTAGTTCCAGAGATTACCGCGTTCAAACAAACAAACAAACAAACTCTTCAGCTTTATATATTAGTATAGATTTGTTACTAGCCGACCCGTGCCCACTTTGTTACGCGTTAAATTTTTTTATGATGCAAATATAATATAGCAAAGTTTTCATCTCGTTCGCACATCTCCGACTTGATTTACATATAGATACTATTATTTTTGATTAAATTTTTTGTTCACTAACAATAATGTCACTCCTGAATAGTGTAAGTTTCTGTTAGTGAAATAATTTTCAATATCGGATCAGTATTTAAAAAACACAGTTAAAAACTTTACCTCTTTATAAATATTAGTAAAGATGATAAGGAAAATAAACAGGCAAATGTCATATGGTCAATCGTTCTTTATCATTAATTTTATTATTGTAGAGGCATTAAATAAGAAACATTATTGATTTAATGTATTCATATATTTCCCTTGTGTGTAGTTAAATGCTCGCTTAGTAAAGTGTTACGTTATTAACAGTTATCATATATTTACACTTTCGAAACGAAAGGAACAATAAGTAATCTTATATATGTATATATAAATCAATTGCTGTTCGTTAGTCTCGCTAAAACTCGAGTACGGCTTGACAGATTTAGCTAAAGATCTTGAAATGTTTGTAATAATAATATGTAACGGAAAATACTAAAAACGACGATTTAATTTTCCAATATAAATTGTTTCTAGCGGGCAAATTTAATGTCTTTTGTCAAAAACGTTGCCAATAATTAGTTGTCAAATATTATAGGTGCGTTCAGAAAGTGTTTTGTGTATATTTTTCACAAATATAATATGTATGTAGGTGATACGAAGTTCACCGGGCCATTCAGTGTTTTATAAATATGAAACAAATAGATACAGATTCAGATTTTAAATATGTTATTCATTTACTCAGATACAGTATATCCTTTTTTACTTTTTTTGAATTTTATATATAGCAAATCTGCAATACCCGTTTATAGAAACATATGATTTCAAGCAATATATCAGACAACACATTGCTTTTTAAGAGAAACGAGAGGTTAGGTATGTAGGTAAGAGAAATAAACATATTTAATTCCAAATTAGACAAGGTGTCGCGGGTAATTAGTCGGGTGTTAGTTTATTACAATTTTACTCAAAATGAATTCTAGAATTTATCAGCAAGAACTCATATTTGCAGATTTGGTAGGCCTAGGCTATATTTCTATTAGGCCTATAGGATCAAAAGAAAATTATTATGGAAAGTATTTAGACTTATTAGAATGGACAAACGACTGTATATAACAAAACTAGCTTCTGCGCGCGACTTCGTCGGCGTGGACTCCACTTCTATTGGTCTTAGCGTGATGATATATAGCCTATAGCCTTCCTCGATAAATGGGCTATCTAACACTGAAAGAATTTTTCAAATCGGACAAGTAGATCCTGAGATTAGCGCGTTCAAACAAACAAACAATCAAACAAACAAACTCTTCAGCTTTATTATATTAGTATAGATGTTATCTGCGCCTCTCTGGGTGAAAATAGAGAGACTTTTTCCAGATATGATACAAGCTGCACTGAATTTCACGCCCCATAAAACCCTTTATCGGGAGTTTCACTGAAATTGGTGGAACATAGATTTTTATATATATAGTCGAAAAAAATATGTATATAAAAACATATTTGTCACTAGCTGTGCCACGCGTTTTCTACCACGTTAAGTTAACAAAAAAAAAAATGAATTAAAATATTGTATAGCCACTACTCGGCTATTACTCGGTAAATGGACTGTCAAAGAACAACATATTTTTTCAATTCTTAACTACTAGATTCTGAGTGTGAGAAACAAACTCTTCAGCTATAATATAGGTATTATTAGTATAGGTTACACTCAAATATTGCTTGCTTATTTGTATTGAAAGATTAAATAAACTGTAATCACGTTTATAACAAAGAACGATTCAGCCTGTAATGTCCCACAGCTGGCCTTTTCTAATTGCCCACTGCGGGTTAGCGGATATATTCCCTACTTCGACTACAATTACAAAAATTACATAGGTACTACAATTTCTAATTAACACCATATTTGTTCTAAGGCTGCATCGATGCAGTTATACTTTTACTCCTTAATTCACACTTTTATTGTGTGCTGAGCTGAGATAGATGTGCTGAGCTAGCAATTGTTTTTGTACTTCAAAGTAACTTTCTTATTACCACTAGTGTTCTTTCAAATTTTGAAAGTAGCTGTCTTTTTGATTATTATTTATTATGATCGAGTACAATCATACACATACTAGAACAATAGGTCAGTAAAATTTCAATCAATCATTATTCTCATTTATATCCGGATTTTGAATTATGGTGCAATATTTATGAAAGGGGCGTAAGAAAAGGTTATGAATGGAATGGAATGAAAATAACTGACCCCTTAAAAACTAATTTTCGTAACCTATTTTAATGTTTTAATTAGATTTATCTATACTAATATAATAAAACTGAAGAGTTTGTTTGTTTGTTTGTTTGAACGCGCTAACCTCAGGATCTACTGGTCCGATTTGAAAAATTCTTTCAGTGTTAGATAGCCCATTTATCGAGGAAGGCTATAGGCTATATATCATTACGCTAAGACTAATAGGAGCGGAGTCCACGCCGACGAAGTCGCGCGCAGAAGCTAGTCTATTATATTTACAGTTTAAAAATGTTACCCAAAAATTCCTGTCGACAGCACACAAAAACAAAAAGGTATCAAAATTGCTTAAATAACAGCGAGACTGAAAATAGCTATCTCAAGTCCCATTCACATGTGATTTTAGGGTAAGCGTAAACTCGTTAAAATACTAGTAATGCACTAATTTGTAAACTATAATTTCGTATTTAAAGTGAAATTTTCCGTGATACTATACTCGTATGTCGCCCCTTATGAAATTTCAATACATCGAATTTAAGAAAGGGACAAATATTTTAAATGCTTCCAATAAGTATGAAAGAATTAATAAAAAAAAACGAAAATACTCTTTTTTGTTAGCTAGGTATATAACGAAGGTTATATTATAAGGTCCTACAAATTAAAACAAAGTGTCGTATATATTTTCTAGGACATACAAAACGAAAAGGTCCCTTACATAATTATGATCTCTCCCCAACATTTATTTATTTATATAAGTAATCATAACACCTAAACTTCCTAACGACAAATGTCTTAAAAAGTGGTCATTGTTCATAAATATCTATCATCTTATAGAGATTTACATGTTAATGATTTTAGCACTGAACATAATATGTATAACTTTGATCATAATTTTTTCAAATATAATTTTTAGAAAAATACATCATATTGCATCTCAAAATTAAAAACTACACATATGGAAATTTCATAATTAAGACATAGGTATAACTTTGATCATAAGTACCTATTTTAAATATAATTTTTAGAAAAATCATATTGCATCTCAAAATTAAAAGCTATATATGTATATGGAAATGTAATAATTAAGACTTTCGACTCATGTTATTAAAAACTATGATAAGTGATTACATAATCATGTATAGACAAGTGACTTCTAGTGAAATGTGAAATGTGAAGATATGATTGACACAATGACGTAGCCCTTAGTGAGGCACTGAGGTTCCAGTTGTTAAATAGTGCTCATATTGTGAAGTTATGAAATTATCTGGAGTTTTAGAAGTAAGGCTACAGCACCATGCAGATGATACTTGTTGCTGGCGGGTAAGTTATATTATAAATATTGTGAAAAAAAAAAACAGCTGGGGATAGACCTCTTTCTCCATGTAAGAGAAGGAACTGAGCTTAATTAATTATTTCGATCGATTTATTCCCTACTATAAGTAACGATTGCTATCAGGTATTTATGATAACAGCCGGCTCAATGCGCTCTCCGATGCACGGTGGGGAGACCCACAAGGCGAGATATTCAAATCGGAAAGAAATATTTGTACAGATACAAATCCATCCCAAGCGGAAATCGAACCTGCAAACCGTCGGAGTTTTAGCCGATATAAGCACTAGAGCTAGAGCGGTGGTATTTTTGTAAAGTACCTATGTATACGACACATTTTAATTTACTTGCTTCAACGAAATTGTATCACAGCCTATAAAGCGTCATCAAATATTGGAACGTTATATGGTATGATTAATAATATGACGTAAAGTTTAATTAATAGAGTACGACTAATATTTAAGCTTCTATATTAAATATTATTAGCTTCGTCCAAAGTACCGTATAACACAGGAAAGCAGAACCTGAGTTAGTTAGGAAAGTTTTACATGGTAACATTTATGTCACAGAGGTCATTCAAGTACATTCTAGTATGCTTGCTGAAGTTTGACACATAGCTATTAAAAGTTTTATATTAATTTTATATATTTGTTACCGAATAAGTTTAGCAATTAATATCACAAATTATGCTTCAGCTTCAATAAGTCACATAAATTTGGAAATAAATTTGAAAATGTTTTCATAGCATCATTGTTAAAGTATCAAGCGGAGTTACTAAATACCTATAGGTAGAAGTTTTTTTCAAGACAATTTTCATAATTAATATTTCATACAAAAAATAATCAATGAAATAGCCATTATTAGGGATAGCTCTAAAAGTACTCATAAGATCTCGCTCAAGTACAAATGGGACTACAAGACAAGCATCAGCTTTCGATTAAAATCATTAAGATCGGTACTTATGATAACAACCGTAAAACGTTATTAAGTAGCACACATAGAAAAAAATAAAAAAAAATACAGTCGAATGAAAACCTCCTACTTTTTTGACAACAGATAAAAAGGAATAATAAAATTTGTAAATATTTTATTTTTGCTTAAAAGCATAGGAATTGGCAGCTACCTAATTGATAGTATATATTTTAATATAATAAAGAAAACCTAAGCAACAGAACTCTCCTACATGGAGAAAGAGGTCTATCCGCAGCGCAGGAATGAACATTACAAATATATTATGTTTATTTTTTAGGGTTCCGTACCCAAAGGGTAAAAACGGAACCCTATTACTAAGACTTCGCTGTCCGCCCGTCCGTCTGCCACCAGGCCGTATCTCGAGAACGGCTATAGCTAGACAGTTGAAATTTTCACAGATTATGTATTTCTGTTGCTGCTATAACAACAAATACTAAAAATAAAATAAATATTTAAGGGGGGCTCTCATACAAAAAACGCAATTTTTTACCTATTTTTGCTCGATATTTATATAATACATATATTTAAATATATACTACCTAGTCAATGGTACGGAACCCTTCGTGCACGAGTCCGACTCGCACTTGGCCGGTTTTATTTATTTTTATGTTTGTAAATTAATACCTAATGTTTATTCAAATGTTATCAAGAAAACATATACATAGTTGATTTAAAAATAAACTAATTTTGTAAATGACAGTAGTGTACAATAACATAATATATCATTCTTGGAAAATAATGATTCCAAGTTTCCAGAAAATTCTACGATTGTAACATTTTCTATATCAATCGACGATCGATCGCGATTGAAATTATTTATCTACTAGCTGTGCCCGCAACTTCCTCCGCGTGGAATTCAACATAAAAGTTATTGTTTAGTTCGCAGAGTTATATAATAAATCATATTCTAAAATAAAAGTAGCCTAAGTTACTCCTTATTACATCAGCTATATGTCCACTAAAAGTCCCGTCAAAATAGGTCTAGCCGTTTCAGAGATTAGCCGGAACAAACAGACAGACAGACAGAAAAAATGGTAAAAAAAAATGTTATTTCGGTATCAGTACCGTGTATACATTAAGTAAAAAGCGGTTATTTTATTTATTACAAACATACACTCCAATTTTATTTATTTGTATAAGTAGATATAAATAAGTTTAACGCGGTCTTTAAGTAATCAGGTTATTGCTATACGCGGAACAATATGCTTTTCTAGACTGTCATAGAATTTTCTAAGAATCAATAATACTATCTATCATATACTCGTATATTAATTATCTTTAGTGAAAGAAGTTTTTGTAAAATATATTTAACAAAATTATTATAGAAGCATATATAATTATGTATATATATATATATATGTGTGTGTGTGTGTGTATACATCATAAGCCCTTTAATTTAAAAATTAAGTACTATTAATTTGTCAGTTAATTGTAGATGACATTCCCGATAAGGGCTCAAGATCGAATATTGAGAATGGTATTTAATATTATATATTGTTACATTCCTAAGAATTACTAAGCACTAAAATAACTTAGAAATCATCTAATACCCTTTAGTTTTAGTTTTTTTTTTTTTGTAAATAAATCGATTTAAATCTTTTCGTTCGAACGTTGTAGCGAAACGTTTATTTGGAGATTCACATTTATTAAAGTGAAACTGCATCACGATAAAGAATCAAACACATAAGTCTATAGGATTAAGTCGGCGAGAGAATGAGATAGAACACACACACACAGTATTTTATATCAGTGCCTCTAGTAAAAAAGGGCATAACTCAAAATGAGCTACTTTTCAGGAGAGCGAAAAAACTAAACAATCATTGAATTTTAAAGAAGGGTACATAGTAATGTTTTGATTTTCATATATGTAATTGAGGAATGTTAAGGCTAATATTTTGTAAAAAAAACTAATAGGTTTAGCTATAACTTCTGTGTTTTTTTCATGATTTTGTTGACTTATGACTTTACTTACGAATTTGCTAAGGAAATAACTCATCTTAATCTCGCTGTGTAATCAAAGTAAAAAGTAATAAGTTCATTTATATCCAACATTACTTGTAGAAATTGCTTTGCAATAGGTTATAAATCAAAGAAGGAATAGTTTTCAAAGTTTTATTGAGAGTATTTTTATTAACCATTACAATGCAATCTTAAAAAAAAAACAAATAAAGCGCTCCTACTTTAGAAAATAAAACAAAAAAAGCTCTCTTGCTCATAAAAATATTATCTCCAACCCTTAGCTAGGCAGAGAAATACCACATTATTATTATACATTATCACATAAAACTAAATTTAACAAAATTATTTATTTGAACTTGAACAACATAAATCTTAACTTAAATCAATTAGTTTCTTCGAGCCGAAACAATTACTTGAATATTTTAAAACATTATTCTTCTTTGAAAAACATTATGTCTAAGTCCGGATCTTCAGTGGCAGGTATGGAAGAATCAGTTTTTAAATTTATGTAAAAACTATGAAAGGAAGAGTCAATAAAGGGCAAAAGCATCAAAAGGTCCCGTTTTTTTCGTCACTTATAGGCCTCAGCAGAATATTGAGTCTCAGAAATAACTTCTAGTTCAATACTGAAAGGTTTTTTGCTTATTCTCTTGAAAGATAACTGTTTGAAGTTTTCCTCGCCTTCTAAATCAATTTTATATTTAACAATAAAATCATTTTGTTCATAGCGGAACCAGCGGATATCAGGCCAGTGAACTTTTTCTCTGTCTGTGTTTGTTTTTCGCAAAACTAATGGTCCTTTTAGCAACTTTTCGAAATTGTAAAAATCTTGAAGATTCATTTCTTTTACCGTTAGCTGTCCCTTTCTCCCAGCAGATC
Source organism: Melitaea athalia (assembly GCA_905220545.2). NCBI lineage: Eukaryota > Metazoa > Arthropoda > Insecta > Lepidoptera > Nymphalidae > Melitaea > Melitaea athalia. Next base: position 3,693,024 of record HG992176.1, on the reverse strand, counting down.
GTACCATCTGGTAATAGTCTCTGGGGTGATGGATCGTGGAATGTTTCTTTTTTGCCCGTTCTATTACGGAATGGTCATAGTCACACTCCATGTGTGTGTGACCGGGGACAAGAAACTTGTGATCGATGCATATTATATGTGGCCATTTTTTCATTGCAATCAAAAACATAACAGATACAAACGAGTTCTTGTTTTGACACCCACAAGTATCAGAATATAATATTATTTTTGAGACAGTTTGCGGCAAATTCACTGTATAATCATACAAACAAGACGCAATGTTGTTTCCGCCTCTTTTTCCAGTTGCTTCGTGCCACATGTAGCACGTTGCCTGTTTCGTTTTACAGTTGTGGATTGTTAAATTAAACGTCCACAAACTTCTTTTGTAAAACGCGCTTCCCGAAGAAAGTAATGGTGTGGGCAAACATTGTTGTAGATCGAAGGTCAGCACCAGTAAAGAGTCGTCATCCAAAGACATATTTTTGGCCTTAATTTTTTCTTCATAGGCATTTTGAGCGTCAGTCTGGTGTTTATCAAGCTTATTTACAAGCGCAGCCTTTATTTCCGAAGATGTTTCGTATTTTATCTGCGCATTTAACTTATCGCATGTTGTACAGGTATCAATTTTTGGTGGCTTAAATGATAAATTTAAACTTGAAAATATTTTTTGTATATAGTTTTACAAACACATTCTTCTTTGGGTCGGTTTTTACAGTACAACGAGTACAGCAAATCTAAATTGAGATGGTTAGGAAGAAACTTTTTATCAGTTTTGCTGCGTCCATAGTGACTTTCATATTGAGGAAAGGATAAAATGTGTTGACGAACTATTTCCAAATCATTTTCTTTCCATTTAGGGTGCGAATGAAGGCCTCTTATGCTAGTTGGAATAGCGCCAGAGTATGCAAGTTTTTTCTTGTTCGCTTGGGTGGTTACAAACTTGTGTGTTTCGCCAAATATTTGTATAAAACAGTTTTTGCATACTTTTTCATGTAATTCTTTACCCCAATGAATATAATAGCTAAAACTACAAGTTCTGTTTTTTTTTGCATTTACTTTCTCAACCTTCTTTTCTTCTACTACTATCAAAGAACTTATATAATCAACCCTTCTTTCATACGTGCCTAGTTTCCAATAGCTTTTAAATAGGTCCTCCCTTGCTTCTGTGCTAAGTTTTCCTTGACAATTAAACCTGCAAATACTCAATTCTTTCATCTGACGTGCGGGTCTTTGTTTACCTTTTGAAAAATAAAACTAACCAACTAACGGCATAAGTACTTATATATCTTTAGAGCATTAGGGTTAATGTAAGTAAAAGGGCATAAGTCGACATATTCCAGTATGCAAAAAAAATGACTAACGGCATAAGAAACGTTATATGAGTTATATCTTTTTGGCAAACTTTATCTCGAACTGATATGGTTATATTGCCACTTATGCCAATGACAAGAGTTTTTTTTGTCAATAACTTTACTTAAACCGTTATGAACGACCACTTATACCCTTAGGCGCTTCGCAAAAAGTGGGTTAGGGTATTGTTAGAGTTATGTCCTTTTGATATGTTAGGTAACTCGATGCGCTGATTCCAATAAAATAAAAAAAAATTTTTGGCATAACTCGAGTTATGCCCTTTCTTACTAGAGGCACTGATATTCTCGGTGAAAAAATCTCTCGTAACCGTTCAGAAGTTTCACTTCTATAATTCTCTGATATAAATGCATCATAAGCTGTCTTAACGCTGTCTTCGTGGATTCGACCCCCGCTGAACAAATATTTATTCCGCAGTCATTAGCAATAATTCGTCATGGTTAGATAGTATGTAACTATGTACCTATCAGCATAGAGTAGCGAGGCGTGCTGCATTCAAGTTTTTTAAATGAACACTATTTTTACTATACGACGACGCGTTGGTGCGGCACTGGCTGTTGCGCTGGTGGTCGCGGGTTCAATCCCAGCTTACGACAAACATTTGTACTGGCCATATTGATTTATAATATTATTCGATAATTCGGGAACGTCATCCACTTTTAATTTAAAAATAGCAGCTAATTTTGATATCAATGAAATGGCTTATATACACTGCATGCTTTTATATTTTATAAAATTAATTCTTAAAAACTCCTTGCACAAAAGAATTTCATACAATCTTTATATCGAACAAGGCTTTATAATACACAAACGGTAAGCCTCGCTGAAAACTTTCAAATACGCTGCGGCCATTTTACCACATAATATGTATTTACTTAGCTTGGAGCTGACTAAAGTCAATTATAAATGCAATATGTAACATGTATACGTAAATGTATATGTACATCAAAATTGTATTATACATAATATACGATGTAAGATACGCCTCATTCCCCCGGGGTGGTTTAGATGTTTGCTCACTCAGCTTGTATGAGTCACATCGTGATGCTTAATAGTTACACCATATAAATGCTACACAATATATAAATACACCGTTATAAATACTACAGTACGTAAATAAACTTCTAAGGAACTGGAAGGGGAACTTGGGATGGGGTCGGCAACGCGCTTGCGATGCTTCTGGTGTTGCAAACGTCTATAAGCTACTGTGATCGCTTACCATAACGTGAGCCGTACGCTTGTTTGCCGATCTCTACTACACTCTAAGCTGAGAGAATTGAACTGGTAATCGAAAGCGTAAACAAAAATTAAACAAAAAACCAGCTTAATAAGAGCGTTCGTCGTATTCAATGAAAAGACGCCTAAGGAATTAGTAGAACATAGAACATAAAAGCTTTGACAAAGACGTTGCAAACATGAAATTTTACAAAGAAATTTCTTACATAATGTAAGCAAGTATGTTGAAAGAATTTTCTTAAACAAGTATTTTAAAAGTGCGACGTAAATTTGGTTTGAAATTTTGTATCGAGCCAAGTAAATGATAGTGTGTAAATAATTCCTTTATAATGATAAATACTTACTTGATCAGTATTTTTGTTCAATTATCAAGAAATATGCTTCATAATCGTTTAAAAAAAAAAACAAATTCCGCTCCTAAGCTTGGTCTGGAAACAATTATAAAATTTGAAAAATAGTAGTACCTACTATACAACTTTATAATTATATCCGTAAGTAATTTTCGTCCGTAAAATAAACCAATATACCAATGTAGAAACGAATTCTAACTTTAGAAATATTATTGAATTTAATTAATAAAGTCTAGTTCGACATAATTCGCTGATTAATTTAGAAAGCTATTTAGAGCTTTTAAACAATATAATATTTTGCTAATTAAAAACAACCTATAGTTAACAAAAATATAATTAATTTTCTTAACTTTTTTAAACATGGTAAATTATACAAAATTGAATAAGAGAAGCAGCTCTACATCATATACCTCTTAGTCAATTGACTATCCGTCGAGATGTTTTAATAGGATAAAAAGGATCTAATTAGACGTGCACAGTATTTATCTTTATTTTCTACGTAAGTAGGGGAGACCAGGTATGAAAGTAACACGGGATGAACGTAACAAATAAGTTTTTGAACGAATTATGTTGGTTACAAAGACGGCTGCTTTACCAATATGCACCATTTTGAATCCCCCATTCCCTCAGTTGCGCTTTACGGCGCTGTGCCGCCAAGATGTGGACGTAATGAGTCGGTGCCGAAAAATTAGGCATAAAGTAAGTTTTGACCGTTTTTTTTCAACTGTGATTGTTTTAATTATGTAATGTTTTAGCTTGTGTGTTATTTGTGAGTAAAATAGCACAACTATTCATCTTTATGTTTTGGCATCCGGAATGGCACTTTTATAACAGTTTATGTGGGCTATAAGCACGTGTTTGTCATAATCGGGAAAATTCATAGATCGGGATGAAAGTAACAACTTGTTACTTTCATCCCGAAAAATACAGGCAGGCTTTGCTTGCACAGAATTTTGGCCCACCAACCCTCAAATATTCACAGACGTGGGCTTCTTGCCCACCACCGCTAGTGATCGACCGTTAGAAGATGTTCCAGCTCCTTTACCTGACCCTATTACTTCAACAAGTCGTCAGATTGGCGCAATGTCCTGTTCACTACCATCACGAGATCATGCAATTTCGACTGAAAATTTACTGAACGTACAGGGCGAGTTACGCTCACTATTGCCATAAGTAACACCACCATTGGTGGTTGCATTTGTTCACCGTCTTTGCCAGCTTCACCGTCTTTGCCAGCTTCACCTTCTCCTGAATTAACTTTCCCACCAACAACTACATGTTTCGGAAGTAGATGTGTACTGACACCGGCATCGACATCAACTCATAATTTACAAATCCCATCTACTTCTTCAGCTGCTTTACAGGAAGTTACAATGATATCGTTTAGTCCCAATGAACTTAAGTCCCTACCAAAGGCAGGACCTAGGAAGAATAATTGAAAGGTAAGAAAAGGAAGAAAAGGAAATATAGCACAAAAGACGAAAAAAGATACTAGAATAACAAAAGATACTGATAAAATAATTCAGATGGCGAGGATTGTTTGTGTCTAGTCTGTTTTGAATTTTTTGCAAACAACAGGTCATGAAATGGACTCATGAAGAGTGCGTGAATAACGAAAGAAGTTATACATGTCATAACTATTTGTCTGACTGAGATTTTTGACTACTTTCGAAGTTTTTTTTTTGTTTCAGAATTGTTTAATATTATTAGTTTTGATTATTGTGACATAATTGTGAGTCCTAAAAGGCGAATTAATAATCATCATCATCATGTCAGCTCACGGACGCTCACTGCTGGGCATAAGCCTCCCCTAATGCTTTCCACGACGATCGGTCCTGCGCAGCACGCATCCAGCGGCTTCCCGCGACCCGGACCAGATCGTCGGTCCACCTCGTGGACCGGAAAGGCGAATTAATAAATAAGAATGTTGTGTTGTGATAAATAATAAATAAAAATAATGTTGACTATGAAAGCTACTTTGTGTTTATTTGCATTGTTACAACCATCCCCTGATACTGTTACAACCAACCCTACCCCTAGGGATGGTTGTAACAGATTCCAGATATTTTTTTTGCTCAATTTTCTCAAAAATGCCTATTTAATTTTCATTTAAGGCGATGGTTAAAGATAGCTGAAACACTAATCTATCATATGTATATGTTTGAATCATTATATTCTAAGAGTTGTGTGAGATATAACGAAATAACCGAAAATTGTTACGTCCATCCCTGGTCTCCCCTACGTTGTATTAAACTATATAATACATATGAACATCCGTCGTTCGTACCAGGCAGGGAGCCACTAATAGCTGCAGACAAATAATAAAATAATAGTCATAGCTCATATTCTGTCCGACGAACGAATATAAAAGAGAACGGAGCATAAAGATACTCCAAAAACCATGCCAAATACTGACATAAATGCGTATACATCGCTCTTCCTTATAGACTTACACGAGACAATTATGAAAGAAATAGGCAATAAACGTAACCCTTCTCTGACTGAGCCTTATCGTAGACAACGCAACTTAAAAGTGTATAATTTCATTCATGTCATTGATGTAAATAAAGTTTTTGAATATTTTTCATGTCACGCTAATTCGTGTTGTTTTAAATTGCCATTACGGCGTATTTTAGTGTCACTTCTTCATTTACTATCTTTTTTATTAGGATTCCGTAGCCAAATGGAAAAAAACGGAACCCTTATAGATTCGTCATGTATGTCTGTCTGTCCGTCCGTATGCCACAGCCACTTTTTTCCGATACTATAAGAACTATACTGTTGAAACTTGGTAAGTAGATGTATTCTGTGAACCGCATTGAGATTTTCACACAAAAAAAAAACAAATTTTGGGGTTCCCCATACTTAGAACTGAAACTCAAAAAATATTTTCATCAAACCCATGCGTGTGGGGGGGTATCTATAAATAAGTCTTCAAAATTGATATTTAGGTTTCTAATATCATTTTTTTCTAAACTAAATAGTTTGCACGAGAGACACTTCCAAATTGGTAAAATGTACCCCTCCCCCCTCCCCTGTACTTTTAAAATAAGAGAATGATAAAACTAAAAAAATATAATTATGATTTACATTACCATACAAACTTCCACCGGAAATTGGTTTTAACGAGATCTAGTACTTAAGTAGTTTTTTTAATATGTCATAAATCGTAAACCTCAATTGCACGCGTCACACGCTTAAGCGTGTGGGTGTGCTTTACTATCGAAAGACGGCTCTGTGTCCATTTTCCAAGATAAAATCGTTCTTATACGTTAAGTTAGGCACTGAATTTAAAAAAAAAAGGTTGATTCGGAAACTAGACATGTTAATCTATAAAGTCAGCGTATTTTCTTTTCATTTTGTTTAATATTTATAACAAAAAAAAACGTAATTAAAAAGTGATATGTCAGCTGTCCGTTGGTCTGTGCCCTTTCGTTGTCTTCACGTTTTAGAAAAATATAAACAATTAATTGTAATAATTTCTTTTGAATAATACTTCAGTCACTCTAAGGATGAACTGTATATCTTTTTATGATTGAACTCTTAACCGTTTTGAAGATATTAACGAAATTCGAAAGATTTTCTGGGTTTCTTTCATAAATATTTTTTCTTTTTTAAACCCCCGCGCAAAACGAGGGGTGGTATAAGTTTAACGTGTCTGTGTATCTGTGTAACTATCTGTGGTACTTTTTTCTAGTTGATGAGGGGATCTGACTACCTTCCTTATGTCCTATCGATTCTAAATTTGGTACCGTGTTACTTTAATGATATTGAAAGTATATGGTAGGGTAACCAAGACCTGATCAGCCGTTCGAAGATCATCAGCTCTTTAATAGTTGATGAGGGAATCTAATTACCTTCCATATGTCCTATCGATTCGAAATTTGGTACCGTGTTACTTCAATGATATTGAAAGTGTATGGTAAGGTATCGTATTATGTATAGTAAGGCATCCGCCAACCCGCATTGGAGCAGCGTGGTGGATTAAGCCCTTTAATATATATAACAAAAAAATGTAATAAAATAATATATCTATAGCTGTCCGTTGGTATGTGCACTTTTAGTTGTCTTCTCGTTTTAGAAAAATATAAACAATTTTAGCGAAATGTATTAGCTATTGAACGAGCGGATAAATAATAAGATGTTATCTATCTTCGCTGACTCATTATTGAAGAATAATAATGATAGAAAAACAATATTCAAGTAGAAAAATATAAAAAAGTAGAAAAATACAAAATATAATTATAAGATAATAGAAAAACAATATTCAAGTAGCAAAATATAAAATATAATTATAAGATAACGTGCTACGTGTACGTAGGTACATAATTTTACTTACTAAATTGTAAAACAAATTATCAAGAAGAATTTAAAATCAATTTCTTTGACGACTATCAAAAACACGCCACATTACTCTCCTCCGAGACCGAAGGTCGATAGCAGGTTGGCGGGCCAGTGGAACCAGATGCTGCATAGCTCTCGGTGAGTTGGAACTGTCTGCGGTGATGCTTGCGAAGCCTGCGTTGCCGTTCAAGCTCGGGTTTACCAGTAGCTTAGCGAATGACCACCAGTTTAGCAAATGAGCTCGGTTTAGCGAATGGATGAGCGGATGATAAAATATTCGCTAACTCCGCAGACTTTTTATTAATGAATAGTTATTGTGTTATAATATAAAAACGATTCAATTAGCAAAATGTAAATAAAATATTAACAAGAAGAGCTTAAAATCAAATTCTTTGACAACTATCAAAAAATATTTTTATTAAAATGATAAAAAGAGGTTTTATTATTGTTTATATAAAAAGTCTATATATGTAGAGACGCCAATTAATTGTAATTATTCCTTTTGAATAATACTCCAAAGGATGAACTCTTTTTCTTATTATGACTGAACTCTTAATTGTTTTAAAGATGTTAACAAAATTCGAAAGATTTTTTGGGTTTCTTTCATTAAAATTCATCAGTCGTCAGTTCAGCCTATTGCAGTCCACTGCTGGACATAGTCCTCCTCAAGTTCGCGCCAGACATCCCGGTTTTCCGCAATCCTCATCCAGCCTACACCGGCAATCTTACGAAGATCGTCATTAAAATTATCACCGTCTATTTTTTTTCTTCCTCTCTCCTATTACATGAACTATTTCTTTTTTAAATAACTTCTGTCTGCATCTAGCGACATTATTGATATTACTGGCTGTGAATTTTTTAAATGACTTCTGTCTGCATCTAGCAACGTTATTGATATTTTTGGCAGTTAAGTTTCCTCCGGCTTGTTGGACCGACGATCTTCGTAAGATTGCCGGTGTAGGCTGGATGAGGATTGCGGAAAACCGGGATGTCTGGCGCGAACTTTGGGAGGCCTATGTCCAGCAGTGGACTGCAATAGGCTGAACTGACTGACTGACTGACTGAAGTTAAAATTGTATCTGTGTTTCGTGACATGACGTGTCGACAGATTTTCTATAGTATAAAATGCCAAAAGAAAATAAAAACTCTGCAAGAAAACGTGCTAAATTACAACGTGATTATAAAAGAGAACGTCGTAAAAATGATGAAAGTCTTTCGAAAAATTATAAAGATGATGTTATGATTGAGCTGAATAAACTTAAAAGCTGTCTTGGAAATAAAGATAGTGGGAACTATTCTGCTCAAATTGGTAATAAAGATGATATAAACCTTGCTCCAAAAAAAAAAAAAGAAAATGTCGAATGTCTCAAGTTCGTCAAAACGATGATTTTAGACAAAGCGAACGAGAAAAAGATAGATTAGCTAAGCAGGCTCAGCGATAATTTATTGCCTGCCTTAACATATTATAAGAACGATTTTATCTTTCAAAATCGATACAAAATATAATAAATTTTTTTTTCAATTGTTTCTCTTTTAGGCAATTATTATTAATTTTGAATTCGTAACACAATGAGCGTGTGAGGCGTGCACTTTTGGATTTTCCAAATTATTTTATCTTTTCGAAAAGTGTAAATACAAAAGTTGTAGATCTTTTTATTACCTACAACTTTGCCATTGAACTTTTTTTTCATAGGACTTGTAGTTTAAACACCCCCTCCCTACCACTTCCCGACCTCAGATCGACCGTAATTTATTTTTCCTATTATTTTCGTTGTATTCTCTATCTTTTGCAATGTGTTTCATTCTACTATAAATTTCTTTGTTTTCAAAAGCTAAAAGCACTGGTCTAATACATATGGTAAAATATACGTACTATTATTAAAAAATCGATCAAAGTTACAACGAACTAAAAGAACTTTTATATTATTTTACTTGCTGCTACGGAACCCTTCATGGGCGATTCCGACTCGCACTTGTTTCACTTTTTATACTAGATATTTCTTCTCGACTTTACCCGAACATTTTGTATGATTCATTTTTGTTAATAATAATATGATTTTATAATCACCTATCTGCCCGGACAGGTTTCGTTCTGTCAATAGTTAATAGTAAAAAGTATTTATTAAAACCTTCCGTGTGCCTTAAGGAACATACAAAAAAATAAATTATCCGAATATGCCCAATGATTTTACCAACATTCATTTTTATTTATACGTACGATTGTTTGGCAAGTGGTGAGGAAGGTCATCATTAACGCAGACTTTAGTTCTTTTCCCCTTGTTATTTCTATATACACTATAGTGTTTGTCTATTTACGTACCACTTACTTTTCCGGATGTCCATCGCACCTCGGAGTGTGTCAAACAGTCGACCACGGTTATTTTCATAAAATATTTGATAATAACCATTCCTTTTTGTAAGAACAGTATCAACCCCAACATTTAGAATATAAGTGTTGTGTATTCTAACTCTGCTACTGTATATGTTCAGTTCAACATTCCTCAATAAACTGAGTTTATAAAATGAAAAGCATTTCCGTTTTGAATTCATAACTCAACGCTTCCAAATATATAAACTAACATCTCAACTCAATTATACGCAATAGATGGACAAATAGAGCAGTGCTTGCTTTGACAGAGCCAAACACTACTAAACTGTGTATTCAAATACATATGTAGTGTTATATAATATACATGAGACAGTTCTGTATACTGTTTGATACTATATTTGTAATATTATGTAGAAAAGAAACGCACCCATAGTATGTGTTATTAATACGCATAAAAAATCAATAGTTTAATACACCAGGCGATGGTATAATTCTGACGACATGACGTTATTATATCGTAGTAATAACAGTCATTATTATTTCTTCAACTAATAACATAAATTCATCCATATTTATATAATTTTCAATTGATATTATGTTAACATAATATGAGATATTAAGAAAAGCCTGTGTTTATTTGAGATTTTCTCTTTGTGCCAAATTTTCTTGGCACGACGCGTCCAGATCAGACATGAGAGCCTCACAGATGTGAACGGTTTGTTTCATATAATATGTAGATATTCGTAATGATAATATTTAATCAGAAGCCAGAAAACCATACAAATACTATTCTTAACAGCTTATTGAATTGAGTCGAAATTCGAATTGAAAAAAGATCTTACTATCAGGTGTTGTAGACTTTTTTATTTGTATACAAATAGTCGCATGTACTTTTAAACATATTTAAATTAAATAAATAAACATGTTTAAATATATTAATTCATTAAAACATACAAGATTTCAGATGAAATCTATATATTTATACTTGAAGCAGAAACTTTGTACCCCTTTTGACGGAGGAGTATTATATTTTGCGCACTTATATTTTATATTTAAAAGTAGTGCAGAATGCTAATATTTTTTTTAAATTATCCATATAAATACATTAAGTGCGGCACCGTGATTTTCAGTTTTGCGACACGATTTTAAAATCGCGCTATAAAAAATCGCAGAACGTAGGGTGCGCGCACTGCGATTAAAAAATCGCGATCTTTGCTCAGTTGCACCATGGACTTTCTACAAGTCGCTTGTCTTTATTTAGTACTAGCAGCACACCCCGGCTTCTTTTCTTCTTTTTTTAGTCCTCATTTTGTCTTATCTTTAACCATTTAAGTAGCGCACGCGAAGGAAAGAAATATTTTGACGATTTTTTAGACCTTGGTGAACATAACGCGTATTTTTTTGCATATTTCTAAGTTTTTAAGAAATAAAATATAGCCTATGTTATTTCCTAATAATGTATCTTTCCATTAGTGAAGAATCATTAAAATCGGTCCAGTACTTTTGGAGCCTATTCAATACAAACAAACAAAAAAAAAAACTTTCCTCTTTATAATATTAGTGTAGACTTCAGAGGATCAGAAGAAAAAATAATAAAATTCGCCAATACTGGATTCATCCTTTAACAGCGGATAGAATTATCAAAGGTTCCCAAAAAATTCTTTGGCTATTATAGAATGAAAATTCAAACATTCGATAGATTACTAAGATACGAACACACAATATTTACAATAAGTTATAATAGCACGGCGAATGTACGAAACATGAGAATTATTATATTTACAATTATTACAGTATACTGTAGTACAATTATCTCAGCAACCAAATTATTATTTAAATAAATTAAAAGTAAAAAACCTTTTTAAAAAACAAGCTTTTATTTGAAGTGCTAAAACGAAAAGAAATAAATTTTTACTTTAAAACTTACTATCTACTTATAGAGTCATTACAGACTTACTATATCTATAATTTAAAAGCTTGTCGCGAGATATGAGTACCTACTCGTATTTTCTTAGTTTGAAAATTTTAATAGTTAAAATCAATCACATCCATTTATTTAATTTACTTGTTTGCAAGCAAATCTCGCGACAAGCTTTTATATGCAGGCGCTGACATGCTTACTCTTAGAAAGATGGAACACGAATGAGGTCCGAATGCGCGATTTTAAAATCGCAGTGCGCGCGGGATCATAAAATTTCATACGCTGCATTTTATTTTCGCGATAATCGCGTCGCGAGCAGTCGCGAGAAAATGTAAAGAATCACGATTTTAAAATCGCCGCGATTTTTCAGTCGCAGTGCGCGCACTGTCAAACTAACTCATACGTTGCATTTCTGCGATTAAATAATAGCGCGATTAAAAATCGTGGTGCGCACCAGCTCTAAATCAATCAAAAACAACATCACACACACTACCATGTATTTGAGACACACACGCAAATATAAGTACTCTTTTCTTTATTATTATAGAAGTAGGTATAGTCTTTGACAACAGAATCTTAATAGTGTACAAACTTATAATTTAAATTAATTACCTATGGTCAAATTTCGAGTACTAGTAGCCATAAAGGTACAAACGATTTTGTTTATAATAATAATAATATAATATAAATGTTTCTTCATTTATATTCAAATTTGACTATTGCTCATAATAGACTTCCGGTAAAAAAGGTTGTAATTTTTTGTCAGTCTAAAATATCAAATTAGTTTTTGATTGAAGTTCGTTCCCAAAGCAAATCAAAGGCATGTCACAACATTCTATCTGTATTACGTACGTTTCTACCATTTTTAATCTACATAAAATGTATCTAGGAATAACGAAAAAAAGATACAGGAGATTTTGAAATGATCCAGAATTATCAAATGGAATGGATTCATCGATAATAAATAATCAAAACTTTTTAATCTGATTTATTCTTTTGAATATTATGAAATGTAAAGGTTTATACAGTAAAATGTAATGGCTTAAACTTAAGCGTTGAATATAAAAAGAATTTTATTGTTACAAGTTTAGGTGGCATTCAAAAATATAAATATACAGACATAATTATAGATACTGTAAGTACCAGCCAAATCTCCTGATTACATATAGATAACTAATTGTAAATTAAAAAAAATCTTGCTTCATTTTACTTTATTTTATTTTTTGCTTTATTTAAATCAATAAAAAACCTAAAACAATGTTGTTGTTGTATAAATGAAATCGTATGAAATTTTATGTCGGTGTTCTGCAACACACATTTGACTGAGGTAGGGCACAGCAGGAAATTTCCTGCTCAAAATATGGAGCAGCCCGACTAGGGTAGTAAGTAAGGAGACCAGAGCTCCTGGGGGGGATTGGGGATAGGGTCGGCAACGCGCTTGCGATGCTTCTGGTGTTGCAGGCGTCTATAGGCTACGGTCTTACCATCAGGTGAGCCGTACGCTTGTTGCCAACTTAGATATATATAAAAAAACACACACAACTTTGCAAAATTGTATTTAAGTTTCTGCGTGAATATCTTCGTGATTTTCTTTTCAACACTATTGTCTGACATAAAATAGTTGTCGAAAAATTATTTTTAACAACGATTCGATCCATTTAATTTTTAGGCTAGTGATGTGTCGTTTAATTATGTGCCAAATAAAATGATCGAAACAATTTTAATGCCATTAAAGAGCGCTTTTTACACTCGACACATTTGCGTCGAAATATAATGATTGACACATAATAACATGTTATGTATAACTGGCAAAATATCTACAATAATTATAATGATTTTCGAAATACTTAAATTAAACCCATATTAGCGTGAGATATACATTTATAAGTGTTCCAAATAGAGAGAGGTTTTTGTAATAAATACAAGTGGAAGTACCACTTGCTGGTAATTTGCTCCTATCTAGTGTTTGTAGAACTTGCTTAAACGAATATAATAATAGATTAATTGTCCCTCCGTCTCAAACTTTTTTATAATGCCTCTGCCATAGAGATCAATATAGGAATCTATAGAATTCTTACAGTAACTGAAGTAGCTGAACACTTTGACAAACTAAAGCAGCTATGTCCAGCAATTATCATTTCATACTCGTACATAGTTAATAATTTAATATAGCCGTTAGTCTCATGAAACAGAAATAAAGTACTCCTCTATCTATACAACCTGAAATGTGTTGGTGCTGAGAGACGCGTTTTTAGATGTCAAAATACTTATACTTTTTAGTTTTTAGTGAAAAAGAAGTTTTCTAAATTAAATAAGCTACTATTTATGTCCTTATTATACTTATGGTCTAAGATACGAGAAGCTTAATCTTCCCTCATCTGTTAATTAGATTAAACAATTTTTATATGCTTATTTCAATATCGTGAATTTATAAAAACAACCTCTGCCACCATAAGCCTGCTGCAATTTTTTTTTAACTTTTCCCTCTCATGTTAATTACATGTAGTAAGCTAAAACCGTTAATATTTTACATTATATACGTTCAGTCCCCTCAGTCAGCAGTAACCTGGCTGCAGGTAAGTACAGCAATCATAGAGATGGGTGCCTACTATAGTCAGGTATATAATGTAAAATATTGACGGTTTTAGCTTACTACATGTAATTAACATGAGAGGGAAAAGATTTTTTAATAATACTTCATGATTTGTTATTAAAGTGGAAGTCTTATTAAAATAGCAGGCATCAAAATATGAAATAAAATGAAACTTTGATTATTTTTTATGTCATTGCTGTGCTATAAATATATTAAATCTAGCCCAGTCGAATTAGCTATAAAACGGGCTGAGATTTACAATCGATGGTAGATGAAGCAACAAGTCTGGAATCCCTACTTTTTGAATTTAGACTACCAGTGACCCCCTTCGACGAATTCCGAAGGGAAATTGCTGCTTCCAATTTTTGTAAATCTAAAATACTAATTCGACTGGGCTAATCATGCATATTTTTAAAATTTCCCACTAGCTGACATGTTGCCACTTCGCTAGGTGTCAAACTACTGTCATGTTGTCTATGAATAATTGTGTTTGATCGCAAATGAAAAAAACCGACTCCGATTTTATCGACAAGTAATACAACGTGAGTAGACGAAAAATAAAAAAAGAATTATCGAATCGGAATACTCTGTAAAAAGTTATGCGTGGTCATACCTTACAATCAGTGAGTAAACAATCAATCAATTCCTGTTTTCCTACCCTTAGGGTTGGATTTTTATTTTTAAATTTATATGGGACCAACATTGAGGTTAAAGTCTTTCCAATAAAATAATAAAGAATTATCAAAAGGACTATTCTGTAAAAAGTTATTCGTGATCATACATAAAAAAAATTAGACGTCGAATTGATACTCCTCCGTTTTTTTCGTCGGTTAAAAATATATTGAAATTTCACCACTTATTTTTTCTTCTACTGTAATCGATCGCCCGCGGTCATTTTCATATTCTCGATAAAAACGTATTAGAAAAGAAATATGGAGCTTGTGTTGTTACTTCATTTTACATTAACTAGTTAAAAAGATAGAAACCTACTAAAAATACACAAACAGCCTGTAACATACATTGCTGAACATAGGCATCTCTCTCAATGTGAAATAAGATTGTCATATTTATATTTATATTAGTGTAAGTAAATAGAGACTTTATATAGACTTTATATATTATATTTGGCATATTTATATCGTTTGTCGTTACAATTGACGTTTAGTATTTATTTTAATTAGATGTGTGGTTACGGCAGTAAAGAACATAACCACCCCCTCTCTTCCCTTGGGTGTCGTAATAGGCGACTAAGGGATAACACAGTTCCACTACCACCTTCCTACACAGGCCGAAGACGGGCAGCAGCCTCTTCGGTCAAACCGCTTGCCCAGCGTGGTGACTATGTTCAACACATATGAGTTCAACTTGTGAAGGCCTATGTCCAGCAGTGGACTGCGATAGGCTGAAGAGATGACTGTATTATCAAGCAATCATAACAAGCTTTATTTGGTCTAATCTTTGCAGAAGATTCCTTTTTAAATGACTTTTAAAAGTGAAAATTAATTCAAAAGCGCCACCTAACATAGTTTTCATGAACTATGTACAATTTTCTTGAAAAGGTTTGTAAAACTTTTCCTAGTTTTCCCACCCTTTGATAGATGTCGCTATTTGACATTTGCCTCAGCGGCAAAGCGACATCTAACGTTAAACTTTGTAATCCAAGGCCTTACATTCACCGCGCTACAGCGGCCTCTGAAAAACCTTTAAAAAACTTGAAACTTAAAATGTAGTCTGGGTGCTATCTATCAAGAGAGGGCGTTAATAATTTGGTGCTTAACGAAAGCACCCCATTCATTTCAGCTAGTCACCACTAGATGGCAGTAGTGTTATGCAGTAGTAATATCGACTAGTCTCTTCATACTTGCCAAACTAAGCTAATACATTCATCCCTCTTGTTGAATCAGTGACGTCAGCAATGCACAAAAACATTTTAAAAGTTTATGCAACCTCTACCTTAGCAACAAAAACTGTTCTACACATTAATACGTGGTATTTTATATTACAATACTACACTAGAGTTCGTATATATTTGTATTTAAATTTGATAAATTTTTACAGCGTTCCTTTGTTTTTATTGTTACGTAAAGTAGCTCTGCAAAGTTAGCTATTAAGCATTAGTTATACTTAAATGCTTACAATAATCTCAGTCTTATCTCGTTAATTAGGTACTCGAAGAATTGAAAACAAAGCGATTTTCACAAATGCATTGTTTTGAATAGCGTTATTTACATTTTAACATACTTATTTGTTTCTCAATATTTTTATAATAATTATACAATTTGTTTCGCATATATTTTAGGAACATTATAAAGGGACATTGTCTTAGATGAAATTTAATTTTTTATTTTTACACTTATATTAATCGTTTCCCATCATAGCATCATGGAAAATCATTTATTCCTGTGCCGAACTGCACACATTTTTACCGGACTGACCAAAGTTCACGTTTTATTAGTCAAGATTTACCTAGATGATAATTTGTTCAATCACTCAATCGAGAACAGCATTTTACTGATTGTTGTAAAATTAGGTACAGATCGTTGCTTAGTTTCCATAAAATAATTGTTTTAAACAAGTTTTGAGCCTGTGATATGATGGTGACAATCACTTTGTGATGGTGTATCAAAAAAATATTATATTGTATTAGGTAGGTACTAGCTGTGCCCACGACTTCGTCCGCGTGGAATAGTGACTTTAGACATCATTTTTTGGATATATCTTTTGGTTTATTTTGGATATAAATACCGTTGCGCCGCGTTGGCGCAGCGGTCACAGCACTGTAGCAGCGTGGTGGATTAAGCTCTTATCCTTCTCCTACATGGGGAAAGAGGCCTATGCCCAACAGTGGGATATTACAGGCTGAAACGTGTAAACACCGTTGTTTGTGTATTTACATGTTAAACGTGATTCTTTAAATTGGCATAACTTTTTTATTTATGAACCGATTGACATGACACAAACACTAAATGTTAAGTGAAGCTTACAACAATATATTAGTGGAAACAGCATCTAAATCGGATAAGCCGTTTCTGAGATTGTCGTGCAAAAACATATTACATTTACATTTTTATTATACCTATGTATTGATAATATAATAATGTCATAATAAATGTGACTAGTAGATCATTACAATGCGACTGAAATAGATAAATTGCATGTCAGAATATGTTATATCATAATAATTATAGAAGCATTAAAGTACATTTCATTTGTGTCGTATCATTTGACGTTGCTAGTTATTAACTTTCATTTTATTTCTATGAATAAAAATACGTAAAATGTAATATAAATTACACTCCAATTTTGTAACAATTTATAGCACTTTTTATAATATTATTACTATTCTAAACAAATTTATGGCAATTTTAGAACAGCTTTTGGGTTGTAATGTCGTGCCGTCGTGCGGTGTCTCTGCGGTACGCTGTCTTTAGTCTAAAATAATCCAGTGAATGTTATATATGGCTATAATCAAAATGGCGAGAGATTTCCAACTTAATGCAATTTAAATAAATCATCAATTAATTATAATCTTGAATAACAGAGCGTTTTTGAAATCTATCCGGCTTTTCCCCTATATTTTGATATATAAACTACCACAACAAGTTATATAGATGCCCAAAATAAAATAAAAATTGTATAATCAATTCAACAATAGAACAAAAAGTCACACATTAGTGAAATTACTTCAAAAACACATGTAGCAATACCTACACACACAATAATATAAAACACGTGCATCAACTTGTTATAGTTAATATTTACTACTTTGTTCTGCCATATGGATAAGGACACCAATATCACCACGGAAAAAAAATTACCAACGACTAATTCTCAGGCCTACTAAATAAGGAGCTCGATAACAAACGCTGTTGGTAGAATTTCTTTTCATCTGTATCTAAAAAATAAAAAAAGCATTTAGTATAGATAATTTTTTTATAGTACCAATAAAATTCTATATTGGATACATAAGCCAAAAAATTTCCAATTACATTAAATAAAGCATTCAATGAGCCTCATGAGGCACAATCTACCTATCTTTCTTTTCATTTATAGAATACATAACACGTTACATATAATATAAATACGCTTATATAAAAGTCGTGAACAAGTTACCGATGAATGTGGTTACGAGTGCTTGATTTGTCTCCACAATTCATCACGTACTCTGCGGCGAAGGAAAACATAGTAAGGTATGACGTTGAAGGAATTGTAGACAATACATAACATGTACATAATATATTTGTATATAACAATGTCAGAGACTGCGTTGTATACATTTATTTGAAAAGCCAGTTATAGACATATTTAAAATCTTATGTATAAATAAATATGAATCGCCGAATGATACTACGCGAATACTCCCAACGACTATACCAAATTTAATGGTTTTTTTTTTGGTATTTGTCATCGTTAGGACGACATGCTTAAAATAATAACTAGCTGATACGGAAAACGTTGTCTTGCCGCTAAACGCTATTAAAAATAGGGGTTAGTGGTAGAAAGGTGAAAATTTAGGGTTGTATGTATTTTTAATGCAAAATCATAATAAAATAAAAATAAAAGTATTTGTCAAAAAAATAAAAATAAAATATTTAGGGCTGGGCCCTTATTCACCCTATTCATTATGAAAAATAGATGTTGGCTGATTTTCAGACCTCCCCTATCTGCAAACAAAATATAATAAAAATCGGTTTAACCATTTCGGTGGTAACAAACACCGTGACACGAGAATTTTATATATTAGAATAGTATAAAAACTATTATTAAATAGTCGTTCGAAGTGCTATGAATGGATCATAAATATATTTGTCATGGAAGTTTCTTCTTGTTTGTATCCGGACGTCCGACACAGGATTTCTTTTTATTTTTTATAACGGACCGTTGAGTATTTATACAATTATTTGTACTTTCGTGTTTACGATATTGTAAGCTTATGTGGATTATGTATAATGTAAAAATGTATTTTTTGAAGTTATACCTACTTCTTTTGGCGCGTTAGGGAAATATGTTGAGAGTAAATTTTTACGATACGCGCACACCGTCAAGAAAAAACCGATATCCTGAAGTTAGCTAGTCAACGAAGAAGAAGTTAGCAACGTATATATAGTTAGCTAGCCAATGAAGTATAACTTCTTACGTGCGTACATAATTACACACGCACTTTTTTAATACAGTTTAAAATATACGTAATAGATGTTAATTTGTCGTTCAAAGTTGACTAGCCCGTTGGCGCAGTTTGTAGTGACCCTGCTTTCTGCTCCAGGGGTTATGGGTTCGATTCCCACCCCGAGTCTGAGAAATAATACATACATAAATATATAAATAAATATGGTTATTACACCCAGACGGGGTGGGAATCGAACACACAACCCCTGGAGCAGAAAGCAGGGTCACTACAAACTGCGCCAACGGGCTAGTCAAAGTTATTAATTAGTAATAAGTATACTAAAAGTGAATTTATGATTCACAACTAAGTTAGACTTTATTCTTTCAAAAATATTAATTTTCTTTTTCTTTTTCAGGTAAGTGCGCTCGCGTATTTAAATTTTAAGTTCTACAACAAAGGTAAGGTAGTATTATAATATAACAATAAAATAAGTTTACGATTATTCAAAACTGAATATAGTATATTATTTATTGCCATACTCAAATTTAATCTAAAAACTTTTTCATGTCTTTCCTAAAATAGTATTTTTATTCTCTCGTAATCATTTCAATACATCAAAAGACGATAATTTAGTATTTGTTTACAAAGTTTGCTACAATAGAATTAGAAACGTTGCAACTAACACAATCTCATAAATAGTGTTTCACATGCAATGGAAGGTATCAAGGTAGTCTAGAAACAGATAATATATCAAAATAAAGGAAGCAGCGACTCCTGTTCTGCATTCGCGAACGAGTTGTGTAAAGTTTGAGTTTACAGTTTAAAATTAAACCCTAAAGTAAAAGGAATAAGAACTATATACAATGAGAGTCATAATATCAAAAAGACAAAGGTTAGGACCACACTGCGAGCCTAACGCGGTGGCGGCGGCGGGCGCGAAATATCGAACATATGAAACGCGTCTTTGCGTCCACACTGCAGTGGCTAAAGCGGAAGCGACTGAGCGATACGACGAGCGTAGTTTTCAAACATTCCTATCCGCGCGTTCTGTCCACACTACGGGCCTAGCCAGCAAGCGATCTAATGCGCGGGTGGCAGGGGTATCAAACCATTCTGGTCTTGTCGCTATATATTTATTCGCTTTCTGTAGTTTATACCTTTTTTTTACGTGGGAAAATTAAAATTAGAATTAAAATTCTGTCTCCTAAATTGAGACGATTCGTTCAACATTACGTCCGGACTCTTTATATCTATACTTCGTGGTCACTAATTTCAAATTTTCTTGAACTGTCAAAAAGAAAATAATCGAATGGACGAGTATAAGTTGTAATATTATTGCTTTTGGTAAAATGGCAGTATTCACTATACGAATTTTGTAGGGTATAATCTCAATTGTTCATATAAATTTAAAAAATTCACCACTTATTTCTGTTTTTATTTATTTCGTGCACAACATCTCTAATGTTCAACACCTCCCATCTCGAGATTGGACTGTCTAGTAAAAATAGTAAATCCTCGTCCATATTTTGCAACCCCTGATATACGTCAAATCGCTACATGAGCTCGCGCGTCACTGTGGCCACCATACGCCTCCGCCGCCGCAACCGCCTCCGCGCTCGCCACCGCGCATGCAGTGTGGACGCACGCAATGACATTCCCAGTAGTCACAAATCTGTAAAATCTGTAAAAATTATACCTAATATGAATAATGGCCATTATATTTTCATGTTACATTTTCGATCGAAGTCTGTGTTGTGTTACACAATTGGTTATTTAAATTTGTCCTCACTTGACAAATAAATTAAAAAGTATAAAATGAAGTTTCGTTTTATACCTACAAGGGCTACAAGTACAACTTACAACCCGAACCCTTACAAGGTAGTATCAACTATCAACTCAACAAGGCCCGCGTCAGGAAGGACGCGGATTTCAAAAATTGGTATTAGTCCATTGAAAAGTTACATTTGGGGTTGCGTTTGTCAGAGGATGCAATTTTATTTTTTAGATATGAAGGGGGGGCTAGTCTGATGTTAAATCCAAGTTTGTGGGTTTGTAGTCCTTGTGCAACGGCCGCCATATTGGAAAAAGAGGTTCAAATGGTTTTTATGGTTTATCTGCCAAACTATAAGTCTGACAAAAAAAAATATTTAACATTTTTTGTTGCAAATAAAATTATCTATAATTTATGTTCAGTAATTTTTAGTCGTAGAATCATAAATAAAAAAGTTATAAGTGAAAAACCATAAAAATTTAAGAGAAAAAAATCTATTTGTCGATAAAACGAAAACCTACTATCAACTAGCCCGTTGACGCAGTTTGTAGTGACCCTGCTTTCTGCTCGGGGGTTGTGGGTTCGATTCCCACCCCGAGTCTGGGTGTAATATACATATTCGTTTAGATATCTATATAATTATGTATTACTAGTTGCCCGGACAGACTTCGTTCTGTCTGTTGTTTTTTTTTTTTTTTTTACTTTAAAAACCTTCCGTGCAATTTTTAAGGAACATACAAAAAAAATTAGCCGAATCGGTCGAGCCGTTCTCGAGTTATGCGCTTAGCAACATCCATTTTTATTATATAGATTTATGTAACTTGATATATTTTCCTTAGTTCACACTAAATAAATTTCTGAACGCACGCAAATATTTGACAACCAATATGTATTATGTCAATCCGTTTTCTCATTACTGACATTATTATACATTTTTAAAATCTAAAATACGCCACTATCCGTATATTGTGGATATATGTTGTCGATTCGAAACCTTTATTTAAATACGTTCTTTAATTTTATAGGAGTGTTTACCATATCTACGGGATGAACATTAAATGTTTGACAGTTACGAAACACGA
The DNA here is from genome assembly GCA_905220545.2 of Melitaea athalia. NCBI lineage: Eukaryota > Metazoa > Arthropoda > Insecta > Lepidoptera > Nymphalidae > Melitaea > Melitaea athalia. Next base: position 3,670,923 of record HG992176.1, on the reverse strand, counting down.
ACATTAAGCATCATACTTCCATACAAATTTTCATTCCAACCTTTCAACCCATTACACCCTTTTTTTTCGCATTAAAATGTAGCCTTTGTCCTTTCTCAGACTCTAGACTATTTATATACCAAAATTCATTCAAATCTGTTCAGTAGTTTTAGCGTGATTGCGCGACAGACAGACAGACAGACAGACAGAGTTACTTTCGCATTTATAATATTAGTATGAATTGTTTTTTACTATAAATAAAATAATAAATTTATTAAGTAGGTATATTTAGAAATAGGAAAAAGTTTTTTTGTTGATTTACTAATAAAAAAAAATACCTATTACAAAAAGTGCAAAAATTAACAAACGTGTAATGTGTACGATAATATAATTTAATTTGTATTACGTAAGTCTTATTTTATCGTAAACATTTTCACGCGTTTCTTTTAAAAATAAATTTTACCTTAATTTAATTTGGGTCGTTTCGATTTGGCCATTTGCCGTGGATCTTAATATTAAAAGTACATCAGCCCATAGCCAATAAGATTTGGTGACTTGAATAACGAAGGACAAAATTACTACCTCACCAAAAATAGAGTCTGGACAACAATTTTTAAAGTACAGATCGATTTTTTTCTATGTCTTCTCCGTTTACTGTCATTTTGACAATTTAAGCATAATATTATCTCATAAAATCCCATATCACGGAAACACGTAGTGGTTATATACTCTTTGACGGAAACCATTCATTAGAGTTCCTGTTCTAAATGTAAACACTAATTACAATTAAAAAGTTTTAATAGCAATTACTACTTTTGTCTGTTAAATTAAACTTTGTTATAAAACCTCTTTGCGTGGGAAATTTTGCTGGAGTCCGACTTTACTATAGATACATTAAACATCAAGGCCATATTATATTAAGACTGTATATCAAGGCATGAAAATTGATTATGTAAATAAAAAACAATACTACGGAATTACAAAGGACAATGCCTATTTTCTATGAAGCCGTGCTCCGGTACGTGCTTTGACGTGTTCAGACAATTCATATATTTAAGTATCCTTTATTAATTAAAAATATATTTTTAATAATATTCTAAAAGTGATTAAGGCCGTAGTTTATACTTTAATTAAAAAAGATATTTTATTTCTATTCCGGGTTTGTGCTGTCAAAACATATTAAATATATAAATACCAAGTCGGAAACGCAACTATAGAAATAAACGCTTTTTTTTAATTAAATTATAAACCCCAACACGACCAGAAAATTGACATATTAAAGTTTTCTTTATTAATTAAAACTAGATTTTTAATAATAGTCTAAAAGTGATCAAAGCCGTGGTTTATAGTTTAATTAAAAAAAGCATTTGTTTGTATGGTTGCTATGACGACTTGCTATTTATAGTTAATCTATTTTGACATAAGAAACGCGGAATACAAATAAAATACTTTTTAACATTAAATTATAAACTGTGGATTCGATCACTTTTAGAATGTTATTAAAAATTTAGTTTCAATTAATAAACGATACTTAAATATATGAATTGTCTGAACACGTCAAGCACGTACCGGAGCACGTAACGGGGCATTGTCCTTTATTACGAAACATGATGGTGTTAATTTCTTTTTTCATATATTATATTTATTTATACGACTAGGTCGGTAATAAAGCGTACAACCAGTAAGTATAGATCAGGTAAGCGTTCACCGTAGCTTATAGACGCCTACAACACCAGAAGCATCTTTACGCGTTTCCGACCAGAGATTTGTAAAAAATAGACACTATGGCCAAGAACGCTAGAGAATTATTCACGAAGTCTGTACAAATTGAAACTCATGAACACTAGTGCATTTTAATTAACACCCCGGAAATACATACAAACCAGCGGAACTTTACTTATTACAAGCTGCATAAGGCATCGTACAATAGATATTCATAAAGAAAGCAGTGTAACTGGAAGAATTTATCTGACAACAGTGTTGTTTGTACAAATGTAAACCAATAAGCCATGAAATTTTACGATGGTTATCTGGACGTGATAATAAAAAAAAACTTGAGCTATATTAATTATCGTACATAATCTCTCAATATCTCAAAAGCCGATGACGACGGCATTCATCAACGCTTATCGCGAGAAGCCAGCACGGAATAACTTGACTAATGGACACACTGATTAATTGTTGTTCACGCACCATATTTTGCAATATTTTAATATATTGCTCATAATAATTCATATTGTTTGAACAGATTCAATATCAACCGACCGCACGTAGGTAAATTGTTTATCATCGTATAGGAAAGTTTATGTAATTAATTTATTGATTCTTTTTTAAATATTGGATTGTCATTTACAGTTTCACAATTAATTTACTGTCTGTCGTACGTATTTACGTACGAGTACGTATTACGAAAATTTTGTTTTTAATAAGTTTTAAGCTTTCATAACCACGATGAGCACTTCCAATTACTAGGATCTAACCGCAATAGTCATTTTGGTAGTCGCTTGTTATCATGGTATCTAAAAAGTCACCGAAATATATAAGTCACCGAAATATATATTTTTTATATATAACTAGTCAACTAGATCGGCAAACAAGCGTACGCTCGCATGATGGTAATTACCGTAGCTTATAGAAGCCTGCAACATCAGAAGTACTGCAACCGCATTGCCGACTGGTCACTTCATTCACCAGAGGAACACAACACTATTTGAAAGCATTGTTATTTAGCTGTGATCCTACAGAAGTAGGGTCGAGGTGCTTCCCCAGTCGATATGAAGATTTTGAGCAGGATATTTCCTGATGTGCCCTATCTTAGATTTTAATAAGCGTAAAAATATTTATAAAAGTAAGTCTTAATATAAAAACGTTCAAAAAATTAATATTCCACTTCTTTTCAGTAGTCATAATATATTTTTATTAATGATAAAGCATCGTTATAATAGGTAGATATAGATATATCTGACACATCATATGTTCTGATCTTCATTAACGCTTATCGTTTTGTAAAGTTTATTTTATAAAACCTCGACGTTAATCAGATTTAGGTAAAATTTATTTGATTCACCAGTAACGTATTAATTAATTATTCGTTATTCGCAAATGATAAATAATTTAAGTCAATTTAAATTGGCCCAGCAGTAATTGAACCAGTTGCTGTGACTGTATTCTGGCTCAAGACTTGTTCTATTTCCGCATAATTGTCAGTCGAATGTTACCTAAAAGAGAGTGATTAGGATACCGTTACCGACTCTAGGAATCACTTATAAATAAACAAACGTGTCTTTATATGTATGTATCGATAAAATATAATATATTTGGATAATGCAAGAACCATTTTATTCCTTATTCAGTTTTTAAATATAATATTAAAACAACAGTCCGGGTTGTATATAACTATACTAATTTTCTACCTAATACCACCTGTAAGAGTACCTGTTTATTTATATGTAAATATACATATTATAGTGGACAATAAAGAGTTTATAAATAAAATAATAAGAGTTTATTTTTTAACTCAAGAATTTACTACAAAACATCAGACTAACTTTTTGATAATGTGTAAAAAATATTGTATTCGTAAAAAATTGTTCCTTTAAATATTACAACGAGTAAAATAATAATACAAATTCAATCATTTCACAGGATTTTTTTTATAAAAGGTTACACATTTCCTTTCAAATTTTTATAAAAGGTTACACGTTACCTTTGATCAAAATTAAATACTAATCACATTATACGAGTAGCATTGAAATAAAATCTACTACCACGCAGAAGCCACAAATTAAAAAGAACATAAGTTAATAAATACAGAGGCGAGTTCAAAGACTGCTGCTTATTTGAAGAACAACCCCGCAAAATTAAAAATCAGCACGAAATTAATTTCCGAAACTTATGCTAAGGACTCTTTCTACACTCATTGGTCTGGAGCGGTTACGAATTTTAACAATTTATAATAATCTTTCCTAACGTAATAATACACAAATAAACTTTTAAATGAACTTCGAAGGAACAATGGCCAAAGAAAATTGCGCAGTATCAATGGTAGATTTTTTTTTCTTTCTAAGTGTTTAGTCAACAGCTGGCTGGAATAGTTAGAACAAAAGTAGAAGTTACAAGTCAGTATTATCTTGTACTTAAACTGAGATAGGTAATGACAATAATTGTATAAGTTAAACCAGTTCCATAAAGTATAGTTCGTTTTTATTCATATTTTTCATATATTTAATATACATATTCGCTAATGTAATAGTTGATGAAGATAATAATCACTGTCTTGCCTATTATCATTAGTTAAATCTGTATTCAAAATCGGTGACAAACACTGCTTTAACTATAATAAATTCATTAAATATTTGGTACATACCTGAGTAGGTATGTAGTTATACACATAGGTACACACATATAGGTTACAGAGTTGTAAAGAGACGATTCCAAAGTACTCAAGAAAGCTTACTTGAAAAAATATTCATTGATTTAATATTAGAGATATGGTCAATTCCTAAATGGTTTTGAAAAATATATTTTAAAAATTATAGGTACTCTAAATAGTCTGGGATCCCTAGTACATTTTTTTCGCTTGATTAGTATCAAGCTAATTTTCCGGGAGTAGCTCCATTTTGATGAGACGAACAAAAAGTTCCTCTACGAAAACTCTCTGTGGTACTTACATAACATCACCACCACGTCATGATAATGCAATCATTAGTATTACTACTAAATTATATAATCATAATTTTACTAAAGTGTATAATGATAATTTATATTTTGTATTTATATATGTATTCTTTCTATTTGTATTTATCAAAAATAAAAAATAGCTATAACAGTCGGCTGTTACCTATAAACTTTAGGAATAGACGACCGTGTGTGTGTTGTGTGTGTGTGTGTGTGCGTGTTTGCGTGTGCATGTATGTGTTTGTGTGTGTGTGTGTGTGTGTGTGTTAAAGATATAAAAAGATATTTGTTGTTGGAAAATAAAAGTAGAATATTTCAAACTTATTCAAATGAATATTTCAAAATTCTTAATTTATTCTCTTTCGTCTTGAAAGTATATAATTATGATCACACAGACATTTTTTAAGTTTTTCTCTAAGGCAATATATTCTAAAGAAATACTAATCACCCAAAGTGACTGTGAAACCAAATGAAAAACATTTAGCTCTAGAAAAATATAAAAGTTTTTACCTCTGTAATAGCGTTCGATAACTTAAGTACAGTCATTTAACGCTTGTCGCCAACTATCGGCAAAAAATGCCTTTGAAAACCTAAATATCACTTCCTACACTTACTTACGCACGCGACTTAAGCCTGTCCACACATTACGTGAAACTAATCTACTAACGTTCACCCGTGTAACATTTATTAACATACAGTAACGGTTCAGCTTAAAGTTCCTTTTAATGAGTTGTTTATGGTTAAAGATTTTTTATAGGTACTACAAATAAAATAAAAATAAAATAATTGTTTATAATTATTAGAAATTATTTGTTTCTTTAGAAAAATACTTGTAAAACAAGGCGTCTATTTTTTATTATTATTTACATTTAAACATTGAAATATCTTGCGGTTTGCTGTCATACTAAGAGTAGCTTATAACTTACAATGAGAATCAAACGCTCCAATAACTGTATGAGAATGTAAAGAATCCAGGTACCTAAGTAACACCCACGTACGACATTTGAACAGAAATAGCTCTTTTCAATTATGTATGAATTAGTTGTGTATGAATCGATTCTAGTGCACGCAAAGCTATTTATTTTTTCTATAAGTATAAAGAGACATCACACAAGTGATTTTCACTCTTCAGTTAATTTTATTCCACCGGTAGAACGTGAAAAGGCTCTATATAATTTATTATATAAAAGAAGTCGAATTCATTTAATATATTTGAGAATACCTCAAATAACACATTTATTACTTTTTTATGTATCATATGTAGGCGTAATACTCATTAGTATCTTTTTTATATAATAAACGGTTTCTCAAGTTCACAATTAAGGGTGATTACAAACCATAGCGTTGTATACTATATATTTGATTTAGTGAATAATATATAAACCAAACCCACGTGATTTTTGTACGCATTGAGGCGTGTAAGTGTTTCTACACCACTTAGATCTATACAAATAAAAATGAACAACCGAATGTACACGCGTAACTTCCAAGCGATTACACCGTGTTAGATAATATATATATTTTTTGTATCGTTAAAAGAAAATGAGGGAAATAAAACAATATGTAAATAAAAACAATTATGATGGTTCGCCGAGTCAAATAGAAGAGAATGTACATGTAAGAATTTCGAAATAATTAACAGAAACTGTCCAACACTATTTCACGTAAATGTTTAAAAACGCATCTGTGATCTATTACTAAAGTCATTATGTCAGTGTAAAATAAATTATCAAGGAGTGAGCACGTCTTTTATTCGAAAAAACAAACAAACCGTTCTGCTATACGATATTGAACCTTAAGTAGTGAACATATGGTCCAACGAGCCGAATTATTGAAGCGAACGGTCAGTGCAGGTGTCGGCCGCGTGAATACAAAGGAATTGCATCGCATCGAAGTAAACAACTTTTTTTGTATGAAGATTTAACTAGTTATTTGAAAAGTTACCTTTATTTTATTACAATGGCGTCTCCTAATGTGGAACAAAACAAATTATTGTCTACTTTAGAAGATGTGGCGAGTATGATACAGAAGGCTCAAACAAATATAAAAAAGTGCCCGAAGCAAAGATTAACCGCAGGATATTTAAAAACAAGACTAAAAACTATTGATGAGTATTGGGACACGTTTAAAGAAGCACATAAGAATCTATTGAAATGTACGCCACGTGAACAAAGGGGAGTATTACCTTACTTTCTTAATGAAGAATATTACTTGTATGAGGACTTGTATATTTGTTTGAAGGGTGATTTAACAGATTTACTATCGAATATGGATTCCAAACCGAAAATTCTCGAAGATTCTAATTCGTCAAATTTATTACAAAATGCGCAGTCATCATTTAATTTTGCTAAATTACCGAGGATACAGTTACCAACGTTTTCTGGTAAATATGAAGACTGGCCCACATATCAAGACTTATTTTTAGCGCTTGTACATAACACTACAATTAGTGATGTGCAAAAGCTTCACTACTTAAAAACTAGTGTGACTGGAGAAGCAGAGATGTTATTACGACACATTAAAATTACACAAGACAATTATACAGGCGCATGGGAATTACTTAAAGGGCGTTTCGGAAATAAGAAAATGATTGCTTTTTCAATTTTAAAAAGGTTATTTGGCCAGAAGAAAGTTTCGCATCAGTCAGCTTATCAAATTAAGAATCTTCTAGACACAACTACGGAATGTGTTAGTAGTTTGAAGAATTTAAATATTTGTACAGATACATGGGATCCTATTTTGATATTTATAGTGGGACAGAAGTTAAACTTAGAGTCATTAAAAGAATGGGAAGAATATTCTTATAAGAAGAACAGTGATGAAATGCCTTCGTGGGAGGATTTTAAGAATTTTCTCGAGTCAAAATTTCGTACACTCGAACTAATCGCTCCGATTTCAACTGTAAGGGATAAACCACAAACTTCTAAGTCATTTCATGTCACAAACAGAGATCATGAAATTCATCAAACTCAGCACCCTAATACTCATTTACAACCTTCATGTTCTTATTGCAAAGGAGGTCATTACATTTATAGTTGCAAAGAATTTGCGAAACAACCAATTGAACAACGCTTCGAAATTGTAAAGAAGAATCATCTTTGTTTTAACTGCCTTATACCAAATCACAACGTATACAATTGTAAACACAAAACGACGTGCCGAATCTGCAGAAGAAGACATCACTCCTTATTACACCGAGTAAAAGAGACAAACGAAGAACAAGATATCCAACCAGAACAGATAATTACAACCGCTCACTTCTCTAAACAACAACCTGGTCATGAGGTGTTATTGGCAACAGCACAAGTAGAAGTCAAGTCAAGAGATGGTGAAACACACTTGCTTCGTGCTTTGATTGACCAAGGCTCAGAAGCTTCATTCGTATCTGCGAGAGTCATTGAACTACTAGGTCTGAAAAGGATTAGTATCAACGGTGAAGTTTCTGGAGTAGGAGAAGAAACCCGAATACCTATAAAACACTTAACTTACCTGTCAGTTGCATCGCGATTTAACAGTAATGAAGTCATAACAGTGAAGGCGTATGTGCTGAAAGCCATATCGAAGAGATTACCTTCGAAGAACATCTTGATGAACTGGCAAGAGCTGCAAAAAATAAATTTGGCTGATCCGAACTACTATAAACCAGGAAGTATAGACATTTTACTGGGCGCTGATGTCTTTAGTAAAATTATAGAAGATGGTTTAATTAAAATGCCTGATGGAATAATAGCTCAAAAAACGTGTTTAGGATGGATATTATCGGGACAAAGAGAAGAAGAGTTTATGAAGAATCAACACAACGTAACCACATTACATATAAGAAGCATGGTTACAGAAGATAATAATATATTAAAGAAGTTCTGGGAAATAGATAATGAATTATACAAGAAGAAGAAGATATTTACAAATGAGGAAGAGAAGTGTGAAGAGATTTACATAAATACAACTAAAAGAGATGAATACGGAAGATATACAGTACATTTGCCACTGAAACAAAGCATAGAAGATACAGTCCAATTATGTGGAGATACAAAACAAAGAGCTATAAATAGATTCAAACAATTAGAAAGGAAATTTCAAAGAAATGAGAAATTAAAAGAAGAATACGTAAAGGTTATAAGAGAATATATAGAAATGGGTCATATGAAAAGATCAGCAACAACAGACAAAAATTGTATATACTTACCTCATCACGCTGTAATCCGCGAAGACAAAGACACTACTAAGGTTAGAGTAGTATACGATGCATCAGCAAGTGGCTCTAATGGAAAATCCTTAAACGATGCCATGATGGTAGGTCCTGTATTACAACCTGATCTTCGAAGTTTGATAACCAGTTGGCGTACATACAAAATTTGTGTAGTAGGAGATATAGTGAAGATGTATAGAATGATAAATATGACAGAAGCACATACGAATTTACAACGAATCGTTTGGAGAGACAGCCCTGACAAAGATATTGAAAGCTATAATCTATCAACTGTCACTTTTGGTACTTCAGCAGCTCCATATTTAGCTGTCCGAACGTTACATCAACTAGCTGATGATGAAGCTGAGGAATATTCACACTCTGCACCTGTAATCGAAAGATCATTTTACATGGATGATTTAATGACTGGAAGTGATAGTGAAGAAAAAACTAAGAAAAAATGTGAAGAAATTAGAATGATATTACGGAAAGGAGGATTTATTATGCAAAAGTGGTGTAGTAATTCTGAGGAAGTTTTAAGATATTTACAAGGAGGAGAGGAAACAATAAAGGATACAGTGGAGATAAAACTAGACAAAGTTATTAAAATTCTTGGATTGACATGGGATAGGAAGGAAGATATATTTAAAATTATGAACTTACCTGTGATGATACATCCTGTGACGAAGAGATCCATTCTATTAGATGTCGCCAGATTATTTGATCCGTTTGGATGGTTATCACCAGTTGTCATAACTGCTAAAATTTGGATTCAAAAATTGTGGCTCTGTAACTTAGGATGGGATGACGAGCTACCGGCACATATGCGTGAAGAGTGGATAAGGTATAGAGAGGAGCTGACACATTTGCAAAACATACAAATACCACGATGGTTAAAAACAACTAAAAATAATTTTAATACAGTAGAATTGCATGGTTTTGCAGATGCATCTACTCAAGCATATGCTGCTGTCACTTACCTTAAAATTGTGGACGGTGATGAAGTACATACAATGATTCTCGCGTCTCGTACCAAGGTTGCGCCGTTAAAGCAGCTGTCAGTACCTAGGCTGGAATTGTGTGCTGCGGCTTTATTGGCTGAACTCATGTATGATCTTGCGGAGTTACTAAAAATAGATAAAGATAACACCTTCGCCTGGACGGATTCTATGGTCGTTTTATCGTGGTTACAAGCTCAACCTAGTCGTTGGCGAACATTTGTTGCAAACAGAGTGTCAGATATATTAAGAGTGCTAGACAATGATCGTTGGAGACACATTAAGTCTATTGATAACCCTGCTGATATTGCAACTAGAGGTCTAAGAGCATACGATCTTGAGAATTACAACCTCTGGTGGTCTGGACCGGAATGGCTTAAAGAAAATAAAACATACATGGAAAGGAGAGATGACATTCCACAGACGGAACTAGAAATGAAGGGATGTTTACATGCATAGATAAAAAGAAGATGGACAAAAACCCAACTGGGAACGATTTTCGAGTTTGTCTAGAATGAAAAGAGTATTAGCTTATTGTAGAAGATTTTTAAGGAAAAGTAAGATGGAAGAAATACAAGGTTATTTGACAGTAAATGAATTGGAAAGGGTATTAGAAGATAGCATATTACCAAAATTTAATTTATGAAGAAGAAATTGATGACCTCAAAAAGAAGGGAATAGTTAAATCTAGAAGTTCCTTAATCACACTTTCACCCTTTTTAGATAAAAGGAGTTTAATAAGAGTGGGAGGTCGATTACAAAATGCTTCGATACCTTATACCTTAGAAGTTAATATTATTACACAAAGACAAAGATTACAATGAAGTCATGGTGGGCGGTTATATATACGAGCAAATTACATATTGTATCTACAAAGAAAAGTGTATATAAATGTGTGTATGTGATTGTGTTTTAAAAGTGCTGTGATTAAGTGTAAACTTTAACAAAATATGAATTAAAGTCATTGATAAATAGTTGAGTTGTTAAGTATTCAGACTTTATTTTGTATTATCATGTGTTTTAAAGTTCATAGTTCTGAGACTTATATGTATTGCAGTAATTTATGTGAAACAAAATATTTACAAAACTATGTTTTATGGACAGATCACAGATTACAAATGAATTGTGTATAATGTTTGTAATAATACAATTGTAATTTGTATTCAAGATAAAGTTACATAGTTTCAGCTAAATGATGTTAATGTAGTAAGAGTTTATTTAAAAACAATTGTTTTTGGTGGGCGGTATGTCCAACACTATTTCACGTAAATGTTTAAAAACGCATCTGTGATCTATTACTAAAGTCATTATGTCAGTATAAAATAAATTATCAAGGAGTGAGCACGTCTTTTATTCGAAGAAACAAACAAACCGTTCTGATATACGATATTGAACCTTACGTAGTGAACAGAAACTACACAAATATGTATGAGAATAATAGCGTACAAAGGCGGCATTATCGCTAAGTTGCAACTACTTCCAGACCACCTCTGAATAAAAAGAACACATAAAATTCGTTTGAAATCTAATCGTTACTACATATACCTATTACGAAAGTTTTTGGAAATTTAATATTGAAACTAGTTTTACTGAGTTACGGCAGAATAGGATATTTCATGCTCAAGATTTTGGCTAAGCGCGCACTAGTGACTTTTGTCACCGTGACTTTTGCGTCACTGTCACCGCGTCCATAGATTTTATTACGTGACTCACGTATCCAAGTGCGCGCACCTTCATTAGTGATGATGGACGCGGTGATAGTGACGCAACAGTCACTAGTGCGCGCTTAGCCTTAGAGCAGCCCGTCTTGGGAAGTAACTTCATTTTACAGAAGGACACAGCTAAATAGTACTGCTCTCAAATAGGGTTGTATCCCTGAGCTCCTGGGTAGGGTATGTGTTACCGCCTGGCCACGGGGAACGGCGGTGCGAACGGCGGCGCGGCGGGCGAGGCGACCATTCGCGCGGCAAGATTTGCAGGCCACGCGGGTAGTCAAGTTCGCCGCCGCGACTAGTAAGGAAGTGCGACAGAGAAATGTCTATATCGAAATTATCTCGATATTGCTTAGAAAGTAATAGTTTGTAGTTTTCGCGTGAAAGAAAATATATGACCAGCTAATTAAATGTCACTCTATATTAATATTTCATGAAATAAAAATACTTTTAAATAATTATGTTGTTTATTGAAAAAATCTAAATTATATGATATTAATTCTTCGTATAGTATTAAAAACAAAAAACAACTTCTTGTTACTTTTTAACCAGTCTTTTACGTTCATTTCATTTCATTTCACTAATAAAAGTCTCGGTATTCATTTTTCACGGCGAAAACAACTAAACTCATTTAAAACTGCACTATTCGCCGCGAATATCGCTCGACTCCGTGGCATGCGCCGTACTGATTCATGCCTTTGTTTTGTTCGCCCGTCGCGCCGCAAGTCGCCCGCGCAATTCGCCCGGTACATTTCGCCGGTCGCTTCGCCGGTCGCCGTTGCGCGTGGCTTGCTAAGTACATTACTACGTGTTTGTTTCAGTCGCTAGACGCTTCGCCATTCGCACCGCGCGGATATTCGCCTCGGCGAATGTCCCGTGGCCAGATACTTAGGATGAGAAACGTGCATTCGATACATTGACTACGGTAACCGCTTATCATCAGGTGGGCCGAACGCTTCTTTTCTGACCTAGTTCACCTAGTAGTATAAAAAAGACTATAATTATATTAACGTTCATCGAAATTGAATCAAATCTTATCGCATGTCACGACTTAATACAAATAAACACAAATATATTTTAGAAATATAGAAGTTCATCAGTTACAAGAAAACGAAAAGTTCTAACAACAAGTAATATAATTAAAAGAAAACAAAAAACCCGCCTGCGTAAAAACGGTAAGAGCAAAGTCAACATTTTTTAAACTTTCTTATTGTATTTCTTTATTATTATTACGGTAATAATAATCATAATGTACATTTTTGAAATCCTTGTATTGAGCCCTTTAATTTGATACCCATACTATAGTATTCTAAAAAAAATTTTATTTCTTCATTAACTACAATGGCTTCGCACAGCCGCCATGTTTGTTTTTTTTTAATGTCACCTATCTAAGAACACTTGGGCTGCTAAGACAAATCTAACGATATCTCAATTATGCAAATCCGTTCAGCGGTTCTAGAGAAATGAGGTAATTAAGAATATTACATACATACATACATACATACATACAAGATACGCGCGAAAAACATAACCCTTCCTTGGCAGTCGGGTAAAAAGAGGTAAATATATTCAGGAAACTACATTAAAAGTGCTAAGATGTTAGTATTACTTATTATTATAAGCATAGATAATTCAAAAGTATGTTTAATAAACCATAATTAAGTCTTTAGTTTGTCTGGTCGAAAAGTTGCCTCGAAGAAATCGCTGCTTTAACGTTAACGCCGCCTGTCACAACTTGGCAACTATACCTATTAGTTTTATACTTTTATATTATCAAATAAAATCTTTGTTTTGTTAAGTATAAGCCTAAATAAATATATAGTTTTGGCAGTTGTTAAACTATTTAGGATTAGTTTACCAATCTTGCATTCAACTACATTGTTTTGAAAGATTTTGCAGGAATAAATTGTTGAATTGTTGGCATATTCTTCTCAGCAAAATTTGCTTTCCCGTCTGGCGGTAGCTTCGTAAAAAACTAATAACTTCGCGAAAAAATAACATGACTTTGTATAGTGATAAATAAAAGTATGTTTTGAGTTTAAGTTTCTGTTTGTCATAGGATTTTTTTATTGTTCTGCTTTTATCATAGCATTATCTGGTACCACACAGGACAATTCACAAATAATAAAATAGAAGTTATGAATCACATATAAATAACGTATTTTTTTATTGATTAAGTAACATAAACTTAATACAATACACTATTTAGGTTGCAGATGATCGCAATACAATTCGTTAGACTTGAGCGAGACCAAGATTGCTAGCATCATTTCCTAGTTGAATTGTCTCTGAACGAAAAACGAACTTGGCCTTTTATCATCGGCATGAAGGTGCATTGAAGTGGAAAATTAAATTTTTAAGAAATTATTTTTCATTATTATATCTATTACACTTTCAATGTAGTCTTCTAAATAATATGTCAAGAAAGATAAGCCAACAATAAGTCTTAAAGCCTAAATTGAATAATTAAATATATTTTCAAAGTTATTACATTACTATGTGCTTAGTAATAAAACATTACATAATTAATAACATATTTCACGAACATAACGATTTTAATCAGAACAATACTCGATTCCGTTCCATTAAATTAACGGCTACAAAACATAAATGCAATCGCAATTTTTCTGAGCGCTTTCAGAGTTTTATCTTAATTGAAATATATCTGTGTCTTTTATTAAAATAAAATTATCACATTTCTGTTTACTGCACATTTCTGTTAATTTAAGTAAACCCTTTCTGTTTCCTGTGAATCTAAATACCATCAAAGTAATAACTATAAATAAAAAATTATAACAATTCTGTAAAACCAAATACATAATTATGTGCTACCGTGTATCATCATAACCACCAGATATTGTAAATGCTACCGAACATATACGTTACTAGCCTTATATTTTCGTAATAATAAAAATACCGAACGAATGGCTATTTAATTATTTATTTATCTAGGAAATGTAAAAAAAAACATTGTAAATTTAACTTTCCATTATAATTTCAATTATACAGAATGTCGTTTAAAATTTTTTTTTCTAATTTTTGCTCAATTTATTTATCTTGCACATTAATTAATAAAATTCTTTGTCAGAGGCAGTAAACCAGATCTTTAGAGCATGTAACACTTCAAACTTAAAAAAAAAATTGCTTGCGTACAAAGTACACATGTCAGAAGTGAAACTTCTTTGGCAAACTAATTTAAAAATTAAAGTGAAACTTTTATTACATCGTCTCAAACTTTTTCGTCTGTGTGTTGCATATCGCGTGACGGTCGGCCGCGCGATGATGCGATTTTCATACCCTTAATGGAATATTATTCCAAAAATTTTTAGTTAAATGTCTATAATGTGAAAAAAAGTCACATTTACCGTGGTTTCATAAAACCACAGTTTTTTTTTTAAATCAATTCAATTTAGTTGTAGTTCTTAGTTAAACATAACTAAATTTTACTTTTATACCAGTTTAACATATAACTTACCTAAATGACTGCAAGAAATATCATTTGTTGGCAGTTATTTTTGTAAAATTCGGCAATATGTACGTTTTATTTTTATTCTTGCTAGGTACCAGTATCGCTGAATTAATTATTATCACTTAGGTTAGATAGAGATCTAAATCGACCGCACGATCTCTTGGAACAATGGTTATTTACGGATTATATAAAATATTACTGACGAATGGTATATAAATGGTATCTTTATCGATTATCAGCTGCCTAAATTTAGATTTTTTTTAAATATTCGGTTCCCGTTTAAGGAAAGTATCATGTCAACCCACAGTTGAGCAGCGTTTTGGATTAATCCCCAATTTTTCTCCTATATGGACAAAACGCCCTTTTCCAAGTTTGAGCAGTATATGCTACAGGCTTGATCAATTATCAATCAGTGAAATTGTATTTTTCTGTCACTTTATGTTATTAATTTCAAAATAATACATTTATTTATTTTATTTCTTTTCCTTTTTAAAAGAAAATTAACATTTCATATAATTTATTTGTATCAGATTTATTAAATTAGTTACTAGCTGTGTACGCGACTTTGTCCGCGTAGAATTTAACAAGAAAATTATTGTTCAGTTCGCAGAGTTATAAAATATATATATTTCTAAAATAAAAGTAGCCTAGGTTACTCCTTATTACATCAGCTTTCTGCCATTGACAGTCCCATCAAAATCAGTCCAGCCGTTTCAGAGATTAGCCTAAACAAACAGACAGACAAAAATTGTAAAAAATGTTATTTTGGTTTATGTACCGTGTATACATTCATATGCATTTTAAAAAAGCGGTTATTTTAATATCACAAACAGACACTCCAATTTTATTAATATGTATAGATTGTAGACACACTATCTCTATATATAATAAAACTAGCGACCCGCCCCGGCTTCGCACGGGTGAAATGCCGATAGTAAATATATTACAGAATGTCTTTATATATAACGTTCACAGCTTTTTTGTCATTAGACAATACAAACATGTTTTCTTTAGAGGTTACTCTTGACTTGATAAATTATGGTTTTAGTCTTAGCCTGTCCAACCTAATGTAGGTACGTACTATAAATAAGGTTAAAAAATAATAAATTACGAACATACAATTTCGAAAAAATTGTCGCGCCGGTCGTGGCTCATGGTCGGTACCACTGCAACCGTCATGTCCTTGCATTTTAAATCTGTGCTATCTTTGAAAACATTCATTTAAATTACATGCTGTACAGGTCCATATTGATCTATATTAAATGCACAATGTATTTAAGGTACGTAGGTAATTGCTGGATTAATGCTGGATTGCTTAAAATCGCTTCGTAAATAAGCCATTATTTCTCGTAAAAGGTAAAGGATAAAAAAATGGTTATTGTGGGTTATCTCTAAGAGACAGACTTATACCATCTCGGACTTATTTATAAACCTTTTTAAGTTGTACAATACTGTAGTACATTATTTTGATCTATCTCGGTTCAGCCAGCGTTTACAATGAAAGAGCAAAAAATGTGTTTATTTATGACATCACATTAGAAACCTCTAAAATTATCAGTATTTATCTGTTATATTATGTATGTATAATACATATAAACATTCCTCTTGAATCACTCTATCTATTAAAAAACCCACATCAAAATCCATTGTGTAGTTTTAAATATCTAAGCATGTATAGAGACAGACAGACAGCGGGAAGTGACTTTGTTTTATACTATGTACTGTATGTCGTAATATTTTATAGCTATAAGTGATAACAAAATATTACAATACACATCTGCAAACTTTGTTATTTCATTAAGCGTTATTTTCTATTAGCCTCGGAAATTTAAAATTTTTATTATTAACGCCCACCCCGCAATCCTTATTGGGGATGAGTTACCATAAAATCCGCTCATTTGTCATTTCTACATCACATACAGGTGAATCCTACCAAATTTGGAGTAGATAGGAGTAGGAGTTTAAAAACGGAAATTTCCCATTATTAACACCTTCTCCGCAACCCCTCTTGTGGGTAAAATTTCGTAGAATCCGTTCATAGCTGACCTCTACTCGGCGAAATGAATATTTCTACCAAATTTCAAGTCTCTACGCCTTATGGTTCAATTTTCCATTGTTGACGCCCCCGCAACCCTATCTTGTGGGTGAAATTTCGTAGAATCCGTTCTTAGCTGACCTCAACTTGGCGAAAGGAATGTTTCTACCAAATTTCAAGTTTCTACGCCTTATGGTTCAATTTTCCATTGTTGACGCCCCCGCAACCCCTCTTGTGGGTGGAATTTCGTAATTCCGTTCTTAGCTGACCTCTACTCGGCGCAATAAATATTTCTACCAAAATTAAAGTCTCTACGCATTATTGTTCAATTTTCCATTGTTGACGCCCCCGCAACCCCCTCTTGTGGATGGGATTTCGTAATCCCGTTCTTAGCTGACCTCAACTCGGCGAAAGGAATATTTCTACCAAATTTCAAGTCTCTGCGTCTTATGGTTCAATTTTCCATTGTTTACGCCCCCGCAACAGCTGACCTCAACAGCCCCTCTTGTGGGTAAAATTTCGTAGAATCCGTTTTTAGCTGATCTCTACTCGGCGAAAGGAATATATCTACCAAATTTCAAGTCTCTACGCCTTATAGTTCAATTTTCCATTGTTAACAGCCCCGCAACCCCCTCTTGTGGGTAGAATTTCGTAATTCCGTTCTTAGCTGACCTCTACTCGGCGAAAGGAATATATCTACCAAATTTCAAGTATCTACGGCTTATGGTTCAATTTTCCATTGTTGTCGCCCCCGCAACCCCCTCTTGTGGGTAAAATTTCGTAGAATCCGTTCGTAGCTGATCTCTACTCGGCGATATGAATATATCTACCAAATTTCAAGTCTCTACGCCTTATGGTTCAATTTTCCATTGTTGACACCCCGCAACCCCCTCTAGTGGGTGGATTTCCGTTAAAGCCCGTTCTTAGCGGACGTCTACTCTCTATAAGGAACCTATCTGCCAAATTTCAGGTTTTTAGGTATATTTTTCATTCGACTTTCATACAAACTACCATCCCTGTTTTAACCCCAAAAGGGGGTTGATTTCTCAAAATCCATTATTAGTACACCTCAACACCATCTATAGAGCATACATTTTGAATTTCAAGTCTCTTACTTCAAAAACATAAGACTTTCATGCAAACTTCCAACCCCCGTTTAACCCCCTTAGGTATGGAATTTCGTAAAACCCGTTTTTAGCGAATATCTACTTCATATAAGGGACCTACTTGCCTACTTTCAAGTTTGTAGGTGTATTTTCCATTGGACTTTCATACAAACTATCATCCCCTGTTTTAACCCCAAGAGGGGGTTGATTTCTTAAAATACATTATTAGTACACCTCAACACCATCTATAGAGCATACATTTTGAATTTCAAGTCTCTTACTTCAAAAACATAGGACTTTCATGTAAACTTCCAACCCCCGTTTAACCCCCTTAGGTATAGAATTTCGTAAAACCCGTTCTTAGCGGATGTCTACTCCCTTTAAGGAACCTACCAGCCTAATTTCAAGTTTGTAGGTGTATTTTTCATTGGACTCTCATACAAACTACCACCCCCCGTTTCAGCCCCAAAAAGGGTTGATTTCTAAAAATACATTATTGGTACACCTCTACACCATCTATAGAGCATACATTTTGAATTTCAAGTCTCTTACTTCAAAAACATAGGACTTTCATACAAACTTCCAACCCCCGTTTAACCCCTTTAGGGGTGGAATATCGTAAAACCCGTTCTTAGCTGACCTCTACTCGGCGAAAGAAATATTCCTACCAAAATTCAAGTCTCTACGCCTTATGGTTCCAGAGATATCGTGATGAGTCAATGGGTGGGTTACTCTTTTATATATATAGATAAAGTAAAAAATGTTTTATGTTAAACGGTTTTATTGCAATAAAAATGATGTAGTTAGGTTATGGACTAAAAGCTAAAAAATAATTCGGTAAGTCCTAGCTACCAGATCGCACCAATCTTCTCATCAATCTGGGGTATTGATCAGACAAATATAAAATCGTTGGGCGTATAGCGTATCCAGAGTAAACATTATGATAGAAATTTCACGTGCCCAAACATGTACATCACCTTTCACCATCGAATTCTAATTTGTTTATGGAATATTTCTATACGCAATTGTGAATTTAAAAGTAGTAGTTTATGAATTAATGTAAAACAAGCCACAAATTACCTCCTACAGATAAAAACCTATTACTAACTTACGTGCAGTCTAGACTTTATAAAATAAAACCAAATACTCGTAGTTATCAGATAATAAGGTCCTATTTCGAATTTCTGAACTTCCTGGTGAGATTTACGATACCTGCCTTATGCTATGCTATCACATCAATTCACATCCTCTGGATAATTTCGTTATACATAAATTAAAGTTAAAATAAAAAATAAATGTAATTTATATTTCCGTATCAATATTAACAATAACGGAACCAAAACATAATAAACAAAATAAATAAACATCTTCCTATCACGGGATAATTCCAGTAATACGGTTAAGTAGCAAGCGACGTTCAACGAGCAGAAACCTCAAAGTGGTACTCCTAAATACTTTGGCGTTGGCTGACATCTTCAAACAAAGGGTGAGGGAATAGGATGGAAACAAAAAAACCCTCTAACCTTACATCAACTACTCAGTATTGTCAATAATATCAATTACTTTCCAGAGGGTCTATTTTTCCAATGTCTTAATATTTTAGTGGTCTTATTTTTCGTCCCACACTATTGGTTTTACTGATCATTTTTAAGAGGCTTATAAAAAGGTGGAGATTCTCAATTCGACTGAATTTTTTATGAGTGTTTCCTCAGAACTTTTTATTCCTTTTTCAACTGAAAGGTGGTGCTTGTCATGTGATCCCATTTAAATTTGATTTAAATCTGACGAGCACTTCTTCACTTATTTTTAATGTTGTAGGTTGAAATAGGTTGTGTTACTGTGTGTGTGTGTGTGTGTGTGTGTGTGTGTGTGTGTGTGTGTGTGTGTGTGTGTGTGTGTTGTGTTAGCAAACACAATTATAAAATGAAGACTTTTTATTAGCAGCGATACTATTACTTTTTAATATAGTAGAAGAAAGAGACTGAAAAGTACCAATCAAAAATAATACACTTATGTATATCGACAAAATTTGGTAGAGAACAATATTTTTAATTGTCCTAAAAAGAGATATAACTTTTCTCATTTTTCTTTTGGCAACGTTACGTATATTGCTAGTACGAAAGCGATTCAGTCTGTAACATCCCACTGCTCGGCATAGACCTCTTTCTCCATGTAGAAGAAGGATCGGAGCTTAATCCACCACGCTGGTCCACTGTGGGTTGATGGATATAATTCCTATTATGAGTAACAATCGCTATAAGTAGTATATGATATCAACTGGATCCGACCGATTAACGTGCTCTCCGAACCATGGTGGTGAGACACACAAAAACAGATATCCAAACCGGAGAGAAATATTTGTTCAAAATTAATACAAATCCGTCCCGAGCGAGAATCGAACCCACAAACCGCCGGTGTTTAAACACGTACATGGCACATGCACCACTACAACAGTTGTTATACTGCTAGTATAAATAACAAAAAAAAAACTGACTTTGTGCCTAATTTATAATAGTAATGACGCATATATACCTAATATTTTTATCGCTTAGTTCTAAAAAAGGATTGGAAACTTTAAAACCATAAAATCACGAAGTCTCGCACAGAGAAGTTTTCCACCTAAAGGAGGTTCTAAGCTATTTTATTTACTGCTGCCTTTAAGTTCACTGTAGAGTAAAGTAAGAGAATAAACTGACAAACATTTTACAATCATCTTTCTCTGTGGAATTTCAGCGTATCAACGTCTTAAAGTGTTCGTTCTTGGTGAAAGGTTTTTCTTTTTAAATTTGCGAATATGTATCGATCTTTAACTAATAAAAAATACATTTTTAAAACTTTTTTTTTTTGTCAGTCCTATTATTTTTGTCACAAAACCCACATTTACATACAATTTAGAAGTAACAAAACTTAGCATATATATATATATATATATATATATATATATATATATATATATATATATATATATATATATATATATATTAAACGTTGATAAGTTTATAATATAGATTATAGAGCATTACACAATTCAAGTGTAAAATAAACAAATATCATTATTTAACCACATTATAACTATCCAACTATATGCATTTCAGTAGTATCCTCTAATTGGTATAGTCTTATAATATTTGTTATAAAATACGAAAATACTTTTAAAACTTTTCAAATATCGATTAATAGAAATATAATAATTTATATTAAGAAAAAAATGATATTATAAAACTAAGAACTAAATGGTCAAATACACTAGAGTATTATTAAGTTCCAATATCAACACGTTTTCTCTTAGTATCACTGTGGGGTCTCAACACATATACATGCATATGTGCATATAATTATGAAACAAGTTTGGTGTTCGCTAGTCATTTATTAGATTGTGCGTTTACAAAAAAGCTGTACAGTTAAATATAAATAGATGGAACATAAATTGTTGCTAAAATAGTATCCAATATTTTGCTTCAGCTATATAGTATTTTGCTGTGCAATCAGTATTTTTGATTAGAATTGTAAATTTTTCTTAGTACACAAGGAACATTTTTTATTTGCAATTAAATATCATCCTTTAACTAATACAGCAATATCAGATGATATTGCAACTGCAAATATTCGATATTCCTAATTAACAGTTACATCTTATCTTTCAGCTTTATTGCCAACTAGCAGACCCCTGCCCACTTCGTTGGGCGTAAAATCGTAATAATATCGTGTATTTATTATTTTAAATTACAGAACCAAATAACATACTAAATTTTATAGCACTTAAATAAATAATATGTTACTCCAACGCCATCTATCAAAATTCCGAAAACGATGTCGATAGGCTAATAAAGTCTTCTAATAGCGATAGATGACGGCGAGAGATGGCGTTATTATATATACCATTTTGGAGTTATATTTTTATCTTTTTCTTATTTACAAAATTTTTGACAATTACAATAAAATATAGCCTATGTCACTCCTGAATAGTGTAGCTTTCTGTTAGTGAAAGAATTTTCATGATCGGATCAGTATTTGCGAAGATTACCCCGTATATACAAACAAAGTTATAAACTTTTCCTCTATATAATATTAGTATAGATAAGTGTAGATTTAACGCAAAATAGTTTGTCAGGCTTATTAATATGTCGATAAAATTGTAAGCTGTTCGAATTTAGGTATCTTATTTCCGTTGTTTCGTTTTACTTTATCTGTATTCATTACAGCTTATAATCTATACTAATATTATAAAGCTAAAGAGTTTGTTTGTTTGTTTGTTTTAACGCGCTAATCTCAGAAACTACTGGTCCGATTTGAAAAATTCTTTCAGTGTTAGATAGCCCATTTATCGAGGAAGGTTATAGGCTATTTTTTTTCAAATTAATGCATGCGAAACCGTGGGGCACAGCTAGTAATTATATATCTCTATATACATATATAAAAATGAATCGCTGAATGTGTTGCTAAGCGCAAATCTCGAGAGTGGCTAAACCGATTTTCTTAGTTCTTTTTTTATAATTTTCCTTGAAGTACGAGGATTGTTATTACGGAGAGAAAATTTTAAAAAATTGCCTAAACAAGTCTAAAAACAACACTTTTCTATATTCCCATACAAAAGATTCGTAATAATGCTTAAAAGTCAATTTGAACTTTAATATTAATCGACTGTTAGGCGGTACGAATTTCGCCGGGTCAGCTAGTTACTGAATAGATTTGAATTGTATTAAGATGACAGGATATAAATCGAAATATACTTCGCAGTTTTTTCTCCTAACTTTCAAATTAGGCTTAGTAGCCCTAGAGTAAAACAATTAAAATAATCCTTCTATCATTCATCATCATCATCATTTCAGCCTACCGCAGTCCACTGCTGGACATAGGCCTACACAAGTTCGCGCCAAAAATGACGTGAACTCATGTGTTTTGCCCATAGTCACCACGCTGGGCAGGCGGGTTGGTGACCGCAGGACTGGCTTTGTCGCACCGAAGACGCTGCTGCCCGTCTTCGGCCTGTGTATTTCAAAGCCAGCAGTTGGATGGATATCCCGCCATCGGTCGGCTTTTTAAGTTCCAAGATGGTAGTGGAACTGTGTTATCCCTTAGTCGCCTCTTACGACACCCACGGGAAGAGAGGGGGAGGCTACATTCTTTGCCGTAGCCACACAGCATCCTTCTAATCATTCACTAATTCTTTCACTTTGCGTTTACAATATTTATACATTATAAGTATATAAATCACACTACTATGCAAAAATGTGGATTAGTTTTAAAACGAACCGACTTTTAAAAAAATCAACAAAAAACATTGGCGAAATTTTTCAACTTTTCGACCAACTTTTCCATTTTTGTTTTCGTTAAAACCTTTTTCGGACTACTGTTCGTAGCATAAAAAAATTACACGATTCAGACTTTCTGGAATAATGCGCTTACCAACCATCTGTATTATTTTTATATTCTAGATAAAGAATATTTTTTCTATGGTAATGTTAAATTATGGGTGATGTACAGAGGGCATTCGTGCATTCATTTTCCCATATAAGCACAGCTCTTTTTTCGTACATTGTTTTTCCCTATTCGCCTTCATCTCCTTAGTCAACACAATTTTAGCTCCTTTGATGCTACAAGTGCTTATTACGACAGTGATAATAATTATTTAACGTCAGAATATCTGCAGGCATTTAGAAGATATTTAAATTGAAATATAATATTGCCTTTGTCAACTAATAACTAAAAGCTTTGAATGACCAAGTAGATTCATAATAAGATTAAAGTAGAATGTGGAGATAAATCCCTCTGCAGGTCCAGTTGGAAAATATTACCGTTCATCGATATTTTTTCCAATAAACGTCATTTTTCACGAAATTCATTCCTCGATCACCTTCATGTTCAAAATATTACTCAATTGTACCGCTCCTGGATTTAAATGTGCATCATTTAAATCCAATTTAATTCACTAGATGACTAGAACCTCTCTGATATGCAAAATTTAATTCAAAAATTTTAACGAAATTATTTTAACATTTTTCGATAGAAACTTTCAATATTTCGTTGTATAAAGCATCATTACATTTTTGACATTTTGACGCTTAAAACACTTATCTTCACGATTGTTCTTTGAAGATTATTCAGAGTCGATGGGAACTGAAATAGCTTTAAAAACGATAATTGAAGTACTCTGAGCGCCTAAACTTTAGAATTAATCAGAACAAATCATCTGATTTTTTTTTGTTATTTTATAATTTTGTATGTGTTTCGTTTACTAAATCTACTTTCCTGTTACTTTTAATGATAATTTTCACATACAGATTAATAAGGTAAGAAGTTTTTTTATTGCACGGTTTACGGTTTTAGTACACGGTATGACAGAGGTCTTTTAAATTGTTTGCATCTAGCGCTGATGTTTCTTTCAGGTTATTTGACTAATATGGCTACTGTCAAAATCTCATGTGTCAACGTGACGTTTTATAACCTATAATAACCTATAATAACATAACATTTTTCTACTCTGATACTGGCAATTCCGCAAGGGAGCTAAAGCCAAAGAAGAAGAAGAAGAACATAACATTTGAAAAACGAACTGTCTGACTCGAAAATAATTTGTTTAATGAATTTGATTATACAAGTTAATAAGAAATGTATCATTAGAAAAGGATTATTATGATAAGAAAAGAGTTCTTATAAACAAAGACAACGACATAAATGCAGAAGTAGTGGCTGTTTTAGCCCAGTTTAGCTTTGATTTTGATTAAAAGAATAAAGTTGAACACATTTTTCAGCAATATCTTCGTTAATGTCATCCATGAAACATAGATAAAAAAATCACAAATCTTGCTTTAAAATAAAACTCGTAACAGATTACAATAGTTGGAATGTTTTTTTTTTTTCGATCCACATATCGCGGTCACAACACGTATTAAAATTGCTCGCTTTAGATTGTATCATTGAATAATCAGTATCAGTTCAGATACTGATTATTCAAGTTAGTAAGAAATGTACCATTAGAAAAGGATTATTATGATAAGAAAAGAGCTTGAATAAAATAAATAAAAATATATTTAACGTTATTTATTATCGATTTTTTTTCCTCCTTAATATGTGCGCACTTTTAACCGCTTGCTGCTACTGTGTCGTGTCGGTGTGTGTGTGTGATTATGTTTATAAAAAAATAGGTACCTACAAAGTCACTTAGTTAAATGTGCAATCGTAAGTTTTTGAAGTGAAACTTCTTTAGGCGCATGAGGGGTAAAATTTGAGGGAAAGTGTGACGTGGCAACGTCGGGCGCGGTCAGTACTTCAGGTGACCACCTGGGAACACCGCGTAATGTTGGCAGAACTTTTCTGAACTTCGAATAATACATCTCTACTTATTCTGTCCTTAAAAAATCATTTTGATAATGAGGAATATTAAGAATATCAACTTATATGTAATTATCTTTTCTATGATTATGTTTTAAGTCTTTTTAGTTCAAATCTTCAATAAAGAAAAGATACTTATTGGTTTATTTATTTACTACTCATTATATTATTATCTCATATTAGGCCAAACCAAGAAGATTCTATTCTGTCTTACACATACTGTATATTATTTCACCTGTAGTTAATATCAATAAAGTAAAACAGACCTGAGATCCTAGTGCAATTTCAAATATTTTTATCGTCTACCCCTCAAATTGCAATTACCTCAGCTGTAGTCAATTTTCTTAAAAAGACGGATTTTATTTTCATGCAAATTTCTCCACTCCGACTATGTTGCGAGACTATTCCAAAATTCATGAATATATTACGTCATTATTTAGAAACAGCTTGATCGCTAATCCAAATAAACACAACTTAACGCCAAGATAAACATACGCCCAAAATACTTGAGTAATAATTATATATATATATATATATATATATATATATATATATATATATATATATATATATATATATATATATATAGATATATAGCGGTGTATAAATCTATATACGAGTATATAAAAGAGAAAGGTCACTGACTGATCACGAAATCTCAGAAACTGCGAGTATAACACCTATATACAAACTTGAAATTTGGCAGGTAGGTTCCTTATAGGGAGTAGACATCCGCTAAGAACAGGTTTTACGAAACTCTACTAAGGGGAAAAAACGGGGGTTGGAAGTTTGTATGAAAGTCCTATGTTTTTGAAGTAAGAGGCTTGAAATTCAAAATGTATGCTCTATAGATGGTGTTGAGCTGCACTAATAATGTATCTTTAGAAATCAACCCCCTTTTGGGGTTAAAAACAGGGGATGGTAGTTTGTATGAAAGTCCAATGAAAAATAATATCCATCGATTTCATTGATTCAAAAAATTCGTTTAGATATTAATTGTTTTTCTCTTTCTTTTATTTTTTCCTTTCATTAGGTATTTTGCTTTTTCGAATATAATACAAATTATTTGGAAATAACTAATTCCACGCGTACGAAGTCGCGGGCGGCCGCTAGTTAATTTATATTTTTAAACACAGCAGACATTCAAATGTTTAATTAGAATGTAACGTGCACATTCAAATAAGCTTTAATTTAATTCCGAAATAAGCAAGTAAATGCATATTATTTATACTATAACTAACTCTCACCTAACGTTAACACTTTCAACTAATATAAAATAATACTGGGTAATGGTCTAAGATCCGGAATATAACAAAATCTTCCCTCATCTGTTAATTAGATGAAACAATTTTTTATAGGCTGATTTCAATATTGTGAATTTATAAAAACAACCTCTGCCACCATAAGCCTGCTGCAAATAATAATACTTAAAAAAAAAAAATTTTCTTCTAAAAAATCTTTTCCCTCTCGTGTTAATTACATGTAGTAAGCTAAAACCGTCAATATTTTACATTATCTACCTGACTATAGTAGGCACCCATCTCTATGATTGCTATACTTACCTGCAGCCAGGTTACTCTGACTGAGGTTACTGACCTGGCTGCAGGTAAGTGTAGCAATCATAGAGATGGCTGCCTACTACAGTCAGGTATATAATGTAAAATATTAACGGTTTTAGCTTACTACATGTAATTAACATGAGAGGGAAAAGATAAAAAAAAAAAAATTGCAGCAGGCTTATGGTGGCAGAGGTTGTTTTTATAAATTCACAATATTGAAATAAGCCTATAAAAAATTGTTTCATCTAATTAACATATGAGGGAAGATTTACCTTCTCGGATCTTAGACCATAATGGTTGCTTATTTTGTATTGCATCGTATAAAAATAAGAGCGTTGACAAATTTCAACTTCAAATTACCTTAATTAAGGTACTCTGAATATTTTTATGGCAACTGCAGGTGCAATGTGTCATTAATCAACACAGTTGACCTAATTATTTAAACCCACATATTTAAGAGGTATGCTATAGAACAAATTGTATATTAACTTTATGGCAAGTCAATTTATTTTTCAGTAAATATTATGGCACGTTGATATTTATGCAAAAAAAGATACATTAAATAAATAAATCTCTATCTCTATATATATACATATAAAAATGAATCACTGAATGTGTTGCTAAGCGCAAATCTCGAGAGCAGCTGAACCGATTTCGCTAATTCTTTTTTTATAATATTCCTTGAAGTACGAGGATAGTTCATTCGGAGAGAAAAATTTTAAAAATTTTCTGAAAAAGTCTAAAAGCAACAATTTTCTATATTCACATACAAAAGATTCGTAATAATACTTAAAAGTCAATTTGAACTTTAATACCATGCCATAAAGTTTTAAGTGTTAGTGGAGGGGTTACGGCAAGGATAAGTATAAAATTAAGGAATCGACTGTTAGGCGGTACGGAGTTCGCCGGGTCAGCTAGTATATAATAAATAACATTACATAACCTGGGAAACGTAGATACCTTTTTCAGATATTCACAGTATATAAATAGTAGGTATAAGACTTGGTTCTTGCAATTGATTGCAGATAGAATGCAGGTTCTCCCTCCCAAGTATTTTCTAAAAAAGTTTGATTCATTGCATTCATCACTTCATTTGTACCGCATCTCGAACACGTATTGAATCCATTCGTAGAATTCTCAGTACCGACACCCAATATTATCGGAACTATGGCGGAATCAGAAATTGTGCTGGAACGAGTGTAAATTATTTTGTTCGTGTCAAAACTATAGTTTACGAAAATTGTCTGTTTCTGGTTATTATCCTCTAACACTTTTCGCTCTTAAAAAACTATACTATAAACTTTAAAATGTGTATAAATATACATATATAACATGAAAATGTTTTAATTCAAAATATCTTTATTGTAGACTTCGCTCAAATTCATTCAAAGCAATTACTGTATAAGAATATAATGTATAAGAATGTGCACACAAAACACGAAAGACATACTAAACATACGAGATTATATCTCGTAATTTTTATTATATTGTTTTAAAGTAATATTAAAAATATCGGATATTTATGTAGGTAATTGAGGGAAAAAAGCTCTTCGACTGCAGCTCATTGATCTTAAAAAAGAATTGTTAAATTCGAATGGGGTTTGTACTGGCAATAAGACGTGACTATGGACACCCTAGCTAATACTTTTATCTATTTTTCCTTTATAATAATATGTTACGATGATTTTTATCTTTCAACCGGCTAAGTAGCATACTTCTGGGCATTGTAAATTGCTTTTAATAATCGAGTAGTCTGTTGTAGATTCTCCAGTCGCTTAAGAAGTTTCAGAGTTAATCATTAAACGAGCAAAGTTTTTCGTTTAATACAGTTTTCTATAGTATTCATCTATCCATGCCTCGAATCAGTTACGTAACAGAATGTTTATAGAAGACCTTGATCTTCTGTCTTCGAAGTGAAAACGACCGAAACGAGGTCGCCATGACTGATTTACGAACAGTCAAGGAATATTCAACAATTCTAGTGACTCGTGCTAGAAAATTAATGTATAGAAGCTGATCTTCGTCGCTTCGAAATTATTTAGATTAAAATTGGTACAATTTGTATAATTTTATGTTTCAGGACTAACTATATTTTATAATTATTTAAATACTAGCTTCTGCGCGCAACTTCGTCGGCGTGGACTCCGCTCCTATTAGTCTTAGCGTAATGATATAATTATAGCCTATAGCCTTCCTCGATAAATGAGCTATCTAACACTGAAAGAATTTTTCAAATCGGCCCAGTAGTTCCAGAGATTACCGCGTTCAAACAAACAAACAAACAAACAAACAAACAAACAAACAAACAGACAGACAGACAGACAGACAGACAGACAGACAGACAGACAGACAGACAGACAGACAGACAGACAGACAGACAGACAGACAGACAGACAGACAGACAGACAGACAGACAGACAGACAGACAGACAGACAGACAGACAGACAGACAGACAGACAAACAGACAGACAGACAAACAAACAAACAAACAAACAAACAAACAAACTCTTCAGCTTTATATATTAGTATAGATTTGTTTATATTTTTACAAATATTCGTTGTATAGTATATTTATTTTTAATTGAAATTGACTAAAATAAAAAATATATATATTCAAGCTTAATTAGGATAAAAAATATACATAAGCCTATAAAGTGCCTATCACTGCTAATGTAACGATATACTATATTGGATATACATAGATATCCTTATCACCATTTTGTAACGATATACTATATGGATATACATAGATATCCTTATCATCACGGCAGCAATTGTAACTATACCTATGGATGACCTATGACCCATTATCATATCCTGGTCACGTGGACCAATTTGTAACACTATCATGGTAGTGGCGTTACAAGCTAATATTAAGCTTAAGAGGATATCAATTATCTTTGGCCTTATAATTGTGATCGTCTAGTATAAGGAAGGACTCTACGTTGTGTTTGATTTTTGTTTCAGAGTAACTTCAGTTCTTTTTATGGTATGCCGAAGGAAAGACATAGTATATGTTATTAGAAGCCTTGATTTCTATATAAACTCTAACTAACATCCTACCTAGCCATTAATTTAAAATAACATCTCTGCATAATGACATTAAATTCCTGAAATTAATTTATCCTAAAATTTAATTGAAAAGATATTTACACTTACCAGTGATATAAATACTATAGATAACTAACTTCTGGAATACTATTAAAAGGAAAGAAAGATATTAAGCTTTATAACACCTTATTAGTAAATTAATTAGGAATTAATAAAATTTAGTAAATTAGAACCGTTAAGAATAAATAGTAATAGCCTTATTTATTTAGAAATAACTATCACCTACTGTTTAACTAAATATCTGACGTCTCCTTAAGAATGTGTAAATTATAATTGCTAATATTTTTAGTGAATCTAGATAGCTAAAATAGAAATAAAGTTAAATAATTATATATATAGGATATTCTATAATGACATTGATTAATTGATTAGTGTCTAAGTTTCTTTTACATGTATTTTTAGTTCAAACCTGATATAATAGACAGATTCTAATAACTCTAAACAAATGAAATAAATATAAGTAAATGAAATAATGATTAAATACATATTATATAGTTATTAATTATCTTGAAATAATTTATTCAGTTAATAGATTATCTCAGATAATTGTGAAAAATAATGTGTAGTGTTTGTTTGTATGTGTTAATCTGTTAGGATAGGGTTTATAGGTATTAAGGAATTAAAAGGCCGGGTTCAATTGAACCCGGGGGTCGCAACCACCATAACCCCTCCGACCCTAACCGATCCACACCGTGCTGAAGGCTCTAAATTAAATTAGGCACAACGTTGGTGCTATCCAATCAAAAGAAAGGTAGTAGGTAGGAAATGAGAGTACCCAATTTTCTACAGTAAGTTAGACGGAAATATATCCAGTCTAACAAATGCTTGTTTCATACCGCTGCAGCACAATCATGCAATGACTGTATTTGAGTAATCCCTTGGGACGTCATATAGACATAACCAGTGAATTACTAGAGTTGATGTAATTACCAAGCTGTAATCAGACATGGTATTAAGATGTGTTCCACGTGAACAAAAGGAGATCGTGTCTACTGATCTTTTCATTGTGTGCTTACTAGCCCATACGGGAACTTCGGTCACACAACTACTTTGAAATTCGATCACGAAACCTACTACTTTTGCCACAATTGGATTGTGTAGTGTAAGTTCCCATAGGAAAGACCTACTGAGTTACGGGTCTATAGTTAGCTATATTGTCAAGCCTAGCCACCATTATGAGGTGGGTCAAACAGCGACTAGCGACTTGCGACAACGCAACCTTTCGAGTGTCCTATAAGGAAAATAAGAATAATTAAAGGTATAAGACCAACATGTAGAGTAGGTGTATTGTGTAGGTTTGTCTTTGCATGACTCACAGCATTCACATGAAACAGCATTCATTAACCAGAATAGGTTGTTCAATTGAAACATTGAACCAGTAATTAAGTTGTTAAACATTTGAATATATCAGGCTCTCTTAGGAACTGAATGGATTTATCAAGGACATAGTAGTGTCGAGAGATAAATAAAACAATTAAAATATAACATATTCATTTACTCAATCAGAATCTCTGAGAGTATCTCATTTTCACAATGAAAAGAGAATGTATATTTAATAGGTTTTATAATCCATCAATGTTTGTATGTTTGAAAAACACAAGAGGGCTTGATTAAGGCTTGGCTTAAATCTCAGTAAATCCGCATTTAGGACTTAACAGAGACCGTCCACAAAAATTAGCAATAATTTAATTGGAAAAGTGAATATGTTTCTCTATTAGTCTAAAATAGAACTTCATACCACTGTCCAAATATAAATTACTAACCTTTGTTGCAGTTCAAACAACTACCATACACTAGGTGTCTGGTGGAGTTTGTCCAATGTCTCTCATCAAAGATGAGGAACTCTTATCAAAGATAAGGAAACGTACGTATAGTATTTACCAAGAACATAGTTCAGTTAGGCAAATACAAACGCAGAGGTTGGTAGGAAGTACACGCAACTTTCTCTACTAGATAGGCCAAGGTTAGGATCTACCTAGCATAGATGACGCGATGAACTGTGGCTTAGACAGGCCTAGCCTTATAGGGAAACCTATAATAAAACACTGGCGAATACAAACATTTATGGATTCACCTTAACATAGTTTATTTAGTTCAATGAAAGTCATCGTGAGAATGAGACACTCCAGTCTACCAGATACCTCGTCTTGATACCCATTTAAGAACATAAATTCTTAGATCAATGTTCAAAACTACAATAGTTTGTGTAATGTCATAGATCAGTGTATAATACCTCATCTTAGAATGAATTCAAGAGCTAAAAGCATCCTTGAACGCACTCCAGACTACATACCACCTGTGTTACCTCGTTCCAACATCCATTTAAAAACTACAAGTTCTTAAATTAATGTTTGAACTACAATCTTGTATAGTGTCAAAATGAAGCCAAATATACATATATATATATACATATACATACATACATATACATTCAATAGAGGCATATTTATATGTAGAGAATATTCAACATGATACGTTCAAATCATCAGTTTGTTTATAGATCATATTTTCCTAGAATTATTCACCACTCTATCTACTTCCAAAGTAATGACATAGTAAAATTTCATTTCATTATTTAAATACACCCTAACGAAAATCTATTTAACCCTTAATATCTAATATGATAGTTTTAACCAAGATTCATTCAATTTATATATGTACTTTAAAGTCAAACAGATGTAATTTCATTTTATTCTAACAACATCATATTGTGGTTATTTACTTAAGTTAGATTTCATTTTATCAGTTAAATTCAATATAATTATGGTCATAAGGCTTATTTCATAATAATTCCATTCATTAATCAATCAATAATTAATAGTATCAATGTAACCTTTTCATAATAATTTCATTCAGTAATTAATCAATAATTAATAATATCAATGTAAACCTAGATAATAATTCCTTTCAATAATCAATCAATAATTAATAGTATCAATGTAAACCTTTTCATAATAATTTCATGGTCATATTTAAACAACATAGTAAAATTTCATTTCATTATTTAAATACACCCTAACGAAAATCTATTTAACCCTTAATATCTAATATGATAGTTTTAACCAAGATTCATTCAATTTATATATGTACTTTAAAGTCAAACAGATGTAATTTCATTTTATTCTAACAACATCATATTGTGGTTATTTACTTAAGTTAGATTTCATTTTATCAGTTAAATTCAATATAATTATGGTCATAAGGCTTATTTCATAATAATTCCATTCATTAATCAATCAATAATTAATAGTATCAATGTAACCTTTTCATAATAATTTCATTCAGTAATTAATCAATAATTAATAATATCAATGTAAACCTAGATAATAATTCCTTTCAATAATCAATCAATAATTAATAGTATCAATGTAAACCTTTTTATAATTATTTTATTCAATAATCAATCAATAATTAATAGTATCAATGTAAACCTTTTCATAATAATTTCATTCGGTAATTAATCAATAATTAATAGTATCAATGTAAACCTTTTCATAATAATTTCATTCAAAAATTAATCAATAATTAATAGTATCAATGTAAACCTTTTCATAATAATTTCATTCAAAAATTAATCAATAATTAATAGTTTCGATGTAAACCTAACTAATAATTCATTAGATATCTTTTATTAAAAATCTCCGTAAAAGTTATAAAAATCAGTAAAAGAAACACAACATGCAGAAAACATGCATCATTTTAATTCTACACCAATTGGTGACCAAAGTGTATCAAAATTGTGAAATTATTTACATGCAATTAAAAAAAAGAATTGTGCATCGAACCAATCAGGAGCGCTTCATCACAGGTCTTTCACTGAATTTATTTAGCGGATTACAATTAAGATTTTATAATAAAGAATTGCACTTAATAATAATCAGTAAAATTAAATTAAAACTAATTCGCGATCTACACTGAAGTTACATTGCCACACTCAGCCAGCTTACGCTAATGAAATTTCTGATTCAAACCTAAAAATACCTTTAGGTATTATATGTTTAATCTAAGTCAGAAATTCCATAGCTTAGCCAGCCAAGAGGCCGCGACGGCCGCGGAGGCCTACGTGCTTCGAACTCCGAATTCAAATTTGAATGTCAAACTGACTCCCCATCGTATATATTCAAATCTCGCGTCTGTTTTTCCCCCACCCTCACACGTCCACCAACGCGCCCTGCAGTGTTCCCATCCTCACGGCAACTCCCGTGTCACAAGGAAATTTGGATATCTTCGGTTCATTGCCGTGTTCAAAGATACGGCAATCCAATGTATAATTGTTTCTTCCTAATAATTTGATCGATAGTTTATAAGTCATTATAGTGCAACACAAAACCAAGGAATAAAATTATTACAAAAAAACAAGGAATAAAATTATTACTTCCTCAATAAATTGAGCTTTACTGGCTGTAAGCACTTTTATCCGATCCGAAGGAAATTGCGTAAATCAATTAAACAAAAAACACAACAAAGATAAACAATAAAAGGGAAAAACAAATATACATTGAATAAAGCCGAAGAAAAAAAATGTTAGTTACGATAAATTTGTATGACGGTTGTGAAGAATAATGTATTATTCAACCGATTTCAAAAGGAAGTTATTTAACCGATTATTGTCATTTTTTAACCTTACGTGTTAATGTAAAGTAAATACACGTCAATTTTGTAGGTTTTATTTCAAAACAAGGTAACTTAAAACTTTGTGATGGCAACCCTGGCCGGTTTTTTTTGTTGTGACTTCCACAAAAAAAACTGTCCCACGGCTAGTCTTGAACCCTTAGGGCCGGGTTCCACCGTTTAATAAAGCTATGTTTTGCTTAATCGAATTTATAATTCGATTCCAATCTTGGCTTTCGTTTAATTATTATTACGAATCATTTGTACGGGAATACAGCAAAGTGTTGTTTTAAGACCTTTTTTTCCCAGGCAATTTTCTTCTAAAATTTCTCTCCGCAACAACCATCCCCATACTTCAAGGAATCATGAAAAAAAGAACTAGCGCAATCGGCTCAGCCGCCCCCAAGACCTGCGCCTAGCAACACATTCAGCCATTCATTTATATATATATATATAGAGATACACTACTATAAACTCGAGTATCAGAATCTATCATATGACAACTTGACAAGATTTGTTTTTAATAGGTTAGACCGTTAGAAGCACTAGACAAACCGTGTTCACACCACTAAACGCCAAAAATCGGTCGTTTAGAATTGAAACTCAGTTATTCTCTAACTGCGTCCAGTTTATGTTGGTGAAATGCAATTTCCAGCTCTAACTCCGTTAAACGCGTAAACCGAGTTTTCATCGAACTCATCGCGATTATTTCAATCAGTGGAAACTGGCCCTTAGAACGTTTCCTTATCATCGTTTTATCGAATCTGTCAACACAAAATTTCAAGCTTGTCTCGAATATAATATTTATTACCTAATATTTTAACACGATAATTGAGCTGTTCAGTTCCCAGCAATAAATTTCTTTCTTAAGTACAACTTAAAATTTGAGACCCTAATGAAAATAGAACAACTTTTGTCCATTAAGATGACTGTTTTATGTTTACGTGTCAACTCACATTTCAATTTATGCGCTTGTTATCTCAAGTATAACTAAAATTTATAGACCAATAATTTAGAACTGAATTGTGTTTACGTGTTACGTTACACTAACAATTAAGTATTATAGATTCGCTTTAAATCATACATCAGTCCTAACAATCAAAAAAATCTCCATTTAGGTAAGAACCATGAATTCTTTAAAAACATTGTCGGGTCCTTTAGTTTAAGGAAATTTACCAGTTTCCACGGCGTCTTTAGCTAAATTATTATTTATATGCTGCTTATTGGTTTTATACTGGTTATTTGTTTTAAAGATATATTTATCATTTGAAAATATATGGAAGAGACGCAAGTTCTTAAAAATTGAAAGTCCCCGGAGAGATATCTAATCCGACAAAGCCACGTCATTGTTTTAGATTAGATCAAATTCGCTAATTTCTCTAGAAGGCAGTATTACCAAATCCTGTCGCTAAGGTTGTCTTTGAGATATTATGATGAAGGTACGTGACAAAAATGTTTTTAATGAAAACTCGAGGTACCAAACGATTTATTTTTTCATGTAATTTTCAGTAATAGTTAAAATAATGAATAATGTAATAGGTACTCGTATTACATTCATGAGGTAACTGACGTTCTAAAGATATATTATTTATACTAAAACAAAATGAATATATCTAAAAGAATTTCTATCTGAAGTAAGGTATTAAGATTTCTGTACAAAAAAAAAACGATTCTTTTATTTAAGCTTGTAAATGGAGTACGTGACGTGAAAAGTTATTAAGTTAAAACGTTATAGTTTCACCTACACACGTACGATGTTTCTTTTCGATGTAGTATTAATAAAAGCAAGTTCCGCAGTGAAACCTCTTTAATTAAACTGCGCTACTTTAGGGATGCAGCACATTACAAACGAATAATCCGAGACACTCGGCTGTCTCTGACTCACTGATAGGAATGAACGAGACAGCCTTTGAAATACGACTCAAGTAAGTGCCGAAATAATGTTCTCCAGTTTAGATGCAAATACCGTCTAGTTAGGAATATACCCTAATACGGTAACACGTCCTAGTACTGAATCATAATAGTAGCTTTTACAAATAACGACACCTATAACGGAGAGAAGATACTTTGAAATATTATGTAAAATATTATAAAAGTTTTAAGATTTTGTCAATTTTTTTTATGTAACCCTTTTTGAAAACTGAATTGCAATTCTTTGA
Organism: Melitaea athalia; assembly: GCA_905220545.2. Classification (NCBI taxonomy): domain Eukaryota; kingdom Metazoa; phylum Arthropoda; class Insecta; order Lepidoptera; family Nymphalidae; genus Melitaea; species Melitaea athalia. Next base: position 3,633,985 of record HG992176.1, on the reverse strand, counting down.
AACCATGTATAATTGAATCTGCCAACCCGTAGAATAGAAGCGTAGTGAATTAAGCTCCAGCACTTTTCCTTTACGAAAAAACGGAACTATTTCGACAATGGTACATTACATGGAGCAATTAAGTAATCAATGTGTAATCCTGTAATTTAGAGAACATTGGATTCTAAAATGACATTTGTTAATGTTCCCGATCCGAAACCAAATTCAAAAAGTTACCATTTCATTCGGAATTTGAGATATACGCAAAACATTAAATTAAAATATTTAAATTAATTCCCACTAGAATACAACAGTGCTCTGGTTTTTACAAACAAACAACGAAATACGAATAGAAATACACAGACCGCGATTACGTAATGATTCACAGATTTGTTTGACGTTTTCACACATCAAAATGTATGAAAATGTCATAAATAATGTATTTGAATTTAAATCTATATATACAAAAAAGATTTCCACCCATTGACTCATCACGATATCTCTGGAACCATAAGGCCTAGAGACTTGAAAGGTAGGGATATTCCTTTCGCCGAGTAGAGGTCAGCTAAGAACGGATTTTACGAAATTCCACCCACAAGAGGGGGTTGCGGGGGTTAATAACATATATGGCAAAAATACGTTTGCGGGGTCAGCTAGTATTTTATATGTGAAATTTGCAACAAATAAAATTAATAGTCTTTGGAGCATACGCCTATTTCTGATTTGTACTATTTAAAAATTTAACACGGTTTCACCTGCATTTTCTGTTTCTGTAATAGTATCTGCTTCACGAGTCATGTCATGTTGCTTTTTAGGTTATTTAATCTCTTAGGTTTATTAACACAAAAGGTTGTTTTTGAAAATGACCAGTATATCAGAAAGTATGTTAAGTGTTTCATGATTGTACCACGATTGAAAATTAATTGAAAATCACTTTTCGTAAACCGTTATAAGTGGTTTTAAATGTGTTAACAGTTTGATCAAGTTGTTCCCGCTACATTAACTTTTTTATCGATAACTACAACATTTTAAGTTGCGGAGAACGATTGACATTTCTTTACAATACACGAAAGTAAAATTATTATTTTTATATGCTTACTTTTTCTACATTGACAAAACCACGCGTAACATGGTCAAAGAACACATTTAATTTAAAATTTAAAGGAGTTTTACGTCTTTCTGTCTTCTGCAAGCAGCTTTACTTCTGTATAAGACACGACATCCTTTTTTAGTTGGTCTATGCAAGCAATACTTCGTCAAAGAACGCAGAGTGGTATTTAAAAATACAGACAATCAAAATGAAAGTGTTTATCTTGGATTCAACAACAGAAATAAAAGACTATGTAATTGAACTTTAAGACTTAATATCTAATTATATAAGTTAAATCATAACATTTAATTAATCATAACATTTAAGTATGCCCGTTGTAGTCATTTGACTAGCCCGTTGGCGCAGTTTGTAGTGACCCTGCTTTCTGTACCGGGGGTTGTGGGTGTAATATATATATATATATATTTATTTATATATGTATTATTAATAAGTATGTTTATCGAAAAAAAAATGTAGCTATACCAGTCGGCTGTTATCTATAACACAAGCATTAAGTTGCTTACTTTAGGAACAGATGACAGTGTGTGTATTGTGTAAATATTAAAAAAAAAAAAAATTACAAATTGTATTCTTGATTGAAATCGTCTTTTACGTATCTAAGTCTTAAGTAAAATTTGAAATACTTCAAGGAAGACATTTTGAACAATAACTTTTATATTAGTACAGAATTTGAACTTTAGCCGACTCATTACATTATTTCTGAATGCATCCACATTATAAACAATACAAATATTTCAGGGACAAGCAAAAAGATCTCACTAATGCAAGGTACGAAGCTCTTCAGTCTGCTCTTGAATACGTTGGGTGCAACATTATCGATATATTGTGCTAAAATAAAAAGTATTTATTACATAATTATTTTATTTATGTAAATTGTAATATGACGTTGTAAAAATGTAACAAATAAACATAAGTACTATAAATAAAAAAACTTTAAACTATTCGCATTCGTAACAATGATGGATCGAATCCTGCACGAGCTCTATCTTCGTTTACATTCTGTCGTACTTTAAATAAGTGACATGTCAAATGATGATGTATCAATATTATTGTCACTATGATTATTTTGTTTTTGATACTATGATTTATGTTTTGTTCCGAAAATAACTCGTTACGTAACTCACAAGATTTGTGCAATTTGTCTTTTACATAATAATAGTACATTATCTCAAATCGCCAAAGATATAAAGGTTTCGTATATATTGCTACAATGAATAGTCCATGTTTTAGTATTTTAAATATTTAGCTTCGTAAATACTCACTTATTTCTCATTTTTCCCTACAGGAAGCAGCAAGTGTCAATTAAAATTTTCATGCTCATTGATATAACGTTTTTAAAATTTAAAATTATTATATCTATTTCTTTCAAATTTACATTTAAAAAGAACTATGGAGAAATGTCCGAAATATACATAATTTTAAACAAGGAATAATTTACATTCGGCGAGTTTGTTGTCTCTTTAAAGAATAAATAAAGTATTGTTAAAGCGTAAATGTTAGTTTTTCTTACAAAGGTATTTCCATTTATCTAAAAACAAATTTCGCTAGTTTCTGCGTGATATGTAGGTACATATTATGTATGTAGGAACGAACACATAGAATTTTTTTTTATTTTGTATTCACAACAGCATCTAGTGCGGTTCCGTTTTTAGGAACATTACATTTTTAATTCAATTTTAAGGTTTAATCTTTATGTCCAAGTGAACTTCGCACCATCGCAATTTTGTTTCGTGAATATATCGTTTTTTTAATTCTTTTTTTCACATAAATCTTTTTCTGGCAATAAAAAGGACAAAAAAATATCCAATTTTGTGCAGTTGTTCTAAATTTATACGTGTTCATGTATTTTTGCCGATTTGTTTTTTTTTTTAGGCGGTCGCCCATCCAAGTACTGATCGTCACTGACACAGCCGCGTTACCGGTCGCTCTACCCCTTATGCTCCTAAGAAGTTTCACTTCAAAAAAAGTTTTTTTTTTTATTACAAAAGAAAAGATAAATAAATAAAGACACAAGATATAAATCCCCCTTTTTTGTAGTTTGTTGAAAGCAAGCAATTTACCTACTGTGTTTGGAAAGGGTTTCTCATACATGCTAATATAAAAATTGGGTCAGCCGTTGCTACGTTCAGCGAGCAAGTGATAGTCGTAAGTAAAATTTCATCATGATAGGTACCACCTACTTTGTCATAATAATGCTAGAATTGTATTACTATCTCCCGAAGCTTCCATACCATAAAAGGTAGGCCGAAAATCTAAGTTAAAGTAACAATAACTTTGAAATAATTTTAGACAAGAAAAAAATGTTCTTGATTCTGCCTTCACATTTTACGTCTTTGTATAGGCCTCTTTCTCTATGTACCTACAAGAAAGAAAAAAATGTTCTAATCAAATAAAATTAGTTACAATACTGTTTCAATGAACAAACTTCTAGTCTAAAATTAGTGTTCTGTGCCTTCAAATTTGTCGCGCGACAGCAGCACGGCGGCAGCGCGGCAACCGCGCATTGTTATTTACATAGATTTACAAAGTAGCGCTGCAGCCGCACTGCAGCCGCGCTGCTGTTGCGCGACAAATTTGAAGGCGCCCTTAAAATCACTTTAATATGTAAAGAAAATTTTCTTCCCTAAAATTAATGTCAACTCCATTCACCGTGAAATTTATTCGTCACATGTTACGAATGTAATTAATCCTCTAACAACGCTATCAAATCCTATATGACATGGAATTGATCCCGTCAATGTTCGTCTGAACACGTCCCTAATCACATTCACGGTACCGAATATTACAGAAAGTTGACATTGGAGATCCATGGTTTGTTCATCTAGAACTTTTTTGACTCGTTGTAAGCAAAAGCTTGTTTTGATGTCTGTAATAGAACTAAGGGCCTATGCAAACCACGTTTTTTATCCTACAGTGCAGTTTGTTGTCGTTTGTATCGCTACAAACGCGCGTCAACGGCGCGCTTTTATCCTACATAGCAATTTGTTGTCGTATGTATCGATTAAAACGCGCGTCACCGGCGCGTTTGTATCGCTACATACGCGCGTCAACGGCGCGTTTTAAAAACGCGCGTCGACGGCGCGCTTTTATTATATAGGTGTGCAAAGGTCTACAGGCTGCGTCTGACTCGCGTGTGTATCGCGTCTGTATCGCTACAAACGCGCGTCGACGCGACGGCGCGTTTAAAAACGTGGTTTGCATAGGCGCTAAGGATTTACATTGTTAATAAGATCTAAAATGAATTATTATTTGTTATATTTATTACCTACTTCTTTGTGGCGCTTATAATATGTCAACGCTTTACATATTCTTCACAAATATTTCACATATCCGCAGTAGGGTTTACTTTTATATCGTTTGTCCGGAAACATACACAAGCACGAACGCCTAGACTACGACAAACATATTTATGGTCTGTACAAATATGACATATCGACAACGTCACGAGCAGGAATTGAGCCCGTGACCGCAAACAAAACAGCCATTGCCTTGTCCATCGCGCCAACGTGTCGACAAACATAAATAATTAAATATATATTGCAAAATAGACAGAGGTAATCATAATAGCAGTCGCTACCAGTTAACCTTAGGGTGTTTGTACATAAGAGAGAGCATTTTTTATGAATAGTTAACTAAAAACATTGTGCTGGGGGGGGGGGGTCGGAAGAAATTCCGAACGTAAATATACATATTTGACTGTCAGCCTCAGGCATCACTCTGAAGCAATAACGCTTAGCAATGATCATGTGACGTAATTGAACACTCAACGCGCCCCATTAGGATAAATCCCGTGTTGGGGGTCCGAAAAACACACACAATATACAAGCACACCCAGATCAAAGCAAACATTTGTACGGTCAATAGAAATATGTGCCATGTGCGGGAATCTAAACAACAAGCGCTACAGCCATAAAGCAATGCAGTGATCGTTGCGCTAACGCGTCGTCATAAAAATGTTTTTTTAGTGTTTATATGATACTATAAGTATTTAAAAGATAACAAACAATAAATGACTGTCTGATAAACAGACAAACTAATTTGAAGTAAGAAAAGTGTAAGTAAAAAGAAAGTTGAAAGCTTGTGAAGGCTTAATAAAAAATTAAATTATGGAAATATATCGTAGCTTATAAAATTGTATGCGGAATTTTAATTTCTTAAATATTTTTCATTGAAATACGTATGAGTATATACTCTATCAAAATATTGGCCGAGATTAACATTTTTACTATCGAGAAAACAAATAGCTCAGCAACTTATCCGCAGCTCTTACAGATAAACAAGGAAATAAAGAATCTACGTCACAAGTTACCATAATATAATAGTAATATACAGATTCTAATCACAATAGATTACCACAATCTATTAATAAATTGACCACAATCTATTGATGAGTACATCAATATGTATTCATCAATAGATTGTGGTAATTTTTGACATGACACATAAATATGAAAACTGTTGAGTGTGAAGCGTTTATTTATCGTATTTATAAAAGTATTCTGAAGTTTAGTACACTTTGAAAGAATAAAGTGTGAATGAGCGTTAATTTTTTTTCATTTTTACAATCATTGTAATCAAATTGTGTAATTGAATGTGTAGATATTTTAAATGCGGCGTAATCCAGTACTTGCATCAACGTATCGAAATTAATGGAAACCCCGACGTGTGAGTTTTAATCACGTCGTTGAAAACGAATTACAATCGTTACAACGAGCGTCTCTTTGTACTATTTTTTTGCTGTTTTAGCCGGCCATTAGAATTACGACGCATAAATTAGGTTACTATTTCATGTCTTGAAACCAGTGATACTGTTTCACGATCTATTTTGTAATATGTGTACAAATTTTCATTGTGAATAATATATACGTTTGAGTTTTCAAGAGTTCGAGACAAAATTATGCCTGGACTTCATTTTTTATGCGACCGGGTCAGCAAAAACACGTACGGGGCACCTAATGCTAAACGTATTCCTTAGCATATATACCTTACCGACAAAATGATCGTAGCCTGCATCGCAAGCGCGTCGCTGACCCTAACCTCAGCCCTCCCCAGAATTTCTGGCCACATAACTCACCACAGGAACACAACACTACTTAAGAATAGTATTATTTAGCTGTAATCTTCTGCAAGATTGAGATACTACCCCAGATGATCTGCTCCAGATTTTGAGCTGGATATATGCTGCTGTGCAGGCATCAATAACATATTTAATACACTTATGTACTTATAATGAAAGTGACTTGAGTTGGTTAGTTAGTTCAGCCTATTACAGTCCACTGCTGGACATAGTCCTCCCCAAGTTCGCGCCAGACATTTCGGTTTTCCGCAATCCTCATCCAGCCTACACCGGTAATCTTACGTAGATAATAATATATATGATAGGACTTGGGTAAGCTCTTTAAAATAAGTACTGTTAGCACTAAGCGAATAAAAATTAATTTATTTTATCATTAACTATTACATAAATGGGTTGTCTGGAAGAAATGGCTAAATAGCCATAAGACCGCCCATTGTACTTCACAGTCTGTAAATATCTTTAAATGTGTTTAATGTTAAAATGTAGTTGTGGTGTACAATAAAGTATAAATAAATAAATAAATGAGCAGTGCTAATAATACACATTTTATTGTAAATGATTTGAATATTATTGAATTAGCTATTACATAATACGGTCAGCCGTTTAATGTGTTTGAGAGATATAAATTTTATGTATCCGCCATTATACGCTGGTAGAGCACAGTTAAACGAGCTTTTTATCTCATTATTATTACGAGAAAAAATGTTTGTCGTACGAAATAAATACAAAACTAAATGGTTATAGCACTTTGACTACTAAAATATCTCCGGGCTTTTGATCACATAAATAAAAAATAAGTATTGATTGCGTTTAAATTTATTGTGTACCACTATGTTTTTAATATATAATACCTATATTTTAATCTATCTAGTAGTAGAATAAATCTATACGTCTAGTATCTATCTCTAGAAACAATTTCTTGTTTCTACATAATATTATAAGACCCGGCGAATTTCGTAACACATTTTTTTTTCTTGAATATACTGTTTCTAAAATTAAATTATTTTTTTCTGACAACAACGGTCACAAAAAAAATATATATTGTACTATATTATTCTTCCAAACACTGTATCACAAAAACGTGATATAATTTAATTTAAAAATAACAAATTTATTTATGAAATTTATTAAAATAAAATACAATTTTTATAAAAGTAAAGAATATCGGTCATTCAATATGACATTGGCCGATATAAGAATTGTTTTGTCAGAGAAGTTTCCGTAGCTCTTTTGTGAGCGACAAAAGTGGTAACCAGACTGAGCGACGCTGCTCACTTATTGAAATAAAAACTATACTTTCATGAAAAATGTATTGAATATTAAGTATCAGTTAGTTTCGTTAAACATAATTATAGTACATGTATTATATGTATAATTGCACTTTAAAATAGAAACATTTAATTTAGATGAAACTAAAGATAGAAGATGAATGAATGAATGATTAACTACAAAAACTTGCCATTATAGTCCGGTCAAATTAGACCAAATAATAGGGATAAGTATCAATTTAAGTATCAAATATAATTAAAATTAATTGGTGTTATGCATTTATTTATTTATATTAATCTTTATTAAGGCGTATAAAACATATAAACAAGATTTTTAAAACATCTTTAAAAAAAAGAATGTGTTGATTGCAAAATACTACGTAACGTTGCCAGTATTCATTGCTTTTTACAAGCATTAATAGTTCCAACCAGACTTCTCGTCGCCAAGTATTTGGAACTACTGGAGTTGAATTGAAATTAACTTTCAACTATTGCCAAATATTAAAAATATCTTTGAAATATTTGTATTACAATATTTGTAGCAATGATAATATCAGGAGCATTTAACATTTTCAAAGATTTTGTATAGAAATGTAATACTTATACAGGTAATTAACATAGCTCGAATTATTAACAATAGTAAGTTAATAGTAAAAAAATTAAATGCCATCGGACATTTTCAAGATTTAAACGTTTCTCAGTATCAAACTTTTTGAGCGGAATAAGAAATTATACTTGTAAGCTCTTCCCAAAGGAAAACCTTTTACAGGTCTTTCAGCTTCGTTTCGATTAAATATCTCTCTCCCTCGAGATAAAGAGGTCTGATTTCTGGTTGCCTCGGTCATATTTAATGTATTATAGTTTTATATTTTATATACTGAAATATAGGGATAATTCATTTATTATTTAAAAAAAAAACGGAATGATACCTTTATTCGATCACTGTAATATTTAGAATAAGAGGAAAATATATTGCGTAACCCATTCTTCTGCTAGAGTATACTATGAAGAGATTCTCAGAATTGAAGCTGTCATTGTATAAGACTTCTATATTAAAATACAGCAATATTTGATTTATTTATAATAGATGTATGTATAATAGCTACAGGTAGGTTTTGTTACTATACAATTAAGCTAGGCATTCATCACTCCTTGAACTTACCGCAGTAAGTACTTAAATGCGATGCTTCGACAAGCGACAATCGATACCAGATACTACAGCGGTTCATATAATACAAAGAAATACATTTATATAAATATGTTTTAAGCACTTGGTTCTTTGTTAAAATAGGCAACCTAGTTGCCTGGTGGAGTAGCACTTTTTTTATTCTTTTCTTTTCTAGAAACCTTTGTCTACACAGACATGTCAACCCCATCATATCCTAATTCTCACGATGTCTAAGAAATGGAGAAAGAATCATGGATGATGTAAGACTATATTAACTAACAAATTTGCTGCATCAGATAACACAGATAGAAATGTACCCATATCAAATTTATTTATACCAAAAAGTTTCATCAATGATTCTCTCGCCGTTTCGTATTTAACACATTTATTTAATATGTGGTGTTCATCGTCTAGCAAGCCGCATGTGTCACGGTTATTGAAATTAACTTTTTAGCTGCACTTTTTTGTAATAATTAATATTCAGACTCAAGGTGGCAATCTAACCTGCTGATGAATAGCGTAATTGCATACTCCACCAACGGAGTAGTCAAAACGTTTTATATTGAGGTAAATTAACGAATTGTAAATAAAATTGAATTTGATACTTATTCATTTGACTGTTATAAAGCTCTCAATATTATCGAAACGATGAGATCCACAAGTTATCAGCGTGGGTACATTTTACACAGCTGGTCTTGTTTAATAGAAATGAACAAAGATAGGATTCGACTTTATTCGCTGCACCATGCCGTGCTACGGTTTGGCAGATTTCCATAACATCTCGTAATATGTTCCGATATATACATGATTTCTTATGATGTTTTTACTCACTGTGGTGACTTACGAAATTAAATCCTTGAATAGTCATTAACGCCAGCACAAACTTGACCTAGAGTTTCAATAAAATTGCAACAACATGCACATTATATTAGTTGTTTTTTTAATTAACTGTTGTCTACCGAGTCATACAATTATGATAATTCTATTTATCCATGTTTATATTATTTGAATTTTATGAAAATTTTAGAATGAAAACGGAGGTTAATTGTATTTAGATTAAACAAGTGACTGAAAGGCAACATAGATACCGTTGTCTTTCATTTGATCAGGATGGTTAAAAATGCAAGCAAATTAAGTAGTTTTTTTTTATTTATTATCTCCTAACAGCTTATAAATCTTCATCTCTACTTTCTTAATAGGATACTTGAAATGTATAAATCCTGTGATGCTAAATCTTTAGATAAAAGTATTCAGTTATAAATGGAACGGCAGGATCGATTCAGACGATTATTTTTATTAGGTATACTATGCAAGAAGTCCTTACGGAAAGAAAATTGTAAAATTTCTGAACGAATTGTGTGTCGAAACGTTAATCGCCGGTATTTAGTACGCGCATAACTTCCAAACAAATGCATCGAAGTGGATAATTTTTATTTATTGTGTTCAAGACAAGGTTTATATAAGAAATTAAAAAAATATATATTGTGTATGAAATACGATAATGCAAAGTTTACCGGGTCAGCTAGTATTTTAAATTTAAAAAATATGTCGCTTTCAGTACAAAGAAGGAAACCTTTGTATGCGAGTGCTTCTATTACAAGGTTTCAAGGTAAACGGTCTCTCCATACTAACTTCATATAGCTTAACGAGAATACATTATTATTATTCTACCACAAAGCAGTCTTTTTCATATATTTTGCTAATATTTTAATACAAAATACTGGTTCACTTTACATATAAAAAAAAATTAAAAATATTGCAATAGTAACGTAAGAAATTAACAGAAAAAAATAAAGGTAATTTTTTAAATGTGCTCAATAAAATAAATGTATAAGAGCCGTTATATCTTTATGGTCACACTGTCATAATGTTTACTTCTTAGTGTTATGCTCTAAATATTATTATTATAAAACAGAAATTACATAATAATGTACTATAGATAGATTACACTAAATAACTAATAAATAGACAAATGAAGTTTCTTATGAAGTTTATAAAAAGGTTCACGTGTTATAAAGGGTTTATCGGTGTCTACCAAAAAGTGTCGAAAGGATCGAATATTTTCCTTCATGTATCTGATACCGTAAAACAGAACTTCCAGATCTAGGCAATAATACCTTAATATAGTAAACAGCATTATAAACGAAAATAAACTCCTTTGTCGAGTAGGTTAACTTAAATACTATTTTCGGATTCAAATGAAAAATAATTAAAATAGTTTCTAGGAAATAAGATAAAAAATAGCCTACGGTCTTTTTCAAAAAAAAAAAAATGCGCGAAACAAATTTAAAAATGACAAAAAAAAATCCTTCACTATCGATTAGGGAGGGCTCTATAAAAAAGATTTTCAAAATATATTGAATTAACGGGACGGGACAGTATTCAATGTTCGACCTGTAACAGGTTTATTATAAGTATAAATGAGGAATTCTTTTGGCACTAGACAGTAAAAGCAAAGTTCGTTTGAATGTCTGTGGGTAGTTGCCAACATCCCGCCAATTGTCTTTTAGTTCTACGATCTGAAGGTCGTCTCTCTGACCGAAATATTGGTTAATGGTAAGTCATCTGACCACTTCACAAAGAAAATGAAAACGATGCTGGTATTAGTAGTTTTCTATGTGCTAAACTAGAAATTAGGTAAAAAGAAAACAGATAAAATAAGGAAGGAAAGAGCGAAAAATAAAGCAATTATTGAAGGTTATGGAAAAGAATAATAATAACTAGCTGCCTAAAGCCAATTTCATTGTTTGATTTATATTTTTATCTACAAAAAATAATTTATTATTTTAACATATAAAATTACTAAGTACAATTTAATTATTGCTACTACACATAGGCCAGGTTAAAAAGATATTTAAAAACATGTGTCTTTTAAGGTATACAATATACAAATGGTAGAAAAATAAATTCCCACATTGACAATGTAGAGAACTGATTTACCTTCATTTCAGACTTGTTTCGTAATATTTAAAAAGTCTTGTTCAAGTTTCCTTGCAAAACGTATTATATGAGTCGTTGTAGAAATATTATACTTTACTGTTAAATATACGTATCTCAACGTTATAGATGTTAAGAAATTCAACATGACCCAGTGTCTACATATACAGTCGAAGATTATTTACATTAGGTAGCATTACTTTTTCAAGTGCTAATTTGTCTTTTCAATTTAGCCTGTTTTCTGAAGTGAAGCGAAACGTAGTGAGGAAGAAGTGTTCCGGATGAAATTCTGAAATATCTATTGTATTTTTTTTTTTATACCACTAAGTCGGCAAACAAGCATACGGCACACCTGATGGTAAGCAATTACCGTAGCCTATAGACGCCTGCAACACCAGAAGTATCGCAAGCGCGTTGCCGACCCTACCCCCAATTCCCCCCCAGGATCTCTGGTCACCTTACTCACCAACAGGAACACAACATTGCTTGAAAACAGTATTATTTAGCTGTGGTCTTCTGTAAGATCGAGGTACTACCCCAGTCGGGCTGCTCCAATTTTTGTGCAGGCAATTTCCTGCTGTGCCCTACCTCAGTTATGTATACTTTTTATATCCCAGAGAAACAGAATTGAAGACTAAGTTCCACCGTTTCTTCTTCATTAGTTTCGTTCAGTTAATTTTCAAGTATTGGAACTGTTTAAATAAATGCTTTAAATGATTCGCCTATTTTAGTAACCAAAATCAGCTAATTTCTCTGATTTGTAATAAGAATTGGCAGGTTTCGATTGCGGGAACTATCAATAGTTTTAGCCACTTTATCTGTACAATCACAGTTGACAGCAAAATTCTATTTTGTGGCTTCAGACATGCATTATTATCAACAAACATTCAACGTCAAATTAGTTCAAAACTATAATAGTTCACAAACTAAATCGGTCTCTGAAATGGACATATTACTAATTCCGTATTAGGGTACTTGGAGTCTTGTCCATGTTTGTAAATTGGTACCTAATTGATTTGAGCCCCGACAAAATCATGCAACTGTCACTTAAATGTAACCTAATTATATGTATAGCTACAAGGGTATTTACATGTATAAACATGTAGGTATATTTTATATTATAAATAATGAATATGTACAGTCTACGACAAGTTTAGCACACTACAAATTTTTAATTACAACTTTTGATAAGAATAATGACGAATTTATATTGACAGGGCAATAGTACGAGGTGTGAGTGGGAGGGGGTTGGAGTTGAGACTCAACTAGGTGAGAACGAGTTGCATACGTTGCTGCCGCTCGAATTAACCCTACGTGCTGCGGAGTACGACATGCGGTCTCGGCGGCTACACTGTGCTATCAGTCGAAGATTTCAAAGGCATACAAAGATTAGAAAGAGACAGCTTTTATTTACATATAGTTTCCGAGTAATATCTGCAGCTCGAACGCTCGCGCGACAAAAGTACCTATAGAACACACACAATTTTTTATTTTAATAATGAGCATATACTCCACTATTTTTCATAACTTCAATCAGGCTCTTCGGCAGCGTTTCATTATAGGTTTTTAATACTTATCTTGATCTAACTTTCTCTATTCGTATTAGATAGCATTTTTTAGTTATTTAACACTGTTAAATTGTTTACCATTTCAGTTCACTGCACGGTCTAACTTACCCCAACAATTTTCAATAACATTTAAATCAGGGGGCGTGCTAGCCACTGTCACAAGATAACAAAACAACTGGACTGTATAAACACTATTCAATCATGAAAAAAGCTTGTTTCTAGTAAAGATACTTTGACTTTCATCTTAGACATAACGCAACTCCGAGAGTCAAGCATTTCAAGAGGAAGGTGCATTCTAAAATCGTATAGTATGTGGAAAAAATTGTATAAGAAATTAGTTCGATGTATATATTCATTATGTATATATATCACTAAACCTCAGTAAGATGAGAATCCTATTTAGAGTTGTGGAAACACTTAAAGCTCAAACAAACACAGACCAGGTCGTCAATCTGTATGACCTATATAAAGACTTGTCCAACATTAGTTTTTACGACCACTGCGACAACCCGTAATAAGAAGATTATGGCTACGATTTAGTGTTTATATATGGGATACATAATTATATATCAAATTTTACGTCATTACAACGAATCGATAACACGTCACAACCGCGGAAATTTGTTCGGCGCATTTTCGTATGTCAGATGCAAAATCACGAATCGAGTTAAATTGTAATCACAGTTTTACCGCCAGAGTAACACGTTTGCCGCATTGGAAAGGCGAGGCTAACCGATGCAGCGTTGACGGTGTGCCTTGAAAACGAAGATATAGGAAGATCATACTAGATGAGGTTGAATATTTTACGACTGCACGGAATACAAATTTGATTTAGCAACTAAGTTAAAGTGTTTAAATAGAGAACTTCACTTGGATCTTAATAGAAATATTATTGTTTACATTAGAAGTTTCAATTCGATAATATTTTTGTACTTTTTTGTAGTGCGCTTGTGTGCAACGCAAATTTTCAGCGTTTTTGATTTAATATAATTTCTCTCCATAACAGAGGAAGCGACAAACAGTGCCTAGTGATTGAACGTTATACTACTAAAAATAAATAAAATCTCGTATTTGTAATCAAATCAAAGCTGGAAGATATTTTTCATATTATTAAAATTAATAACAAAACATTAAAGTATATAATTTAATTAAATAATTATTCTAAAGTTTTAATATAAATAAAACCCTGAAACCAGTAAAATATATAGACACTTTTACACTATGTTCATATATAAGTGTTTATTGTAATTTGACTAAAAATATCTTATCCAGTAAAACTAAATCTTGGTATGAATATTTTAGTTGAATTTAAATATACACAAAAAAAAATGTTTGTAGGTATGTGTCAGCTCCGACGCACGACTGGAGTTTACAACTTCATTATTGACTGTCTAAATAGGCACTAAAAAGGCTTACTAGTCTAAGAAAAAGATTAATACCATATCAAATGCTAAATAAACGAATTTATTTGAAAACGTCATTGTCTATCGGAAGCCTATTGAGTTCCGATAGATGACGTTACGAGAAACGTAGCAAGGTCATTCGTTCAGTAGATTTTACTCTTTATATTTTATTCATACCGGGGGACAATGCTACACACTGAACATCACAATAATCCATATAGTAAATAAAAAACTTTACAAAGAAATACAAATATAAGTTTAATACTCCGGTATAACTAAAGAAACTGAGTTCACGTATCGTGTGTGTGACCTAAAGACTTTCAATATTAGACACATTAGAGCATTTAAGTTTTACAAACTTGTAAAACCATTTATAGTTTTGGTTAACCTTAAACTTTAATTGCATTAATTAGTTGAAATTGTATTATTTAATATTTTAGGAACTTTGTAAATACTTAGTCTTAGTTGAATTCGCTTCGCTAATGGTAGTCGATACTTGATCGATCGTCGATGCTGAATTTATGATTCGTTATCTTTTGTATTTTTTACTTACTGTTTTAGGGAACTATACTAAATGCAAAGATCAGCACAATAATGATTTGTAACGCCTGACAATGAAGTTAATACTATATTGTTTAGACATCCAGGTAAGAGTGCCAAAAGATGAGCTATATCCATTATAGACTGTTTTTAAACAATGTCTACTTTAAATTGTACTGTCATTATAACGGCCAAATGATTTATTTAATCCAATAAATGTATACTAAAAAATGTAATACGTGTACAATCCAAAATTACGAGTCTTATGATAAAAATAGACGTGAATGTACCAAAGAAGAGTTACTATTATTTGTAGAGTTCGGTAGACACAGTTTAGATACGAAACCATTAAAATGAACAGTCTCCTCGTCCGTATACAATATTTTATATAGATCATTCGAAGTCTAGGCATAGCGAAATAATAAATACAGGAGTGATCAAATTTAGACTTTCTGTTCATCACGGAGAGAGTACAAAATTAATCAACACTCTGTGTGCCACCGGCGCGTCTCTGATGTTAGTTGAGAACACCATAAGCGTATCTACGGGTTTGTTCCGTCCAGTTAACATGTATTGTAAATTGAATGCCTTGGCTTACGTCCCAGTAGGGCGCAAATTCACTTTGTAATTAAGACTCTCGAGGATGTCACTCACGTTAATTCATTCTCATGAGATGTGTGTGCTTGTAAAATGGATGAGGAACATATATAATCTTATACTATTAAACGAGCAATTCTTGTATATATATATAGAATATGAATCTCGGAATCGGCTCCAACGATTTTCGTGAAATTTAGTACACAGGGTATTTCGGGGGCGAAAAATTGATCTAGCTAGGATTCATTTTTAGAAAATGTCGTTTTATTTCTGTTTTTAGGCAATGAAAAAAATGGCTAAAATATCGTTAGAATAAGAAGGTTATTTTCGCAGTTGTCATTAAAGTTGCAATAGCTCTGGTGGGAAATCAGACGGTCGAGATTGACCGAGAAAACCATGGTTCAAATCTCAGTTTTTTTTAGTTCAAATTTCTTTTTTTTTAAATTAAAAATAAAATATAAAAATACCAAGAAAAAAAAACAAAATAAAATAACAAGTGCGAGTCGGACTCGCGTACTAAGGGTTCCGTACCATAGACTAAACAAAAGGCTATATTTTGTTGTTATTAAACAAAATACTTAGTAAACAAGAAAAAGATTATACCATATAAAAATGGAAAATAAACTAGTCAAATACGCCATCTATCTATCGATCCATGCCGCTATTGGAAAGCTATTATATTAGTCTATCGACGACGTTTTCTTGGTTTCTGGATAGATGGCGTTGGAATTAAATCTCTTCGCGTTAAATATTTATTTTACTTTGTTTTTAGTATTTGTTGTTATAGTGGCATCAGAAATACATACGTTGTGAAAATTTCAACTGTCTAGCTATCGCCGTTCTTGAGATACAGCCTGGTGACAGACGGACGGACGGACGGACAGCGAAGTCTTAGTATTAGGGTCCCGTTTTTACCCTTTCGGTACGGAACTCTAAAAATAAATAAAATAAAAATGAAAATACCGAGCTAGGCTCAGTCACCCAGGTAGGTACTCAATAACTTATTAACCTAGCTGTAAAGGTAAATTATAATAAGTAGTATAATTATATAGGTAGACTATAGACTAGCCCGTTGGCGCAGTTTGTAGTGACCCTACTTTCTGCTCCGGGGGTGTTGGATTCGATTCCTACCCCGAGTCTGGGTGTAACCTATATTTATTTATATATGTAGTACTAGCTTCTGCGCGCGACTTCGTCGGTGTGGACTCCGCTCCTATTGGTCTTAGCGTGATGATAATTATATAGCCTCTATAGCCTTCCTCGATAAATGGGCTATCTAACACTGAAAGAATTTTTCAAATCGGACCAGTAGATCCTGAGATTAGCACGTTCAAACAAACAAACAAACAATCAAACAAACAAACTCTTCAGCTTTATTATATTAGTATAGATTTATATGTATGTTTATCGGAAAAAAATGTAGGTACACCAGTCGGTTGTTACCTATAACACAAGCATTAAGTTGCTTACTTTAGGAACAGACTTCCATATGTGTGTTGTGTAGATATTTATAGTTATTTATTTAGGTATTGTCTTAATAGAAAATGCTAAGTAGATTTTTGTTCGTCTGGATCGTCGTTGAACGTAAGTTTTCATTTAGATAAGCCGCTGGGAAATTGTCTAGGGAATTGTTTTAATTTCATATTACGATATACGTTTAGTGTAGGAGGTTAGGGTAAATAATACTGCAAATTAGGTTTCTGTAGAGATGTTTCTTTATTGAATTTGAAACATATACGTGAGAGAGACTACAGTAAAAATAATTCAGATGTTTTAACAACAGATTGGAAATTATATATTTAATTAGGAAGTGAAGAATGCTTGCAAAATTAAGATATTCTATTCTCAAATATTTTATTTTTGATCAGGTATTTAATTTACCAAAGCCACCGATAATCCAATATTTAATGTAGAAAATCTTGACGAAATTACAAAAATTAAACAGAATTTCACGCTATAAACTAATTTACACAAAACCTTCTTCCAACGGTGCTCTATCCCTACTTAATAAGTTCATTAATAGGACTTCGTACAAAAATTTGACACGGAATTATTATCTCTTATATAAAATAAACCTTTAAGTGATTCATTCCAAAGGTATTTTAATTATTTATAAAAGCCGTTCGTGGTTTTTTAACCTTAATGTAATTCAAAACTTCTCAAACACTTTTTAGCATTTATTATTTTTAATGGTGTAAAATATCACAAGTCAACAATCACAATTAATTTCCTGTCGTTAGAGAACTTATACATATCCCGACATAAATAATAATCTACCTTATTCCAAACTAGGCGGAATCCTTTATATTATCACTCACGTACTTCACTAACAACAGCGGATTCACAAATGTGTAGTTGTCGTTTCAAGGGTAAATGAGATGCGAAAAGAGATAAGAAAGGATAAAGTGGAGGGGATAACTTATAAGTTTCCGGTTGTCTAAATTCCATGAATTTTTGATAAATACCCAGTGGCATTAATTAACCCAGTCAATCGAAATATATAATTATTGACAATTAGCTAAATCTGGACTCTATATAATTTAAATGGTTACGTCATTTTAATATAACGTCGGCAAAGTTTAAAACGGATCGCTGAAAACCACCGGATTTACCTAATGAATTTTCTGATCGAATTTGTGAATACTTTATCATAGCTATGAGTCAGTTAGGTAATTAATTAGTTATGATATTGAAGTGGATAATAGTGTCGCAATCCAGTTGATAATACCTAAATATCTAATCTTCCATTTCTAGCAACCGACCAATAAAACCGAAAATAAAACCGACTTTCAATATTAAGTTTTACGCTTTGGTCCTATGCACGAATAATAGTACAGAATTGACGTTATTATATGGATTCAGCATCTCTGAGGGACTCTAAGCCTAGATCCTTCTAAGAATAACTAAAGTTTGTATTATATAATGCTCTAGTGTAGACTTCTTGAGAACCTTTTAGAGGGATTAAATTTATCTAATATTGATATCGACTTAACGTTTGTGTTCTAGTAATATCCTAAAGTGTAAAGTATTGATAGATCGACTAAGAACTTTTATTGAATTAGAACTTGCTGTGTCTTGCCACTGCCTACCCCGCTATATGACACTCTCTCTCATGACCACTGGTTGACTGGATGAGATCTCTTCTAGGGATAAGTCCATCTTTGCCAACAAACATAGGTACATGTAATTTTCTGTATATTCTTTTTAGTGCAATAAAGTATAAGTATAATAATATTAAAGTCATTGATGATCGTTATTTTCTAGTGATGAATGATAAAGATTCCATTGATCGATGATGATTTCATCCGTGAGTCCAGTTTCCAATTGAAGTTGATTGGTGTTTATGCAAATATTTATTTCTGGTATGATTAATCCTCGTCGGTTTCATCATACCTCGAAAAATACTCATAAATATATTGGTTCCAATTGTTATCATGAAAACCTGATGACCAGCCCCTTATTAGGGAAATTGCTTATCGATCTACAGTAGAACAGTGTGACAGATTACAGGCCGGTCTTTCTCAAATATAGAAGAGGCGGGCGGACAGTTCAGCAGCGGCATTTCAAGCGGTGCTTTACAATTTATGCATCGTGTTTTGGATCATCTCAGTAAATACATTATTTATAGGCTATGAGTGCTGGGTAATAATAATAATATAGATTTTTGTTTTTTTTTTTATAAATAACTAGCATCGAAACCCGGCGTTGCTCGGGTTAAAATACATCGCAGAAACTTTCTAGACCATTACAAAAATTTTGAGATCTTTTCAGATGTCCTAATGTGTTAGAAAATGACAGAAATAATATAATTATGTTTTAACATTTTCACCACCCACCACCACCCACTTTCACCAACCGCGACCAAACTCCCTTACTACCAACTGGAGACCAAGAGGTATTTACCACACCAACGGTAAGTTGATTAGGTTTTGTGGTGATAGAGAAAACTGTGTATTTACGTACAACTAAGCATATCCATATAGCATTTGACCTTTCATTAAAAAATCTACTGTATTGATTACAACTAAGCATTTTATATTCATATAGCATTTGACCTTTCATTAAAAAATCTACTGTATTGATGACCTTTCATTAAAAAATCTACTGTATTGATGACCTTTCATTAAAAAATCTACTGTATTGATTTTCTTCCTTACGTACAAAATCATTTTAACCACACAATTACAGATAAGCGTGATGTAAAAAATAACCATGAAATCATACAAAGCCAGAGTCAGCAATCTTTGGTTTACTTACTATATCAATAAACATATATATTTCTAAATTTAACATGTGAAAGTTAAGTATGACATTGAAACGTTTCATTTTATTGAAAAGAATTTAATTAATCGGGGTATTGGCCATCATTGTCGATGTGCATTTGCCGCTTTAATGGAATTTCATTGATCCCTTTGCTATAGAAGTTCTGTAGACGAGATTCGATGAAGTCTTTAAATACGTTTTTACTACATTGTCGGATATTTAATACTAATCTATACATATAATAAAATGGTAGGAAAGTCAAAACTGTACATTGAATATTTTTTAAAAAGAATACTTGGGGTGTGATCTACAGTCGATACTAAAGCCAAAAATATAGTTTTTAGAATTTTTGTCTGTTTGTCTGTATGTATGTCCGGGATAAACTCAAAAAGTACTGCATGGATTTACTTCAAATTTGGCACGAATATTATTAAGAAGTCGGGTCAGAACATAGGCTACATATTATCACGCTATCACCTACGGGGAACGAGCAGTGAACGCACGCAGACGACGTCGCGGGCAGCAGCTAGTAATAATAATAATCATTTATTTGCAAGAACATGGTATTGTACTTGTACACAGTTAACAAGGTTAATTAGTACTATAATCCAAACATATTCTACCTTGCGGTGAGCAAATATTAAATATTAATTTGATATCATACAATATTTTAACATTATTAACAATAGATTATTTATCATCGAATTAGTTATACATTATTATGTATTTATGATATAATTACTTACTAAAACTATGTAGTATAATAATATATATATTGGTATCTATATAATAAAACTTGAGTAATATTTAAGGTTAAGCCAAGTCTGCCTTAACTTCTACCTTCTCTTCTTCTTCTTCTCTTCTATCTCTATATACAATATATAAAAATGAATCGCTGAATTTGTTGCTAAGCGCAAATCTCGAGATCAGCTGAACCGATTTCACTAATTATTTTTTTATAATATTCCTTGAAGTACGAGGATGGTTCTTACGGAGAGAAAAATTTAAAAAATTGCTTGAATAAGTCTAAAAACAACACTTTTCTATATTCCCATACAAAAGATTCGTAATAATACTTAAAAGTAAATTTAAACTTAAATACCAATCGACTGCAGTTATGCGGTACGAAGTTCGCTGGGTCTGTATATAAAAATCGATGCCACTTTTCGTTGTAATTTTATAACTCAAGAACGGGCTCACATATCCAAACCAAATATTTAGGCTTTGTTCGGACTATTTAGTAGATGGTTTATGTGAATTTTGCACAAAATCGGTCGAGCGGTTCTTCATTTATCACATTTTTTGTAACAAAGGAGGTTTTTTTGTAACAAAGCAGGTTTTTTAATTTTGTTAATGGGAATTTTGCTGTCAAATTGAAACTTTTTTAAGTGTTGACAGTACAAGCATGTTGTTATGTCATTCATTTCTGTCAAGAAACAAATCTTAATGAAGACAAAAAACCCACGGATATAGTACATCACAAAAATAATTAACACCCAACGAAGTGGGCACGGGACGGGCTAGTATACATATATAATAAAATGGTCGGAAAGTCAAAACTACAGTTTTGACTTTCCTACCATTATTTTACCATACCAATATTTTTTTAAAAGAATACTTGGGGCGTGATCTACAATCGATACCGAAGCCAAAAATATAGTTTTTAGAATTTTTGTCTGTTTGTCTGTTTGTCTGTTTGTCTGTATGTATGTCCGGGATAAACTCAAAAAGTACTGCATGGATTTACTTCAAATTTGACACGAATATTATTGGTAAAAGGAGAAGGTCATGGACTGTTCTTCGAGTCTTAAGTGCAGGCATCTTGAAGAAGGCTAGGCGCTGGTTGTAAGGGTTCCTGTGGGAGATACCGCTGCACGTATACGCTAGATGTCGAGTGAATGATCTCTGGATATTCTCAATTCGTTGTGAGTGAACCGAGTAGGAGGGGTTCCAAATTGTGCTGGCATATTCTAGACAACTTCGCACCATGCTGTTAAAAAGTAGTTTTTGGTGCTATAATGAAATCCTTTGCTGTTGCGCTTAATGAATCCTAAAGTTTGCGCAGACTTCTTTACAATGTCGTCGATTATATTCTTGTGAGATGTGATAGAAAAAGTCTTAAGGTCAAAATTTTTTCTTATACTAATCAGTTTCAGTGAGAAAATATAATAAGCGAAGATTGTTAAAACAAAGTGTAGAATCATTGAACTGATTTAAAGTAAATAAATAAAATTTAATACCAGTCATGTAACAAGATAAATAAATAAAAACTATTTGTCATACAAATCAACGCATGCATAATCAAAAACAACGATTAGTTTATATATCTTACAACATGTGATGAGTGTAAGACGTCGGTATACGCACGTGAGATGACGAAAATATAGCTCATCAAAATTATATTAAACCGTGGGGGAAATGTATAATGCCGGTGAATTGATATGACGGCTTAATTTACGACCACGCAGAGAATATTTTTAATTCCAATGTTTCAGCAATGCATTTCAGTATCACACTTAAATTATTATTTTGTCGCATTTAAATTTGTACTGTGTATGTTACGAGAAACGTAACGAGGTCATTCGTTCAGTACATTTTACTCCTCATATTTTTTTCATACCGCGGACCTTATATGAAAATCGATTCTTAAGGAGTAAACTCCAAAAATTGTATTTAATATTCTTTCAAGACTTATTAAAATTTTATATCGGCTAAGTCTGCGTTTCTGCAAACATTCAGCCATTTGGTTTGGTTACCGCAATATATTCAACGAATAACAGATCGTAGATTTCTTACAATTTACGTGAGTAACGAGTATATTCATTTTAATATAGGTACCTTAAGGGCCCCGTAGACGATCAAATCGACGGTGCCGTAGAAT
This sequence comes from Melitaea athalia, assembly GCA_905220545.2. NCBI lineage: Eukaryota > Metazoa > Arthropoda > Insecta > Lepidoptera > Nymphalidae > Melitaea > Melitaea athalia. Next base: position 3,611,193 of record HG992176.1, on the reverse strand, counting down.
AACGTTACATGTGAATATAGTACGAAATCAATTTTATTTAATAATTTACTTCAGGAGTCGAAGATCTATCTATAAATGCAAAAAAAATAATTTTACGACCAATAGTTTCTGAGATTCTGAGGCGAACAACGTCCCATGTGTTTGTGTCTCCGTATTATAACGAACTAGATGCATATGTGACGGAGCTCGCCGCCGGGGGTAGCACGCGTTGGCCGTGCCAAAGTCACTTGTTACGTTGTTGAGTGGAAAACGAGCTTGTGCGCACGAGTTACCGCATTCGCCGATGATAAAGTTATTTTTCTTAAATAGTATTCATAATTAGTACTAAAACATGTCCAAATATAATAACAGATCTAATAAAATCCTTTATTTGGTGAAAAACAACTGTAAAAATTCGAAAGAAGAATTTGATAGTGGAAAGATATCTGGTTATAACAAGGAAATTTCGAATTATCCCGGTAAGTTAATCTTATTCCTTATTAATATGTATAACAAAATTGCATTTTAACGATTGTTTTATATTCTATGGTGGTTTATTTTAATTTACATAACTAACGCCAAACTTCGCGTTTCATATTCATATGTGACGTTATTTAATGGAGATTACTCTTTACATTGTTTCTTACAAAAATGCTCTTGCAAATTAAATCAAATTGTAAAAGACGTCTTTGACTACTAATGGAAAACTTAATTTGTTGATATTAAAGTATGAGTTACAAGTAGTGATATGTCGTTTTACCACGGACATATTCTGACGTTTTTGAGTTATATGTGAAGATAGAACGTTCTTTTGCGGAAATCTTGATGACATATGTGAAGACAGAACGCTCTTTTGTGGAAATCCTGATGTAATATGTGAAGATAGAACGTTCTTTTGCGGAAAACTGATGTAATATGTAACATTGGTACGTTTTTTCTTCCAGAAAAATACTGTAATTTGGTTAAAATTGCTTTTTTCTTAATTAAATTATCAATTTATTCGTATTCAAATAAAATTGTTTTCTTTTATTTTTGTAATTTTTATATTTTATATTATTTTTTCAGTTTCAAAGACACCTGTAAGCCCATTATCGTCACCATTACATCCGGGTTCAGAAAACATTGCTTTAGAGCTAAAAGACCTATTAGTCAGTCAGTTCAGCCTATTGTAGTTCACTGCTGGACATACCCTCCAAAAGTTCGCGCCAGACATCCCGGTTTTCCGCAATCCTCCATGAAGACTACACCGGCAATCTTACGTAGATCGTCGGTCCAACGGGCCAGAGGACGTCCCACAATGCATTTGCCAAGACGCGGTCTCCACTCCAGGATCCGTCTGCTCCAACAGCCATCGGTTCTGCGACACAGATAACCAGCCCACTGACACTTAAACTTGCTAATTCTGTGGGCTATGTCGATTACTTTCGCTCGCGGATAGTCTCATTTCTAACCCTATCTTTGAAAGAAACCCCAAGCATAGCCCCTTCCATTGCACGTTGAGCGACTTTAAACTAGTGGACCAGTCCGTCAGTGTCCATGTCTCGGCTCCGTATGTCAACACAACCAGGACGCATTGCTCGAAGACTTTTGTCTTCAAGCATTGTGGAATTTTCGAAGGCAAGACTCGACGAAGCCTGCCAAACGCCGCCTAGCCCAACCAAACCATCCTATCAGCCTCCTTCTCGAGTTGTTTCAACCTGGTTGAATGGTGTGGCCAAGGTAGACATAATCCTGAACAACTTCGAAAAGGATACCGTCAACCGATACCCGTCTCGGTATCACTTGGTTGTTAAACATAATTTTCGTTTTATCTAAGTTCATACCGAGACCGACTCGTCGGGAGGACTCGTTTAGGCCGGCCTGCATTCGGCCTAGCTCATCCGACGTCTCCACAAAGATTACGAAATCGTCGGTAAAACGAAGGTGCGAGATGAATTCGCCGTTGACGTTGATGCCTCGTTCCTCTCAATCCAAAGTCATAAGGACATCCTCCAGTGCATTGGTAAACAGTTTCGGTGATATTACATCTCCCTGTCTTACCCCACGCCGCGCCGGAGGAAAATGCACAGCCTGCTCCGGTGGGTGGAATTCGTCGAGTCTTCTGGCGAGACGATTCGTAACAACCCTTGAAAACAGCTTATAGACGTGGCTCAAAAGTGAGATTGGTCTGTAATTCTTCAACAAAGACTTGTCGCCTCTCTTAAAGAAGCACCACCACACTCCTGGACCACGCCTCCGGCGTGGTACCTCGGTGGATGACGGCGTTATAAAGTTTATATTTCTATTCTGCTCAATCAGAGTAGTAATCTCTCTCGTATTTGAGCAGCGGAGGTATCGGCGTCCAAGTTTCCGTATCCTCTTAGACAAAGCCTTCTGTTCTGGCGAAGCTGCTTGGGCAGCGGGCAACTCGCACCTCCGCCGCTTCAGATTCAAGGCTTCGGGAGAAAGTTTAGACTGCTTCGTTGACTACCTCGGCGGAAAGTGTTTGCGACCCAGTGTACACACCATCATAACCATGTTGTCGGTCATCTCGTCCACTTCGCCAGCGAATCGAATCGGTTTTGGAGCTCCAGTTGGAACTGCTCGGAGCAACATAGTATTTGGAGCAGCGTAGGTCAGAAAGTAGATTTCATCAAGCGGGTATTCAGAGTGCCCCGTAATAGCCAGTGGTCGCTGCTGGTGTTAACCGGTTCTAATTATAATAAATACAAAGAAAGAACAAAATGTGATGTTGGAGACTGATAATTTTAGTATTTTATGTGAGTTTAAGAAACGTTGATTGATTTAAAGAAGTGAAGATATTTTTTATGTTTAATTATTATAAATTTCGTACTTTTAAAATAAAGGACTGATTTTGTTTTTAAAATGTTTTATTTTTAATCGATTTTATACAAAAAATAATAAATACTATTTATGACACGCTACTTATGAAAATGATTGCTCAAAATAAATCTGGAATATGCATATAGGACGAAATAACTAGCTTAAGTTTCATAAAAAAACGTTCCATTTGCATCTGGATCCTTAGAGCCTCCGGTGAATAACGTCACATGTGTAAATGTGACAGCAACAAGTCCATTATAAAACGTTATATATAAACATCGACCCTACTATCTTTTTAAATAAAACTGTTTCAAAATAATTAATAATACTGATAGATAATCACAGGCTTAATGTAAATTTTTCCAAAGTATAAAAGCGCCAGGTTTTTCCGTTTCCGAAATATAACAATTGAAAACTTTGAACGGCTCTACTGTAAAACGACTATTTTGCAGATAGTACGTTATTCTACGGCACCGTCGAAATATTTGATCAAACTTCATATTAAATTTCTGTTTGACAAACGTGTTTGTGAAATTATTTGATCGTGTGCGGGGCTGCGGATTTTTTTGATATGTTTGTTATATGAAACATGAAGTTTGATCAAACAAGTTTGATCGTTTACGGGGCCCATTAGGATCAGGTAGTTGATTAAAGTTAAAGTAACGTGATGAATTTATAGTAATAGAAGTATCAGTAATACCTTATTGCAACAAAAAACTTCTATAAAACTTTAGTAGTTACAAATTTAATAACAATAATAACAGCACTGAATATTTAAATTTATTTTAAAACTCACATCTCAAAAAGAAAATTTATTCTACCAATATCCTCTAATTGTTATCTTTCCCTAGTAGGTACTCTATTAATATTTGTTGTTCTATATAAAAATATAATTATATAATAAGTTTTAAAAATAAAACTATATTTTCATTTACAAATTCTCTTGATAATTTAAAAACGTATAACGTTTAAATTAAAATCTTTTAACTTCGGAATTAACAAACTTTATAATCTAATAACAGTTCGACAGTTTTTTAGACGGAGCTTGTTTCTGAAACCGTTTAACAGAAACAATTTAGAAATTCAATTTCATACATTAAAAGTTAAATGAACCGACGTCCTCGCGACGTTATCAGACGTATTACGAGACATGAGTATTTTATACGCCGACACATATTACGTGTCGCTATATTAATATTTACTTGCGTATCTAACGCTGTCCAGTCTATAATAGATTTAAATTTATTTTTGTGTTTTTGTCTATGTATTATTTCTGTTTCAATGTCAATATGGAATTAAAAGTAGTATAACGATTGACGGAATCCCACAGTCTCGTCTGGTGACATTTCACACTTTAGAATCTTTAGATTATATTAATATTGTCGATTTAAGTTATTTTTTTTTATACGTAATACTATATTTTACTAATTTTATTACTATTTTGTGACGATCGTTAGCCGATCCGTCAGTTTTCATTAATAATTTAGAAACAAGATTTCACTAGATTCCAAAATTACAAACGACGGAATTTTCTACCGACTACTTACCGGCATAGCCCACAGAATTAGCAAGTTGAAGTGGCAGTGGGCTGGTCATCTGTGTCGCAGGACCGATGGCCGTTGGAGCAGACGTGTCCTGGAGTGGAGACCGCGTCTTGGCAAACGCAGTGTGTGACGTCTTCCAGCCCGTTGGACCGACGATCTACGTAAGATTGCCGGTGTAGGCTGGATGAGGTTTGCGGAAAACCGTGATGTCTGGCTCGAACTTGGGGAGGCCTATGTCCAGCAGTGGACTGCAATAGGCTGAACTGACTGAAATACTCTAATATCAATTGATTTAATATTAGTGTATATTCGTTTCGAAAATTGTCTAAGTATTATATTTCTTGAAACAAATTTGTTTACTGAGAATAATTGACAGCATTCGCACTGAAACATTATCGTCAGAAAACGAAAATTGTTCTTAACGCCTTAATAAATTTCGAAGTCAAATTATTCTGTTATTTTGTTTAAAATAATCGACTGTCAAATAAAAATTCAAAGTAAGTTAAACCTTAAAGTAGTTAGAGAATTCATACTTCTTTAATTAATAGCAATTTTAAAACGAAAACATTTTAAAACGAAATGTATCGACTTTTTAAATAAATCGACAGTTGTTGCCTATATTTGCATCTGTATTTCCATATATAATATCCTACTCTGCCTTCTTCATAACTCTTTTAATTGTTATCTTTGTTTACCTGTTTGTAAATAGGTACTCGTACTACCTGGCAATTTTCGTACCGGCTTATTTTTTTTCTTAAATATTATAATAATTATATATATATATCAAAACTAGCTTCTGCGCGCGACTTCGTCAGCGTGGACTCCACTCCTATTGGTCTTTGCGTGATGTTACATATCCTATAGCCTTTCTCGATAAATGGGCTATCTAACACTGAAAGTATTTTTCAAATCGGCCCAGTAGTTCCAGAGATTACCGCGTTCAAACAAACAAACAAACAAACAAACAAACAAACTCTTCAGCTTTATACTCGTATATTAGTATAGATAAAATATAGCCTATCTTTCAAGTTGGATCAAACTGGACACGGTGTTCAAATTTGATTAAGATCGGTTTAGTAGTTTAGAAGTCCATCGCGGACAAACAATATATGTATTAAGATTATCCGCCAACCCGCATTGGAGCAGCATGATGGATTAAGCTCTGATCCTTCTCCTACATGGGGAAAGAGGCCTATGCCCAGCAGTGGGATATTACAGGGTGAAGCGATATACTCGTATTATCTTAAATATTATTTTACTATTTTTTCTTGACCTTATATTTAACCGACATTCAAAAAAGGAAGAGGTTCTCAATTCGATTGTATTTTGTATGTTACTTCAGAACTTTTGACTGGGTGGACTAATTTTGATGATTTTTATTTTAATCAAAAGGTGATGCGTGTTATACATAACCATTCCAGTCCAACCAGTCCCATTTAAATTTAATTGAGATCTAAGAATCACTTTTTGAGTTATGTCTAATAATGCGTATTTACTTGACTATTATTTCGTTGACCTGCGTTGTATAACTTTTTACTAATTTAACAGATTTTGATGATTCTTATTTTAATCCGAAACTGATGCTCGTCGTGTACTTCCATTTAATTTTGATTCAAATCTGCTGACTACTTATTAAGTAATATTTGATGACGCCCATTTACTTGATTATTTTTTTCGTATAACTTACGTTGTATTACTTGTCGATGTAATTGAAGTCGTGTTGTCGGTTTTGTTTTTGTTTGCGAGCAAACACAGTTATTATTTGTATACTAAAGACACGATTAATACAATTAAATGCAAAATTTAATCAACACTAAGATGTTGTAAGTCTCTGGATTATATCATACTGTTAAGTTTAATTGCTTAATGTCTATACTGCCTAAATATCTAACAACCATAAAGTAACGAGCAAACACTCAATTATGAAATGAAATTGTTGTCTATCACTACCTATTATAAAACAAAGTCTCTTCCCGCTGTCTGTCTGTCTATATATATGCTTAGATCTTTAAAACTACGCAGCGGATTTGATGCGGTTTTCTTTAGTAAATAGAGTGATTCCAGAGGAAGGTTTATATGTATAATACATGCATAATATAGTAGAGGAACACTGATAGTTTTAAAGTTTTCTAATGTGATGTCGTAAATAAACACATTTTTTTGCGCTTAGATTGCAAATATTTATTTTATATTTTATACCTATTTAGTATCAGCATTGCACCCGTGCGAAGCCGGAGCGGGTCGCTAGTTTATAATAAAATATCAAATCGTATCCAAGTAAGATTACTATTAACTGCTAGTAAACTTAAATTACGTTACGAGGCACCAAATCGAATTGATTGTAAAATATAATGAACAAAGTATTCAGTTTAATCCTTAAGAAGCTAAGTTAATCGCATTTTTCTCACGCAAAAACGTAACGTGTTCAACGTTAACATAATCGTGGCGGCGTGAATCTTATAGTATTAAACGAGCAATTCTTGTATATATATATATATATATATATATATATATATATATATATATATATATATATATATATATATATATATATATATATATATATATATATATATATATATATATATATCTGAATCTCGGAATCGGCTCCAACGATTTTCGTGAAATTTAGTATGCAGGGGATTTCGGGGGCGAAAAATTGATCTAGCTAGGATTCATTTTAAAAAAATGTCGTTTTATCCCTGTTTTTAGGCAATGAAAAAATATCATTAGAATACGAAGCTTAATTTCACCATTTATTAATGTAGCTGTAATAGTGTAATTAGGAAAGCGACGGATTTCAAATCGTTTTGACCCGGGTTCGAATCTCAGTCTCCATATTATTATTTTTATTATTTTTTTAATTTCACTCGTGATTTATTATTTAAATAAAATTAAAATATAAAAATACCGAAAAAAAAACAAAAAATAAAATTAAAATACCGAGCTGGGCTCGGTCACCCAGGTACTATATTAGTAACTGCCAAAAAATCTCATTTTCTACCCTTATCTTAGCCTTGCTTTTTGATGCTGTTATGACGTAAAAATTGTATGTTGAGGTGTTAAGAGACATTTCACTAACGGTGTGATATTTAAGTGTCCATTATAAGAAATTTCTGATTTATGCCTAATTTTTTGTTTGTACTTTTCTATATTTGTACGAAGCGTTAGCGCAGCGGTCGCAGCACTGTCTGTTGCGCATGCGGTCGTGGGTTCGATCCCTGCTCGTGGCAATCATTTGTATTGGCCATAGAAATATTTTTTTGTGTGTTCTGGGCAATCGTGCTTGTATATTATTTGTATGTATTGTAGATTTTCGGCATTCAAGTAATTTACTTACCAGTTAATAGCGTTTATTTATTGAGATATTATAATAATGTGTTCAAATCAAAATATATTTTTTAAAGATAAACAAGTAGAAACAATAATAAAAGTATTTTGAACCTAAGGGCCTATGGAAACCACGTTTTTTAGACGCGCCGTCGACGCGCGTTTGTAGCGATACAAACGCGATACACACGCGAGTTAGACGCAGCCTGTAGACCTTTGCACACCTGTATCATAAAAGCGCGCCGTCGACGCGCGTTTTTAAAACGCGCCGTTAACGCGCGTATGTGCCGAATGTACTGATACAGACGCGATGCAAACGCGCGTGTCACGCGATGCAAACGCGATACAAACGCGATGCAAACGCGCGTGTGTATCGATACAAACGCCAACAAACTGCTCTGTAGGATAAAAACGCGCCGTTGACGCGCGCTTTTAAAACGCACGTCGACGGCGCGTTTGTATCGCGACATACGCGCGTTTGCATCGCGTCTGTATCGCGTGACACGCGCGTCGACGGCGCGTTTTTATCATACAGAGCAGTTTGTTGGCGTATGTATCGATTCAAACGCGCGTTTGCATCGCGTTTGTATCGCGTCACACGCGCGTTTGCATCGCGTCTGTATCGCGTTTAAAAATAAAAAGCTAAAATGCATAGGCCCTAAGGGCCTATGCAAACCACGTTTTTTAAACGCGCCGTCGACGCGCGTTTTAAAAGCGCGCGTCGACGGCGCGTTTTTATCCTACAGAGCAGTTTGTTGGCGTTTGTATCGATACACACGCGCGTTTGCATCGCGTTTGTATCGCGTTTGCATCGCGTGACACGCGCGTTTGCATCGCGTCTGTATCAGTACATACGGCACATACGCGCGTCGACGGCGCGTTTAAAAAACGTGGTTTGTATAGGCCCTAAGCGTTATCCAAAAATTAATTAGAAATAAATATAATAAGTTATTTAAAAAAATAATTTAATACAAATAGTTTGTCAAACAAGCGCACGGAGTCCACCTGTAGCCTATAGACGCCTGCAACATCAGAAGCATTACAAGCGCTTTGCTGACTCTACCTCTGACCCTGAACTTCCCCAGACAGATTGCTCTAGATATTGGGCAGGATTTTTCCTGCTGTGCCCTAACATAAACTGGAGTAGTATAATATTATGTTGTTTCACAAAAAATTTATCGCTTGCACGGTTGATATTTCCTCGGAGTTTAAAATATTCTAGAATTAACTAGGTCTTGTTAAACCTATCTTGACATCCAGACGGCAGCATCCGTTGCCCAATTCTCAATGAATTTATAATGTATTTGAACCACTTACAGATGTTCTAGTTTCATTTATTTCAACCAAATCTGTTTTTGGATAGTATGTTCTCAATATAGAAACATATTTTAATGCTCTTATTTCAGATTTTATGTTGAAAATGTAATTTTTATAAGTTTTATAACTGATATCAACACTCTAAAATGCACTGGAGATTAGCGAGACTCATCGAAGATTTGAAAGTACTAAAAATGTATAAGAAAAAGATACATTTAAACTCAGCACAGGTTAAACCGCTACGCAAGTCTAACTTTCGTCTCTACGAGTAGACTTTTCAAGAACTGTTTTTACGCCACATAATTAAACTCTTTCTGTGTACAGATGGACATATTTAATTTCATAGGTTTTCGATTTTATATTGTTACTAGCTTCTGCGCGCGACTTCGTCGGCGTGGACTCCGCTCCTATTGGTCTTAGCGTGATGATATATAGCCTATAGCCTTCCTCGATAAATGGGCTATCTAACGCTGAAAGAATTTTTCAAATCGGACCAGTAGATCCTGAGATTAGCGCGTTCAAACAAATAAACAAACAAACAAACAAACAATCAAACAAACAAACTCTTCAGCTTTATTATATTAGTATAGATAACTAAAACATGTATAATTATTATTTTGTTGTTGATGCTCTATAGCTACTACAAAACTTTATTTTATTTTATTTATGTATTCATATTTATTTTAAATGAGGCTTGTTGCATTATACTGTTTTATATTAAAACTAGCTTCTGCGCGCGACTTCGTCGGCGTGGACTCCGCTCCTATTGGTCTTAGCGTGATGATATATAGCCTATAGCCTTCCTCGATAAATGGGCTATCTAACGCTGAAAGAATTTTTCAAATCGGACCAGTAGATCCTGAGATTAGCGCGTTCAAACAAACAAACAATCAAACAAACAAACTCTTCAGCTTTATTATATTAGTATAGATAACTAAAACATGTATAATTATTATTTTGTTGTTGATGCTCTATAGCTACTACAAAACTTTATTTTATTTTATTTATGTATTCATATTTATTTTAAATGAGGCTTGTTGCATTATACTGTTTTATATTAAAATACATGACCATCAGACACAATGTACAATATTCCAGCTATTTAGAACTACAATAATTGGACCTCGACTAACACCTTCACGATCTATTTGTTACGCGTAGGACTATAAACGAGCTGTGACGTTCAGTCTCAACTGATTCTAGTACTGGTCTAAGATCCGGGATATAACAAAATATTCCCTCATCTGTTAATTAAATGAAACAATTTTTTTATAGGTTGATTTCAATATTGTGAATTTATAAAAACAACCTCTGCCACCATAAGCCTGCTGCAATTTTTTTTTAATCTTTTCCTTCTCATGTTAATTACATGTAATAAGCTAAAACCGTTAATATTTTACATTATATACCTGACTGTAGTAGGCACCCATCTCTATGATTGCTATACTTACCTGCAGCCAGGTTACTGCTGACTGAGGTGGTTACTGACCTGGCTGCAGGTAAGTGTAGCAATTTTTTTTATATTTAATTATTTTAATTACTTCGCAAATATAATATTTAGTTCTTCAATACGAATTAATATTTATCAATTTATTTTAATTACGCCTCTGTACATCATTTTAAAATGTATTTATCAAGAACTCAATAATACCGACGAATCCGCTGAAACATAATACAAATACTTTATCTCGAATCGAAGCGATTTAATCACTGCTAAGGTCTGCCAACGACGTTTTCAAAGATGTTAAATAAACAAAACGAATAGAGAAGGTAGAGAGCTTTTCCGATTAAATGCTTCGATTTTATTATGCCCGCTCTTCGTATTTTTAGCGCCTGGTCACATCCGCACTGTCCCGAGGGAGATAATCGTAAATTCACCACGTTAAGACTTCACCCTTACCTCTGCCAGCAATTTGCATTTTTATTTTGCGCAAGCGACCGACCTGTGACTTCTTCCCTCAGGAATAAACGAGAACAATCCCAGTCCACCTTTCACTTACGTCTAGTGAGAAGGGATTACATGTACGCTTAATGTGATCTAGAGATCTAGGTTTATTGTATCTGTGATTTTCTGCATTATCTGGTCAGTATTAACTTAAATCTCATGCTTTATTGCTTTTGCAATTAAAGGAAATAAATGAAAAATATAATATTATTTAATTCGAACTGCTAAGGAGTGACTAATAGTGATGAATGAGAGACTTTACAAGTAAGCCCGCTTTGTGCATCTCACTTGATTACGAACGAAAGAAAGATGAATAGGTATTTCCTAGGCAAGCGCTATCCAAGCCAGAGATGACTGAAAAGCATCTTCTTTACTTTTTAACAACCGGAACATCGTCAGATGAAAGGCTGTTCTGTTTTATAACATTGTAATTTTTTTTAAACAATTAACGAAAGCAATAAAATTAACATTCATCCATTCACCATTTTGGTTATATGTCTCAGCGGGAACAGTATTGTACTCTATTTAAAAGTCCTTATTACAAAACAACATATAAGGTTATAAGACAATAATAAGGTTATAAGACAATCCACAAGCCATTTTTGACCTAAACTAAAATTGCATGAAAATGGCACAACTGTGCAAAGGGCTCTTCTGTATAGAGGAAGAGTTAAACTTAATCTATCTGACCTTACCACTAATGTAACGATCATTGCTCAGTGTTTATGATTTAACTGCGGCCGAAGGCTTCCGTGTTCTCTGTAGTCGGCATAGAGACCCAGAAGGACAAACACCCCGAGTAGAGATAAACATTTGTACGCATATAAATATCGCGGTCCTCGAACCCACCACATTAAATACCACCACATTCGTTACCACAACCCCCAGAACGGTCTTCGATAAAAAAATATGATATAAACTGAACTTCAGTTGCAAAATATAATTTAATCTCTGTAAAAATCAATAATATAGAATCCTAGAAGTAAATACTTTTGAACTAAAAATTAGCATCTGTATAGAAAAAAGACAAAAAGTATCTAGGGAACTGATTTATTATTTGCTAATTTTTATTTGCTATAACTATTTAATTATGATGACATTAATACGATTAACATGTAAAATACTTTTATTATGAAACTTTTATGGAGTAGAAAGTAGGTATATATGGAAGAAATTCTGTAACCAATATGTGACTCACGTCACGACACATTTGTACCATTGCAACCTTCGCCAAAGGACCTCTAACTGAGGTAGGGCACAGCAGGAAATTTCCTGCTCAAAATATGGAGCAGCCCGACTGGGGTAGTACCTCGACCTTACAGAAGACCACAGCTAAATAATACTGTTTTCAAGCAGTATTGTGTTCCTGTTGGTGAGTAAGGTGACCAGAGCTCCTGGGGGGATTGGGGATAGGGTCAGCAACGCGCTTGCGATGCTTCTGGTGTTGCAGGCGTCTATAGGCTACGGTCTTACCATCAGGTGTAGGCTTGTTTGCCAACCTAGTTACATAAAAAAAGACAGACGCTTGGTTTGCATCCAATGTGCCTGATTCTCGCTCATCTTTTTTCGCGTAGATGCCTAACATTCCTTCTGAGATTTTCCCTGAGCGCTATAATTTGGGGGTTTCCAGCGTCGAGTGTACAGACATCTTTTCCCTAAAGGCCGGAATCGCACCCGCAGCTCCACTAGTGTTACAGATGTCAATGGGGACGGTAGCAATTTAACTTCGTCCGTTCGTTTATAAATAATGTTTAAAATTAAAAAAAAAAGTATTTATCTTTACCTGTAATAGCACGTATTTACTACACACTGACGGTACTATGTAGTCAAACTATCTGTGTTCTTCTTATAAAACTTTGTAAACATAGCCCGCTCTTAGATTATTAGCGTTGATCAGTTTCAAAATTTTATCCAAGCTCTATTAACGAAATAGGTGACTTAAAACAGATTAAGGGCCTATGCAAACCACGTTTTTTAAACGCGTCGTCGACGCGCGTTTGTATCAATACAAACGCGATACACACGCGAGTCAGACGCGATGCAAACGCGCGTGTGTCGCGATACAAACGCGATGCAAACGCGCGTTTGTATCGATACAGATGCGCCGTCGTTTAGTAATAAACGTACAGAGAATTATAATCAATTACTTTTTAAAAAAACGTCCCTGTAAATTACTCGTTAGTTGCAGTGGATATTTTGAATAATGTTTTATCTTCAAAATAGTAGTCACTAAGTTACTTAAATAATGTTTTTCATCACTATCTATGGTATAGGAAGATTGTTCATTACGATTAGAATTTATAAAAAAAATTATTTCCAACTTTATTTAATTCTAAGTTTCCACATACGTTATTTATCAACATTTATTTAATCTGAATTTACCACAAAGACAGAACGATTCAATTTGGGATACAGACGATACAGTCGAGTGAGTTTGTGCAAGTTTGTTAGCAGACTGTATATATATAGCGATTTCCTGTTTCCCCTTTCCACCGTAACACACAAGTGGTACAGTTGCTGCAATGCTACGTACGTCGAAGACAATTTCAGGATTAGCACGGTTAGATGGCGAACCGACGACGGCAACGTAGCAACATGTGGGGCGCACGTAGCGGTCGAGTGGCCGAGTAGCGGCGTGGCAGGCGTAGGCTTTTTGTGCAGATCGTTTCCGTGCTGAAGTCCAGTGCGACCGGAACGCAAGAATGCGGCGTGCGTGCGGGTGGCAGTGGTGCCGCGGAGGGTGCGCGGGCCGGAGAGGGGTGGGGGATGCGTCGTGGTGCGGCGCGGGCGGCGCGGGCTGGCGCGTGCCGCAGTAGCGTGGAGGCGCCGTGGTCGCTCGCCCGCCACCTCGACCCCGCCGGCCGCCGCGTCCGATGAGCGCGGACTCGCCGCGCACGGCCTCGAGCGCCGCTCGCTCCGCGTGCCGCGTGGTCAGTTGTCTGGTGGTTCCCGCTCGTCCAGTGCCAAACCGTCAGGTTCACGAGTTCAGTGCGACTTTTGGAGTTTCACGGACAAAGCGCGGGGTGCTTTAAGAGTGCCGGCTATCATTGTTGCGCCTCCCGCCTCCCGCTTATTGTTACGAAACTCTGTCTTATTCTAACGCTCACTTACGTTACGATTGTTTCTGCATTGCCATAAAGTATCCTATAATTAGTTTAACGAGGCATAAAACGATTAATAAAAAATGTTTAAGACCGTTTGGAAGTTCTCAATGCGGTTAAAGTAGTTACGTTCTTTAGAATACTTCGTTACCGACGACAAAGAATAACTTCCGCTAAACGCCGATGTTATTAACATGCAATATCTGTCATAGTCTTAATAAACGGAATCGAGCAATTTGTTATATTAAATTTACTTTTTGGTAGCATTTGAAATGCCGCCAAGATATCGGTAGAAAGCACTATCAACTCTACGATTAATGTCACCGAATTCTCCATTAAAGTAAAGATAGCCTCTAGACGTCATATTTTAATACATATTATGAAATACCCATTGTCTTATTTATGAAAATAAGTATTAAGTCACAGTTTCAGTAATGATTATAATTTACTACACACCTGACGTAAAATAGACGACACGATCTTGTATCAATTTAATTTCCACTTCTCGTATGATTAATAATATTTCACATAAAATAACATTAGTGTTGTCTCGGCAATATCTAATTATTTATTAAATTATGTCGTCCTCGTTTGAACTAGTTAGAGCTAGATTATATATTTGATGTCCCTGGAATTGTATCTTTATTATCCGAATAACATAAAATTTGCCATAAATTATGAGAAGCTTTGTGTAAACTAATACCATCACATCTTTCATGAAAAGAATCTGGGACCTTTGAATATAAGACTGCTGTATTCATTTCGAAATTAATACCTACTCAACCGTCTTTTCATCAGTCCCACTGGTTTCATTTTTATTATTTTATTAATTCGATACGTATAAAAATATTACTTATTTCAAAGCACAAATTCTGAATAAAAAAACCAACAGAAACAGTCAGACAACAATCCAATATTTGAAACAACAACAGTCCAATATTTGATTGAACGCGAGCGATATTTTCTTTACTAAAATAACAGGCAATTGAGTTCTTCGCGTGTTTTTTGCCTGTCATATTATGTATCAAATTAGAATATTTCAAACAATTGTATGTGTCTCAACAATAGATTGTATCGATTTGAATATACTTAACGATTTTATCATAAAGGCTTTATTTGTTAAATTTTGTAATCTTCAAGAATGTCGATAATAAATCTTCTTTAGTCCTGTCGTTATAATTGATTGACTAATATTAATCGATTAAATAGCTGTTCCTGTGCAAAGATATTGTCTTTATACTGTTTCGTAATTATTTTAAAGACGGCTTTGTTAGAGTGGTGAGGTGTTTCAATCTAGTGTCCTAAAAAGATTTTAAACCCGCCGATTTTAAAACGGATCTCTGCGGTAAACCGATAGCTTCGTTGAATTTTCTCTGATTGTACGAATAAAAAAATGCAATCATAAGCTAATTGGTTTCGCGCATCAACAGTTTCGTTTAATATTGCAAATTATTTAAGAAATTTAGTCTTTGTTTCAATAAATTAATTGTAACGAATTGTCATAAGAATATTAATATGTCTATGTATTTTAATATAATATTACAATGTACATGAGAGTTGGCTTCAATCTTGACAGTCCTTTTCACGAATATTTTTACATGTTTCTACCATATAAAAATGATAATATCTATATAAACGTCCGTTTACTTACTGCAGATTTATCTTCAGCCGCACTTTATTACAACCCCAGTCTATTTTAATACAATATACAATTTATTCAAAATACATATTAATCGTACAAACATATATTTCAAAAATGTCCAGGTAGCTTGTAATCAATTTATCTAACTTTTTTGACTTGTTACATGCATTTAGAAATAACCGCAAAAATTTCAGTGTTTTTCCTCTTTAAGGCTTATTTAAAAAGATTTTTTCCATTTCCTAAATTTTAAACTGATTAATAAATATAATTTAAACTAAGAATTTTCAAAAGCAAATTTATTAATATTGAATTTGTAAATCGACGATCTACGTAAGATTTCCGGTGTAGACTTGATAAGGATTGCAGATAACCGCGATGTCTGGCGCGAACTTGGGGAGGCCTATGATCAGCAGTGGACTGCAATAGGCTGAACTGACTGCCTGATTGACTGACTGAATTTGTCAAATAAATTATGTTTTTTATTGTGAATATATAAACACATTTCGAAATTTTACAACATTATTATTATTATTAATTACCAATTTTTTTTAATGAGTTCGTACACTTACTTTTCCAGAAAGGATTAGCTAATAGAAAAAACTTTAAATTATAGTTTTATTAAATTCCATGTTTGTTAAGAAATTAAATTACATTAATGATAGAATGAACAAATAAGTATATTATTATATTCAGTACATCCACGTGTAAACTTTCTTGCAAAGAGTTAGTGTGGGAATTTTGAGAGTAAAAGAAACTAAGCACTACGGTAGAGTTTTCGCCTTACCATTAGCGTCTTCTTTTAGAAACATAATGTCTCTTTGATAAAAAAGAGTTCTGTGTACTCGGTATTTTCTGTATGTAAGTCGTTCAGTATGAAAACGAAATTCTTTTTAACATAGAAAACTGTAGAGACCAAATGATATTTTATTAAAATATCGTGAAATATTAAATGTTCTTTAACAAATATAACACTTGACATGATATTTGTAGTCATTATATATGGCTTCATCTCATGAAGAGATGATATGTATGAAGAGATGTTAATTTAGAACAGACAAGAGGTCCCTCGCGATATCATCTGCGCTAACATTTGAAGCTACTGTTACCGCTAATGTGTACCGTAGTGTGACTTTTCTGTAGTGTATGTTAAAAGTGATTTAGTGTTTATATAACTTACTAGCTGTGCCCCGCGGTTACCCCCGCGTTAATTTGAGGAAAATCATAGCTATAGCCTTTCCTAATTTCAAGTTTGTAGGTGTATTTCATACAAACAACCATCCCCTGTTTTAACCCCAAAAGGGGGTTGATTTTCAAAATACATTATTAGTACACCTCAACACCATCTATAGAGCATACATTTTGAATTTCAAGTCTCTTACTTCAAAAACATAGGACTTTCATACAAACTTCCAACCCCCGTTTAACCCCCTTAGGGGTGGAATTTCGTAAAATCCGTTCTTAGCTGACCTCTACTTATCGAAAGGAATATTCCTACCAAATTTCAAGTCTCTACGCCTTATGGTTCCAGAGATATCGTGATGAGTCAATGGGTGGGTTACTCTTTTATATATATAGATTAGAAACTATCAAGATAAGCTAAGAGAAGTACATACCTACGTGTCTGCAAAGTAGTTTTTAAAGAAGCTAAATCGACTCTTATACCTTAAAGTTTTCGAATGATTTAAATGAGAATTATAGTCTAATATAAAAATTCGTATTTCACAATTCTAAATAAGGCACGAAAATGAATTTTAAAGGACACAAGCCTTCATTGCGGAAAATGTATTCAAAACTTCATTTTTTTTTTACGAGATGATTCCAAGGAATATTTATTATAAATTCCGCAAAAATAAAATTGTCGAAAAATATGTTTCGCAAAAACGATTTAATGTTTCTTAAAAGTTTTATCGGACGAATTTCTCTGAAATTTTTTTTTTATTATAAATACTTCAAGTATACGTGCATCTGTATGACATCACGATTCAGCCTGTAATATCCCACTGTTGGGCATAGGCCTCTTCCCCATTTAGGAGAAGGATCGGAGCTTAATCCACCACGCTGCTCCAATGCGGGTTGTCTGTATGACATATCTACATATTATTATTTTTTTAATTTTTACTTAATTAGCCGAGTCTAAAATTACACAGATAATTAAGCTACCTGAGAAAAATTGACAACTAACCGTCAAAATAGTTTATTTTTGATGATGATATAAAAATATGCGTACCAAAATACAATAAAAATTTTATAAATGACAAACTGCAAGAGAGTTGAGTATTACTAACACTAAAATACACGAATAACTATTTCTTATCACATAGCTATATCCGTTACTTAGTCGTTTTTAGAAGCTTTCAAGATAATGAAGCTTAAAATATTACGTAGGTACAGCGCTGCACTAAACTTGTGTATATAAGCCCGCCTATTCTTAAGCAGATTTTCGTAAAAATTGTTATTACTTTGTTCGTCGTTACTAAAAATAACGCGCAAAAAATATAACTTTGAAATACTTTCCCGGAGGAGAACATAATCTTTATAAGGTTAGAAAACTTCGTCCATAGAAAGACGTGAATAAAACGGAATACATTTCTACACTTTTTCAAGTATTACCGACGTAATAACACACTTGACGAATATTTCAAGCAAAAACCTGCCCTGGTTTTTAAGTTACTTGAACGCACTTAATCACAAAATCGGTACCCATTATTATTTGTAAAATAATCTTAATTTCGACAAATTAAGCCATCAGTTAAAATACGATTTCCTTTGTCAAATATAAATAACAAGTTTTCGTGACATATTAAAATAAATAAATGATTGTTTTTCTGCACAATGGTAAACATTTTTGTGGAATACATGGTTAATACAGAATTTTTAAGAGAAAATAATTTTTATTCATAAATCGTTTTGTATAACACAATGCGTCATTTTAAAATAATATTTCGACGTACCTATTAATATATAAGAATTCCGGAATAGTTCGCCCATAACGGTAATAACTCAGCGAAAACCTGTCAAAACCAAATTCAATGAGCTTTCGCTGTTGAGAAGGGATAAGAGTTAACGCTTAACCTAACCACTCATAATTCAGTACAAGACATTGAGGTGTAACAACTAAATATTTGGACTTTTTTCTTATCGCTTTGGACATTTCTAAGAAACAGAGAGACATACATTCATAAAAACATAAAACATTATACACGTTCGTTACTTATATATGAATCGTTTTACTCAATATAGTGTTTATAACTGCTGACTTCCTATGATTAGTATAATTATGTTTTTTTTTTGTAAAATATAAATCGTAAAAATGTCAGAATGTTCATCAGCGATTAATCCTGAGATTAGCGAGATTCGAAACTCTTTCAAATTTTGTGACAATCAATAATAATCTAAGGAAATGTATTTTGTATCCGAATCTAAAATTATTAAGTATAAAATAATATTCAAATTAATTATGATAAAAAATATAAAGACAATGAACATGATATAGAGATTTAAAAAAAAAGAGTTTTTAATATAAAAATTTGAATTTATACCGAATCATGTCTGAGCTGTTTGGATTAAAGTTCTAAATCAACTTTTTGCGATAGCTCAAATCCAAAACGTTTTGACTGCATTAATGTGTTGACGAACAACACGGCTTTCAAACCCGTTTCCTGATAGCTTCCTATTTCAATTACATTTGTGAATGCCATTACAGACTGACTACGTTTTACATTTCCACTGCAATTTTTGTATTGAATGAAATTATATTGTTAACGTATATTTTTTTTTCCTTGGTATACGCAATATTTAAACTAATTTGTCAGTTACGTTTCCGTCTTCAAATTCTTTCGGAATAATATAAACAATGACTACAACAATGTAATGGATATTCATAAAAAAAAACTGCATTAACGTTGTATTTAACAAAGAAGTCTAATAATATATTACTTAATAGCTTCATTAAGTTCATCTAAATAAACAAAAGCCTCATAACATCGACGTAGATAATGTTTACCATAATTAAATAGGATTTTGTCTTTTATTTGAGGAATAGGTACAGTACGGTTCGTGCGCGATAGCATAATGAGATTTTAACATATCATAAATTATAATAGAACTGCAGTGACAGCAACTGCATTGCGATCAGACAAATGATGTCGTACCACAACGTTGTAAGGATATTATCGAATTCATATTCACAATATTGTACAAATTAATTTCACTCGACATCCAAAAACGAAAAATAGTTTAACATTCGTTATTACGCGTTCGTTGGAGATTTTTTTCTATAGTTTCTAATGTGTTTTTAATTAATTTAAGAGCGCTATTCGCTAGGTCATTCAAACCTCGTGTCAACCCCTAAAATTTTAAAAATCAAATTAGTTTAAACTTACTTTAAAACAACGTCCATACATCAGCGATGTTATAAAGGTATTAATAAAATAAAGGTCTCATAAAATTGTTTATCGTCTGAAACTAAACTTGTACCAGTAATATTAGTTTTAACGACACTATTCTGATACTTAGTCTCGTATAATGACATTTTACTGCCAATATAACTTTTGTACAATTTACCTCTTAAATAGTCCACACTATTAAAACAGTTATGGTTTTAGAGTATAAAAAACATGGCGACCATATTTGAACGCGTCAGGAAAAATACGAAAAAATAATTTTAACTTGTACACTTTTTATAATTATCTATAAAACAATAAAAATACACTTCAGTGCTTCTACTTCTCTTGTTATAATAGATAACGTATAGCCTTGTGCAGTAAATAATTGTGCCAACATCACTAATCTAACAAAATCCAAAAAAAATTAATACAAAAGGCTCTCGTGACTGTCTGGTTCCTAAAAATTACATTCCTGTTAGTCGCACACCAGTTATTATTCGTTTACTTCCTAACTGCAGTTTCTGCTTCGTGTCCTATACCCAAAGGTTGTCTGAAAGAGATCGCTGTTTCAGCGATAAGACCGCCTTTGTACATCTTTCATTTTAGGTTATTATTTTCTTGTTTCTTTTAATGGTGTACAATAAAGAGTATTATTATTATTATTATTATTACCTCTTACTGCAGTTTGCAGTTTTAAAGTAGAATATTAAAAATTTTAAATAAGCGGAAACCTCTACAAGTAAAAGGTAAATGTAACTTATTTATGAAGAGACACTTTAAGCCCTGCATTTATTATTCTTTGCAGTTGAACGTTCGTAACATTTCGTTCAGATAGAATTTCAATGTTTATACATACAGAGTTTACCGTTTCACCTTTAGATATGCACTGCAAAGTACTTAAGAGTGTGCATAATGCAAAATTACCATCTTCTATTTGTTTTGACATGAAAAGTTCCAGACCAAATCTTAAAATAAAAATATATGACAAACTACGTGATATTTGCAAGGGTTGACCTTTATCAAAAACATAAAATAAGGAAATTTCCTCGATAAAATATAATCACGAAGTAACCTCTAATTTTTATATTTTTTCTATTTATACTCGATATGGTTATGACCATTAAGACAAAAATTTGATAATTAATTACATTTAAATATGAGTAAAGGCTATGCTTAGGCATTTAATGTAATTACTTTTAGTTTCGGAATTATATACAAAATAACATATTTGTCGTTTTTTACATTCGTAATGCGCTCAAAACTATATCGTCTATCGCACTCTGACACGAGGCTTTGTGTATATTTTGTTTCATCGGGCGCGCGGGTGAAATCTGATTTTTTGCTCGCCTTATGCACACTCTTATTGAATTGAGTAGAAGGACATAAACTTAGTTAGAGTACAATGCTCAAAGTGGACTTACTCGTTCATCTCCATTGCGTTTTATCGGGACGTTTTTCTTTGGCGTTAAAACTGTTTTATACAAATTAGCCAGGCACCTGAAAATCTGCTTTATTACCTCTTATTTGAACATGTTACATTTTTATTTCATTTAAAAAGTTCACGATCACTAGGCTTAATAGGTAGGGATCCCTAGTACATTTTTTAACCTGATTAGTATCAAGCTAATTTTCCCGGAGTAGCTTCATTTTGATGAGACAAACAAAAAATTCCTCTACGAAAACTCTCGATTGTGGTAGGTAGGTAATAGAGTTAGCAGGGGATAGACCAGCAGTGAGCGTAGAACCGGGATAACGTACCACGCAATTTGTAGGGCATATTACTATTAAATTATATAGATAGTAACCAACTAAAAGAAAAAAAATCAGCTAGTTAGTAATAATTTTGTTAGTAAAATCTATGAATTAATACGTGAAGCAAAAACTTTGTACCCCTTATTCATCACTTCAGCCTATCTACACAGTCCACTGCTAGACATAAGCCTCCACAAGTTCGCGCCAAAAATGGTGTGAACTCATATGTGTTGCCCATAGTCACCACGCTGGGCAGTTGGGTTGGTGACCGCAGGGCTGGCTGAAAATTGCTTAAAATTGGCTTAAATTTTCAGCCTGTGTATTTCAAAGCCAGGAGTTCGATGGTTATCCCGCCATCAGTATATCGGTATAGAAGTATAGTCTTTGAAAACAGAATCTTAATAATGTTGAAACTTATAATTTAAATTACTTGTGGTCAAATTTTGACCACTGGGCGACCACTAGTAATAATAAACATGCTATATAAATTACCCCAATTCGTTTGGAACACCTTCAAAGCTATCAAAGTCATCAAGTGTCAAAATGATCGTAACAAACGAAAATGTACGACATCAGAAGTTTCTCTCGCGAACAATTTCTAACTTGATTACCACATTTATATCGTACAATAAAAAAATAAAATACATCGATGTTTCGTTTCAGTAAGGATTAATTTAAAATTTTATTTTGTCTTGTCTTTGTATCTTTGATATTTTGTTACATGGGTGCTTTCTGCATAAACTATATTACATACTTTATCTATATATATAAAAGAGATTTCCACCTATTGACTCATCACGATATCTCTGGAATCATAAGGCGGAGAGACTTGAAATTTGGTAAGAATATTCCTTTCGCCAAGTAGAGGTCAGCTAAGAACGGATTTTACAAAATTCCACCCACAAGAGGGGGTTGCGGGGATTAATAACATAGGTATAATTATGGCAAAGCAACGTTTGCGGGGTCAGCTAGTATTCCATAAATACGGTTTATATGTCAAGATTTTTCGAAAGTAAGTTGTTCATTTGTAATTGATCGAAAATCGTAAATTGTTTTGGTTTCTTTTGTAATTAGTCTTAATATCGCTAGCCATAGTAATGTAACTAATATTTTATAATATAATTAATAAAAAAATGTGTATCGAAAAAAAAACTGTATTCTACAAGGATTTGATGGAAACAGTGGCAATTTCAAAATTACTTAATTGATAAAATCAGATCAACTCTAGTATCATTTTCAGAAAGAAAAAAAAACGATATTGGTGATATAAAATCATCATAATTTTATGCAAGACCACTTGCGAATCGATGTTAATTAGCTTGATATATCGAAAACTCTAGAAAGTTGAAGTGCGATCTGATAGTGCCGTTAGTGTTGACCTTGTTCCGGTTTAAGCGTCTCCAATTTCCGTTTCATTGTAAGAAATCCTCATTAGGTCCACATTTGGTACATGGAGTATCTTGTAACAGTAGTTACAAGATAACTCGATAAGAATCGCAAAAATTATAATTTTCTTTACTTCTTTCTCTTTACTAGTTCGAAAAAAAGAAATCTTAGAAAATTCATACATAGCAGACATAACGCTATGACTGACTTGAAGATAAATCGAAAATGTCGTATTTCTTTTTCATATATTATGTTCTTGTCACTCTAAATATTATAAAAATATGTACATATATACACACATTTACAATATACAAATACAAGTATTATAGGCTATAGCATTCATTTCGATCTTTTGTGTCTGATAAGATTCCTAATAGATAACTTTAACAGTTCAGTACGTCAATAAAATAAATCAATTCTATCAATAAATCACACATTACAATATACAAATACAAGTATTATAGGCTATAGCATTCATTTCGATCTTTTGTGTCTGATAAGATTCCTAATAGATAACTTTAACAGTTCAGTGCGTCAATAAAATAAATCAATTCTATCAATAAATCACACATTACAATATACAAATACAAGTATTATAGGCTATAGCATTCATTTCGATCTTTTGTGTCTGATAAGATTCCTAATAGATAACTTTAACAGTTCAGTACGTCAATAAAATAAATCAATTCTATCAATAAATCAATAATTAAATCAATGTTGTCTAGCTTACAAGGTAAAATGTCTACATTTCTGCTAACTGCAGTATATAAGTGCACAAATTGAATTGAATGAAACAGAATTTAACTGAAAAATCCTGTACACGTCTCTCTGTTGTGTACACGTGTATCTGTTAGCTAATGGCTTCTCTTTCCATATTGGAAAAAGTATAAAATCATGAGGATACGAAACGGAATTCGGCTTTAAGTCCTTTCTAAGACACGGAATGAACCTTGCGACCGGAAGCAAATAAACTCGTATAGATATACAAATAAACATAACCGTTCGAAGCAGGAAAAATAAGTCACTTTAGCAAAAAAATACTATGGTAAAAAACAGATATTAACTTCGTTTATTTAAAAAAAAATTTAGGACAAAAATAGATTAAAGGCCTATATTCTGGTGCCTTTATTTTAATCCCGTGTCACGATTATAAAAAAAATTGTATTGTTACTAAGACTATTAGAGGGCAATGTCAACTAACACTAATTTTTTTAATGCTGACAATACGTTTTTTAATGCGGCAATGACGCATTGGCTGCATTTAACCTACATTATATTCAATTGCGCAAGCAACACTCTATGACCTCTCCCAGGATCGTTTTCCATTAAACTATCCGTATATTTATGTACTTCTTTCCGATGAAGCAGTATTTTTCCCTACTGAACTCAGCCTACGTTGGCCCCGAGCCAACGTGAGTAGAACCGTAGGGGCAGTATTCTATAGTCCAGATATAACTTGATCTATTATCACAAGAACTTTTAAGCGAAGTTTTGAAGATGAATTTTGTGGTTAGAAACTGTTACTAAGGTTAACTAACTTTTAAGTATTAAGTTACAGTGAATTTAATATCAACTGTTTTATATGATATCTTTATGTACTTATGAAATATCATTTCATATACTAAATATAATATAATAAACCTCATCCAACCAAACAAACCAGTACGTAGTTTTAATATTTATTGCTTTCAAAGGGATAAGCTTCCCCTCTTTGGAACGAGAGAAGAAAGAGAGGAAGGAATAGGGGGGTCGGATGTATGTGTGGCTGGCAAAAGTGTAGAATCAATTACGATAAAGACTGTAAAAAACCAGATGAAATTAAAGGGACGAGAGATCTTCAATCTCTCATCAAGCTCTTCGTGAAATAACGCGTTCTTCGCTCACGTGAATCACAGTATCCTTGTGCGTAGACAAGATGAGTCCAACTTGAGATTCGTAGAGCTCAGTCGGTTCTCAGCCGCGTCGCAGGTGGCACGTGCTCTGATAACGAAACCACTCCTCTGTTATATCCAAGTGATATTAACAAATTGATATGCATTTAAATTGTAGCTTCAGACTTTAAAATTTGGCTTTATTTTAATTTAGTGCAGTTTTAGTTAATTTACGGAAAAGTGTGTGTCATAAGAAAAATGTTTCAAACATTGTTGAATTTATATTTATTATCTTTTTAAAGATAAACTAAACTTATTTTATCAACAGAAAAATTTAATTTAAAAAACTTTTCAGATTATATTAATATACTAAGGAAAATGAAATGAAATATAAAAACAAAAAAAATATGTAAAATACAATAAAACATAATTTATAAAACTTCGATAAAATTATTTAAAATTATTTAAATTGTTAGTATATTAGCATTACAGAGTGCTACGGTAAAACGTCGGTCTACTTACGAGTTACAAAGTTATACATAGATTTCCTGGAGATCGCTTCAACAAAACACTTTAAGTAGGTATATAACTGATTCATCAGTAATAATATTTATTGTGGCGAAAAATGAACTTAAATCTACATTACGGTTAATTTATTTTTCTATCCATCTCAAAAAACTAGAAATAAAATATTGTATAAAGATCATTTAATGGCATTTACTAAATTATTATTTGCAATTTTGTTACAGTACATGGCTTACGAGATTTTGTTTATAGCAGTCAAAGTTTTGGATAGTTTCAGAACTTACCTTACGTCTATAAACAACGTAACTTCTTTGAAAATCCTCGAGTTAATCAAATGAAAAATACTTAACAAAACTTTGTGTAGTTACTTCCATTTTAACGAAATAAAGGAATTTTTGTTTTTTATTTTTATATAACTAGGTTGGCAAAGAAGCGTACGGCTCACCTGGTGGTAAGCGATTACCGTAGCTTATAGACGTTTGCAACACCAGAAACATAGCAAGCGCGTTGCCGACCCTATAGGTGCATTTTCATGTGACGCTAGACGCTGGTTTTGAGCGTCAAATGTGACATTTGAACTATGCGCCATCTTGAAAAAATTGTAGCGAAAAAGCTAAACATAGTTTAGCTTTTTTAACGGGTGATGTTAGCGTCAGCGTAACTCGAACAGTTATATCGATAATAAATAGTAATCGATTCTTATAAAACAACTAAGTATTAGCTGTTACTTTGTGATTTTATAAATAAAAAATAGCGAGTGTAGAAATAAATTTTTATTTATTTCCAAATGTGGTATTTTTAAGTAGGTACCTATTGGTGAATACAATTTTTTGATTAATTTTACGAAATGAAATTAATCAATAAATATAGGCGCATAGATCTGTAAAGTTATAAACAAAATTATTCATTCAAATTTTTTTTGTATTTAACAAAACGCAATCCCGTATCTCAGTTCAAAAAAATTTGTCAAGCGCAACCTCGTATCTTAAAATACAAGATGGCGCATATAAATAAACAAGTTCCCTCTCAGCAGTGTAAAGTTTTATTTAGTTCAATACTATTAATATATAATTGTGTTTGCTCGCAAACGAAAAAAAAACCGACTTCAATGACATCGACAAGTAATACAACATAATAAGGCGAAAAAATAGTCAGGTAAATACGCGCTATTAATGATTACTCAAAAAGTTGTAATCAGATCTCGATCTAATTTAAACAAGACTACATGACAAGTATTAGCTTTCGATTAAAGTAAGAATCATCAAAATCGGTACACCGAGTAAAAAGTTATGCGGTATAATACAACGTAGGTCGACGAAAAAGTAGTCAAATAAATATGCATTATTAGGTATAACTCTAAAAGTACTTGTCAGATTTCAATTAAATTAAAATGGGACCACATGACACGGAAAACCTTTCAAATAAAACAAAATTGATCGAAATCGGTCAACTCAGTCAAAAGTTCTGAGCGAACATACATAAAAAAAATACAGTGGAATTGAGAACCTCCTCCTTTTTTGGAAATCGGTTAAAAAACTATCTTTCAGTAAATTTAGTTGTCATTCAAAGCGAATAAACAATAGTTAATAAACACATTATTATAGTGAAAAAAATATCACAAGTAATAAAAAATTATGCAATATCAAACAAAACAATTAAGTATTATCAAACTAAAAAAACGTTAGTATCGATTATCGAAACGACTTTCGATAATCGTTACTAACGTTTTTTATTTCTCTCTTGAATTTGACGCTAGACGCTGAAATTTATCACTACAATTTTTTCAAGATGGCGCATAGTTCAAATGTCAAATTTGACGCTCAAAACCAGCGTCAAGCGTCACATGAAAATGCACCCTATAACCAATTTCCCCCAGGAGCTCTGGTCACCTTACTCACCAACAGGAACACAACACTACTTGAAAACAGTATTATTTAGCTGTGGTCTTCTCTAAGGTCGAGGTACTACCCCAGTCAGGCTGCTCTATATTTTGAGCACGTTTAGTTACTAATTACAAATTGTATGTTGTAAATAGGTGTTTTCTAAAATTTTTGACACGAAAAATTTATAAATATCTGCTCATATTGTACAAGTAATATAAAGAGTACCTAGTCCATTGAAATGTTACATTTTTTTGGGCTTACCTTGCGTTTGTCAGAGGACGCAATTTTATTTTATAGATATGAAGGGGGGGTTAGTCTAATGTTAAATCCAAGTTTGTGGGTTTGTAGTCCTTGTGCAACGGCCACCATCTTGGAAAAAGAGGTTCAAATGGTTTTTATGGTTTATCTGCCAAACTATAAGTCTCACAAAAAAAATTATTTAACATTTTTTATTGCAAATAAAATTATCTACAACTTATGTTCAGTAACTTTTAGTCGTAGAATCATAAATAAAAAAGTTATAAGCGAAAATCCATAAAAATTTGAGAGAAAAAAATCTATTTGTTGATAAAACTTTTTTTAAATCATTTTACAAAAAAAATAATATCAGACCATTTTTATAGACGGTGTTTTAAGGAACAATTTTTATCATAAACATTTTTAAATTTATTTATTATTTAAGGTTTTACAACGCTGCGAAACGAATACTATTCTTCAGTATTCATAACAATACGTGAATATAAATATAAATATTCATGATTTGCCCTAATTTTTAATCACCTTGTTATTTTTTTATGATAATCTTTTTAATTATTGATAGTAAAATATTGTTAATATATAAATAATTCTAGATTTGACACTCGACCTACGAGGTGGAGTCTGGAGGAGCGTTTTTTTTACGTGGTATCCGCAGTAGGCGTAATCCACAGTGATTTTCTAAATTACAACTACTGTCCTCGATCTTACGGCGAGTGGCTGGTTGGCTTTCTATATTAAATACGTGAGGGAGAACCGAAGAAGAAAGTGGCGTAAATGTCAAAATGTGTGTAAATCATTTTCTTCAATTAATTTCGAGAGCTCCATTATTTTGCTGCAAGTCTCCCCATAAATAATGACAAAAAAACGTTCACCAATGGTAGTGAGCAGTGCAAGGTCAACTCTCTTGTTGAGGAACAACGCCGTTCCACTTGCTAACTCTAGATGTTTCTCCAGGGTTTTCAGAAATTTGAGTTTACCCATATTGTAAGCACCTAAAAATGTGTCACATCCTGAAAAAGCATGGACAAACAGCAAGTTATACGCAATAAGGCCTTCGTACATAAAACCACTTCACTCTTCTTGCTAACTTCCTTCTCCGGTTCCCCCTCAAGTATTTAATATAGTAAGCCAACCAGCCGCTGAGCCGCAGCTTGGTTCATCAAAAAGACCGAGGACAGAGTAGTTGTGATTTAGAAAATCACGCGCGTAAAAAAACGCGCCTCCAGACTACACCTCGTAGGTAGAGTGTCAAATCAAGAATTATTTATGTATTAACAATATTTTACTATCAATAATTAAAAAGATCATCATAAAAAAATAACAAGGTGATTAAAAATTATGGCAAAATATACGAGTATGCATGTATAGTTACAAATACTGAAGAATAGTATTCGTTTCGCAGCGTTGTAAAACCTTAAATAATAAATAAATTTAAAAATGTTTCAGATAAAAATTGTTTCTTAGAATATTATCTAGAAAAATGGTTAAATATTATTTTTTGTAAAATGATTAGAAAAAAAGTTTTATCGACAAATAGATTTTTTCTCTTAAATTTTTATGGTTTTTCACTTATAACTTTTTTATTTATGATTTTACGACTAAAAGTTACTGAACATAAGTTGTAGATAATTTTATTTGCAACAAAAAATGTTCATAATTTTTTTTTTGTGAGACTTATAGTTTTGCAGATAAAGTATAAAAACCATTTGAACCTCTTTTTCCAAGATGGCGGCCGTTGCACAAGGACTACAAACCCACAAACTTGGATTTAACATTAGACTAGTCCCCCCTTCATATCTAAAAAATAAAATTGCGTCCTCTGACAAACGCAACCCCAAATGTAACTTTTCAATGGACTAACCTACATTTATTCGAATTTCAACTTTGACACGAAAAGTTAAAAATATTTCCTTTATAGATAAAATACTGCTAAAATATAGCTGAATAGTTTTTTATATATCCACAGATATAAAAATCGGCCAAGTGCGAGTCGGACTCGCGCACGAAGGGTTCCGTACCATTGACTACATTGATTGTAATAACGGGCAAAAAGCGGTGATTTTTAATCACTTTTATTGTATGAGAGCAAAAATAGGCAAAAATGACGTTTTTTTCATGGGAGCCCCCCTTAAATATTAATTTTATTTTAATATTATTATTTATTATCAAAGTAAAAATACAAATGAGTATTTTGTGAATATTTCAAGTGCCTACTTGTTGCCATTATTGATATCGAGCAAAAAAGGGCAAGAAAATCGCGTTTGTTGTATGGGAGCCCCCCTTAAATATTTATTTTATTTTGTTTTTAGTATTTGCTGTTATAGCGGCAACAGAAATACATAATTTGTGAAAATTTCAACTCTCTAGCTACAGCCGTTCTTGAGATACAGCCTGGTGACAGACGGACGGACGGACGGACGGACGGACGGACAGCGAAGTCTTAGTAATAGGGTCCCGTTTTTACCCTTTGGGTACGGAACCCTAAAAACGTAAGCTATAAAATAATGAAGTAAGTTATAAATATCTTTTAACGGTCATCAGTAATTCACTATAATCACAACAGCGATATACGACGTAGGCAGCAAAATATCGCTCCACAGTTGCTGAAATAACCGAATCCAATTTATATTTCTACAAGTAATAAAATGAGAAGTCAAATACGCATTATTTGAGATAACTCAAAAACTACACGTCAGATCTCGATCAAGTTTAGATGGGCACCAGTTTTCGAATAAAGAAAAACATAAAATATGTATCAGTGAGAAGTTATGTGGTAACATACATAAAAATTGCAGTTGAATTGTGAACATCCTCCTTTTTTGAAGTCGGTATACATAGTACTTAATCAATAGTCCCAGATGTAGTCAAGTTGTTGCAACACTTGTAAAAAATACGTAAAACGTTCAAGTTGTTAGCAGGCTTAAACACTTTTAATAAGATACAACTACTTAGACACAACTTCTAAAAACTCGTTAGTGAAAGTCGCAAGTTTCTCTTCACGGCTTTGATTTTCTACAAACACCGTGTTTTTGCTATATTTTCAATTTACTTCACGTTTATTTCTATATTAAAGTAAATTTGTAAATATATATATTTTTTAATTTATTATAGCATAGACTTAAATCGTGTTTATATCAAAATATTTGTATAATGCCATTTATATTTTAAAATGATAACAATGTTTTCTCATCTAAAACTTTTATTCAGAATTAATAGATGAGAAAGAAGTCGCCATTTTAAAATATAAATTTTATTACACTAAGAAGTTTCGGACTTTAAAATTGGGCAAAACGAAATAGTACCTGATTGTAGCCCTTCGTAGCACAAACCGTAGCAAGCTACGCCATAATCATTCATGTGATTGTATAGTGTTGGGATGGATCCGCCAAATACCAACTGGCAACTTTGGACTCGGTGGAAAAACGAGCTAAGAGACTCATAGGTGACCCTACTCTGACAGACACCAAGTTGCAGAGTCTCGATCATCGGCGTAGGGTAGCTCGTCTGTCGGTGTTCTACAGAATATATTTCGGAGAGTGTGCGAAGGAATTGCACGATCTAATTCCCCCAACAACCTTCCGCCATCGGGACACTAGGCGCGGTCGATCGTTCCATCCTTATGTCATTGATATGCCACCTACGCGTACAAAACGCTTTGCCAATACTTTTTTGATGCGCACGGCTAAGGAATGGAACTCATTGCCCGCGTCTGTGTTTCCCGAACGATACAATCTGGGAGTCTTCAAGGCCAGAGTGAATAGGCTGTTATTAGGCAGGCATGCTCCACCTTCGACCGCATCGTCACTTAACATCAGGTGAGATTGCGGTCAAATACCTGTCTATTAGCCATAAAAAAAAAAAAAAAAAAAAAAAAAATAGTATATTTGGTTTGTATTGGTTGGTTGGTTTAACTGTTAAGTGCTGATGGATGGATGGATGGATGGATGGAATAAATTTCTTTTATTAATCTATATTAAACATGTCATTAATATAAATAATATCAATCTACTAAACTGATTTTATAATCTTTCTGCTTTAGGGCGCCTTCAAATTTGCCGCGCGTCGGCAGCGCGGCTGCAGCGCTGCTGCCGCGCGACTTTGTAAATCTATGTAAATAACAACGCGCGGTTGCCGCGCGACAAAGAAGGCGCCGCGCTGCTGTCGCGCGTTGTTATTTACATAGATTTACAAAGTCGCGCGGCAGCAGCGCTGCAGCCGCGCTTGAAGGCGAATTTGAAGGCGCCCTTAGACTGTTTATTGAGGGTGTCAGTAGGCCATCAAAATCAAGATATGATTCACAAAGGCGTTGAAACAAATTTAATAAGAGTAATATAACTTTAACTTTCACAAACTCCATTTAATTTTGAACTGTTATTAAATATCCATTCTTATCATCATTATCTATACATTCAGAGTAACAATGTAGATTACCATATATAAAAATGGATAGTTGTACCCAATTTCCAATCAAATTTAATATAATTAACAACTAATAATAACCAAAATCCACGTTTAGTTTTAAAAGTTTTTTTTCTTATATTACATCCACACCTGTGACAATGGATTGGCGAAGTGGACTCTAGTAGTTGGTTATTACGCTCAAGAAAAAGATTTATATAGGACACTAGCTGACCTGGCGAACTTCGTACCGCCTTTTTTTTTCTTAAATATAATAATTACATATACCAAAATAAAATATAGCCTATCTTTCAAGTTGGATCAAACTGCACACGGTGTGCAAATTTGATTAAAATCGGTTAAGTGGTTTAGGAGTCCATTGAGGACAAACATTGTGACACGAGATTTATATATATTAAGACTAGCTGTACCCTGCGCGCGTTTCTACGCTTTTTTGTTTTGTCATACAAACTCAAGAAACCTTTGTAGGCTCATGCACAACACATTGCTGAAGATCATGACATGATCAAATGCATAGTTTACTATTCTTAGGACATAGATGTTTGTCGTTATCTTTTATGTTGTGTATAAGTGTTTATTTTATCACGCCGTGTGATTTTCCGGACCAATTTATTATAGGTCCTTATCCCACAGAAGTTAGCGTTAGACGTGTAGAACGCAATAAAATGACGCTATGTCGTCCTAACACTCCGCTAAGTACTCTACTAATCCATTCCTACAAGTTGTACCGTTTAATTTCATTTGAAGAAACAACTTTACAAACATTTATTACAAATTTTTAACAAAATTAGTAGTTGAACTTAGATGTCAAGTATAAAATATTGACAATAAGAAACAAACAAAAAGCAAATACGATAATCCTTCTTATCAATAGGTTGCTCACTAGAATCAATCTGCCTGCTCAAAAAATTAAGAGCCAGTTTGCTATACCACAGACCTAACTTTAAATCAAAACCATTTAGGAATATGATCTGACTAAAATACAAAAAATTCAGCAAAATATTAAACTTGATCTTATTTTCTGTCTATTGACTGCAGCTAGTTGAATATCAGTGATATATTTATTATATACTAGCTGACCCGGCGTACTTCGTACCGCGTAACAGTCGATTCTTTAAAAAAAATTTTATACTTATCCTTCCCGAAACCCCTCCACTAACACTTAAACTTTATGGTATGGTATTAAAGTTCAAATTGACTTTTAAGTATTATTACGAATCTTTTGTATGGGAATATAGAAAAGTGTTGTTTTTAGACTTTTTCAGACAATTTTTAAAATTTTTCTCTCCGTAAGAACAATCCTCGTACTTCAAGGAATATTAAAAAAAAAGAATTAACGAAATCGGTTCAGCTGCTCTCGAGATTTGCGCTTAGCAACAGATTCAGCGATTCATTTTTATATATATATAGAGATTATTATTATTACACTTTTATTTTATTTTAAACGATCAAAAATATAATAATGTGACGCTGTCTTGTCTGCTATCAAGTTAGTCATTCACGCACTGTAGAAGTACTGAAAACAGTCATGTGTTTCAGTTTTTAATGTTTTTCACCTAGTTTTCTATTATATATTGTGACAAGTGTATGTCCCGCGTAACATTACATTTGTATGGCTGGCTTTTTGTGGTTACTGCACCACTCTTATGAAATATAACGTAATATGCTATTAAGCAAAATAAAAGAAAATTAAAACCAGTCAGACAACTACCTAACATGAAAACGTTCCAAAAAAAAATACACAAACAGACACTACAGTTTTATTATTATCATACATAAGTAGAGCCGAAATAATATTCTTGAAATCTGGCAAAATATCCATTCGTCTTGATATATTCGGTTTTATAGCCAAGTTTGCGAAATATAAAATTTTAAATTCTGAAAACTTGGTTAAAATATTTTACGTGACTTTGTTGAATTTTTGACTTACCGGCCTTTTTAAATAATACAATTGAGACTTAGAAATCACAATTATATCCTAATTGCAATCACAATTAATCCTATTAAAACAATAAGATTTCGACAACAAAAAATTAGTTATAGACATAATGTGGATTATGATTATTGTTAACAAACGGGGTGAGCTAAATAAAACCGTTATAAATGAAATTTTTTGTAAAAACCTCTTATGAATCGATGAACACCGGCTGCATGCACGAAAAAGTGTCACGTTCCATCTGAGTCTGAGCGTGCAAGCGAGAGCGCGGAACAAGCAATAAAGAGGCACGATCGGCCCAAGCGCTTACTTGTGACACATTTGTCTCCCTTCAGTAATAATAATTTAATTCAATTAATTAAAGTATGCAATTTTTCATCAATGTTTCTTTATGATGTTATCACGTTAAACTATCGTTCGTAAATCGACTTTACAGACAACCAATCTTTTTTATTTATTTCATGTTTTCATAATAGCATTAATATATGTTTTTATAATATATCTATATAAAAAATGAGACTATAATAACATAACTTAAAAAAGTGTGGAAATATTGAAAAAGTTCAAGATAGTATACACCAACACAATATTGTACTATTATAAACATGAAAAAGAACTTTTTGTTCTCGCAAACAATAAAGTTTATGACTAATATAACAATTTCAATAAGTCTCTCGCTACTACAAGCCTACGCTATATAGAAGTACCAGGCTTTGTATTATCTATAAACGTATGAGTATACAAATGTGAAGATTGTCATTTACCAATTACTAAATTATTTGGTCTATTGAGACCAATGAATTAAATAACGCTTCCCTTCAGCCTATAATATCCCACTGCTGGGCATAGGCCTCTTTCCCCATGTATGAGAAGGATCAGAGCTTAATCCACTACGTTGGCCATTGGACCAACGTGGTCATTGGCGCGCATTGGCGCGTTGGCGGATATATTCCCTACTATGAGTAACGATCGCTATCAGGTGTAGATGATAACAACCGGGACCGACGGCTTAACGTGCTCTCCGAGGCACGATGAGGAGACCCACAAGGACTGCACAAACACCCAGCCCACGGCAAACGTCTGTATGGCCAATACAAATGTTGTCGTGTGCGGGGATCGAACCCGCAACCGCCCGCGCAACAGGCACAAACCAGTGCTGTGACCGCTGCGCCAACGCGGTAATATAGTAAGAACTTAATATGTACTTATATAATGTGCTAAGAAATTTTTGTTATTTACATAAGCGAACTAATGTAAATTTTTGAACTTATCAATAGCAGAAAACGTTACCTACTAAAAAAAATTCATTCCTGAATACGTAATTCGAATCTACTTTTCTATTAACATATTATTTATGTATAATAAAACAAAGTTGTTAAAAAAGGTGAATGAAAAGGACTGTTTGATATTCAAACCACATTCCGTCCGGAGGCGAAATTAAAATAAATACGAGAATTCTGAATAAATATCACCCAACAAAAGGACACGTATGCAAAACTTCCTGAAGATTCATCACATGAGGGACCTTAGGAACAATTGTATACGAACGACCGTGAATATCATCTGAGCTTATTATTTTTATTTGGAATATCGTCTTATTGTAAATTGTAAAGAGACACATTTGTCTTTTTAACTCATCTTTTTTTTATGTAACTTACATCAAAACGTAGCTGAAAAGTCTATAGATGGGTTGACTGAAAGAAATCTCTTTCAGAGATAAGTCCACCTTTGCCATAAACCTTATTGTTACGTTTTGTTTTTAGATGTATTTTTGAGTGCAATAAAGTATATAATAGATTGAAATCTATATATATAAAAGAGATTTCCACCCATTGACTCATCACGATATCTCTGGAACCATAAGGCGTAGAGACTTGAAATTTGGTAGGAATATTCCTTTCATCGAGTAGAGGTCAGCTAAGAACGGGTTTTACGAAATTCCACCCAAAAGAGGGGGTTAAGGGGGTTAATAACATATATGGCAAAACAACGTTTGCGGGGTCAGCTAGTATATTATAATTCGATTAAAATTAAATCGGTTTTACAAAAATCATCATAAGTTTCGACATGATTAAAACCGCGGAGAAGCCTTATTACAAACATATTACAAAAAAGAAATAATTTTATGTAACTCAATAAACTTTTAACTTAGAACATAAATACAGGCTTCGCACGCGTATGCTCGCGTCAATCGAGTTTCATTATTTTTGGCGACAATCAAGTATAACATCTTAATTATAATAAAGGGCTATCATAACTAAAATTAAATGTTTAAAATGGGTAATTTGTTCAAACTTATATGGTTTAATACTAAATTTATCTTAATAGATTTACAGTTATCACATTGTGACTATTTCTCAGAAGTTTTTTTAAATATATTACACTCTTAAATATTATATTTTATAGATTAGAGATATTATATTATGATGTTGACGGACTTTTTTGTAGGCCTAAAAATGAGAAACAATTTTACCACACATTGTTTTTTTTTTATATCTTGAATGAATGGGCAGCTTCTTCGATGTAATCTCCCAGGTGGTTTGATTTTTTCCGACCGTTTTAACAATTTTCGTCATAATTTTACCAATTTGCAAAAAAGTGTTAACAAATTATTCAAATTAGTCTTTCTCATAAATCACTCTATTAGTTAAAATCGCATGAAAATTAATTAATTCATTCACTATAGATATTGGCCATTGGTTCTTTACAACTATACCTCATACGAGTATAGTTGACAAATAACTTTTATCTAAAAAAAAAACACAACGCCGAAATGTACTCACGCGCGTAACTTTCGAACGACTGCACCAAATAAAAAAGTGTGTGTGTGTGCGTGTTTGTGTGTACATAATAGAAGTAAAACTTCGGAAAAGTCTTAGGAAGGTAGGCCGTTTCGATTTGTTCTATCGACGATGATCACGGTCTTGTGAAAAAGGTCGTAACCGCCATGCAAAACGCGTCGCTTACGCGTTTTGAGCAGTAATGTATTCTATCTCAATCTCTCCTGTACATTTATGTGTCTGTTTCTTTGTCGGGACGCATTTTCGTTTCATCGAGCTTTAAATCTCAACGATTCTAAAGAAATTTCTCTTCAAAAGTACCGAAACGTTTCCTAAAAAACTAAGTGCTGTTGTTGCATACGTGGAATAATCATAGCTGACGCTATAAAACATTATAGGTATTACTCGTGACAAAGCAGTAATCATTACACGGGGAAAAGTAATAAAATATATTAAAATAATAAAATATATAGTATAAAAGTAATAAAAGTTAGTCTTAACGTGGAAATGAAGCAATCGCGCCTCGTCTAACAAATATATCCTTGGGCTAT
Organism: Melitaea athalia; assembly: GCA_905220545.2. NCBI lineage: Eukaryota > Metazoa > Arthropoda > Insecta > Lepidoptera > Nymphalidae > Melitaea > Melitaea athalia. The sequence goes on along the minus strand of HG992176.1, from coordinate 3,573,766 downwards.
GCGACCATATGCGACATTCTGTCTGTCTCGAGTTTTCCGTTTCTATTGTTTGTGAATTAAAAATCTTATGTATTCTATATACGGCATAAAACTGTATATTGTCTTCATATCTTGAATTTTCTTTACAATATCGTAATACACAATATATCTCCAGTATTATCACTACATATTATAAAACAAAGTTGCTTCCCGCTGTCTGTCTGTCTGTATGTATGCTTAAATCTTAAAAACTGCGCAACGGATTTTGATGTAGTTTTTTTTAATAGATAGAGTGATTCAAGGGGAAGGTTTATATGTATAATACATACATAATATAGTAGAGAAACACTGATCATTTTTGCAACCGTGCGAAGCCGGGGCGGGTCGCTAGTAGAACATAAAATACACATATATTATATACATATGTGTGTTTACTAGACATATCCGTTTTTATATCCATCTGTTATGTAAGTTTGTTTAGATGTCTTCGAATATATTAATTGAGGTATTCATAGTGAAAATTGTTATAAAGTAATTTGGTATAAGCACTTTCTACAATCACGCCCTTCGTCGCAGCCTCCGTGTCATCCACACATATAGATACTTGGCGTTTCACGACTGAACGCGCGTCATTCTCTTTTTACCTTGATAAATTACCTGTCTCTTGTGACTTTCTCTAGAACGTACATTAGGATATTACGAGATAGTATTTCCAGGTATCTCAAAAGAAAACAACGCTGTACCAGCACGTCTTATATTATATTTCTGTGTCTGAAATCAATTTAAAATATTACTTGACACAAGTTTCACAATCATAATCGTCCTTTTATAATTTAAAATTATATTCGTTTTTAAAGAATTAATTATAGTCGACGTGAGGCTACCCACGAGTCAGAATATAGATTCTGCCGTGAAGAATCGGCTAGAAACTCCACAGAATATCAATGACTATATTTTTTTATCACTAAAATTGACCACATCTTTTTTATTTAATTTTAATAACATATACATAGGGTCGTACGTTCCTCTGGTAAGCAGCTTAATGCTTGTGTCATGTCTAAATAGTTTTTTTCTTCATCAATATGTATATAAATAATAAATATATAAATAAAAACATTACACCCGGACTCACGTGGGAGCAGAAAGCATGGTCACTAAAAATAGATAAACTAACTAAAAAATAAACGAAAGAAAAACAGTTTACTTTCGTTTACCAGCACAAACTATCTTCTTTTATATCGACAAGTAATAGACGTATGTAGACTAACGGTTTAAAACGTTTTGATTGATTTGGCTATTTTTTTTTGTCTTTCCCTACTAAAGGTTTTTTTTTAAATTTTTTTATCGTCGAAAGTTCTTAAAATGGTTTAGCTTGTACATCATTTTCGACAACTGTGAATTTACATTGAAACAACTATACTTAGCCATAAATCCTTACGAATGTAACTCACTCTTTGAAGTAGTAATAACAATATTAATAATGTAACTAAACTAATATATTAGTAAATCACATTGTTCTAACCAAAAGTTTTCGGTTAAAGGTACGTTAAAACGTTTATTTTAATAAAGTTATTCCATTGAAACAAGAGACCCAATTGTTATTCATCACTTCAAAGTAATCTTTGTTCATTAGAGAAAATAATAAAATAGCTCACAGTCGGATCGATGGAATAGATTTAGATCAATTCACGTGTACTTTTAGTCTCTAATGTATGTTTTCAAACAAAGAAAAAAACTATGGGTTGCTACGATTTAATATAACTTTGTATTGTTAGTATATCCATGTAATTTCTGTGAGTATAAGTAAGAAATGTGTTTTTAAATGTAAAAAGATTACATCAACGTAGACATTCCAAGACTTCTCGTGTAAGACTTTTTAACAGAAAAGTTTCTATCGCTTTGTTGATTTTGTATGAATTGAATAACCAGCTTAAAATGTATTAAAATAAATATATGAAGGTAAATTTACGAGACTTACATACCTTGGTGTTAAATAGTTTGAACTGAAATAAAAGTTTTTTTTTTAAACATAAATGCTCAACTGCTGAACAAAAGCTTCTCCTGTATCGGAGTAAAGTTGGAGCTAAATCTGCCATTCTACTCCACTGTTGATATCCAAAAGGTCGTAGAAGAAACAGTTCCACAATGACAAAAATCTAGATAAAATATTTTAATAAATCTTAATCTACGACTTTCGCTAATATTACACTAAAGCCCTCGTAAAGTATTTAGTGAATAGCATACAAATATCGAGCACTAAAGTAATCAGTGCAGCTCGTATTCGAGCTCGTGCTGGAGTCATGTCAATAAAGCTGAATGAATAGCTCGTCGTCTCCTGAGACTAGCCCGGTGAGCCAGAGATTCCTGTTCTGCACTGTAAAATAATTTTGACTAGCCTTGCTTCGCTTTTATAGCCCGTATATGGCTCCCAGTAGGAGGCAGTCAGTTGCACTTAGCATATAGAGAATAACAAGTATGTTGATAACAGGCATCTCGCGTACTCTACATTTATATTTACTTTAATAAATTCATGCTAACCGTATGACAATATAACGGTGAAAAATGTGTCACTAGGTCATTTTAACCTTTTTGGTTCAATCTTATAGTAGAGTTTTAATGAAATTGTTCACTCTTTAAACATACACATTAACAAACTAAATTATTATTTGAATATAATTTACATTTTTTAATTTTTAAACACATGTATATGTAATTGACACATTATTCATATTTATGACACGATTTAAAATTGTAGTCTCGCATTCAGCTTGTAACGTCCCACAGTTGGGCATAGGCCTCTTTCTCCACGTAGGAGAAAGATTGGAGCTTAATCACCCACACTACTCCACTGATATGTTCCCTACTATGAGTAATGATTGCTATGAGGTATTTATGATAATAACCGGAACCAACGGCTTAACGTGCTCTCCGAGGCACGGTGGTGAGACCCACAAGGACAGATATCTAAACCGGAAAGGCTTATTTGCACAAATACAAATATCCTTCTCCAGCGGGTATCGAACCCGCAAACTGCCGTCGGTGACTACTCGCATCACTACACCGGAGTGGCTGTTGTGGTCTAAAGTAAACTTTTGCAAAATAATAAATTTTAAACATTTTAAATCATATCATTTTTTTTTTATAATAAATTATATTTCAACAAAATTATGACTTTATGATTTTGTGTACTCTGTTCCTGTCCTCCGTGTCCTCATTGATGTATCAAAGATGTCAAAGTTAGTTTAGAAAACATGTAAAAATGACGACGTATTTACTTATATAAATATGTTACATAATTATAATTACGTAGAATTGATAACTATCCTATATAGCCGTTTTATTATGTGTTTCTACTACACTGGTATGATTGCAGCAAAAAATTACAAACTCCTTACACTTAATAAAAGAATGATAGAAAACTGTATCAGGGGTCTGGATACACAAACACAATACGAAAACGTTTACAGCTTACACAAATGTGTTTCATCGTGTATATCACATACTTAAATTACTTTGAAAAGTAAAGAAAGACAATTAACAAAGCGTAAAAGAGTATTATTGTATTTAATTCAGTGACAGTCCACCTTGACACGGCACGGACGAATGAATCAATAAATATTTTACTGAAACAATAGCAGCGACCATTTGAATGTAAGAATTGTGTAATATCGTGTGTATACTCAACATTTAGTTCGACGTGTGGTCGATCACTGACTCTTTATCCGTGAGCGGTACACGAAGCAATACTACGCGACTACATAGTTTTGAATATATTTTATTATATGCATTATTAGCCTTTGTTCGCAATTAGGTTGACTTCATGTCAATTTTAATTTTATCATACATAATATGCTCTCCTATTGAAATTATGTAATTCTTTAATAAATAATTTTAATAATAATAAAAAACGATAGCAACTGTTAAATATTACGCTTCAGCCTGTAATATCCCACTGCTAGGCATATGTAGGTCTATTTCCCCATGTAGGAGAAAAATTATTAATTATGCATTTTTTAAATTGTTATACTTACATTAAAAAAAATTTGCATTAAAAAATTGCATTTTATAACACTTTATGGGAACTTGAACTTATAGAAAAATTGACAGAAGTGAAACTTCTTTGGCAAACTAATTTAAAATTATTTACAAAGTAGCGCGGCTTTCCCTGTCGCTTTTCCGTTGCATCCAGTTTGAAATCACAAAGATTCTAAAGAAGTTTCACTTCAAAAATCTAAAACTCGTGTTATATTATTTTATATTTAGAGGCCTAAACACACATTTAATTTAAACTTATACTTCACAGTAATGGTCACTCTATTACGCATCTCATTGCATCACTTCACAGCCTGTCGCATTCCCTACCCGAGGTAGTGCCCGATTTATTTGATATTTTTACAATTCGACTTAATATTTTCCGAATAGGACCAAATAAACAGAAAGATTAAACCTGTAAAGTCAATTTGCTCTTCGCCACATATTCGTATCTCTCGCCTAATATTCTCCAAATGATTTCGATAATGTCGCAAACAGAAAGATGATTACTTTGAATGTATTCGTAATAGACGTTTACATATTTCTTAATATTTAATTCGAGATCTCTTTGGTTTTGTTTTTTAAAATGTAAAGGCATTAAAATGAGTATCACGATTTTGGTAAATAAAAATATATGAAAATTATACTTCATCATGATTTGTTTCGTTACATCAACCTTTTTTTCTCTTCCTTTTCAATATTAAAAAATATCGAAAGAAGATAATAAATATCTATTAGATGAGACGTACTTGTATATACGCTGTAATTAAATTGCAAGTTGTAAGATTCATTAATTGGAACACCAATTAAGCTTTACTTTTTTTTTATTCGGTACAATCTCTCACATGTTCATGTAGGTAGCACGTAACTATTTTATTGGATTATAAACACTAATGTCGCGTAGTATAAACGGTTTTTGTTTGTACGTGTTAACTCTTATACGACTGTTTTAGATTAATTGTGTTTTAGGTATTTAATTACTACCTACGTGAAAGCCTTGTCGTTCGGCATAAGTTTTATCGTGACCTCGTCAACGATAGTTCTTTACCGTAAACTCTACATATTAAAGACTGTCCTTTGAATTTTTTATAACGTTATTTCTAATTATAGAAACCTTGACCCACTGGAACGGTATTTGTTTACATTATCGATTTTTTTTTATGTCTAACCACACCACGTGCTTATGAGTAATAAGTACTTTACACGTTTTATAAATTGAACGATTGAATTAAAAATTAAGTTAAATAACAAAATGTCCAGTTTTGATTCTGAACTCTTTGATTTGTGTGATGCGACGTCTAGAAATTAGCATATTCATCAAGTGTTTTAAAATAAAACAACGACCTTTGTCGTACACTCTAACGACTCCAATAGTAATTTTACTACAGCTATTCATAAAGATATTACCCCTTTTCTAGATTAAAATTGATTAACCCGCATCAAATTTCATGTAGCAGTTTTTGCATGATTCGTAAATATACAGACAAAGATTGTTGATATAAATAGGTATACATTTAGATAGCCAAAAAGACAGAAAATCTAAACATAATTCAATCTTAAATTGGTAAATTTCTTACATAAAGACATCGACTAGGTAATTTTTTTTTTAAATTTTGTAACACAAATAAATATTTCTTAATCTTTTTTCATAATATTTCGTACATAAAATAAATATTAATAGTTTCGTTAGCTACATTATAAATCAATATTTACTGTGAAAATGTAATACAGATAATACTTACATTGAATAGCTTGAAGTAAAGTATCGTTCTATGGCTATTTAAGATGCCCGTGCGAAGTTAACTTTATACTGGAATAAAGTGTCTTTTATTACCCTTTTCATTCCACTTGCATACGAAGAGATTTACTTCATAACAAGTCAAATAACACCAACCTTTTAGATAATATGGGTGCTTCTAAGTAGTAAGAACGTAGTGTTAGTTTAAAGTTCTACGTATTTTAATGTTCGCAATACTTTAACTAAAGCACGGCTTTAATTCAGATAAGCTGCTATGAGAAACTGTACGTGTCTCGATAACTTATTGCAACTAGATACAGGTTTTATTATTGCAACGCGATTTGTTGTTTGTTCAACTTAAATTGTTTTAGCTGTTTTAACAACTTTTTAACCACTTTTTGTTCTTTTAACAGCTGACTGAAATGCGTTAGGTTATGGTGATGACATAATTTGCTTTTTATATGAATAATTTTGCATAAATCATAATAAGTTATTAGGAGCCGAGGTGGCCTGGTGAATAAAACGTTAGGATTTTCAGTTGAAATATTTTTTTTTTTTTTTTAAATAAAATTACGAGTATCTTGTGCAATGAAATATAATGAGTAAGCACGCAATTTATGTAAAATATTCATAAATTGAGACTTGGGACAATTAATGAGAGACATGACAACCCATATTGCACTACGATGTTGGATTAAGCTCGAACCCTTTTCCTTTATAGGATACTAGCTGACCCCGCAAACGTTGTTTTGCCATTTATGTTATTAACCCCCGTAACCCCCTCTTGTGGGTGGAATTTTGTAAAATCCGTTCTTAGCTGACCTCTACTCGGGAAAAGGAATACTCCTACCAAATTTCAAGTCTCTACGCCTTATGGTTCCAGAGATATCGTGATGAGTCAATGGGTGGAAATATCTTTTATATATATAGATGGGGTATGTTATTTGCCCAACAGTGGTACTTATAAAAGTCTACTAAGCTATAAAACTATTACAATATCTAATTCAATAAGTTATCGCCATGATGTTCTGGTTCGTTCGTTATTGTGGACAACTTCTAAACATGTTCTATTGGAAAAAAACATTTAAATATAAAATCGCAATATTAACAAACATATCCGGGGAACATATAAACGAATATGGAACATCCTCATTTTATGAATAATTCAATAAATAACTTTAACTAAAATTAGCAGTAAACAACTTTAATTGTATTAGAGGTTACTAAACCAATACGAAAACTACAGAATCAACAGCGTTTCAACGAAAATTTGCATTAATTTTGTAACTGCCTGAAACAATAATATAATAAGCATAAGCAAACAATGTTATCAGGCCCACTGCTTGTTGAATATTACGCTTTTTGTGTTATAAAAGCTCTACGATTTTATTTTATTTTTTGTTTTTGTGTTTACACGTCTACAATTGAACGCTAGATTAGATTTTGTTTCTGTGACGTTTAATTTTTTAATTAACAATATCTTTAACGACTAAACTATTATATTGTAACATCTTTATCAATATTCTTGTTTTACAAAGAGTTTATTTGAATGATTTCATAAACAAACACACACACACACACACATAGAGAGAGGTAAAAGAATAATTAAAAATATAAAAATAAAAACAAAATTATATGAGAAAAATGTTTATCGTGGAAATTAAAGGCTGCTATGTATCAAGCTTAAACTCATAACAGTGGTGTAATCATAGTAAATATAAATTAATCTAACAGGTATTCCACCTAGATAAGTTACAGGAGCCCGAGGGGTAAAATTAAGACGGAGAGCATTTATCTGTCAACATTAATAATAGTACGGGAGGTAGCGTAGCAATTTTTTTAGGAATTTTATACCGAATAAATTGTATTTCAAATAGTTGTTTAATGGTCAGAAATCGGTAAAGTGAGCGTCAGTTGTCGCACTAGCGGTGGAGCTAAAGGAGACAGCATGAGAAAGTAATTGGAAAAAAATCTCCTCCAATGAATTTTATACCGAGCGAAAATGTGTTATATTATTGTTTCGATCACATACTTTAAAAAAATAGTCGTCAGCTGTATTGATGAAGGTGGGTTATATGTCAGTCACTTGCATGAACCTCATTGAAAATTTGACAAAAAAAGTAATTTTATACCTTATGAAATTTGTAGATCTAAATTTTTATACTTTTAAAATAATAAAGAAAACTGTCAGCCGTATTTTTAATGGGGGAAAGACCGTCAGTCAGCGTGATAAACATTTTGCGCGCTCAATACATTTGAGCGTTTCACAGTCTCTTTGGAAAATAAACTGATGATCTTTACACCCATAAAAAAAATTTTTACATTCAAATTATCTTATACTTTGAATTCAATAAGTATAATATCAATTTAGTATAAAAACGCCACATTTTATTTATTAATTTTGTATCGGTTTCATATTATATTAATATGTACTGTAGCATCAAGGAATTTCAAGCAGTAAAGGTCTCACTACTCTAACATACCTTGCCTAAAAGTTATTTTTCTAGCCTTCTGGTAGAATTATAAAATAATGAAGAAATAGAAAGAAGCGTAGAGCACAATTTAAATTATACAACGCATGAAGAAGCAAAGAACAAACGTAGTAATAAGATGTTCTGATTCAGATATTTTAATGATTCTATTGGAAAATATGAGTCATATTCAGAGCAATCTTAAAATTTATTTATTATTCGGAACTGGAAATGCACAACGTTATATCGATGTTACTCAACTGTACGAAGTATTAGGACCTAGCTTGTGCGCATCGTTGCCAGGATTTCATGCATTCACAGGATACGACTTTAATCCCGCTTTTTGTAGGAGAGGAAAAAACCGTTCGAAATTTTAAGACATTCAGAATCATTAAAAGAACATTTACAGATATAGCAAATATAAACGATTCTAATATACATCAACTTCTAAAAAAGATCGAAGAATTTGTATGCAGAATGTATGGTCTGAAAGCAATAGATAAAGTGAATAAAGCACGAGTAGAGACATTCATCAGAACATATAAAATGAAGTCCAAAAGACAAATTCATACTTAAAAGTACACTTGACTGTGCAATATTCCCTGCACGTCAATCTGAATTATACCAGCATCAGCATGTATTACGCACATCCTATATAGCGCATCTTTCGAGTCATGCTCATCAGTCAGTTTCATCAGTATTATCACCGTTATACTACGGATGGAAGGAAGAAAATAATGAATACACTTTGAAATGGTTCGACGGTGATCAAGTTCCACCATCACCATCTATGGTTTCTACAGTACATTGAAGTTCTCATCGTCGACAGCTCCGATGATAGTTGTGAGGAAAGTGATGGATATCACACAGACACAGAAGAAGATGTATATAAAAAAGTAAAATAATAATTTATGTATCAATAGAAATCTGAGCTTTTTTTTCTTATTTATGTTCATTCTTCATTAGCAAAATTTTTTTTTAAATAATTAGTATTTTGTTTCTAATAAATATATATTGTGACGCCGCGCTGGCGCAGCGGTCACAGCACTGGATTGCGATTGGCTGTTGCGCGGGCGGTTGCGGGTTCGATCCCCGCACACGGCAACATTTGTATTGGCCATACAGATGTTAGCCGTGGTCTGGGTGTTTGTGCAGTCCTTGTGGGTCTCCCCACCGTGCCACGGAGAGCACGTTAAGCCGTTGGTCCCGGTTGTTATCATGTACACCTGATAGCGATCGTTACTCATAGTAGGGAATATTATCCGCCAACCCGCATTGGAGCAGCGTGGTGGATTAAGCTCCAATCCTTCTCCTACATGGGGAAGAGGACTATGCCCAACAGTGGGATATTACAGGCTGAATCGTGATCGTGATCGTGAAATATATATTTCTGTATATACATATAATTTGAAACCGGAACAAAATGAATAAATAAAATGTGGTGTTTTTTATACTAAATTGATATTATACTTATTGAATTCAAAGTATAAGATAAATTGAATGTAAAAAAAATGTTTATGGGTGTAAAGATCATCAGTTTATTTTCCAAAGAGACTGTGAAACGCTCAAATGCATTGAGCGCGCAAAATGTTTATCACGCTGACTGACGGTCTTTCCCCCATTAAAAATACGGCTGACGGTTTTCTTTATTATTTTAAAAGTATAAAAATTTAGATTTTCAAATTTCATAAGGTATAAAATTACTTTTTTTGTCAAATTTTCAATGAGGTTCATGCACGTGACTGACATATAACCCACCTTCATCAATACAGCTGACGACTATTTTTTTAAAGTATGTGATCGAAACAATAATATAACACATTTTCGCTCGGTATAAAATTCATTGGAGGAGATTTTTTTCCAATTACTTTCTCATGCTGTCTCCTTTAGCTCCACCGCTATCAGAGCAGCTGACGTTCAGAGCTGTTATGTGTTAGGGGAAAACTATCATTGTTATGATTTTCAGCCGGTATAAAATGACTTGCTCAACTATAGCGCTGCCTCCCGAGCTATAACAATATTGAGTCTGTTTCTCAAAAACATAGCTGTTAAAAAACTGAAGAACTGTGATTTATTTTATTCGAACAATAAACTATAATAAAGAACGATTTAACTGAGGTAGGACACAGCAGGAAATTTCCTGCTCAAAATATGCAGCAGCCCGACTGGGGTAGTACCTCGACCTTACAGAAGATTACATCTAAATAATACTGTTTTCAAGCAGTATTGTGTTCTTATTGGTGTGCAAGGTGACCAGAGCTCCTGGGGAAATCAGGGGTAGGGTCGGCAACGCGCTTGCAATGCTTCTGGTGTTGCAGACGTCTATAAGCTACGGTAATCGCTTCCTATCAGGTGAGCCATACGCTTGTTTGCCGACCTAGTTGTATAAAAAAGGGACATGTTGAAGAGAGATGATCCAGAAGTATACATTAATAGCATACTATATTAAAACAAGACCTTCTACGAGGTTTTACTTGTATTATCGACCATGACTACATAATTATTCATAACAACATTACAATTACATCAAAAGATTCTTTGGATCCTTAAAACGATTGTCATAAAAAATATTCAAAAAATTATTGTTCTTTTTCTCACACATTATGAAGTTTAGAGAAAATTAAAAAAAAATTAGTAGTCAATAAAAAAAGTCTAAATTTTATATAAAACTAGCCGACCTGTGCCCACTTCGTTGGGCGTTAAAAGATTTTTACAGTAATTTGATATGTTTCAAGTTTTTTAAATTTAACTATTACAGAATAATAACAAATTAACCAGGCAGTTTATTTAAAACTATCACTATAACTTTATACATTTTTTACGAGAATTCGTCTTTATATTCAACTCAATTCATCCTTTAACAGACACTTTAAGACATTTATTATACTGTAATTACATTTCTCAAACAGGTAATAAATGAGTACATTTTCAGTAGAACTAAAATGAAATGAAGCATCTTAGAAATGAGCTAGTGCAGGGCAAAAGCCTCTTGGGAAAGTAGGATCTTTACCACCTGCATTTATCCTCTTGTTATAAATTAACTAAATATTATTTTAATGTCATTTGGGTATTCGAAAAGTCTAAAATCTTTTACTTAATAGTTATAAATTCCTTTGTTTAGTAGAACTGTATTAGTCCCTTACAACAATGCTGAGCATATCTTATATTATCTGATATTCAATATTATTCCTCATAAATGCAATGGAAAAAGTAAATAGTAACAAATAATTTAAAAGAAACAAAACATTCAACTACATATTAGTATATATTTTAATGGAGTTTAAAAATTTAATGGATACAAGCATAAATATGACGCCGCGTTGGCGCAGCGGTCACAGCACTGGATTGCGATTGGCTGTTGCGGGTTCGATCCCCGCACACGACAACATTTTGTATTGGCCATACAGATGTTTGCCGTGGTCTGGGTGTTTGTGCAGTCCTTGTGGGCCTCCCCACCGTGCCTCGGAGAGCACGTTAAGCCGTCGGTCCCGCTTGTTATCATGTACACCTGATAGCGATCGTTACTCATAGTAGGGAATATATCCGCCAACCCGCATTGGAGCAGGGTGGTGGATTAAGCTCCGATCCTTCTCCTACATGGGGAAGAGGCCTATGCCCAACAGTGGGATATTACAGGCTGAAGCGAGCATAAATATATACGTAATAATGAAACATATTCTTACTTGTTAGTGTGATATAGCGTCAATAATCCCTACCTCGCGTTCCACGAATAACTTTCCTAAGCAAGAAACCCTTCCTAATTTGATAATAGCCATTATATTCTCATAAGCTAGTAATAAAAACCTATGATTTAATTTATCTGATACAACAGAGTAAATATAATATTTTATTATAAAAAGCCTTTGACAAATTATAATTAAGAAAAACTACTTTATGAAGTTCATACAAACGTAGCTTGAAGAGATCGACAGTCGAAATGTTGATTACATCATTAGTTGATACAACTGAGGTAGCAGGAAATATACTACTCAAAATCTGAAGCAGCCCGAGTTACTACTTACCTCGACCTTACAAAAGATCACAGCTAAATAATACTACTGTCAAGCAGTGTTGTGTTCCTGTGTTGAGTAAGGTAATCAGAGCTAGGGGGTATTGGGTAGGGTCGGCAACGCGATTGCGATGCTTCTGGTGTTACAGTCGTCTATAGGCTACGTTAGTCACTTAATATCAGGTAAGCTGTATGCTTGTTGCCGACTTAATTGTATAAAAAAAAATTAAATAAAACATGTACAAAGAATTACTGAAATTACTAAACATACCTCAGTGCCAGTAAACCGTCATTAGTTTTTTCAATTATTCTAAATTGTGTTTATTATAAATCAAAATTGTTTCCCAAAGTATGTCAAACTTTTAGGCTTTTTTATTTTCGTAAAATACGAAAACAAAAAAAAAACTCGACATTTGTAAACAACGTCATGAATCATAAACGTATAACTGAAAGTCTGAAGTGATAGAAAAATTCTAGAGCTATAACAGCTAAATTGTAAATTTAAATCAAAAAATAGTTAAATAATAAATATAATAGTAATAGTTAATAATAATTAAATTAAAAATATGTTCACGATTTAATTAAAATATTACACTATTATTTTGCATCGTGTTTATACGTATAATATTCACTTTATTTCTTATTTATTTTGTAAATATTTGATAAACAAATTACTTTGCTGTATTATGTCAGTACTCATACATTTTCTGTTTTAATGTTCGAAATTAATAAACTGCAATAATCCATAAAATACCATAAAATATACCCATTAAATGATATTATAATACTTTATTTCTATCACGCTTGAAACTTATTTGGTTCTACGTTTTCTACTTCCATAAAATACGGCTTAACGGATTAAATGATAAAAGTGGGACTTTATGTAAGTACTTTTAATATTTTGTGTTCTTTTTAAAAACATTTTGACAGAATTGAGTACAAACTCTTTAGAAAAGTTTTTTTATTTGATTTTTAGAAGGTAAGCAGTAGATATAGGTACCTATTTCTTTTTTATTGTTGAAAGTATGGTAAAATGCAGACTAATAATGAGGCTACAACGCGATAATTATGATATAAACACATTTAATTTAAGTGAAATATTTTAGCAAACTCGACGTACAAAAAAGAAACCATACATGCTTTGAGATTTTACCGTAAAAATGTAATTTGAAGCCCTTGTTCGCAAGGTAAACGTTTTTCAAAGCTGATACAATATTTTTAATCGCTACATTGCTACAGATCAAAGAAAAAATTTAAAATGTGGCAAACTGTTTTTAAAGATAATTTTGTATTAATAATTTGAAGTAATTAAAAGTATAGTAATTATTAGTATTAATTTATTTAAAGTAATTTACTCACTAATAAATAATTGACGACGTACATATTATGTGTTATTACCATGTCCTATTAAAGGACAAAAAATCATACGTGTACACAACAAAAAATAACATATCATTTCTTTACATTCTAATACAAACTTTACCTAGTTGTTTATATTGTTATTTAACTGTGACACGCTGTTTTAACCACGTAATCAGTGATTTCCTGAGAACGGTAATTTTTTTTTTCTAAAGGCATTTATTACATACACTCACTGTAACTATGCTTTAAATGTCGAATAGTGGGTAAACTCTTTGCTTGTAACTAGATAAAGATTGATGTTCAATTCGCTACACTGCACATTTCACAAAATAATTTTTATGGATGTATGTATGGATGTTTTCTCGCAAATACGCATTATTAGTAACAACATAAAATCTACTCGTCTGATCTAGATCAAATTTAAATGGAACCCCATGACAAAGACTTGCTTCGAATAAAAAAAATAATTGTTGAAATCAGTACGTTTAGTAAAAAGTTATGTGTTAACGCACCTAAAAATGTAGTTGAATTGAGAACGCCCTCTTTTTTAAGTCATTTAACAAAACGCAATACGAACGTGCAAGTCATTGTCAATACTGGTGGTCACACAGTGGTCGAAATTCGACCATAATTTAAAATATATAAGTTTAAAACTTTAAACATTATTCAGGTTCTGTCGTCAGAGACTATAGTATAATGCGTGAGTGTGTCAAATGCGTGGTAGTCGGTGTAGTATTTTTTTATTTATTGATTTAATGTATTTTTTATGCATAATTTAAAAAAAAAAATATTTAAAATTCTGCACCAATTCTATATATAAACTATAAGTGTGTGAAATTTTATACTCCTCCATCCGCGCAATTTTCGCAAAATGGTGTACAAATTTTCTTCAAGTAATAATAAATAAATAAATATCTACACAATACACACACGGTCGTCTGTTCCTAAAGTAAGCAACTTAATGCTTGTGTTATAGATAACAGCCGGCTGGTATATAGCTACAAATATATATATTTTTTTTCGATAAACATACTTATAAATAATACATATATAAATAAATATGTATATTACACCCAGACTCGGGGTGGGAATCGAACCCACAACCCCCGGAGCAGAAAGCAGGGTCACTACAAACTGCGCCAACGGGCTAGTCAAAAACATATAGATCTATAGATTAGTATAAACTTTTACAAATCATTCCATAGGAAAAAAAATTCATTTGGTTATCATTTGTAATATCTTAAGGTTTTATATTCAGTTTTTTTTTTTCCAATTTATCTAATCGAAGTGACTGTGAAAGAGTAAAAAGCCAGAAACAGAATTTAACTAGTCTGTATGTGAAACTCCAGCCAGCACGTTAACCAATTAGTTTCAACTGCTATTTGCCTTCTCCCAGTTGGCAGATAAAATCAATTTGTTGACTGACTCTTTCAAAATACACTTAATTCAGAGTAAAGGTAAAATTTTATAAAGTTTTTATTCAGAACCAAGTTGTTTTTTAAATATATAAACTGTATTAAGTGTTAAACCAGATAGCTTAGCCAATAGAACACTATAACACTATAACTACTGGAAAAGAAAAAAAATCAGAATTTATATATTCCTTTTTCTTACTTTAGTGATGACTTGTTTAATCTTGTCCAGTATGACAAAAAAAAGTTTGAACTAATAACAATTCTGTTGGTCATAAGATAATGAATGTCACTAAATCAAGCACTCGACGAAGTAAATACCTTAAAACCAAAAAAAAAAAAATTATACAAAGTTCAAACCATATCTAGCTATACATTTTTGTGATATCTTAGAGAGCGAAACAATAATATCACGATTCACGATTCAGCCTGTAATAACCCACTGTTGGGCATAGGCCTCTTCCCCATGTAGCAAAAGGATCGGAGCTTAATCCACCAAGCTGCTCCAATGCGGGTTGGCTGATATATTCCCTACTATGAGTAACGATCGCTATCGGCTGTACATGATAACAACCGGGACAGACGGCTTAACGCGCTCTCCGAGGCACGGTGGGGAGACCCACAAGGACTGCACAAACACCCAGACCACGGCAAACATCTGTATGGCCAATACAAATGTTGTCATGTGTGGGGATCGAACCCGCAACCGCTCGCGCAACAGCCAATCGCGCGTCTCAACTCGAAAGAACAACTCGGCGAAACAATAATAATTATAATAGACCATTACCATTGATAACGTAAAATTTTAGACTAATTGGCTTTTGAACTTGTAAAGTATAAAAAAGCATTCTTGAAAATATTCATAACAGACGCAGTAACCTTCGAGCCGAGCTTGAAAATTCGAATTTATTTGAGTCGGTTATGACTGCCTTTTCAAGTCATTAACTTTTGTTTCCTTTCGAAATGAATAAAATGGATCCATTTTTCATACAAATCAAAGCATGAAAATAATTCCAGTCAGATTGGTCGACATTCTTGCCTGTCTTGTGAAAGAAAAAATATGTGGAGAACGTTATAGCAAAGTTAATCAGTAATATGGAGCTGTACGGGATTGTTATTATCTAAGACACCCTAATATTTTTAAAATCTATTGTCAGGTGTCCATTTCATTCTTCCTACGTTGTTATTTATATAATTATGTTGTTCTATTATGCTTCGACCACTGTTATTAATAGCTATACTACGAAACTTCCATTATATATTTTTGTAACTTTTTATAGCAAATTAATATTGACCTATGCTATTTTTAAGTTATATGGTCATTTGAAACTGTTATACTTTTGTATCACCATTAATAGTGTAAAGAGGTAATCTCAAAAGTGAATCAGTAAGTAAGCGTCCAAGGCGATTTTCCAAATAACCTTTGTTTCCAAATGTCAGCCGGAGCGAGCTCTTGAAACGACGCATCAATTCGTTCTGTAACGACCGCAGCACTTTTCATTCCATTATCTTCCATCCAGGTTTAAAAATTTACGATTCAAACAACTTTAATTTAGAAGACGTGGTATTTGAATTTATTAAAAAAAATACATTATTCAAAATCAAGGTACTCTAAAAAAAATTATAAAATATTAAAAAAAAAATTATAACCAAGCAATTTGTTCCGCATAGCTAATTACGATGAAAAATAATTAATTTTAGTTAATATAAACGTTAAAGAACCCTTTTCAAAAGCCATCCTTCGATGAAATATGAATGGGGTGCCACAGTGTGACCTATTTTTATAATCAGGCAGCTGTGCCTTCTAGAAACTACGTCAAGTCATATTACTTTGTTACTAGCCACTGGAACTGTTACTTTATTAGAAAAGTATATGCAGTCATACCCGTCCAAATTAGTAGATAATAAATATGCTCTTATCACTGATTGTATGTAAATATATGTATATGAATATCAATTATTTATTAATATTAAAAAAAAATTACAAGATTGTGACATAATTATCGTAAAGAATAGTACCTTTGAAGTTTATTTGAAAGTAGTCTTTGTAAGTGATCACTCACACACACACATACACAAACACACACACACAAATACAGTTTTATGGGATGAATGATATTTATTGATGACTGCATATTTGCTATAGTTACCTATACTTATAAAGGTAACATGTCAACGTATACGGTTTCAACCGTATTGACGTTCAAGGTAAATCATAAAGTCATACCTTCCGCAATTACTAGGCTTTCTTATGTATAAAGATTTTTTAAATCGCTCCAGTAAACTATACGTTAAGCGCATTAACACAAGCAAGGCCAGCAAAGCAACGCAAGTCCTATAATGTTGCAGATAGTAGTAAGTAGTTACCTACTATCAAGTAGTTTCAAGTAGCTAATTTATCTAATTTTTTAAAGTGAAACTTCTTTAGGCGCATGGGGGTAAAATTTGAGAGAACGTGTGACGCGGAAAGGCGGGCGCGGTCAGTACTCGGATGGGTGACCGCCTGGGAATAACGCGTGACGTTGGCTTTTAGTTCTTATTTATTAGTTTTTTTTTAATTAGTTTACCAAAGATGTTTCACTTCTGACATGTACTTTGTACGCATGAAAATTTATTATTATTATTATTATTATTTTTGTAAAAAAGCAACTATTATTATTTACTTACGTATGTAATGGTTTCAAATAAAAATGATAGTGCTAAATACTTGACAACTCGGAGAAAAAACCTTGTATAAAAGGTATTTCTTTTAAATATTCGTTATATTAGAAGAATAACGACTAATTAGAGCTAGAATATTAAAATAGTAGAATAACGTGCTAGATTTTAAAATGAGCGTTTTAAAACGATAAACGCTTCATACTTGTCGTGTTTAGGGCATCGTCTAGATACAGTGACCTCTGCGCCTGTAGGTTGTCATACATTAGGAAACTATATTATTAGCTATTATTAGTATTAAATCAGTATGATCAATGCGTACAAATGCTTCATTATAACACGACTATGGCGTAGCGAACACATACACAGAAATAGAGGTCGAATAAGAATTTTTAATAGTTTTCCTATCAAAATATAAAGCTAAAGCTAGTTTTTTCACAGTAAACATTCAAATATCAGCATCTAAAACATTCTAGTAAGTCAAACAACAGAAAATAACGACGGTTTTCTATTCAGCGACCAACACCACCGAACACAACACTAGTTTACTTTAGATTTTCCTGAATTTTTCGGAGTCAAGTTTTAGTTTTAAACTTTTACGTTTTGAAAGAAACAATAAACATTTTCGAATTTATACTTGTATATTTCAAAACCTGTTTCCTCTCGAAAGTCACACTAGACAGTCATGCGGTCTTACTTGTATCGATAATTAACGTTTATGACTACTGCCTTTTTGGAATTTACTCCCTAAGAATCGATTTGCATATAAGGGCCCGGGTATGAAAAAAATATGAGGAGTAAAATCTACTGAACGAATGACCTCGTCACATTTCTCGTAACGCCATCTATCGCGTAACGTCTAAAGGCGTAACGACGTTTTCTAATAACGCCATCTGGTTGTAGCGTATCATCGATAGATGACATTATTTGATTCGTTTATTTACCATTTGATATCTTATTAATCTTTTTCAATAGACTAGTAAGCCTTTTTGTACCAGACAGTCGATCTGAAGGAGTAAACTCCAGTTGTGCGTCGGAGCTGATACACACACTTGTTTATAAATTAACTTACAAACAAACGTGACCTTTGTAATATTCTCATACTGTTAAAATCAAGAGACATTGAGAAAAATCAAGAGACATTGAAAAATATGTCGTTAATAGACATGTAATAGCGATTAATTTTAATGGATGCCATAAAATAAACCAGCGGGAGATCGCAATTCAATTTCAAAATCGTAACTTCGCTGTTTATTTTAAGTATTCAGCAGCCGATTGGTGTAATAATATGATGTATAATTTTGTTTCGAGCAAATGTTTACATTGAGTTAACAGCAAACTAGTAAACGAAGTACGCCCGTTCAAATATTTAGTTCAATCGTTAAAGATTTTTACTGTTAGCATACATGCAATTCGAGTTGTAATTTAGGTATTCGGTGCTACAATAAATTATTTAAATGTACAGTTTTAATTTGGTATTTTAAAAATGCGTGTATTCTAATTTCCTTGTTCAGTAAAGATATTCATTAGGTTATTTAATTTTATGTCATGACATCTTCATAATTGCTAAACATTTCATAAAAAAATACATAAGAGCCAACAACAATATTGGTACTAGATAAAGACCGCAACGTGTTTTATATTTCTTTTTTTTTGTCGGATCTTATGAAATTAAAAAAAAAAAAAAAACAAAACGGGGTGCACTCCGGCAGTGCTGGCAGAAGTGAAAACTTGAATAGTTGTTGTCAATTTGACTACACTCCAATGCAGGATTTTTTTAGTACACAATATTCTTCTTGCATTTTACACACTTTTTAACACATTGTAGGTGTAATTATTGAATAAAAATTATTTATATTTTCTAATAATTTTTATATATTGACGTTAACAATGTCGTTGCTAAGCAATCTTACGTTTTCGTACAGGCCACGCCCCTTGACGGGAATTTAACATTTTTTACCCATTTAAAATAATTTTATAAAAGTGCACAACGCCGCTAAAGAAGTTTTCACTTCAAAAAATGTATTCACGAAAAAAAAATAGCTATAAAAACTTCGCGCGGGTAGCTAGTGGTATAAAAAACAGCATTTCTAGTCTAGTAGATCTCGACACTCAACTAGTGTAAAGTACAATGACGGTACTTCATAGGGTGAATAATGTATCAAGACCTAATTCAATGTACTTTTACGAAGAATAGTGCAACAAGTTTGACGACAAGTTTGTACTTTCAGATTACTTCTTACTATTCCAATTATTTGAATTTTATGTATGTACTAGATTTTTTGTTTGTTTTTTCTTTATACCACTAACCTAACAAATTAAACACTCGTATTTATACGGTGATTTGTTTTGTTATTCTATTTTCTCTCCACTGGTCTTTACTTGTCTTATATAAGTAGTCTTAGTAACGTTTTACGTACATTTTAACCATTTTCATTTATTGAACCATTTCACTTCTGAATCCGCGGATTTATTGCCGATAAGTATTCTTTTATTTACCTTAAAAGATAAAGCATGTACGCTAGCCAAATTCATTCAGCAGTTTTGACGTGATGCGCGGTAAAAATATAAACGACATAAATCGACGATCGACCTGTTACAGTTTTATTTTAAGTACTAGCTGATGTGACAAAGTTTGTCCTGACGAACTGTTACACACGACGAACTGAACACATGAAGATGAAATATTGGTTTTAAAAATAAAAAAAAATCCAATTTTCTGTGATTTCTGGATTCAAACCCTTTAAAAACGGCTACAATTGGTCTAGCCTTTACGACTCTATAAATATATATACATATACGTATATACTAGCCGACCCCACAAACGTTGTTTTGCCACATATGTTATTAACCCCCTTAATCCCCCCCCCCCTATAACGTAGGTGTATGAAAAATATATGTTGGCTGATTCTCAGATCTACCCGATATGCACGCAAAATTTCAAAGAAATCGGTCCAGCCGTTTCGGAGGAGTTTGGTAACAAATACCGCGACACGAGAATTTTATATAATTATATAAGATATATATATAAGCTACTAGCTGTGCCCGCGGTTTCACCCGCGTTGATTTGAGGGAAAAAATAGCCTTTCTTCTTCTTAAAGCATTACCTTTCTCTTTAAATAGGCTATCCAATATCATATCTATATGCTATCCTCAGAGGAATTTTTCAATTCGAATCAGTAGTTCTTGAGTTTAGTGCGTTTAAACAAACAAACAAATCAATTTTCAGGTCTATAATCCATACTATTTTAATATTATAAATGCGAAAGTAACTCTGTCAGTCTGTCTGGCTGTCGCGGAATCACGCCAAAACTACTGAACAAATTTAAATGAAATTTGGTATACAGATAGTCTAGAGTCTGAGAAAGGACCTAGGCTACTTTTTAATGCGAAAAAAGGGTGTAAAGGGTTGAAAGGTTGTAGTGAAAATTTGTAATTATTTATTTATTTAACAATTTATGTACACTGGAAAACAATAGGAAATAGCACTTATAAACAATGCTGGTACAAAGGCACTAGTTCAGTAGTTTTGGCGTGATTGCGCGACAGACAGACAGAGTTACTTTCGCATTTATAATATTAGTATGGAGTATGGAAGTATGGATTACGAACAGTTACAATTTAAACATTGTTAATGCAACGATGGTGTTTCAGTTTTTTTTTTTTTTGTTTTTTTTTCACTAAGAGCCCTCCACTAATTCCAGGAACATAACTACAAATACTTCAACTTACTATATACTTAACTTCTACTATAAATATTTAACAGACTATAAATAATACTTCTTGCACTGTTTGCCTCGCTATATATCGCTATAAAGTATAAACACTTACTCATGACTATGGGTTGACTGGAAGAAATCCATTTTAGAGATAAGTCCACCTTTGCCATAAACCTTACTAGTATTTTATGTTTCTATATGTATTTTTGAATGCAATAAAGTATATAATAATAATAATAATAATACAATACGAATACGAAGCATTTGACTGCATTAAGTATTCAACGAACCTCTGTTAGTATTTTACTCTACCTTCGTCATAAAAATTTCAACAGTTTCCTGTCGCTCTTTCATCCCATGTGACTAAATTCTATGAAGCTTTCGCTTCAGTTATATTGACATGTTATATAGTTTTACTTTACAGCATGTTGATGACATGTATTAAACATGACATGTATTAAATATATAGATAAGTATTTACATAATGATACCATCTGACCTAATAATTTAGGTCAATGCTATAAATAACCACTTCTTTGCTTATACGCAGGTAGTACTGCGCCTTGCGGCTTCACCATGGTAATATCCGATCCCTTAAATTAATGTAGGGATAAAAACATAGCCTATGTGTTACGCTGGATCTGCTATTTATGTACCAAGTTTCATTACAATTAGTCTATATATGTTTTTGTGTGATAGAGTAAGAAACATTCATTCATCCTCATAAACTTTCCCATTTACAATATCAGTAGGATATCTACGAGTATATCCGGTTTTTTATGAATTTCGAGAAATATAATATGAGTAATTAATACGTAATCGGCTTATAAGATTAAACAGTCCGTCAACAACACTAAAAGTCTAAAACGACTAATTGGCTAAAGTAAGTCTAGATAACTTATAAAATAATATGTAAAATGAAAATGATGAAATAAGTAAGATGAATGTGTGTGTAATGTTAAAATAAGTGTATTCACTTAGATCTTGGAAAGCGATTTTATCTATATATATAAAAGAGTTACCCACCCATTGACTCATCACGATATCTCTGGAACCATAAGGCGTAGAGACTTGAATTTTGGTAGGAATATTCCTTTCGCCGAGTAGAGGTCAGCTAAGAACGGGTTTTACGATATTCCACCCCTAAGGAGGTTAAACGGGGGTTGGAAGTTTGTATGAAAGTCCTATGTTTTTGAAGTAAGAGACTTGAAATTCAAAATGTATGCTCTATAGATGGTGTGGAGGTGTACTAATAATGTATTTTTAGAAATCAACCCTTTTTGGGGCTGAAACGGGGGGTGGTAGTTTTATGTGAGCGAGATGAAAACTTAAGTAGGTATGTGTATGTAAGTATATTATTTGCATCACAAAAATAATTAACGCCCAACGAAGTGGGCACGGGTCGGCTAGTATACCTATATGTTTTCTATATCTTCATTATTTTTTTCAAAAACTAATTATACTTATACAATGCTTTTATCAAACTCAAAAGTATTAAGCTGCTTATCTTTAAAAAAAAAACGGGCTTGTGCATGTTAAGCGTATTTATTTACTTATTATTAAAAGGAAAAATATAACGACTAATATACTGTCCATCAATCTCTACTCATAACTACGTATGAAATCAAAAATCTTATATTTTCTAATAACTTGTCTCTAAATATCAAACACTTTAATGGTGACCGTACAATGCTTTTACGATCTCATATATTAATCTCAATATCTGTATTTTCTTCCATAAACAAGCACAGTCCATGTGAAACATGTCTTAGAGGATTTAAGTTGATAAAAATGTATAGGATTGATCTAGAGCAGACCAAGAAGAGTTTAGTGCTTTTGTTGAATTGATTCCAGTTTTTTTTTTTTTTTTTTTGAAACAAAATATAGAGAATTTAATTATTAATAACATTGCTCTCTTCAATTTGTATTACATACAACATTTTTGTATATAAATAATTTTACAGTAGTCTTAAAGAAATGCTATTAAACAGATTTATTTACCTTGTTCAAAATAAAAATAAAAACCTCAACTTGACTTTGACGCATGGCACCGAGGTTAGCAGCATTACGGCGTTGAATGGCGAGGTTTATTCTTAAGGAGAAATACTGCTCACTGCAGTCACCTCAAAGAGATGTATAAGGGAAATTCTTCATTGCCTAAAGGCTCAAACCTACTAACCACAACGACGAAAATTCTCTTTTAATAATAGCTCTAATTCTGATTTTTGTAACATAGTAAAAAATGTTCTCTGGTTACATTTTTTTGTAGTTACGACTTCGGAGTTCGGACCTTAGTTTAAGTAAATACCTACTTTGTGAAAAAGATACCATACTTGTCAATAGTATATAACTAACAATTTATTCATAAATAAATATCTCTGCGAGCACTCGAATTGATTTCATAATTTAACATGGCAAACTTCGCACTTCGCCAACTTCGTCCGAACTAATGAGACGGTAATGAAAATTGAATATGTGTAATTAATAATTCCATCAGTGAAATGTGTTGGTTCAATTCATACCAGTTATGTTAAGCACGACGCGACGTATCATAACGTAATGAATATAGAATAACTTACAGTAAACCAAGTTTATTAATAAAAGTTGAACATTTTTGATCATTTTTCATTACTGTGCATGTGATAACTTACTAGGTGACTACCACGTGACTACTATTTAGTTTAGAAGCGCCAGAGCTTAATGACTACGATTCTGTACTATTTTGTAATATGAAAAAAAGTTGCGTATATAAATACATCAAAATAACATGATCTTAATTGGCTCATTCTTCCTTATGACTAAATTAAACTTCTATACATTCAAACTGAGTGAGACAGGATCTTGAACTATATTTATGATTTTATTTAGTCACGTAGTTTATTTGAAACACATTTGAACCCTCATCTTAATAAAATTATTCTGAAATTGCCGTTGAATATCTTAAATTACGTTATAATTATTATTTATAAACAGCTTTTATTATTACGGTTATGTTGTTTTTATAATTGCTTATTACGAATTTCGTAAAAACTTCGGTCGTATTTTCATATTAATTATCTCTTTTTCTTTGTAAAAGCAAAAATTGAAGTAAATTATATCTTTGAACATGGCAAACAAAGACTTGAGTTTCGATTGCATAATTAGTTATCAACATCATTTCCGGATCTTTTTTTTTTTGTTTACTTATCATAACTTAAGTTAACCTTTTTGTTTTTAAGATATTCTTTCTACTTAAACATAAGAAAAAATAGCAAGTAATCGAGCGCTTCAAAACACAACGGCTGAAAGTCGTAAACGATCTACAATTTCTCACTAACTCGCTAACAAAGTGCTTGCAATATTGACTCACTTTAGCCGGGTTACGGTTGGAATATCTCCTAGTGTATTTCATTTTAAAAATTATGCAACCAACGTGTATCGAGCACGATTCTTTGTAGGCCGTTTAAATATTACACATTTATATGGTTCATTAGCATCCTGAGAGTTAACTAGCAACGGATACCTCGCGAATTTACACGCGTAATTTCCAATCCCGTATACATATCGGGAGAAATAGTAGCCTATGTGTTGTTCTAGAGTTCCAGCCATCAAAGTTTCATAATACTCCGCTGTCTAGTTTTTGCGTGAAAGAGTTTTTGGAGAACACAAAAACAAATTAAAAAAAGTGGAAAAAAGTAGCACAAAACTGCTTTTCTTTTTTGTTTTTCATTTCATTTTTAAGATGTCAACTTTTCACGGTGTCAAAACCATCCAGTTACAAACAATACAACCAAAAAGATTTTATTGCAAATTTTTACTAGAAAATACGAAAAGACTTTTTCGCCAAACTATTATTTTACTTTATTTAAGCTTTACTATTACCACTGATATTGACATTTATTAAATTTTTTTACTCCATGACTGTATACAAACAAAACAAGTTTTATTTGACCAAAAAAATTCAATAGATATAAAGTAGAAAAAAAAAACACCAGATTTATTGGAAAGCATATTTTATTTTCAGAAAAAGAGACACAAGTGTAACAAAGCCGTAATATCTGCGGCGCGCAGCGGCACTATTTGAATTATTTTGCATATTCCAAGATCGGAGGCAGCAAGTGTATTCGAAAATATGTTGAAACCTTTACCGAACGACTCGTTCTAGAAGCATGACATTACCGCGAGTTGTACGTATCTGAACCATCTAGTATCAAGTGTAATATCTGAAATCAAAGGCTTTAAAGCAATAGTTAAAGTAAAGATGTATTATGGTGCAGTGATTATAGCAACTGACTGTTTGCGCTAGTGGACACGGGTTCTATCTTTTACCTATTGAGTAGCCTTATAGATATTTGTTTGGTGAGTAAGTGTTTGTGTTGTTAGATTTGTGCTTTTCTCATGACAATATTTGAATAGGACGTCCAAATTGCCATGGTCTGTGCCTTTATTTTTGTATTGTGTGTTTTCAGACACCCGATTCAGGGCTTCATCATATTTGGGTATCGTAAAGTACGAAACGTTCATTCATTGTAATTATTGTAATTCTATTTACTTTCAGAAATGTAATTTGAAAGACTGGTAATAAACATATTAAATAACAACGATCATTACAAAAATACTGCATCCAAACCATCATTTTTTTTTATATTTTGGGGTAAGCTTGGTCTTGATACGTTTGTATTTAACATACGGCTGTATTCTATTTTAAGAAATCAGTCTATGGTCCGTGTCAGTCTAAGCACAGATAAACTTATTGCTTGTGGGTCAAAGGTGAATAGTTTTTCAAGTCTTACTTATACGGGATTTAATGCAATTTTCAATTTGAAAGACCCGAGATTTCGGCGACATTGCAGACGCCATACTCACGGGTGACAGAATAGTTTTTCAATCAATACCTCTATCTCTGTTGTCAAACTGATTCTTCTGACAGCGTCATTAGAATATCAGAGACAACATCTCATCATCTAGGTAAAAATCTACATTGTTAGCACTAAAATAAAAATTATTGATACAGATCTAGACATCGTGTTTTGATTTACCTACGCTATGATCGATAAAAATGTCGCTGCTCATTACTTCGATTAAAAAATCTTTTAAGTATCTCAAAAATTTATCATGTCGAAACGACTACTACTACTACTTCTTTACTATGTAAGGAATTATTTATTATATTACTAGCTGATCCGGCGAACTTCGTACCGCCTAACCGTCGATTGGTATTAAAGTTCAAATTGACTTTTAAGTATTATTACAAATCTTTTGTATGGGAATATTTCTATATTGTGTGTTGTAAGGGTTGTTTTTAGACTTTATCAGGCAATTTTTTATATTTTTCTCTCCGTAAGAACCATCCTCGTACTTCAAGGACTATTATAAAAAAAGAATTAGCAAAATCGGTTCAGCCACTCTCGAGATTTGCGCTTAGCAACACATTCAGCGATTCATTTTTATATATATAGAGATATAGAGATTATATTATACCTATTATATATTTTTAAAAACAATTAATTCGTCAAAACTAGGTAAACTAGACGAGATATCTCATTGCTTAGCCGTGTAATAAGACTCGCTTATTATGTTTGATAAAATAATTAAATTAATGTTAATTTCTGCTTCTTAGTAAATATGAGTAATAATCGTAGAGCTATATTTCATAAATTGTAAACTGTTTTCAATAATCATGTAGCTGGATATTGAAAATAGAATTTTATAAAACAATTAAACAAATTCCGGGATAAGCATCTTCAAACAAAAAAATTGAAATCTCTTCAACTTTATTAATTAATATACAGATAAAATGGATACCTTCAGAGTTTTTCAAGTACTCTCAGTTCACGATAATGAAAAAAAACATATTAAAAACCTTGATATTTAGAACCGTAAAAATGTGATGGATAAAAAAAATCCATTATTAATTACTTTAATTTCAAATAGAGATTACTCTGTTTTGTCTTCTTATATTTCAATTTATCTCAGAATTCACGAAAATAAAAAAACAACAAGAGGAAAACTGATTGATAGTGAAATCTCGTTGTATTCCAGTGTACCTACCGAGGAGTTTTTGGATTCAACTCCGTCCATGACAGGTGAAATTACATATCCGACGAAGTAAAAATACACCCACTTATATACTCGTACTAACTGACTCTGTAAACTTTGTGCCGCCATGTTTTTTTCGTGAAGTTTTGAAGTGAAACTTCTTTAGGCGCATGAGGGGTAAAATTTGAGTGACCGCTAACGGACGGTAAGTACTTTGATGGGTGACCGCCTGGAAACACCGCGTGACGTTGGCTTTTTGTTTTTTTTGTCGATTAGTTTTTTTTGTATTTAAATTCGTTTTTTTTCATACGTTTTTTTAAATTAGTTTGCCAAAGAAGTTTCACTTCTGACATGAGTTGTTGTCTTTATATTTATCTTAACAAATAACGAACTCAAAATAATATTTAATTTAATCGTTCATTATTATTTACGTTGACGCTATATACGTATGTATTATAAAAATCAAATAGTACATACCGGAATCGTTATATTATTTGCAAAAAATTCTCTATCACAGTATTTATTTTATACATGTTTAATCTTCAATATTTTACCACTTTAAACTCACCAATCTCGACAGCAAACAAACCCTTTTCATTCCCATCGAGACAAGAGTAAACGACGTAGCCTCATGGCTACGGTTACTCTTGTCTCTAATTTCGTAGAAATCAGTGCCATCTATTTATTTTTGTAAGCGCTATATTACGTAGCATGGAGATAACACAAATCGTCAGCGTCGGACCACGTCCTTGTTTTACTAGGCAGTCACAGGACTGTCGATTTGTAGTTTTAATGCCTGTAATATTATAATGCATGTTTAACACAAGCCATGGGCATTTTGAGCCCGTGGAAGTTCATCCAAATAAAAAAATAAAATAACAAAAAAACATGGAGATAACATGAATATCTTTTATTATCTTAAAGCTAAACAAAAAATGTATACAAGCAAACTGTTTACTTTTTGTTCTTAACGAATGCAGCAATGCAAAAAATATATTGAATTGAATCAACTGGAGGGCACAGCAGGAAATATCCTGCTCAAAAACTGGAGCAACGACTGGAGAAGTACCTCGACCTTACAGAAGATCGCAGCTAAATAATACTGCTTTTAAGCAGTATTGTGTACCTGTGGTGAAAAAGGTGACACGAACTCCAGGGAGTAGAGTAGAGTAGGAGATTGGAGGTAGGTTAGGCAACGCGCTTGTAATGGCGTTGCAGGCGTTTACTAATTACGGTAATCACTCACCTCATGATGCAGCGTACCGTACGTATTTAATGACCTAGTTGCTTCAAAATTTCAAAAGTTGTATTAGAAAATATTTTTTTAATTTATTTTATTTAACACAATATGTTAAATTAGGTTAATTGCTCCGTTCCTCAGGCGGATCTTCTCATTTTTCGTTCAGAGATCACCGTCATCGTCATCTAAGAGACACGAAGCCTCAAAGGCAAAGAGCACATGACCTATATAATACAGTGGGTAACCAAGAGAAGGTGGAAATTTGCAGTATAGAGATATTCACTATACAATATATCAATAATTCACTTTACTAATTTTAATTAGTAGGTATAATACGTGTGTTATATTTGTTACTATTTATCAAGGCTTACACGAAAAATAATTAAGTGACATAGACATTTTATATTTTGTCTATTATTTCTCTGTAAAATAAAGCGCATTGTTAAAACATTATATTTCACGTACTATGTATCTGCGTGTTCGAACTCAGATCCTTTGTTCGCTATCGTTTATAGAATAATTGGTCAATTTAGAGATCTGCGACGGAACGTTCGATCAAACTGATCATTTTGAATCGTGACTGGCTAACTTTCAATGGTTCCATTGAATCCTGAATTTCAGTAAGAATCCAATCGTTCTGGAACCATATTGAAGTTGCATTTCGATTTAAATCACGTTTTGTACGTATTATATTTATAAAAGATATATTTCGATGATATTAATAGTACATAGTTAGCACGCTGTACACTGAATACAAGAGAAAGAAATCGTTCTTATTGCAAACAAACAAAGCAAGATTCATTTTTGCCTTAAAATTAGAAAGAGTAATACGCGGCTTTATGTATCTCGTTATATTTTTAATAAATAACACTATAATTAATTAAAAATCTCAAAGTCACGACACAAATTAGATATATCAAGCCTTTTTACTACCTTTGAAAAATGTATTAAGCGCATCACACCGGCTTGCAGCAAAGCCGAGTTGTAATTATTTTTTGATAACTGTTCTAGCTGCCGAAATATCGAATACATATTTGAAAAAAAAAGAAAAACGTTATTATAAAAATATACAAACGAATTGTTTTAGAAAACGTTACAGTTTTAATAAAATTAAACTATACGCCGCATGTATTTTATGTACGGTCTACGTTTTTAAAAATAATCCGATTAGTTATAAAATTTTATATCACTAATATAAATAAAAAGTAACGTTTATCGTTTACACGAAGTACTATCGGCCTTTCGAATAATAAATACTAGGGTTAAAAAAACGCATATACTGCACCGTGTTCATAAAAGTAAAACCTCTTTTTAAATAGCCTCTGCATAATAATCGTTTTGGACATTTTTAAACTTTTGTCTAACACTAACCGAGCGCGACAGTTAACTGAGATATCAGGTCCTGAGTAATCCTAAAGGGATTTATGTTTGCGCTTAAACTTCTATTCAGATGCAGTCGGACTTCAAACGCAATTAGGCTTTAGAGTGAAGAATAAAAGTTTTATTTTGTAAACACATTTTACAGTTACAATGATGAATCACTCTTTGTGCAAGGAATAAAGCATTTAAGACAAACTTTTGCCGGAGCACGCTGACAATGGTGCCTTCGCCGCTAATCCTTGTAGATACAACGTAGCGACGAGCTTTCATTTGAAAGCTGAGTACATTTATTCAAAATTGGTACACAGCATTAAATAGGTACTTCATAACTAGAAAGAACTAACTAACTTCATCATAAGCATCTTATAAAATACGTCGATATTTATTTACGAAAAAGTAATCAGTAAAATAATAATAGAGAGTCAATCGAAAATTCTGTAGGACCAAAATTATAATCAATCTTAACCTACAAAAGATCTGGTTAAGATTGGCTATTTACTTGAAAAATATCGCCTACAGTCACGTTCGCGCGCAATGTTGCTCTTACATCATTTCTCACAAGAGAGAATATTTTAACGAATTCAGTTAAAATCCACGTCAACGATACAATACTACATTTTACCATGTGCTACATATTCGTAGATAATCCTTATCCATCTCATTTTGATTGATAACATAAAAAGGCCACCCCTTTATTCTATTCAACTCTTTGATCCGGTCTCCAAATTGATTTATTGTTGTTGAATAAATTATCGTTAAAAATAGGAAGAATTGTAACGTATATTCACGTTAAAACGTTTACAGTGACATCAATCTGATAGAATTTTACGGTCATTGCGGTAAAACAGACGATTAGACAAACAATAACAACCACTACCACCACCACTACAGCCTATCACAGTCCACTGTTGCACATAGGCCTCCACAAGTTCGCGCCCGTCATTATGACGCGAACTCATGTGTTTTGCCCATAGTCAGGGCAGGCGGGTTGGTGACCGCAGGGCTGGCTTTGTCGCACCGAAGACGCTGCTGCCCGTCTTAGGCCTGTGTATTTCAAAGCCAGCATGGATGGTTTTCCCGCCATCCGTCGGCTTTTTAAGTTCCAAGGTTGTAGTGTAACTGTGCTATCCCGCGTCATAATGTAGGGAGCGAACTTGTGGAGGTCTATGTCCAACAGTGGACTGTGATAGGCTGAAGTGGTGGTATAGATTAATACAGCAGGGGAGTTTGTTTGTTAAAATATAGTAATCTCACGATTTAGGAGGCTTATGTAAAGAATTATTTTACAGACAAACAGCCTACGTATTGAGGAGGATTATATAACAATATAACTTCATGCTACCTCATAGAATTTGACGAATAAATAAAAAAGATCATTACTTAGAATTAGAATTAAACGGTTCATGCACAATTTTGCACGCGTCACACGCTTAAGCGTGTGGGTGTGCTTTACTATCGAAAGACGGCTCTGTGTCCATTTTCCAAGATAAAATCGTTCTTATACGTTAGGTTAGGCACTGATTTTTTAAAAAAAAGTTTGTTTCGGAAACTAGACATGTTAATCTATAAAGTCAGCGTATTTTCTTTTCATTTTGTTTAATATTTATAACAAAAAAAACGTAATTAAAAAGTGATATGTCAGCTGTCCGTTGGTCTGTGCCCTTTTGTTGTCTTCACGTTTTAGAAAAATATAAACAATTAATTGTAATAATTTCTTTTGAATAATACTTCATTCACTCTAAGGATGAACTGTATATCTTTTTATGATTGAACTCTTAACCGTTTTAAAGATATTAACGAAATTCGAAAGATTTTCTGGGTTTCTTTCAAAAATATTTTTTCTTTTTTAAAACCCGGCGCAAAACGAGGGGTGGTATAAGTTTAACGTGTCTGTGTATCTGTGTAACTGTCTGTGGTACTTTTTTCTAGTTGATGAGGGTATCTGACTACCTTCCTTATGTCCTATCGATTCGAAATTTGGTACCGTGTTACTTTAATGATATTGAAAGTATATGGTAGGGTAACCATGACCTGATCAGCCGTTCGAAGATCATCAGCTCTTTAATAGTTGATGAGGGAATCTAATTACCTTCCATATGTCCTATCGATTCGAAATTTGGTACCGTATTACTTCAATGATATTGAAAGTGTATGGTAAGGTATCGTATTATGTATAGTAAGGCGTCCGCCAACCCGCATTGGAGCAGCGTGGTGGATTAAGCCCTTTAATATATATAACAAAAAAATGTAATCAAATAATATATCTACAGCTGTCCGTTGGTATGTGCACTTTTAGTTGTCTTCTCGTTTTAGAAAAATATAAACAATTTTAGCGAAACGTATAAGCTATTGAACGATCGGATAAATAATAAGATGTTATCTATCTTCGCTGACTCTTTATTGAAGAATAATAATGATAGAAAAACAATATTCAAGTAGCAAAATATAAAAAAGTAGCAAAATACAAAATATAATTATAAGATAATAGAAAAACAATATATTCAAGTGGCAAAATATAAAATCTATAATCTATAATCTATAATCTATACTAATATATAAAGCTGAAGAGTTTGTTTGTTTGTTTGTTTGTTTGTTTGTTTGTTTGTTTGTTTGAACGCGGTAATCTCTGGAACTACTGGGCCGATTTGAAAAATTCTTTCACTGTTAGATAGCCCATTTATCGAGGAAGGCTATAGGCTATGTATCGTCACGCTAAGACCAATAGGAGCGGAGTCCACGCCGACGAAGTCGCGCGCAGAAGCTAGTAATATATAAAGCTGAAGAGTTTGTTTGTTTGTTTGTTTGTTTGAACGCGGTAATCTCTGGTTCTACTGGGCCGATTTGAAAAATTCTTTCAGTGTTAGATAGCCCATTTATCGAGGAAGGCTATAGGCTATGTATCATCACGCTAAGACCAATAGAAGCGGAGTCCACGCCGACGAAGTCGCGCGCAGAAGCTAGTATAATTATAAGATAACGTGCTACGGGTACGTACATAATTTTACTTACTAAATTGAAAAACAAATTATCAAGAAGAATTTAAAATCAAATTCTTTGAAGACTATCAAAAACACGCCACATTACTCTCCTTCGAGACCGAAGGTCAATAGCCGGTTGGCGGGCCAGTGGAACCAGATGCTGCATAGCTCTCAGTGAGTTGGAACTGTCTGCGGTGATGCTTGCGAAGCCTGCGTTGCCGTTCAAGCTCGAGGTTACCAGCTTAGCGAATGACCACCAGTTTAGCAAATGAGCTCGGTTTAGCGAATGGATGAGCGGATGATAAAATATTCGCTAACTCCGCAGACTTTTTATTAATGAATTGTTATTTTGTTAGGGTTCCGTACCCAAAGGGTAAAAACGGGACCCTATTACTAAAACTTCGCTGTCCGTCCGTCCGTCCGTCCGTCCGTCGGTCACCAGGCTGTATCTCAAGAACGGCTATAGCTAGAGAGTTGAAATTTTCACAAATTATGTATTTCTGTTGCCGCTATAACAACAAATACTAAAAACAAAATAAAATAAATATTTAAGGGGGGCTCCCATACAACAAACGCGATTTTCTTGCCTTTTTTTGCTCGATATCAATAATGGCAACAGGTAGGCACTTGAAATATTCACAAAATACCCAGTTCTATTTTTACTTTAATAATAAATAATAAAATTAAAATAAAATTAATATTTAAGGGGGGCTCCCATACAAAAAAACGTCATTTTTGCCTATTTTTGCTCTCATACAACAAAAGTGATTTTTTAGCCGCTTTTTGCCCGATATTAAAATCAATGTACCTAGTCAATGGTACGGAACCCTTCGTGCGCGAGTCCGACTCGCACTTGGCCGATTTTATTATAATATAAAAATGAATCAAGTAGCAAAATGTAAAATATTAACAAGAAGAGCTTAAAATCAAATTCTTTGACAACTATCAAAAAATATTTTTATTAAAATGATAAAAAGAGGTTTTTATTATTACTTATATAAAAAGTCTATATATGTAGAGACGCCAATTAATTGTAATTATTCCTTTTGAATAATACTCCAGTCACTCTAAGGATGAACTTTTTTTCTTATTATGACTGAACTCTTAACTGTTTTAAAGATATTAACGAAATTCGAAAGATTTTCTGGGTTTCTTTCATAAAAATTATCACTGTCTATTTTTTTTTCCTCTCTTCTTTTTCATGAATTATTTATTTTTTAAATAACTTCTGCTGCATCTAGCGACATTATTGATATTTTTGGCAGTGAAGTTAAAATTGTATCTATGTTTCGTGACGTGTCGACAGATTTTCTATATTATAAAATGCCAAAAGAAAATAAAAACTCTGCAAGAAAACGTGATCAATTACAACGTGATTATAAAAGAGAACGTCGTAAAAATTATGCGTCTTTCGAAAAATTATAAAGATGATGTAATGATTGAGCTGAATAAACCTGAAAGCTGCTGTCTTGGAAATAAACATAGTGGAATCTATTCTGCTCAAATTACTAATAAGGATGATGTAAACCTTGCTCAAAAAAAAATGTAGAATGTCTCAAGTTCGTCAAAACTATGATTTTAGACAAAGCGAACGAGAAAAAGATAGGTTAGCTAAGCAGGCTCAGCGATAATTTAGTGCCTACCTTAACATATAAGAACGATTTTATCTTGCAAAATCGACACAAAAAATAATAATTTTTTTTTTCAATTGATTTCTCTTTTAGGCAATTATTATTAATTTCAATTCGTAACACAATGAGCGTGTGAGGCGTGCACTTTTGGATTTTCCAAATTATTTTATTTTATTTTAATTTCATTCTCTTCAATTCCCCTGAGCTGTCAAATCAGCAGACGTTCAAGCTAGCTGACGTGACATAGCACGCACATGACCAATTATGCTATTTATCACGTTCTACGTGTTACAAAATTATGATTTTAATGAAATTTGGTTTCATGTTTTATAATTATATCGTGTAATAGACAACACGCGCGTTTTCATTCGTACATTTTATTTTTGAAGATTAACTTATTTGCGCACGCTTGATTTGGGGAGGAAGCTAGTGAATGCGTGACGAGAGCGTTATGAAAAGTGTGATTGGGCAAGGCGAACGGAAATTGAGAGGGAGACATAAGTTAGTGAAGATAGAAAGAAAAAGAGTTACTTTTCGTAAGTTTTACTTCAGTCGTGTGGTTTAAAGCACATTCATTTTTTTCGTTCACCTTTCTCAGTGATCAAGTTTTTGTTTTTGGAGCAGAAACTCTTTAGTTAAAAAGATAACATTTAAATTCTACTTACATAAAGGACTGATTTTTCGCCGACAAACACTGAATTTTTTTTTTCTGTTTAATCTGTGCAGTTTAATAAGTAAATAGAAACAAACTATTATTTATGAAAATCGCTTTGCAGAGATTACCTTGAACCATTAATTGTTTTTACTTGCTTGCAATGAATTGCTGAATCTCAAAATGTAAATAAATTATCTTAACTTGTTTTTTAGAAATAAAAAAATACTACAATATTTGTAGAATGAAATGTATGACAAAACAAATCTTTCATGACCCGAAGCACACATGGCGGTTAACTAAGATACAAACATTTGAACAAGTCAAGCATATGAGTTCCTAAGTTCCGTGAAGTGCTTACCAGACATCAGTTGCAAGCTGTCTATTGTCAAAGATATTAAGCCGAACTTTGACCTCTAGTTTTCAATAGATTTCTAATTGATTAGAACAGATAAAATAACTACACAGTCCGATTTGTAATAAAAAACTTTTTACTGACCTTACAATCGTAATGTTTTTTTTTTGGTCATAATGACAATATTGTGGAAACAATTTGTATTACACAATAAAATAAACAAAAATATACTACAAGAAAAATTGCGTGCGCACAAGTAAGAAGTGAAACTTCTTTGGCAAACTAATTCAAAGAAAACTAATTAAAAAAGGAGAATTAAAAAATAACTAATAAAAAAAGCCAACATCACGCGGTTTTCCCAGGCGGTCACCCATCCAAGTATTGGACCGTCCCTGACGCTGCCGCGTTACCGGCCGCTCTAATTTTACCCCTCGTGCGCCTAAAGAAGTATCACTTCAAAAAAAATTTACGCTAATTACTTAATTCTAAGTATTTTGATTTATTTTTTTCAAATACTTGAAACTAGTGTAACTGTCTACTAATTACTTACATCAAATTTAGAACTTCATTAAACGAAAACGGTTCCAGATTTTTTTTTCTATTTTGAAGAGTTCAGTATTTTCATGAATAGCAGCAATGGCTGCTGACTATACCGCGTACATGTAACAAAGCGTGCGACACGAGCATTGCCATTGTTTAAATTGTTTTCCACTATTACCAAACGTTTTAGTGTATTCAACAACAAGCATGTTTCTGTCCGTTTCGTTAAGTTACCATAGCGTCAGCAGTTTTTGACTTACTTTTCTACATTTAACGAATAACATGTGACATAATTATTATTAAGTGCTATTGACACGCTCTTGCTGTTTGGTTTCTAAATAACACAGGGGAACATTAGAAAAGTTTGGGATGTAAGTACCTAATGTTAAAATGTAGCTTGACTTACTGTTAGTTAATAAAATCTAGTTTCTAGGGTTTGACTAAACACACAAAACAAACGCACAGGTCATGAAAGACATATTTATGGCCTATACAAATGTTTGTCATGGGCAATCTCACGGTCACTGCGCCATCTTGTTTTTATAAATCATCTCCTAATTGGTGGGCGCTCATATGTGACATGCGATTTTACTCTGTTATTTATTATACTTGATTATAGTTTGCGTGTGTGACTAGAATGTTTGCGCAAATTTCAATGACTCGAATCGACTCGAATCTACAACCCTCGAAGCAGAAAGCGAATATATACTTGTGTGTGTGTGTGTGTGTGTGTTTTTTTTTTTTTTTTTTTTTTTTTTTTTTTTTTTTTTTTTTTTTTTTTTTTTTTTTTTTTTTTTTTTTTTTTTTTCTCTTGCGAGAGGAGGAAAAAATCTTTCAAAGACACCGCCGTGAAAGATGATGGTTGGTGATGTGGGATTTCCACCCACTAAAAAAAACCCCTCGCTCTTCAGCCTCTGATCCCCCCGGTACCGCCGCTAGGCATTACTTCGTGGAGGGAGGCACTAGCTACTGCTCTTCCGTCGTGCTAATGTCACGGGTTTTGTTTTCCGCCCGCTTCCTCTCCAACCGACGGAGTTCCTGAAGAACTTCGGTCGCAAAAACGCTTGTCACCTGCCATGCTGCCTCCGATGAAAGCATAGTTTTTATTAAAGACTCTGGCTGAATTTTCTTCGCAAGTGCCTCTTCCCAGGTACTGCGTTGTTGGTCGAAGCGAGGACACGTGAAGAATACGTGCTCTGCATCTTCACTAACTTCTGGGCAGGACGGGCACATTGGAGATACGTCGTGCTTATATTTATATAGGTATGCCCGATAGCACCCATGCCCTGAGATCATTTGTGTCAGGTAGTAATTGACCTCACCATGATTACGGTTTAACCAGACATCAAGTTGTGGAATAAGACGGTAGGTCCATCTGCCTTTTGTACTTATATCCCACTTCGATTGCCATCGTCGTATGCTATTTAGCCGTTCCTCCTTGCCAAGTTCTTCAGGGCTCAGTGTGGTCGCTACTTTACGGTGGTAAAGGGTTTTCCGTTCCTCGGCTAGCACTTCAATTGGCAGCATCCCGGCAATAACGTTCACAGCGTCATCAGACACTGTGCGAAAAGCACTAGTAATTCTTAAAACACTCAGCCGGTATACTGGTGCAATTTTTCTTCGTGCTTCCTGTATTTTAAGCGCATCGGCCCAGATGGGGATTCCGTAGGTGAGCACAGATGTTACTACAGACGTCAGTAACGCCCTTCTTCTCTGCTTCGGGCCTCCTATGTTGGGCATCAGCCTTGATAAAGTCGTTCTGACCACCGACGCTTTGGCACCCACGTGCTGTGCCTGCTGCTTGAAATTGAGTCGGGCATCAATCATAACTCCCAAATACCGGAGAGACGGCTGGGATGTGATTTCATGTGCTCCGACTCGCAGTGTGATGGTTTCCATCTGTTTCCTGCCAGTAATGAGTACAGCCTCAGTCTTGTGCTCTGCCAACTGCAGTCCAACCGCGCTCATCCAGTGTCTAATCTTTTCGATGGAAGCGTCAAAGGCGAAGGTTATTTCTTCGAGATGCTTTGCAACTACCACTACGGCCACATCATCTGCATATGCCACGAGTTTGACTTCTTTTGGAAGTTCTAGTTTTAATAATCCGTCATACATGATATTCCACAAAAGTGGGCCTAGAACTGAGCCCTGGGGCACTCCTCCAGTAACTTTGTATGTTTTCGGACCAGTCTTTGTGTCATATTTTAGGATCCTATCAGAAAAGTAGCTTGCAACTATCCTTCGTAAGTACCCTGGTACCTTCATTTCGCAAAGAGCTTTCATAATGCAATCCCATTTGGCGGAATTGAAGGCATTTTTTATGTCTAGCGTTGCTACCAGGCAGTACTTCTTCGTACCTCCCTTCCATCTGGTTCCAGCGATTGCGTCCTTGGCTGTATTGACGACAACGCTAATTGCATCTAAGGTAGAGCGTCCTTTCCGAAAGCCATATTGGTTGCTGGCAAGTAGCGGTTCGACTGCTGCTTCGATCCTTCTGTGTATTATGCGTTCAAGTATTTTTCCAGCTGTATCCAACATGCAAAGCGGACGATAGGATGTTGGTTCTTCCGGAGGCTTCTTTCCTTTGGGGAGGAGGACTAGCCTCTGCTGTTTCCACATCGATGGGAATGTACCTTCTGTGAGGCAATTATTATAAACGTCGAGGAATATTTTGGGCGCTGCTTTAATGGCAGCTTTAAGTGCGATATTTGGAATTCCATCTAGGCCCGGAGCTTTCGTATTTCCTACTCTAGAGCATGCTTCGAATAGCTGATCTTCTGTGATGGGTGGAAAGTCTTCTGTTTCATAATGCTCTATCTGATGATGTAGTTGCATTTGGTGAGGAAACAGCGTGGCAACGATCCTGTCCAGGAGTTTGGGACAATTGGGCGATGGCATTGGCTGGCTTTTCAGATGAGTCATGACTACCTTATACGGTCTACCCCATGGGTCGTCTTCTACCTCAAGAATCAGCTTATTCCAACATCGTCTTTTGCTGTCTTTGATGGCTTTATTTAATCTTTGGCGAGTTTTTTTATATACTGCCGCCAGTTCCTCATAGTTTGGCCTTTTCCTACTGCGTTGTGCTGCTCTTCTCGCCTTAAGGCACTTTTTACGGAGATTACTGATGTCCTCGTTCCACCAATGCATCGAAGAAAGCCGGGTCATGGCACGTTTCCTAGGCATGGTGGTGTCGCAGGCTTCAGTAATTCTCTTCATCAGACATTTTGCCATATTTTCAGCATTTCCATCACTGATTGGTTCACTATTAAGAGCCACCATGAAAGCTTCAAGGTCGAAGGCACTCGTCTTCCAACCAATTGTCTTAGTTTTCCTGTGCACTCTTCCAGTGCTTTGTTCGGAGCCTATTTTCCACAATAGTGCACAGTGATCACTGGCTGTATAGGTGTCCATCACCTTCCAAGAGCAGTTTCCCTTTACTAGACTGCTGGAGACGAAGGTTAGGTCAATGATAGAATTTGCTTCTCCTCGGACAAACGTAGGTTTACCTCCACTGTTTAGCAACACTAAATCCAGGCTGAGCATTGCCTCCAGCAGTACCCTTCCTCGTGCGTTTGTCTCCTTACATCCCCAGTCGACTGCCCAGGAATTAAAGTCCCCAGCGATTGCAATCGGGGAATATTGGCTCGCATCTTCGGTCAGCCGATCTACAAAGTTCTTGAACTCGTCGAGTGAAAGGCTGGGCGGAGCATAGCAGCTGTAGAAATAAATTCCCTCAAGTTTTGCTACGACAAATCCGGCTTCATTATTATTAGCAGAACTCTGAAAGGTACATCCGCCACAGGCCCAAATCACAGCTTTAGTTGTACCATCTGTTTCCCAAGAAGTTGTGAGGTGTCTATATGGCTCCGAAATCAGTACAAGGTCTGGATTCAGTTCTCGCACGGTCTGCATGAGCAAATCGTGCGCAGCCTCACAATGATTAAGGTTTATTTGCAGAATCTTCATCATTGTTTCTTTTTCCTCACCTTCTGGAGTGCCTCTTTAAAGACTGGGCATCTGCTGCTACCAGCGATGTGGGCACAGTTTTCCGTGTTGCCTTTTTCGAGACACAAGGCACATCGAGGATCTTTTTTACAGGTGGCAGCTTTGTGTCCCACTTCTCCGCAGCTGGTGCAGAGATTGGACCGGTCCACGTTGCTCTTACACTTAGCGGCAAGGTGTCCATAGTTCCAGCACTTAAAACACTTGGTTGGTCTCTCCACAATTCTTATTCGGCAGTTGACCCAGCCAATTCTGATTCTGCCGTGCTCCCCCAAGACCTTCCTCGCCATTGACGCTGCAAGTGTCACTGATGCAGTCTGTGTACCGCCATAGGCCTTGCGCAGTGATCTGATAACATCCAGAGTCAGTTCATTATCATCCTCAGCCGCTTTCTGTAGAGCTTCGAGAACATCTTGCTTAGTCGTCGTGTCATCGAGGTCTCGTATTTCGATTTCCTCTTGCGGTCCCTTGCTTATAACTTCAGCTTCGTTTCCAAGGAGCTTAGCAATGGTTTTTTGCAGCCCGTGACCTTTGTCTGTGCTCTCTTTGGTGAGGATAATCAACAGATCACCAGTCGCTGTTCTGCGGACTTTATCTACCTTTGAGCGGACTTGCTCATCGGGAATATCTTTCTTGATCCGACTCAGTATATCCGCATACTTTTCTTTTTCTTTAGGCCGAACAATCAGTGCATTGGGCCTCCCCACTGATTGTCTTGGCTTCTTCTCTTGTGACTGCTTTTTCTCTTTTTTAGATTGGACTGTCTGCCACTCTAACATCTTCTTGTCGGGTGTTTTAGTTGTATTTTCAGCGAGTAGGGTGGGTCCCGTTCCCTTCATTTTCTTCACGCTCCCGCTCCCCGATTCTGGTGATGTCCGCTCTTTCCGTTTAGCCTTACGAACATTACGTTTCTCTCTAGTGACGGACTCAAAATCAGTTTCGACTTCGCTGTCTATCATCGTGGTCGTCTCAGTGACGCTCCGTACACGAGGTGCTGGTGGTGTACATGAGTCCATTGGCGTCAAATTAGTTCGAGACTGGCCTGTGAGTCGGGCATCTTCCAACGTTTTTAGTCTCTTGAAGGCACTGCCAATACTGGCCACCTTGGTTTTTATCTCCTTATGGACGTTTATTTTAGGCTGGACAAACTCTCTGAGCTCGCTAATTAGCTTCTCGAGATGGTCCCATGCTTGCATCCTTTTAGTGTCCGCGCTTGCGTCTACAGTTGTTTGTTGGGCCTCCTGGCCACTGTTACTTCTTTGATCATTTTGGTTTTTATTTGTATTCAGAGTTATCATTTTGTTCCCACGAGTACCTAGGGAAATATCCGTCCACTCACAGCAGAGCCCCGGTTGCTGGAGTAAGGCCACTAAATACGCCTGGGGTTGGACCCGGTGCCCCAGGGGAACCGTTTGCGACGCCACTTCCCTGGCGCCATGCAGTCCTCGACACGGTATCTTAACGTCTTAACTTGGGGTGTTTTGTCCGCGGGAGCTATTTTATTTCACTCCTACCCTCCGCTCGTACCGAGCTGGCGAGCATTCTCCTATCCGCTGGTGGAGACGCGCCCGGTAGCAGTATCACCTCAGCCCCGGGAGTGTGTGTGTGTGTGTAAAAATATATATATGTTGCTTACATTAGGACCACTGACAACAGACGACCATGTGTGTATGTGAAACATATTTATATATTTATTTTATCTATTCAAAATGCAAATAAGTATTAGTTATAAACTTTCAAATCACTTAAGTGACATATTACACTTGGTTGCATTAAGACGCTATTATACGCAGACAGCGTCAGCTCCACAAACAGGACTTTAGAAATTGGTGTTTATTTGAACGAACTAGCAGCAGCGAATTTAATGCAAATACGTGCTCAGAATCGGTCCTAAGTAACCCATTATACTGCATTAATATGATCTTAAAACTCCTTATCTAAATTAACATTTAATGTATTTCAGCGTGTGCTCTATTTTAACTTCATATCTCGTTATCTTAGGTATTTAATTAATTAATTAGTGTACTTATTGTTTTTGTTACTATCGCTTTGAAATGAACAGTGTTATTATCTATTGAATACTAGCTGACCCGGCGAACTTCGTACGTCGATTCTGTAATTATTCTTATCCTTCCCGAAACCCCTCCACTAACACTTAAACTTTTTGGCATGGTATTAAAGTTCAAATTGACTTTTAAGTATTATTACGAATCTTTTGTATGGGAATATAGAAAAGTGTTGTTTTTAGGCTTTTTCAGGCAAT
This sequence comes from Melitaea athalia, assembly GCA_905220545.2. Classification (NCBI taxonomy): domain Eukaryota; kingdom Metazoa; phylum Arthropoda; class Insecta; order Lepidoptera; family Nymphalidae; genus Melitaea; species Melitaea athalia. The sequence goes on along the minus strand of HG992176.1, from coordinate 3,531,324 downwards.
TTTTTAAATTTTTCTGTCCGTAAGAACCATCCTCGTACTTAAAGGAATATTATAGAAAAATAATTAGCGAAATCGGTTCAGCTGCTTTCGAGATTCAAGCTTAGCAACACATTCAGCGATTCATTTTTTTTAATATAGAGATATATTTAAAAATACTTAACAGCTACCTAAATATATAAGATGGTAGTCCTAAACGCTCTAGAAATTTAGCATACTTTGTCGTAGGCTGAGTATCTAAAGACACACAGTACAAACACATGTGTAAGTTTTATTGTTGTCATGGAATGAAAAATAAATATATTTTTGAGTTATAGAAACTTTTACAGTAAATTTTTTGCACTTTGAGTGTGTGTAAGTGTCCCATTTGGGTAAAGGGGTGTTTTTTTTGTTAAGCTCAATGTACCTCATACCTTTTCTAAGCTATACCTAGCATTAGTGTAGGCTCGAGGCCTTTTTACAATTTAACTTAAACAACACACATTTATTACATTGTTTCGTATATATTGAAAAGGCAATTAGTACGAGATTTATTCTCCCTGACACTGGTAGGTACTTTACGGTCATCCAGTGAAATTCTTTCAACATTGAAACTATGAAACAAATGACGTTAATACTCTTTCAACTGGGTCAGGAAACTCGGAGGTTATATTTTTTTATTTATATTGGATTAACACCTCGATGTGAGCCATGTCTAGAAGACATAGGTGCGAAAGCTTTACAAGTGCATTAAGCCACTTACGTTTCAGAATTTTTTTATTTGATTTAAATAAGATTTATAACGAGATAGTTACAACACTACTCGCAACACAGTCTATATATAGTTTTTAGCTTATGATTTTCTATTACATAATCGTTGTATCCTCTATTCACAACGCAACATGTTTAAAAAAATCTTACTGCTTACATAGTTATGAACATTTTCTTAAATTAATTTTTTACTTAACCTTCTAAATCTCAATATAGCGTCATGAATAAAAGACTAAACGCATATACCTACTTTGTCTTTTAATCTTATGCTTGACAACATGCATTCCTACAACCAGTCTACGATGGAAAAGAGGGGGGATTAAGATTTAAAACGTCTTTTCCATAGCAGAAAGACTCAACAGGAGGACATTTACAAGTTGTTAGTTACATCTTCAAAATTGTCTCGTGGTGAACAAAATAATCTTCGGTATTCTTTAGACCCCACATAATATTTATATTATAAATAATATTAATAAAATAAATGAATACCTAATAATGGAAAACCTTCAGGCAGTACGTTGTCTGACACGTGCTACATTTTCTGAGATAACATAATAAGTATAGCTTTTTTGATATATAATATAGCTTTAAAATAAAAAATATATTATTAAAATCGGATAAGGAGGATAACCCGGTAAGCTTCCATCATCGTAATTTAATGAACTGGTTGTCAAATATTATAAACATACCTCTGAAATTTCATTATCTCTTCTGATTCACAAAAATATAGAAGACTTATTTTAACTATTTTGGAAACTTAACTTGCATGTTGAAAAATTCGTAATAATAAGACTTTTAAACATTTTTAACCTTTTGAGCATGACATAGAAAGATATAGAAAGTACTAGGTACTACAAGACCATATATCTTCAAAATTTAAACAGATCAATATTAATTTAAATTTTGACGATGTGTGTAACAAAAGTTGTTTAAATAAAAAAATCTTTACACTTTTACAATAGTTTAAAAAGTAACTACTAACAATTTTCACTTCCTTCGAAAACCAAAATCGTACAAGCAATTCGAATATCGAATGCATCTTATAGGAAAACGTCTATAGTAATTAATTCAATTTTTATACGGCGATGAAAAATTAATGCTCGTTCGCAAGCGATCATTTAACGGCGCCACACGTAAAGCTATTAACTTTATATTGGCAACTCTGTTTAATGTGCTTTTGATTTATTCCACGACAAAAGAAATGCGTTCTACATTAACACTAATTGTTCTGAAATTTAACGAATCTTTAACTCGGTCGGTTAATGGTGAAAAAGTAAAAATTAAAAATGCCTTTAATATTTGTGTTACTAGTTTGTTTAATGTCGTACCTTTTCTCTATCCAAAGTATTTGTTTTCACAAGTAGTCCCACGTTGTATTACATGTTATTTATAATTTAGAAATTTAGACAAACACTACAATAGAAAATTATTTGGTAATTATGTATGTATTGAATCCTTTTTTGTGCTGACTACATTTAAAAAATTATTAAACTTAGAAGGAGGACAGTTCATAAATGATCTTATAACGATTTATTTTTATGTAATTTGGTTGTTGTAACTCAATGCCAATCAGCCATATGTTATATTTAATATGTTAAGTAAAACTCTAATTAAAAAAATTATGTCTTTAAAATAACAAAGGTGACAAATTGAAATTAAAATAATTCAAAACTATCTCAGATAAATGAAGCCCTGGCAATGCATCAATAAAACTGTACCTATAGTGATTGTTTTCTCTTGTAGGATGTAAATAAATCACGATTTTCAGCCGCCCTTGGCCGCATCGTCGATTGGACGCTATTTATTTCACTTGCTTTAATAAAACCACTCTGCTACGTTTTATACCGCATTCAATTTAAATCACTGGAAATATTGCTACGTATTTAACTTATTGCGTGAAAAAATTAATAAATCGAATTCGTTTGCAGGATTTTTAAATGAAATGCTGTGCGTTTTTAAATACGTTAATATTGTTAGTTAACGGTACGACATTGCTAAATCTTTATATTAGGATTCTATTCGTTAATATGAAGTTTGATAAGGTTAAATTTTATAAACATTTTCCCATTATATTATGAAATTTACCTGCCCGTTGGCGCAGTTTGCAGTGCGAGAGGGTCGATAAGATATAAAAAATGTTAACATATCAATTAACTGTTACACTGACATTAAATTACCAATCTTAGGAACATACAACCAAATCGGCGTTAAATATATTAAAAAATTAAAATGTATTTATTTAATAAAACGCTTAAAATGTATGAAAAATCGTTTTACTGGATTAAAAAAAACCGTTTTGAAAAGCTAATTTCTCTCCCAAGTTAAATATTTTGCCCTGACCCGTCGCTCCGGACAGTTGTAATTAATTTTCTTACTGCAACTGGCGTCTACAAGATCTTGCTCGACTTGTATTATTTAAATATAACGAAATAATTTACGACATAATAAATATAAAACACAAATTGCCTTGTCAAATATAATAAGATTTCTTATTCATATTGAATGTGAAACTCCAAAAATTGGAAATGCACGGGACCAACCACATTCGACAGTACCGCGTAATTGATCACATTTTGTATCATATTAAAACGAACATTATTTATTTCAAATTGACAGATGTAGTTGCCACAGCAAAAAGCAAAGCTATCGCGAGCGAAATGAATCACACGTGGCCAACGCAACTTTAACAATAAAAGCTTAATAAACAAAGACTTATGACAAGATACAATAATTCAATTGTGATGATTAGCACGTACCAATGAAGGCGTCCAAATTTTTCGAATTAGATAAAAATTTAACGTAGGTTGTAATATAGAGACATACATGTGATATTACGTGACAGCTGACGTGGAGACATGAATGTGCTCGCCGAGGTTCTGTCTTACGGTGGTGTGTTGATGACTATGGGTCTGTGATTGTCGTGGCATGGTGTGAAGAAACGCCAGCATGGCGGCTGTCGCCGGCTTGTACGGACTGGGAGACGAGCAGCGCGGAAGACATCGGCGAGGCCAGGCCAACGCCGAGCGCTCCGAGTCCCGGGATGACAACACTGAGGCGTAAGTCCTTTATATTATACAAACAAAAAGTATATAACCTTCCCACACAATTTTAATAAATATGTTACTCTCAGTAATATATATTTATTTATATAATATGAAGTATTTATATGTATGTTTATCAAAAAAAAAATATGTAACTATACCAGTCGGCTGTTACCTATAACACAAGCATTAAGTTGCTTACTTTAGGAACAGACGACCGTGTATGTGTCTTGTATATATTTATTAAAAAAAAAAGTTACTTATAACTACGTATAGGAATTGAAAATAATACAACAAAAAATTATTCCATCAATAAATATAAGTAGTCAAATAAAAATTCCAATTAAGCTCAATGACAAGAAATTGTATTTGTTTTTACTTCTGCATAATAAATTCACGACACTTAAAAAAAACTACTTGTAAAAAATAACAAATTTCTTTACCAGCCTTTATTCATTTAAGACTTTTTCTTTATATTTTATCAGATTAGATTTCAATAGAATATTCATTTTACTTAACACAAAAAAGCTCATAATAATTATTTGGATCTATACAAAAATATTTTATAAATAATATTCGTACTGAAATAGGTACAAACTGTAAATACTTATAGGTTCTGATTATCTTTTTTAAATAAAATAGAACATACATTAATGTTTATAAATTTCACGACGATCACGAGATTTGCTCTTAAACAAGTAAATCAAATAAATTGATGTGATTGATTTTAACTATCAAAATTTTCAAACTAAGGAAATAAATACTACTCATATCTCGCGACAAGCTTTTATATCGTATAGAATATAGATTATTATTTGTAATGACTTTATAAGTAGATAGTAAAAGTTTTAAAGTAAAAATTTATTTTTTACGTTTTAGCGCAATCAAATAAAAGCTTGTTTTTTAAAAAAAGTTTTTTACTCTTAATTTATTTAATGAATAAAATTAAAAATATGTTATTATTAATCGTCATATAAATGCTTAGAACGATGAAATGGCGAAGACATAAATTCGTTTGTTTATAGACTTTTATAGACACCCTTTTTCTATTAGACAATAAAAATAAAATAACATTTATAAAAAAATTAAATGTTAAATACTTCATTATTTTAGATAAGTAAAATTTAAGCGATTCTCGTAACTTGTCAATTATATTTTAAACGATTGCTTTTTCCGATCAAGTACATTTTATTTTAACTTTTTGTTACTTTAATTGTCTTTGTTAAGAGAATATTCAAGATTCTTATTTACATTGTGAAGGAATTAAAATTTTCATTTAATTTAGGTTAAAATTAACTAAGTATTAAGTCTAGTCTATCTTAAATAATAAAACTACAGTTAAGCAAAAATTATTTATTTTATTTAGGTTTTAATACACTACTACGTCGGGCAAAAATTTTTAAAGCTGTACAGCCTTTTCTACCAGTCTCAACTCACCCCTATAAGACGTATAGAAAACATTTTGAGGTAGATATATAAATTATAATAAAAATACAACAATAAATCAACCGAAAAAAATTAAAAATAACTTTACTTAAAATGATATTAAATTAAAAAAAAAGATAATAAATAATATTACTGTTACTGACTCAAAGATATAACTTGATCATCGCTTATCAGATCAGCTTTTAAGAAAACATCCATAAAACTCTTCAGTCTGTTTCTTACCTTAGAACAACATGTAAGCGCTATATTATTCCGTCGGCGGTTACTAACTCGATATCATGAGTATACCTAGATTCTTGCATAATGCGCCTTCGGTATCTTGACGATGCCTTTACCGTGTTACCGAGGAAATATCTTTATTTGTAACATTTATCTCTCCTCAAATAAAACGTTTTAGAAATAAACGAAATTTCTTTTATTGTTAAACATCTTTTATATTCCATTCGTGTGTCTACAAAATAATAATAGTTCTCGTCCAAATGTCTTTCTAGGAAAAAGAAGACTATTTACCACCCTATTATTACTACCTTTTTTATACAAATATTATGAAACCACTGATCATACAAAAAGTGTTACATTTACTGAAAGACTTCTTGTTGATTTTATTCGTGTACTTAACCAAACATAATATTAATCAGACCTTTTCAATAAATATCTATTATTGACCGAAAAAATGATAATTTTATATGTAAATTATATCATTTTTATACAAATATTATTAAGCTGCCGATAATAAAATAACCATTGTATCAACTTGAGAATTTCCTGTATCACCTTAGAACTACGTCATTTGAAAATCGACAGATATAACAAACTAATATAAATGTTTGGTTCTAAAAATTACTGTTACTTTGTTATCTCAATAATGCATTATTATAGCTTTTTTCCATATAACTAGGTCGACAAACAAGCGTATCTACGGCTCACCTGATTGTAAGTGGTTACCGTAGCTTATAGACACCAGGAACATTAGAAGCATCGCAAGCGCGTTGCTAACCAACAGGAACAAAACACTGCTTAAAAACAGTATTATTTAGCTGTGGTCTTCTGTAAGGTCGAGACACTACCCTAGTCGGGCTGCTCCATATTTTGAGCAGGAAATTTCCTGATATGCCCTACCTCAGTTCATAGCTATACAACTATACAAAAATATATACCTATTTATGTCATACTAGTATATCTAATCAATTTAACAGACATTAAGCGATACTATCCACTGGTATAAAATATAAATATATATATCAACGTTGTATATACAATTTAAATTTGGAGAACTAGGTCAAGTCGGTGTAAGCTACACTACAAGGAATGTCGTGAATGTATACTATACAAATTCTACTTAAATATATAATACCACAGAAATCTCGAAGACTAAACGCTTCGGCTATTTCTAAGCCTGTTACGACTAAGCCATTGTTGAAATGCAATTTACCTATAGTCCGTAATGATATAGTATAGAAAAGTATTTATATAATGTATATTTGCTATTAAGTCAAAACATATAAATATCCCAAATAACAATTATAAACTTAACACGTGGTTCAATAAGTCCCGAGACTAAGTACTAAAAAAGGTCTTTTTTATAAAATTAATTTTTATTCATCAACATAGTCTCCTCCAAGAGCGATACAGTCCCTCCAACGCTTTTCTAACTTTTCTATCCCATGTGTGTAGAACGATTTGTCTTTGGCTTCAAAATAAGCCTCCGTTGCTGCGATAACCTCACTATTTGAGTCTTTCTTACACTGAAGCATTTTTTTGAGGTCTGCAAACAGCCAGTAATCGCTGGGGGCCAAGTCTGGCGAATAAGGGGGATGAGGAAGCAATTCGAAGCCCGATTCGTTAATTTTGGCCATCGTTCTCACGGACTTGTGACAAGGCGCGTTGTCCTGGTGAAACACCACTTTCTTTTTGTTCATGTGAGGCCGTTTATCCGCAATTTCGTACTTCAATCGCTCCAATAAGCACATGTAATAGTCACTATTTATATTTTGCCCCTTTTCAAGGTAGTCGATGAAAAGTATTCCATGCGCATCCCAAAATATAGACGCCATAACCTTACCGGCCGATTTCTGAGTATTTGGACGCTCCGGGCGGCTTTCACCAGCCGCTCTCCACTCCGCTGCCTGCCGATTGGATTCCGGAGTGAAATGGTATATCCAGGTTTCATCCATTGTTACATACCGACGTAAAAAATCCTTTTTATTATGATTCATCTGCGCCAAACATCGCTCTGAATCATTGATACGTTGTTCCTTTTGATCAGTTGTAAGCAAACGCGGCACCCACTTAGAAAAAAGCTTTTTCATGGCCAAATTTTTATGTAAAATAGTGAAAACACTACCAGCTGCAATCTTCACTATCTCGGCTATCTCTCGCACTTTTACCTTCCGATCTTCCAATACGATTTTGAGGACTTGGTTAATATTTTGTTGAGTCTCTGCTTCATTTGGACGACCTGAGCGTTCCCCATCATTGGTGTCCATGCGACCGCGTTTGAAGTCGGCATACCACCGACAAATGGTTGCTTTAGAGGGAGCTGATCCTGCATAACATTTTATAAGCCATTGCTGTGCTTCAAAGGTATTTTTTCCCATTAAAAAACAATGTTTTATCAACACGCGAAACTCGTTTTTTTCCATTGTATCGAAATTACAACCGTAGCGTCACTTAAATGTTTCAAAATCAATAATTTTATTATTCAATTTTTAAAAATTTGACACACATTCTTGTATTGATAGCCAGTACTTTTTAAAAATCAAAAGAGTTTTTAATATATGCGCCATTTCCAGGTTAGTCTCGGGACTTATTGAACGATCTAGTAATTATAAAAAGAATCCAGTTACAATAACTTATACATAGGTTTCTTAAAAATAAAAAATAAATATTGTATTCAAATTTTTATGTATTACTAGCTGCCCGGGAAGACTTCGTTCTGTTTTTTTTTTTTTTTTGTTTTTTTTTTTTTTTTTGTATAAAAACCTTCTGTGGGATTTAAGGAACATACAAAAAATTAGCCGAATTGGTCGAGCCATTCTCCAGTTATGCGCTTAGCAACATTCATTTTTATCATATAGATTAATTTGCCCGTAATTTCACCTCTAACTGTATACATTCCCATAATAAGATTTTGTCAAAGAGCTAACAAAATCACATAAACAGGTTAAAACGACTACATAAACATTAACGCAAATTAATTCAGTCCAGCGTATTTTAAATACACCTATAATAAAATGTGGTCATTTGTTACTTTAAAGCCGGTGTGTAGTGGATAAATAAGTCAATTTTTAACTGAAAATTTTTGTTACATCGCGTCTTTAGAATGAAACCGACTTAACTTAAAAAATCTTAAAATTGAGTTAATGTCACCGAACGACTTTACATACCCGTACGTATTATTCCCGCAGCCGCAAGCGCAATACGTTGACCAAACGCAAATAAAGTGACCAATTAGTATTTGAGTCGTTTTTATTCCAAAAAAAGGTAATAATTACATTTTCGTTTTTGTAATTAAAGTAACATAATAGGTTTGAACTCAATACTCTTCCGAATATTTTACTCTAACTTTAATACAAAAATGACATAATACTCAAAAGGCCATACATCAATTTTAAGTTATTAAAACGAAACTGACCTAATTAATATTAAGTCAAACGATAATATAGAAGTTCGCTCAAAAAATGACCTTGAAGTAACTAGTTTTTGAAAATCGTTATTTTAAAATATTGTTCATCAAAATAATAATAAAAAATTACAATAATTATCAAGCATAATAGTTAATTAAAATATATCAACAATCAATGGGCTTACTTGGTTTCGGATATATACTTAAACTAATGCAAAAATGACTAAACATGAAATCTTATTTTGCTATTTTCCAAAAAGTAAAAAAATTGAATTAGGTCACTTTCGTTCTAAAGCAGCGACATATTTGGTCTAAATTTTTAAATTAAAAATCTTTGAGGAAATCTCATTACATGTATATTCATCAATACGGTTAGTATAGTGTTGTACTTATATTAAGATGTAATCCTTCCTAGAGTCAGACTAAGACTATGAACACTAACTAAGAATTAGCTAACTCAAATATACGTAGACATCTACCTGTAATGTAATTGTAATTGCTTTAGACATATCAGTTCTGGACCGTACTTTAAAACAAAAAAAAAAATGTATCTTTCAATCTTGATAACAACATAAACGCATCATTCAGTCAGTTCAGCCTATTGCAGTTAATGAACTGCAATAGGCTGAACTGACTGAATCCAGCAATGGCTGGACATAGGCTTCCCCAAGTTCGCCCTGCATAAACGCATAATACAATAAAACTAAGATGGTTTTGAAGGTCATCCAGTAAACGAATGTTAAGTTTTTCTTGTACAAATATGTATCTTACTTATATTTTGAGGTAAAACTAGACCTGGTCACTTACAATGCAGTTCTAATGTAACCACAAAGTTTCAAAGTATTGGTAAACTTTACGAAATACACTCCAATCGATTCAAAAATACAAAACATAATATATAACCTACTTGTGTATTTGCTTCAATAACCAATTTTTCTTGACCTATATAAACAATGAAAGACAAGATATTACGCGACGAGCTACGACAAAAAATAAAAGTTTCTTTTCTCGTCGAGGATAAACCTGACAATGAATCTGATATGACTACTTATGATATATTTTTTCGTTATTACTACTGTTTGTTTATTTATTTTTTATTATTATTGTATAAAACTACCTCAACACTGTTTTTTTGTGCGTCTTAAAGTTGACTGATAAGTGACAGATAAGTTGTGTGTCTTTAAGTAACGCATTTGCGCAACGTGTTATTTTAAGTTGTGTAATAAAGTTTTAAAATAAAGAATCAAGATATACAGGACAATTTCGTGTCCGATTCTGGATCTTACGGCCGCTTTGAAATAATAATATCAAAATTTGAATTTTCTTGGATCTACCTACAATAATTATCTTTATGAGCACGTCATCAATCGCAGTTAAATAATCTGCTTTACGAGCCGTCCGTGTCTTGTACGTGATGACCGCTCTGGTCTAATGGTGCGTGTGCCAAGGAGGTGGTGTATAAATACCGGTGGTCGCGGGTTCGATTTTCGCTCGGAGTGGACCACGGAAATGGTCCGTGTCTCGGAAATGGTCCTCCTATTTTATCATATAAACATGATAGCAATCGTTATTCCTGGTAAGGGGTATATTCGCCAACCCACAGTGGAGCTTTGGAGTTGTGGATCAAGCTCCGATCCTTCTCCTACATGGGGAAAGAGGCATATGCCCAGCAGTAGGATATTACAGGCTGAATCGTTACAAGCTCTCCAAGACCATTACCTCAAATAATTTACAATTACTGTTACTTATTTATGGCTACCATCGTTATGAATAATTAAACATTAATTATTTCTAAATATAGATCAAGGCCCTTTTCTCAATGAGTTATTTAGGTATAAAATGTCTAAATTGAACTTAATCGGCTAGTAAACGTCTCATTCGTGGGCCAAATATCTATATAGAAGAAGAGATGGATTTTTAAATATCTGTTTCAGTATAGCTAAATCCATTTATTACATCTGTTAGCTGTATTAGGTAATCGAATTAAGTTGCGTTACTTGAAGATTTACCGCCCTTTCTTAGGTGCTAAGTTAGAGTAGCAATGTCAAATTTAAGCAATGCGATGCGATGCGATGCGAAGCGATGCGACTGTATGCGTCTAAACGTGGTTTTTTTTATACAACTAGGTCGGCAAACAAGCGTACGGCTCACCTGATGGTAAGCGATTACCGTAGCTTATAGACGCCTGCAACGCCACAAGCATTGCAAGCACCTTGCCGACCCTACCACCAATTCCCTCAGGAGCTCTGGTCACCTTACTCACCACCAGAAACACAACACTTCTTGAAAACAGTATTATTTAGCTGTGATCTTCTGTAAGCTCGAGGTAGTACCCCAGTCGGGCTGCTCCATATTTTGAGCAGGAAATTTCCTGCTGTGCCCTACCTCGGTTACTACTTCATGTGTTTTGAATTTACACGACTATGAAAAACACAAAAAAAAAGAAAAAAACAGCTTTTAAGTGTTACACGCTTTGACATAGCAACATAACGCGTGGTAGCATTAATCATTCACGCAGGACAATGGGTCACTCTGCACAAAGAGTAATAAATGCGTAAATATGTGCTTGAGCTCCAGTACCCTGCTTTCTACTAATGTCAACCTACGTATCTCTGATTTTACTTATGTACTACTAACAGATTTCTGATATTGTTTTTTCTTTTTCCAAATCGTTGATTAACGAGTTCAATAAGTAAAATTAGCGCTCTAAAATTTACGTACGAGTATTTGTTACACACATACTTACATATACATATACATGTATAATATATTATAAACCCGAAAGTTTGGTAGATTATATACATGAATTACAGTTTAATTATTTCATATACTAAACTGTTTCTGCCAACATACAAAACCAACTACTATAGCTGTATTTCAATTAGTGGAAAGGCTAAATTTACAAATGAGAACTAATAAATATAACCATGGGATGCAGCTGACAGGATTTGTAAGTTTTTGTCGTATCATGTATAGAAAATTTGTTTTAATTCCTTTTTAATTTATTCAATTGATTGACGTCCTGTTTATAATATGAACTTAATATTTCGAAAGAATAACATTAAAATTAAATCTATTACATAGTTTGTAAAATTAATTTAACCAAGCGCGGATCCAGGGGGTGGGTCATGGGGGTCATGACCCCCGTCCCCTGGGCTGGGCCCAGGACCTAGGTGGACCAAAATTGTTAAACATAATATTTACTATTTTTTATTACTTTTTTTAAGAAGTACCTTTAATATTTAATTAATTTAATATATTCAAGTTAAATTATAACTTCTTGTGACTTGACCGCGACTATTTGAGCCCCTCCCCCTGGCGCCAAATCTGGATTGACGACGACTATGTGACCCCTCCCCCCTGGCGCCAAAGCTGCATCCGCCCTTGAATTTAACTAACCTACTATAAATATGCATTATGTCTTTCGCGTTATGTCGTCGCTGTGAAACCAACTCGCAAATGTAACGCGATGTAAAAAAACTTACGCGTTCATATCACAAGTCCTGCTTTATGACAGACATTTGCATACATTGTAGACAAGAGATAGGGCTCTCAGATACAGCTGCTTTACAAATATAGTCGCATCTACATACGCCTACTCGCTAAGTTGGAACATGACTTTAATTTCTTAATTATTATTTTACAAGTACCCAACTACCCATGTTGTAACTTGTAACAACGTTATAAGAATAAGGTCCGCGTCAGAAAGGACGCGGATTTCAAAAATTATTAAGACTAAACTGAAAGTAAACTGGACGTGCCGGATAATACGCACGAAAGGCGCTGTCAATCTATACCGCACGGGAAACGAAACGTAACCGCTTAGCCACGACTACGCGCGGCGAGCGGCAGCGGCAGCGGCGAGCGGCGAGCGGTAAAAACAATCGTATAGCTGTATAGAATAGTGATGCATCAGATCTCTGTTTCTGTTTCCGCAAGTGCGGAAGTTCCACACTCTTTTCAACATCCGTTTCTGCTTCTGTTTCCGCAACTTTTATAACGGAGATGTAAACGGAAGTTTACGACGGTTGAGAGTTGAAAGTTTCACTTACCACTACTAAATTTTGAATATTAAAATAATTTTAAGTTGCAATATTGTTTTCTATTGTAGATTTCTAATATATCTATTTCTTATCTAGGCTTGGTGTGTATTTAATCTATACATATAATATACTTAATAAGGAAATATATTTGTAAATTTATTAAATTTTTTTCATATTATTTACACTTTCGTTTCTGCATCCGTTTCCGTTTCCGTTTCTGCTAAAATTTACTTTTGACATCTGTTTCCGTTTTTGGTTCCGTTAAGACACTTCCGTTGCATCACTAGTATAGAAGGAGTGCCACGGCCCTACCGCTGGCGCGTCTTGCGGCGCGGGCTGCACCGAGCGGCGCTCGCCGCTCGCCGCTGCCGCTGCCGCTCGCCGCGCGTAGTCGTGGCCAAGCGGTTAGCGCGATTTAATTACGTACAATGCCACTTGTTATCACGTTTTGTTACTAATATTTAACCTTTTAATTAAATTATAAACTATTTTAGTTTTTTTACATTGATTGATTCAACTATTGCAATTTATAAGGCTGTACGCTTGTTTGCCGACTTAGTTGTATAAAAACTAAAAAGATAAGTCTTAGTGATATTTTTTTGAAGTGAAACTTCTTAATTTAGGCGCATGAGTTAACGCGGCAACGCGTAACGCGGGTCGCGGTCAGTACTTGGTCGGGTGACCGACTGAGAACACCGCGTGACGTTAGCTTTTTTTCAATTAGTTTTTTTTTGTATTTTAAATTCGTTTTTTAATAACTTTTTTTTAGTTAGTTTGCCAAAGAAGTTTCACGTCTGATATGTGTACTTTGTACGCACGCAATTTTTTGTTTATAAAAATTGTACCTACTATCGACTAGCCCGTCGACGCAGTTTGTAGTGAAGTTTGTGCTTTCTGCTCCGGGGGTTGTGGGTTCGATTCCCACCCCGAGTCTGGGTGTAATATACATAAGTATTCGTTTATATATATACTTATATATAAAGCTAAAGAGTTTATTTGTTTGGTTGTTTGTTTGTTTGTTTGTTTGAACGCGGTAATCTCTGGAACTACTGGGCCGATTTGAAAAATTCTTTCAGTGTTAGATAGCCCATTTATCGAGGAAGGCTATAGACTATGTATTATCACGCTAAGACCAATAGGAGCGGAGTCCACGCCGACGAAGTCGCGCGCAGAACCTAGTATCTATATAATTATGTATTACTAGCTGCCCGGACAGACTTCGTTCTATCTGTTGTTTGTTTTTTTTAGTTCAAAAACCTTCCGTGGAATTTTTAAGGAACATACAAAATAAAATTAGCCGAATCGGTCGAGCCGTTCTCGAGTTATGCGCTTAGCAACATTCATTTTTACAAGCTTTTATTTAACTTGCAATGTATGTATGTATGTATGTAAATTTAAAGTTTGTTCGGGTGAAATCTTGCAACTCAATTTTGAAGCAGATATCTTCAACCAATTGAGCTGAAATTTGGTATACAGGTTTAATTTGGATGATAATGCATGGTTTGTATGTATTTATGTATGTATGTTTGTTTGTTCGGGTAAAATCTTGCAACTCAATTTTAAAGCAGATATCTTCAACCAATTGAGCTGAAATTTTGTATAGAGGTTCAATTTGGATGACAATGCACGGTTTGTATGTACGTATGTTTGTTCGGGTGAAATCTTGCAACTCAATTTTGAAGCAGATATCTTCAACCAATTGAGCTGAAATTTTGTATATGGGTTCAATTTGGATGATAATGCAAGGTTAACTTTGTGACGTCATTCTAAATCTAATATGGCGGCATATCCAAGAGTGCGGACTAGTTATTTTTAGTGCACTTCTATAATATGGGTATCAAATGAAAGGCCTTGCTAAGAACAATTCGAATAAAGTGACGTGATAACCGACTAAAAAGTCAAAAATAAATTAAAAGTTAAAAACCTTTTTAAAAAACAAGCTTTTATATGAATGCGCTAAAATGAAAAAAATAATTTTTTTACTTTAAAACTTTTACTATCTACTTATAAAGTCATTACACATAATCTATATGATATAAAAGCCAGATTTGTCGCCAGTCGCCAGTACTCATATCTCGCGACAAGCTTTTCTATCATATAGATTATGTGTAATGACTTTATAAGTAGATAGTAAAAGTTTTAAAGTAAAACAATTATTTTTTCATTTTAGCGCATTCAAATAAAAGCTTGTTTTTAAAAAGGTTTTTTACTTTTAATTTATTATTATATAGATTTATGTAGCTTGATATATTTTCCTTAGTTCACACTAAATAAATTTCTGAACGCACGCAAATATTTAACAACCAATATGTATTATGTCAATCCGTTTTCATTACTGACATTATTATACATTTTTAAAATCTAAAATACGCCACTATCCGTATATTGTAGATATATGTTGTCGATTCGAAACCTTTATTTAAATACGTTCTTTAATTTTAGGGGAGAGTTTACCATATCTACGGGATGAACATTGAATGTTTGACAGTTACGAAACACGCATCATACTTCCATACAAATTTTCATTCCAACCTTTCAACCCCTTACACCCTATTTTTCGCATTAAAAAGTAGCCTATGTCCTTTCTCAGACTCTAGACTATCTATATACCAAAATTCATTTAAATCTGTTCAGTAGTTTAGCGTGATTGCGCGACAGACAGACAGACAGAGCATTTATAATATTAGTATGGATTAAATTAAAAAAGGCGATAAGTTTCTGTTAAAGATTACAGACCGATCTCACTTCTGAGCCACGTGTATAAGCTGTTTTCGAGGGTCGTTACGAATCGTCTCGCGACAAGACTCGACGCTGGAGCAGGCTGGATTTCGAAATGACTACAGCACCGTAGACCACATCCATAATGTTCAGCAGATTATACAAAAGACAGAGGAATATAATAAACTGCTGTGCTTCTGGTGTTGCAGACGAGAGTCTATAAGCTTCGGAGAGAGGAAAAAAAACCTCACTTTCTAAAAGTCATGGGATGAATTATAATTCTTTTATTTAGATTTATCATTTTAGCTTTGTTTGCATAAGGTAATTAATATTAAAGGTATTCAACTAATTTTTTAGTATGTCAACTACACAAAAATGTACACCACATTAGTTTTTCATAATAATAATAATACTATAGAAGAAGAAAAAGAGAATCTTATTATAACAAAGATTTTATAATAAAAGCGACTGAAATTTATCATCATATATAAAAAAACTAGCTGCCGCCCGCGACGTCGTCTGCGTGCGTTCACTGCTCGTTCCCCGTAGGTGATAGCGTGATAATATGTAGCCTATGTTCTGACCCGACTTCTTAATAATATTCGTGCCAAATTTGAAGTAAATCCATGCAGTACTTTTTGAGTTTATCCCGGACATACATACAGACAAACAGACAAACAGATAAACAGACAAACAGACAAAAATTCTAAAAACTATATTTTTGGCTTCGGTATCGATTGTAGATCACACCCCAAGTATTCTTTTAAAAAAATATTCAATGTACAGTTTTGACTTTCCTATCATTTTATTATATGTATAGATTACGAACAGAAATGTCAAAAAATACGCGGTGACATTTCTGTATACGAAATGCTAACATTTAGCGAAATGAACATGTTTGAAATTACTGCAACGAATAACCGCATAGCATCCGGAGCATGCGAATGTGAACTGCGAGAAATTTAGTTATTCGATTATTCAAACTGTTAGGGCTTATGCAAACCACGTTTTTTAAACGCGCCGTCGACGCGCGTTTTAAAAGCGCGTGTCGATGGCGCGTTTTTATCCTACAGAGCAGTTTGTTGGCGTTTGTATCGATACACACGCGCGTTTGCATCGCGTTTGTATCGCGTTTGCCTATGTTCTGACCCGAACATAGGCAAACGCGATACAATCGCGTGACACGCGCGTTTGCATCGCGTCTGTATCAGTACATACGGCACATACGCGCGTTAACGGCGCGTTTTAAAAACGCGCGTCGACGGCGCGCTTTTATTATACAGGTGTGCAAAGGTCTACAGGCTGTGTCTAACTCGCGTGTGTATCGCGTTTGTATCGCTACAAACGCGCGTCGACGGCGCGTTTAAAAAACGTGGTTTGCATAGGCCCTTAGAGTTAAGATATTTTGGATCACGGTTATTATAATAATCTAGTGATGAAATTAGTTGTGAATTTGTGTGTTTTTGGTTTGATCAAACCATTGTTAGGGGTTTTATTCATGTATGAATATTATAAATGTTAGATACTGGTTATTATATTCATGTATGAAAAAATTGGCTTCAGTAGATACGTTATTAAGCTAATTTGAAAAATAATTGTTTTAAGAAAAAGGTAGATGTTTTTATTTATACAAATATTTATTTCTAGTTATATGTACACGTCCCTGCTGGTTTAGTTTCAGTCCTGGTACCATAGGCATCTGTTAGTGTTCTTTACTCATAGTATTGAAACTACCAACCAGTGCAACAATGTGGGTTAACCTCCCCAGACTTTCGCTTATGCGGAGAATAGGTCATTGCCCAGTAATGAGATGTTTATAGGTTGATTAATTTTTTCATCAAACTCTAATCAACAACATTCTAATTTATAATTTTAACTCTAGATTTATCTAAATTATTTATTATTATTTATATATCTAAAGGCAATCTATATATTAACACTTTTTATCAAACAAATAGTATTATTTATTTCAAGTATTTGGTATATAGGACAACAATTTGTAACTGTCATAAACTGCATGAGTATAAAACTGCGAATGAATAGAATTTTTAAGTTTTCACCAATTCATACGAAATTGTAATTAAATTTCAACTTTGATCTTTCCAACTTGCGGCAGGAAATTCAATTTTCACTAAAAGAATCATTAAAACGCAACAAGTCAATGATAAACTTTCTTCGCGCTGTTTTTAATTAAACCAGTTATGAACAAACAAATAACTATTGGAAATTCTCTAGTCCGTTTGATAGCAGCGTTGTTTATTAAGCTTATTCCAAATCCTATCTAATTTTTATTATATTTATATTTTTAGGTGCTAGAATCTTTTTAGGAACTCTAATAGTCTTTAACGATATATTACACAACAAATTTTCCGTCGACAAAATATGTTATATTCAGAGCTTCAGTTGCGTACGCTGCGCAAATGGTTAAACCTACCCAAAAACTATGTATTACGAAAATAATCGCCATTGCAAGTTCAAAAAACTTCGCGACTGCATATGTCTATCTCTTATGGTAATAAATACGTTATTCATCACAAGTATGTATTTTTGAACAAAATTGTCCTCGACATCATTCGATTTTAATGGATATCTTATATGATATCATAGTTTAAAAATAACTGCAACGAATTGACGTTCTCAAATAATTGAAAGGAAATGAAATTATTGCATTAGTATTAGCCAAGCATATGAATCCTTACAAATGAGAAATACTTTATCATCAAAGCAATTTTATGAAGATAAATTTTGTTTTTAATGGCTTTTAATTTGGACGCATAATTTAGGAGATTATGTAAAATCAAATGAAACGATGACGCGAAGCGCCGCTCGTGTAAGTCGCTCGAGTTGCATAGTAATGGTTTTAAAATATTTTAGTACGTTTTTTCCTGAAATTAACGCAGGCGAAACCGCGAGGCACAGCTAGTGAGTAATAAAACGAAAATGTAAAATACACAAGACCAAATTCCCAGAACACGACAAACCTTGTTGATCAATACATATTGAACCGGAACATAAACAGACACATTTTTATTTGTTTATTTATTTCCTGGACAGATTCAGTGGAGTCTCCTATCGTATCTCCGCGAGCCAAAAGCTATTGGTCGTGTTTGTTATCATAAACACCTGATAACAATCCTTACTAGTGGTAAGAAAATTGTTAGCAAAACCTGATCGCTTTTAATATTTTCGACCACCGTTACAACAAACTAAAACTAACTACCAACTAAAGTTATTTACCTCTATACCAAATATTCATTGACTAACATTTCAAATACGTTTTGGGTCACAGATGTTATGTGTAGATAACGGCAAATGTTTTTCTATTAAAGAGAAGACACATGCCACATAATGTATTTCCTTTTTATAGTGATTCACATTTAGGCGTTTTCTGTTCCTCGAAAAATTCCTTAATATTAAAGAGTAGTCAAAAAATCCAAAAAATTTTATATCTTTATAAGATTCAATTCCTTTAAGATATATTGTTTTCAACCGCGTCAAATGTGATGTTATCATTAATATCAAATTAAAATTAAAATGTACATTACAAAATATGCATGTTACCAATAGAAGGAAACCATTACGTTTAGGTTTGATAATGATTCAGCCTGTAACATCCACTGCTGGGTATAGGCCTCTTTCTTCATTTAGGAGAAGGATTGGAGCTTAATTCATCACACTGGTCCACTGCGGGTTGGCGGATATGTTCCCTACTGTGAGTAACGATCGCTATCAGTTTCTTGTGATAACAATCGTGACTGACGGCTTAACGTGCTCTCCGAGGTTCTCTGGGAAGACCCACAAGGACAGACATGAAACATAAGATAACTTATCAATAGTGATGGTACCTCAATTTAACAAATGAGTTAAATAAAAATTAATATTGAATAATTGTAACAAAATTATGATTGCTACAAAATAATCAAACAATTCCAAACAATTTCAGTGACAAGTTAAAAAATCTCGGAGTCATTTTCGATAGCCATCTCTCTTGGGTACCTCAACTGAGCGAGTTGAGCCGGAAGTTATTCGCTGCCGTCGGATCACTTCGAAGGCTTCAATATTTACTTCCTCTGCCCACCAATACCAATTCTTGACTATGCTGATACCTGTTATCCTGACCTTACAGAGGAGCAATTGAATAAGCTTGAGCGCCTCCAGAATATTTGCATACGGTTCATATTTGGTCTCCGCAAATATGACCATGTCACTAACTTTCGTAAACAACTCAACTCAACAAAATAAAATAAAATAAAATTAACTCAGGTGGCTCCCAATCCGCTTTCGCAGGAATACTCATATCCTCTCGTTGTAATATTGTGTACTGTTCCATCCTTACACACCTCACTACTTCAAAGAGCACTTTGCGTTTCTTCGCGACACCCATGATCGGTCCCTTCGATCTGACTCAAATCTGACTCTTAAGATTCCACTTCACACTTCTTCGTTGTACGCTAACTCTTTTTCCGTAACAACTGTTAAGCTCTGGAATTCTCTTCCTCTCTCTATAAAACAAGCTCAATCACTCTTTAGCTTCAAAAAGTATCTTAAGACTCACTATTTGTCGCTAAACTTGCCGTGATTGTCTTTTCACCTTTGGATGATATAAATATGTATGAATTATTGTTTGTATTTATTTATATGTATATGTGTATATATGTATGTGTATATTTGTATGTATGTATATATGTATAATCTTATATACTAATGTAATTTATTCTAATTTCTATAACAGTTATATGTACACTTGCTAACCGCCTTTCTATGCCCTGTCCTATACCCAAAGGTTGTCTGGAAGAGATCGCCTTTGTACATATTCCTCTGATTGTACTACTTTTGTTTGTATCTTTTAATGGTGTGCAATAAAGAATATATTATTATTATTTCAAATAATTAACTGAACTAATCTGAACCAGCGTTTAAACATCTTACACTTGTATAGAAGCCTCCCCTTCGTTTAGGAGAACCGTTGGAACTTAATACACTTTCGTAAACCACTGCGGGCCGGTAGATAATTGGCCCAATTTAGACTAACGAGGGTTGTCATTTATCTACATAAATAAATATGAATCTACGAAATATATGAATGCACATAACTTCCGATCTATCTATTGCCCCAAATTAAATAGTTCCATTTTTGTGGGCTGTTTTTTATACAACTAGGTCGGGAAATAAGTGTACGGCTTACTTGATGGTAAGCGAGTACCGTAGCCTATAGACGCCTGCAATACCAGAAGCATAACAAGCGCGTTTTTGTTCCTAACCCCAAATTCCCCCAGGAGCTCTCGTCACCTTACTCACTACAAGAACACAACACTGTTTAAAAGCGGTAATATTTAGCTGTGATCTTTTGTACGGTCGAGTGTCTTCGTTTTTGTACGGACGAAGTTTTTATAAAAAAAATGCGGCGTAACGAAGTTCACCTCGTCAGCTACTTTGTGATAAAAACTGCAATCAACTTCTTAACCTGCTCCATAAAACACGATAGTGATATCCTCTACGACAAATACTAGATCTAGAAACAGCATCGGTCTCTTCAAACATAAATCTTTGCGAGCGAGAATTGAACTTACTACCTCGTTGTTAGTAAAACTTTCGTCACAACTTTAACAGAATGATCGTCAAAACTACACCATAAAATTCCGTGATTCCACTGAGCAGTTTTTCACAAAAGGAATCAGAGTAATTGATTTAATTGAAGTGATGGAGTCCTCTCGCTCGCCCTAATAACGACCTTACCTATCTAAGGTTGTTAGCACAAAGTAGCATCACATAGCAACATCTGTTTCAAACTGTTTGTTCTTATTCTTTTTGGGTCATAAGAAAAGATAGAGATATCTTAAAACGGGCCTCAGTGAAAAGACATGTTATTCGACGGTAGCTCTTAGATAAGTTAGATGGAGTAACAACATACGTAAACTTTTAACTTGAAACACAAGTTTTTCGTGTAACACATACTACTATACATTTTTTCACTTACTCGTATAGAAAGGGCAAAATAAATCCTAAAATTTAGTGCAAGTACTTTTTCATACAACTAGATCGGTAAACAAGTGTACGGCTCACCTGATGGTACGTGTTCCGTAGCTTATAGACGCCTGCAATACCAGAAGCATTGCAATAAGCGCGTTGCCGACTCTACCCCCAATTCCTCCCAGGAGCTCTGGTCACCTTACTCACCAACAGGAACACAGCACTGCTTGAAAACAGTATTATTTAGGTGTGATCTTCTGTAAGGTCGAGGAGTACCTCGGGGTAGTAACCCCAGTCGGGCTTCTCCATTTTT
Source organism: Melitaea athalia (assembly GCA_905220545.2). Taxonomy (NCBI): domain Eukaryota; kingdom Metazoa; phylum Arthropoda; class Insecta; order Lepidoptera; family Nymphalidae; genus Melitaea; species Melitaea athalia. The sequence continues at coordinate 3,509,421 of HG992176.1, read as the reverse complement.
TGTGCAGGAAATTCCTGTTGTGCCCTACCTAAGTTGAAAGAAGTATGAAAGTAAGTGGTGTAGTAAGCAATGGTCTTCGATTTGATTTATTGTATTATTCATCACCTTTCTTTTTTATTGTTCTCATATACCATTCACTATTGTGATCGCATTTTAGAAGTAACTACTGATCGAATAATCTTCTGAGAGCAAAACCTTTGTGAGCAATTCTGTCAACAGTACAGATTTTAATGACTCCAGCTTCAAAGGCGTTACTTTAAAAAACTATCAATTTACCTTTATTAAATAAAGCTCGTGTTATGTCTATTTGTAGCCTTTTCTTGATAATACCACACAAAGTAACAAAATACTAAAAACAATAACGATACAGTTTGTTCAATTATTATTTTTGTATATACTTTAAAATAATTTGGAAAATCCAAAAGTGCACGCCTCACACGCTCATTGTGTTACGAATTGAAATTAATAATAATTGCCTAAAAGAGAAATCAATTGAAAAAAAAAATTATTATTTTTTGTGTCGATTTTGCAAGATAAAATCGTTCTTATATGTTAAGGTAGGCACTAAATTATCGCTGAGCCTGCTTAGCTAACCTATCTTTTTCTCGTTCGCTTTGTCTAAAATCATAGTTTTGACGAACTTGAGACATTCTACATTTTTTTTTGAGCAAGGTTTACATCATCCTTATTAGTAATTTGAGCAGAATAGATTCCACTATGTTTATTTCCAAGACAGCAGCTTTCAGGTTTATTCAGCTCAATCATTACATCATCTTTATAATTTTTCGAAAGACGCATAATTTTTACGACGTTCTCTTTTATAATCACGTTGTAATTGATCACGTTTTCTTGCAGAGTTTTTATTTTCTTTTGGCATTTTATAATATAGAAAATCTGTCGACACGTCACGAAACATAGATACAATTTTAACTTCACTGCCAAAAATATCAATAATGTCGCTAGATGCAGCAGAAGTTATTTAAAAAATAAATAATTCATGAAAAAGAAGAGAGGAAAAAAAAATAGACAGTGATAATTTTTATGAAAGAAACCCAGAAAATCTTTCGAATTTCGTTAATATCTTTAAAACAGTTAAGAGTTCAGTCATAATAAGAAAAAAAGTTCATCCTTAGAGTGACTGGAGTATTATTCAAAAGGAATAATTACAATTAATTGGCGTCTCTACATATATAGACTTTTTATATAAGTAATAATAAAAACCTCTTTTTATCATTTTAATAAAAATATTTTTTGATAGTTGTCAAAGAATTTGATTTTAAGCTCTTCTTGTTAATATTTTACATTTTGCTACTTGATTCATTTTTATATTATAATAAAATCGGCCAAGTGCGAGTCGGACTCGCGCACGAAGGGTTCCGTACCATTGACTAGGTACATTGATTTTAATATCGGGCAAAAAGCGGCTAAAAAATCACTTTTGTTGTATGAGAGCAAAAATAGGCAAAAATGACGTTTTTTTGTATGGGAGCCCCCCTTAAATATTAATTTTATTTTAATTTTATTATTTATTATTAAAGTAAAAATAGAACTGGGTATTTTGTGAATATTTCAAGTGCCTACCTGTTGCCATTATTGATATCGAGCAAAAAAAGGCAAGAAAATCGCGTTTGTTGTATGGGAGCCCCCCTTAAATATTTATTTTATTTTGTTTTTAGTATTTGTTGTTATAGCGGCAACAGAAATACATAATTTGTGAAAATTTCAACTCTCTAGCTATAGCCGTTCTTGAGATACAGCCTGGTGACCGACGGACGGACGGACGGACGGACGGACAGCGAAGTTTTAGTAATAGGGTCCCGTTTTTACCCTTTGGGTACGGAACCCTAACAAAATAACAATTCATTAATAAAAAGTCTGCGGAGTTAGCGAATATTTTATCATCCGCTCATCCATTCGCTAAACCGAGCTCATTTGCTAAACTGGTGGTCATTCGCTAAGCTGGTAACCTCGAGCTTGAACGGCAACGCAGGCTTCGCAAGCATCACCGCAGACAGTTCCAACTCACTGAGAGCTATGCAGCATCTGGTTCCACTGGCCCGCCAACCGGCTATTGACCTTCGGTCTCGAAGGAGAGTAATGTGGCGTGTTTTTGATAGTCTTCAAAGAATTTGATTTTAAATTCTTCTTGATAATTTGTTTTTCAATTTAGTAAGTAAAATTATGTACGTACCCGTAGCACGTTATCTTATAATTATACTAGCTTCTGCGCGCGACTTCGTCGGCGTGGACTCCGCTTCTATTGGTCTTAGCGTGATGATACATAGCCTATAGCCTTCCTCGATAAATGGGCTATCTAACACTGAAAGAATTTTTCAAATCGGCCCAGTAGAACCAGAGATTACCGCGTTCAAACAAACAAACAAACAAACACTGCGCGCGACTTCGTCGGCGTGGACTCCGCTCCTATTGGTCTTAGCGTGACGATACATAGCCTATAGCCTTCCTCGATAAATGGGCTATCTAACAGTGAAAGAATTTTTCAAATCGGCCCAGTAGTTCCAGAGATTACCGCGTTCAAACAAACAAACAAACAAACAAACAAACAAACAAACAAACAAACTCTTCAGCTTTATATATTAGTATAGATTATAGATTATAGATTATAGATTTTATATTTTGCCACTTGAATATATTGTTTTTCTATTATCTTATAATTATATTTTGTATTTTGCTACTTTTTTATATTTTGCTACTTGAATATTGTTTTTCTATCATTATTATTCTTCAATAAAGAGTCAGCGAAGATAGATAACATCTTATTATTTATCCGATCGTTCAATAGCTTATACGTTTCGCTAAAATTGTTTATATTTTTCTAAAACGAGAAGACAACTAAAAGTGCACATACCAACGGACAGCTGTAGATATATTATTTGATTACATTTTTTTGTTATATATATTAAAGGGCTTAATCCACCACGCTGCTCCAATGCGGGTTGGCGGACGCCTTACTATACATAATACGATACCTTACCATACACTTTCAATATCATTGAAGTAATACGGTACCAAATTTCGAATCGATAGGACATATGGAAGGTAATTAGATTCCCTCATCAACTATTAAAGAGCTGATGATCTTCGAACGGCTGATCAGGTCATGGTTACCCTACCATATACTTTCAATATCATTAAAGTAACACGGTACCAAATTTCGAATCGATAGGACATAAGGAAGGTAGTCAGATACCCTCATCAACTAGAAAAAAGTACCACAGACAGTTACACAGATACACAGACACGTTAAACTTATACCACCCCTCGTTTTGCGCCGGGTTTTAAAAAAGAAAAAATATTTTTGAAAGAAACCCAGAAAATCTTTCGAATTTCGTTAATATCTTTAAAACGGTTAAGAGTTCAATCATAAAAAGATATACAGTTCATCCTTAGAGTGAATGAAGTATTATTCAAAAGAAATTATTACAATTAATTGTTTATATTTTTCTAAAACGTGAAGACAACAAAAGGGCACAGACCAACGGACAGCTGACATATCACTTTTTAATTACGTTTTTTTTGTTATAAATATTAAACAAAATGAAAAGAAAATACGCTGACTTTATAGATTAACATGTCTAGTTTCCGAAACAAACTTTTTTTTAAAAAATCAGTGCCTAACCTAACGTATAAGAACGATTTTATCTTGGAAAATGGACACAGAGCCGTCTTTCGATAGTAAAGCACACCCACACGCTTAAGCGTGTGACGCGTGCAAAAAAATAGAATATTGAAGGTAAAATTACACTACAACTTTATTAATTATCACTTTTTTAATTATATCTTTATTACTATAATACCAATATTATAATTATTTCATACGGCATTGGACTGATGCATATGTACTTATAGCCAATTATAAACTTCAATAATTTAATTAATGAGCAATCGACATTTATCGTCAAGCATACATCTATTTTTGTACCAGATAACATTAGATGTTAATTTACTACCAATTACCGCAATATTGACTTATTGATTGATTCAATTATTGATCCAGTATGTAACAATACCGAATGCTGGGTGTAGGCCTCTTTCTCCATATAAGAGAAGAGTCGGAGCTAAATCCACCACGCTGCTGCACTGTGGATTAGTGGATTCTACTAGGCAGTGCTTAAATATAGAGCAATGTGGCAGACGAAGGAGCAGAGAACTGAGTTTTAGTAATCCGGTCCCGTTAGCTCCCTTTAGACACAATAATGTAATGGCAAAAGAAATGACGGTGATTATAAGTAAATATGTTCATATTTCCTAGTGAAGCCACGTCAGCCGTATTTTTTTAAAATGTCGAATGGCAACGAACCGAAGTAGTAAATATTTCATCACATAATAGTTTATATTTTTAGAGTAGAAATGCGGTTTTTAAATAAAATCGTCTACTTTAATAAAGCAATAAGGAATATAATTTTGAAATGTAATAAATATTTGTGGAATTTATATGCGATTAGATTTGTCGACCAATTTCCATGTGTCAATATGGCGATGAAAAATTGAATTCAAACAGCGCGTAGCTCAAGCTTTTCCAAGTCTAAGGCTAAATCGATAATGTTTGTTGCATTGACTTTATAATTGATTATGAAATAACAAAACGACTAATTAAGTTAGTAAAGTAATTAGCGTTTAAAAACACGCGCTCTAAATATTAAGATACATTGTTTTTAACCGATTTTCAAAAAAGGAGGAGGTTCTGAATTCGGTTGTATTATTGATGTATGTTACCTCAGAACTTTTGAGTGGGTGGACCGATTTCGATGATTTTTATTTTAATCGAAAGGTGGTGCGTGTCACGTGGTCCCATTCAAACTGAATTATTGCGATCTAACAATTTCTTTCAAGTTATATCTAATAATGCGTATTTACTTGACTATTTTTTCGTCGAACTACGTTGTATTATACCGCGTAACTTTTCACTAAGTACACCGACTTTAATGATTCTTGTTTTACCTAGTCGTAAAGCTTATACTTGTCTTGTATTCCATTTTAAAGTTGTAGTTTATTAATTGGGGTCAAACAAGTCATAATAATATAAGTCATAAGCGTTTCGCAGCGGTCACAGCACTGGATTGCGATTGGCTGTTGCGTGGGCGGTTGCGGGTTCAATCCGCGCACACGACAACATTTGTATTGGCCATACAGATGTTTGACGTGGTCTGGGTGTTTATGCAGTCCTTGTGGGTTTCCCCACCGTGCCCCGGAGAGCATGTTAAGCCGTCGGTCCCGGTTGTTATCATGTACACCTGATAACGATCGTTACTCATAGTAGGGAATATATCCGCCAACCCTCATTGGAGCAGCGTGGTGGATTAAGCTCCGATCCTTCTCCTACATGGGGAAGAGGCCTATGCCCAACAGTGGGATATTACAGGCTGAATCGTGATCGCGAACTCATAAATGCCTATTCTAAACTATCCGCAACTGGTGATACCGGCCCTTAAAGTCAGATATATTTACTTCTAACCAGAAATGGTAAATAGACTACGAAAGTCAAAATTCAGTGAAAACAATGACTGAAATTGCGCTAGAAACTGCTTTGAAATGAGAAAATTCTGAATTGTCATTTGTAATTAAAAGTCTGTGAAAAAGTACCATGTCCTCAATTTAGTAAAATGAAAATGCTTGTTAACATAATTATGGTAGCGGTGTCGGCATTGTTTCTATTTAGGGCAGCTTTGAAACTTCATTATTTATGTATATATAAATATTGTTTTTCCTAACTGGAACTTTCACTAAACTTATCAATTAGTCAATTTTACCCTTCACAATAACAACCACAACAAAACCTTTTCCAAACAACATCGATAACGACGGAAGTATCCGTCACGAATCGTAAAACTCGTTTCAATTTTTTTTTATTTATTTTTTATTTGCATAACTTTAAAGATTATTAACGTCTCAAGTTTCACAAGGCTAAAAACGCATTGAAAATAATATATTTATTATGCCTTAATTATTGAAAATTATCGCGTTACTTGACAACAGCTTTTTAGTTCCTTCTCTTGTTCTTTTGCTAATAATTATAACCTCTCTGACAACCAATATATATGTATATCTCAATGGAAAAACAAAGAAAAAATTTAATTTCAAGACTTTTTCAAAACAACAATACTAACGTAACAAGTTTAATATCGTAACATTGTTGGTGAAAGTATTATTTAAACCTAATTATTATTTACATTACATAATATACAAACTGATCGAAACAAATAAATTGTTTGCAATGATAATTAAAAATAAAATCAGTTTTAAACCTCATACAACTATTTAGGCAAGCGTGTGTCGAATCCTACCGAGAAAATTAGGCGTCGGATTAAGGCCACTGAACCGTTACGACTTGACATAGAAATTGAACAGAATTTTAGAGATCGACTCTGTTTAACTTTTCGTTTAGGCCAACATATTATTTTTAGAATATTATGACGATATCGAATACAAAAACACTATTAAAAAATTATGATTAATGTTGTATTAAATCGCTTAAAAACTGATAAATTATTCTTTGATTTTTACTTGTCAATTTCTAATTATTGTTACTTAAATGTTAAATGTATTGTTATTTTAGTATTAATACTATTCTTGCGTCGTAAAATAAGGTAAATAAATACTAAGCCGCAAAATATTTGTGTAGTATCGTGCCACCTAGCGGACAGTAGTGGTACTACGGTGCTGTTGTAGGTTTGTAGGACATTAAAACAAAAATTCTCTCTGTAAAGTAAGATACGCTAGGTAGATAACAACAATTTCGCTTCCAGTGTTGTTTTAAAGCCAAACGCGTAGATGTAGAATTACAAAAAAAAATTGCATATTTTTGATGAAGCTTTGTATCACTAGATGGCGCTTTAAATTATTCATTGAAACAAAAATAGATGGTGTTGTAACAGTACTATTACAAAGTGGCCTCTAGAGGGCACTAGTATAATGTATTTACAGATATTCTTACTATTTTCATTAAATCTTATACTATTAAACGAGCAATTCTTGTATATATATATATTTTCTGAATCTCGGAATCGGCTCCAACGATTTTCGTGAAATTTAGTATGCAGGGGATTTCGGGGGCGAAAAATTGATCTAGCTAGGATTCATTTAAAAAAAATGTCGTTTTATCCCTGTTTTTAGGCAATGAAAAAATATCATTAGAATACGAAGCTTAATTTCACAACTGTTATCATGGCTGTAATGGCGTAATTAGGAAATCGGCGGGTATCAAATCGTGTTGACCCGGGTTCGAATCTCAGTCTCCAAATTAATTTTTTTTCTTTTTTTTTAATTTCACTCGTGATTTATTATTTAAATAAAATTAAAATATAAAAATACCGAGAAAAAAAAAACGAAAAATAAAATGAAAATACCGAGCTAGGCTCGGTCACCCAGGTACTTAAAAGTTATACAATGAAATAGACACAGCGAGTGTCAAACTGTACAAGAACTAAGTGTTCATAATAATGTTATTTTATAACCATGTTTGTATTTTAACGAAAATAACTATTATTATTAATAATAAAAAGTACCCGTCACGAATAAATTAGGTTTTTTTTTTTTAAATAATGGTACAAAACTTCGACGAACAATAAACAGAACACTTGTGAGTAATATATATTTTTGAATAAATCCAACTCTCATTTAAGCGCACTTGTAACCTCGAATGCTAACAAAGTGGTGAATTGAATCGCGAAACAAAAACCCCATACCCACATTAATTAAGTTTTAACTTGGCTACTATTTGTATTACATTCATATAAGTCATGTCATACAATTTTAGCATTAAATAGTAAAATAAACTAAAGATGCGGAAGCATTTACTACATTAATTTATAATAGGCCTATACCATGCTTAGGTAAATGGCAGGAAAGTATAAATATCGAAAACCAATCTCTAACGTTTTCACTTGGTAATTATCTGGGGGTATGTATAATACGCCTATATTAATATTTTTGGTTATGTCCAATTGCGCTTTTAGGGATCATCAGAATTAGCAAATTGAAGTGGCAGTGGGCTAGTCACCTGTGTCGTAGGACCAATGGCCGCTGGAGCAGACGTGTCCTGGAATGGAGACCGCGTGTTGGCAAACGCAGTGTGAGACGCCGTCCGGTCTGCTGGACCGACGCGACGATCTACTTACGTAAGATTTCCGGTGGTGGCTGGTGAGGATTGCGGAAAACCAGAATGTTTGGCGCAAACTTGGGGAAGCCTATGTCCAGCTGTGGACTGTGATATGCTGAAGTTATTAATTGTACTTTTAGGAATTGTAATCCAGATGGATGCAACTGGATGGATTTTGTACGTCAAGTTTGAATGATGTTTTGTTACTCCTATCTGCACGGAAAACGCCTTTTTTAGTATAAAAACCTTCCGTGGGATTTTTAAGGAACATACAAAAAAAAAATTGGCCGAATCGGTCGAGGTATTCTCCAGTTATGCGCTTAGCAACATTCATTTTTAGTAGTGTCCGACCGAAGTTTCGGTTTCGGTTTCGGTTTCGGCCGAGTTTCGGCCAAAAATCAAGTTTCGGCGAAAGTTTCGGTTTCGGCCAAAATTGGCCGAAACTTTTGCCGAAACCGAAACTGATTTCGGAAGTTGTCGTGCACGCTCGCCTAACTGTTTTCAATTCAAATGTTTACTGTTGCTTAGTAGTGGGTTACTTAATTCTAAATGTAAGTATGACTGTTCTAATAATTGTGATCTAGGTACCTATCTTTATTAATTCTAACGCCCAGTTTCCCGAAGGCTGATCAACGCAAAAATTAACTAATCATCTGTCAAATGATCTGGGCTCCCTAGTACATTTTTGTCGCTTGATTACTATCAAGCTAATTTTCCGGGAGTAGCTTCATGTTGATGAGACGAACAAAAATTTCCTCTACGAAAACTCTCGATTGTGGTAGCAACAGAGGTAGCAGGGGATAGAGCAACAGTGAACGTAGAACCGGGATAACATACCACGCAATTTGTAGGACAATATTACTATTAAATTATATAAATATTAACTAACTAAAAGAAAAAAAAAATCAGAAAAAAATCAATTTTTGATGATCACGATGAGTCGCTTTGTCGTCGTCGGTCCTACACTCACTGCTGCTCTATCCCCTGCTACCTCTGTTAGCTACCACAATCGAGAGTTTTCATGGAGGAAATTTTTTAGCTCCTGGGGGGGATTGGGGATAGGGTCGGCAACGCGCTTGAGATGCTTCTGGTGTTGCAGGCGTCTATAGGCTACGGTCTTACCATCAGGTGAGCCGTACGCTTGTTTGCCAACCTAGTTACATTAAAAAAAAAGTGAAAAAAATGTACTAGGGAGCCCGGACAGATTTGACAGATGATTAGTTAATTTTTGCGTTGATCAGCCTTCGGGAAACCGGGCGTAAATGTATGATTTGATTATCTTTGTCGAGACGAACTAAGAGTGTAATAGTAATTTTAGTAATTATTATTTTTATATAAGAGGTACATAAAAGAGGTTGATGATTCTTCTAAGTACAAATACTAACCAAAGTATTAATTAATAAGATTTCAAAATACCAATACTTAGTATTTAATGAAACAGTAACAATTAGTGATTTGATTATTGATAACTGATAAGCATTTTGCTATGAGAACTTAATTTGAAAAAATAATCAAAATATTATTAATATTTTTGAAGTGAAACTTCCTTAGGCGCATGAGGGGTAAAATTTGAGCGACCGGTAACGCGGCAGCGTCATGACGTTCAGTACTTGGATGGGTGACCGCCTGGGAACACCTCGAAACGTTGTCTTTTTTTTTCAACTAGTTTTTTTTTGTTTATTTTAATTCGTTTTTTTTTAATTAGTGTGAATTGCAAAACCTTGTCCAACACAACCAGGAGCACAAATTAAACCAGTGCTTCAACTTGATATATTGGATTGTTCAATAATTACACAAATGTATTGTGGCCATATATGTACTAACAAGAAAGAATTTTGCTAGCGCGATTGAATCTACTACTGGCACCATCTAGTCGTAGACGTGTTAAACTTAAACAAAAAAAAAAAAAAACTTAAATAATTGTAAGTTGCAGCGTTAACGATTAGTTTTTTTTTTAATTAGTTTGCCAAAGAAGTTTCACTTCTGACATGACGTGTACTTTGTACGCACGCAATTTTTTTTTCTTATATTATCTATACTAATCTTATAAAGCTGAAGAGTTTGTTTGTTTTTTTGTTTGTTTCTTTGAACGCGCTAATCTCAGGAAGTACTGGTCCGATTTGAAAAATTCTTTCAGCGTTGAATAGCTCATTTATCGAGAAAGGCTATAGGCTATACATCGTAAGGTTAAGACCAATAGGAGCGGCGCACCAATGAAAAATATTTCAAAATCGGGAGGTTTTTTTCTTCATTTTGAGAGCTTCCGCTGCGAGCACTGCGTAAACAGTTAAAGGTTCGCAAAAATCATGTATGACAGAATTGTTTCACTTTAAAAGTTCTAAAAAAAAAGTCTATAAGACAGCATATGTCTATCTTTTAAGGTTGGCTCACTATAACCTTTTTTATGCTAAAGAAATTTGTTCTAAAATAGTGCAATATTTGCGAAGGTGTTTTTATAAACATGACATATATCCTTATGCAAATAAATACCTTTTTCATCACAAGTATTTATTTTAGAACAAAATTACCCTTAATACCATTCGATTTCAATAAATATCTTAGGTCCTAAGATATTTAGGACCTATGAGATATAGCAGTTTTTAAAAAACATCGCAGCAAAAATATTATAAATCTGAAAAGTTTGTTTGTTTAAACACGCTAATTTCAGAAACTACTGGTTGGAATTAAAAAAATCTTTTCGTTTTGGATAGCCAATTTAACGAGGAAGGCTATTTTTTTCCTTCAATTAACGCGTATGAAACCGCGGGGCACAGCTAGTATTAAATAAATGATTACAACAAAATTAATATACTGTGTTTCCATTTCATGTCAATAAAAAAATGTGTGTAAAATGGGTAACATGCACCAAATTTCAGTATTTTATACTTGACCACGTGAGTTTCGGTTTCGGTTTCGGTTTCGGCCGAAACTGTAGCCACGGCCGAACATTCGGTTTCGGTTTCGGTTTCGGCCGGAAACCGACTTTCGGTCGGACACTAATTTTTAGTATATAGACTAGCTGCCCGGACATACTTCGTTCTGTCTGTTATGTTTTTTTTTTAGTATAAAAACCTTCCGTGGGATATAAGGAACATACATAAGGATCTTAGCAACATACTATTTTTTTATTTATAATTATATAGAAGATTACTAGTGATAATCGGTTCGCCCAGTGGTCGAAATACTATTTAACTGAAACTTTTATTTATACGCAATGAAATATCAAATAACTTCATCGAATTGTGAATGTACTGTGGCATTTCACTTGTAAAGTTAACAAACTGGATGAGAAGTACTGCAATTAGTCTAACAAATACTCTAGCTTTATAATAGCTGTATAATACACTAATTTAAGTTATAATTCTTTATAATTTTGCAGTCAATATAATATTATATTATTAACACAATTATTACTAAATAAAAAAGGTTAAAAATGCAATAAATAATTGTATAGAACGCCTTTTTAATAGTCAGTTGGTACACATCCGCAACGCTACGAAGCGATATGTGCTACGGGTGATGCGTAGCAGGCTGCGTAGAGCGTCTCACTATACGTAGCAAGCTACAATTGCTACACTTAAAATATAACAAGAAAAATAAAAAATTTAGCTTCTAGAAGGTCTTATATGTTTACATCTATACTAATATAATAAAGCTGAAGAGTTTGTTTGTTTGATTGTTTGTTTGTTTGTTTGTTTGTTTGAACGCGCTAATCTCAGGATCTACTGGTCCGATTTGAAAAATTCTTTCAGTGTTATATAGCTCATTTATCGAGGAAGGCTATAGGCTATATATCATCATGCTAAGACCAACAGGAGCGGAGTCCACGCTGACGAAGTCGCGCGCAGAAGCTAGTTATTGTATATTTTGTGTTGATATGCCGTTTATTTTAGTACATCTTATAGGGTATTAAGAGGATTCGTAGATTTTATATGCATAATCCCCTTGAAAGAGGCTTCAGCTTACTTTGTATAATTGTTTTAAGCTTATTATAATTGATATTAAACAAAGTAAACTTGTTATAATACCTTTGACTGAAGAGATTAAAACATAAGTGCGTACAATAATATTGCGAAATTTTCGGATAGAATCTGTAATAATAAAGATAATAATAAAGCCAACATTTTTTATATATTCACATTTATTGGCTTACCCTCTTTAATAAATTTAAACGCTTCATTGAATTCTAGAACACAAATGAAAAGAAAATAAATTAAAATCGTTTCAAACAAACAACATTTATGAAATGTTACAAATTATTTATTAGCTATTCTTATTTTATTAAATTCAGAAATGTAAATACTTTTTATTCATTTGTTTTTATTTTATGTAACACTAACATGGCAAACCATATGTACCGTCTCTAACATATGTATAATTATATCCCGTCTCACTTACATCAAATTCGGGTAACTTCGGGCAATCCATAATTTGCACGTCTTCACGAATTCCAGTGGCGCAAGGGGTAGGACGGTGGAGAGGGTCGGCGCAGGGGAAACCCGGGAATGATACGGCAGTGCGACGCTCGAGCTAAGGTAGACGCCGCGACGCCTCGGCTTTCTAGGTCACGACCGATTCGAGCAATTAGGTAAAGGCTGTATCATACTGGTCTCGTCACGTTTCGTCATAGCCGCCTATTGGTGCATATGACGTCACACTTTTGCATATTCACCGAGTGACGAGACTGAAATACCAATGGCCGCGTTTTCGTGCGGTCTTTTTGGGTCAGTTGTTTCTATGGACGATTCTGAAACATTATGTCAATTGTTTCTATTATGAATACTTACTGTTTTGACACTTATATAAAACATTATCAGTAAAATACTTTATCACATTCATAATGAGGAAACGCTTTTTAGGAGCCGTATCTCTTTATTAAATAAGCTATTAAAATACCAAGATAGAAATATCATATGATATAGATTATTAAAATCATTTAAAAACTACTACGCATACTTACGGTAAACAAAGCATTTAGAAAACGGTCAAGAATTTTTCTAATACGTACGTAAAATATTCTCATTTTCGTATAACATTATAAATAAAACTCGTTTATTTATAAATCGAGTATCATAACACTCCGCTGTTGACACGTACTAGTAAATAAAAGTTCTTGACCCCTCTGTCTCATCGTCAGTCACCCACAATAAGTTCTTTTCAATTTCACTTTCCTGGTTTTCTATAGAAAGGGGGACACGGGCTTACTACTTTCATTCATAAATTCTTCTTAAATAGACTTCGATGAAAGCTAAGTATTACTTGAATACAAACTTAATTCCCGCGTATACGAATTGCACGCAAACATAATAAGAATATAGTATAACATAATTTACTTACAGTAATACAACAAAGTAATATGCATAAATATTAAAACTTTATAACGCCAAAAAATAATGATATACGTAATTTTTTAACGCAATATTTTTATCAACAACAGTAAAACAAGAGTAACATAAATGCAACATCAAAATATTGTTAAATTTAATAATCCTACAATTAAATTTGAATAACTGTTATCTTTCTTTCCACTGTCAATGAAAATGACAATTAAATTAATTGCATGTAATGTTTCACAATAAATGAGACAACCTTCCTCGCAATTTATTATATTAACAACTCAATATTGAAACCTCGCGCACGTGACACATAGAGTCGTTAAGGCTCACGTATCTAACATCTAATTATTATCAAACTGTCCGAAAATCCGGGACAGAGTTCCACTTTTTCTTCCCGGGGATAAATAGGCCATGCCCGCCCTCCACCCTCCCTCCTTTGTGTGACGTCACGCCGCATAGCGTCCGCAATGCAATACAAGGGATAAGTACCGCGTTTGTACTGAAACCCGCTTCATGCTATCATATGTATACTACGTATATTATAAAACGCTTTGTAATTCAAATTGTTTGAATATATTTTGAATATTTTGCTGTCCCTTTTATGTACCTATATGTTAACTAAACAATTATGGTATAATAACAATCATTATTAACTCGAGCAATTGCCTCATAAGTGAAGCGTTGAGGTGGGTACTACTGTCACTTCGCACAAAACAACTGATTTTTAAACTTAAAATGTCTCTATCTATCACATATTGCACTTGTAAAATAATATGTACACACAGATACTATTTTTGGTATTTAAACTAGTTAAAAAACTGTTTAAAAAAGTTCTGTCTTGGACGTCCGTGTGTCTGTATGTGCAGATCCTGTATGCTATCACGATAACAACTGAAATACTTTAATAATCGAGTATTTTTTTTCTCAGCTTCAATATGATTGGGAATAGAACCCGATTACTTTTCACAGTCTGATTCAATGTGGTTTAATTGTTATTAAATATACAAAAAAAAATTATCGACCGTTCTTCATAGTTGATTATGAGGCGTGCACTTTTGGTTTTTTTTCTATTTATAATCAGAAACAAATAAGACAATAATAAATTTTGTATACATTTATTTATTTCATCTTAAATGATCCCTTGCTTACTTCTCAACTGGTGTATCAAATTGAACACTACTCAGGACATTGTCTTGTCAGTACAAATAAATAAACTAAGCTTTAATAATATTGGTATAGAAAACGTGAGATATGCGAAATTCAGCGGATCTCAGTCTGTCAACAGAGTTCAATTTGGCATTAAAAGCTTTTTGAAAGATTGACGGAAAGATACAGCGCACAAAGAGTTCGAGTGTTGTCGGCTTTGTCCGTGTAAACCGAAATAAAAGATCCATTCGCATCAAAGACTCCAACATTTGTTTCCCTTGCTCGGTTTTTAATCAAAACTCATAATGCTTAAGGGTAAAGGTTTTAAAAAAAAAATATTTTACTATACGTGTGTATTTTCACCCACTTAATTGATTTATTTTTCGTTAGAAAGAAAATCCACAAAGGTTTAGCAGTTATGCTTTTATAGCCTGCCACAGTACAACGAAAAACATTGAGTTTTATTTGGATTAGTGTATCTTTTAAGCTGTGGATTAGCTTTTTATAAACATAAATATGTTCCAGACAATATCTCCTTATAAAAATTACATATTTGTGAGTGAATTATTTACAATTACCTGTAAATATATTTTTACACTAATATAATTTAAATTATCAAAATTTTTTACATATACATACATATAATCACGCCTCTTTCCCGTAGGGTTAGGCAGAGACCACTTCTTTCCACTTGCTACGATCCTTACATACTTGTTTCGCTTCGTCCACTTTCATTATTCCTTTCATACACGCTCTTCGGTTTAGGGTACTCTTGACCTGGCCTTTTTTCAAGACGTCACTGATTTTGTCTTGAAATGTCCGCCTAGGTCTACCCCTTCCAACACTCCCATTTACACTCGCCTTATACACTTTTTTCGTCAATCGCTCTTCATTCATTCTCTCAACATGGCCAAACCATCTCAGCATACCCTTCTCAATTTTTGTCACTACATCTTCTTTCAGACCACAACGTTTCCGTATCTCACTATTTCTTATCCTGTCACTCAGTTTAACTCATATCATACTTCTTAACGCTCTCATCTCAACTGCATTAGTCACCTTCTGGCTGCTCATAAAGGAGTGCAAAGCTCCATTCACCATGTTTAAATTTTATGCAAGTCAAGAATATATTTATGCATATAAAGGACAAAAAACAATACTACTTAGTTCGTTGTTCCTTTTTTTTTAATGACATGATCCTAAATGTAAAAGATAATATAGGAAATGCTTCCTACTATAAAATATCTCATTATAATATGAAATTAAAATCATCAAACTGTATGTTAAACTTATTTTTATTAAAAAATAAGCATCAAAATGCACAATTTTTACAATAGTAAGGATTGTATAAGCGGTTACGTTAACACTACCAACGGTTATAAGTTTGTGCAGTAAGAGAAATTTTTACACAGACTAAGATAAATCTATCATAGTCTGTGTAAAAATCTCTCTTATAATATAGAATGAAAATTTACACGCACTGCGGTAATTTGAAGAACATTTTTTATACCCAACGGAGATTTTGCATAGACTTAATTCGGACAAGAAAGTACCGTACCTTTATAAATAATTAACCATATGTTATATATGAAAAAATGTACGAATTTCTATGGGCTTACGCGCTAATTTCTACCTGTTCCGGTCGAAACGATACCGGCTCTCGGTTCTTGCCCGGAGCGGATCGATTGTCCCAAATATTATCTGTCTCGCTCGTTCTACGTGTAAGAATTGTTTCCTGTATTACAGAGAAGTGAAGCATGCCATATTAACAGTAGGTAGTTTTAAACACGAATTGGCGAATTCGTAACCATACTTACAATCATATCACAAAAAGCACCGTCCAATTTTACTCACTGAAATTAAATTACTTAATAAAATTTGTCTGTGCTCTGTAACCAGCTGTGCCCTGTTGTTTTACACGAATTAATTTGAGGAAATAATAGCCTGTAGCCTTCCAAGGTAAAATGGGTAATCCAACACGATTCACGATCACGATTCAGCCTGTAATATCCCACTGTTGGGCATAGGCCTCTTCAGTCTTCACCATGTAGGAGAAGGATCCAAGTGATCCAACACAAAAGTAATTTTTCAATTCGAACCCTTAGTCACTGAGATTAGCGCCTTTAAGCAAATGAACAAACAAAATTTTCGGCTTAATAATATTAGTATAGATAACGTTACAAAACTATTTACAAAATGTTTTAAGTGAACATCGTATTCTATAATAAACGCCTCCCAGCTCTTCTCAGGTTTAAGTTCCTTTAATTTTGTTTTGCTACACCGAGTAACAAGATATACATTTTGATATGAAAGAAAAGTTTTAAAACAAGATATTCTTGACGTAGTTTATTTCGTTAAGAGTATCTTAAATAACATCGTGATAGCTTTTAACAGAGGTTGTTTTGTTACTTTATATAAATATTTTTAAATTTTACTTTTGGATTACCAAATTATTTTTATTATTAAGTTTAATTTACCAGTCAACCCCAAGACGTACAAGAAGCATTATTACATATACATAGGTTTACTATATTATGCATAAAGCTTACATTAAGATGTAGGGACAAGAAACAATGGCAAGTATTACACAATATAAATGTACATTGATAGGCTGGTATTACACAAGTCTGTGTTTTAAGCCCGCTTTACATACCTATTTAACTATAGGTAGGGATCCCTAGTACATATTTTCACCTGATTAGTATCAAGCTAATTTTTTGGGAGTAGCTTCATTTTGATAAGGCGAACAAAAAATTTCTCTTCGAAAACTCTCGATTGTGGTAGCTAACAGAGATAGCGATAACGTACCACGCAATTTGTAGGACAATATTACTATTAAATTATATAGATATTAACTAACTAAAAGAAAAAAAATCAGAAAAAAAATCAATTTTTGATGACCTTACGAGGTCATCAAATTGATGACCTCGTAAGGTCATCAAAAATTATTCCTAACCAGCTGCTTTTTTTCTTTTAGTAAGTTAATATCTATATAATTTAATAGTAATATTGTCCTACAAATTGCGTGGTACGTTATCCCGGTCCTACGCTCAGTGCTGGTCTACCCCCTGCTATCTCTGTTAGCTACCACAATCGAGAGTTTTCGAAGAGGAATTTTTTGTTTGCCTCATCAAAATGAAGCTACTCCCAAAAAATTAGGTTGATACTAATCAGGTGAAAAAAATGTACTAGGGATCCTACTACTTATATTTTATACGAAAATGCAAGCGGAAACTCTGAGACAGGCCAAAATTTATCGTTACTTTTCCATTGCCGTAGATGAATTTAATTGTGAACACTTGTGAGATTTATTACACGCTACATTTAAACGTATATTTTATGTCTAAAAAATCTTACTTCTTTTGAAAATGTTTTATGAACTATTAAATGTAAATTAGATTTAACTTTTCAGGGTTTGTTTATGAACTTCAAAAATCGTTACAACAGTATTTTTCATATTCACCTTACCTAGATACCTAATATTTGGTCAGTTAATTTATGTTATAAAATACAATTATATTGTTAATATTGTGATTTTAGGAACGTACAAAGCCGCCAGGAGCTGACCAACAAAACAACAATTTTAGGACAAAGCTTAAATCGAAACCCTCGAAAAAGTAAACTAGAATAACCAAAATACCAAAAACTCTTTCATGATCGCTATGTACTCGTTGTATAGTTAACACAATTACTTCACTTTGACCTTAAACCTTAATTAATTAGAACACTGAAACAAAAATGAAACTAACACATATTCATGTACTCGTAGGTATACCTAAAACACTGAAAACGTGCGTGTACGTATTAAAAATGATCGCAAACGATAAAAACATCGTCATAAAATAATCTCTCAATGAAATAAACTCTTTTTATACTTTAAACGACAGTTAAATCGTTGATTGACATCATAAGTAACATGAATTAGATAAAGCAAGTAGGTCAAACACTACTGCATTTATAATGACTTACGTGTGAGTATCAACAAATTGATCGTAAGTGGTTCCAGCACGCCAAACCAATCACGGATAACTGATATTCTATTGACATCAAGTATAAACCTTTACAACGCCAACGGTTCTATTTTATAATCGGTAAAAATAGCTAGAACATGTTTCTTTAACATTTAATATAAATAATCTAAAATATATCTTAGAAAAAACATCAAAGTTAAATAATAATCGTGATTTAAATAAATTTGATATAATTGGTTGACAAGGGCACGGTCACGGTTACGGTCATGGTCACTTCAACATGTGTAATGATCAACAGTCTAATAAAACTTTGCTAAAAAATATTATTTGGTAGAATTCGTATTCATAATTACGGGATATCTTTATATCAATACAGGATTACAAGGATTACAGTGAGACTTTTCTCACTGTAATCCTTGCGGCGTTTGTAACGCATAACTTTTAAAACAAGCCGGTTCTACTAATCATAATTAAAAGTTAAATAATAAATAACACAAAATTTCTAAGTTTGCATTCGTTTTAATAGACGTTCATAATAAAAAAGGATTACACAACCGACTAATCTCTACAAATATACTTAATATTACTAAAGAGGATTATTATTTGTGCTAAAGGCTTAATTTATAAAAATAAATTTCCAGTCGAAATTGTCGACTAATAAAATTTATTTTAAAAAAACATAAATAATTTAAAACATTACTTTTTTAAATGATGATAAACCGTTACTACTTAATAAGAATATTGTTTATACGCTTAGTCGAATGAAATTGCACAATACATACATTCTGTATTTTATTATAGAAATGTGTAAGCAGTATACATTTGACTAAAAAGTATACACTTAGATAAGCATTTTATAGCTCTGCGACAGTTGCAATATAATATATAGTAGTAATTTATGCAAACGATAATGATTCTATTAAATGCGTAATCATTTACATAATACTGTAGGTGCATGACATACAAGCTTAATCGCTTGGAAACGATACCATTCGATTCCAATATAAATTATTTAACGATAACATGACAGTTACATGATTTTCGTAATTAGCAATTACATGACAACCATTTTTGAATTATCGGAATTATTTAGCTATTGTCAAAACTGTTTATACACACTGTTTATACTAAACTGTAACTGTCAAACTGTTTATACTAAATCGAAATATATATTTCTTTAAATACTAAACTATTTTACAATAGAAATTGTCGACATTCAATTTTTTTTTTTTTCGACAAACGCAATCGTGAATGCTATTAAGATTTGCTACCAACCTTTAGTTTGACATTTAGTTGGTTTCGCTATTTGTTTGCACTTTTGCTAAATATCAAATTAATTTCTTTTCTATAAAGTTAAATCAAATAACAAAACAACAAAAAAATATTATTTTCCTAATTATTTGTCTATACTGTGTTATATCTACTCTTATGAGTAGTTGCTTTCCAGAATTTTTCTTTCCAGTCTTTTTTCTTAACAACCTAACCAAGGATGTTCCATTCAAGATCAGACAAAAGTGCATAGAAGGAAGCGTAATTAAGGCGTTTGTTATGCAAGTAAAAAATGAGTGTGCTTTAGACCACACGACTGAAGTAAAACTTTATCTTCACCAACTTATATCTCCCTCTCAGCTTCTGTTCGCGTCGCCCGATCACTATTCGTAACGCTCTCAACTTCCGTTTGCCTTGCTCAATCACACTTTTCGTAATGCTCTTGTCACGCATTCACCAGCTTACTCCCCAAGTGTCGTCAAGTGTGCGTAAGGAAGTTTTACTTCAATAAAAACAAAGATCTAATTACTTACTTGGAAAACATAAAGAACATAAAGATCTTAGTTTAAATAATTGAAAATGCTATTGACGTCAATATTAAGATCGATACTTTTTCAACGGTGGAGCAAGTTTTACAGCCGACTATTTTTAATTGCCACTTAGATACATCGATGAATAAAATTACTTATTGTCTTATGCAAGAATTATTAGGCGAAACGGAAATATGTTTGTACAGTCTAGAAAAGTCTTCCTTTATCATATTTCATAACAAAACATAGTAATATACTTTATTGTACGCAAAAACAGAAATATTAGAGGAAAGTGACCAAATATGGAATACCATTTTGATTTTTAGGCAATATTTGCACAAATGTTATTTAAAAAAAACTTTTTGTAGTAATTATTAATAATCATTTATCTGTAATTAAGTTTGTAACAATTTTAGGTTATATTAATTAGTTGGAATTGAGAAAAAAATCAAAAACTAAATAACAATAAAGGTACCTATATATGGAATAGGTACCCCAAATATGGAATACTAAAAACACTATCAAAAATTAACCTTATCTTGTTAGAGACTCTTTGGAAACTTTAGTATAATATAGAAAAGAACACAAATTATTTACAAAATCGCAAATCCAGGTTATAAATTCTGGCCCAGCGCAATCATTATGTGCCCAGAGCCCACACATGAGGCACTAGATTCATGTTTCCCCATGAGTATCATGCGAAAACAGCATACCACAGAAAATACACTCCGAATCTTCAGAGTCTGGAGCTGTATGTGCTATGAAAGCATCAGGTTCATTGTCTGTATCAAACAGCATCACCTCCTCACCATCTGAATATGACTTAGTCTTCTCTTTTGGTTTTTCCCTTTTGATTTTTTCTTATTGTGTTTTTTATTCCTGTTTTCTTGCTTTTGTCTATAAGGTCATATCATAAATCATCAAGTCAGCTAATACGTCATACTTCAGAGAACCAAATATGGAATAGTCCATAATTGGATACTGTGATCTGTCCATATTTGGATTTTCCAACGATTTCAAATTGACATTCATATTTTTAAATTTAGGAAATTAATACAGTCTAATACCGCTAAAACATACAAAAGAACATCTAAACGGTCTCTAAAAGTTACAAAAACAATACTGTCTACACTTTCTGTACGAAAAATACTTATTCTTTACATACCTTAGAAAGTTATGCGGTAGTGATAAAACAAAAAACTGTCATAACGACGAAAAGGCTTGCTTGACTGAGATGCTAAAACTTGTACGCTTGAATGGGGGTAGAAAGATATAGGAAATCACTGTTTACTGCGTGTGTGAGTTTGCATTTGGGAGATATGGGGGTATTCCATATTAGGGATACTATTCCATATTTGGTTACTTTCCTCTACATAGCAAAATTGATTGATTTTTAACATATTATCATAAGGCATAAAGGGCGGCCTTATCGCTGAAAAGCGATCTCTTCCAGACAACCCACGGGCAGAGGAGATGGTATTGTGTCAGCGTAGGTGTACAAATTGTGATATAAACATTCATATTACGTACAATATACATAATATTCAATTTTTGGTATTGAAGCATGTAGCGTAGAAATAAAAGTAACATAGGGTAATCTCTACAATGGGATTACCATGAAAACGGGTAAAGCAACAATGTTAAAGTGCAAGTTTACCGCAAAGCCCTTGCGTTAATATATTTCACGGAGCATCTTGTAAAAATGCAAGTTCTGTCTCGATTTTTTCTTACAGCTTTGACAATTCTGCCTTCATGATAAGATGTCCTTGTTTGAAAAGCCGTAATTTGTTGGCAATCATCCCTACAAATGTTAAATTATGCATGTTTATTTTTGTGGAAACCCGAAACAGATTTTCATCCCTTTGGGGCCCGTAAGAGTGTCTGTCAGTTGCTATTTACTAATTACGCCTCGTTGGTTTACTCGCGAATTTCCGATGCTGTAGAAAAATCGGAAAAGTAACCTTTAAATGTACTGGCATAAACGTATTTCCTGTTCCATCGAAAAAAAAAGACAATGATTTTAATTATTATTATTTTTTTTATTTCATTGTCGACTGGACAAGACCCTATCGAACCTTGAGAATATATAATAAGTTGAAGTCAAAGGAAATAATTCATAACATGTTTAACGAGTGACAGCTGTAAATAGCCCTGCATGGTTGGCTTATATCAGGGACGAAACTGAAACTACGCCGTCAGTACATTCTCTATCGTCACATTGATCAGTTCATCTAGGGCTAACATCGTAACTGGTCCGATACTACTTCGACTTACGAGAACGTACGACCTTCTAATTGGCATTATCCTGTTTCCGATTCCAAAAATTATTTTTCCAAAAAAAGAAATGTACCGACTGAATTTAAACAAATGCGAAGTGCATTTCCAATTATTACAATTCTTATTTTGTTAATGTTTTAGTTTGTCATAATTGGTATTTAAATTTATTTTTTCTAGTTCTAAATTTTGGGGTTGTCGTCGATCTCTTGAAGGTTGTTATCGTTAACATTTTATCAGAACAAGTATTTGGCTCACGGGCTGCATTTACGAGCTTTCTTACTTGAGGTTGGGTCGGCTTGGCACCGCGGTGCATCGCGTCGCGTTGCAGGCGCCACTCGCCACTCGCCATGCCTCAACGCCGGCCACGCGCGCCTGCTACCTGATGTAATTCCTGCGACCCCGTCACGCCTGCGGGCCTCCACCACAACCCCAGCTGCTGAACTCGCCCGTTCAAGAGCCATGTAATTTATTTTTGTACTGTATTCAATCTACGATGACGTCTGTTTCTTTTTTCATTGTCATCCCATACTGCACGAATAAAAAAAGCGTTTAGTTATTTGTTTTTAAGCATCTATGCATTATAATTTTTTTAATACGACCATTTATTTATTATATTGTTATTGTTTAAAATTGTGATCGGTTTGAGACGATAATGATTTTATTGTTATCTCTAATAGATGTCGAGATTTTTATTATCAATAGATCCATAGAAAGTTAACAAGGTACTCGGAAGTGCCAATAAGGGCAAGGAAAGCGAATGTTTCACTCGGGGTGTCGCGACTTTCAAGGGGTTGCGTGTAACGACATGCGAAAGCGCGCGACGGACGGCGAGCCAGAGCGTCGAGGGCGGCGCGGATAGCGGGTGGCGTGCGGGGGCCCCGATCCGCGGTGCAGTGGTTGGCACGCGGTGTCGATACGCGTGCGGGCAGCGGGCGAGCACGGGCCGCCCGCGGGGGATACGACGCGGCGAGGAGGCGGGACGCACGCGCGACCGCGCCAGCGCCAGTCCACCGCCGCCGTGCTTCGGTGACACACATGCTTGCTCGGGCCTCGCGATAGACACGCGGCTTTAAGACGACGATGACTCGCCGCACCCGGTGAGGCGCCGCCGCACGCGCCCTTACTCATTACGTAAGGACTCCGCCCGACTATCGTATAACGGACATATCGCATATCATATCTTAATAAATTTATAAGTAGTAAGAGACGAACGCCAGTGAGGGCGCGAGTTTAGGATCAGCGGAGAGCGCAGGTGACGAGTCGGGCGGGCGTCCCGTATCCGCAGTGAGCGCGATGTGCCCGCCGCGCCGTGTGCTCTGAGCCCATTATGCGAAGGAACGCGGACGCTCGGGTGAACAGAGAGCGGGCGTAGTGGCCGCGAACGACCGCAGTACGCGCGCGTGGCATGGCTCTCGAGTAAGGTGGCGGCGGCCGCGAGCGCCACCGACCGGCCGGGGGGCGCCGCGGGCCAGCCGGCCTCTGCCGCTTATCCGTTGTACCACCGAATCTGCAACGACCCGATGACACATTGACGTTGAGCAGCCACCATTGCTCGTATAGAGTTGGTCGAGAAATGGGGGCTGACGCCTGTCCTCAGGCCGAGGCAGGAATGCCCCCGGGCCCAGGAACAAGGCGAAGACCAGAGGTACGTAATGAAATGACATAAAATATAGTTCAAACGCCAAAACCGTAACGTCGAGTCGAAGGCGTTCGGGGCTGCGGTCAGGATGTGTCGGTTGCGTCATGGGATGCGGCGGTTTTCTCGACACTCGTAGTTCGAGGTGCGTCCGCAGCACGCGCTCCGTTTCTAGTTTTATATACATATGTACATCGTCTTTGTTATGGAATATTTCGACATGTGTTGGTGAGTGGACGCGTGGCGGCCGCTACTAACGACTAACCACTTCCTATCGCCTGGCCCGGTGAGTGTCGCCTCGAGTCACCATTTCGCATCGACCCAATTTCCTTGTTTCAGTGTTTCGACATTATTCACTGGCGTGCGGCGAGGGTCGCATCAATTCAGCGAGCCGCACGACTGTGACATCGTCAGTATTGAGGACGCCCGCGTCGTTCTAATTTACCTTGTTTTGTCCGCTTTTCTCTCTTGTTTATCTCTGGACCATTACAGAGGTTTTGTTCTAAACAGTTGACGACTACTTGACTGTCAACCGGTAGAGTTTTTTGCAAAAAGAATTTTCATTACAGTAATATTGGTTTACTCTGCTTCCTCACTACACTACATTCCCATTACAAAAATATCGATGATAGATACAAGAATTGCGATGTTTTATGTTGCGAACCGAATACTTGAAAATGATTAGCTTTGGATCGTAATCCTCAACGTAGATCAATGAAAAAACTACTAAAGTGACTAACGACAAGCTCGCAATTTAATCATATGTAATAAATAACTCATCGGAAATAGTTTCATGTTGTTCGTAGACACGGAGAATTCTCGAGCCGTTATGAATTTTTACTCCGCACTCAGATTACGAGTAGTTAGATGTGAGTAATATGAAAATAGGTACCCTATCGGGTTTTCAGACGTAATTTACAAATGTAAGCATCCCAAAATTTACGTAAATATAGTTTATTTGAAGTAGTTTTGGCAGTGTGTTTCTCTCACTTTTATACATCACACGTCTCATAAAGCATGTTATTTCAATGATTCCAGAATTTTAAATCATAACATACGAGAAAATTTTATAACTTATTTTAAAACTAAAAAACCATTTTAAAACTGAAAAAAAAATGTGTTGACATTTTCAAGGACAATTTTAAATGGAAATCCTCATATGGATATTATTCGGCGGTCTCTAATTTTTCACACATTGCTGATTGTATAAAAAAGACCTAAAAATAAATTTACATCTAACGATATTCTAATTTTTATATAATCTTAAAAATATTAACATATATTATATGTGTAATTAGCCCATACAACATAAATTTAAATCAAAGTCTTTAACTCTTTACCTTGGTATTAAATGCTTTTATATTAAAATTGATATTTCACGGCATCAGCGTGTTGCAGATGTTATGTAATTTGGAAAGTGTTACATTTAAATAGCATATCTGCAATATGACGAAAACTAGATCAAAAGTATTCGTTTATTACTAAAGATTAGTACAAGCAACAAAGATTTATTAATGAACATTTTAAATTAACGAATAGTAGAAAAAATTCAGTACGAAATAGTAATAGTTGCCTGATTTTTAATCAGGAAATATATTGAAAAAAATAAAAATAAAATATTAGATTTTTTCATAATTTTTCGATACAATTTATCTAAAATAACGTTTAGATAAATTTTATCGAAAAATTATCAATCAGTTCTTATTATAATAAAGGGTAATTGAAATCTCCAATTAGCATGCGGGGATTAAGACGAACATGGCGTGACCATGGCACAAGTTGCTAGAGCCCACTGACGTCCGCTAGTGCCCTAGTTGCATTTCATTTTATCTTTGTCCGAGGGTTTAAAGCTAATCTTTTCACGGATAAACAAGGTGCTTTATTGCTTTAGAGTTTTGTAAAAACTACAGGCCCATTTGAATTTTCCGTGGTATTTCCTTGCATGTAAATGAACTTTGATAGTATTTTATTTATCAGTATTATAAATATATCAATACGTTAACATTAAAATAATGACACAATAGTAAGAAAAAAAAACACATTTCCATGCTCTTATGATGAAAGAAAACTGAAAAAGATATTTGAAAAAAGTTCTCAAAACTGGATTATTTTTCATTATTACCAATCTTGATCGTTTTATGTGATCGCTACACGTCGTTTTATTCTTGCCCTCTCCTAAAAGCCGTCATCGCAGCATTAACTGTATTCAAACTTACCATCTTCCAAAGAATTCATCCATCGTTTTCTTGAACTTCCTCTGCCAATATGTCTATCCATATTAATACTGAATATTTGCTGGACTGCCGCATTGTATATCTCGTATCTCGTGACACGCTTTTTACGGGCTACCCTATTACGTCACTAACGCTCCTATCAAACTTTCTATCATATACTTAGTTCAAAACTGATCCATTCTTGTGACTCGAAATATGTCTGTCTTGCTCTTCTCATTTTCTAATTTTAATCGACATTCGTCTTTTGAAGATTTAAAAAAAAATATTTACCTCATATTTAAAAAACTTCGGGTTGAAAATATTCCCGTGACCATTTCGTATTTACATCCCAGTCAATATCGTCGTCGTTCTAGGTCAATGAGCTAAGACAGAAGAAAACTGCATGGACCACCAAAGATACAAAAGAGGTGCTCCATTTAAATTCAGATAGTCCCCAGTGTGCCATTATCCAGTTTACCCTACCATTTTTTCACAGACATAGACAGTTCTAAAAATAAAAATCACAAATTCGTAACAAAATATAATAAAAAAACTGCAACTTAAACGTTGTCTCAGATTATATACGTACATAATACCTATGACAAAGTTCACAAAGTGCTCTATGGGTTTTGTTTTCGCTTTGACTGATCTCTTATGTTCCCCGAAACAAATTAACTGAGATTTCTGGCAAAATTTACATCAATCATTATAAAATTCATTTAATATCGAAACAATTATCAAGTCCAACTTATTATAATATACATTTTTATTCAATATGAGATTAATCTTATAAATGCTAATAATTTATTATTATTAATAATTTTTCGCTATTTCATAAGTCATTCTTTTATATTAGATTTTAATTAAATTATGAGAATTACGTTTTCATGACAAAAATAACAGAAAAATGTTTAATTTTAACTGCAAAATGACTGACAAAAGAACAATAACTACGAAGAGTGTCCAAAGCGGCCGTAATTTAAAAGAGTGTTTCAAGCCGGCGGTATGCTACAAAGATTTTTGTCATCATAGCTTATAAAAAGGCTGTGAAGTTGAATTTTATTTATTGCTTAAAGTACCAACTCTAAAGAGTTTCAGCACTTTATTGCAATTGTATACAATTTTCCGTGATTTTTTAAAATCTCGCTTGTGTTATAATGTCTGATTTTTTAAATAAAAAAGAATAATATTTAATTGAATTTTCACTCACAATTGAAGTAGGTACTATCAATTTTACGTAAAAGAATAACTACTCTGTATTAAAATGTACTTCACACCACTTAATGTTTAAATTAAATTCGTCGAAAACGTTTGAACATTCCGGCCCGTTATCGACTCTATTACATGAAAAAAAAAAAAAATTAATACAAAAAATATTTAGTTAACTATTTATAAACGCAATTACGATTTAATACGGTTTTGTTTTACAATTTTACATGCTATTTATTAAGTATAAATTTTTAGTCCCACACCTAACGTACTAACTAACGTGGTCTGATCTAAAGTATTATATTTTAAAACAGCCATCACATCATTTCTAAACAACAAGATATTTTTGAATTAATTGTAATTGTGTGAGTTAAAAAAAAAATAACATCGAATGATTCCAGACACAACTCACACGTCATAACGATACATTAAAAATTCAGTTACCACTAACCGCCTCTTAAATATCTTCACCTTTTCACGGTTATATGAACCTTGACTTTACCTATCAAATTAAGTATTCTGTTTAAAGCTGCATAGCCTGACCTTCAACTGTCAAAATTTGAAATATAACCCGCTATATTTAGCTAAACCGACACGTAGGTAGTTCAATATTAGATGGATGGTTACTGACATTCATATTTCAGTCATGTTACACGGTTACCGTTACATCATTTATGGATATCATCGCACATTGTATAAACATCATTACAAATTTAAAAATTACTTTTCACTTCTTACGCCATAGTTTTAACTTACAAGAGTTACTATTTTTAAATAAAGCAGAGATTAACAAATACACTTGAGTTACATTTGTTTAATTTCCATTCAATTAATTACCTATTTTGTCTTTTAGAAATATAATGAAATTATCTTTAAAATTTGTAGCAAATAGAAACGCAAAAATACATAGAGCAGCTACCATTTCAAAATGCTCCTGAAAACAGATATCATCGCTCGGACGATAATTATTTAGATTTATATTAGAATTCAAACTTCAAATTAAACATTAAATTATTAATCCTAATAATTAATTTAATATTAATGTAAATTAAATTATTAATTATTTATTTGTAGTCAAATGTTCTTGATTTTTTAAACAATTAAAATTGGTTTTAAGAGCTACGTAATTATATTTTTGTCTTACGTTTTACTACGATTTTAATAAATATTTTAATTGTATGCGAAAGTGTTGATTTTTCAGGCTCTGACTGAAAAACAGCGCCTTAGCAGCAAATATTTGCTGCTAAGCAATGCTGAGTCAGAGACCAGGTTGGCCTTCTTGAACTTGCTTTATGTTTTTTTATTGTTTTTTATTTTTTTATTATTTTTTATTTTGCTGATGCACTTGTTTTTCTCTTTTTTTTAATTTATTAATTTGTTCTTTTTGTTAATTTATTAATGTGTTCTTTTTTTTATTAATTTGTTCTTTGTTTAAGGCCAATAAATAACTTTTCTTTCTTTCTTTCTTTCTTTGATTGAAAGGGTTGTGAATGAAACAGACGAAAAAGTATGGGATGCACAAGCGGGATTTAGGAAAGGAATGGGATGTACGGATCAGGTCTTTTCTTTGCGGTGCATAGCCGAAAAGTTCTTGGCTAAAAACAAGAAGGTCTATTGCACATTCGTAGATCTAGAAAAGGCCTATGATAGAGTGGTGAGGAATGAATTGTGGTCAGCATTGTCCGGGTACGATGTGAGCAGTATCCTCATACGAGCACTGCAATCTCTTTATAGGAATTCTAGTGCTTGTGTAAGGATAAACGGGGCGTACACTGAATGGTTTAATATCGAAAAAGGTGTTAGACAGGGATGTGTAGCGTCACCGTGGCTGTTTAATCTGTTCATGGACAAATGCTTGGCAGAGCTAAAAGAGAATGAAAGTGGGTTGAGAATGAATGAGTTACTCGTCAAATGTCTTCTCTATGCTGATGACCAAGTACTACTTGCGTCCTCAGCCGAGGAGTTACAGGAGATGATAACTGCTATGAATGGAGCTTTTGTTAGAAAGAGAATGAAGATGAATGTAAAAAAGACGAAAGTGATGGTGTTTGAAAGAGATGAGGCAGTGACAGATTGCAATATCGTGATTGGGGATGAACAAATAGAACAGGTGAATGAGTTTGTATATCTGGGTTCAAAGTTTACAAGAGATGGAAAGTGTGAGAGTGATATTGAAAGAAGAGTGAATGCAGGAAACATGGTGAATGGAGCTTTGCACTCCTTTATATGCAGTCGAAAGGTGTCTAACAAGGCTCATTTGGCTGTGCATAGGGGGGTGTTGGTTCCGACACTCATGTATGGAAGTGAAAGTTGGGTATGGCAGAAGAAACATGAAAGCAGAATAAATGCAGTTGAGATGAGAGCGTTAAGAAGTATGATAGGAGTTAAACTGAGTGACAGGATAAGAAATAGTGAGATAAGGAGACGTTGTTGTCTGAAAGAAGATGTAGTGACAAAAATTGAGAAAGGGGTGCTGAGATGGTTCGGCCATGTCGAGAGAATGAGTGAAGAACGATTGACGAAAAAAGTGTATAAGGCGAGTGTGAATGGAAGTGTTGGAAGGGGTAGACCTAGGCGGACGTTTCAAGATCAAATTAGAGACGTCCTGAAAAAAGGCCAGGTCAAGAGTACCCTAAACCGAAGAGCATGTATGAAAGGAATAATGAAGTAGACGAAGCGAAACGAGTATGTAAGGATCGTAGCAAGTGGAAAGAAGTGGTCTCTGCCTACCCCTACGGGAAAGAGGCGTGATTTATATGTATGTATGTATAATTTTGAAATTTTGTGAAAGAAAGAAATGAAACTGCATGGACCGTTGCGTTTCTGTTTTTATATAAAATCATCTACGCCTTGCATTTTCGATTATTGTTTAATCAGTCACACTTTATTATGTATTTATGTTGAAACCATGGACATCATTAACTGTAATTCAATTAATAAATACTGTGGAACTTATCGGCACTGGCAATCAAATTCATTAACGTAATTAAAATAATAACACGTTGATAAAAGTACTTTATTAAATTTTTAACATTTTTAATTCCCTCGGCAGAAATATTATTATGAACTCTTGTTCAAAAGCCTCTTGGCTTTTCCGACATATTCTCTAAAATTCTTGTGTCAATATTTTTAACGAAGATTAGCCCGTTGTCACTAATCATGTCAAGTCATGCGTTTGATAATACAATAATTGTGTTTACTCGCAAACGAAAAAAACCGACTTCAATTACATCGACAAGTAATACCTACTTATAACGTAAGTAGACGAAACAAATTAACAAACACACTAGTTGTCACTACGATTTTCGAGGGTTTCCCTCGATTTCTCTGGGATCCCATCATCGGATTCTGGTTTTTTTTATCATGGTACCTAGGTTGGGATATCTCCTTTCCAACAAAAAAAGAATTATCAAAATCGGTTTATAAACGACGAAGTTATCCCCGAACATACATTAAAATATATATGTATACAGGTGTCCCGCGATAAAGTGCAACCCCGAATGGGGGTGAAACTAGACCATAAATTATCAACAAAAAACATCGAAAAAACTTTTTGAAAAAAATATTTTATTTCTTATTGACGAATTAAGTTTTTAAATCTTACGTAGACTCTATGTACAAAAAATGATGATTTCTTCCAATGTAGTAGGTTGATTACTTTAAAATAAACTAAAATATTACGCCACGTATTTGGCGGTAAGGATAAAATAAAAATTAGCTCGCAAAAAAGTGGCATTATGTCTTTAACTATGCTTCTTGTGAAAAAAATCCATTTTTTATGACTGTTTTTTTCAATGATCTCTAATTTTCTCAGAATTATGCCCCCAATACCAGGAAATTTTATAATTTATTATTATTTCTTACCATATTGGCATTCAAATAAAAAAAAATTACGCCTGT
Organism: Melitaea athalia; assembly: GCA_905220545.2. NCBI lineage: Eukaryota > Metazoa > Arthropoda > Insecta > Lepidoptera > Nymphalidae > Melitaea > Melitaea athalia. The sequence continues at coordinate 3,477,815 of HG992176.1, read as the reverse complement.
ATCCCAAAAAACACGTACAAAATCATCATTTTTTGTACAAAGAGGCTAAGTAAGCTATATAAAAATCTTAATTCGTCAATAAAAAAAATAAAAAAAATTTTTTTTAATTTTTTTCTGTTTTTGTCGATAATTTATGGTCTAGTTTCACCCTCTTTCGGGGTTGCACTTTATCGCGGGACATACTGTATACATATACGGTCGAATTGAGTAACCTCCTCCTTTTTTGAAGTCGGTTAAAAATTATTATCATCGTTTATTTCTTTCATTCTAACAAAAAGTATATCCAATATAAACTCCAAAAATACTAAACCTGTTTTATGACAATGTTCACTCATATAAGCTACATTGCTCAAAATATAAATGAACAAATTTTGTACCACAGGGCATTTTAACAGAATAATAAATATTAACGGTACAAAAACCACAAGGGACAAACGACCCACACGAGACAGTGTTTTATATACCTACTGATTTGGAATAATTCTAGCACAAAACTATTAAGTAAACAACTAATTGTACTAAGAAAAGGTTGGTATAAAATTACATTTCTGGGAAACAGCCTTAAAAGCGGGAGCCGCAGCGGAAAAAACTGAATCGACGAAACGATACATATATTCGTCACTAATTCCAAATTACATCTTTGTACCGTTTGCAGTCGAAACACTTGGACCTTGGAGTAGTAGTGCAAATTTTTTTTTAATGAGACAACTCCTCGCCTTATTGCCTCCACTGTGACAAGAGGGCTTTTGCATTTTTTGCCCAAAGAATCGGCATAGCGATTCAACGGGTAAATACTGCCAGCATTCTTGACACAATTCTACGCGGACATGATTTGTACCAAAATTTATCTGTAAATATTTAGTTCTTACGTTGTGACTTGTAAATATATATAATGTTTAATAAACTATTGATAAATGTTTTTTTGTCACTTAACACTTACTAATCAAATTTATATTTGTATTCTTTTCTTTTCAATTTATCTTTTTTTCCATAATCTCATCCATTTTTCTCATCATGTTTCTGTTATGAAAATGGAACTCTTAATAATTTAAGTGGGCATTTATATTTGTAATTTGCTTTTTAATATTGTATCGTCTCATTTTGCACAGAGAAGTTACCACTTTATATCAATAGAATATATAATATATTAAAAAGAGCTGGCTAATTGTTGCAGCTCTTGAAATTTTGAGCACATCATACAAAATAGTTGCGCAGTTATTCCACGCTGTCTTATGCTTAATATCATCTTAAAAGTAACATATAACGGAAATTTTGAATTTAAAAACTCAACTAAGTATATAGTTTTACTGGATTTTATTATAGATACGTTCATCTTGGCCGAATATTGTGATCGAACCTAGTTGGAGAACTGCTTACGGCTGGATCGAACAAAACACGAACTACATATTACGTGAAATCGGTGTAAAGTAGTTACAATGTCTGCTTCGTAAGGTAGTGAGAGACTCGAACGCCGATGTATTTTCCTTCTCATTTCTGACCTAAGCTCCTCCTACTTCGATTCATTCCTTCAGCGCAACGCAATGCTTTTGCGTTTCCTTTAATGCAGTAAATGTTTGGGCGACTTGCAAATTTCGTTACTGTTGTGATCAAATCTATCGAGTTTGTGGTTTATTTATAATTTTTATATAAAAATGATAGATTATCTAATTTCTACTGGTACTGCTACTCCTAATAATACTAATACTCTAATTAACATTTCCTCAAGAAATAGGCTTTTAACACATAAACAATTTTTGAAACCGTACTATCTCTTGATAATCAGGCACATAATACGCATAATATTCATTTTTATTACATTGTAAAAATTTAATAATATCTCTTTTAATTGTATATTCCCTTTATATTTAAAGGATACTGGTATTAAATTTTTTATCACTGATTTTTTGTTAGCTTGATCTATATTCAATAAATTATGATACATAGTGATTTTGTCCCTTTGTCCTGAGCTTGCTGTTTATATGTATAACTACTGCAAAATTGTCAACTTCAAAACCATCTTCTATGTTTATAATATACTTACAAACCTTGACCTTCAATCTATACTAGAACGTAGCCCCTACTTCGCGTTCGAAGTATTGCGATACGTCCACTATTTTTACAATAAACCAACAACAAACATTTTAAAGACAGTCTTTAAAATTTCGAAATATCCCGCACCGGAACTTACATTACCGGATATGTCTAATTGAAAAAAAGTTAATGCTTTAATGACGTCAGCATCGATATCTGTCATCGCAAATATTATTTAGACGGTTTAAAATGTTTCCTCATATCCAATTTACCTTGAAGCAAATCGTGGAAAAGTATGATCTATTATTATATTATAATAATAATAACACATCGAGGCAAGTGCTAAACGAATAAATCCAACCAATACATATACATAGTAAACATTAGGTTATTTTGAGTGCAAATTCATTTTTGGAATCAGCGTATTTTCGTTAGTAGGTTTTTGAAACTAGTCATTTTAAACACAAAATAATTGATATCATAAAAAGTTTACATAAATAAAGTTGTATTGCTAGGGAACGCTTCGCGTTGACGGATAGTCGCCAAACGCCTATTGGTGAACTGCCAGAAACATCCAGTTGTGACAAACTCGTGTAATTTCATAGCCATAGTTACACAAAATTTCGCCATATAGACGCTTACTCATTTAAGCCAAAACCGGTTGGATAGGTTAACCGGTTAACCGTTGAAATAGCGACAAATAGGCCTTCAATCGCGTATGGGAAAAATTGCCTGTTTTACCTAGGTGTATCATCCAGATATCATCAACCATTTATATCGGCTCTTAACAGTTTTATATTTATAATTAAATTCTATTTTGAAACTAAATTCATGAAAGATAACGGCATAAAGGTCGTACATAATCGTACTGTATTTTAAATACCTGTGAATAATGAACGCATAACGAACGCTTTGATTATGGGTAAAAACCAATTATCGTTAGCTCGCTAGGCGCGCGTCTCGTTTGCGGCAAACTCGCCTGCGGCCACAATTTGATTGCACCGACGTGTTTCAGTTGCGGTCACATCGCACTAGTGAGTATGCACCTTTATAAATTATATGATGTTCTTGACACGTTTGATATCAAAATTTCAATCACTAGAAAATTGAGTTTAATACTAACTTTCCGTACTAAGTGATATTATACACACTCTATTTTAAACTGATATGAAGATTCAAATGAAATTTTAGCTTATTTTTCCTTACCTAAATACCTATTTTATGAATTGGCTTACACGTATCTACACGACACATCAACACATGCAAACACATATTGTTTGATCACATCCATACATACATATAAACGTATAGTGCATGTAATGTCTGAAAATTGGGTAATATTTCAAGGGGTTTCTGAAACACAAATAAACTAATTCATATCTGTATCACAAATCGAATTTAACGCAATATTTGTTATAATTTAACCTAGTATTGCCTTACAAAACCCGTCTATTTTCAGACCAATCTTATTTTAGATTCTAGTACATTTCTACTCGTGGTATCGAAACGTAACTTACAGTATTCAGTAGAAAGTAACAGTTACAACATTGATCTTGTGAAGCTTTGACAGTTCGAGATTTAGATCGACAAGTAACAAACCTTGATATACGAGTATGTCGCCGATTTCCAGTGCCAGACGGATCGACCTACATCTGTAAATTAAACCTTTCTAAACAGAAAAGTGTGAGTGTAAATCAGGTTGTCTGGCCGACGAATTAAATCCAAATTTAGGTAAGCGGCTTCAGTTTAGATTTTATCTCAATGTTAAATTTATTATTCAGGTTCGAGGGTCGTCACGTAGTCGTTTGTGCACTGCTATAAGAATTATCTTGTAGTAATTTGTTCGTAAGTGTTATGGTTCTTGAGCTCGACTGCACGAAATATCTGCTCTTAACAACCTTTCCGTCACACAAAATAAAACACGACGACGCGTTAGCTCAACAGTCACAGCACTAGTTTATGGCTGTTGCGCTCAGTGTGACCAGATTTAGCAGAATTCTGCGGTTTTAGCAGAATTAGATCCCAAATTTAAGGTTTAGCAGATTGTGTCGCAGTTCTGAAAATAAGGAAATTTTTGGCGGAATCTTATAAACCTCCGCAGAATTGTAGCAGGATTTGACAATTACTGTGTTTCAGTTGGTTAGTAGCGCTAAAAATATGCAGGGTGTGTCGTAAATAGTGGATAATCCGTTAACTGGGGGTAGCCCGTAGCCCTCATGTCGAGTTTCAAGAAAATATCCTTTTTATATCAGGGTTGCCAACACTGTGAAAATTGTGAATATTTATGTTTTTTTTTTCAAAAAAATCTTGCGTGACTAGTAATTGGGTCATGATTTTTACAAATGAAGGTTTTTAGTGTGCTTTTTTTATTTTACTCGGAAATACTTGTACTATCTAATGAAATTACTATTTGAGGCATCATTTATTCTAAACGAATATATATTTATTTGTTACTTTTTGTCAAGATTTAACAATTGATTGTGAAAAAAAAATGTACAGCACTAGAATTGCTCAGTATATGAATATGTTTGTTGCAATTCTACATGTGAAACAGGCAATTACAGAACAAAATATATGGTAAAGGCAGTACAAAGCTCGACAACTTAATAAAACATTAACGCCGCAGAAAATTAGAAGCTATAATTGGTTGATAAATATTTGAAATCATTAACTTATCCTTTTTTCTTTTAAATCCTCGTACGAATTATGACCTCAGCGATTAGCAGAATTTTAAAATTTTTTAGAAAACCAAATAGCAGATTTTAGCAGAATTCAGACGAGTAACTGGCATAATGTTCGATTTAAATCTGGTCACACTGGTTGCGCTGGCGGTTGCGGGTTCGATCCCCGCACATGACAATCATTTGTGTTGGCCATACAGAGGTTTGTCGTGGTCTGGGACTCTGGGTGTTTGTGCAGTCCTTGTGGGTCTCCCCGCCGTGCCTCGCTCGGAGAATGCGTTAAGTCGTCGGTCCCGTTTGTTATCATGTACAGCTGATAGCGATCGTTACTCATAGTAGGGAATATATCTGCCAATTATCCCCATTGGAGCAGCGTGGTGGATTAGGCTCTTATTCTTCTCCTACATGGGGAAAGAGGCTTTTCCCAGCAGTGGGATATTACAGGCTGAAGCGAAATTGTTCGTTATTGTTATGGTTCTTGAGCTCGACTGTACGAAATATACTGTTTTAATGATCTTATCCGTCACACAAAATGAAACATTTTAGAAAATTAAAAATAAATATATTTATTTGAATTTTTTACACAAAAATTAATACGGCACGGATAACACAGTATTCATAATAAAACTAAATATATGTGTTATGTTTATACAAAGTGTATGTATTTGAGTAAAACTTTTTCAGATATACTTTTCATTTGGAAGGGTAACACCGTAACACAGAAAAAATACAAAAAAAATAAGGGAGTAAGATCAGAAAAAGGGGACAATATGAAAAAATACTTTTGTATGAATTACTATGAATACCAAATGAATGTTTCATCATCGCCACTTAGCGTGGCATGACCGGCCCGACAACATATTCACGATTAAAATATTTGGCAGGTTACGCTACGCTTACGCTGTGTGCATGACAGGCGTCGGTTTAGGCACACAGTTCAATCAGTGGTAATACATACTTGGTTGAACTGCGGTTACACCGCAGAAGTACCGCAAAACATCCATCTCTAAATATTTTGTAAAGCCATTTCAATTTTATTCAAGACACAGTGATCAAATCGTAATGCAATCAACGATGAGATTTTGTACATGTTAATGGTTAACAATAGTGAAACGATAATCAATGTTAAGCATTTAGTTTTTAGAAGTCGTTCGCGACTACAAATTTTTTATCGTACATATGTATCACACACACAGTACGTTAACAGCCATAAGCGGATCATTTTCATAACACATATTAACCGTTGTATTTTTATATTATACTAGCTGACCCGGCGAACTTCGTACCGCCTAACAGTCGATTCTTTATCTCGGAACCCCTCCAATAACACTTAAACTTTATGGTATGGTATCAAGTATAAAGAAGAAATAAAAGAAGTATAAAGTTCAAATTGACTTTTATGTATTATTACGAATCTTTTGTATGGGAATATAGAAAAGTATTGTTTTTAGACTTTTAAGGCAATTTTTTTTTAAATTTTTCTCATCGTAACAACCATCCTCGTACTTCAAGGAATATTATAAAAAAAGAGTTGGTGAAATCGGTTCAGCTGATCTCGAGATTTGCGCTTAGCAACAAATTCAGCGATTCATTTTTATATATATAGAGATAATACGATGAATTACAAACTCGGGCTAGGTTTGTAGAAAATTGTATTTAGATTTATTATTTTACCGAGCGTATATCAATCTACAAAATCAAGAGTACTTGATGTTATGTAGAGAAAAGGCTTAAATATTGTCGAAAATTGTATTACATTTTATTCCCAATCAATGCGGATATTTATAGTTTTATAAATATTTTTGTCCGGACAGGATGTTCTTTTTTCCGTTGTAATAGTCATCTAGTCGAAAAGTCGCCACTCATGTTAGATAAATTTTATCTGAACCTGCAGTGGAATGAGGCAGCTTAAACACCCACCCATCGTCCTCATTCTGTTTGTTTCAGTTCAAATAAAAACGTCTAAAATATCAACTGTATCATAAGCGCTATTAAATTTACAGTAATTAAAATAGTTCAAATCATTTTTATTAGATGTTGTTGAAGATCTTAATTGAGTCGGTTGTTTATTTTCAGAGCCGTTAATAACTAATTTGTAAGATTTATTACTTAAAACATGTGAGTTCATACTTTTATTTTTAATGATCGCAATATTTTTAATCCACGTTACGCACATCGAAACATTTTTTAAAAAGTTGTTTTTGTATAATTTAATTTCCTGTCACATTTCGACTTCTGCGTGGATATTTCATACCTGACAACCTATAAATATATAGATAGAATGTGGATCCAACCAAATAAATTGAAAATAAATTTAACTTTAGTTTTGGACTGGTTAATTTAAGAGTTGTTCTTTTCAAATTAGTCACGAATAGTTTTCCCTTAAAAACTAAAAAAGTAACTAAAACGTTGATGGAATAGTATTTAAATTACTTAAGTCGGGAAATTTTCTGAAACACGCTGTATCCGTAAATCTGCACTAGAGTAACCTAACGGATTAAGTCCTCTCTTGTAAAATGATTTTAGGTGCTTTTCAGTAGTGACACAACTACGAACTTTACAATTAAACATCAGGTAGATGAACAAATTAAACGAACAACGATAAATTCAATAAGACTCGCAGTTCTCGGTGTATCTACCGATCTCATGAGATTTTTCCAGCAAATACAGGTCATATCTAAAGGACTAAAATTATCCTTTATATCCTGACTTTCGGTCCACCAGACTGCATGAGAAAGTATATCAATCATTATTCCATACAACTCTACAAATTTTCGCATGTATTGGATTATAATAATAGTACTGTAAAAATAAACGTATATTTACAGAGCGTCTGACAAAATGTTTTGAAATCTTTCTGCCTTTTGTTTATTTATCCAAAAACACTAGCGCCTTTTTGACCTTGAGTTTTAATAGCACCGTTTGAATTAACAACAACAAATATACTAATAAGTGATTTTATTGTAAATAATATAATTCGAATTCGAGACGAAACATTACCAAATTAGGTGACTGTTAGTAAATCTTTATTTAGGTACTTTTAATGGAACACATTTTTTATTTGTGGTAAGTCAATTTTCCATTTCCTTTTTTCATTGTTCACAAGGGGAAGCTATCTGCGTCATCACCGGCCTTTTAAAGATACCAAAAATATGCGTTAAAAAGATACGCTTCCTTGAGTAGTGCCTGAGTGGATGGTCCACTCAGGGTCTTCTTTTTTTAGATTACCCAGCAAATGTCGATATTTCATCATATTTTTGGGATCTTATTCGACATTTCTCTGATCTGAAGTGATTGGAATAGTTTTATAATTATATTATAAAGATATTTATTTAAAACAACTGGACGGTGCTCGTTCGAAGCAATTTTGTTTCTCTCTTTTAAAAATGTCGCTTTAAAGTTCTACAATACTTCAAATGGCAACCGATTTGTACCATTTTGTTAAAAGATCACAACAAATTAACAATATGAAAACTAACTTAGTCTGCATATTTTCCCTTAGAAACGTATTAATTATTGTTATTAAGAATATATAGAAAAAACTACAGATCATTCTTCCAAGCATTTATGTTTGCTTACCTTTCAAAAAACTTAGAATAAGGACGACCATTTTTAAACAAGAGTCGTATGTGGGCTTTCATAAAAACAAAAATAACGTCTAGATTCAATAGAAGAAACTCGTGTCTCTAGAGGTCTTTGTCACCAGAACATGTTGCTCTCCAATAAAAAATGGCATAACTCAGAAAGTAGGTCGCGTATTCATATAAACTTTTTGTTAATACTGCTCGTGTACTTAAAGATACGTAAAATGTGCGCTCATTTAAACATTCAATCATCGTTCTTGTACTCAATCTCAAGGAAATTGCAACATTTAATATGAAATGGTCTAGGAGAGAGTGTGTAGGTAGCCATTTTAAAACCCAGCTAGCCTTTCAAGAGCTCTATTTCGAAAATTCAATTTGATCTTCTCACTGTGATACATATATTTGATAACATCTACCAAATCCCTCTAGACCAACGTGGTAGGTTAAGCTTCTATCCTCTTATAAGAAAGACTATGTGCGTGTACTGACATTTAAAGGTCGTTTTTCTGTTACTACCGTATAATATCTTCCATACTTTAATATGAAACTCGATAATAATTTAGGTTACATTTTTTAATTCTTTTAATAAATACATTTAACATATTTATTTATTTATTTTCAATCTCTAATCAAACTATAATTCCTTACTATTGTCGATAACCGGTTAAGTACTATACGCTTTCTATAACACTGGAAAATGGTTTTACCGTCTGTTGTTTATTGATATAAGTAGGTATATCTTGAAAATTATATTATTTGCTTATTTTCTGTAAACAGTTTTACTAACGAATAAATTGTTTCAACTTACCGTAAATTACGAATATGTAAGCAATATAGATTTCAGTAGAGAACTTCAACACTATAGTACTTTACAGAATTTAAGAGCTGCTAGTTTTAACAGTACAATATTTTTAGATCCAAGCTATAATGTAAGATCATTTTTATTTTTATCAAAGTTTTAGAATAAATTATCTATATACTAGCTGACCTCGCAAACGTTGTTTTACCATATACATATGTTATTAACAAAAAATTGTAGGTATCAAACCGAACTTACAGGAAGGTTAGGAAATGTAGAAAGTTAATATTACTGCACGAAACATACTGTTAACAGCTCGGTTACATGTTGTAATTGTTATTTTCACATGAATCAAAAATTCGAGATTCTCGTAATACTTGTTATTATTTAACATGAAAAAACTAAATTATATTATATCCTAGAGAAATATAGAGGAAATGTGTTTATGAGAACGAAATATGTGAATGTAATAGTAAGTTTAGTTTAAAATCTTTTTTTAAAGTTTATTAAGTAGTCCAATGTGTCTCTAATCCCTATTAGTATTATAAATGTGAATGTAAATTTGTTTTCACGCGAAAACTACTTGACCGATCACCATGAAACTTTGTACACATATTGTTGGAAGTATTAGAAGTAACATAGGATACTTTTTATTTAAAAAAAATTGCGTACGTACAAAGTAAACATGTCAGAAGTGAAACTTCTTTGGCAAACTAATTGAAAAAGTAGGTGGTGTCATAATTAAAAAAAAAAACGAATTGAAAATGCAAAAAAAAATGAATTGAAAAAAAAGCAAAGATCCAACGTCACGTGGTGTTCCCAGACCCATCCAAGTACCGACCGCGGGACGCGTGGACGCGGCCGCTGAAATTTTACCCCTCATGCGCCTAAAGAAGTTTCACTTCAAAAAAATTCAATGCCAGCGAAGCCGTGGGTAAAAGCTAGAGCTACATAAATGGATCTGTAAACGAAATTGCCAATTTACATGAACGCGTAATACTCGTAGAATGTGGAAAATCTTGCGGAAATATCCGAGTATGCACGAAGTTGCACCTCTCTTTACTTGTATATAGATGTAACGTTACTGAAACGATATTAAGTTTGGTAGGCCATGAAACGTAAACATATAAATTAAATTACTATGTATTTTATTTTATTGATACCTAGTAAATTACTGTTATATCTTATATTTTAATACTTTAAAAAGTTAGAATCTCGACCGCATCATTCGATCTCATTAATGTATTTTTCATCCTGTGTGATTTTTAACAATTTCATCAAAAGCCATTTAACTAAACGAATTAATAAGAAATAACAAAATAAAATTGAACGTCACTCACCATTTAAGTAGATTAAAAATTAAACCTAACAAAATCGAAGAACATGTACTGCTGTACATACATATGTATGAATACAAGCATATCGACAAAATATGACTTGAATGAAAACGAGCAAGCGTCTAATTAAATAATATAATCTGTAAGCACGGGCTATCGAAATATTACTAAGAACTAAGAAGAATTGTGATTGTTTAGTAGTCAGTGATTTATGTTACTGGCCACAAGCAGTATCTGTTCATCAGAAATTTGGCATATGATCAAATAGCTCAATCAATAAAACGACATTACCAATGTCTATACACGCGTAGAAACTCTTTCCCAAGTAAATAATATATTCCCTGATGACACTAGGAACTCAATTCTGTTCTATTGCAAGAAATGCATATAACCTAAAGAATTTCATCACTTTTGATATACATGCTAATGTACGTCTTGGGAATGATGTGATCGCCGCCAGGCTATTTCAACCTATAAAATTATTGTAAATTACAATCTGCTTTGAAAAAAAAATGATATTAGTCCCGCTGAGTTTCTTTCGCCAGTTCTTCTCAGGTCAGAGGCTTTTTCTTTCCGAACTGGTAGTAGACTCGTGACGTTCAGTAAGAAATTGTAATAATTTTATGCTGAATAAAATATAAAAAAAAATTAAAAAATGGCAAACCTATCTACTCGAATTATTATATCTTATACTAGCTGCTGTGCCCGCGACTTCGTCCGCGTGGAATTTAACAAAAGAGTTATTGTTCAGTTCGCAGTTATAAAAAAAATCTAAAATAAAAGTAGCCTAAGTTACACCTTATTACATCAGCTATCTTTCAGTGAAAGTCCCGTCAAAATCGGTCCAGCCGTTTCAGAGATTAGCCGGAATAAACAGACAGACAGACAAAAATTGTAAAAAATGTTATTTTGGTATGTGTACCGTGTATACATGTATATATGTATATTGGATGAGCTAGGCCAAATGCTGGCCGGCCTAAACGAGTCCTCCCGACTTGAACTTGGACAAAACGAAAGTTATGTTCAACAACCAAGTCATACCGAGACCGGTATCGGTTGACGGTATCCTTCTCGAAGTTGTTCAAGATTATGTCTACCTAGGCCACACCATTCAACTAGGCCGAAACAACTTCGAGAAGGAAGCTGATAGGAGGATTCGGTTGGGCTGGGCGGCGTTTGGCAGGCTTCGTCGAGTCTTCACTTCGAAGATTGCGCAATCCTTGAAGACAAATGTTTTCGAGTAATGCGTCCTGTCTGTGTTGACATACGGAGCCGAGACATGGACACTGACGAAGGGACTGGTCCATAAGTTTAAAGTCGCTCAACGCGCAATAACGGGCTATGCTGGGGGTTTCTCTCAAAGATAGGATTCGAAATGAGACTATCCGTGAAAGAACGAAAGTAACCGCCATAGCCCACAGAATTAGCAAGTTGAAGTGGCAGTGGGCCGGTCATCTGTGTCGCAGGACCGATGGCCGTTGGAGCAGATGTGTCCTGGAGTGGAGACCGCGTCTTGGCAAACGCAGTGTGGGACGTCCTCCAGCCCGTTGGACCGACGATCTTCGTAAGATTGCCGGTGTAGGCTGGATGAGGATTGCGGAAAACCGGGATGTCTGGCGCAAACTTGGGGAGGCCTATGTCCAGCAGTGAACTGCAATAGGCTGAACTGACTGACTGACTGACCGTGTATACATCCATATGCATTTAGTAAAAAGCGGTTATTTTAATATTACAAACAGACACTTCAATTTTATTAAATATATTATAATGAAATTTTGTGTGTATACTTATAGGGTAGGTGTGATAATCGGCTAACATCTATTTTTCATACCCCTAAGTTATAGAGGGGGGAATTAAGGGGTTAATAACATATATGGCAAAACAACTTTTGCGGGGTCAGCTAGTTTTTATATAAATAAATGGCCGACCTAAGCAAACTAATTGCTTTGTATTCTTAAAACAAGTAACACGAAGTAGTGTAAGAACCTATCACCAGTAATAGACGACGATATGATGAGTTAAGTTTCCATCACTTTTTCATTTTCATTTGAGTCAAAAAATGGTTGCTTAAAAATTACTTAAAAATAAATAAGTAAATTATAAACTGAATTGCCTTTCCGCGCCATTACGGATCGACTGGTTCCATTTATTAATCATTAGTCATTACACTTCTCTATTTGGCAACAAGTTTCTAATTCCGGTGACGTATATGCGAAGTCAATTGAAATATAAATCATCTTATAAACAATGTGCTTAAATTGCAAAACCAATGAATTAGTTATATATATTGATTTTATCATAAATTTAAACAGATAAATAATTATGTTATGTGAAATATCGCTTCGCTTCAGCCTGTAATATATCCCACGGCTGGGCACTTCCCCATGTAGGAGAAGGATCAGAACTTTATCTACCACGCTGCTCCAATGCGCGTTGGCAAATATATTCCCTACTATGAGTAACGATCGCTATCAGGTGTACATGATAACAACCAGGACCGACAGCTTAACGTGCTCTCCAAGGCACGGTGGGGAGATCCACAAGGACTAACAACCAGACCGGTTTTTTTTGTATAAATACAAATATTCACTCCGAGCGAGACTCGAACACGCGACCGTCCGTCGGTGTCTAGACGCCACCGACACGGCACGCGCACCATTACACCAGAGCGGTTGTCTTATATGTTATATATATATATATATATATATATATATATATATATATATATATATATATATATATATATATATATATATATATATATATATATATATATATATATATATATATATATATATATAAATATATGTTATGTATATCACATACCTTAAATTTTATCACACTTTCATGACGACGCATCGATATAAAAGAACTGTTAGTGTGATTATAGTTTCAATCAGCTTGTCACAATACTGTGTATTCATATTCCTAACATGCACATGAATGGCCGTCTGAACATCATGTGTTCTTGTCGTTTTCTTGCACAAGAGATCGATGGGAAATAGAGATTTCGTATTATTTTAAAGTAAATAAAAAGCTGTCCCCTGCAGAACAGACACACACACACACACACACACACACACAAAATACACTATTATTGTAAATAAAAGCTTAACCCAAACACAAAACCGCGCACCGAAATGATTTGTAGCAGCCATAAATCCTTATTTAGGCGTCCCATGATATTGCTGAACCTATGTCGGAGTCGATTTATCGTTAAGTTAAAAACGAAGTCACAGCTTTGCTTCGAAAAAGCTTGGTATCCGATGGCAAAACATTTCTTTAGTCGGACTGACACCTTAGATTAACGGGTTCAAGTTTAACTACAGACTTTCTTATATAAAGAGAGTCATTAATTGGTCAAAGAAAAGAGATAGATCTTGACTTTCATGTAAACTCTAAGTAATTAATCTTTTAAGACCCTGAAAATGTTCCATCTTGAAACCCATCTTAAAAACAATGTGCTAAATTTTATACAATAATTAATACGTAGGTACCTATGTAATTTTTCGAATAAGAGTCTCCTAATAAAAATGTTAATATACCTAATTAAGTTTTAATAAGGTAACATTTAGTTTCTGCTATATGTATCGGAAAATATTTTTTTTTGAAAAAGACTAACGAACCACAAATTCTGCATATTTATTTTAAACTTAACGTTACAAGCGGATGACGTCACGTTAGAAATCCTCTAACAGAATTTTCTAATAACATTCGATGTGCAAAAAACGGCTTATTAACTTATTTTTGTATTTGTTTTAAGGTCGCTGCCGAAATTGTGCAATCAAGAAGAAGAGCAAAGCCGGCCGCCCCAAGGCGGCGTTGTCACATTTGAACCAATACACCATGACCACGACTTCTGCGAGAGAGTCGTGATCAATGTAAGTAACCTTTGTTTTTTACTGTGATTCATAAATAAATAAATATATTGTGATATATACAGATTGCCGACGATTCAGCCTGTAATATCCCACTGTTGGGCATAAGCCTCTTCCCCATGTAGGAGAAGGATCGGAGCTTACACACGCTTATACAGATTGTAAAAGTACCTAATTAGTTTACGATATAAAATACTTACCAATAAATAATCGATATTTTGTAAAGCGTACCTATGTCACAAATATTTTGTTTCTTAAAGTTATTATTTAAAATTAAAGATTTTACAATCAGATCACAACGTATACACACTTAGATAAAACAATTTCGATATTGGCAAGACTCGTAGGCATTATCTAGGCAAGCGCACTCAACTAGTCAAACCCTTAACCCTAACTCGACCCATCTTTGCTTTCAGGAAAAGTTGTGGTCAAGCGCTACCCACTTTGTTATAAACAAAAAGAAATTAATTTAATTTATTAAATTCTTTTATTCTAATATAATTTATAATTTGTCTTTTATTATTCTTAAGAAATAAACTGAGTTGTTTGCCATGATAAGTAATTCTCGAATAATTTAAATGTCTTATAATGTTTACTATAGTCATCGCAAAATAATAGGCCCGTTTGGACATATGTCATCGAGACGTAAATAGGGAAGTAACCATACGACTCGGTATTCGATACTCACGATAAATCGATTCAAGTTTGTATGAGTATTTGATCGATTTGATTATGTAGTGTAAAGTATATTGAATTAAATTTTTGATTACAAAATGTACCTTAAACTTTATTATTGTAGGTGAATTGAAATGCTACAATGGTACAAAAGTTCAATTTGTCTTTAATCTATTTTTTTTATTGTTTTCTAATGTTTACTCCAATTTCTCTCATTATAATAAAACAACTTTTTCATGTTTTATCGCGTTTTATTAGGTTCTCTACATGAGGACATAGTTCTCCCGTGACCATGGTAGCTGTAAAGATTGTAATCTTTGATAACGTGTATTTAGTTGATTATTTTTTCGTCTACCTACGTTGAGTTACTTGTCGATGCAATTGAAGTCGTCTTTTTAACGTTTGCGAGCAAATACAATAAAACTTTTTTCAGTAGAGATCACTACACAATATCGATTTACTATTAAAATCGAATGATGCTGGTGAAATTCAGTAATTAACTAGTTACAACACTAGTATTTAAAAACAAAAAGACTTAGAACGTAACTGTTTTTGAGACGTTTCGTAATAATTAGAAATTGCATGCTACTATAAAGTAAGCGCGAAAAGAATACTCCAAATATATTCTATCATATTATTCAAGGCGCCAAAAAAATTACGTATGTTTTAAAAACACTTTATGTTATTAATAATTCCTTTATTGTTTCTTACAGTTTCGTACCAAGTTACGTTCTAGGGTATTTGTTAAACGTCCAAACGGGCCTCTTATTTTGTGACAACTATAGTGGTCGCCCAGAGGTCGAAATTCGACCATAATTAAAATTTTAAATTAAAGAAATCCAAATAATTATGACGATAAAGAACCTTCTTTTAAGGTATTTACCTTTTTAATTTAACTACAGACTGACAATCAACTAAATAGTATAATATGCGTGTGTGCGTGTGGTAGTGTGTGTAACGCTTTTTTTATTAATTTAATGTATATTTAATGTATAATTTTGTAAAAATATTAGCATTTCACACTCCTTCTCTATATAAACTATAAGTGTGTGAAAGTTCATACTCCTACGTAGGCGCAATTTCCGTTAAAAGTGGTACAAACTTTTTGCTTCACGTATTAATATATAGATGTATTAAAATAAGTTTAGTATTATCTGATCACATTTATTATGAATGACAAAAAATTCCTCTTTTTAATAATAATGTAAAAGATAACAATAATGAGCAAACAATATTCTTAAAAGGAAACAGTTTTTTGTAAGTAATAGTATCAGTCAAGTTCTCATTAAACCTAAATAAAAGTAAAAATAGGTCTAAAGATTCTACGATGCTTGACTCCGCCTAACAATGCTCTCGACATTCTTCACGTTGTCTCTATTTATAAAACGTGTCATAATTGCGAATGTTTTAAATCAATAAATTAATATGATTGCAGCGATTTTCTGTTACTTTGATTAGGAATGAGAAAATTAGATTTTCGTTCTACAACATTGTTCTACAATAATAATAATAATTATATATCTTTAATGCACACCACTAAGGAATTAATAATAGCAGGCAAAAAAATGTAAAAGAGCTTTAAGGAAAAAATATTTTCAAATTATCTAACGGCTGAAAAGATACATTAATCCCACACTGAACTCTTGATTCAAGGAAATACGTGTCTCGGAAATTGTAAACACATTTTCTTATGACGTTCTTCATCACGTAACAAAAGATGAATTTACCACTTAAAACTCAGCGATGTTATTTCGAAAAATAACATCATGTAAAAGCTGGCCGCATATTGGAAGACATCTCATCAAAAAATAACTAGTTGCTCTACGAAGCGAAAAAACTTTACAACAATTATTTAAAAAAAAATGTATTTACAATTGAGACGAAATTTCAATACTATAAAAAAAGAATTAGCAAAATCGGTTCAGCCGCTCTCTGCGCTTAGCAACACATTCAGCGATTCATTTTTATATATATAGAGAAGATGTAAATATGTACATAATAGTGTTTTCATGATGATGTGTTCAGATAACAGTTTTCTAATCATAATAAAGCAAAGTACCTATATGCGCTTTCCAAAAAAATATATAATAACATTTCTATTAATCTCCTTGTTTTAATTATACCAATTCGAGTAATTATTTTTCAAATAGCACTATTTGTAATGAATAAATAAAATACGCTATTACCTCCGTCTTTGTACCGCTTAACAAATAACTGTATATTGAACTGAAATGATAAGTGGACAAAATAAATTAATCTATACTAATATAATAAAGCTGAAGAGTTTGTTTGTTTGATTGTTTGTTTGTTTGATTGTTTGTTTGTTTGTTTGTTTGTTTGTTTGTTTGTTTGTTTGTTTGAACGCGCTAATCTCAGGATCTACTGGACCGATTTGAAAAATTCTTTCAGTGTTAGATAGCCCATTTATCGAGGAAGGCTATAGGCTATATATCATCACGCTAAGACCAATAGGAGCGTAGCACCAATGAAGAATGTTACAAAATCGGGGTTTTTTTTCTTTTGAGAGCTTCCGCTGCGTAAACGGTTAAAGTTTCGCGCAAATCATGTACGACAGAATTGGTCCTATTCCACGGGGACGAAGTCGCGCGCACAAGCTAGTTAAGTAATATAATTATTATTTGAATAAAAAATTATAGACTACACATATAATATTACGTCAATACAAAGCTATTATTTATGCTTTTATATTAATTGTTTTATAATCTTCTTTTAGAAATTATCTTTGTTATTATTGTCATTAAAATATATTTAAAATAACTATGAAAATGAAAAAAAACATGAGTTAAATATTGAAAACTAATTTTAATATGAATACCATAAAATATTACTTTAAAACTGATTTAACATAAATAGAATATAGTTAAAATAGGCTGAAAAACCTCACGGTCTAACAGTAACGGTAACATAGGCCATAAATGTCAATATAGACAAACATATACTAATTTGTTATAGTTTAACCCACATTTAACTAATTGTTACTTCAAGTAAACGTTACCATCTGTTGTTTACACCGAACCGTTTTTTTTCCACTTTTAACGTTTACCATAATTTTTTAAACTTCAGAAATGTTTTCGTTGGAAGCCATCGAACCTATAAATTATAATAGTAATTTATTTTTGTGTATTGTAGCGTCAGTAATAGTGACCAAAACAATTAATATTCTCTGACAAAACCTATAAAGATGCTAAACAAAAGTTTTATAGATCTATTTTAAAGACTAAAATAAGCGTGAGCAATGTTGAACTTATATAGGTACTTTGATTTTAGTAGGTATATATTTTAAATATAAAAATATCGTAGCAGAATAATATCTATGTATTCAATCAATCAATCAAATCAATCAAATCAGCCTATTGAAGTCCACTGCTGGACATAGGCCTCCCCAAGCTCGCGCCAGACATCCCGGTTTTCCGCAATCCTCATCCAGCCTACACCGGCAATCTTACGTAGATCGTCGGTCCAGCGGGCCGGAGGGCGTCCTACACTGCGTTTGCCAATACGCGGTCTCCACTCCAGGACACGTCTGCTCCAACGGCCATCGGTCCTGCGACAAAGATGACCAGCCCACTGCCATTTCAACTTGCTGATTCTGTGGGCTATGTCGGTTACTTTCGTTCTTTCACGGATAGTCTCATTTCTTATTCTATCCTTGAGAGAAACCCCAAGCATAGCCCGTTCCATTGCACGTTGAGTGACTTCAAACTTGTGGACCAGTCCCTTCGTCAGTGTCCACGTCTCGGCTCCATATGTCAACACAGGCAGGACGCATTGCTCGTAGACTTTTGTCTTCAAGCATTGTGGAATCTTCGAAGTGAAGACTCGACGAAGCCTGCCAAACGCCGCCCAGCCCAACCGAATCCTCCTATCAGCTTCCTTCTCGAAGTTGTTTCGGCCCAGCTGAATGGTGTGGCTATATATTCATATATTAATATTTACATTGAATAATGTTCAAGGCACAGTAGTAAGATTTTGCCGTTGAAAAATATTCTTTAACTTAAACTTTTAAGAAAGTTGCAATATTTTTATATTATAACCAATTTAGCAACATAATCTATAACATCATAAACAAGTATTCTTTACTTCAAGTGTTTCGATATTTAACACAAAAGCTTAATGTTTGTGGAAACAAAAAAAGAACAAGATTTTACTCATAAAAACCTTTTTAGTGAAAGCACTAGAGTCCATTGTCTGTTCTTTTTACTCGCCTTTATATCTTGTAACGCTTTTTAACATTGTAGTAAATTGCAACAGCTGTAATCGCGAAATGAAACCCTCATTTTCATTTAATAAATCCAAATTGAAGAGAATCATGTATCCATAATACGTACGCCATTAGGATATTAAAAATCTATAGCGTTATACATACATCAGCTGGAAAATATAATCTAGACATATAATAAAATGGTAGGAAAGTCAATGTACTTATGTCCGGGATAAACTCAAAAAGTACTGCATGGATTTACTTCAAATTTGGCACGAATATTATTAAGAAGTCGGGTCAGAATATAGGCTACATAATTATTATCACGTTATCACCTACGGGGAATGAGCAGTGAACGCACGCAGACGTCGTCGACGTCGAAATTCTCGTGTCACAATGTTAGTTACCATACTCCTCCGAAACGGCTGAACCGATTTTTATGAAATTTTGTGTGCATATCGGATAGGTCTGAGAATCGGCCAAAGTCTATTTTTCATACCCCTAAGTTACAGAGGGGGGGGGGTTGAGGACTTAAGGTGGTTAATCCATATATATTAAAGAGATTTCCACCCATATATTGACTCATCACGATATCTCTGGAACCATAAGGGTTATAGACTTGAAATTTGGTAGGAATATTCCATTCGCAGAGTAGAGGTCAGCTAAGAACGGATTTTACGAAATTCCACCCACAAGAGGGGGTTGTGGGGGTTAATAACATATATGGCAAAACAACGATTGCGGGGTCAGCTAGTAATATATATGACAAAATAACGTTTGCTGGGTCAGCTAGTTGTTTATATGTGATAGTAATCATTATATCACGATCATGATTCAACCTGTAATATCCCACTGTTGGGCATAGGCCTCTTCCCCATGAAGGAGAAGGATCGGAGCTTAATCCACCACGCTGCTCCAATGCGGGTTGGCGGATATATTCCCTACTATGAGTAACGATCGCTATCAGGTGTACATGATAACAACCGGGACCGACGGCTTAACGTGCTCTCCGAGGCACGGCGGGGGGACCTACAAGGACTGCACAAACACCCAGACCACGGCAAACATCTGTATGGCTAATACAAATGCTGTCGTGTGCGGGGATCGAAAACGCAACCGCTCGCGCAACAGCCAATCGCAATCCATTGCTGTGACCGCTGCGCCAACGCGGCGTCATTAGTAATCATCGATCAATGATTTGCCATTGCACACGATTATTATAGTAAAAATCGAAAAGATTACCTATATTTTCAACTAGGACGATTCAGACTGTAACATTCCACTGCTGGGCATTAAATTAATCCACTCATCACGCTTAATCCACTCATCTTTGACTAATAATTTTAGTAGCATTGCAATCTTTAATTGCTTTATTAAGAAGGCTGTCTAATTAAAAAGTTCTTTAATTTTATTGAAACACAGAAAAAGTCCGAAACGAATGTATAAAAAGATTTAGACATAAGAAAACCTCAAGAAACTGGCATGTAATCATACTTTTTTATAATGTGTAATAAAAACAATAATAATTAATCCTGTTCCATCGTTATTAATATTACACCGATATAGGTAAACTCAATGAGATTAATAACAGTCGATAGTGTTAACCTAAACAATATTGTATACCGAACCCGCTAAGTGTATATAAACACCGCAACCGACATTGTTAGGAGCATGTCTTAGTAATCGGATCCCAGGTTAGTAGGTACGACGGGGAATTGTTATTTAGCTAAGCCGTAGTTACCCGCAGGCGTCCTTGTTAGCATCAGTTACTTAGTAGAGACGATTTAATGCGTTCTACGCTTGTTTTCTTTAAATCGATTGCCGTTAATTTTATCGGGACTATTTGTTGTGTATTTTGTAATCTAATTGTTTTGTTCCATTTCTCTTTTTTTACCAAGAAAACATATAAAACTATATATTATAAAGAACGTTTATTAACTATCTATGTATGGCCTTTACATCTATTGCAGATGTTTAAGCAGTGTATGTTTTCTTTGCGCACTTCCGTTGGTGACTATGCAATCCAATTCTGGAGCGGCAAGACCGACCGCAACTAGGGCAGGTGTATGTTGCGGCACACGAACTAGATGAATGAGTGTCGCCCTCATGTCGTTTGGCTCTAGCTTCGGCAAGCTTGTTAAACCACGATTCATCGTGAAGCTTCATACCCCTACCGATCATAAGCCTCCGCTGTTCCCTGTTTTTCGCCAACTTGTCCCATTCACCCTGCTCGATGTTAAATAAAGCTAAATCACGCTTGGTGCAATCTTTAAAGCGGAGCAAGGGCCGCCCAACACTTCTTCTAGCGTCCTCTACAACACTCAGCATGACCTGCCCAGGAAGTCTAGTGATGTCCATACGATATACATATGCCCCAGCCACCGAAGTCGTCGCTGTTTAAGTAAAGCAGTGAGGCTGGGAAGCATATATATATATTTAAATCAATTGCTGTTGGTTAGTCTCGTTAAAACTCAAGAATGGCTGGGCCAATTTGGCTAATTTTCATCTTGAAATGTTTGTGGAAGTTCAGGGAAGGCTTAAACGGTGAGAAACATTAATAATATGTAACGGAAAATACTAAAAACGACGATTTAATTTTCCTCTACAAAATGTTCCTAGCGGGGAAATTTATGTCTTTTGTTAAAAACTTTGTCAATTGTTTGTCAAATATTTATAGGTGCATTCAGAAAGTGTTTTGTGTGTATTTTTCACAAATATACATAGGTGATACGAAGTTCACTGGGCCATCTAGTATAAAATATAAATTAAATATGAAATTAAAAAAAGTTTTAACTTAATTTCCTCCTTTCCTCAACCTCTAAAAACAATGACTGGTTGTTCTTTAGATTAACGGAATTCGATTTATGGGGTTTTGGGGGGAGGAGGAGGGTTACCCTCTGGTACCACTCCCACCATGCGAAACTCTATAGTTATGGAGATATCCAGGTTAAAGTTTTGAGGTTACGATGGTCTAAGCCTTAGACTCTAAGGACTTCATCGGGCGTCGATTTATGGGGTTGTGGGGGGAGGGGGCGAGAGTGCGGGGTGGGTTACAATTTGGTACCACTCCCACCGCCAGCAACACCATGGTTATGGAGATAACCATGCTTAAATATTTTTTTTACCTAGCCTAACCATCTATCCTAACCTAACCTTCTAACCTAACCTTACCATGGTAAAAGTTTCCCTAACCCTAGATAACATAAACGCACAGATTAGTTTAGATACTACGTATCAATGACGAGGAGCGGCTGAGACAAAAAAAAACAGAAAAAAAATCAATTTTTAAGGTCATCAAATTGATGACCTCCTAAGGTCATCAAAATTTTTTCCTAAGCAGCTGATTTTTTTTCTTTTAATTATAAATAGTATATCTATATAATTTAATAGTAATATTGTCCTACAAATTGCGTGGTACGTTATCCCGGTCCTACGCTCACTGCTGCTCTACCCCCTGCTATTTCTGTTAAGTGTTAGCTACCACAATCGAGAGTTTTCGTAGAGGAATTTTTTGTTTGTCTTAACAAAACGAATCTACTCCCGAAAAATTAGCTTGATATTAATCAGGTGAAAAAAATGTACTAAGGATCCCTACCTACTAGGGGTAAGACAGACCAAGAACTTTTTGAAATAAACTTCTTTAGGTATGTATAATTGTATACGCTGTTATTTAACGTTGTGTGTATTTAAAAATATATTTAAAGGTGTAAAAAAAATATGAAGAAGGTAGTTTAAAAATTCAATTACACAAGAAAAAACACTCAACTTTAACGAAAGCAAGGAGCTATTACAACCGTGTTTTCAAAATTTTATCCGATAGTGTATTTCTGGCAGCAAATGAACAATTAAATTGAGATCCAAGTGCGCGCGCGCAGTTAACATCGTTGATCGAGAACTGTTTATTAGTCCACGCTTTATAGACTAGCTCCAAGTACTGGTATATGTGATACTGGTATATGTACTGGTATATGATAAATGTTTCTTTTAAGGGAGTGTTAAAGATATTATAGCGTCTTAAGGAACTGTGACTTTCAAGTGGTATAGTTATCGTATACAAATGTATTGTCAAACCGTCAAACGAGAAGTCGATAGGCGGACGTTATCATTACGCAGACGCCGCCCTCCCGGTACGGAGCCAATAACGAGTAACGATCATGACAGCACACACTATTTCAATTACCTCTCGAACTAATTATCTTTGAAGTTTAAACACTATTACGTGGCTTGTCTCCTCCAGATTAATTAAGTTTCCTTGTCTTCAACTATCTATAAATAGTGGAACGTATTTTATTAAATAAGCAGGTTTTTTTTTTCTTCAATTAAATAACAAATTTGGAACCGACTACGTTACAGTTTAGAATAGCGGAAAAGACATAAATTTCTATACGAAATTGCTAGAAAAATCAATTATAAAGTAAGGATCCATGTAAATATCTTTGTTATACTCGCTCTCCGACATGGATATCGGAGACCACATTAACGTCCACACTCACATACAAATTTTCGATATCTCTCCACTTGGACTTACATTTTGCATATTAGATATCTATTCTTTCTATCATACTTCCGCTTCATATTGTGGATCGTTAAATTTCATTGTTACTGAAACCCTAGGAAAGTTTACAAAGTTTAAAATATACAAAGTTTTATAATTAAATTTACCGAACCTGATTAAAAAAAACCTTATTTAGAAAAATATGGATTTACCGCTATTTTAAAACCTATTTAAATTTAAAAGTCTAAAACAAGGCGTCAGAATACCTCATTACTTTCGAAGCTCGTAATGGGCATCGATAAAAGTAATTAAAAAACTTTGACATCATCGTTGGTTGCTCTCGATACCAAAGGACTTCGACGGTGAAGAAATGGCTTTTCATTAAACTTGTATCACTAACGAGAACTTTGACTCGCTGTTGGCACCGTGCGCCCTTTGTACAAACTCGGATTACAGTGTTTCATAATGAATAACTCTAACTACGTTATTATTATTATAAAACTTAATTTACTAATCTGTACTCATATAACAAAGTTAATAAGTAAGTAAGTGATTGAAGTCAAACAATGTTCTATAGATCAATCTGCAGATAGTACCTACTTCAAAATTCTATTTGCATTAAAAATTCAGTGGCAGGTTAAAATAGCAGAATAAGATTTATACTGGTGTACCAGTTTTCATTACAGTAAATTAAATAATTATCCTTTCATCTTAAAAATTACATTAAAAACATAAAATATTTGTTACATTATTAGAATGTGTTTTACATTACTATTTAAATGGTATCCGAAGGAATTATTTTTTAATAAGAGAACACATAACGTGTAGAATAATAAGGTTTTATGTTTTTAAGAGTGTGCATAATGCAAAATTACCATCTTCTATTTGTTTTGACATGAAAAGTTCCAGACCAAATCTTAAAATAAAAATATATGACAAACTACGTGATATTTGCAAGGGTTGACCCATATCAAAAACATAAAATAAGGAAATTTCCTCGATAAAATATAATCACGAAGTAACCTCTAATTTTTATATTTTTTCTATTTATACTCGATATGGTTATGACCATTAAGACAAAAATTTGATAATTAATTACATTTAAATATGAGTAAAGGCTATGCCAAGGCATTTAATGTAATTACTTTTAGTTTCGGAATTATATACAAAATAACTTATTTTTCGTTTTTTACATTCGTAATGCGCTCAAAACTATATCGTCTATCGCACTCTGACACGAGGCTTTGTGTATATTTTGTTTCATCGGGCGCGCGGGTGAAATCTGATTTTTTGCTCGCCTTATGCACGCTCTTAACACATGAATGACGATGTTGTACCTATTATTTTTTTGTTGGTAATCACGAACATTAAAAGTATATGATAAAAGGAAGAATTGTGGGTGTGTGTGTTAGTGTAGGTGTGAATATATTAGTTAAAGAGGAAGATAGATAGAAAAGCATTTTATGTATATAAGTGACGATATTGCGTTAATAATTATTTACCTTAGTTGGCAATTGCTAATTACATATAAACTCGAATGACCGCACACATGTACAATTTGTATCGATGTGTTATGATGATCCACATCCGTTGGAGCGGTGTTCGCTGTAATAAGTTTGACTTTATCTTATATCTATATATGTATATAAAAGAGATTTCCACCCATATATTGACTCATCACGATATCTCTGGAACCAAAAGGCGTAGTGACTTGAAATTTGGTAGATATATTCCTTTCGCCGAGTAGAGGTCAGCTAAGAACGGATTTTACGAAATTCCATCCACAAGAGGGGGTTGCGGGGGTTAATAACATATATGGCAAAACAACGTTTGCGGGGTCAGCTAGGTAGAACATAAGGACGTTTATCTACATAATATTAGGGTTTTACTTAAAAACCCAATCCGAGAGATGGCGTTAAGAGAAACGTAACGAGGTCATTCGTTCAGTACATTTTACTCCTCATATTTTTTTCATACCGGGGACCTTATATGAAAATCGATTCTTAAGGAGTAAACTTCAATAAACTCCAAACATTAATATTTTACAGATAAAAATAAATTAAGATATCGTAACAGAAAAATACCGTCAGCGTCGGACCGCGTCTTAGCTTTACTAAGCAGTCACAGGACTGTCGATCTGTAGTTTGAGGTAATAAATCAACTATACGATAAGCATGGACATTTTAGAGCCTATGGATGTTAAATTTAAAAAAAGGAACCAACTAACAAACATTTGAAATGTAATGAATATTGAATGTGGAAATAAAAGGCTTACAACTTTACAGACTATAATGTAATGAAAAAAACCTTACATTTCTATTAAACCTGGTAAGCCAGGCCAAAAATATATTCTGATTTTGTCTATATTAGACAGAATAACTTTTAAAATCGACCAATTTGTAGAAAATGTTGCTATTAAATATGAGTAAAATCTAAGAATAGTAACAAAATAAAACTTATTTTTCAAATAATTAACTATCAATTTAGAATTCAATTTTTTTAGTTCATATATGAAAAAAAGTAACGCATTGCTCATCAATTCCAATTCGCAACCGTGTACATTTTATATCGACGAAATAATTCATAAAGCAGCGAACGTGAAACGGAAAATCGTAAACGTAATTACATCGACTACACACTTGCACAGTTCATCAAATTAGTGTGCGCTCGTAACGTACGCCTGTTCCATTTTACGCTTATCATTAACGTTGCTTTTGGACGTTCCACACGATTGCACCGGTTTAAGGAATTCAAAGAGAATATGTGACAGTTAATACTAAAAAGTTTTTGCTTTAAAATAGGTTTTATATAAAGTACGACAGACATTTATTTACACAGATTTTTTCGCATATCAATACCATATTTTTATAACCGATTAATAAAATAATAGAAATAATTCTAACGAAAGTTAATGTTGAAATATTTTCAACATCACATTTTTTTGTTAATTAAATAAACTATAATATAATATACATATCTAAATAACTTACAAAGCGTCACTTACACTTAGAAAGCATTAGGCGAATCAAAAAATAAACAGAAAACGAAAATAAAAGCTTTTAAAAGTGAGATGTAAATTAAAAAAAGTTTACCTGATGTCCCTTTTTACCAGCAACGTGCACTTCGTTAAAATTTCCCACCCTGACCTTTACTGAGCAAAATTAACATAACAAAGCAATTTCCTGACATTCACCTCCTAGTGCATAATGCAGGCAAATGTGAGATAACCTTTGATAAGATAATATGTCTGTGTAACATATACTACACTGCTCGGACTCACTGCAGTAATATCCATATTTTTAACCGACTTCCAAAAAAGGAGGAGGTTCTCAATTCGACACGTATGTTTTTTTTTATGTATGTTAGCTCAGAACTTTTGACTGGGTGGACCGATTTCGATCAATTTTGTTTTAATTGAAAGGTGTTGCGTGTCATGTGGTCCCATTTTAATTTAATTGAGATCGGACAAGTACTTTTAGAGTTATAGGTATATCTAATAATGCGTATTTACGTGACTACTTTTTCGTCGACCTACGTTATATTATACCGCATAACTTTTTACTCGGTGTACCGATTTCGATGATTCTTACTTTAATCGAAAGCTAATACTTGTCTTGTAGTCTTATTTAAATAAGATCGAAAACTGATTACAACTTTTTGAGTAATCTTTAATAGCGCGTATTTACTTGACTATTTTTTCGTCTTATTACGTTGTATTACTTGTCGATGTAATTGAAGTCGGTTTTTTTTTCGTTTGCGAGCAAACACAATTATGCATGGTTAATATCGGGTAAATAAATTAGCCAACTTGGATACGTAGTTTAAATTAATTGATAAAATGTTAAATATTCGTCGAACATAATCGAAACGCAGATTCAAAACCTTTAGCATACTTTTTTTGCTCGAAACAAAAATTTTAAATAGAGCTTCGGTATCTGTTTGTCCAGTATTTTGGCGTAAAAAACAAAATTCCTTACTAAAACATCCTGTTCTTTATTATAGGCTGAATGAGGCATTTGATTTGTCTACCATTAAGACTGATGGAATCGGTTAATTTATTATCGCTTAATTTTTGATAAAAAGTAGAAATACATAATTATTATAAATAAAATCATAGTATTAGTCGATTAATACAATCTTAACTAAAAACTTTTTACTTGTGCGAATCGTTTATATTCATCGTTTGTACAAACTTTCATCGTTATCAATATTTTTGAATATACCTACTTAATTTCTTTGATTTACTTGAAAAATATGTAGAAGTTATTTGATTGGAAAATTGAAAATTATATGAATTGGAAGAGAGTGGTTGTTTTTTGGACATTAATGTTAGTATATTCGGCTCAGATAAACAAAAAATATATATTCACGTTTATTAAGAAATATCAAAACCGATGATTCATGTAAATGGAAAAATAATCATAAATGTGGGTGAAATAAGGTGAGTTGTTCTATATTAAATAAAATTCTATCTCAACATTACACTTAAAAATAATATTTAAATATATATATATATTTAAATATTATTTTTAAGTGTAATGTTGAGATAGAATTTTATATATATATATATATATATATATACCTCGCAAACGTTTTGCCATAAAAAAAATAGATGTTGGCCGATTCTCAGACCTACCCGATATGCACACAAAATTTCATAAAAATCGGTCCAGCCGTTTCGGAGGAGTATGATAATTAACATTGTGACACGAAAATTTTATATATAAGAATATTCTCATTCTACGTGTTAAAATCAGATATTTATCATAAATAACATCTCATTTTTAAACAAATACGTCAGTAAAATTGTCTAGACAGTAGAGGGCGTTGAAGTGTGTACTGGTTGTGAAGTTATACCAAATAATATTAGAGATATTATAGTAACCGTTGCGGACAGCATTGACCATTGAGCTTATAAAAACATTATAAACGAGTATTAAAATTAGGTCGCAACGCAATCCATGTCAACTTCAGGGACTGAAACATTTAAAAGACCCAAATATAGATGCCTTAAAATACCGGATTATAAATAGTTGAACTTGGTCTTTCCCTGATCTCTGGTCGTACTAACGCGAGGAATTTCAGTGACGATACAACATCATGTCTGCCATTGCCAAAACACTAGTTTCGATTTAAAATATACGTTAAAAACTCCTACAAGATTGAGGAGTGTAATAAATTAAACTACTGCTTGTTATTTAAAGTTTTTACTTGATTAAAAGATTTTAATTATTCATTCATCCGAAAAGCAATATGTCTGCAAATATACTGGAAATTATTGTAAACTAATATTACGTGTTATTTTAGAACGTCATCATGAATAAAATATCTTAGTGTAGTCTTACGTTAATGATTATCAAAAGACATGTAATTACGAGAAAAAATTTTTTTCTCATAACTTGAACAAAATCAAACCAAGGACGTAAGATCGGACGGTACTTTTTCAAATACGATTGTTGTGAGGGCCGCTAATGTAGAACGTAGCGTCGTAAACATTTGCACCACTTAAAAATCGCGTAGTATACATTTCCGACCCATTTCCGATATCTCAAAAATATTATAGTATTTATTTATCTCCTCGTAAAATGTTTTTGTCTGTTTATAATTACGTTATTCTGTAAACACTCATTGCCCTGGTTTACAGTGGAGCTTTAATAAATTATCGTATACGACAACACGCTTCTAAATATAAATCAGTCGAATATGAAATAGAAAAGTACGCGTTGGTAATGGCCAGCAGTGGAGGCACGTACGTCACATGCGTGACCGTACAGTAAAATTTAAAACCAGGAACCATTCGCGGTCGGATTTACAACATTACCGTCGGCGTATTAATTATAAAATCTCTTCATAAAAGCTTTGCCGGTGTATCGGTTGCAGTACGCACACGCGCCCTTGGTGAATACACAATAAAATGTATTTTTGGCACGGTCCATTGCCAACCGCAACGCAACGGCCGCGGCGAAAGAAATACCGCGTAACGCAGAGAACCGATGGGCTCGCGTCGTAAATATTAATATATGCGTCGCGAATGTGCATCCGTGATGACAGTACACTTAAAGCTTAGTTCTTACTTATGGCTTACCTCTGGTGCAAAGTAACGTTCGTTTCGTTAACGTTATTTTATTTTTACATAAAAAACAACAGTCGTTGTTTCGGATCTATGTTTACGAATAATTAATTTGAAAGCGTTTTAGTACTTCGTAATTTTTATTTTTATTAAATAATTTATTATATTTCACTAAATGTTTTGACTAGTCGAAGACGTAGTTTGTAGTGGCCCTGTTTTCTGTTCCGTGGGTTGTTGGTTCGATTGTCTGGGTGTAATATTTGTATTTATTTATTTATACTTGTATTATTTCTGGGTATATTTATCAAAAAAATATTTAACTATATCAGTCGGCCGTTACCTATAACAGAAGCATTAAGTTGCTTACCGTGTGGGGGTATAATATATTTATTTATTATTTAAATGTGTCGCGTGTGCTGAGCTCACCTTGAAAGAAGGCGATCGCCATTTTGACGTTAGGTTTATAATAACAATAAAATTAGATATAATGATTCATTGCTTATTTAGAACCGCATTTACGTATTGTCAACAAACAGCTTTTTGGCAAACAGTGCAGATGTCCCAGATGCTGTTTCTTCATTTTTATTTGACACTGACGTCTTCCATATCTTTACAAATGTTTAACTTTCCACTCACTTACTATACTCAATCTGTAAATTTAATCTCAACGAGTATATATATATGTATATAATTCGTTTATAGAGACTAAATTTATAGTTTGTTATATGCACTCCACTGTTTCGTTATAAAATTGCATAGCCAATTATAAGAATCATAGGAGATTTCATACTGATGCATGTGCACATTATATAATCTAAGTAAGGTAAAATGTGCCTTTTAGTCGATCCTTCCAGAACTCAATGTTCATCTCTAATTTCAAAGTCTGTTAACTCAAGTTCACGTTCTCTTCATACACATGTGTGTGCACTGCAAATTCCTATCCCACATTTCAGTGTCGAAACTTTCCGTTGGAATTTTCGCCTTCCTTCTGAGTAAAACTTTCTTGTTAAAGTTCTGTTCACAGTTGAAATACCGCGTCTTCAGTTTCACGAGTTTTTGCTAATATTTCACTACTTGTAAAGATAAGAGGACACTCAAGTATTAGATTGACTATTTGATGTGATCTCTAATTGTCGGCATCAAATTTATCATCATCATTTCATTAAATAAATAAGTATAAGTACTTAATCTTTTTGTTATTGTCACAATATTTCTTCGTACCTAATTCATACGGTAAATAAAAATACATAATAAAATCCACATTAACTAATAAACAAACATAATGATAATTTGTAAAGGGGAACATAATTATGCAAAACATAAATTTCATTAATCCAGTTTACAAAGAGATATTATTTCATTGGATTATACAATCCATATTTTTAATCATTAAAATATGAGAAAAATGAGAAAGAAAACCTATAAAATATGCCTACTCTATAATCTACACGGTTAATGAAATTTAAAACACAATCTTCCTCGCATAAAGTTAATGCGTTACGATGATTGCAAAGGTCATCAACATCTGCTCGTATTTTACAATCTGCCAGCTATCGATCAAATAAAACAGACAACGCGTTACAGGTTATGGTCTAAGATCCGAGATAGCTAAATCTTCCGTCATCTGTTAATTAGATGAAACAATTTTTTTATAGGCTGATTTCAATATTGCGAATTTTTATTTTACACATTTCCGTGCGATTTTAGGAATTACATACATTTCCTAGGAATTGTATACAATGACGGATTACATACATTTCCGGTAACATATGTATATATAAAAGTTATAACAGAAATATAGACGGGAAAAAATATTATAAAGCTTAATTTTTAATTTTCGTGTTAATACGTCAATTGTTGTGTATTAATTCTAAGTGAAAACTTGATGAATTTAAGTATTTTGTTATATTATTAAATGCTGTTATAGTTGCCTCTTTGAAATGAAATGAAAACATTTATTTCGTCATAAGGCGATCCGCACACTTAACGAAAGTCAAAAAAGGAAAAAAAAGGTCATTTACAAAAAAAACTAAACAATAATAAAGTTAAGGCAGCAAAATATCAATAAAATAAAAATGTATACTTTAACATTAACAACTTTCCCAAATTATACAATAATATATTAAACGCACTTAAAATGTAACTAATAATAAATTAATAATATATAACAACAGCTCTCGTGTAGTGGTGCATGTAATCCCCTAAAACACCGACGGTTTGCTGGTTCGATTCTCGCTCATAATGGCTATTTGTATTTGTACATATATTTCTTTCCGGTTTGGATGAATGTCCTTGTGGGGTCCCTCAACCGTGCATCGGAGAGCATATTAAACCGTCGGCCCAGGTTGGTATCACAAATACCTGACAGCTATCGTTACTCATAGTAGGGAACGTATCTGCCAACCCGCAGGTGGAGCAGCGTGGTGGATTAAGCTCCAATCGTTCTCCTACATAGAGAAAGAGGCCTATAGAGGCCTAGAGGCCAGCAGCGGGATGTTACATACTGAATCATAATATGATTACCACTGTATTAAACCATGGGTTCCACCAAATCAAACTTTCACGATTACGATTCAGCTTGTAATATCCCACTGTTGGACATAGGCCTCTTCCCCATGTAGGAGAAGGATCGGAGCTTAATCCACCACGCTGCTCCAATGCGGGTTGGCGGATATATTTCCTACTATGAGTAACGATCGCTATCGGGTGTACATGATAACAACCGGGATCGACGGCTTAACGTGCTCTCCGAGGCACGGTGGGGAGACCCACAAGGACTGCACAAACACCCAGACCACGGCAAACATCTGTATGGCCAATACAAATGTTGTGTGCGGGAATCGAACCCGCAACCGCCCGCGCAACAGTCAATCGCAATCCAGTGCTGTGACCGCTGCGCCAACGCGGCGCCTCAGCCTCAAATCAAACTTTACTATTTATTAATTTCTATTGTAATCCATAAATATTCCTATAGTTACTATATTAGGTAAAGTACCAAGGCAATCATATAAAATTACTATATTTCTGTTAAAGTATTTGCTAATTTGACCAAAAGTAATAAATGATTTATGGCAACGAACATCCGACTGTCGTTATAAAAAGAAAATTTGAAATTGAATTAATTTTTTCGTAAAAGATGAAATATTTCACTAGAAACACTTCGAAATGAATGTAGCCGGAGTGCTCTCACTGCCACTTTTCAATAATTGAGTCAGAAGCAATTCAAGTAAACGTCTTGAGGGTACTTCGTTAAAACTTACTCGTTAACGCCTTTTTAAAAGCGCGAGTGTGATTTCTAAGGCTTATGCAGCACTCAGACGTATTTCATGTCTATCAACGAATTAAAAGGAACTTAAAAAGAAATAAAAAAAAATATTCATGGTTAAATTTCAGCAACCGGTAACGCGGCAGCGTCAGAGACGGTCAGTACTTGGATGGTGACCGCCTGGAAACACCGCGAGACGTTGGCTTTTTTTTTCAATTACTTTTTTGAATTTTTTTTAATTAGTTTGCTAAAGAATTTTCACTTCTGACATGTGTACTTTGTACGCACGCAATTCTTTTTTTTCTAAAGACATTTGCGTACTGTTTATACGTTTTAATTCTATGCTAAGTTATTTTAATTTACAATGAAAAAAACATTTGTTTATTTGTCCATCGAAATAAAAATATATTAAAAATAATTATTATAAAATAAATATAAATTAAAAATTATACAGCACACTATTTATTAGTACATATTTACTTATGATTGTAAATCATAATATATATTAATACGCTTAGGTAAATATATTTGCCTCCTTTTTTAGAAAAAACCTCACAATTAATCCACATACATTATATATCATTTTATAGATAATTGCTTTCTCTACCCGTATCAACAACTAAAAAAATTATTTTTTCTTTTTTTTTCGTAAATTAATTAATTATTAAAAATATATAAAAATATATGACGACTTTAATTTTGAAACAATGTCAACATGATTGACGGTCGGTAAATTTTTTTAAATTTCAAATCAACTAACGTATTTAAAAACTTTTTTGTAATTTTGTAAAGTGATAATTATTATTATACTTATTTAGTGCGAATTATTTGCACGGGTATAGCTAGTAAACAATAATGTTGTAGAACTCCGAAGTTACAAACCTTGTCCTGGCTTTACATAACGAGTATCTATATACTTATATGTTTAAAATGAATTTTTCAATTTTTTTAAATAGATTAATTTAGATATTAGTAGTAGGTGCCGCGAGAGATAAAGATATTTGATTGGAAGGATTTTAGAAGAAAAAAAACTGGGCATACATTTCAAACAAAACGTTACCGATTTTTTATTTTTTAAATTTTAATAATTGTGTTAATGTGTAAAAGAAAAACCTAATAAGCTGAAGTAATTCTGTAATTTTAAAGTATATCTATCTACCTCTGCATTATGTGGTTTATAACCGACTTCCAAAAAAGGTTCTCAATTCGATTGTACTTTTTGTAATCAAAAGGTGATGCGTTTCATGTGGTTCCATTATATTTAATTGAGATCTTACAAGTACCTACTATATTTTCGTCGACCTACGTTGTATACCTCATAACTTTTCACTGGATGTGCCGATTTTGATGATTCTTGTTTTAATTGAAAGATGATGCTTGTATTAAGGATTTGATTGAGATCTTCTTTTTGAGTAAACTTTGATAACGTGTATTTAATTGACTATTATTTCATCTACCTGCGTATCTATT
Organism: Melitaea athalia; assembly: GCA_905220545.2. Lineage (NCBI taxonomy): Eukaryota > Metazoa > Arthropoda > Insecta > Lepidoptera > Nymphalidae > Melitaea > Melitaea athalia. The sequence continues at coordinate 3,443,308 of HG992176.1, read as the reverse complement.
CTACCAAGTTTCCTTGCGAACTGTTCAGTAATTTTAGCATTTAAGAGAAACAAACGTCCATCCTTCAATTCATCATCACAAACTTTCACGCTTACACTATTTATACACATAGAGACGAACATAGAAAGGGAATAAATAACGTATTAAATGCTTTGTTGCAAGTACTAATATTATAACATACCTGCAATCCTTCGAATAGGGGGTACTGTAGGAAGGTATTAAATCGCGTTACGCGTAGGAAAATACCCTAGCCCATTTTAAATTTGACATTGTTTAAATAGATGAGCTACTTTGATGGTTCTGCATGATACCTTTTTGTAAACGCGTAGGTAAGGCTATAATTATTAACAATGAAAAATATTCCACGAGAAAAAAGATTCGTTTTCATACGCGATTCGTTAGTTGTATGCGACAGTTAGTATTAATGAGAAAAATAGTATTTGACGGTTATGCAGAAGTACGTTGCCAGGGTAACTCGTAAGACACGGTAAAAGAGTTAGGAGTTTTTTTTTAACGCGGAACGTGATCTATAACACCTACAGAACCCCCAATCATTTAAAGGAACCCATTCATTATACTGCATATGAACCACTACACCAACCGTTATTGTGTAGTAGTGCGTGTGCCATGTAGGCGCCTAAAGAGGTATCGATTACGAATTTGTTTCTGGTATGAATATCTGTCTGTTAGTAGAGCTGTCGGTCCCAATTGCTATCATAGAAATCTGATAGCGATCGTTACTCATAGTAGGGAATCTGCTAACTGGCAGTGGAGCGTAGTGGATTAAGCTCTAACCCTTCTCCTTTGCAGAGAAAGGAGGCCTCTTAAAGTTCATTTCTATTTATATAAAAATTTCAAATTAATATAAAGCTGAAACAAGTTTAGTAGTATGTCATTTCTATTTATATGGAAATTTAACACACTGGAAAACGAACCAACGACGTCAGGAACACGATGCAACTCAGCACGTTTGATTAATCCCTCAAGCTGACACACTACAGTTTATTTGCAATGAACCGTTCTATAAACAAGACATCCTATGTTATGTTCCTCGTGGAACAGTTTATATAAATCTATTTTATCTTCTATTACGCTTATCTATTACGCTTTAAATGTTATTTAATTTACATTTATTTTAATACATGTAATAGTTAATACGTTTAAATGAAAATGAAATAATTCAATTTAGAACAAAAAAGGTTTTTAATGTCAGTGTTGCCGTTCTCCGTCTTATTTAACACTGAACATCATCGTATATGCTTATCAATCACCGCTTTAAATGTTATTTAATTTACATTTATTTTAATACATGTAATAGTTAATACGTTTAAATGAAAATGAAATAATTCAATTTAGAACAAAAAAGATTTATGTCAGTGTTGCCGTTCTCCGTCTTATTTAACACTGAACATCATCGTATATGTTTATCAATCAACGCTTTAAATGTTATTTAATTTACATTTACTTTAATACATTTAATAGTTAATACGTTTAAATGAAAATGAAATAATTCAATTTAGAACAAAAAAGATTTATGTCAGTGTTGCCGTTCTCCGTCTTATTTGACACTGAACATCATCGTATATGATTATCAATCAATGTGTACTATAAATCTTTTGTAACGTCTATTCGCCGATAGTTAAAATTACGAATTACGGTGATAATTTTAATCACCCACAAGTTGTTGCTAGCAACTAGTGCTAAAATATCTGTTTGTATCTTAATTTGTATGTTAAAGTGAAACGTTATCATAAATAAATTAATTAATATTAATCTAGATCTAGATGTTATGAATAACAAACAACTGCTATCTTAATAATGCTATTTAAATATTCAATTCTCAGTAAGTTCAGGAATTTATAATAAGAAACTTCAATTTGTTATTTAATTCAAACAACTGTAATGATCTCCTATGGATACACATAGATATCCTTATCATCACGGCAGCAATTGTAACTATACCTAAGGATGACCTATGACCCATTATCATATCCTGGTCATGTGGACCATTTTGTAACGATACTATATTATGGGGTGTTCTGAGAAAGACCCCAACATATATAAATTTATAACATCCTGGTCACGAAGACCAATTTGTAACACTATCATGGTAGTGGCGTTACAAGCTAATATTAAGCTTAAGAGGACTTTAAATGTCTTTGGCCTTATAATTGTGATCGTCTAGTATAAAGAAGGACTCTACGTTGTGTTTGATTTTTTGTTTCAGAGTAACTTCAGTTCTTTTTATGGTATGCCGAAGGAAAGACATAGTATATGTTATTAGAAGCCTTGATTTCTATATAAACTCTAACTAACATCCTACCTAGCCATTCATTTAAAATAACATCTCTGCACAATGACATTAAATTACTGAAATTAATTTATCCTAAGATTTAATTGAAAGATATTTACTCTTACCAGTGATATAATTACTATAGATAACCAACTTCTGGAATACTATTAAAAGGAAAGAAAGATATAACACCTTATAATTAACTTATTTAGAATTAATAAGACTTAGTAAATTACACTTACCAGTGATATAAATACTAAAGATAGCTAACTTCTGGAATGCTGTTAAAACGGAAAGAAAGATATAACACCTTATAATTAACTTATTTAGAATTAATTAAGATTTAGTAAATTTGAACCATTAAGAATAAATAGGAATAAACTTGTTTATTTAGAAATAACTATCACCTACTGTTTAACTAAAAGTTCTGACGTTTCCTTAAGAATGTGTAAATTATAATTGTTAATATTTTAGTGAATCTAAATAGCTAAAATAGAAATAAAGTTAAATATTTATATTCAGGATATCCTATATTGACATTGATTAATTGAATAGCGTCTAAGTTTCTTTTACATGTATTTTTAGTTCAAACCTGATATAATAGATAGGTTCTAATAACTCTAAACAATTGAAATAAATAAAAATAGATAAGTAAATGAAATAATGATTAAATACATATTATGTAGTTATTAATTATCTTGAAATAATTTATTCAGTTAATAAATTATCTCAGATAATTGTGAAAAATAATGTGTAGTGTTTGTTTGTATGTGTTATTCTGTTAGGATAGGATTTATAGGTATTAAGGAATTAAAAGGCCGGGTTCAATTGAACCCGGGGGGTCGCAACCACCAAGCCCCTCCGACCCCAATCCAATCCACACCGTGCTGAAGGCTCTAAATTAAATTAGGCACAACGTTGGTGCTATCAAATCAAAAGAAAGGTAGTAGGTAGGAAATGAGAGTACCCAATTTCTTACAGTAAGTTAGACGGAAATATATCCTGTCTAACAAATGCTTGTTTCATATCGCTGCAGCACAATCATGCAATGACTGTATTTGAGTAATCCCTTGGGACGTCATATAGACATAACAGTGAATTACTAGAGTTGATGTAATTACCAAGCTGTAATCAGACATGGTATTAAGATGTGTTCCACGTGAACAAAAGGAGATCGTGTCTACTGATCTTTTCATTGTGTGCTTACTAGCCCATACGGGAACTTCGGTCACACCACTACTTTGAAATTCGATCACGAAACCTAACACTTTTGCCACAATTGGATTGTGTAGTGTAATTTCCCATAGGAAAGACCTACTGAGTTACGGGTCTATAGTCAGCTATATTGTCAAGCCTCGCCACCATTGTGAGATGGGTCGTCGGCGACTAGCGACTGGCGACAGCGCAACCTTTCGAGTGTCCTATAAGGAAAATAAGAATAATTAAAGGTTTAAGACCAACATGTAGAGTAGGTGTATTGTGTAGGTTTGTCTTTGCATGACTCACAGCATTCAATGAAACAGCATTCATTAACCAGAATAGGTTGTTCAATTGAAACATTGAACCAGTAATTAAGTTGTTAAACATTTGAATATATCAGGCTCTCTTAGGAACTGAATGGATTTATCAAAGGACATAGTAGTGTCGAGAGATAAATAAAACAACTAAATATAACATATTCATTTACTCAATCAGAATCTCTGAGAGTATCTCATTTTCACAAGGAAGAGAGAATGTATATTTAATAGGTTTTATGATCCATCAATGTTTGTATGTTTGAAAAACACAAGAGGACTTGATTAAGGCTTGGCTTAAATCTCAGTAAATCCGCCTTAGGACTTAACAGAGACTGTCCACAAAAATTAGCAATAAATTAATTGGAAAAGTGAATATGTTTCTCTATTAGTCTAAAATAGAACTTCATACCACTGTCCAAAACTAAATTACTAACCTTTGTTGCAGTTCAAACATCGACCATACACTAGGTGTTTGGTGGAGTTTGTCCAATGTCTCTCATCAAAGATGAGGAATTCTTATCAAAGATAAGCAAACATACGTATAGTATTTACCAAGAACATAGTTCAGGTAGGCAAACACAAACGCAGAGGTTGGTAGGAAGTACTCGCAACTTTCTTTACTAGATAGACCTAGATTAGGAACTACCTAGCATCGATGACGCGAAGAACTGTGGCTTAGACAGGCCTTGCCTTATAGGGGAAACCTATAATAAAACACTGGCGAATACAAACATTTATGGATTCACCTTAACATAGTTTATATAGTTCAATGAAAGTCATCGTGAAATTGAGACACTCCAGTCTACCAGATACCTCGTTTTGACACTTATTTAAGAACATAAGTTCTTAGATCAATGTTCAAAACTACAATAGTTGTGTAATGTCATAGTTCAGTGTGTAATTACCTCATCTTAGAATGTATTCAAGAGCTAAAAGTATCCTTGAACTCATTCAAGACTACAAACCACCTGTGTTACCTCGCTCCAACATATATTTAAGATCTACAAATTCTTAAATTAATGTTTGAACTACAAAGTTTGTGTAATGTCAAAATGAAGTCAAATACACACATATATATATATATATATACATATATACATATACATACAATAGAAGCATATTTATATGTAGAGAATATTCAATAAGATACGACAACTAATCATTAGTTTGTTTATAGGTCATATTTTCCTAGAATTATTCACCACTCTATTTACTTCCAAAGTAATGACATAGTAAAATCCCATTTCATTATTTAAATACACCCTAACGAAAATCTATTTAACCCTTAATATCTAATATGATAGTTTTAACCAAGATTCATTCAATTTATATATGTACTTTAAAGTATAACGGATGTAATTTCATTTTATTCTAACAACATCATATTGTGGTTATGTACTTAAGTTAGATTTTATTTTATTAGTTAAATTCAATATAATTATGGTCATAAGGCTTATTTCATAATAATTCCATTCATTAATCAATCAATAATTAATATTATCAATGTAACCTTTTCATAATAATTTCATTCAGTAAATAATCAATAGTTAATATCAATGTAAACCTAGATAATAATTCCTTTCAATAATTAATCAATAATTAATAGTTTCGACGTAAACCTAACTAATAATTCATTAGATATATTTTATTCAATAATCAATTGATAATTAATAATATCAATGTAAACCTAGATAATAATTCCTTTTCAATAATCAATAATTAATAGTTTCGATGTAAACCTAACTAATAATTCATTAGATATCTTTTATTAAAAATCTCCGTAAAAGTTATAAAAATCAGGAAAAAAAAACACAACATGCAGAAACCCAAACATGCAAATAAATAAAAAAATTAATGCATTCGAACCAATCAGGAGCGCTTCATCACAGGTCTTTCACTGAATTTATTTAGCGGATTACAATTTAAGATTCTATAATAAAGAATTGCACTTAATAATAATCAGTAAAATTAAATTAAAACTAATTCGCGATCTACACTGAAGTTACATAGCCACTCGGCCAGCTTACGCTAATGAAATCCCTGAATCAGATCTAAAAAATACTTTTTAGGTATTTCTATCTTTAATCTAAGTCAGAAGTTCCATAGCTTCGCCGGCCAAGAGGCCGCGGCGGCCGCGGAGGCCTACCGCTTCGAACTCCCAATTCAAATTTGAATGTCAAACTGACTGCCCCGAAATTTACTGCCCATCGTATATATTGAAATCTCGCGTCTGTTTTTCCCCCACCCTAACACGTCCACCAATGCGCTCTGCAGTGATACCATACTCACAGCAATTCCCGTGTTTTACGGAAATTCGGTGATCCCCGCGGTACATTGCTGTGTTCAAAAAAAATACGGCAATCCCATGTATAATTGTTTCTTCCCAATAATTTAATCGATAGTTTATAAGTCATTATAGTGCAACACAAAACCAAGGAATAAAATTATTTCAAAAAACAAGGAATAAAGTTATTACTTCCTCAATAATTTGAACTTTACTGGCTGTAAGCACTTTTATCCGATCCAAAGGAAATTGCGTAAATCAATTAAACAAAACACAATAAAAGATAAACAATAAAAGGGAAAAACAAATACACATTGAATAAAGCTGAAGAAAAAAAATTGTTAGTTACGATAAATTTGTATGACGGTTGTGGAGAATAATGTATTATTCAACCGATTTCGAAAGGGAAATTATTTAACCGATTATTGTCATTTTTAACCTTACGTGTTAATGTAAAGTAAATACACGTCAGTTTTGTAGTTTTTATTCCGAAACACGGTAATTGAAAATCTTGCGATGGCAACCCTGGCGTAATGTGAGTCCAACAAAAAAACCCACTCACATGCTTACCCGAGTCTAGAACCCTTAGGCCCGGGTTCCACTGTTTAATAAAGCTATGCTTTGCTTAATCGAATTTATAATTCGATTCTAATCTTGGCTTTCGTTTAATTATTATTACGAATTATCCGTATGAGAACATAGCAAAGTGCTGTTTTAAGACTTTTCCAGGCAATCCCTTTAAAATTCCTCTCCGTAACAAACATCCTCATACTTCAAGGAACACAAAAAGAAGAATTAGTGCAATCGGTTCAGCCGTTATTCTCTAACTGCGTTTAGTTTATGTTAGTGAAATGCAATTTCCAGCTCTAAACTTTGTTAAATGCGTAAACCGACTTTACGCCGAACTAATCGCGATTATATCAATCAGTGGAAACTGGCCCTTAGAACGTTCCCTTATCATCGTTTTATCGAATCTGTCAACACAAAATTTTAAGCCTGTCTCGAATATAAAATTTATAACTCTAATATTTTAACAACTAGCTAAAAACTGTTTGAGTTCCCAGCCAATAAATTTCTATTCAAGTACAACTTAAAATTTGAGTCCCTAATGGATTTGAACCATTTTCGTTCATTGAGTTGACTGTTTTATGTTTATATGTCAACTCACATTTCAATTTATGCGTTTGTAATCTTAAGTATAACTAAAATTTATGGCACCAATAACTTAAAACTGAACTGTGTTTACGTGTTACGTTACAATCGCCCCTTAATTATATAATGTAGTTTATCGTAATTATTAATTAATCACAACAACGTAACCAAATAACACAATTCTGTATCACGCCACCTCTCAACTGAAAGGACACTCATGAATCCTTACATTCAGCCTCAATCAACAGCACATAGAAACATACTCTTCTCCCAAACATCCAACCTCTCATCAATCACACCACCAGCGTTATATTCAATGGTTAAAATCAAAATAATCAATTTCAACCAACCATTCCAGCTCCTTCACCCACTCTCACACTCACATAGATCCAATTTGATTTGAATTCCTACATCTAGGCTCAATTTTATCTTATAACAATACACATATTGTTTTTTAAAATATAAAATCCGGCTCTCAATGTTAAATATACAACTTAACAGAGTGCAGTTCATCTTATTTCAGAGGAGATGGGGACTTTTTAGGCTAAAATGTATTAAGTACAGATATGGTTTTAAAAATTGGTCATATATATATATATTTTTTTTTTATAAAATATAAAATATCAGCTCAATTCTGAATCTGGAAGCTGAGAAAAATGAAAAAGATAGTTTTCGTCAAATTAATTGGGTATCGATTTAACTATAATCGATTATAGAATTTAAAAAAATTTGCACTAGTTAATTAACTCAAGGTATTCAGATACACAATTGAAGTTATAAACAATAAAGTGTATTTAAATAAAGTTACATTAATATCGAAAATAAAAATTAATATCTGATAAACCCAAATTATTATCGATTTCGTATCGATTGAAAATAAATCATATCGATTTAACTATAATCGATTATAGAATTTTAAAAAAATTTGCACTAGTTAATAAACTCAAAGTATTCAGATACACAATTGAAGTTATAAACAATAAAGTGTATTTAAATAAAGTTACATTAATATCGAAAATAAAAATTAATATCTGATAAACCCAAATTATTATCGATTTCGTATCGATTAAAATTAAATCATAATTATTTTTAATAACAGCTTTGACAGCTGACTGATATTGAAACTGTGTGCCCCGTCATGGTCCCGTCACTGTCACTTGTTTCATGTAATCATGTTTATAATTGTTTAATGTTTTCAGTGTATTCAGATGCATCCTGAGTCCATTCCTGATATTTATTTATGGTTTCAAGTGATTGATATTTGTAATGATATAATATGATAACCTTTAGTGCTTCAGGAACTTAGTGATTTTCCATAGACATTGTAACATAACCTCAATTTTACAAAACGTCTAATAACTCCGCTCTTAAATAGCCAAAATGTACAGAATTTCAGCAAGGAATCAATAAGCGTAAATACATTAATTGGTACTATTTCATTACGTTATGTTTTACATTGCATTTCGGCCCAAGAATGTATGGAATCGTATCCGTTTCCTTTCAGAATGAATAAATTAAAATATTTGAATACAGTTGCACATTTCATATCTAATACTAATATGAATTGGTAATATGTTGTTTAGTATATCGCAGTACTTGGACAACTTGTACTGCAAACAGTCAAACTTTAAGGTCTGACCTATATTTTTACAATTTAATTTAGATGGAATATAACTGAAAATGTTCAGTTACTTTTGTGAAGAAATGACCGCCCTACTCCCCACCAACTATTTTTATTAAGCTAGCGCTTAATAAGTATTTGATGAAAGAAAGAAAATTTATATATGACTTAGTAGTCAGTTGAAAATTAAATTGTTATTTCTATTAAGCTAGCGCTTAATAGGTTAAGAATTAATGGAAAAAAATTTATATATGACTTAATAGTCAGTTGAAAATTAAATTGTTATTTCTATTAAGCTAGCGCTTAATAGGTTAAGTAATGATGGAAAAAAAATTAATATATGACTTAATAGTCAATTGAAAATTAAATTGTTATTTCTATTAAGCTAGCGCTTAATAGGTTAAGAATTAATGGAAAAAAATTTATATATGACTTAATAGTCAGTTGAAAATTAAATTGTTATTTCTATTAAGCTAGCGCTTAATAGGTTAAGTAATGATGGAAAAAAAATTAATATATGACTTAATAGTCAATTGAAAATTAAATTGTTATATAATTATGTGAGAACTTTTAAGCGCTCCAATAAAATTAGTTGAGTCATTTCCCTGACCCATCTTTACCTTAATTTTTATTTTTATTCATAACTAAACCTAATTACAATTACACTTATCTAACTTATTACTATCTATTTTAATCATTTAATTACTATCTTAATAACCTAATCTTTTACTTATATATCTAACTTATTTAAGTGCAATTCATTTTATAAAATCATCTATAGTTTCGACATTAAATTATTGTGAAATATAATAAATCTTCGATAAAGTTTATTGATATTCTAGTTTAAAATCTATCCTTTTCAATTCCACATTATTAATTCAAATGTTTATATCAATGGTTAAACATTTAAGTGCAATTCATTTCCTTATAAAGTCAACTATAGTTTTGACATTAAATTATTGTGAAAATATAATAAATCTTCAATAAAGTTTATTGATATTCTAAATTTTAAAATCTATCCTTTTCAATTCCACATTATTAATTCAATTGTTTATATCAACAGTTAAACATTGATAACACCTATAATTGATCGTGATCAATTTATTATTGATAATATCTATTTAGATGTATTGTATTAAAGTTCCCTCTAATTTCTTTAGTTATAGGGTCCATTAATGCGTAAACATTTGCAAATGGAATCGCACTAACTACATAAGGTCCTTCATACAGCAATTGAAACTTTTTTATAAGTTTCTTTTGAGCCTCTGACTTATTTACTTTACGAATCTTTACATAATCTCCAATCTGAAATTCAATTAAACGATGGGACCTATTAAATTTAGTTTGTCGTTTAATACTGTTATCTTTTAAATTTTCCCTAACTTGAATTCTAATTTGATTAATATCTTTAGACTTATTTAATTGAGGCAAACAACTATCAAATGACATGTCATTACTCAATCCATATAATATTTCATTAGGAGTAAATCCCGTACTTTCATGAAATGTGTTGTTATATAATGTTTCGATTTTATTTAATATCGTTACTCAACTTTTATGATTTTTATGGCAATATGTTCGAAATAAACGTCCTAGTTCTCTGTTAACCCTCTCTGTCGTATTAGGTCGAGGATTTCTTACAGTTGTAAATATAGGTTTTATACCCATATCTTTTAAAGTTTGTTTCCAACTATCAGATGAAAATTGACTACCATTATCAGTCATAATTACTTTAGGCTTAATTATTTTAACAAATTGTTTTAACTTTGTAATAACTGAACGAGAAGTGGCTTTAGACAAATCATATAATTTAACAAATTTACTAAATGAATCCTGAATTACAAGTATATAAGCAGAACCAAACCGTCCTTTCGGCAATGGTCCATATAAGTCTGCCATAACTAAGTCACCTATTTCTTCTGTCACAATAGATTTACATTTGCCTACATATTTTATATTATCACTTTTAGAAACTTGACAGAGATGACAAGTCTTTAACAATACTTTAACTGTTCTATGCATATTAGGAAAATAGAATCTATCTTTAATATATTTGAGTACCTTAAAAACTCCTTGATGTCCCATTTCTTTATGAATTTGAGAAATTACTTCCTCTCGTAACTGAGAGGGTAAATAAATTACATGTTTATCTGAATCGATTTTAAAATATAACACTCCATCCTTGATATAACAGCGCTTAGCAATATTATTTATTCTACCACTATGATTATTACTAATATTATTTATAATATCCATTATCAACTGTACTTCATTATCGTTAGATTGAAAACTAGATATATTTTTTAAGTTTGTTATTAATGTTTTATTCCTTTTATTAATTTCCATGTAATGTATTTCAGGACAATAGATTCTATCTTCTTGTATCATTGATGAATCAGGTGGGAACCTAGATAACACATCAACAGCGACATTATCTCTACCTTTTATATGTTCGATACTATAATCGAATTGTTCAAGAAACAATATCCACCTAATTATTCGACTATTATACAATTTCCATGTCCTAACAAACGTCAATGCTTTGTGATCAGTTCTAATTATAAGCTTTGCGCCCCTCAAATAGGTTTCAAACTTCCTTAAACAATAAATTATAGCCCAAAACTCTTGTTCAGTAACAGTCCATCTTAATTCGGCGCCCCTAAGAGATCTGCTACAATAGCCTAATATTTTCATTTCCCTTTGTTCATCGTACTGAAATAAAACCCCCGCAAGACCTACTCCCGAACTATCTGTTTGTAAATAAAAAGGTTTAGACATATCCGGATGATGCAACATTATTGTCTTTAAAAAACTGTTTTTCAATTTTTCAAAGGCTACTTGTGCTTCTGAAGTCCATGTCCATCCTTTACTCTTTTTTAATAATTGGCATAAAGGTTGAATTATACTATTATAATCAGGAATGAACCGCCTATAATAATTACAAAGTCCTAAAAATGCTCTTAAATGTTTTATTTTCTTGGGAACTGGGAAATTCTTAATTGACTCTATTTTTTCTGGGTCAGTTTTAATTCCCTCGGTAGAAATAATATGTCCTAACATCTTAACTTCTTTACATATGAATTTACATTTTTCAAGATTACATGTTAACCCCGCTGACTTTAATTTGTTTAATATTATATCGATATGTTCTAAATGTTCATTTAACGTTCCTTGAGTTAAAATAGCAAGGTCATCTAAATAATTCACGCAAAAATGTCTAACTTCAGGCCCTAATATTAAGTCCATAGCTCTACTGAAACTACCTACTGAAGTCTTAAGTCCTTGTGGTAAAACATTGTACATGTAAGATTTTCCATTAAATGTGAATCCGGTATACTTTTTACTATCCTCAGAAATGGCAATTTGAAAATATGCATTATTCAAATCTATTATACTAATGTAATTAACCCCATGAAATGAATTTAAAACATCTATTTGCATCGGAGGTGCTTCCGACTCTGCTATCATGTATTTATTGATTTCACGTGCATCTAGTAGAACTCTAATTGAACCATCAGATTTTAAGGTGTAAGTTAACGGACTACAATACGGTGTTGAACCTCTAGATATTATTCCCATATCAACCATTTCGGCTAATTTTTCTTCCATTTTTTGTCTATACGCGTACGGAACAGGATAAGACCGTTTAATTATCGGACTATGATCCATCATTTTGATAATATGTTGATAACAATTAGCTCTACCTAACCTTTTAACAAATACTTCGCTATATTTAATTAGAATCTGTTTTAATTTATTTAATTGAATTCCTTTAAGAGGTGTACCCGTCTTTATTTCTTGTAAATATTTATTGAAATCAAAACTATTATCTACCTTTGTAATATCACAAATTCTCCTTTCCTCAAAATTATATTTAATAAACGGAATTAATACTCGTTGATCTCTATGTTCGATAACTAACCCTATGGATGGCTCTTGTAATTTAATATTAACATTATTTGCCATAAGCCAATCAAATCCTAATATCATTGAATGAACTAATTTTGGTACTATAAAAAATCTAATCTCTAAATCAATTACCCCAAATCTTACAGGCAATAAAACCATTTGTTGTATTTTAGCACTCTTTTGTCCTACTGCTCCACGTATCTGAATCGGCTTAACAGGTAACATATCTAATTTGTTCCCAGTTAATGATTTTAAAGATTCCCAAAATGATTCTGAAATACAGGTTATGTCACTCCCTGTATCGATTAAACATATAACTCGTTTACTAGATACTATCACTTCAATCTCAGATTTAATTATTTCTAATCTATCCGCGGTAATATTATCTTCCTCGTCAAATAATGAAAAGACTGCTTCGGTTTGCACTAACGACTCATTATCTATTTCCGATTGATTTTTTAATGTTTGTATGATATTATACTTGAAATCTGTTGAATTATTTTTATTTAATCCTGAGCCTAACCCTGATTTACAATATTGTCCCTTAGCTATGATTGGTTTACGTATACCATTATTATGTCTACCTAATGTCTGTCCAGGTTCCCACCCGAGTTTAAGCATAATTCTTAAAGCTACTGATGTACTGTTCGCCCCTACTAAAGTTGATGTACCGGGGTCTGTCACATCAACACTTATTAGTTTAAATTTTCTGTTGATACAGAGTTTTCTATAGAAACATTGTTATCATTATCTACTCTATTCGTACCATTAATGCTATTCTTCTTGTTTGGTATCACCTTACTCATTGATCTAGTGTTCATAATTCGCTTCCGGTTGAGACCGCCTCTGCCATTCTGCTGTTGAGCTGCCATCTCAGATCTTTGAACGCTGCTAGAATGGGCATTAATGCCACTACTGAAGTTATTTTGCTTATTAATGTTATCTAATTTTCGTAGAAACTCCGTAGCTTGAAGAATCGATGTGTAATTACTTGTTGACCAAGCATATTGAACATCTTTAGGAAAATGATTCATAATGTCATTTATTAATTGTCTCTCTTGAATAGGATACGTCAACATCTTCGCTTGTCCACATAAAGTAATGAAATGGCTTAACATAGACTGGACTCCGTCCCACGAATTCTGACTGATTCGTCTTCTTAATTCATTCTGCTCAGCCTCGCCCCAATATGTGTCTAAAAAATCCCTTTTGAAGTCTTCAAACACTGTCCATCTATCTCTATAAATACGCGCCCAATTTCGCGATTCATTTTCAAGACAATCCATGACAATGTCTATTATATCTCTCGCCTCTGGTGCAGACCTTCTTAAATAAGCAGTCAGGTCTTCGATGAACGTCACAGGATGTTTTCCCTTAAATGGAAACTTAGGTCTTTCCGTAGGCATCTGCGCCACTGGATAGTATACCGTTGATGTTCCCGGCTGTATGATAGGTTGAATAAAATTTTCTCTCGGCATAACATTGTCCGATGATCCACTAGGAGTAGACATTCTATTTTCCAACTCCGAGATTCTATTATTGATGTTATTCATTGCCTTTTCCATCATTCGAGATATGTATCGTAAAGAATTAATCTTCCTTACTTTAGTAGCAGGTCTAACTGCAGACACTCGCTTGTTATTAGAATTAGTCGCCTTGGTTCCAACAGGACTAGCTTTAGGTTGACGCCTAGGCATTGTTATAGATTTAATTTGCTTCAAATGTAACACTGATAATGTTTATCTAAATTTTAATTAATTTATTCTAATTCAAAAAAAAAGATTCACTGCACTCTTATTTAATTTGAGTTTAATTTAAATAAACTTTCCAAATGTTCACACAAAAACTATCTCTTTCTAATCACCTTTTAAACTTCTAATATTTTATTGAAATTTTATCAAGTCGACCGGATTCTGCAAATGTTAAACTTAGTTTTAATTTTAAAATATTAAATGTTTACAAGTTTAATTAAAATTCAACTATCATACTTCAAATGAAATATGACAACTTCATTTCTTCTCTAGTATTCATTGATAACATTCTTAACAAACATCAATTCCATTCCATTCACCCCAAACAATACATCCATCAACAAAAAATAATAAAACTATCACAGTGAAATCATAATAATTAGATAAATCTCAAATCCTCATAATGTTAACTGCCAAATTCATACTATCCCTAATTGTCCTTTTTTATAATAAATACTACAGTATATATTTTTAAATTGAAATTCAATTTACTCGGATTGAACTTTCCACCTTGCATATGACATTCAATTCCCTCATCCACTGAACCATTGTATACAATTTATAAGATCACAACCACGCCATCTTTGTTTCACAATAAACACTTCCAAATCTCCACTCAATATTGTGCCACTCCTACTTCAAAACCAACCTTTCAATACCGCTCACTCTCAACAGATGGCGTTACCGATATGAAACATTTTGAAATTCTTTCAGCGCCATCTACGAACACATAGCACAACCATCCATAACTTCCGTAAGCAACTCGATATTAATTCACGTTTGTCCACCAGATGTCGCTACCAACCCTACTACAATTTTACTGTCGCTATTAATTCACGCTTGTTCAATACATTTAAAACCACACATCCTCTGATATAAATACTAATAATTAACAAGGTTAATATAAAATTCTATTCAATTCAAATTTGAAATAAAAGTTTCCTCCCTTTGACAACTGACAGTTCAAAATTACGAAGAAAGCTAACAAATAATAATAAATTAAAATAAATAAAATGTAATAATAATAATGTTCATAAAAAAAAATGTTCTAAATTTTTTTCAGTAATGTCTTATTAATATTTAAAACAAGAACTTTTTCAAAAGATTTTATTGTAGTTGTTTTTAGAACGCAATTTCTAATGTCACAAACTAGTTAAAAGTGTATAATCTATGGTCATAAACACATATTTTTGATTATAAGTAGTTCTGTAATTCTGTATGAACCCTTTTAGACAACTGATAATTGATTTTTCATAAACAAGTATATCGGTTCTTTAGTTTATTAGAATAGAATCGAAGTATATATAAAGAGACCGAACAAGCCACAATGCCATGTTAACCTATTGAACTATTGTGACTAAAAAGATACAAAGATCGCATATTGGAATAAAGCAAAGATTTAAATCTTTGAATATAAGGACAAATTCTACATCACTAACAAACAAATACAAGGATTCATGAATTGGTTTTATAGTTCTTATGAATGCTATGTCATCTGGTAAGCTATACTTTTTTTTATAAATAAAATTATCTTAAACAGTTCCAGTCAATTCCTAAAATTCAAGGTCAAAATAACCCTGTTACCTTCATAACCTAATTCAATTTCTATTTAACCAGTACATTCTCGCACACATGACTAAAATGCACTAAATTTTCTATACTTTAAGATCTGTTATTTAAACTAAGTATAATTTGCTATGATGGCAATGACTACACTTAATTATTTTTAAAATCTAACATTAAAATGAATAAATATACCAAAATACATAGTTTTTCCTGTACAGTCTTTGTAAATAAATGAATAGAAGTTAATTCCACAGTTAGTTAATATTATAATTAATTTCCTACTACTAACTATAATATTATCCTATCTTCACATTATATTTGCATATTTTTAATACTATTGAATACTACCATTTCAGCCTAACATCCACGTACATCCAGCCAGCCCAGGATGTTCAACACATAACTATTGGGACCAATTTCAACTAGGAAGGAAATTACTTCAGCGTCAGTGACTAAATGTGACAAAATAAGTTTAAATTGTACATAACCTAGAATAATTTGTATCTGTAAGTAATATTAAAATTTACTGCAGGCTTTTATTTAATAATTCCCTAACAATATTTAATTAATACAATCTAAATTTTATTAACTGTCCTAGTAATGTCTACTGATTGACGATAATATCATAATAATCAGATAATAGTTAGATGTGCCTAAGACTCACTTCAATATACTACTAGTCAATTTTAGTAATGCTGTGTAGGTAGATACTTTCATGTAATTTCATGAATAAATAATTATTTAAATTTGTAACTATCCATCATTAGTAATAATACATGAGACAGTAGGCTGCTATGGTCTGACCATTTAAATCTTATTACTGAGAAACTTAATGCAACTTTTAAGTATTAAACATCTCTTCAATATTACTCTTAAAACAGATTTATTTAGATTTATGTACCTAAATGTAATTCTAACTGCGCCAAGATGCTATATACCTATAGATCCATTTTTAGATTGTCTAAAACAAGTTAATGTGCTTACATAATATAAATTTAATAGGTTTATCTTATTTTGTGTAAAATGACTTAAAGAATTGTTAACTAATATGCTTTGTGTCTTCTATCAGTACAATCGTGCAACTATTATCATTTAATCACTGGCATTACATTTATTCACTGTAAATGCTTTGAAAAGTTACATTAAAGCTTCTAAGATACTCGCTTACTTTGGCATTTGTGCAACCATAAATATCCTGGTCACGGCACCAAATTGTAATGATCTCCTATGGATACACATAGATATCCTTATCATCACGGCAGCAATTGTAACTATACCTAAGGATGACCTATGACCCATTATCATATCCTGGTCATGTGGACCATTTTGTAACGATACTATATTATGGGGTGTTCTGAGAAAGACCCCAACATATATAAATTTATAACATCCTGGTCACGAAGACCAATTTGTAACACTATCATGGTAGTGGCGTTACAAGCTAATATTAAGCTTAAGAGGACTTTAAATGTCTTTGGCCTTATAATTGTGATCGTCTAGTATAAAGAAGGACTCTACGTTGTGTTTGATTTTTTGTTTCAGAGTAACTTCAGTTCTTTTTATGGTATGCCGAAGGAAAGACATAGTATATGTTATTAGAAGCCTTGATTTCTATATAAACTCTAACTAACATCCTACCTAGCCATTCATTTAAAATAACATCTCTGCACAATGACATTAAATTACTGAAATTAATTTATCCTAAGATTTAATTGAAAGATATTTACTCTTACCAGTGATATAATTACTATAGATAACCAACTTCTGGAATACTATTAAAAGGAAAGAAAGATATAACACCTTATAATTAACTTATTTAGAATTAATAAGACTTAGTAAATTACACTTACCAGTGATATAAATACTAAAGATAGCTAACTTCTGGAATGCTGTTAAAACGGAAAGAAAGATATAACACCTTATAATTAACTTATTTAGAATTAATTAAGATTTAGTAAATTTGAACCATTAAGAATAAATAGGAATAAACTTGTTTATTTAGAAATAACTATCACCTACTGTTTAACTAAAAGTTCTGACGTTTCCTTAAGAATGTGTAAATTATAATTGTTAATATTTTAGTGAATCTAAATAGCTAAAATAGAAATAAAGTTAAATATTTATATTCAGGATATCCTATATTGACATTGATTAATTGAATAGCGTCTAAGTTTCTTTTACATGTATTTTTAGTTCAAACCTGATATAATAGATAGGTTCTAATAACTCTAAACAATTGAAATAAATAAAAATAGATAAGTAAATGAAATAATGATTAAATACATATTATGTAGTTATTAATTATCTTGAAATAATTTATTCAGTTAATAAATTATCTCAGATAATTGTGAAAAATAATGTGTAGTGTTTGTTTGTATGTGTTATTCTGTTAGGATAGGATTTATAGGTATTAAGGAATTAAAAGGCCGGGTTCAATTGAACCCGGGGGGTCGCAACCACCAAGCCCCTCCGACCCCAATCCAATCCACACCGTGCTGAAGGCTCTAAATTAAATTAGGCACAACGTTGGTGCTATCAAATCAAAAGAAAGGTAGTAGGTAGGAAATGAGAGTACCCAATTTCTTACAGTAAGTTAGACGGAAATATATCCTGTCTAACAAATGCTTGTTTCATATCGCTGCAGCACAATCATGCAATGACTGTATTTGAGTAATCCCTTGGGACGTCATATAGACATAACAGTGAATTACTAGAGTTGATGTAATTACCAAGCTGTAATCAGACATGGTATTAAGATGTGTTCCACGTGAACAAAAGGAGATCGTGTCTACTGATCTTTTCATTGTGTGCTTACTAGCCCATACGGGAACTTCGGTCACACCACTACTTTGAAATTCGATCACGAAACCTAACACTTTTGCCACAATTGGATTGTGTAGTGTAATTTCCCATAGGAAAGACCTACTGAGTTACGGGTCTATAGTCAGCTATATTGTCAAGCCTCGCCACCATTGTGAGATGGGTCGTCGGCGACTAGCGACTGGCGACAGCGCAACCTTTCGAGTGTCCTATAAGGAAAATAAGAATAATTAAAGGTTTAAGACCAACATGTAGAGTAGGTGTATTGTGTAGGTTTGTCTTTGCATGACTCACAGCATTCAATGAAACAGCATTCATTAACCAGAATAGGTTGTTCAATTGAAACATTGAACCAGTAATTAAGTTGTTAAACATTTGAATATATCAGGCTCTCTTAGGAACTGAATGGATTTATCAAAGGACATAGTAGTGTCGAGAGATAAATAAAACAACTAAATATAACATATTCATTTACTCAATCAGAATCTCTGAGAGTATCTCATTTTCACAAGGAAGAGAGAATGTATATTTAATAGGTTTTATGATCCATCAATGTTTGTATGTTTGAAAAACACAAGAGGACTTGATTAAGGCTTGGCTTAAATCTCAGTAAATCCGCCTTAGGACTTAACAGAGACTGTCCACAAAAATTAGCAATAAATTAATTGGAAAAGTGAATATGTTTCTCTATTAGTCTAAAATAGAACTTCATACCACTGTCCAAAACTAAATTACTAACCTTTGTTGCAGTTCAAACATCGACCATACACTAGGTGTTTGGTGGAGTTTGTCCAATGTCTCTCATCAAAGATGAGGAATTCTTATCAAAGATAAGCAAACATACGTATAGTATTTACCAAGAACATAGTTCAGGTAGGCAAACACAAACGCAGAGGTTGGTAGGAAGTACTCGCAACTTTCTTTACTAGATAGACCTAGATTAGGAACTACCTAGCATCGATGACGCGAAGAACTGTGGCTTAGACAGGCCTTGCCTTATAGGGGAAACCTATAATAAAACACTGGCGAATACAAACATTTATGGATTCACCTTAACATAGTTTATATAGTTCAATGAAAGTCATCGTGAAATTGAGACACTCCAGTCTACCAGATACCTCGTTTTGACACTTATTTAAGAACATAAGTTCTTAGATCAATGTTCAAAACTACACTAGTTGTGTAATGTCATAGTTCAGTGTGTAATTACCTCATCTTAGAATGTATTCAAGAGCTAAAAGTATCCTTGAACTCATTCAAGACTACAAACCACCTGTGTTACCTCGCTCCAACATATATTTAAGATCTACAAATTCTTAAATTAATGTTTGAACTACAAAGTTTGTGTAATGTCAAAATGAAGTCAAATACACACATATATATATATATATATACATATATACATATACATACAATAGAAGCATATTTATATGTAGAGAATATTCAATAAGATACGACAACTAATCATTAGTTTGTTTATAGGTCATATTTTCCTAGAATTATTCACCACTCTATTTACTTCCAAAGTAATGACATAGTAAAATCCCATTTCATTATTTAAATACACCCTAACGAAAATCTATTTAACCCTTAATATCTAATATGATAGTTTTAACCAAGATTCATTCAATTTATATATGTACTTTAAAGTATAACGGATGTAATTTCATTTTATTCTAACAACATCATATTGTGGTTATGTACTTAAGTTAGATTTTATTTTATTAGTTAAATTCAATATAATTATGGTCATAAGGCTTATTTCATAATAATTCCATTCATTAATCAATCAATAATTAATATTATCAATGTAACCTTTTCATAATAATTTCATTCAGTAAATAATCAATAGTTAATATCAATGTAAACCTAGATAATAATTCCTTTCAATAATTAATCAATAATTAATAGTTTCGACGTAAACCTAACTAATAATTCATTAGATATATTTTATTCAATAATCAATTGATAATTAATAATATCAATGTAAACCTAGATAATAATTCCTTTTCAATAATCAATAATTAATAGTTTCGATGTAAACCTAACTAATAATTCATTAGATATCTTTTATTAAAAATCTCCGTAAAAGTTATAAAAATCAGGAAAAAAAAACACAACATGCAGAAACCCAAACATGCAAATAAATAAAAAAATTAATGCATTCGAACCAATCAGGAGCGCTTCATCACAGGTCTTTCACTGAATTTATTTAGCGGATTACAATTTAAGATTCTATAATAAAGAATTGCACTTAATAATAATCAGTAAAATTAAATTAAAACTAATTCGCGATCTACACTGAAGTTACATAGCCACTCGGCCAGCTTACGCTAATGAAATCCCTGAATCAGATCTAAAAAATACTTTTTAGGTATTTCTATCTTTAATCTAAGTCAGAAGTTCCATAGCTTCGCCGGCCAAGAGGCCGCGGCGGCCGCGGAGGCCTACCGCTTCGAACTCCCAATTCAAATTTGAATGTCAAACTGACTGCCCCGAAATTTACTGCCCATCGTATATATTGAAATCTCGCGTCTGTTTTTCCCCCACCCTAACACGTCCACCAATGCGCTCTGCAGTGATACCATACTCACAGCAATTCCCGTGTTTTACGGAAATTCGGTGATCCCCGCGGTACATTGCTGTGTTCAAAAAAAATACGGCAATCCCATGTATAATTGTTTCTTCCCAATAATTTAATCGATAGTTTATAAGTCATTATAGTGCAACACAAAACCAAGGAATAAAATT
The DNA here is from genome assembly GCA_905220545.2 of Melitaea athalia. NCBI lineage: Eukaryota > Metazoa > Arthropoda > Insecta > Lepidoptera > Nymphalidae > Melitaea > Melitaea athalia. The sequence continues at coordinate 3,421,644 of HG992176.1, read as the reverse complement.
ATTTCAAAAAACAAGGAATAAAGTTATTACTTCCTCAATAATTTGAACTTTACTGGCTGTAAGCACTTTTATCCGATCCAAAGGAAATTGCGTAAATCAATTAAACAAAACACAATAAAAGATAAACAATAAAAGGGAAAAACAAATACACATTGAATAAAGCTGAAGAAAAAAAATTGTTAGTTACGATAAATTTGTATGACGGTTGTGGAGAATAATGTATTATTCAACCGATTTCGAAAGGGAAATTATTTAACCGATTATTGTCATTTTTAACCTTACGTGTTAATGTAAAGTAAATACACGTCAGTTTTGTAGTTTTTATTCCGAAACACGGTAATTGAAAATCTTGCGATGGCAACCCTGGCGTAATGTGAGTCCAACAAAAAAACCCACTCACATGCTTACCCGAGTCTAGAACCCTTAGGCCCGGGTTCCACTGTTTAATAAAGCTATGCTTTGCTTAATCGAATTTATAATTCGATTCTAATCTTGGCTTTCGTTTAATTATTATTACGAATTATCCGTATGAGAACATAGCAAAGTGCTGTTTTAAGACTTTTCCAGGCAATCCCTTTAAAATTCCTCTCCGTAACAAACATCCTCATACTTCAAGGAACACAAAAAGAAGAATTAGTGCAATCGGTTCAGCCGTTATTCTCTAACTGCGTTTAGTTTATGTTAGTGAAATGCAATTTCCAGCTCTAAACTTTGTTAAATGCGTAAACCGACTTTACGCCGAACTAATCGCGATTATATCAATCAGTGGAAACTGGCCCTTAGAACGTTCCCTTATCATCGTTTTATCGAATCTGTCAACACAAAATTTTAAGCCTGTCTCGAATATAAAATTTATAACTCTAATATTTTAACAACTAGCTAAAAACTGTTTGAGTTCCCAGCCAATAAATTTCTATTCAAGTACAACTTAAAATTTGAGTCCCTAATGGATTTGAACCATTTTCGTTCATTGAGTTGACTGTTTTATGTTTATATGTCAACTCACATTTCAATTTATGCGTTTGTAATCTTAAGTATAACTAAAATTTATGGCACCAATAACTTAAAACTGAACTGTGTTTACGTGTTACGTTACACAACCAAGATTGAGGTTAAGATAGTAAGCCGAAATTTTATCATACAAAATACAGTGCTTTCAATGTTTATTACCACAATTCATCGATGACAATCGGTCTTTAGGCACTGTGTATAAATTATGTTCGAACTAAACATTGCTATTTCTCCACAAAGAACATTCCTCATTTGAAAAATGCGTTATACTCGTACATCTTTATAAAAACTCTCATATATCATCGAACCCTTGTTAGTATGATTTGTTTATGTATGTAGCAATGTAATATCCGAAAGTATTTTATCGAACAACAATGGTCAAAAACAAATAGTAATATTTTTCAATACCTCTTGACGGTCGGTGAATCTTGTAATAGATATCTTGTCAAATTTTATTATACTTTGAATCTTAATTCTAGTAGAATTTTTATTTATAAATCACTGGCATTTCAAACTTAACCACAGTTGAATCCAAACCACTTACTTTTATCTTAAAGGTAACGTATATATGTATAGGTAATAAGCCATTATATGTAGTACCTAATTATTTAAAAAAAATCTAACTATAGTTACTCATTAGTAACTGTCCGCAGTTATAGGCCTGAAAATATCCTAAGCATCGAAATGTATTGAAAGTACCTCAGTTCTGTCAAATTATTAAAATGCTCCTATTAATCCATTGAAAAGTTACATTTGGGGTTGCGTTTGTCAGAGGACGCAATTTTATGTTTTAGATATCAAGGGGGGGTTAGTCTAAAGTTAAATCCAAGTTTGTGGGGTTGCAAATTCCAACCCTTCTGCAACGGCCGCCATCTTGGAAAAAGAGGTTCAAACGGTTTTTATAGTTTATCTGCCAAACTATAAGTCTCACGAAAAAAAATTATTTAACATTTTTTGTTGCAAATAAAATTATCTACGACTTTTGTTCAGTAACTTTTAGTCGTAGAATCATAAATAAAAAAGTTATGAGTGAAAATCCATAAATATTTGAGAGATAAAAAACTATTTGTTGATAAAACTTTTTTTCTAATCATTTTACAAAAAAATAATATTAGACCATTTTTATAGGTGTTTCGCAGCGCCGTAAAACCTTAAATAATAGAAAATGTTACTAATAAAAATTGTTCCTTAAAACACCTTCTACGTTTTATTTGTTCCTCACGCTTCAGCGTATATAGGAACAAATAAAACGATTCGGATTCGACAGAGGACTCGTTGACATCGATTTATCAAACCGTACAGCATCCGCAATGTACCCGCAATATGCTATGGGCGAAAACGCCGTTGAACCTGCGTAGCCATTTATTATTATTATAATAATTTAAAAATCATTCTTAAAGTACAAATAAAAATAATATATCTATAGATAATTTATATGTTTAATAATAGTGTATTATAAAAATATGTGGCCTACTTATAAAATAGGGTGTTGAAAATAAAATACTTCTAGACCATAGCCGTATACCACAGCCTAATAACTAGTTTATCATATTCAAAATAATTTTAAACTTTACCGACGTTTAATTAATTATTCAACTATGCTTCATTAGTTACCTGTTTTAATGTATTTCTATTTAAATGAACAATGACAACCAATTGAAATTAAGTAATATTGAACAATTATAAATTAAATGGTATAATGAATTGTCATACAATAATTTATGCTAACTGTAAACTAAACATAGATTTTCGTTGAATTTTTAATAAAGACATCTCATTTTTGTCCAGGACCAAGTAACTTCAACTTTTAAGTAAACTTCAGGAAAAACGTCTACAGATTTTTAATAAACGATTTCAATACCTCCTGCCGAGGATTATGTACCTACATCATTGTATTTTATCAAAAGAATTTCAAGGAGTCGTTCGGAGAGTTCGTGACTTTTTATTTTTGTAATATGCCTTATTTTTAGATACGATACAAAAGCTATTATGAAAACAATAGTCAATACATATAATAAAATGTATTTCTGATCGATAGATCGCTGTCTGTACATGGAAAACATCACTACATAATTATTATAAAACAAAGTCGGTTTCCGCTGTCTGTCTGTCTGTATATATGCTTAGTTCTTTAAAACTACGCAACGGATTTTGATGCTGTTTTCTTTAGTAAATAGAGTGATTCCAGAGAAAGGTTTATATGTATAATACATGCATAATATAGCAGAGGAACACTGATAGTTTTAAAGTTTTGTAATGTGATGTCGTAAATAAACACATTTTTTGCGCTTAGATTGCAAATATTTATTTTATATTTAGTATCAGCATTGCACCCGTGCGAAGCCGGAGCGGGTCGCTAGTATGAGATAAAATATTATTGGGTCCTTTATCAACGCAAATAGCACCCAAAACAATGATTGTTAGAATTTTTGTCTGTTTGTCTGTACGTTTGTGCACGCTAATCTCAAAAATGGCTTATCTGATTTAGATGTTTTTTGTGAGGTTTTCATTAATATATTAGTGTTTGTTTTACGTCAATCAGTTCATAAATAAAAAAGTTATGCCAATTTAAAGAATCACGTTGAACATGTAGATAACTAGATACCCAAAACGCGGACTTTAAATATATAATTTATTTACTGTCATAAAATGTCATCCTATATTCTCGTAACAAATATTTTCACATTATTAAAAACTAAGTTTCAGTTCTAAGTTCATCAAAGTGTGCAGAAATAATTCAAATGTTTTTAAGGAAACATATTATTTACATATATTTTAAAAGTATAACAATAAAAACAAATGAGTTCGGCTTAAACCAAGTTACATAAAAGAACCAAAAAGTTTGAAAATACATAACCTTATTTTTCGCTCGTCTGTCACTTTTGTTGGACGTCCTTATTATTTTTTTCTACACCCCTTAAGCCTAAATATAAAAGTTACAAATGTTTTGGTAGTAACCTATTTCGTAGTAATACTCGACGACGAATTTCTCTACCGTAAATCGGTATACACACAACACAAACACCATAAATAATGTTTACGCGAATTTTATACTCATTATAAAGAAATAAATTTTTCACTAATATTTCTAGTTTTCACTAATAATTCATCTTTTATTCGGCTAATAGCTTTTTAATGTTGTTTTTAAGTAAAAACTAGCCAAGTGAAACTTAATTTAATCGAAGTGATATCTAATTAGTACATGCAAATTATTCTACACTCAATTTAATATGTCATGTTTTTAATTAACAGACATTGTTGTAGTTGATAATGATAAAACAAGAAATAGAGTTGCATACTCACTTGTACCTATATTATTAATGTAACAATGTTATGTATGTACTCTGTTGGTGTCCCGAATAAATAAATAGATACTTGCTTATTTATAATGGTTATTTTGTTCACTTAAATATTTTTCGGGATTTTCTGTAGAACTTGGCGCTGATTTAGATCTCAATACTCTTTTCGGCGAAGTCCACAAACAACATATTATTATTATTGAACTTGGGTGTCATTTTTCACATTTATGTTTTTGGTGGGATATCATTACTTTTTGTAGAGATATTTATTTGAAATTAATTCTTTTTTCTTGCGTTTACGCTGCATAGTCTTCTTTTTGGTGCCATTGTCTATACATTCTTGAACATTAGAAATAATAGTGCGCATTGCCCATTCATTATCTGCAACTTTTTTAACACGTTTCCTGTTAATACTTAAGTTGGCTAAGTCGGGCCGGTAGTACAATTGCAGTAGGTTATACTCTTGTGCCTTAATTTCTCATAGAACTTTCTTGTGCCTTAATTTGCCTCAATTTTAAGTTAATCGGATGAATAACTAAAAAGTTCAAGATGGCGGGCGGCTACTTTTTCTCATTCTGTGAACGAATTCGATGTCGGAGACCAACCGGATCCTCAGACATCGATTTTGAAATCAATCGGTCAAATAACTAAAAAGTTCAAGATGGCGGCTACTTTTTCTCATTTTGTTCTCAGATTCGTTTTCTGAGACCAGCCATGTCCCCAGATATCGACTTTGAAAGCAATCGGTTGAATAATTACAAGTTTTTTGTATGGGGGCATGGGGACACCTTTATTTTTTGACTTAATTTTTTTTTTTTATACTTTAGATTGACTTCTGTACTATATCTGTGTATTGTGGCGCCACGCGCGCCAGCCGCCGCGCCTACACAATCCGTTGGCCGTATGTTTAGCGCGTATTACAAGTTTTTTGTATGGGGACACCCTTTATTTTTTGACTTAATTTTATTTTTATACTTGTTTTATATAGCAAATGTAACAATACATATTTTGTGCAAGTTTCAAATATCCACTTCTACAATTAAAAACTTTTTTTTTGTATGGGGACCCCCTCTATTTTTTTAATTTCTTTTGTTTTCAGATTTTTTCCTGCGCTTACACGTAATTACCTAGCTAAATGCCAAATTTCGACTTCCTAGGTCATCTGGAAGTGGGTTAGGTTTTTGATCTGTCCGTCAGTCAGTCAGTGGAAAATTGGTGACTTTTGAACCTTCATATTTTTGTAACCGTTTCAACTAGGTTAATGAAATTTGGGGTTCTAGTTGTCCTTATGGATATAAATAAATATACGTAATTTGATCTGTTTCTGTTGAATAGGTTTTGAGTTATGGAGGGGTCAAAAGTCGCTCGAAATGGTTCGTGTAAATATACACACGGCGCGGCGCTGAGTCGCCAGCTCTTTTGCTTGAACTTGGCTTGACACGCTGCCGCATGTCTAGATTATAAATATCAAATATGTCAAATATCAGTAGAACCGCGATAAAATTCAAAAAAGTATTTTATTCTTTATTTTAAAAAAAATGGATATTTTGTCACACAGTGACCACGTCACCTCCATCGTTCTTAACTAAATAAACAACGTATCTTTAAATATATTAGGACTATTTTATATACATTTCTAGCCTCTTCAGAAGTTGGTGAAGCCAAGATACTGTTGTATACCCCAACATTATTTAAATTATATTCCGTGTAGTCCATAAAAAGCAAGCTTCTTTCGGTTTCGATTCACACACATTTCATTAAAACATTATATATATGTATCGAGTAGCGACTCGGTCGCATTCTGTCCACAATGGCGAATCAAATTTCTTCATTAGGAAGCCAATTCTATTTAATGGAATGTGTCCGGATCGAAGCCTATGTGCTGTGATGACCTCTTGTCTACTCAAACCTGTATCGACAAACCAAGGACCCCGCGATAAAACTGGTTGAATAGTTTTGTATCATATTCCTTTGCTTAAGGCTCTTTCGTCAAAACGTTCTTTCCACTCCTTCCAACACATATCTTTTAACGAGCCCAGTACTTCCGAAAAGTATGGTACACAGTGTAATTCTATTCCCTTCAGAAAAAGTTTTTACATTATAACAATAAAAAAAATTTCTGTTGCTTTTCAAATGTTGACGACGGACAGATGTAGAACCACTGAAATTTAGTGCAACAGCTCGCAAAGATCTCTACAATATTATTGTCTTACGTAGGGATTGCAATCCGGAAAACTAGATCCGGAAATCCGGTATCATTTTACACTTACCAGACCCAGGTGCTAAATTGCCAGAAAATAACCGTTTTTTGAAAAATAGAACGTGGTGTTTCGAGTCCTGTGACGCTGAGATAAAAGAATTAATTGATGATAGTTTTCAGCCATTTAAATTACAGTGGCGTGCAAAAGTTTTGTGCCACTGACTGAACACCGCTTCGTCGGCGTCGTTGGCGCAACGGTCACAGCACTGGTTTGTGGCTGGCGGTTGCGGGTTCGATTCCCGCACGTGACAAATATTTGTATTTACCATACAGATGTTTGCCGTGGTATGGGTGTTTGTGCAGTGCTTATGCGTTTCCCCACCGTGCCTCGGAGAGCACGTTAAGCCGTTGGTCCCGGTTGTTATCATGCACAACTGATAGCGATCGTTACTCATAGTACTTAGTAGGGAATATATCAAAATATTACAGGCTGAAGCGTATGGAAATCCCAAGATTTCTGATAAGAATTATACATAGTATTAATATTTCTTACCCAACTTAAACTTACAGCGCTTTAATCGACGATATCCTATATATCCTCTAGCGAACCCTGAACTGTTGCAAATTACCTATTAGCCTATTTAAGAAAATTGTGCACGATAATGCCGTGACATATATGCCCATAATGTATGTAACGAGCTAACAAGAAACTTTGTCGTGTTCCTCGCAAAATATTACATTATGAGTTATGACACGTTCGCGATCTCGACCTCTACTCGGTCATATCACATGAATGGCACACCTGCACCTCGTTAAGCAAAGTGCATTGCTTCTCGACCTTGGCCCCATACCCCATGCATGGACTAGCGTGTGACGTGTCAAAATATGTCGAAGGACGCTTAAGTGTTTAACACAATGTATTTGATAAATTACAATTATCTTTCCAAGATATCCCATGATTTAAAATTGCTTTTGTAAAATTAACTGTCGCTATTTTGTTGTGTGGTTACGTGAGTAAAGAATATAGCCACCCCTTCTCTTCCCGTGGGTGTCGTGAGAGGCGACTAAGAAATAACACAGTTTCACTACCACCTTGGAACTTAAAAAGCCGACCGCTGGCGGGATAACCATCCAACTGCTGGCTTTAAAGTCCACAAGACGAAGACGGGCAGCAGCGTCATCGGTGCGACAAAGCCAGCCCTGCGCTCACCAACCCACCTGCCCAGCGTGGTCAAAACACATGAGTGCGCGCCATTTTTGCACGAACTTGGGGAGTCCTATGTCTAGCAGTGGACTGTGATAGGCTGAAATGATGATTTTGCTATTATATTCTATTTATCACTTATTATTATAAAAACATACGAGTATTTGCAAAAATCTTATGACCATTATACGGTCTTTCGCGTTTCTTTAAAGATATGAAAAAATATTTTCTTCAAGTTTTTGTAAACGTCGTGTCCAATGCTTAATCCGCCTTTGGAGGCTAAATTTAACTCACACGTTCCATTTTTTCACTAGCGTTCTCTATCTAGGTTTCATTTTTAGCTACTGTACCTTAGTTTAGTTCTAGTTAGTTTATATTACTTTTTAGATACTTTTTAGAATAATTGTAGGTAACAAGAGAACCTACTTTGATGTAAAAATACTATTCCTAAGAAATGATACATTTTGATACCTAAATAAATGTGGTCATTATCATTTTCATATTATCCCAAAGAAGTATTATATTTTCGCGGTTCCACACGCATTAATTTGAAGAAAAAATAGCCCTCCTCGGTAAATGGGCTACCCAACACAAAAATAATTTTTCAATTCAAAACAGTAGCTCCCGAGATCAGCGCATTTAAATAAACAAACAAAGTTTTAAGCTGTATAATATTAGTATAGATATCTAGTTAAACGTGGCTATAGTCATTTCCATTACAATTGAATTTAGTATTGAATGAAATAATCAAAACACAGACATTCATATCCGTTCATTGACAAAGCTTTTATAACAAAACTAGGAGTTAATCGAACTCAAACAGATCGTTATGAAGACAGTTGTTTGAAATCTGTATCGGAAAGGATACCTTGCACGGTCCGCGACATAAGTAGGTCAGTCAGTAGAGTAACCTGGATAAAAGGCAGATATTTGAAATAGGGATGTTGTAAAATGAGGCCCCGATAGACGTATAAACACACATAATTATATACTACTACTCAGGCAACGTACTTATGCATAACCGTTCAATAATATTTTACTTAGCCCTAAAATCGTCGAGAAAACGATTAGATAATAATTAATTATTATTATTTTTTTATGTAACTAGTTTGGCAAACAAGCGTACGGCTCACCTGGTGGTAAGACCGTAGCCTATAGACGCCTGCAACACCAGAAGCATCGCAAGCGCGTTGCCGACCCTATTCCCAATCCCCCCCAGGAGCTCTGGTCACCTAACTCACCAACAGGAACACAATACTGCTTGAAAACAGTATTATTTAGCTGTGGTCTTCTGTAAGGTCGAGGTACTTCCCCAGTCGGGCTGCTCCATATTTTGAGCAGGAAATTTCCTGCTGTGCCCTACCTCAGTTAAATAGTAACTGTCGCATACATCTAATAAACTGCACTTGGAAACGCATTTCTCGTAGAATGTTTTTCATTATAAATTATAGCCGTGCTTACGCGCTCACCAAATGTACCATGCGGAACGAGTCTTCTATCAAAGTAGCTCGTTTTTACGGAACGTGATTTATTAGACACAAAATGCCCCATTTTGAAGGACCATAGTTAGGAGTCGAACAGCCTGTATATATTTTAATTGAATTAACTTAGTTTCTTTTAAATATAATCAGTAGTTTTAGCGTAACGCGCAGAAAAGACAGAGAAATAAATGAAAAAATAATCTTAACAAAAATTTTGAAAATATCTTCATTATACCTACCTATACAGTTTCAGAATAACGATAAACAAGATAAGGACAGCAAGTACCAAGTACTTTCCTAAAGCAGTAATGAATATTGTTGAGGTTAAAGATTATTGTATATATTTACAATTGTGTATGAATTTTTAATTCAATATTGAAAAAAAATAATAAAATTATATACAAGTATAAGGTTCATATTTTGAAACACTATAGAAGCACAAATTGCAATAACAAATAAGTATCGATTTTAGGAAATTTAAATTGTGATGATCGAATAAACGTTTTCTTAACAGGTCAGTGGTCTCAAATTTGAAACCCAGCTTCGGACATTAAATCAGTTCCCGGAAACACTTCTAGGGGATCCAGCTAGAAGGATAAGATACTTCGACCCCTTAAGGTAAGAAAAAATCCCATAAAAAATGCTATTATTACTTTAAAGAAAAATACTTGGGAGTTTTACGTAAGCGATAGTTGGAATTAATAATTTTGAGAACATTGTACATATTACGTTCAATATTTATTCTAACAAGTTTCGTTGTGAGTATTACGACATTACAAAGATTCTGAGAAACAATATTATAATATACTATTCGCAATTCAAACAGTAAATTTTACTGAAAAGCATTGATGCGAATAGCCTTTAATAGTAGATTAGTAGCCAAGGGCTGTAAGGCATCAATTGCAGCCCGAGATATTTAGGCGCACGAGCGCAGCGAGGGCGCCTTTAGTTCGAGGGTGCAATTGATGCTTACACCCGAGTTAACTATTCTGCTTTACATCTCGATTGTGAGGTAAGTAGAAAAAAACTGGCATTACAAGAAAAAAGTAAAAGTTTTCTATTCCCGCCTTTTTTCATTCAATTTTCAAATTTCAAAAAGAATCAAGTAAAGAACTATTTATTAATTTTTTTTTCAAGATTTAAATTGAGCTTCGCCGTTCGATATTTAAAATTGTTGACTATTATACTCACACGAAGACAAGGCTGAATAGCAAAGCGACCTCTTTGGTCATTGGGCTGAATGCATTATGTCTATTGCCAGTATGATGGTTGATGTTACGCGAACTTTTTGAAAGAAAGAAGGGTTTTTTTTTAATTACTTACCGTCCTAGGGCTTTTCTAGCTACATTATTACCCTAGAGCGCTAATTAGTCACCTACAAGCCCAATTCGGAGGTAATAAGAACCTACTTACCGAACATGAGAGATGTAAGTCATTTTATTTTTACGAGTAGAATAATGCTGACAGCATCAAAATTCTACGAAGTGACTTTCAGACTACAATCTAATTTTTCCGTACAATAAAATGTAATAGTAGATGTACCTATGTATACATTTCTAAAATATTAGTTCAACGGTTGATGGCCTCGGACAGTAAAATTTATAGAATACAAAAAGTAAAACTTAATTCACACTGCGCTACAAACACATAAAATAATTTATTTTATACTATGCCTTTGTTTCAGGAACGAGTACTTCTTCGATAGAAACAGGCCGTCCTTCGACGCCATCCTTTATTACTACCAGAGCGGCGGCCGACTTCGTCGCCCTGTAAACGTCCCACTGGACGTCTTCTCGGAGGAGATCAAGTTCTACGAACTGGGGGAACAGGCAACCAACAAATTCCGGTTATTATGACATACTCTCTAAAATATGCATATCTTATTCTTCCTTCCAGCCCGACACATAAAATATAAAACTTGATACCTTAAGCAATTAATGACGACGCTTTGGCGCAGCGGTCACAGCACTGGCTTTTGCGTTGGCGGTCGCGGGTTCGATCCCCGCTCACGACAGATATTTGTATTGGCCTTATAGATGTTTTCGTGGTCTGGGCGTTTGTGCTTGTGTATTGTGTGTGTTTCCGGACCCCCGACACAGGAGAAAATCCTACTGGGGGCCTGAGTATAAGGTGTTTTATTTTATTTATTAAATGCTAATTGTGGTAGAGTAAAAACTAAGAATAGGTACATACCATACGATGTTGGTATGTATGTATAAATATCCGTAAATTTAATATTATGTCAATTTAGTAGTTAAAAGATAATACTGGTACGAACGTTCGCATTGCCTAAAAATATCTGTTATTTTAAATCCGTATTTTTTTCACTTCTTACTGGATGCAACTACAATATAAATATCGTCACATGCGAAACTATTTACAACAATTGTTTACCTACTACAAAAACGTGTTTACAGTAGAAATTAGGCTGAATTTCAAACTTTTTTAAACGTAAAGGTATAAAACAATCTACTATCATTTTCAGTGAGGATGAAGGATTCATAAAGGAGGAAGAAAAGCCCCTGCCCTCAAACGAACGCCAGCGCAAAATCTGGCTGTTGTTCGAATACCCCGAGAGCTCCCAGGCTGCCCGCGTCGTTGCCATTATCTCAGTGTTCGTCATTCTACTGTCCATCGTGATCTTCTGTCTGGAAACTCTACCGGAATTCAAACACTACAAAGTGTTCAATACCACCACCAACGGAACCAAAATCGAGGAAGACGAAGTCCCAGATATCACCGACCCATTCTTCTTGATAGAAACCCTCTGTATTATCTGGTTCACTTTTGAATTGATAGTACGGTTTCTGGCCTGTCCTAATAAGTTCAACTTCTTTAGAGACGTGATGAATATAATAGACATAATAGCTATCATCCCCTACTTCATCACCCTGGCCACCGTTGTTGCTGAAGAAGAAGACACTTTGAACCTGCCAAGAGCTCCGGTTTCACCTCAAGATAAATCTACCAATCAAGCCATGAGTCTTGCTATACTAAGAGTGATTCGTCTGGTGCGAGTCTTCCGTATCTTCAAGTTGTCGCGTCACTCCAAGGGCTTACAGATTTTGGGACGGACTCTTAAAGCATCTATGAGAGAACTCGGGCTTTTAATATTTTTCCTCTTTATAGGTAAGTAAAAAATTACAAATAAAGCTACTTTTTCTAACTGCGTTTACAAATATATTTTATATCCATATAAAAAGAAAATGGTTGTATACAAATTTTAAAATTACTAACTGTATTGTAATATAGCTTATTGCAAAATAATAAAATATAAGAAATTATAATCAAAACTCCAGATTAGCAAATATTTTGTATGGAAAATTTCAAACATTTTTCGAACGTATGTTAAGACGATTATACCGTGTAAATGATTAGAATAGATTAAATAAACGTGTTAAATGAGTTAAATCGGAAACAACGTCGTAGTGACTCTTGACGTCAGTTAATGCGCAATCAACGAGGCCACGGAACCGGGCGGCTACGGGCTGGCTGCCGGCGCTCGTGCACCAAGTGTTTTGTGTTCACAGGGGTGGTCGTGTTCTCAAGCGCAGTATTCTTTGCTGATAAAGATTGTCCCGATTCCAACTTTTCTTCCATACCTGATGCGTTTTGGTGGGCCGTCATAACAATGACTACTGTTGGCTACGGAGACATGAGGTAACCACTGTCTCGCGACCCGCCCGACGCCCGCCTGCAGTCACTCCCTCGCACTGTAATCCCACTGTATGCGCCGTTCGTATGTGCTTAAAGGTGTGGTGCTGTTTTCATCTGCGGTGTACTTCGCGGAAGCCGGAAGTGAGAACAGCTTCTTCAAATCCATACCTGATGCGTTTTGGTGGGCGGTCGTGACAATGACGACCGTAGGATACGGCGATATGACGTATGATACAGCGACTTCACCCTAAAAATCATCTATGCCTTGTCGTCATTTCATTTTATCCTACAACTTTACATCGGCATCTTAACACGGTTGTGATTTCTTTCGCCACATCATATAACTTACGCTTTAAGTTTGATTTTATCGACGGCTCGCCTAGAACATAACCGAACATATAGTATTTATACTATTCACTTAAACACCAATGCACGTTCAGACCGTTCGTCGTAGACATTTATTTAAAATACTATTTCATAAACTTTTTGTATACTAAGTTTCAATATTCCACTATACTCCTACAATTTTACATGGAAGCATAATTGTAAAATTTCCACACGAAAAAATATGCAGCGAAACGTATATTTAGCACAACGACTGTCGTCGGTGTGACAATCGCCCTCTCCAAACCGTTATCAAATAAAAAACTGCTTATATGTATAGCGATACACTTCAACTCTGATAAAATTAGGCCAGGAATTTAAAGTAAATCTTAGAGCTCTGGTATCAAGTTGAAGTGGTCCTTTAGTGTCTCGATGTCTCCACGTCCTAATGTTTGATGTGCTCCATCGTATTGCTTTCGCTGAGATATCCTTGTACGATGTATCTGTCAGATGTTTTGTTGTTGTGATTGTTATAAATATTAAGTTATAAATAATAATCGATTGGCTTATCGAAAATGGTGATATAAAGGACTTGCACTTATGTTGATTTCATTGAAACAGTCGTTCTTCGGAAAGCCACATTTGGATTATTTTGCTATTGTACACCCTAGTTCTGTAACTGTCCCGATTACCACACACCCATGTTGATCATTATAGTTGTTTCCAGAGAGGTCTGGTAAATTTTACACATTTGCTACTATGTAAAATTGTCCTTAAAACATTACGCTGCTTATTTTTTTCGTCGCCTATAAATGTTTAGTTTTCACACCATTTTCGATGCAGGATTACGTGCATCCTTTAAACGTTAGACGTAAAGTGGCAAATTGCATGTTTGCATTGTTTATTATTTTAATTTGTCGTAATAGTTTAGATCATTTTGATGCATTTTATAAATCATATACATTTTTTATATTTTTCTTGTCTTAAACTTTTATCGATTTTATGTCCAAAAATAGCTCAAGACTCGGTGCCTTAAATGTATTAATAGACGCTAACATTAATTTTAGCAAAGCGAATGTATTTTCTGTTAATACGTTTTTGACTGGAGTTTTGGTTATTTTGGACATATTGCTGGCGTAAAACTTTTGCTGTGCGATGAATATAAACGACAGGTTTTAATTTGCTGGCGTGAATGAATGGTGATGTATGAAATTGGTTTTAAAATTTATAATGTGTTCATATGTCTTTTATACAAATTCTCACGGTCATCAAAAACAAAATTTAATTAACCTGAATCTTATAAAATTTTAATTTATTTTTAGTGCATCTTAACATTTTATTTAATCGCGCAGGGTGTATGACGCATGTTCATTTTTACTAGGCTTGTATGTTTTGAGCTCTATATACATTTTTAATATCTATAAATTTCTAAGTACAAGATTTATAATATAACTTTTTCGTTAGGCCTGTCGGAGTTTGGGGTAAAATCGTCGGCTCGCTTTGTGCAATCGCTGGTGTCCTCACGATCGCTCTGCCAGTTCCCGTCATCGTATCTAACTTTAATTACTTCTATCACCGAGAGACCGACCAAGAAGAGATGCAGTCCCAGAACTTCAACCACGTCACAAGCTGCCCCTATCTGCCCGGGACTATGGGCGAACCATATTTGAGTAAGTTCAATTATAATAAATTTAATCTTGCACATTTATTTTTAGTCTTTGTATAGAATTTTTTTTTTAATGAACGTTCAATTTCGAACACGAAACATGTTTTTTATATCCCACAGTCCCATTTCCTTATCTTTTATTTCGTATCTGCATGCAAATGCGGCCACGATACAACGTGCACGTTTTGCTTCTTTATTTTGTTTCTTTTATGTTCATTTTCAATACTTTCAGGTGGGAAGGACGATGAGAGAGACGAGTTCTGCAGTGATCATTGACCATATAGTGTTGTGCGTTTGTTTGTTTAGTGCGGATTAGATTTTATCGATACAGACGATCTTTGTGATATTACAATAAGGCCTGAAGTGCAGTGTTCATGTAAATATTAGTCTAAGCTATATGAAAATGCCACATAAAAGATTGTTGTTCAATTTTTTCGATAAGTTTGCGATGTTATTTTATTTGTTCATAATAGAATATTGATCGCATTCTGAAATGCTTATTTTGTGTTTTGATTTTTTTTTCTTGTTTTAGTAATCAAAACGTATAGTCTATAATTAGAATTACGACGGTACAATTTGTCATTCGACTCTTATAGAACATTATAAAGTCAAATAAATATTAAAAAGACGATAGAATGGCATAGCAGTTTTAAGCGGCATAAGCTGTTCCCTCAAACATTTTCCTGCCCGCTGGGAAGTAAGCCGTCGTTTTATTTCTTTCGACCGGACTATCTTAAGCTCCTTCTCAACGAATAGATAAGACTTTTTTTCCATCGCAAACGTAACGGGCACTTTATTCAGATAAAATGCGGGTTTATCGGTGCTTAAAAAAGCACTAAAGTGAGTGAATCAAATACGATAAAATACCTTAATATAGTCTAGATCTATGTATTATCCTGATCTGTATACTTTTTATTTAAATGAAGACGACAAGAGCGTTGTCTTGGTCTCAGAATTTTCTTAATGATCAAGTTTTTAGCAAGTTTGAAAATTTGTTTTAGTAGACTCCAAGATAGTTTAATTTAATCAAACAATGAGTCTGGCATCTTAATACTTTGGTACAGTCAAAAGGGTCTCCATTTAATTATTATTTTAGCACATTATCAACATTGCGCTGGTTGAAGTAAGTTTCTTTTTTTATTTTTATAATTTATACTGATTTTTTTCTATTTTAATTGTAACAACTGAGCCGCTTTTTATTTACTAATATTTTATATAAACAAAAATCGTATCTGTTTCTTGATTTCCTTTTAATATAGCTATGCTTTTCAAATTCCTTACCATTACTCATAAGGCTGACAGGTAAAGTATATTGATTATGTTCCCTAAAAGAGTGAGCGAGCTATTAATTTTTTTTTTTTTTTAATATAATTTAGATCCTCAGTTTGATAAGCTTTGAATAGATTCGTTTCCTTGACAAAATATTTAATGGCATTATGATTATACCGTATAAGTGTATAGTAATAGTATACAGTAGTTGTGGGTGTTCAGACGTATCAGTACAAGTTTTTTTTTTTTTTTTTTTTTAATTATGCAATAGTCTAACGTAAAAAGGCCTCGAAACTTCACACTTAATCAAAACTCTTATAGGTAGTTGTGTTTGCTCGTAAACGAAAAAAATAACCGACTTCAATTACATCGACCAGTTATACGACGTAAGTAGACGAAAAAATAGTCAAGTAAATACGCGTTATCAACGATTACTCAAAAAGTAGTGATCAGATCTCGATCAAATTTAAATAATACTACAAGTACAAAACGAGTACTATCAAATAAAACAAGAATCATCAAAACCGGTACACCCAGTGTGCCGGTACGCCCAAAGTTATGCGGTATAATAAAACTGAGGTCGACGAAAAAATAGTCAAGTAAATACGCATCATTAGATACACCTAACTCGAAAAGTACTTGTTAGATCTCAATTAAATTAATAGGACCACATAATATGTGATATTTAATTTGAATATGATAGGTTTAAAAAAATTATCAAAATCAGTTCACCCAGTCAAAAGTTCTGAGGTAACATACATTTAAAAAAGTACAATCGAATTGATAACATTCTTCTTTTTTTAAGTCAGTTAAAAATGTTTGTACTGTCTTGTTTAACTTTCACCTTTGAATCGCGTGCATCGATCTTCTCTTTCAACTTTGCACGAATTCCAAAGTTTAACAGTCTTTGTTAGTCAATATGTCACGTGTCTGTGTTTAGAAAACATTATGTATTGGAAAACGATAGTGAAAGCTATTTACTCTACATTTTCCTTCCAATACGTATCGGCCTTGTCACTAGCGTAGTGCATTGACGCGCCATTCAGCCCTTTTAGAAGGTAAATGCTAAATGCTAAACTATGAATAGAAATATATCATATCAATCCTAATAAATTTTAAACGAATGTGTGAAGTTTTAATTTGGTTAGTTGTTTTTATTTATACTAAAACAATTTCTACAATTTTTTTATTATGCACATTTCCATTCGTTGTACAAAGTTATCAGTATAACGCCTAAAACATAGAAATAAAACTGATTAAATATTTCAAAAACAGGTTAAATTTTCTTGTCCCTTGAAAAATATTCCGGTAAAAAATAAAAACGCACAAAAAACACGTTATGAACACGACCCGTCTCATTAAAAGAAATGAAACAAAAGTTCATTGTTTAACTAGACAGTAAGAGTAGTACCTTAATTGCATTTGTAAACCTCCCTTCCCTTATTTTAATTGTTACCATTTATCTTTACGCTCTTTTATTCTACATTTCCTTTAAAATGCTACCGCATACAATAACAAAGTAGATACGAGCTTGCAAATGGCTACAAATCTTAGGCCTCAATTACGGAGACGCGGGGCGTTGCGTATCGCGTGTGGCGTGGCGTCGCGCGTGTTTCAAAATGTATGAAAATAACCGCGTGTAAAATCGCTTCTCCGTAAACGCACTCATCTAACGCCCTACATTTGAATTTAGTGCGGGCCGCCACGCCACACGCAACGCGCGACGCCCCGTGTCTCCGTAAATGAGGCCTTAGAGCTTGTATTATCCAACACAACTACAATTATTTTAAAAAGTTTTCAAATAGTTTCAGGGCCGATAAAGAAATCGTCTGTGAGCGATGACTCGTCATCAGATATGATGGAATTAGAGGACTCGGCTCTTGTGGCAGATCCTGCTATCCTCGAGAGTAACATGCGTCGATTACGAGAGGAGGAGCGCCTTCTCCTTGAGCGGCAGGCCGTTATGGAATCTACCGGGAACGTGGACGACATCGCCGCGTTGGAACACCAAGATCTGCTTCGCTTGAACCAAGTACGTTCCTAATGATCGAATCTAATCTACCAACTCAATTAAAACGTACTGCGATACACTATACAAATCAACCACACCACCGCCTTGCGATTGTATAAAGAAATACTGTACATAATATTTGATTGAAATTGTTATACAAATAGTAAATTACGTCGATTTAAAAGGGGTACATTGTAAAATGTGTATATCATAGCAATGTTCCATCTTGAGCTTCGAACAAATTGTGACAAATTAACCCGCTTAACGTAGCTAAAACAGCAACAAGTGCAGAAGCAACAGGCCAGACAGGCGATTCGCTCGGGCGCAGTGGACACCCACCGCGGCGAGCTGCGCCGGCGCACCACTTGCAACGTGCGTGTCAACCAACTGCACGCCGCTTCGGGCGCTGAGACGCTCGAGACGGACGTCTGACCAACGAGTGAGTTGTTCACAATACATTACATTTATATTCCTTATTAACACTTAGATGACATTTAGATACCGTTAAACTCATTTTTCTATATTCTGTAAACCATATTATGTATTATAGTTAACTCATGTTTTGTACATTTTAATTATTGTTTTCAGAAAAGTTTTACCATTATAACCATAGTAGACTTATTTAAACAGAATAGGGGTGGTATAATGTAGGTATAGAATTAAAAACAAAAAAAAATCAATCATATTTTTAATAAAAATGGCTATTGCAACATTAAATATAATAATTAATTACGTAAGACGGCCATCATACGTTTAATAAGAACACAAAATGTACAAAAACTGTATCAATATTAGTTTCGTTGAACAACAAATTTAAAATAAATCACTGATACTCCTGACATGTATGAAAAGCGAGTTAAGCGTACCTCAGACGGAAAAACCGAACAGATTCGTGTGAATGGCTCGTCAGATACAGTCTCTACGAACGCGACATGAATGGGCGGGGGTGATCGATTGCCCGCAGCGCGCCCGTGACGTCAAAGAGGCGTAAA
Source organism: Melitaea athalia (assembly GCA_905220545.2). Taxonomy (NCBI): domain Eukaryota; kingdom Metazoa; phylum Arthropoda; class Insecta; order Lepidoptera; family Nymphalidae; genus Melitaea; species Melitaea athalia. Next base: position 3,402,530 of record HG992176.1, on the reverse strand, counting down.
CCCGCCACGTGCTCCTGGCTCGAATCGACCACATCGCCCCCTGTCCTAGATAACTAAACTATTACCTTGCCACTATTTTTCTGTAGTTCAACTTAAATTTAATTTAAAAAAAAATCATTTCTAAAACTTTACGTATTTACATCTCAAATATTACGTTTAAATGTTTCATTGTCTGATTAAAATGTACTTCCACCAGACATTTAAGAAAATTAAAATAATCTTAAATGATTAAAATAGAATTACGCATGCTACAGAGAAAGACGTGAAATGAATTACTAAGTCACATAAGTTACATGTAGCAAAGAATATTATGAAGTTTCCGGGCACGATTTATCGCGCTGCTGCATTGCGCCTGTTATGTCACGTGTTTGAGCTTCTTGTGTGGACGACAGCCGTGAAGGCGATTACGCTTAAATAGCCGGGTTTGAACAATGTATGCACGGAAAATAAGATTGTATTTTTGGTGCTCTATAAAAAATCTACATAATAGAAATCAATTGCTGTTCGTTAGTCTCGCTAAAACTCGAGAATGGCTTGGCCGATTTAACTAATTTTGATCTTGAAATGTTTGTAGAAGTTCAGGGAAGGTTTAAACGGTGAGAAATATTTATTAAATAATATGTAACGGAAAATACTAAAAACGACGATTTATTTTCCAATACAAAATGTTCCTAGCGGGGAAATTAAATGTATTTTGTCAAAAACGTTGTCAATTGGTTGTCAAATATTTATAGGTGCGTTCAGAAAGTGTTTTGTGTATATTTTCACAAATATATGTAGGTGATACGAAGTTCACCGGGCCATCTAGTATATATATAATTTATTTTTTATAAACGGTTTTTCGTCGTATTTCGAGGATTGACTAGCATCGTACGGCACCAATTTTGCCCATAATAGAATAAACTTACATTATTAGAGGCATTAGAAGGAATCGAATTTTTTATAAACGGTTTTTCGTCGTATTTCGAGGATTGACTAGCATCGTACGGCACCAATTTTGCCCATAATAGAATAAACTTACATTATTAGAGGCATTAGAAGGAATCGAATTTTTTATAAACGGTTTTTCATCGTATTTCGAGGATTGACTAGCATCGTACGGCACCAATTTTGCCCATAATAGAATAAACTTACATTATTAGAGGCATTAGAAGGAATCGAATTTTAAAAAGGAACCAAATTGTTTACAATTTAAATACTCAAAAACTATTTGTCTGTAAAAATTTTACTCCATCAATTAAAACAACCTACCTGACCAATTTTTAGCTTACTGAAAAATACTTCTATAATTTGTGTATTTTGACGTTTACAGATTTTAGGAAACTTCGACGTCATCCTTTCATTTGCATCGTCACAGGCTACATTTTTTAAATTAGTTACCTACACTTAGGCCTCGTTTACGGAGACGCGGAGCGTAGTGCGTAGCGTGTGGCGTGGCGGAACGCACTAAATTCAAACGTAGGGCGTTGTATGAGTGCGTTTACGGAGAAGCGATTTTACACGCGTTCATTTTTATACATTTTGACACACGCGAGAAGCTACGCCACACGCTACGCACTACACTTCGCGTCTCCGTAAACGAGGCCTTAGCCTAAAAATTACACATGCTAGAAGTGAAACTTCTTTGGCAATTTAATTGAAAAAAAAACTAATTGAAAAAATAAATAAACAAAAAAACAAAAAGCCAACGTCACGCAGGCGGACACCCATCCAAATACTGACCGCGCCCGACGTTGCCGCGTCACAATTTTTCTCAAATGTTCTCATGTTCTCATGTGCCTAAAGAAGATTCACTTCAAAACAACTTAGGTTCTCCAAAATTTTAAAGATTTCTATAGACTGGATTATACAGGTGTCCGGTCTCGAGCTAGCGATAATTTAAGTACAAAATATATCTAATTTCATCGACAAAAACACCCATATATGGGAGTCTAGGTCGGGTCTCCTGTCGGAATGGTCGGTTTCTCTGGAGAGAAATCTGCATCTTTTGGCAGAGATATCTACAAGAATAAAACAAAATTAAAATGGCGGCCATTCCGATAGGAGGGGGGGCCCCATATATGGGTATTTTTGTCGATGAGATTAGGTATATTTTCTAACCTTAAATTATCGCTAGCTCGGGACCGGACAACCTGTATAAGTAGACTTATTGAATATATTCCAAAAATTAAATAGGTAACATTCATACAATTATATTTTCACTTCTCTGTACTTCGATTGGTATTACTGCATTTTTTTAATTGTCCACTAAATTATTTTATTTTAAATTTATAATAATATTGAATAATTTTGTTTTCATCCCTTAAAAACAATCATAAAATGTAGCTAATATGTACCTATGACATCTTTTTTTGTGTTAAATATAATCTAAACTTTCGGAATATTATCGGAAATGTTTATTCATCTACATTATATTCTTAATTCGACTATTCGATAAATTATAAGCATTAATGCATTTTTCGTTTCTTCAGTCACCGTAGACATACATCATAACCCGGGACAGTCTTAAATTGTAAGTTAGTCAACAGAAAACGTAATTAGCATGAATACTTCTGGCCGTAGATCTATTAAAAAGCAGCCAACTGGTTTAATTATTATTTTTTGTTTATTTTGATATATTTTTAATAGAACTTCGGTTTTAGACTGGGACCCCGCTAGCCTTCCTTGATGTTATAAATGGTGATTTTTGTTTGGCATGCGGTGTCTCTACCTCATCCATACGTCATCATTTCCCTCTGTCCCGTGTCTGGCTTTAGTTTTGTATTGAAACAGTTATACGGAACGAAGTTAAAACGTCTGCTTAGTCTATCCAACAAGCTCCAAAACGAGTTAAATAGAGATAAAGGTCGTAAAAATATGAGCCATAGCTAGCATAGCATAGTATTCGATCCGTAATGATGTCTAAAAAAATGGGTTGGAAGGATTTTCTAGCATGCAAAAAATTTCAAAAATTATAATTTTTGAAATTTTAATAATTACTAACAGTCGAGTCGTCGGGGTTTAATATTTAATACATAGACGTTCAAACTTTGTCTTCCTTTTGTTTGTTACAACCAAATAAGTGTTCCGTCTGATTGAATGTGTTGTGTTATTCAAAGTTAAAATGTGATCTCAGTCTTCGCACAAAATTAATAAAACAATCCATACACTCAACTTGATCTATCTATCTATCGATTGGCATTTTGCTTGACTAACGTCTCAGAATCTGAGAATCGAAATTTACATCTTATTTCTTGCAGTATACCTAATGTTTGTGGTTTTGTTATCTGCTAAAGTGGTAGCTAATATATTAAATTGTGTTCTTATATCTAGTAGGGTACCGAAATTCGCATGAGCTCTCGATTCTTGCTCGAGCTTACGTCAGTTTACACTAAGACTTGCTTTTCTTTATGAGTCCTTCCGAAATTTTCCTTACAATGAATGTGATTTTAGGTTTAAAAATATATTTAATGTAGAACTGGATTGTCAAATAATGCTAATACGAAAAATTAACAATTTCGGAGACCTTACATAAAGTAAACAGAAATTAAGCTTAGTGTAAACTTGCTGCTCCGGGCAGGTCGAGAATGATCATACAATTGGCATAGTCGTTGTGATTGTCTATCGTAAGTATTGCGTTATTATGTGCAGTCCTGTCAATACTGGCATGGCTTTGTGACGAACCCCTTCCATAGACAATGTTGTATTCACTGTTTTATCTGTTAGTGAAAAAAATATGTAACAATAATGATAATAGGTCATAAACGTCACTATTGTAGATATATGTTTATTAAGTGTACATGTCAACAGTTTTTCATATAATATTGGCTTTAAATACAGATAAACATACTAACAAATATGATTAAAGTCATACATTGTTTTTGACTATACTCGTATTTAAGAGAGTCACGAACAAACTTTTTGATTATACCTAGACATTTCTAGATGTTAATTGCAAAAAGACCACCCAAATATGAATCTCGCATTATAGAAAATGTTAATGTTGGCAAAAAAAAAATGATCGTTATTACAGTACCCGGTAATAAATATCACATCGGCTTGTTCGGCTTCGTATAGCTTCGTCTCTGTCACACGCTGGTGAGTAAATACAAATCCTGAACTAGCCGATGTGCAATATTTACTGCCGGGTACAGTATTTATCGTTAGAGTAAGTTTAATATTTGTCAGAGAGTATCGTAAGCTAAGGTTGGTGGCACGCGTTCCAGGTAAGGCGTGCCGGGAGGACGACGGGCACGCGCACGCCGTGTGGCGCGGCCGGCTGCCCGCGCGCTCGCCGCCCGCGTGCCACGTGTGAGCGCGGCGCTCCCGCAGCACGCTTGCACGCCCACCGCGTTGTCACACTTATGAACTATTTATAGATGCTTCGATTTCGAGCAATCCTTTAGTTTAAAACATAATTATTAGCGATCGAGTTTTTAACGACTTACCTTCTATAAAATAATATCTTTGAATACGCTTGTACCTACTGTGAGTGCGATTCGCCTCGGCCCTTATTGTAAATAAATCCAGAAGGCTTACAAAACCGCTTCATACACTAATTTACACAATTCGATACACATGTAATATTAAGAATACTGATGAATCATACTCGATGAGGCCTATTACAGACACTCTGCAAGATAATACTTTCGAGTGACGCCACGTGCATGCGTAAAGCGTACATTGCATAAAATGACTTGAATGACGTTCGCGAAGTAAGCACGTCGTCGTCGCTACGACACCGCCCAATTGCTCGTGCTTTACACTAATTAACTAATATCTAGATATGACTAACGTGAATTATTTACAATGTTATACTGGCTAGTAAACTATTAGTTTAAATGCCGTTATTCAAAAAATGAGTATGACAACAATCTTCGAGATTGAGCCTATGTAGAGGCGCCGGAATATATCAGAAGGTACAACTACGACCAAAACTGAACACATCGAATGGATTTAACGCCGAAATATGTAACATCAAAATTTCTCTCGCAAATAATTATTTCACGGAAAATCCAAGTAGCCGATATTCAGCAATAGGTCTGGCCTACGTGCCTTGTCGCTTGTCTTGTACCAAAGTAGAAACTCGCTTCAATGGACTCGGTCAAAACACTATTTCGTTATACATTTAGAGTTGGTTTCTGAGGTCCGGTGAAACGCGGTCTGGAAAAGTTTTAAAACAAAATCGTGACGAATATAGCTATCGTGGTCAGGACAGTAGTCGTAAGATGTTTATGTTGTATGGTGTAAAGTTGGCCAGTGTTTAAGCATTGTGAAACACGACCGTGATCCTGACACGCCCCCACTCAATGTTGAGACAGCCTCGGCCGCCAAGCAGCAATTAGCACTGTAGCTCGATATTTACTCATAGGTTTATATTCTGCATTATCGATGTCTCTTATATGTTAAAATATTTAAATGCTTTATTCGTTAAGTATACAATACAGAATGGTTGTGAAAATAGGAATGTTAGCGACAGAGTTTTGTTTACATCGGTTTAGCTAAATTACGTCAGGCAAACGGTTCAAATGAAAGTTTAAAAAAAAACTTTCTATTCGTGAATTTATAAGTCTGTATACCTTTAAAATTCACTTAGTAGTGTAATAAGCTTTTTTAACGTTTTAAAGGATTCGCTTGCCTTGCGTGGTTTTTACACTGTCGCTAATCATAATGAGAAAGGATTATATTATTATCGTACTAGCTTATAATATTATAGACATATCCAATAAGAAATTTAATTACTAAATGTGTTTATTGTTGGTACTATTGATAAGATAATGGCCAATTACTCGTTTCTCTCGACTTTTTTAAACCCACGAGATTCTTGTCTACTTGTCAATTTCCTACTTTTACGATTCTCAGTGGGTTTTTTGAAGTCCGAATCTGGAAAATATTAATCGAAATAGACAGAACATTCTAAGGTTTTGAAGTTTCTCAAGTACAATATAAATTGTTAGGAATATTTATTTTATTAAGACTGTACACGTATCTTTTACGTTAATATGCTGATTTTACCGCCTGTTTAATTTGCCTAATAAATTTTTTGCTAAAAGGCCAATACTACAATCTTATTTATACATTATACAATAAATATTAATTGATAATTATAATAATCATAAAAATAATTTAATCATATCATAAAAACATATTTCATATCATTAAACATCCTTATAAAAAGACATGATATTACCCTAGATGTTAGAGCTAGAAATAGTGTCTACATACGTAAGTCCAGCTACAGATGAGCGCCAATTTGGTTTTAGTTGTAAACTTTTAGTCTATAATCACTGTAAAACTTACACAAGAATATATGTTAACACTTAAAATTATTAATCGTGAACACAAAAATTAAAAAGAAAAACAGTGTCGTTCAATAAGTGACCGCGAAGTGACCGTGTAAAAGACAAAATTAAATTGCGATCCGAACAGTTTACTGGTGTATTTACGGGTTTAAAGACATTGTGTGGTAAACTATAAAAAGTTTTACATAAAGCTGCCAAATATTATGTGTAGGTTCAAAATCAGTGTAGGAAAATTTGTGTTTATATCGGTGTTAGTGTGTAAGCAATATTACGATTAAAATAGTACGACATTCTGAATGTAATAGACGCTTTATACTGTCCCTTTGAAGCTTAACCGTATTTTAAGGATTGGGCAAGATGTAAACTTTAACGGAACTTTACCTAACGAGTGCAATATCGATTAATGGAAATTCTGCAGTCAATAGACGAGCAATACGCTTTATTTCACAAATCTGCGGATAGAATGTAGTTTTATATAAGATGTAATTTATAATTTAGTGTCGAAAATAATCTGTTATATTGTTCACTTTAACTGAGGAATAAGGTTCGATCTACATGCGTAAAACTTGCGATTTATTTAAATACTTTACTCCTATCTTAAATAATTTAACGTGCAAACTATCTTAAATAATTTAACGTGCAAATCGAGCCTTTTCGCATTTTATAGTATAACGAATTTTAATAAGATTTCAATAGAATTCATTGCAATAGAAGTACATATCTTGCAGCAATATAGATTTTTAAGGCAACATAAATTTGTCAATTGTATTGCTTATTTTAACTATATTAAATTAATTATGTTCTCACGACCTTTTTTAAATTGTAAATTAGGCTTATTGTATTATTTGTCGTATACGTAAAGAACGAATTGATCCTAAAAATGTAGAGATTGTATTAAAAAAATGTTCGAAATAAAGTCGCGTCGCGTCATGCAGGGATTTTTTTAGATGAAAATTATAAATTTTACCCATGATGTAGTAACAATTGAAGTTTTTAAAGCATCAATTGGTTGATATATAATTTATCTATCGTTTAGTTAAACATAGATTAACAGATACAAAAGGCACAGACACGATAAGAGTTAGAGCTATTTGTTTTGCAAGTTTAACTAAACGCGCCTCCAACCAATTATTATTTTCAAATAATTGAAATGATGAGTTGAAAACTTGGATCGGACAGATTTTTCTGGTACTTACGAATTTTTCAACGAATGTAGAACTCATGACATATTGTCGATTCAAGTGTTACATTTAAGGCGGCTGAGGTTGTTACAATATACTATTAGATGTCTCGATGTTTACTCTTAAGTGTAGAACATGCATGTTGTGTATTTCAAAACAAAACTTGCAAACGGGTCCATGAAGGCATGCGGATTACTGCGCAGGTACCGGTCGTTCATGGCTTGAGACTTAAATTACATTTACGTTTTGAATTTTTATTACATTATTTAATTAATATAACATCATTTTTCTTTAACGATTTCATGTTTGGCAATCTTTTCTTTTAAATGGTTAATATTTTCTAATTATCATTTATTACTTAAAGAATGTCGAAAATGAGAAGTGTTTGATAGTGTGAATTACTCGTGTTGGCCAAAATCGGAGTGACTTTGTTTTTGTGAATGAGCTATCTTATCACTCGATAGTATAGGTACACACTACATATAATGTACAGGCGTGATATGACATGGGCCCGATGCGACCAAAAAAATAAAATATAAGTAACCGACCCTTTTTCTATGTTTTAGTAGATTAGTTTCGGTGTACCTATATGCTTTTTCGGTGTTTATTCATTGAAAATTTAATTATATTAAAACTGCACGTATTTTTTGTGTGAATAATCACAAAAATACTTTTTATTGTTTCAAGTTCGTAGGTTGATTCGAGATAAAAATTAAATGTGACATTTATTTTTGAAAAAGCGACATGCAATTTTTAGTAACTGGAAATATATATTATACACATTCACAATACTATAAAAAACTCAAATATAATCTATTCCAGTGTAAAAGGCTAAGGGCCTGTTTCACCGATTGTCACTAAAGTCTCGGATTGGCTGTTTTCGCCTTACCGCCTTATAAATCAAAAATTTCGGTTTCACAAGTTTTGAACAGTTTTCATTGAATTTGGAATTGCTTACTAAATATTTATATACTACAATCACACATCTGTACTTTTTAAGATTATGTCGTTGTCGTTAAATTATTATTAAAAAGGAAACATTTGTAAAATAATATATCGTTATCAAATAAATAATAAAATAATTAATTTTCTCAATTGCACATTTAGGTAACTACAATATTAATGCTTCGTTTTTTTGACCATATAAATTAATTATTGCGTTTAGCAAAAATATCTATGATTTGATAATGAAAAATCTTAGTTCCGTTCCAATTTTTGTTGGCGGAATGTAGCAAATCAGCGAAGAAAAAAAGACAAATCTTCAATTTTTAAATCGATTTTTAAAAATTTAAAATTAATACAACTCAAATAAAATATAGTTCTAAATAAAATACATAATTATGTTACTTAGTTTTAATTTTAAAAATTATTTTTTTTCGTAACTTGTTTTCATCGCTTTTCAAAATCAATCCTCTATTATAATTCTGTACATTAAAGTTTCATTCAGTATTATATAATAAATTATTAATTTATTATAACGGTATGAAATTGTAATTTAAAATTAATACAACTCAAATAAAATATAGTTCTAAATAAAATACATAATTATGTTACTTAGTTTTTATTTTAAATTTTTTTTTTTTTTCGTAACTTGTTTTTATCGCATTTCAATACGCAAATTAGCGCTATTGCTGTTCTATAAAATTTACTAGAAAAGTTGTAACTCCAGCTATTAATTTTATGAGAAGTTCAATGGTGAAACCGAAATAAAATATTAGGTATCTGTTGGATACGTCGTACTGCAACAAATCGTAGCTTTTATCGGCAAGTGGTGAAACAGCCCCTAAGCGATATATGTATGTATGTACCTAGATGTTTACTTTAATAATAATGTATTCAAGAAAAATTATTATTGTAGTTACATAAATTCAGATTACGCTGAAGGAATCACTTTTTTTCTCCTTATTCGAGAAATATCAAGTTGTGTTAGTTAGGAAAGCAGTTGGCAAATTTTGAAATCAAAAACAGTCTGAGAGAATCCATTTCGGGAGACAGACCGCAGCCGAGCGGTACTATAATAATTATAAAATGTAATCGGCGAAATTTTATCTGTACCTATATTGTATTTGTTTTAAGATTTATATGTAGGATATAACCGCAAACCTTTTAACAGTGTGGAATATCGAAATTTATTTTAGATATATATGTATGTATAAATATATATCTCTTGTGTGTTTCGGCTAAGTAAATTACATGGTCGAAACGTTTTCATGAATTCTAAAACTCTCGCGGAACCCGCCTATATTATTTGGGGATTACGAGGTATATACTTAAATATAGGAGCTTTGAAAATATTTATATGCTATATTCGAGTTATTGAAGCAACGCAGAGGGTTTTTTATCAAATAATTTTACTTGATTGTTACTTCGTTCCGGTTTCTTATTTGTAATGAAAGATGGCTAATTGTGTTCCAACCTCTAATGTTAAGTATGCTTTCTCGATTAGTAGCGGAGATTATTCTTGTAACAGTGTATTAACGAGGTTTAAGTCTGCGTTAATTGTGAATACAAATAAGAATCCAGAACAAGGAGTTGAAAAAACAGCATTTTCACTTACCCCTCTCCGTCCAGATTCTGCGTGTTCATATTATTACAAATAATATCAAAAAAATATTTAAATTTTATTAGCCATAAAGTACTTTTATATTCATTTGGTCATATTTCTAAGTGTATTTAGAAATATATTTTTTTTTTATTAACCTGCAGGGCTTGAAGAAAATGTTATAGCGGGTTGTAAATGGTTGACATTCCAAAAAAGATGTCTCGTCGATGACCTAGCTCGTCAATCGCAAAAACATTTTTTCAAGACCTCTTGGTCTTTAATTTAAAAAAAAAGTCATAAACAGCTTAAATAAAACTTTTCAAAATGTTCTCAGTTAACAATATTATGCCCTAAGTGAAAGTTGACGTACGTGACTGCTACTGATACGCTTTTTTCATTGTACGGATTAAAAAATTTCCGCCGCTTTCGTATTTTATCTCGATCCACTTAAGATAAAGTTAAATTGAGCTGATTTTCTAGTTCATAATTATTAAACCTAATACAAATACATAAAAATTAAATAAGATTTTATAATATTAAGAGCTTTTTGAATAGTATACTTACCAGAGATCTTATGAAGCAATCTGAATTTTGCGATAATTTATTATATTTAATATCCATCCAGTATTATTAGATAAATAGGTGTAATGGTCGAAGCCATCTTCTAGCTCCTATAGTTAATATAACATAGGTTCACTAATTGACCATCAAAATCTTAAATTAAGTAATATTTTACAATTCTTAGTTACATCAGTCCCCCGGCAATTATTTTATTACTACAATACTACAATTGTTTGCTCTGCAAAATTTTTATAAGACAAAAATTGAAATTTCCGCCTCGATCTACAAGTATAGTTTTCGCTGACGCCATAATATTTACTCAATACGAGTTTAACCTATCAACGCATTTTTACTAAAATACAAACGAAAAAAAAAGACATGACGATCTTAATACATTTTGCTGTATAAATACATAATGTGACGAAAAGAGCAAGAAATACATAGAGTTTTGGAATTCATATAAACCTTCGACCTGAAACGATTTTTAGATATCACTTTATTTATAAAATAATTCGTTAAGCTAAGTGCAGGCGACCTTTGGTAAATCATACAACTGGCATTGTAAAATATACTTGTACCTAACCGAGCACCTGTGTCCGTTAGTAGGTGTGGAAGTGAAATCAACGAAAAAGTTCCGAAAACTTCACATGTTACGATAGGTATAATAAATCGTACCTACACAAAAATTAAAAATGACATAGTTGCTACGAGATCCTGATGACCTATAGTATAAAGCCTTCTTAGAGCTTACCGTAGTTTGATGATACGATCACAGCATCTCGACATTATCACGAATGTATATGTGGTGTTTTTGGAACTAATACAATACAATAATTACATAAATTTTTAATTAATGCACATAGAAATTGTAAGGTAATAGAGAAACAGTGTATCCTACTAAACTTTTAACATTGTACGTAAGGTCGTTGCTCGCACTGTTGTTACACATTTCATTTTTTTATTTCACAAAAAATGTGCCAGTTTAAAGTAAATGTTTATGTGGTACAGCTACGAATATTCAATTTAGGATCATGTGCCAATAAAATTATAAAAAAAGCATACCTAGGCTGAAAAAATGTAACTGACTAAACTATTATGTCTAAATTATATTAATTAAGAAACCATAAGGTAATATTACTACAATTTCAGTATCAATATTCACGAGTGTCATAACTTTGGCATTAATTAAAAGCACCCATAAGCGCAACGCTCAATGCCAGAAAACTATTGACTCGATTCTCGCAACACTGCCGTATTCTTCGCTTATGTATTCACCATTTAATATAGATTTTCCTTAGCGTACAGCTGTACCACATACCATGAAGATCCCGACTAGCTTACACAATAGATGTCTGTCTAAATATCAATTGGTGTAAACATGAAAGTCGGTGATCCTATTTGTTTAAAGAATCATAATTACGCGTCTGCGCCAAATGTGTGAATCGCTGTTTAAATGAGAACCTTTGTCGCTTTACCATCTACAGTGTAAGTGTAAGCTTAAATACGAAACATTGTGCTATTATATCCTAATTGAAATGAACATAATATATTAATGTCCCGATCTAATATTTTATTCATCAATTGATTTGTGTCACAAAAGTTTAGCGTAAATAGTTAAGAGCGTGCATAAGGCGAGCAAAAAATCAGATTTCACCCGCGCGCCCGATGAAACAAAATATACACAAAGCCTCGTGTCAGAGTGCGATAGACGATATAGTTTTGAGCGCATTACGAATGTAAAAAACGACAAATATCTTATTTTGTATATAATTCCGAAACTAAAAGTAATTACATTAAATGCCTAAGCATAGCCTTTACTCATATTTAAATGTAATTAATTATCAAATTTTTGTCTTAATGGTCATAACCATATCGAGTATAAATAGAAAAAATATAAAAATTAGAGGTTACTTCGTGATTATATTTTATCGAGGAAATTTCCTTATTTTATGTTTTTGATAAAGGTCAACCCTTGCAAATATCACGTAGTTTGTCATATATTTTTATTTTAAGATTTGGTCTGGAACTTTTCATGTCAAAACAAATAGAAGATGGTAATTTTGCATTATGCGCACTCTTAAATGTAAATTTTGTGTTACATTAAATCATTAAAGCGCAAACAATTTTTTTTTTTCACTTTTCGTTATAGTCTACCAACATGACTAAATGCAAAAATGTTTCGTAAGTAAGAACACACTATTTTATCGTACATTTTCCTTGTCATTCGTTTAAGAAAGATCAACTAGGCTGTTTCACACTGAATAATCTCGATGACTGATCGAATTTTCTCACACAGTTAATAATTTATCACTAGATACTTACATGATTATACATTATAACTAAGAGTAAAATTCGACAATGTCAACACGAAATTGTAGATTTAGTAAAATAAAATATTTAAAATTCATAATGATAGAATCGATCGACAGTAAAAATAAATTCAAAACAGTGTAGTTGGTCTTTCATGTTTGTCGATTTAATTCGCTTGTATCGTCGATTTTTCATGTTTGGTGTGACTGAAGCTTTTTCCTACTGTCATGACTAATTTCAAACAGTGCTATGCTGTACCATTTAGTTTACTTATGTCCTGAGTTGTAAATGAGATCTGTATAAATGATTCAATAAAATGACATTGATGTTTAATTTAACCCTATTACCTAATAATTATATATCATCGGAACAGTATAAGGATACCTACATACTAATTTTGTAAAAACACCTATTAATATTTCACTGAGGGCCGATTTTACCGATTGTGGATAAAGAAAGAGGTAGAATAGGCCATTAGGGCCTGTTTTTTACCCGACTGCCAAGGAAGGGTTATGTTTTTCGCGCGTATCTTATATGTATGTAATATTCTTAATTACCTGATTTCTCTAGAACCGCTGAACGGATTTGCATAATTGAGATATCGTTAGATTCGTCTTAGCAGCCCGTGTTCTTAGATAGGTGACATTAAAAAAAAACAAACATGGCGGCTGTGCGAAGCCATTGTAGTTAATGAATAAATAATTTTTTTTTTAGAATACTATAATATGGGTATCAAATTAAAGGGCTCAATACAAGGATTTCAAAAATGTATATTATGATTATTATTACTGTAATAATAATAAAGAAATACAATAAGAAAGTTTAAAAAATGTTGACTTTGCTCTTTCCCATGCCTAACCTAAGGCAAGCAAGATGCGAACCGAGCAAAGAGTATATAACCACTACGTTTTAGAACCGAGGTTCTTCCTCGCCTCCTAGACAACGCCCGACGGTCAATTTCAGGGTGTAGCCTACTCTGTAAAAAGTTATGCTCGGTCAAACATAAAAATGATAAAACGTGGCAACTTTAGAACGGCCTCATTTTTTTCGTCGTTAATAAATTACTTAATCAACCACATGATGTAAACTATTTTAATGTATTGAACCGATTACGTAATTTGTCTAACTAAAAAGATATAAATAAAATAATAATTAAAAGAAAACAAAAAACCCGCCTGCATAAAAAACAACTAATAGAAAATGAACTGAAAAGACTGGAACAAGATAAAAATTCAAAATTACACAAAGCTAGCGAAACAAATCGAAACAATATCAAACATTATGTGTAGGTACTATACACTTAAAAATATCACCGTTGATATTTTTAAGTGTAGGTATAGTAGGTACTATACACTATACACGCACTATACACTATACACGTGGGCACGTGAAATTTCTATCATAATGTTTACTCTGGATACGCCGCTATACGCCCAACGATTTTATATTTGTCTGATCAATACCCCAGATTGATGAGAAGATTGGTGCGATCTGGTAGCTAGGACTTACCGAATTATTTTTTAGCTTTTAGTCCATATAACCTAACTACATCATTTTTATTGCAATAAAACCGTTTAACATAAAACATTTTTAGTTTTTTTTTTATTTTTTTTATTACCTATATTAATTTATTACTAGTCGTTTTTATTAGTTTCCGAGCAAAACAATTATATCAAGTTCTATTTATTAATAGAAGAACAAAAGCAGTATTATTTAGCTGTAGTGTCCGACCGAAGTTTCGGTTTCGGTTTCGGTTTCGGCCGAGTTTCGGCCAAAAATCAAGTTTCGGCGGCAGTTTCGGTTTCGGCCAAAATTGGCCGAAACTTTTGCCGAAACCGAAACTGATTTCGGAAGTTGTCGTGCACGCTCGCCAACTGTTTTCAATTCAAATGTTTACTGTTGCTTAGTAGTGGGTTACTTAATTCTAAATGTAAGTATGACTGTTCCAATAATTGTGATCTAGGTACCTATCTTTATTAATTCTAAATGTGTGATTTGATTATCTTTGTCGAGACTGGAACTAAGAGTGTAATAGTAATTTTAGTAATTATTATTTTTATATAAGAGGTACCTAAAAGAGATTGATGATTCTTCTAAGTACAAATACAAACCAAAGTATTAATTAATAAGATTTCAAAATACCAATACTTAGTATTTAATGAAACAGTAACAATTAGTGATTTTATTATTGATAACTGATAAGCATTTTGCTATGAGAACTTAATTTGAAAAAATAATCAAAATATTATTAATATTTTTGAAGTGAAACTTCTTTAGGCGCATGAGGGGTAAAATTCATTCAAGCGTCAAGACGTTCAGCACTTGGATGGGTGACCGCCTGGCAACACCACGAAACGTTGTCTTTTTTAACCGACTTCCAAAAAAGGAGGAGGTTCTCAATTCGACACGTATGTTTTTTTTTTTTTAATTTTTTTTTTTATTTTTTTTTTATGTATGTTAGCTCAGAACTTTTGACTGGGTGGACCGATTTCGATCAATTTTGTTTTAATTGAAAGGTGTTGCGTGTCATGTGGTCCCATTTTAATTTAATTGAGATCTGACAAGTACTTTTAGAGTTATATCTAATAATGCGTATTTACGTGACTACTTTTTCGTCGACCTACGTTATATTATACCGCATAACTTTTTACTCGGTGTACCGATTTTGATGATTCTTACTTTAATCGAAAGCTAATACTTGTCTTGTAGTCTTGTTTAAATAAGATCGAAAACTGATAACAACTTTTTGAGTAATCTTTAATAGCGCGTATTTACTTGACTATTTTTTCGTCTTATTACGTTGTATTACTTGTCGATGTGATTGAAGTCGGTTTTTTTTCGTTTGCGAGCAAACACAATTATTTTCAACTAGTTTTTTTGTGTATTTTAATTCGTTTTTTTTTTAATTAGTGCTAATTGCAAAACTTTGTCCAACACAACCAGGAGCAAAAATTAAACCAGTACTAGAGATGCTTCAACTTGATATATTGGATTGTTCAATAATCACACAAATGTATGGTGGCCATATATGTACTAACAAGAAATAATTTTGCCAGCGCGATTTAATCTACTACTGGCACCATCTAGTCGTAGATGTGTTAAACTTAAACAAAAAAAAACTTAATAATTGTAAGTTGCAGCGTTAACGATTAGTTTTTTTTTAATTAGTTTGCCAAAGAAGTTTCACTTCTGACATGTGTACTTTGTACGCACGCAATTTTTTTTCTTATATTATCTATGCTAATATTTTAAAGCTGAAGAGTTTGTTTGTTTTTTTGTTTGTTTGTTTGAACGCGCTAATCTCAGGAAGTACTGGTCCGATTTGAAAAGTTCTTCGCACCAATGAAGAATATTTCAAATTAAGTTTTTTTTCCATTTTGAGAGCTTCCGCTGCGAGCACTGCGTAAACAGTTAAAGTTTCGCAAAAATCATGTATGACAGAATGTTTTCACTTTAAAAGTTCTAAAAAAAGTCCGCGACAGCATGTCTATCTTTTAAGGTTGGCTTACTATAACCTTTTTTATGCTAAACAAAGTTCTAAAATAATGCAATATTTGCGAAGGTGTTTTTATAAACATGATATAAATCTTTATGCAAATAAATACTTTTTTTATCACAAGTATTTAATTTAAAACAAAATTGCCCTTTACACCATTCGATTTCAAAAAATATCTTAGGAGATATCGCACTTTTTAAAAAACATTGCAGAAAAAATATTATCAAGCTGAAAAGTTTATTTAAACACGCTAATTTTAGAAACTACTGGTTGGAATTTAAAAAAATCTTTTTGTTTTGGATAGCCAATTTAACGAGGAAGGCTATTTTTTCCTTCAATTAACGCGTATGAACCGTGGGGCACAGCTAGTATTAAATAAATGATTACAACAAAATTAATATACTGTGTTTCCATTTCATGTCAATAAAAAAAATGTGTGTAAATGGGTAAAATGCACCAAATTTCAGTATATTAAGGAATTTTATACTTGACCACGTGAGTTTCGGTTTCGGTTTCGGTTTCGGCCGAAACTCTAGTCACGGCCGAATATTCGGTTTCGGTTTCGGTTTCGGCCGGAAACCGACTTTCGGTCGGACACTATTTAGCTGTGATCTTCTGTAAGGTCGAGGTACTACCCCAGTCGGGCTGCTCCATATTTTGAGCAGGAAATTTTGTGTGTGTGTTTGTATTTGTATGAACAAATACAAACACACACACAAAATTTCCTGCACCCGCCGCAAAAAACCCGCAACCGCCCGCGCAACAGCCAATCGCAATCCAGTGCTGTGACCGCTGCGCCAACACGGCGCCTTAATACTTAAATATACCTACAAGAAATGACAAATGTACAAATGAATTAAATAATAATTAAAAAAAACGGTTAATTGATTGGTCTCATTAAAACATTCCAGATTATTCCGTCAATCCAGTCAAAGTCAGTAGGTATATAATATATTATACATATAAAGACTAGCTGTTCCCCGTAGCTGTGACGCCGCGTTGGCGCAGCTGTCACAGCTCTGGATTGCGATTGGCTGTTGCGCGGGCGGTTGCGGGTTCGATCCCCGCACACGACAACATTTGTATTGGTCATACAGATGTTTGCCGTGGTCTGGGTGTTTGTGCAGTCCTTGTGGGTCTCCCCACCGTGCCTCGGAGAGCACGTTAAGCAATCGGTCACGGTTGTTATCATGTACACCTGATAGCGATCGTTACTCATAGTAGGGAATATATCCGCCAACCCGCATTGGAGCAGCGTGGTGAATTAAGCTCTGATCCTTCTCCTACATGGGGAAGAGGCATATGCCTAACAGGGGGATATTACAGGCTGAACCGTAGCTGTGCCCCGCGGTTTCACGATACGATCGCGATCACGATTTCACCCCGCGGTTTCACCCGCGTTGATTTGAGGAAAAAAAGCCTTTCTGCTTATGACAGACAGACTTACTTTCGCATCTATAATATTAGTATGGATTTTCGTCGCGAAAGTGTACAAAATAAGTTTTATATATCTTAATCTGTGCTGATCTATACTAATATTATAAACCTGCAAGTTGGTTTGTTTGTTTGTTTAAACGTGCTAATCTCAAGAACTACTGATTCGAATTGCAAAATTCCTCTGAGGTGGATTATTACATATGTGGCCTGTTTAAAGAGAGCGGAGGAAGGCTATTTTTTCCTCAAAACAACGCGGGTGAAACCGCGGGGCACAGCTAGTGTTATTATATAACAAAATATTTAATTTATATCTTATTTTATTTTCATTGCAGTAACCCTTAATATATAGGGATGTAAACAAAAAAATCTTTTCTACGTTAAGAAAGAGTAATAAAATTTGTCTAAAATCTAAATAAAAGGATAATAAATTTCAGGTAGGTATATTACTTTTCTCTATCTTATCTTATTAAACGAGCAATTCTTGTAATATATATATATCTGGATCTCGGAATCGGCTGCGAAAAATGGATCTAACTAGGATTCATTTTTAGAAAATGTTGTTTTATCCCTGTTTTGGGCAATGAAAAAATTGCTAAAATATTGTTAGAATAGGGAGGTTAATTTCGCAACAGACATCAAAGTACCTACTAATAGCTCAGGTGGGAAATCGGTCGAGATTTACCGAGACGATCATGGTTCAAATCTCAGTATAGATTTAGTTAGATTAGATTTTTTTTTATTTAAATAAAAAAAATATATATAAATACCGAGAAAATAACAAAATAAAAAATAAATAAAATAAAAATAAAAATACCGAGCCAGGCTCGGTCACCCAGGTACTGACAATAAACACCGCGACACAAGAATTTTATATACTTACTTATTAGAAAATATATTTAGTGGTTTGAATAAATCCAAAAGTTTGAGCTTAATTTTCTTACGATTTTGATATTTATATTTAACTGCATTTTAAGGAAAAGCTTAGGTAAGCACGGCAGTAACAGTTGAAAGACTATATCAAATCAAAGTAAAATCATTACGTTCGACATGTACGAGTATATAAAAATTAAAAAAACCCCGACTCAGTAACCTGCGTTCCCTTTAAAAAGTAAAAAAAAAATGAAATAAACTCGAAAATCGTTACTCGAATAATATCCTTTAGTACACAAACGTTCGTTCACAATTTTTTTTTTTTTAATTTGGCAATAGAAGCTTTTTGAACGTTTTCTGGGAGCCTGTTGTATAAGCGTATACATTGTCCATAGAAGGAATTATTGACTCGGCGGCGAGTTACAGGCGTTACAAGTTTATGTTTGTTCCTAGTATTAATGCTATGCATGTCGCAATTCCTGGGAAATTCGTGTATATTTTTTTGAACATACATAACATTTTCGTACACATATCGAGAAGCAACAGTCAATATTTTTATTTCTTTAAACTTATCTCTTAATGATACTCTAGGGTATAAACTATAAATTGCACGAATAGCTCTTTTCTGCAGGACAAAAATGGTATTAACGGTAGCTGCATTTCCCCATAATAAGATTCCATAAGTTATAATGAATCTGTAATTAGTCACTGCATTAAAGAACTCTAATAAAATTAAATATTTCTTCAAAAATGTTCGGTGTGGCATTTTAATTAAAAGTATTTGCGTGCACTTTTTGACTGGCACCCTGTTATCAATGCTGTTGCCTATACATAAAGATTGGTACAAATTGGATTTTGGTTATCTACGTGATGAACGTAATGATTTTGCAGCGGCATCTTAGACTATAATCTTATCTCTAAAATACTTATGATTTTTTAATACGTTTACTCTCCCATTGGCTGCTACCGAAATTCGTCTCGTCAGATATTGTATCAATTTACTTAATAAAGGTAACATAAAGGTTTATATATTAATCCGCCAACCCGCATTGGAGCAGCATGATGGATTAAGCTCTGATCCTTCTCCTACATGGGCTACATGGGGAAAGAGGCCTATGCCCAACAGAGGGATATTACAGACTGAAACGTATAAAGGTTTATATAATAAATAAATTAGTACACTAAATAAATAGACATTTTTAATGCTTCATGTGTTTTATTACACAAAATAATCCGAATAACAAAAATAAAACTCTTTCCAAGACTAACACAATTTTCTCATCACACGGATCTGTATAATTAATATATCAAAAATCAGCTGCCTCTATCAGAAATATCTCCAATCCACTCAACTGTGATCGTTTCATATTAGCAATTTATATGTTAAAGAAATCTAAGATCAAAATAAAATTTTAGGATAGTAATTTATCAAAAGAACAGCTTCTAAAATCTAATTAATACAAATAAATGAAGATGCTTTGGTAGTCACGTGTTACAATTTACAAAGAAGACAAGTTAGACAAGACTGGTTTCAATTCGAATGTCGCAGCGAGTGCGAGATGATCGGAGCCGTAGCGGTCGTTTGGCAAACGGCCGAGAACCTCACATTCAGTAGCAGTCGGTAAGCGAAGCCTCTCCACGAGTTTCAGGGATCTACAACGACTAGAAAGAAAGAAAAGAACATTTATTCATAAGTTTACAACCGCTTTGGTGTAGTGGCGCGTGTGCCATGTCGCGCCTCGACACCAGCGGTTTGCGGGTTCGATTCTCGCTCGGTTAGGATATTTGTTTTGTACAAAATTTTGTTTCGCGTTTCAATTTCCGTCCCGTTTATTATAAATAGCGATCGTTACTCAAAGTAGGGAATATATTATGAGCATTTTTCAAAAAATGTCCCACCCTTGGTTTTTGGCTGTCCCTTGACTTGTTTCTAGGCTAATTTAAAAGTAGGCTTCACAATAATTATATAAATGTAAAAATAAGTAAGTAGTATGCTAAAAACATATATTTTATTTTAAGCCTTACTAAACATCTTATTCTGATTCATACAATGAAATAAAAGCATTTTAAACCTAAAATGTATAAGTTTTTAACGTGTCCGACCCTTATGTTTGTACAAGTAAGTTGATTTTCTAAAATATGTTCACATGGTTAGCTACTAATTTTGACAAAAACATTGGCCTTGACTATTCATCTTTCATATTATTTAAAAAATATACACCGAAATTAATATTTTCTATACTTATTTAATATACATTTAAACAAAACATAAAAATTTGAGATCGGCTGACATGTCAATTATGTGACGGCCAAACCCTATTTCATAATACCTGAAATATTGTTTTGCAACCGCAAGATCGTTAATAAAGCAACCAGCAGCCTTAGTAACTAGCAAGTTTACTGCAGTGTAACGCGTCGGGCTTGTCGGTTCATGTTTTGTGTGTTCATCGACGACGGTTTGATTTTTTTCAGTCAGTTAAATGACATGATATTTCTTACACTAGTGATACTTCTAAACATAATATATTGTTAGAAAATGATAGACAATTTTAAGGTGACATTTTTTGTAAAATATTGTCTCAATGTTCAGTTCAAATTGTATTTTACGTGAGATTTGAAATTATCTTTAATTTAAATGCAAAAAAACACTACTTAGTTCACCAATTATTTCAGAAAAAAAGATTTCAAATTAGTCACACAGTTGACAATATTTTGTCATGTCATCTTTGTTTTTGTCATGATTTTTTGAATAGTATTTAATTATTTTAGTGAAATAAATTAAGGTAGTATTATCATTCAATTACACAATGAAACAATAATTTGGCTAATAAACTATGTTTTTCCAACGATTCAGCCTGTAATATCCCACCGTTGGGCATAGGCCTCTTCCCCATATAGGAGAAGTCCAAAAACCATGTTTTTTCACAAGGAGGGACATTTTTTTGAAAATGCTCATATCCGCCAACTCGCAGTGGAGCAGCGTGGTGGATTAAGCTCTAGTCTTTCTGCTACATGGAGAACGGTTTTTTTTTGTCTGACGTTGTTTTACTTGTCGACATAATTGAAGTAATTTTTTTTTCGTTTGCTGATTTTGATACATTGTTCATTGTAACCTATCATTAGTGCTTACTTTAACAAATTAAGGTCATGTTTAAATCCATCTTTAACTCTATCTATGTATATCTCCACAGTAAATCTATATACATAGTAAATGTTTTTCTTATTTCTTATCTTATAAATATATTTTATAGTCAGTTTAAAATAGTTGAGTGCAAAATTTTGTATCAAATGGGTCTATATAAAATGGCTGGTAAAAAAATGTTAAAATTGAATCATAGAAGCTTAAACTAACTACTCATAAGCAAACTTCTTTGTAATTTTTTACAATAAATCTCTAATTTTAAGGACATCATAATAATCGAACAACAAAAAATTATCATTAAAAAAAAACTATAAATCATACCTAAAATAAATATAATCTACTGTAACCCAATAATCTTGGAAGGTGGTAGCCTCTAGACTGCCATTCGATTTAATTTTATGGTACACCGAAGTCAGTTTCAATGGGTGACATATAGACCCACTGTTGAACATCCCGCTGTAATCTGAAGTTTGAGATACGTCATCCTCTGGGACTCTTATTGAATAGTCTGAATTATATATCTGTAAAATTAAATGAGTAAGAAGACTTGAGCAATTGTAGGCAGTGCCCAATCTATATAATTATATAAAAATCAATTGTCGTTCGTTAGTCTCGCTAAAACTCTAGAATGGCATGACCGATTTGGCTGATTATGATCTTGAAATATTGGTGGAAGTTCATGGAAGGTTTAAACGGTGAGAAACATAAATAATATGTAACGGAAAATATTAATATCGACGATTTCATTTTCCAATACAAAATGTTCCTAGCGGGGAAATTTAATGTCTTTTGTCAAAAATGTTGTCAATGTCAAATATTTATAGGTGCGTTCAGAAAGTGTTTTGTGTATATTTTTCACAAATATACGTAGGTGATACGAAGTTTACCGGGCCATCTAGTAAAAATATAAAAAATACTATAAATTAATTATGAAATGAAAATTAAAACGAAAAGGAACCTTTGTCATATTAAAATCGGTGGTAATTCCTTTTTGTCTATTCAGATACACTGATAGATGCTGACAATTGTCTGTAACGCCAATTGTCTTCCAATCCGAGCTACCTCTCAGTGTACTGGCGCTGTAAATATTAACATTTATTTAAATGTTTTAATTTAATTACACAATAGATATTTATTGTAATTTAGTTATATAGTTACCTAATACATCCTCTGTCCAATAATTGCACAATAGCACTGTCTGGATTGGAATTAAAATCACCCGTTAAAATTATCGGTAAGTATGAAGATCTGAAAGGAAATTTATATCACATTTTATTTTTTTATATTATTATCCTTGACATCATATAAACACCATTTTTTGAAGTGAAACTTCTTTAGGCGCATGAGGGGTAAAATTCAAACGACCGGTAATGCGGCAGCGTCAAGGACGGTCAGTACTTGGATGGGTGACCGCCTGGGAACACCGCGTGACGTTAGCTGTTTTTTTTTCAATTACTTTTTTTTGTATTTTAAACTCGTTTTTTTTTAAATTAGTTTTTTGAATTCGTTTTTTTTTTGAATTAGTTTGCCAAAGAAGTTTCACTACTGACAGTCATGACTGTGTACTTTGTACGCATGCGATTTTTTTTTAAAACTATGTCGACAGACAAGCATACGGATCATCTCATGGTAAGCGATTGCCGTAGCGTATAGACGCCTGCAACACTACAAGCATTGCAACGTGTTGCCGACCCTACCCCCAATCTCCCCAGGAGTTCTGGTCACCTTACTCACCACAGGGACATAATACTTGAAAGCAGTATCATTTGACACTTATCTCCATTCGAGGCACCTGTCTATAACCAATATTGTGGAAAACAATTATAATATTATATTTACATCCATATATGTTACTAACAATAACCTTATTGGAGGTTTAGTAACAGTTTTAAATTAATTTTAAGCACATGGCTTTCGATAAACATCCTGTGCTAAAGGTATTAGCTAGCCAAGAGCTAGGCTGTATCCCGCGATAAATTAACGTTATTGCAATGATGATGAATGCTATTGTGCTTTTGTTGTGTAAGTTTCCAGACCATGTATACATAATTAATTAATTAATTAATTGTTGCACTGCTTTTTATACTTTATTTTATACTTTAACTAGCTGACCCCGCAAACGTCGTTTTGCCATTTATGTTATTAACCCCCGCAACCCCCTCTTGTGGGTGAAATTTTGTAAAATCCGTTCTTAGCTGACCTCTACTTGGCGAAAGGAATATTCCTACCAAATTTCAAGTCTCTAGGCCTTATGGTTCCAGAGATATCGTGATGAGTCAATGGGTGGAAATCTTTTATATATATATATATATATATATATATATAGAAGATTGATGTGTTAATTTGTCATAAGGTTTTATTGTTAGCATAAGTTTCGAAACAGCTGCTTAATGTGTATTTCATGCTTAGTTAGTCTTTAACTGTGGAGTATAGTGGAAGATATTATATGCTTAACTATGTACGAATGATAAAAACCACTGTATACTATGTTGGCTTCCTATATAAATAAATAAATAATATAAAGTATGCTAAAAATAGGAGAATTATTTCTATTCGTAACAAAACTTAACTCATTCCCGTTGTCAATGTAGGCAAATCTGTCGATTTCCGCCAAAAGCACTTGTAACTGCGCTAGGCGTACGTCTGTCCTCTGAGGGTTGTACAAAAGATGAGTCGTGGCAACCACGAAAGGAGTTTTCGGCGACCCCTTCGGTACCAATTTCACCATTAATCCAACGTTATCCCGGTTGAGTATAGGCATTCCCGGCTGATAGAACTCCACCTACAATGACCAAATTAAACATTATTATTTATTTAAAAAAAAAATTATTTAGTTCGAATCCATAATGGTCTAAGAGACGTGGAAGAGCGACCTTCACCGATCTGATAACCCGATGAGACATATTTTTTATCAAATATAATTTATAAACAAATATGCCTATGATAACTTGCCTATCTAAAAGTGGTAAAGGATGTTTTGAAAGCAAACGAAAGGTAGGTAATGATTTGAATTGAAATATATACAATGCATACGTTCAGGCAAAACCCGAAATTAATTTTATACATTGCCTTAACAATCAAGAGCGTGGTAAACATGTTGACATATATTGCACTGTTCGTTTAAACTTTGTTTTACTTTTGTTTACTCATTGTCCTACCTACATGGAAATCGAATCCATAATCCTGGAGCAAAAAAGCACGGTCACTGACAATTATGCCAAAGTCAATTGTTAAGGTTTTGCGGACAGAAACGGACATAGACAGCGGACGGATAGCTGAATTCCATTTCCTTATATGAGTCGTGTGAGTATGAGACGCCGCGTTGGCGCAACGGTCACAGCACTAGTTTGTAGCTGTTGCGCTGGCGGTTGCGGGTTCGATCCCCACACATGACAAACATTTATATTGGCCATACGGATGTTTGCCGTGGTCTAGATGTTTGTGCAGTCCTTGTGGGTCTCCCCACCGTGCCTCGGAGAGCACGTTAAGCCGTCGGTCTCGGTTGTTATTATGTACACCTGATAGCAATCGTTACTCATAGTAGGGAATATATCCCCCAACCCGCATTGGAGCAGCGTGGCGGATTAAGCTCTGATCCTTCTCCTACATGGGAAAAGAGGCCTATGCCCAACAGTGGGATATTACAGGCCGAAGCGAGCGAGCGAGCGATATGAGTCGTGTCTAATGATATAAATTTTATCAAAATTAGTTCAGTACTTTTGGAGACCAACACATTCGTATCATTCCATCGTACAACAATTAATATTTACAATATTATGTCTATAAGCCTCAAAATACGTTATTTTTATGGTACCTTTTTCTTATCGAAAATTACGTGTAGGTACTTAGTACTAGTACATAACAATATTTAATTTTAATTAATTCATATAGCTACTGCTGGGCAAAGGTCTCTTTCTCAATATAGGAGAAGGGTTGTAGCTTAATCCACTAAACTGGGGGTTTTCTAGCGTCAAGTGTATAGACACCTTTTCCCTAAAGGCCGGCAACGCACCCGCAACTCCTCGTGTGTTTGCAGATGTCCATGAGCGACGATAGATGTTTACCATCAGATGGCTTCGTCTGCTCGCTTGCCCCTATTGTTAAAAAAAAACTTTTGCTTTTGCTACGAGTTGGCAGATAATATTCCTTCTACGAGTAACGATTGTTAAAATAAATAAATATCTACACAATACACATACGGTCGTCTGTAATAAAGTAAGCAACTTAATGCTTGGGTTATAGGTAACAGCCGACTGGTCTATCTACATATTTTTTTTTTCGATACACATACTTATAAATAATACATATAGATATAAATATATAAATGAATATGTATATTACACCCAGACTCGGGGTGGGAATCGAACCCACAACCCCAGGAGCAGAAAGCAGGGCACTACAAACTGCGCCAAAGGGCTAGTCATAAAAGATCGTCATAGACATATTAAGACAACAATCGGAACCGACAGCTTTCTTCTCTTGCTTCAAATCAGAAACAAATATTTGTGCAAATAGAAATATCTGCCCCGAGCGGGACATGAACCCACACCACTACCAGAAGGAAGTGGTGAACATATTAAGATAAATTATTTTGTACATCTACCTGTCTCATCAATGTCTCGGTGGACAGTTGTCAATAAATTATACTGAATTATTTGAACCTATTATAATATAAGCGACGTGTTTTAAAATCTATCTACTTTAAGTATTTTTTTTTTCATATATTTTTTAAATTTTCTCTCGTTTTGTTTATACAAATTAGCTGCAATGTTAATCATAAAGCTAATCGAACCTGTCACATACGAATAATTGTGTTTTCAAACAAAACCGACATTAATTGACATCTGCAAGTAACACAACGTAGGTAGACGGAAAAATAATCAATTAAATACGCATTATTAAGGACTAGTGGTCGCCCAGAGGTCGAAATTCGACCATAATTTAAATTTTAAATTAAAGAAAACCAAATAATTATGAAAATAAAGAACCTTTTTAAAAAAAAATCAATTTGACAACAGACTAACAATAAACGAAAGGGCCTATACATGAGTGTGTGCGTGTGGTAGTGTGTGTAATGCTTTTTTTTTATTAATTTAATGTATATTTTATGTATAACTAGCTTCTGCGCGCGACTTCGTCGGCGTGGACTCCGCTCCTATTGGACTTAGCGTGATGATATATAGCCCATAGCCTTCCTCGATAAATGGACTATCTAACACTGAAAGAATTTTTCAAATCGGACCAGTAAATCCTGAGATTAGCGCGTTCAAACAAACAAACAAACAAACAAACTCTTCAGCTTTATTATATTAGTATAGATTTTGAAAAAATACTAGCATTCTGCACTCCTTATCTATATAAACTACTAGCCGTCCCGTGCCCACTTCGTTGGGCGTTAATTATTTTTGTGATGTAATATATCCCTGTGTTTTTAGGGTTCCGTACCCAAAGGGTAAAAACGGGACCCTATTACTAAGACTTCGCTGTCCGTCCGTCCGTCTGTCACCAAGCTGTATCTCAAGAACGGCGATAGCTAGACAGTTGAAATTTTCACAAATTATGTATTTCTGTTGCCGCTATAGCAACAAATACTAAAAACAAAATAAAATAAACATTTAAAGGGGGCGCCCATACAACAAACGCGATTTTCTTGCCTTTTTTTGCTCGATATCAATAATGGCAACAAGTAGACACTTGAAATATTCACAAAATACTCAGATGTATTTTTACTTTAATAATAAATAAAAAAATTATAATAAAATTAATATTTAAGGGGGGCTCCCATACAAGAAACGTCATTTTTGACTATTTTTGCTCTCATACAACAAAAGTGATTTTTTTTGCCGCTTTTTGCCCGATATTAAAATCAATGTACCTAGTCAATGGTACGGAACCCTTCATGCGCGAGTCAGACTCGCACTTGGCGAATTTATTTGTCTTAATTTGCTTTAATCGAAGCACGTCCAAAATGAAATGACAGAAATGAATGACACAACACCATGTTTGTACTGTCAACACTGAAAAAGTTTCAATTTGACAGCAAAATCCCCATTAACAAAATGATCCTCCTTTGTTACAAAAAATGTGATAAATGAAGAACCGCTCGACCGATTTTGTGCAAACTTCATATAAACCATCTACTAAATAGTCCGAACAAAGCCTAAATATTTGGTTTGGATATGTGAGCCCGTTCTTGAGTTATAAAATTACAGCGAAAAGTGGCATTGATTTATATATATATAAGATAAGTGAGCGAAATTTCATACTCCTACGTACGCGCAATTTCCGTAAAAAGTACAAAGTTTTTGATTCACGTATTAATCCATACTAATATTATAAATGCGAAAGTATCTCTGTCTGTCTGTCTGTCTGTCTGTCGCGCAATCACGCCAAAACTACTGAACAGATTTAAATAAAATTTGGTATACAGATAGTCTAGAGTCTGAGAAAGGACATAGGCTACTTTTTAATGCGAATAAAAGGATGTAAGGGGTTGAAAGGTGGGAATGAAAATTTGTATGGAACTATGTTCGTGTTTCGTAACTGTCAAACATTTAATGTTCATCCAGTCGATATGGTAAACTCTCCGATAAAATTAAAGAACGTATTTAAATAAAGGTTGCGAATCGACAACATATATCCACAATATACGGATAGTGGCGTATTTTACATTTTAAAAATGTATAATAATGTCAGTAATGTAAACGGATTGACATAATTTAAAACGGTTGTCAAATATAAAACGTAGTGGTTATATACTCTTTGGTCAAATATTTATGCGTGCGTTCAGAAATTTATTTAGTGTAAACTAAGGAAAATATATCAAGCTAATTAAATCTTATACTATTAAAAAAAAGGAAAGCATTTTTTTCCCTCAAATCAACGCAGGTGAAACCGCGGGGCGCAGCTAGTATACAGATAAATCAAAATGTACTCATTAGAACTCGATCAAATTGGACCACATGACAAGCACCAGCTCTTAATAAAAATAATCATCATAATCGCTACAACCAGTAAAAATTTTGTGTGTACTTATGTACGCATGTAAGAAGTTTTACTTCATTGACTAGCTAACTTCACGTTGCTAACTTCTTCTCCGTTGACTAGCTAACTTAAAGGTTTCGGATTTTTTTCGTGGCGGTGTGCGCGCGCATAAAATTTATGCGCGCGCACACCGCCACTTACACACAATTTTCTCGAACTTAAACTATATTAATTAAAGATATAGGATTTAAACCAAGCTACATCTCCTACACTCGGCCTATGCTAAACTAAAATTCTGACAAGCCTTTATAGATTTATCTATTGACGGTAATATTACTGGATAGATTAGGTGAAAATAATTCGGCCAAGAACCGGATTTGGTTGACGATTTATAAGATTAATGAAGTATTACGAATAAATTTATCTTCGCGATTGTATACACAGTTTTGCTGAGTTTAAAATTTATCTAAGTAAAAAAAGTATTGTAGAGGTAAAAAAAAAACATTGGGGCAGCCCGACTGGCACAGTACATCAACTTTACACTATCAACCTCACAGCCAAACAATAGCTCTCAAAATAATGTTTTATTCCTGAGGTGAGCAAGGTAAAGTAGGTAGGTAGTAAGCGCCCGAACGCACTAGCGGTTGACCGCTATGCGTTGTTGCCACGCACTTAACCGCGCGAACAATCACAGGCGGTTGCATATAAAAACTGTAAAAGCGGCTAACCACTAGTGCGTAATGGCGCTAAGAGTAGGATCAGCAACGTGCTTGTAATTGTCCTGGGATTGAAACGTCTATAGATTACGGTAGTCGCTTATCATCAGCCCAACTATACGCTTGTTTGACACCTTCTTGATATAAAAATAAATTTATTTCTAAAATCTGTGTTCCAAAAGAAATTCTGGGATATACATATTTGCCGGCAAATTATCCACCGGCTGGATATTCTTTTTAAAAGAAGGAATTATTTTATAGAATAGTTCTTATTTTAAAAATAAAAAAAAACAATATAAAGACAAAATTCACAGATCATGTTCGAAATTACTATAAATATAGGTACGCAAGAACCTTCCTCAAAATCTGAATATTTTTCAACTAAACATTTTTATCAACATTTTTAGCGCAGAGCAAAAATATGATTTACATATTTTACATAACAAGTTCTTCTAACAGGAATCAACATGTGTTTTGGGCGATTTAGAAAGTTCAAAAATAATTTAACTTTGTTAATAATAATAAGAAATATAAAAACACACATACAGAATGTTCACTGTAAACACAATAGCAAATATCACACTGACATTAAAGAATTTCGATGACGCGTTGGCGCAACGGTCACAGTACTAGTTTGTGGCGGTTGCAGGTTCGATCTCCGCACATGACTAACATTTGTATTGGCCATGCAGATATTTGCCGTGGTCTGGGTGTTTGTGCAGTCCTTGTGGGTCTCCCCACCGTGCTTCGGAGACCACGTTAAGCCGTGGGTTCCGGCTGTTATCAAGTACACCTGATATTTTAACTGAGATAGGGCACAGCAGGAAATTACCTGCTCAAAATATGGAACAGCCGACTGGGGTAGTACATCGACCTTACAGAAGATCACAGCTAAAAAACACTGTTTTCAAGCAGTATTGTGTTCCTGTTGGTGAGTAAGGTGAACAGAGCGCCTGGATTGGGGATAGGGTCGGCAACGCGCTTGAGATGCTTCTGGTGTTGCAGACGTCTATAAGCTACGGTAATCGCTTCCTATCAGGTGAGCCTTACGCTTGTTTGCCAAATAGCGATGTTTACTCATACTAGGGAATATATCCGCCAACCCGCATTGGAGCAGCGTGGTGGATTAAGCTCCGATCCTTCTCCTACATGGGGAAAGAGGCCTATGCCCAGCAGTGGGATATTACAGACTGAAGCGTTATTAAAGAATTTCGCATAAAGCTTGCTAACATAGAAAACTAGACAATTTAGATGACATAAGGTACGTACGCTTCAAAATTCGCAACGCATTCGCACAGCGCTAAACGAGTGATGTAATTGCAGGTCGGGGAAAAAGTCTTTTCGTATTTTTTGTAAAAAGTTGAAATAAAATCTTTTTAGTTGTATTATTTGTAACTGGCTGGTTTTGTTACCATGCCCATGTAATGATTCTATTCTTCCAAGAATAACTAATCAGGCATACTACTACAATGAAAATTGGTCAACATTGCATAGCAGACTATTCCTCTAATCGCAACGCTACTTGTGGCAAACATGCGAAAACATATTTATGAATAAAACATTTTGCGTCAATATTTCATTTGTAGCCATAAAACACATATATTTTATTAAAGTTTTAATAAATCGCAATAGTATTAAATTCTAAATAATGTTACGTGGTAAATATTACATTGAATAAATTAGTACAAATTTTACAACGTGTATTGATATAAGCCTAGACACACGCAAAAAGCTATGCTTCCTCGTACTTTCTCCATTAATAAGTTAATGATTTCAATTTGTTTAATTCCGATTTCACGATACGATCACGATACAGCCTGTAATATCCCACTGTTGGGCATAGGCCTCTTCTCCATGTAGGAGAAGGATCGGAGCCCAATCCACCACGCTGCTCCAATGCGGGTTGGCGAATATATTCCCTACTATGAGTAACGATCGCTATCAGGTGTACATGACAACAACCGGGACCGACGGCTTAACGTGCTCTCCGAAGCACGGTGGGGTAACCCACAAGGACTGCACAAACACCCCGACCACGGCAAACATCTGTATGACCAATACAAATGCTGTCGTGTGCGGGAATCGAACCCGCAACCGCCCGCGCAACAGCCAATCGCAATCCAGTGCTGTAAAATATTTCTATAGGGTTCACAATCGATTTTCCACACGCATTAATTAAAATAAATAAATAAACGCTGCACATTCAACGGTCCCCACTAGGATTATCTCATTTGTTGGGGTCCGGAAACACACACAATACACAAGCACGAACCCTCAGACCACGGCATACATCTATATGGCCAATACAAACGTTTGTTATGTAACCCGCAACCGCCAGCGCATCACCCACAAACCAGTGTTGTGACCGTTGCGCCAACGCGTCGGCATATTAATATATTAATTATAATTTTTTTTTTATTCTTAAGGAATGCTTCTTAATCTCTGTGTTTTAGGTAATAATACCAGATTTAATTTTTTATTTTAGGTAATGTATATAGGATTAAATGACATAATATATGTATTTAATCCAGACTCGGGGAATCGAATCCATATCCCTGAAGCAGAAGCCAGTACCATTACAATTATTAATTTTATTCAGTATTTAAAAACACAAATCTTTCATTCGCTAGCATTTTTATTGATAACATTTCGCTACTATAATTAAGTCGCATTGCTAGTATTATAGCCATATAATGAAAAAGGTAAGTACCATAAATTTATTTCACATAAGTAAAGAAAATTCTAATAATTATATCAAAGAATACAGCCTAATAAAACTAACACCAAATCGGTTTTACATTTGTACTGATAGGATAGCTTCGTATCCACTACTGGGCAAAGGCTTTCCCTCCAATGGGATAAGAGTTGGAGCTTAATCTACTACGCAGCGAGTTACCATCAAGCACAGATAGATCAGAAACAAATATAACAAGTGCAAATATCTGTATCGAGCGGGAATCGAACTCACAACTTATTATAACACACACACGTTATGGCGACAGCTCAGACCACTGTACGGTCTACTAAACGGTCGTCAATTTACTTCATAATAATTATTTTACAATATAATAAAAATATTATTTAGCAATATAATTATATATTTTATGTACTGTTTATGTGAATAGTTATTTGGTAGCTCACACGCACCTAATCTATCGCGCAATCATAAATATTTATACTTTCGTCTCTTTAATAATTAAACTTAATATAGGCCATAAAACATTATTTTAAAGCTTATAGAAGACAATCTCAATCACAATATAACGCAAAGCATGAAAACGTGACAACTTGAAGAATCACTCGAACAATTATAATTATATTTAAAACCGAACTCATAATACAACTCTTAAATCAGTTTATACAAATTCAAAAAATCGGGTTCGTAATTACTGAAAGCAATATAGAATATAAAACTACAAAAATGATAATCATAAAAACTATTATAATTTGAATACACACTTAACATCCTAAAACTTCAAAAAATAATACAATTTTTTTTATACAACTAGATTGGCAAACAAGCGTACGGCTCACCTGGTGGTAAGCGATTGCCGTAGCTTATAGACGTCTGCAAAACCAGAAGCATTGCAAGCGCGTTGCCGACCCTAACCCCTAATTCCCCCCAGGGGCTCTGGTCGCCTTACTCAACAACATGAACACAAAACTGCTTGACAACAGTATTATTTAGCTGTGATCTTCTGTAAAGTCGAGTTACTACTACCCCAGTCGGGCTGCTCCATATTTTGAGCAGGAAATTTCCCGCTGTGCCCTTCTTAAGATTTGTATCAAACATTTTGACACGTAAGTTCTTATACTTCGAACTTTTGTTTTGAACCAATGATAATAGAACAATTATGTCAATCGCAAAGCAAATGTCACACGTGGCAAAAAAAAACTAAAATCCTAGAGTATATAATCGTCTTATATAATTCAGAATCGCTGTAGAGGCAAAAGGACTCAATCATGATTATACAACAAGGAACCTTGAAAAGATTTTTTTCAACAAACAATTATACACACGTGGCATTAAAATTGGCAACGTGATGTGCGTATAAAACCAGATATAAAATAGTATACTATGAAACCGATTTTGATAACTCTTTCTCTGATCAAAAATTTCAATGCACAGAGGTGACATATACCTATATTGTGTTAGCACAAGGAATCTATTTAAATAAAAATTAATCATTAAATATCCAAAATCTAGAATCTAGAAAAATTAAGAAAATTGTGCTAAAATTGGAAAAGTTAAGAAAATTTATCATCATCATCATATCGAATATTTCAACTTCACGTTTAACAGTTCATAACAAAACACAACATCTGTTATGGGCCCCGTAAACGATCAAATTTGTTTGATCAAACTTCATGTTTTCATATAACAAACATATCAAAAAAGCCCGCAGCCCCCGCACACGATCAAATAATTTGACAAACACGTTTGTTAAACAGAAATTTAATATGAAGTTTGATCAAATATTTGATCGTCTACGGGGCCCTTTAGACAGGCAACCACGATTTATGTAAAACTTACAGACTTTTTAAAAATGGTTAACGAATTTTAAACAGCATTGTAATTCTTAAAAACTCTAAATAATTTCGTACATATTTAATCTCTATCATACACGTTAAAGGCATGTTGTATTTTCGTGTATTGATACGATCTTTTATGATCAGTTTTGGAAGGTGTTCATTTGAGGTGAAGGTCATGTAGTTCCTCAATTAGAAGAAAATTTTGTTATCCATGCGCCAAATCTTGACACGCCGATTTCCAAATTACCAAACGTCGAGCAACAATCAATGGTACATACATAAGATTATCGCGATAAGCCCGATATATGCATAGCAATAGAAACTTAAAAAAATAATTTTGGCGATTTACATAACCCGGAAAAACAGGGCCAACAGTGACATTGTACAATATTGTACTTTGTTTGGACGCGGCTCACAGTATAATATAGTAGGTATAGTAGTATATATATCTGATTTATTGTTAGATAAGTTTTTTTAATTCCAAACTTTTACATAACTTTTTAAGTTATTTTCACTTATGAATAGAAAGCGAAGAAACAAAGTGCGTATAATATCGCGTGTTATAAGTGTTATAACTACTAATTAATGCTTCCTTGGACTGAAAATTAATACACTTTTATAGCTGGTTGTTTTGGTAATTTTTGGTTATAGATTAATAAAATCATTTTGTACCAAAATATATATTCATAAAACCGGTGTTATTTAATAATACCTACCGGATTTAATAATCAATTTTTTCCTGATTTTGATCACTAGTGATGGATTTCTGACAAAATTCACGTGGGTTTTATGTCGGAATTCCACTTTTATTAAAATCAAAGATAGATATCTAAATATAATTACAAACAGACCAGCTGCTAATAATTAAAATCATTACCGTATCAATCCATGATAATAAATAAAAAAGCAGAATAAGAAGACTGACGAACAAGAGGGTAATTTTAAAATAATTCCTTTAGAACTTCATGGAATTCAAATTGAAATTCAAAATATTTTATTCAGCATAAAATTATTACAATTTCTTACTGAACGTCATGAGTCTACTACCAGTACGGAAAGAAGAAGCCTCTGACCTGAGAAAAACTGGCGGAAGAAGGTTGCACTCAGGCAAAACACTCAGAAGTTACAGTTTAGGACTTTTATTTTCCGTCTCTTAATCAATTTATCTATACTAATATATAAAGCTGAAGAGTTTGTTTGTTTGGTTGTTTGTTTGTTCGTTTGTTTGTTTGTTTGTTTGTTTGACCACGGTAATCTCTGGAACTACTGGGCCGATTTGAAAAATTCTTTCAGTGTTAGATAGTCCATTTATCGAGGAAGGCTATAGGCTATGTAGCATCATGCTAAGACCAATAGGAGCGGAGTCCACGCCGACGAAGTCGCGCGCAGAAGCTAGTATTAAATAAAGTAACGCCCTTTTCTTCGTCAGTCTCTTAAGTATAAGTTACTCACGCTGATATGATCTTGTATATCAAAAAGCGAATGCTTGAAGTAAATCGCACAGCCATCTTGCCTGTCTCCGGTCTTCTGTTTGAATATACTGTAGTATCCTAAGTCTTCGAACTTTGAATAGAAACTTTTTAAATGGGACACTTGTACTTCTTGGAGGCAGAAAATCTGTAATACGTAAATTTAGAATAATTTTATATCATTTGTACATGTGTGCTTGTTTATTGATATATTTTTTTAACTATTTCACTCTATTCGTACTTTGGTTGGTTTGGTAGGTAATTAAATAGTGTTAAGATAGAATATGGTTTGATTAAGTTCACACTGATACTACGTAGTCCTATAGTATCTTAGGAAAATGTAAATAAAGTTCTGCGGTTGCAACAACTTTTTGACACTTTCAGCTATAAAATATATATTTAACATATTATACCATAAAATACTTTAAAAAACGATTCTATCTTCTTCAAATAAGCCTACTCCGGTCTATCCAGCCTATTATATATAATTATGGATAAAGATTTTACAATGAATTTTGTATTATTCATATTTAACAGCAATATATACACCAAGAGAAAGACTTATGTTAAAGTTACATATTACTTACATCCGGCGATATACTCAGGATCTCATCATAAAGTCTACCGGCCCGTATCTTCCATTTTAAATTACGAGACGAACAGTCCGTGTACAGATATGGATGGCACTCCAGCAGGTACTGTGCCAACACATTGTAGGACAATACTCTAAATTTAAAATTTTCTGAAACAAGTGGACAAAATATTAGTTATATTTAATTTTTCCAGGTCACCGACATAACATAAAACTAAACAATACGATTTCTCATAGCCATTTTGACAAAAAAAAAAAACACTTAAAAAATGTCAGTCTTGAACGGGAATCGAACCTGTGACCGTCAACGCAACAGTGCTGTGACAGCAGCGCAAATGTTAAAAAATGGCAATAGTTAATATAATTCTATTCTTAAATAAACATACTAATAATTTACAGGTTTTTATTTATATTTAGAAATTTCGATTATTAACATACCATTATTTTCCGTTTTCTTCCCTACTGGCTCCCATATCCGGAAATCAGTTGAAATACTAGTCGGCTGACTGTATGAACCATACTGAGGTTGCCATTCATCAGAAGAATCATTTTCCTCAGAACTAAGAAACATATAGTACACAATACATGCATACATACAAGCAATGATAAAATATTAAATATAAAAACATAAAAAACAGAAAAAAACCCTATATGCAAAATTAGTGGTTTTATTTTTAAATTGCAGGATCCAGGCTTTAATAGTTATTCTCGTTAATAGTTTATATATTACTAGCTGTGCCCCGCGGTTACACCCGCGTTAATTTGAGGAAAATCATAGCTATAGCCTTTCCTAATTTCAAGTTTGTATAGTTAGTTCAAGTCATCTTTGCGCGGGGCTCTATGTGTGCGTGCGCTTGTAATTATAACACTTTGCGCGCACTAGTGACTTTTGTTTAAAGAATTTATTGGCACGGTGACAAAAGTCACTAGTGCGCGCTTAACCTTAATTTGTGTAGCAGTGACGCAACCGCCGTCATTCGAAATTTCAAACTACACGTCTTCTTATTGGTCATTTTTTCACCGGTACAGTCGTTAAAGAAAATGTCTAGTTCTTCACGGAAAAAGTGTTTAAGGAGTCAGGTAAATATTTTCAATGTGCTAATTTCGATTTTATTAATATTTTAGCGAACGTATTAGTTATTAAACGAGCCAATCAATAATAATCAGATCTTCGCTATCTTCGCTGACTCTTTATTGAATAATAATAAGGATATAAAAAACAATATGCACATTGATAATGATATAATAGAACTATAATATTATTAAATAACTATATTATCTAATAGATATATTAATATAATAGATTACATATAACGTTATATAATAGAAAAATATAAAATAGAATTCATAAAATGTAAAACATAAATTATCAAGAAGAATTTCTAATCTAATTCTTTGACGTCTATCAAAAAATATTTTCATACAAAATATAAAACATAAAAGAGGTTTCACTATTATTTCTTAATAAAGTCTATATATATGGAGACGCCACAGTAAATATTTATTATAATTAAATAAACTCTTCTTAAATAAATAAACAAACTTAATAAAATAAACTCTTCTTAGGTCTTCTAAAATTATATTATTTTTAACGTTAACGTATTATTATTGTTTTAGACTCGTGAAACGATTGCCAAAGTGTTCGAATATCTAAAAAAGGAAAACACAGTTATATTGCAGCTAGTAAGTGATCCAGTTTGCAATGCAAGTCTAATTTTAATATCAAAATTAAATGAACATTTCAACAGTGTGCGAAAGAGAACAGCAATGGCAGTAGGGGTATCAGAGAGAACAATAACAAATATATTGGCTGAAGGAAAAAAAACTGACTCCAAATTTAGTTCTCCGTATAAAGACCGCAACAAACAAAAAAGTTGGAATTAGACAACTTTAACATTGATGTTATACGTTCAACTATTCAAAATTACCATTTGGAACATCACCAGTTACCTACCTTACTAAAGTTAAAAAGAATATTTCAAGATAAACTTAACTATGGTGGAAGTATTTCGACTCTGCGTACAATTTTGCTAAGATTGGGATATAAATGGCGAAAAACGGTGGACAACAGAGTAATTGTAGAGAGGAATGACATTCAAAAGCTACGATTTTATTACCTGAAAAATTTACTCCAATACCGTCAAGAAAATCGGTGTATCGTATATACAATCATCACAATATTCAAAATGATAGAGCTCCAAATTCTAATGCAAAAAAATAGAAATGCAGAGATGGTTGACAGAAAAAAAAATTGCTTATAATGCACATATGAAAAAAATTGAACTATATGACTTGATAAAAAAAAATCAAGAAGACCATATTTGTTATAAGATTGATGACATACTTCAGCTACACGGCATAAAAGTTCTTCGACTACCACCGTATCATCCTGAACTAAACCCGATAGAAACTATTAAAAAAATTACATTGCTTCGCATAATATCGAACAAAATGTGACGGGAATAATGAAATTAATAAATGAACGTTTCTGTCAAATTGGTGAAGAGATGTGGCGTAATACTTGTCAACACGTAAAAAAAAAGAAGAATAATACTATCGACATTTTGATATGGAGTCTGAATTAATAATTAACCTTGGTGAGAGCAGTGAATCCGAAAATTCATCATTTTATTCTTTTAGTAGCGATACAGATTAATATGTTCAATAAACATCATCATCATCACCATCATCATTTAAAAAAAAATTTATATTATTTAAGGAATTATTTGAATTTCAACTAGTTTTTTTTTGTATTTTACAAACAGTACACATGTCAGAAGACATATGTACTATGTGTACTTTTATATTTTAATTTTTTTGAAACAACTATATTTTGTACTTCACTGTACTTCTTGTCACGCACAGAAAGTCACTGTATATATACAAGGTTTACCCACACAAAGCGCCGCGCGCAAAGATGAGTTGAACTTACTATAGGTGTATTTCATACAAACAACCATCCCCTGTTTTAACCCCAAAAGGGGGTCGATTTCTCAAAATACATTATTAGTACACCTCAACACCGTCTATAGAC
Organism: Melitaea athalia; assembly: GCA_905220545.2. Lineage (NCBI taxonomy): Eukaryota > Metazoa > Arthropoda > Insecta > Lepidoptera > Nymphalidae > Melitaea > Melitaea athalia. The sequence continues at coordinate 3,363,382 of HG992176.1, read as the reverse complement.
CATACATTTTGAATTTCAAGTCTCTGACTTCAAAAACATAGGACTTTCATACAAACTTCCAACCCCCGTTTTACCCCCTTAGGGGTGGAATTTCGCAAAACCCGTTCTTAGCTGACCTCTACTCGGCAAAAGGAATATTCCTACCAAATTTCAAGTCTCTACGCTTTATGGTTCCAGAGATATCGTGATGAGTCAATGGGTGGGTAACTCTTTTATGTATATAGATAATTATTATATTATACTTATTTATTGCGAATTATTCGCATGGGTATAGCTAGTATTCTATATAATTACACAGATTAATTATAAAATAATGTTGAAAATTGCTCAATATATAAAAAAATAAAAACTTTAAAATAAAACAAGAAAAAGCAACAATTTAATAAACATAATTGAGATCTTACATTTCAAATTTTCCTCCATAGCTTATATTTGTCAAATTGGGCTGCAACGATTCACTCATTTGGTTGGGTGTTTTTGACACATTTGAATTTGAAAATGACTTCTTGAGTCGAAATCTCTTCATTATATTCGCTAGCAGTCGCCACTGTGCACCCGTGTAAACAATAGGACTCAGTAGGGATTGGTGACTGTTCCACGTTAAACATGTCTTGCTTTTACAATTCAAATTTGTAAACTTTCGTACTATAGTTACGTTATGATTAATATTCTCACATGTGAGTCTTGAATATCTGCAAAAACTGTATGTCAATTTCAGCATAGCTTTACAAATATCATGAAAATAACATCATATTATAAATATTTAGCTAATTTAGCTATAGCCTAAACATTACTAAAGAAATTGGTATTTTATCATAATGTCTTTATGACTGGTGGCATGGAATTTGCTCTGTGATGTTTATTTTTGTAAACTGTAAAGAAGAAAAACAATATATTAGAATATAAACATATTTCTGCCTCACTAGCAAGTCGGTATAGTAGGTATAGAAACACATTAACAACAATAAAAAAATAATATACGAGAAATTAGAAAAATAGGAGCATTTGACACAAATTTTATAATCACTTTATTTATTTTATATTAATGTATTAGGTCGGGGAAAAAGTTTCTTCATATTTTATATGGAAATTTATACCTAGGTCAAATGATGTCTCCAGAGAATAACGAAAACAAAGAAGCCGAAAGAAGAGTTGCGAATAGCTGGAAAAAATATTGGGACCTAAAAGAAGTAATGAAAGATAAGAACCTACACATCTCAACGAAAAGCAAATTATTTAACACATTGACATATGGGAGCGAAACATGGGCATTAACAAAAAACGTAACAAATAAACTCGCCGTATATCAACATGCCATGGAAAGGAGTATGACTGGTATCAAAAGAAAGGACAAAATTAAGAGTAGCACAATAAGAAACAAAACTAAGGTACAGGACATAACTCTGAAAATAAGAAGACAAAAATGGAAATGGGCAGGTCACATGATCATGGGAACTGATAAATGGAGTAAAATAATCATGCAATGGTACCCAAGAGATGGAAAAGGGAAAAGGGGTACACCACAAAGTAGGTGGGACGACGATATTAGACAGGTCGCAGGAATAACATGGGGCAGAGTGGCCATGGAAAGGCCAGAATGGAGAAGATTGGAGGAGGCCTTTGCCACGTGGCAAACGGACACGCAAAAGTGGTGCAAAAGGAAAATTTACGAATAATATATTAGAGAATTGTTGTCGTGTCCGAATGAAGGCTATGATGATGATGATGATATATAGAAATTCAAGGTAAGATTTTAGGAACGATAGAAATCTAAGGGTTCAAGATCAGGGCGAAATGGAATATACATTAAGACTTCCCAGTCAAACTTTCTCAATTTTTGTTGAGTGATTAAAGACATATCGCGGGCTTCAAGCCAGAGGGGCGTATAAACAAAATGCGTTTTTTTTTATTACATCAATCATTTCTAAGTTTATAGATACATCACCTCCGTTTTTTTCTAAACTGTAGGTAAATTATTTTAGAAAATATTAATAAAACACTTTCAGGCGTATAACTGAAGTCAGATATTATTTTCATGCCAGAAAGTCGTACCGCGTTATTGCTTATACGCCCCTCTGGCTTGAAGCCCGCGAATTATGTAGTCAAGCATTGTCGTGGTGAAAAACCGCATCTTTTCTGTTGATTAATTCTGGCAGCTTATTCTCAATTTCTTACTTAAGTCTTGCAGCTGTTGACATTAGAAATCTGAATGGATGGTTTTGCCCAGAGGTAAAAGCTCATAACGAATGATGCCCTTCCAAACCCACAATACACTCAACATCTCCCTATTTCGTGTCAAGCCAGATTTAGCACTTCTGTACAGCTTGACGGACCTTGAATACGATCTCTTTCGTACATTATAATCGTAGGTGATCCACTTTTCGTCACCAGTGATCAATCTTTTAAAAAATGGTTCGATATCATTACATCTTAGGAGTGAAACATGTGACAGGAAAACAAATAAAAAGTGGCAGGAAACTCTTTTTACTCTTTAATTTCATTTTTAAAATGTCACTTACTCATGGTATCGAAACCAGCCAATTACAAACTACAACCAAAAAAGTTTTTATTGTAACTTTTTACTAGAAAATACGAAAAGACTTTTTCCCCGATTTATTATGTATAAACAAATGTTGTGTATGTAGCCTTTTTGTATATTGAGCTGATAACAAATACATGTACACTAAATAACCTAGTTTCACCATTTTAAACCATTAATTTTACTTCATGGTGATTATTTCTGGGCTAAAATCCACATCCTGGACCGTCGAATTATGGGGTTTTGAGGGGTGCGGGGGGGGGGGGGGGGAGTGGGGGCTACCCCCAGTACCACTCCCACGCAACAGAAACCCATAGTTATGGAGATATCCATTGTTAAAGTTTTGAGATATATGTATTATAAATTATATATGAAATATATAATATATATTAAATGAAATATATATTATATGAAATATATAATATATATTATATTTTTCTATATGTAGTACTCATAAATAGAAAGCTTTTTGTGAATTCTCAGTTTGCAGAAATTTACATTTTAAGAGATATAATTTTTTTAATGTTGCTATGGAATATGAATATAACACGCCTTTGTACACTTTTTTTTACTACTCAAATATATTTTTATTTTTAGTTATTTACTATCATATATAGAAAATATTCAATATTTTGTTTAATTTTTAATAATTATTAATGATTTATTAATTTAATTTTTTTATAAAACCGAATCGGAGCACTCCACTATCCACCTGGTCTTGGTCTGTCCTACCCCTAGAGTGTTTTTTGTAAGTCAGTCCAGGATGTGGATTTTAACCTATTTCTGTTATCTTTAATATTAAACCTTGAATTAAAATAGTTATATAACTTATTCGACTTACAACACGAAGAAACAACAAATTTGAAAGCGAAAGCATATGTCAATACCATTACTATTCGTATCGTAAACACGTAATAACAATTAGCAACATAAATAAAATAAACTTACATGCATGTAAACAAAGCCTTAGCTTAAAATTTTAATACACAAAGAGCAAAAACCACGATGAACACCTAAATTCTACAAATACATTTTTATTGACCCACCGACCTTTCCTATCGCATTATTCACAAATAATCGCTGTCAAATGTCAATGATCAATCTGTCTTCTGTCAGTTGTCACACTCACACTACTCAACAGATAATTCAGAAATATATAATGAAAACATTTTTTTTATAATGAATGCTACAAAAATTTTCACTTTTATTAGAACTTAAAAGTTCTAAGTTATAAAAATGACTTTTGTTTAGCCACTTTATAAAAAGACTGTGTTATACTATTTCTAAAATTTAATAGTAATGCATTGAGTTTCAACACATCTATACTAATTGATACTAATATTTAGGAGAGGGATTACTCTCTGGTATCACTCTCACTCTCACCTAGGGTTGCCAACCATACTGTTTTAAACAGTATAATACTGTTTTTCACTAAATTATACTTTTTACTGTTGAACAAATATAAAGTATATAAAATACTGTTAGTATAAAATACTGTAGATAATCTAAATTTGTATAGACTCAATATTGGTATGGGTGATTTATATTCAGAATTAACAAATTTCAAAGTAATTTATGAAAAAACATCAGAAGACAAAGATTTTCTTGAAATGTGTACTGACCAAAGTGGAGCCATTTATTAGTAAACACTCAGAAGAATTTAAAAACATAAATAAAATTGTCTCATATCTACTTTCTGTTCCCGCATTTACTGAAAGAGTTTTGTCAGTAATGAATGCTAAGTGGCGGGAGGATAGAAATAAAGCATCTATCAATTTAATAAAAAATTAGCTCCTTATTTATTTTAATTTCAGTTATGATAGTGATGAGGCATATGAAGTTTTTAAAAAAGATTTTAAATTAATAAGTTTTGCGAAAAGTTCGAAAAAATATGTATTTAAAACAATAAATATGTGTAAAATACTGTTCATTTTTCTAAAATACTGTTTAAAATTCTTTATAGACCTGAATATACTTTATTTCTTGTAAAAAAAGTTGGCAACCCTACTCTCACCACCCATGGTTATGGAGATATTATGGAGATATCTATGGTTAAAGTTTTGAAGTTATAAGCTCTCTTAGGTTGGCGCCTGGCGGGGAGAGATCAATTTTTTTAACTTTTTTATTGCCAAATCGTTTGTTCTAATAATAAAAAAATAAGTTCTAATAATAAATAATAAAAAAATGAACAACGAACAAACAATAAATTTAATCGAACAATCACGAACAAACGACGAACAAACGATTTGGCAATAAAAAAGTTAAAAAAATTGATTTCTCCCCGCCAACATAAGAGAGCTGAAGTAATACTACATCCGAAAATAAAAGAATTAAAAGGTAAACAAATATGGCGGAATGTGTAACCATAGACTACTATAGTGCTGTGATGTATGTTGTTAAATGTCGATATCGGTAAATTTAATATGATGCATTTCTGATGGCGCTATGCAAGGCCATAGAATTAGTGTACTCCCACAGATAAAGTAATAGGTACTACCTCTACTTGGAAATAATATGGATGTAATGAGGAATTAAACTAAATGAAACATTAACATATATTAATTTATTACATTTAGCACCAGTGGCGGATTTACGCCTAGGCCCGTGAGGCCCGGGCCTAGGGCGGCATGATTTGAGGGGCGCCAAAATTTCAGAGACGAAAAAAAATAATAAAGATAGTCTCCTTTGAAAATGAGTTCAGATTAATTTTTGTAAACAATTTTCAATCGAATATATAATAATTCAATTTTTTTATTTACTTTTCAGTCTATAAATAAGATTTTCATTTTTTAAAAGATCAATAAAATTATAGTTTTTATCGAATGATTACTTTGTTCCATTAGTGAAATGAATCATTTTTAAAAATTATTAAATCTTAATAATTTCGCAATTTGTTTTTATCGTTAAATAAAAATACTGAATATGCATGTATTAAATATCATTTTAGTATTTTATTCAAATGTCATAAATTTATTATTAATACTAGGCGTCCCGTGACCACTTCATTGGGCATTATTTATTTTTGTGAATTTTGTGATGCATTTGTTCCATGTACCTACTTTTAACAAAATAACATACTATAAAGGACAAATTTTATCTTCATAAAATAATCTTGGTTAAAATATTCTCGGTATGAACTTGGAAAAAACTAAAGTTATGCTTAACAACCAAGTCATACCGAGACCGGTATCGGTTGACGGTATCCTTCTCGAAGTTGTTCAGGGTCATGTTTACCTAGGCCATACCATCCAACTAGGCCGCAACAACTTCGAGAAGGAGGCCGATAGGAGGATTCTGTTGGACTGGGCGGCGCTTGGCGGGCTTCAAAGAGTCTTCACTTCGAAGATTTTGCAATCCTTGTAGACAAAAATCTTCGAGCAATGCGTGTTGCCTATCTTAACATACGGAGCCGAGACGTGGACACTGACGAAGGGACTTTTACACAAGTTTAAAGTCGATCAACGTGCAATGGAATGGGCTATGAGGTTTCTGTCAAAGATAGAATTAGAAATGAGGCTATCTGCGAGAGAACGAAAGTCACCGACATAGGCCACAGAATTAGCAAGTTGAATTATCAGTGGGCTGGTCACTTGTGTCACAGGACCAATGGCCGTTGGAGCAGACGTGTTCGGCAGTGGAGACCGCATCTTGGCAAACGCAGTGTGGGACGTCCTCCGGCCCGCTGGACTAACGATCTAAGTAAGATTGCCGGTGTAGGCTGGATGAGGATTGCGGAAAACCGGGATTTCTGGCGCGAACTTGGGGAGGCCTATGTCCAGCAGGGGACTGGGATAGACTGGAGTGTGAAATTTAAAATAAAATATTGTATCAAAATTAATTAAATTTATTCTAACATTAAGGGCGGCGCGATAAACAGGGCCTAGGGCGGCATCAAGCCTAAATCCGCCACTGTTTAGCACACCATACTATAAGGGGGTGCTCAAGCATTACGTAACGCAAATTTTGAAGATTTTCGTCGTCGAACGTTGGAAATATATAACTTCTTACAGTGCGTAGAGTTCTGTCTTACTAGGTACATGGCAATACTAGTTGTTCAGTGACTGTTATTTTAAAATATCAGTGACAAAACACTAGGTACTCGACTACTCGATATTAGTATTCTAAAAATATTCCGTTTATCTCGCCTCCTCTTAGCGTAAACGCTTAAGCACAAGCGAAATGGAGATGATCACAATCTATTAGATATTACTTACAACACGAACGAAATAGCGATGCATGAAAAGGCTATGTAATTAATATCTAATTTAAATATTTTCTACTTAGAAACTAATGAAAGTACAGAGAAATGTTAATTAAAACAAAAAAAGTCTATTTGTATAAGGGGCACATTGCCTTAGCTGGGGCTCCCCACTATCGTGTAACAACTCCTTTGAAAAAAGTATTAGCAATTTGATGACAAAGATACACTAAAAGTATTTTCAATGAGATTTAAAGCAAAAGTTACCACAGAGAAAGGCATACGGTCTTATTGTCAAAAAACGAAGTAATGCCTCTCTCAAAGTCGTGTTATTTGCTTTAAAATTCTTTAGTTTTGTTTTAACTCTACCTTTTCTATTTATTTTTTAATCTATTTTTTAAATATGCACGTTCTTTTGCGCCACCTGTAGTATTTAATAAACAGCGACGGAGGAACAGCGGACGAACAACGGAGGTACCTAGATCTACAACTCTCGAGTCACTATGAAAGAATAGCTAAAGTGACTGCAAAAGTAAATTGCCGAAAACGGTGGTATGGTACATCATGGGTACTTCACATCAAGACATCGATTTCTACTTTACAAAGCTCAAGTCAGTCCCTGTGTGACGTACTGTCCGCATCTTTTTTTATTCGCTTTCGCGAATGCGACAAATCCAACATTAATTAGGTACAGCACTAATACCTACTGTAGTGGCTGATGATATCAATTAAGTCCTTTTTATTTTTATTGATGAAATAAAAATATTTATATTGATCCACTAACTTTATTCTTCAGTAAGTTAAGAAATTACAGAATGACAATTAAATTAAAAATATTCTAGTGACATGTCAAATTTCTTCTTCCATATAAAATATATAAATCAACATGTTAACTGTTAAGTGCAATTAAATATTTTATATTGGCAACATTGTTCTAACTAATATAGTAGTCTGTGGTGAGTCGCAATAGAAGTGTAATGGCTGTTTTCTCTTGTTGTGTGTGCTGCGATCAACGATAATATTAAAACAGAATAAATGAGCATATTAAAGAAGTTAAAGCTGTGTTTCCTTCCAAAGTCCTAACAGGTTATGGGCCCAGAGTTCATAATTCTGTTTTAGGTGAAGATCGCAGAGATATTTTTTGGTACGATTGCGCGGTGACGGCGCGAGCGGTGTGCGGCGTGTTTGGCTGTCTGGCGAACAACACGGAGCTGTGTTGTTGTTGATAGCGGCGTCTGAAGGAGGTCGTGTGGAGTGCAAGCAAGGCAATCACGGCATCAGATTTCCGCGGGGTGCAGTTAGCAAATGTCGGAGACAGACCCTAGCATCATGGCGGTGGCGTCACCCTCGGTCATCAAACTGGAGGGCCAGCGCAATTGGAGCGTGTGGAAGTTCCAAGTGACAGTCACTCTGAAAGGGGTTGATGTATTTTCAGTGATTGATGGAACGTTGGTAAGACCAGAAACAGGAGATAAAACAGCCTGGGTAAAAAAAGATGTCAAGGCGCAGAGTATCATCGTGTCTAGACTGAGTGAGGAGGCCATGATTCATGTTCTAACATGTGAGACGGCGGCTGAAATGTGGAAAAAGTTGCATAGCGTTTTTGAGGCTAAGTCGGCTACGAGTACATTGATGTTGCAACAACGTTTTCTTCAGTGCAAGTTTGAAGAAGGAGAGCTTTCTATATACCTATCCAAGCTTCAAGAAATGGCTTGTCAACTAAAACAAGCTGGTGAAACAGTGTCTGAAAAGTTTTTAATGACTAAGGTCCTAATGTCATTACCAGAGTCATACAGCCACTTTGTTTCAGCTTGGGAATCTGTCGACACGGACAAGCAAAACTTCAATGATTTAGTGGCGCGGCTGCTTGTCGAGGAGCAGAGAATTAAGTCTAAGGGCCATGAGAGTGAAAACACGGCGCTGTTTGTAAAGAAAAGCGGCTTTGTCAAGCGCTGCAATCGGTGTTATGTTCCTGGTCATCTGGCGAAAGACTGTAACAGTAAAGTAGAAAATCGTCGTTGTTTTTCATGTGGGAAAATCGGACATTTAAAAGGTCAGTGCAAAAAGGGAAAACAATACAAAAATAGTCGTCAATATGATGGCGGACATTCACAGGGAAACGCATTTACAGTGATAGGAATGATAACAGGGACCGGTTGTGAATATTTGAGTGACTCGAGTGACATAGACAATCGTTCAGTGAATCAGTTCAAAAAGAAATGGTTGATGGACAGTGGCGCTAGTGCGCACATGACCGGTGAACGAGAACTGTTTACGGATTATACGTCAGTGTCAAATCGGTTTGTTATTGTCGGAGATGGACGGCATTTACGTGTTGCCGGGACTGGAAAAGTGGAACTAAATATATATAACGGTGAAAGTTATGTGCAATCAACACTCCATAACGCATTGCACGTACCGGACTTACGAGTGAGTTTGTTTTCTTTATCGACTGTTACCAAAAAAGGTCACAAAGTTGAAATGACGTGTGGTCAGTGTTTACTATGGAAAGACAATATACTGTGTGCTGTAGGTAATCGTGAAGGTGAAAACTACATACTAAATGTGATAAACGATGTTTGTAACAATAGTGTCGCGGCGGTTGCTACTTTGTCAAACTGGCATGAAAGACTTTGTCATCAAAATGTTGAGCAAGTGAAACAAGTGCTCACCAAGAATAACATCAAGTACAAAGGAGACAGTTTCAAGTGTGTTTCATGTCTGGAAGGTAAAATGCATAAACTACCATTTTCCAAAAGTGAACATCGTGCTAATGCGCCTCTAGAATTTTTGAGTGCTGATCTGTGTGGCCCAATGGAGGTGGAGAGTGTTGGAGGCTCCAGGTATTTCTTACTAATCAAAGATAACTACTCTAACTACAGGGTGGTTTATTTTTTAAAGAAAAAGAGTGAGACAGTATTATGTATAAAGCGGTTTGTTGCTTGGGCCGAAAGGCAAACTAACTACAATGTAAAAGTCATACGCACGGACAATGGACTAGAGTTTTGCAATGATGAAATGCGTAAATTTGTGCAAAAGAATGGCATACAGCATCAAACAACAGTGCCCTACACGCCTCAGCAAAACGGCAAGGCGGAGAGAGACATGCGTACATTAGTTGAAGCGGCAAGGACCATGCTGAAAGCGAAGAGGTTGCCAAAACATTTATGGGCAGAGGCAGTGAATACATCAGTCTATGTACTAAACCGTACTTCGAAGAGCAAGCAGGAAAGCCTATCACCATACGAAATCTTTCATAAACGGGAAGTAAACATTAATGATTTAAAAGGAGTATTCGGTGAACGAGTATTTGTGCACATACCTAAAGAGAAAAGGTTGAAGTGGGACGATAAAGGAGAAGAAGCAATCTTTGTTGGCTACGAAGACACAAAAGGATACAGAGTTTATTATGAGAAACGACGAGAGGTCCATATTCGAAGGGATGTAGTATTCATGGAAGGCAAGAGAATAGAGGAATCAAAACGTGACCAGAAGGAGATGATGGAGGAAGTGGTTCTGCTGGACATGTCATCTGAGGACGAAGGAATAGAGCAACATGAGGAAAGTGAAGAAGAGTTCCATGACACAAATACAGATGAAGGGGAAGAACAGGATAAGACATCGGAGAGGACTGAGGACGGGAGAAATCAAAATAAGACTAAATAAATCAATCTATGGTTTGAAAAGGTCTCCCAAATATTGGAACGAAACATTTAATAATGTAATGTTATCTATAGGTTATAAACAGTCTGATAAGGATTATTGTCTATATTCAAAATGTGAAGGGAAAAATAAAACATTTTTATTGTTGTATGTAGATGATATATTGTATTTTGGGAATAACAAACTTGAGCTGAGTAAATTAAGAAATATGTTATGTCAAACATTTAAAATAAAAGAATTGGGGGCAATAAGTAAATTTCTGGGTATTGATGTAAAGCAAGATTTAAATTTAGGGGTTACTATAATTTCACAAAAGGACTATTTACGAAACATTTTGTCAGAATATAATATGTTAGATTGTAAAACATTGTCATTGCCTATTGATAAGAATTTTAATTTTCATATTCTAAAGAGGGAGGATTCAGAGAGCGTTCTTATTGAAAATAAATGTAGAAAACTGATAGGAAGTTTAATGTATGCGGCTATGGGCACTAGGCCAGACATATGTGCAGTTGTTAATATTCTAAGTCGGTATCAAAACAGTGCATCCACACTTTTGTATAAACTATTGTTAAACATTTTGAGATATTTAAAGGGAACACTTGATTTATGTCTTATATACTATAGAGATTCTAATGTTGATGAGGTTATAGGCTATGTTGATAGTGACTGGGGTGGGTGTAATGATCGTAAGTCAACAACAGGGTGTATTTTTAAAGTTTTTGGAAGTTCTGTAATATGGTTTTCGAAGAAGCAGGCGACGGTTTCATTGTCCTCTACAGAGGCTGAATTTATTGCTTTGTGTTCGGCAACCAGTGAAGCTTGTTGGTTAAAAGATATTTTATTCACTTTTGGGTTTGATATTAAAATAGTAATTTTTGAAGATAACCAGTCTACTATCAAGATGGCACAGATGGCCACTGGTAATTCTAGAGTAAAACACTTAGAGATAAAGCTTTCATTTGTAAAAGAAAAGTTAGATAAAGATATTATTGAATTGAGATACATAAATACCAGTGACCAACTCGCAGACATATTAACTAAAGCATTGGGGGGAACTTTGTTCAGAAAATTAAGGGATAGGTTGTTTAGTAAATAAGAAATCATAATGTTGTTAAAAATATTTTATTGAGGGGAGGTGTTAAGTGCAATTAAATATTTTATATTGGCAACATTGTTCTAACTAATATAGTAGTCTGTGGTGAGTCGCAATAGAAGTGTAATGGCTGTTTTCTCTTGTTGTGTGTGCTGCGATCAACGATAATATTAAAACAGAATAAATGAGCATATTAAAGAAGTTAAAGCTGTGTTTCCTTCCAAAGTCCTAACACAACATGAAGGTTTTAATTAAAATACTGTATATAAAAATAAAATCCGCATTTGAACGCCACACCACCCCCCTACAGAGTCCGTTACGGACGATAATTAGGTATAAATACTTAGATACTTAGGTATGCGCACTGTTCTTCCTGAACGTGATTTCACGTTTTGGCATTTATCCTCTTCACTGTTTTTTATCTGAGGTGGAGTAGGAATGGGCTGTTTATCGTCTCTGTGCTCGAAATCTTCTGTTAAAATACACTCATTTGCAAAAAAAACGGGCGGTTTTGATTTTCTTCCTGGCTGAAAAAAATAAAATACCAAAAAGGTTTTAATCATTTGAACATGTTACTGGTCAGTTATAAAAGTGCCATAATGTTTATAAGAGAACATTCCAAATTCAAATTTTTGACTGAGCCTGGTTTTCAAAGAAAACAACTTTTAACTACATTTTGTGGCGCGAATTCCCTACAGTTAATATCGACTCTAATTAACTTTTTGTGAATTTTTATTAAATTATCTGATGTCCTTGACATTTAAAAGTATTGTTATTGCTGTTTAGCAATCTTGAAAATGGTAGATAAAGTGATAAAAGCGAGCAAAATTATTGCGCTGCTTGAAGAAGGTTGCAGTCAATGCTTCGTGGCTCAGAGGCTAAATGTGAGTCGGTCGACAGTTCAAAGGACCTGGCAGCGTTATCAAGAGACCGGTTCCATCAAGAGAAGGCCTGGTTCTGGCAAAAAAACATGTACCGAACCACGGGATGATCGTTTTCTAGTTAGTCAAGCATTGAGAAATCGCAAATCTTCTTATGTGGACCTCAAGAACAGCCTCGAAGAAGTAAGAAATGAGCAAATTACTCTATGGACGGTCAGGAGGAGGCTTCTCGCTGCTAATATACACAGTCATCGCCCGGCACGCGGCCTTAAATTACTCCGTGGACATCGAGTTGCCAGGCTTAGCTTCGCTCGAAATTGTGTGTCATGGACTCATGAAGACTGGGATAGGGTATTGTTCTCCGATGAAGCCAGGATATCTCTGCATGGTGAAGACCGACGTCGGCGAGTGCTACGTAGACGAGGAGAACGCTTTGCAGAGGCATGTTTTGAAGAAATCACACCTTATGGAGGGGGCTCTGTTATGTTTTGGGCAGGAATAAATTCTATGGATCGTACGGAGTTAGTCTTCATCGAAAACGGTACATTGACTGCACACCGATACATAATGGAAGTTCTAATTCCTTATGCACAACCCGCTTTAACCGCTCTTGGCGAAAACTCATTTTTTATGGATGACAACGCTCGCGCCCACCGGTCTGGCGATGTGGAAGCGTATATGCTAGAAGTCGGAATTCGTCGTTTGGACTGGCCAGCTAGAAGTCCGGACCTCAATCCCATAGAGCATGTCTGGGACGTTCTGAAGCGACGAGTGAGATCAGTGCAGCCGGCTCCGCAGACCATCAGAGAGCTAAAGAATGTGGTTACCGCAGAGTGGGAACGTATTCCCCAAGAAACCATAAAAGATATACTCGCTAGTATGCCCAGACGAATGCAAGCTGTGATTTCAGCAAGAGGGGGTCACACTCAATACTAAACTTTTATCTGCTTTTAACGTATTCAAGAAAAACAAAAAAATTAACGCCTTTCATTTTTATATTGCAAGCAGGTACAATAATAGTGTTTTGAGCTTGAACATTATTTCTCAATAATTTAATCAAAATGTTATGATAAAATTGATGAAAACTATTCCTTCCTAATTAATTTATAAAATTCTGAGGATAACAATACCTCAAATTGTCAAATAAACTAATAGTAACTATAAAATAGTTCTTTGCTTAAGTGCCCGCTTTTTTTGCAAGAGTTTATAAGCAGGTTTGAGTCTTTCGATTGATACAGTAACTGGTCTATCTTTTATGATGATCTTAAAAACTTTGCTGCTTCTTTCTAACACTTCGTGTGGTCCGGTATAAGCAGGTTGAAGAGCTCCCTTTGTGCCTTCTTCTCTAAGATAAACATGACTCGTCCGAAAAAGGTCTTTGAAAATGAAGACAGACTTGTTACAATGTCTGGAAGCTGGTTGGGGTCTGACGCTTTTAGTGATAGATTTTAATCGTGTTATAAATTCCGTTACGTCTTGAGTATTATTTGTAGAAGATTGAAATAGCTCTCCAGGAAGTCTAAGACTTTCGCCATATAGTAATTCGGCAGAGGATGCTCCGATATCTTCTTTAAGTGCACTTCGAATACCAAGCAGTACTAATGGTAGTGATTCCGTCCAACTAGCATTGGAATGGCAAACAATAGCTGTTTTTAACTGTCGATGAAATCTTTCAACCATGCCGTTACATGCAGGGTGATATGCAGTTGTATGTTTGTGTTCAAAACCAGCCATGTCAGATAGATGCTTAAAAAGAGCTGATTCAAATTGTCTTCCTCTATCTGTTATAATAGTGGTAGGGCAACCGAAACGAGATATCCAGCCAGATATAAAGGCTTTTGCCACCGTCTCTGCTGTAATGTCCATTATGGGTAAAGCTTCTGGCCATCTCGTGAAACGGTCCACGGCTGTAAGGCAGTATTTGTAGCCGTTAGAAATAGGCATGGGTCCTATCAGGTCTAAGTGGACTGTCGTAAATCGCGAACGTGGTAAGGAAAATGTCCCAGGGGTTGTTGTTACGTGACGGGTTATTTTTGATCGCTGGCAAGCCTGACAAGATTTTGCCCATTTACGACAATCTCTTCTTATTCCGGGCCATACGAAACGTTGTGAAACCAGCTTGGCTGTCGCATTCGTTCCTGGGTGGCTTAGGGAATGCAAACTTTTGAATACTTCGTAGCGAAATAACTTTGTAACGAAAGGTCTTAATGTGTTGTTATGGTCATCGCAGTATACTTGTAGCTGAGTTCCAGGAATATCTATTTTCCGTAAGTTTAACGATGTTTTGCCTTGAATCAATTGTTTCAATTCTAAATCGTTCTTTTGTGACTGCGCCAGAAGTGTTAAGTTGATTGGTTGTGAGATGTCCTCAATGCGTGACAGCGTGTCTGCAACAACATTGTCCTTTCCAGAAATGTGTCGTATGTCTGTAGTAAACTGAGCAATATAATCGAGATGCCGAAATTGTCGTGGTGAACATTTTTCTTTCTGCGTAGCAAACGCGTAGCATAGTGGTTTATGATCCGTGAAAACGGTGAAATGTCGGGCTTCTAACATGTAGCGAAAGTAACGGATTCCTTCGTAAATCGCTAGAAGCTCTCTATCATATGGAGAGTATTTACATTGAGATGGACTAAGTTTTCGTGAAAAAAAACCAAGAGGTTCCCAATAATCTCCCCTGCGCTGGTGTATCGCTGCGCCAATTGCGTTTTCAGAGGCATCAGTTACCATTGCGATTTTTGCATTGAAGTCTGGATGCGCTAAAAGAGCGGCGCGGCACAAACTTTCTTTACAATTTTGGAATGCCTCTAATGACTTGCCTGATATATCTATAGGTTTTGCGCCTTTCACATTGTCAGTAAGTAAGGCATGAAGTGGTGCTTGAATAGATGCTGCATTAGGAAGAAATTTACGGTAAAAATTTACCATGCCTAAAAACCTACGCAGCTCTTTAACGTTTTTTGGCACAGGAAATTGTTTAATTGCATCTACTTTTGATTCCAGAGGCTTGATTCCCTTCGACGAGACGTGGTATCCTAGAAATGATAGCTCTGTTGCTCCGAAGATACATTTGGAAGTATTTATAACTATTCCATAATCTCGAAATTTGTTAAAAATATCTCGTAAGTGTTTCTTGTGAGTTGTTTCGTCAGGTGAAAATATAAGAAAATCGTCTAAATATGCAAAAACGAAGTCCATACCTCTGGTCATTTCATCGACAAAACGTTGAAAGGTTTGACCGGCATTTCTGAGTCCAAATGTCATGTATGGAAATTCAAATAGGCCGAAAGGAGTAGTTATAGCAGTTTTCGCAACGTCCTCAGTATATACTGGTATTTGGTTATATGCTTTTACTAAATCGATTTTGGAGAAGATATGGCAACCAGATATGTTGTGCGTGAAATCGTGTATGTTGCGGATCGGGTACCGGTCAGGAATGGTTCTTGCATTTAACATTCTATAATCACCACATGGCCGCCAACCGTTATCTTTCTTTGGTGCTAGATGTAGCGGTGACGCCCATGGGCTCTTTGACGGTTGCGCTGTTCCGTTCTTGATCATGGCTTCAAACTCTTTCTTAGCAATGAGTAGTTTGTCTGGAGCCAGGCGACGTGGTGAACTAGAAACTGGCGGTCCGGGAGTAGTTTTAATATAATGAACAGTGTTATGCTTAGGAACACGTTCGATTCCCGCTGGCTTGGTGATGTCAAGAAACTCATGTAGTAGTTCATGGTATTGCGAGTTACCCAGAAAAATCTTGACTGATGAAATCGTGCTTGATGATACCGAATGAGCTTGTGTTGTCAACGTCGTAGTGCTATCGATGAGACGCTGGTTACGACAGTCGACTATAAGACCATAATGTGACAAGAAATCCACTCCAATTATAGCTTTGGTTACATCCGCCACGATAAAACGCCAGCTGTAGTCTCGACGAAGCCCTAAGTTTAATTCCAGGTGAGCAAAACCATATGTAGCTATTGTTGATCCATTGGCGGCATATAGTTGGTAATTTGTTGGCGAGCGTCGTTCTTTAAGACACGTACGAGGAAAAACGCATAGATCACTACCAGTATCGACAAGAAATTGCATTTTTGTGCGTTGATCTGTGACAAAAAGGCGACCTGGAATGTTATTTTGGCTGTCGGATGTCGCCATTACCGACTGCCCTTGCAGTTTTCCGACTTAAAGTCGCATGGTTTAATACATTTATTCGCATTTTTTCCAAAAGTGTAATGATACCAACAAACTGGAAACTTCTGATGGTTGGATTGTGATCTGGTACTGCTTGTATTGCGAGTTTGACTACGATGACGTCTAGGTCCTGATCTTGTTGTATAACTATATGTATTAAGTGCGTTAACTTGCATGGACAGCTTGTCGATCTGTTTAGCCATGGATTCTAATACGGATTGAGACGTAGACGTCGACGCAACTTGTGGTGTACGTGGTACTATCTCATGCAAACTGTCAGCCAAATCAGCGAGAGATTGTAGATCTAATGTTTTCTGGGCCGCAATAATGGGTTGAAGTGCTATAGGTAGGCGACTAATCCAAATCGTTTTTGTAAAGTCGTCTGGAATTGAAGGTCCTGCTAAGCGTTGTAGATGACGTAAGAAATTGCTAGGTCGACGGTCACCCAGTTCCTCATGAATGAGTAGCTGCTTGACTTCTTTCTCGCGAGACGCAGATAGTCGTTTAATTAATTCGGATTTTAATAATTCGTACTTGCCTGTTTTTGGGGGTGATACAATTATATCTTTAACTTCAGCAGCATATCTTTGTTCCAAAGTAGAAATAACGTAGTAAAATTTAGTATCGTCATCTTTGATACCAGATAATGTGAAATTTCCTTCCAGCTGTGAGAACCAAACTGTAGGTTCTTCGGCCCAAAATGGAGGTGGTTTTACGCCGATACGAAAAACGTCAGTTTCTGTAGGTTCGACATTTTTTCTTTCCATTTTGTATAAAGTTTAAATGCTTACTTTTTAGTCCGTTCCTATTTTTCAATACGGGGTCACCAGTGTAGTGGCTGATGATATCAATTAAGTCCTTTTTATTTTTATTGATGAAATAAAAATATTTATATTGATCCACTAACTTTATTCTTCAGTAAGTTAAGAAATTACAGAATGACAATTAAATTAAAAATATTCTAGTGACATGTCAAATTTCTTCTTCCATATAAAATATATAAATCAACATGAAGGTTTTAATTAAAATACTGTATATAAAAATAAAATCCGCATTTGAACGCCACACCTACATACGCATATATATGAATATAAAGGCTTAAGTTCAGAAGTTCTAAATTCAGAACTTCTAAACTTAGGAAGGTGTAATCGCATTCAGTTAGTTAGTGTTCTGAATTCAGAAGCATGGATGGTTTTGGGTTTCTGACAGTCAGTGTTGCCAACTTTGGGGATTTTCCGCTAAATTTAGAAATATAATAATAAATAAATAAAATAAAATAAATTAATAAAATAAATATTTTGCAAATAGCGGGAAAGTTTTAGGGAATGAGCATTTTCAAAAAAAAGTCCCTCCTTGTGAAAAAACATGGTTTTTGGAAAAACATAGTTTATTAGCCAAATTATTGTTTCATTGTGTAATTGAATGAAAATACTACCTAAATTTTAATTTGTTTCACGAAAATAATTAAATACTTTTGAATAAATTACAAACAAAGGTGACTTATGACAAAATATTGTCAACTGTGTGACTACTTTAAAATCTATTTTTCTGAAATAATTGTTCAACTACCTAGTATTTTTTTTTCATTTAAATTAAAGATAATTTGAAATCTTACATAAAATACAATTTGCACACTGAACATTGAGGCAATATTTTACAAAAAATGTCTCTGCTGAGCAATTTTGTGACGTTTGATGCATTCGCAACCCTATCTTTTCAGATATTTCGTAAAGTGGCAAATATTCACGTTCCTATTATTTATCACGCGGTGCAGAAATTTGTTTATAAGAGATTAAAATGCAAATAATTGACTATTTTCTAACATTTACAATCAAAAACACGCATTTTTTATGCACTTTAAGTGGGACAGTCACACAGCTGACAGACAAAATATTCAAAAGCTGGGTTTACATGATGGTCACATGTTATGTCACATGTTATGAATGTTACAGTCGGGTAAAAAACATGTAGCCTCATTAGAAAACAATATGTAGCCTCAGCTTTTGGAGTCAATTTTGTGACTATTGGTAGTCAAAGTATATGTGACGAGACTTGTTCGTCACAAGCTGACGTCACATTTTCATCGTTAATCCAGTAAAACAATAATTTTGATTAGAAATAAAACAATCGAATCAAATATTTTAACTACCGATTGGTCACCTTAATATTGTCTATCATTTTCTAATAAAATATATATTTAGAAGTATCACTAGTGTAAGAAATATCATGTCACTTACCTGACTGAAAAAATCTAACCGTCGTCGATGAACACACAAAACATGAATCGACAAGCCTGACGCGTTACACTGCAGTAAACTTTCTAGTTAAGGCTGCTGGTTTCTTTTTTAACTATCTTGCGGTTGCAAAATAATATTTAAGGTATTATGAAATAGGGTTTTGGCCGTCACAAAATTGAGATGTCAGCAGACTTCAAATTTTTATGTTTTATTTAAATTATATTTAAATAGATAAAATATTAATATCGGTGTATTTTTTTTAATAATATGAAAGAAAAATAGTCAAACCCAATGTTATCGTAAAAAAATTAGTAGCTAACCATATGAATATATTTTAGAAAATCAACTTACTTGTACAAACATAAGGTCGGACACGTTAAAAACTTACACATTTTAAGTTTAAAATGCCTTTATTTCATTGTATGAATCAGAATAAGATGTTTAGTAAGGCTTAAAATAAAATAAAATATATGTTTCAGCATATCTATACATTAATATAATTACATTGAAGCCTAATTTTAAGTGAGCCTAGAAACAAGTCAAGGGACAGCCAAAAACCAAGGGTGGGATATTTTTTTGAAAATGCTCGAATACATTTTTTTAGGGTATTTTTGGGAATTTTTAATTCATCGGAACGTAATATATTACTTTATTTAAAAAGTAATAAAAAATAACAATTCCTAAATTATCAATTTTTAAAAGAACATGTTATTCAATAAAGATACTAAAGCAAAGTATACAAAATAATTTATTTTTTATTTTAAAACCCTTTGAAAAATAAAAAATAAAACTATAAAACTTCCACTTATTTTTAAATAATTTGGATTTTAGGTTTAGGCCTTGTTTAGGCCTTTAGGGGGGTTTTGTTTTTAATTTAGGGAATTTCGTTAAAAAATTTAGAGCAAATGTTTTTTCAAGAGTTGGCAGCACTGGTGGACGCATTGTTCTATATTTTATTAATCTCTTTTTAATAAAAACTCTTAAAAAACATTTTTCTAGACGTCATTCCGAATCGAATGAGCTATCGCACATATTTTTAGGAGCTTTGTTTCTATTGAACACGTTTTTGAACTCGTTGACTAGACTACTACCTAATTGACAATTCGATAGACACGTCCGACTTCGTCGCTCTCTCGAAACCAATGTACTCTGTGCTCGAAACTGACTGATTTAGGCATTTAGCAACTGAAATTAGGAAGGTGTGATCATAAGCTTCTAACTAGCGTCCTAACTGGCTTTCTGAATTCAGTGACTACATGTAGGATGGTGTAATAAGCGCATTAGGTCAACTTGAATGTTTGATTTTTAAATACAAATTTTTTTGTTAAATATAATACGTACAATTTTGTGAAATAAAATTTTTCTATAATTATGTTCTATTTTGTTTTGGTATAGTATCGCGTTATTATTGGCCTAAAGGTCTAGATACCAGGTCATAAACTCCATACGTTTTTATGACAAATTGAAAAGTTGTCAACTTGTCAGGTGTCAAACAGTGGATAAAAATTAAAAATCATAAAAAAACACAGTGTTTAGAAATTTTGAGTCGATTATTTGTATGATTTCTGAAATAATATGTTGTAAACCTTGTAAATTTATGTTATTACCTGGTAAAATTTTTAAAAAGATATGCCTTAGAACTTCTATTCTGAAAGAAATCTACTTAAATATTTGAAACCAGGAATAGAATAGTTTTCAAAGGTTTTTGTTATTTTTTTTTTGTTTTTATTATCACATTTAATCAATGTAATAAAATTTGTCTAAGAAAATCTTTACAACTCAAATCAAAAGTGATACGAACGCTCGGGAAATAAATAACAATAAAATAAATTGCATTTGAAATGTTTTGAATCCAATATTCACTGTAACTTTCAAGTATTGATTTTAGTAAGTGCATTCCATTTCAACAGAATTGGTGCAATTACCTACAATGAAAATAACATAACTTAGTCTTCATTATATTCTTATTTCTGATTTTTACTTATGCAAATTTGTATATGTGATTGATTAGTATTTTTTATATATTTTATAAATAAAATACAACGAATTTTGGGATGTTATTAAACTACCTTCTGTGGAATCTGTTTATATAAACTCTATTTAAGTACATATATCTTTATCTCTATGTAGGATCTTCTCAGTAGTTGCCATGCAGCCGTCATGGAAGTATATAATATTGTGACTGTCTATTAAAAAAACTATTAAAACAAAACATTATTCTAAATACATGAACATTCATTGGATACATAATAACATTTAACAGATTATTGAAATATTAAATAGCTTCCATAGTAAGATGTAATCGGTGTACCAGTAAAAATGAAGAGAATGTTTAATATAGAATCCTACATCTCACCTATATTACTGAGTTATGTTGACAAATATGTCCGGGACTTCAAGCCAGCGGATGCCCAAGTAAGTTTAGAATAAAATACTTATATAAATATTATAAATAGAGTAATGGATAACTTTGTTCTTTTTATATTGTATTAAATTACTATATTACATAGGTATCATTATGGGGTGGTGGGGTCACATTGCACAATCTCGTGCTCAAAGCAGATGTGCTACAGCAAGAGGTGTCCCTTCCGTTCACGTTGGTATCAGGACGCATACATGAGCTCCTTATACAAGTGCCATGGACAAAGATCATGTCGGAGCCTATTATTGTTACCATCAACACAATAGGTCAGTTGGTATACATTTTAATATAGTAAGCCATTCATAAGGACAGAATACCCGTACTGTGATTTTAATTGTAATTAATCAACCTGTACAGTTTTACTCCTATTAGATTTATATCTATTTTTGATTTGTTGACCTTTACTATTACTGCTGTTCATATATAGTTTTCTAGTTGCTGACCATATTATAACTTAGTCTGGTTTTTACAGAATGTGTATTGAGTTTAAATCCTCCACCCGAGGAGACACCACCGCAGGAAACACAAAGGTACATTGTTGAAATAAAAATACAAACAAATTGTTATTTAATATATTTTTAAAGATTTTGTCATGTTAATAATAATAATAATTTAAACTTGCGGAAATAATAGTCGCCTATATCTTGATGCTTAATTTAAATCTACATTAATTTTTAATTGGACTTGATGTCATTGTGCATTTATAAGTGTTTTGTAATAAGATAAGAGAATAACATTGTTTTTGATTTTTTATTCTCTTTTCAAAAATTTCAGGAGGTAACCAGTAATTTGTATAATTATTCATTATTTTTATTTATATACGTAAACAATATTGTTCATAATAATATGAAAAAAGACTGACTTAAGTTTATGTCACCACTTCAAGTATTTAAATGTTTTGGCTATAGTGATTTTGAAAGTCTATTTCCAGTGGAAGATCTCAAGTGGTCGAAGCTCCCCCGGGATACATGCAAGCACTTATCCGACGCATCGTTAGCAATATAGCAGTTCGAGTCAACTCGCTGATAGTGAAATATGTTCAGGATGATATTGTGCTCTCCTTGAATGTTAAGAAACTTACCATAGACAGTGTTGGCGTTAACTGGGAACCTGCATTTGCTGGTATATTACTTATATATGAAACTTTCAGTTGTTATATGTTTCTAATTATACGGTTTTAAAGACCTTAATGTTTCGTTGATGTTTTTTGAAGTGAAACTTCTTTAGGCGCATGGGGGGTAGAATTTGAGCGATCACTAACGCGGCAACGCGTCACGTGGTCAGTACTTGGATGGGTTACCGCCTGGGAACACCGCGTGACGTTGGCTTTTTGTTTTTTTTTTCATTTAGGTTTTTTTTTTGTATTTTCAATTAGTTTTTTTAAATTACTTTGACAAAGAAGTTTCACTTCCGACGTGTGTACTCTGTACGCACACAATTTTTTTTATATTTAAAATAGATAATTTTGGTTTTCTATTTAAAATACTGTCTATGTTGAAATGTGTGTATTTTATGTAAATATCAAAGTACAATGATTACGATTTTTAACAGATATTGATCAAAGTCTGCCAGTAATTAGGAGGCTTGTCCGCCTTGATGATCTCACCCTGTGTCTGGATAAGACAGATTCTGACGGCAAGATCAGATTCTATCATGAGCCACTCCTGTATCGTTGTCAATTGGATTTAAGGTATTTATTATATTTTATACATTATCGTACAGTGATAAATATATTTTTAGCTTTATATTAAAGTTTATTATATTTTCATTAATAAAATACCAACATTTTTTGATCCCTTGTTGTTCTTAGTCACAGATAGTTTGTGCAATTCCTAACACGTTGATATGACGTCACATAAATTGTGTGTATGTCCGTTGCTTTAAAGTAATCGTGATATTAAGTGGTCTTAACAACTTATTTTCGGTTGGAATTTTTTATATTTGAAATTTCAATTATTTTAATATTATTTATAATTGAAATTTTAATATTTTAAAGCTATGTCGCGGAACTTATGATCGATTTTAAATAATAATTAATTTATAAATATCTTTTTATTTAAATTATTATTAATTGAAGTAGGTAATAATAAATTAATAGTTGATAATAATGTTTTTTTTTCATTTTGATACTGATTAGTTGTAATTATTTGCTAAGCGAAACCAAAACATTGCGAAATTATCTTATCTGACCAACATTTTCTTATAATATTGCATTTTATAAATATCGTAAAATTGATTTTTTTTTATCTATATTAATTGTTGAATTGTTTTTAATAGTCTGAAACTTCTAGCATACATAATGACGCTATAATAAATTTGTTAAGTAATTTTGAAATTTACACTTATTACAAGTTTATTAAGAACACACGTATTAATCTGAAAATCAATAATGCATGCCCAGGACGAACCTGCGCAATTTGAACAGCCCTTTGGTCGATAAAGCTGTTTTCAGGGATGCATTCAATTCACGTGATGCGTTTCTGTAAGCGGATTTATTTGAAACGTAATTATAACCTTCAATGATAAACTGTAACGAGTTAATTAATTTTATTTTTCCTATCTCTATTTAACATGTATTCAAAATGTGCAGTCTTTTTTTTTTTGTCTTCTGACTCTTAAAAATAAATAAGTATCTACAGTCTATATACAGAATAGTCTATACTGATTTTAAATTAAATTAATTTTGAACGCAAAGTATATTTGTATTTGATGTACAAAGTTTCGTAATGATTCTTTCAATAATTTTGTAATTAACTTAAAAAATAATATTCGAGGGTAGTCTTAAATAAATTTTGGAGAGATAATATGTACGTCTAAAAGAAAAAGAAAAAATAAATGTACGTCACAAATTATGACGACGCGTTGTCGCAGTGGTCACAGCTATACTTCGATCCCATTATAAATATTTCTATCGGCTATATCTAGATGTATTGTGTATTGTTTTTCCGAACTGCCGATACGGGTGAAAATCCTACTGGGGGCCGTTCAGTGCGAAACGTTTATGAGTTTATTTTCAATTATATTAATATTCAAAAATATTACTGATTTTAATTTATACTAAACAGTTGCGGATTAAATCTCTGCTCATGACTAGCTTTTAAATGCATATATTCTACATACTTCGGATTAAGCTCTGATCCTTCTCCTACATGGGGAAAGAGGCCTATGTCCAGCAGTGGGATATTACAGGCTGAAGCGTAGCGTAGCTTACATACTTCTAATACATATGTTCATCATACATACATTCTAACACATATACAAACATTGCTAGCTATACACACATCTAAATGACTTGTCTATATGTATGTAAATCTAAGCTCTTTTTTTCCTATAATAATGATAAGGTATCACAGCAAAACTACACGTTTGCTAAAAATATAAATAACATAATAATGTTTTGCTTAAAACCTCTAGCGTGTACATCGTTCCATAGCGTTAATTGGCTAGAGCACCGTCACGGTCTGTCGGAGGTGGGGGCTCGAATCCCGCTGGATCGAAAGATTTTGATATGATTTAAAAATATTTACATAATAACGTATACCAAAGCTGTGTTTATCTTGAGAATTAAGTAAATATTTCCTATTTTAGAGTATTAACAAGACTCATATCAGCCAATACTCGTCGAGCTCAGAGCTTAAGCGTCCAGTTGCTCTCCAGCCGGCTGGCGTGGGGAGTTAATAGTGAGCAACTAGTACTTCTACTGCGTTTGTTAAGAGAAAGATCGCTTCTTGAAACGAGGTTACCTCCACCTGCGCCTAAGCAGTCGAACGTACAAGCAGCGCCATTACGTTAGTATCATGATTTTTACATTTGCTCAATATATGGAGCAGCCCAACTGGGTTGTTTCTTGACCTTACAGAAGATCACAGCTAAATAATATTGCTTTCAAGCAGTGTAGTGTTCCTGTTGGTGAGTAAGGTAGCCAGAGCTCCGGGGGGAAATTGGGTATAGGGTCGGCAACGCGCATCCAATGCTTCTGGTGTAGCAGGCGTCTATAAGCTACGGCAATTGCTTACCATCAGGTGAGCCTATGCTAGTTTTATATAATAATAAAAAATGTATATTTTGCTTGTTGACCCTCCGTGGCCCTTAGAGCACGTGAGGCTGGGAATACCCAGTTGTTAGTATAGAAACCTGATAGCGATCGTAACTCATAGTAGTGATTATAGCCACCATTTCGCAGTCGAGCAGCGTGGTATATGAAGCTATGACACTTCTACTATATGGGGAAAGCGACCACAGAGGCACTCAAACTCTCAAGCTCTCTTGGTCTCAGAATTTTTAAGAAATTTAAAACAACTTTGTTATTTGAATAACTTTATATATTATTCTTTTATTTTTATTGGCTGACGCCTAACTTTCTGGGACTATATTATTTTGGTGATTTTATCGATATTCCTGTAATAAAAACCTTATCCTGACAGGAACGAACACAAAAAAAAAAGAAACGAAATTTCCATTTCGGTGCGATTCATATATATAATGTTCATTTCAATTGTTCAGACGTGACAGCATCAACATCAGCGGAACCGGCTCGTAGCGAGAGTTGGTCGGAATGGGCGTGGTCCTGGTTGCCGGCATGGGACAGAGAGGATGTGGACGAAAACCCAGTACCCGCAACACCTATACCGATCGCCTTCACTGCGCATTTCGATCTTGTCTCATTGGTGTTTAAGGTTCGTATGCGGATAGGAAGTGCTATGATCTCGGACAAATGTAAGACAGACTCAATAAAGATTGAGGTAGGGCACTGCAGGAAGTATCCTGCCCATAATCTGGAACAGTCCGACTGGGGGAGCGAAAAATAAAAATTATTAGTGTCTATTAAACTAGAATTAGTATTATGATTTTTACATTTGCTCAATATATGGAGCAGCCTGACTGGGTTGTATCTCGTTCTTACAGAAGATCACAGCTAAATAATATTGCTTTCAAGCAGTGTTGTGTTCCTGTTGGTGAGTAAGGTGGTCAGAACTCCTGGGAGAAATTAGGGATAGGGTCGGCAACGCGCTTGCGATGCTTCTGGTGTTGCATGCGTCTATAAGCTACGGTTATCGCTTACCATCAGGTGAGCCGTACTACGCTTCTTTGCCAACCTAGTTTTATTTTAAAAAAAAAAAAACACTAATAATTGTCTTTTAAATGACGAAGTATAGGTTCCTTGTATTGTTCTTTGCCTCAGTTAGTTCTTAAATTTCTTGATATTGCATTTTAACATTCATGAATTATTTATAAGGTAAAATTAGTGACGTCATCAAAACATCTAAATAATTGTGTATATCGATATCGATATGAATATATTTTTACCATTTTACAGCTTGATAACGCTATCGGTTATTAATGACCAGTTTGTGTTTCACTATCAAATTTATTAAGCGTAGTGATAATACAAAAAAATACTGTTTAAGGAAATTTGGTGATATTTCACTAAAATAATATACCAAGATTAGACTAGTGACATGTGTATTTAATAACGTCTACAATTATACGTATCTTTCGTAACAAAATAATTGTTTGTTTTTTATCATTTGTTTATTTTTTTATTTTTTGATCCGGTCCGGATACATTCACAACACAATTTTATAAATGAACAATTGTCTGTATGAATCGAACCTGCGATCGCTCCATATAAAATTGCTGATCAGTCAGTTTCACACCATTGCGCTAATGCACCGTCCGCCGATCTCTATAAATATTGAAGTATCAATGACGATGATGATTTAATTTTTAAAAATCAACTGGGAAATACTGTCAGCATTCTTTAGATTATCCCTGGTCAATAATATCTTATACTATTAAACGAGCAATTCTTGTATATATATATAGAATCTGAATCTCGGAATCGGCTCCAACGATTTTCGTGAAATTCAGTATACAGGGGATTTCGGAGGCAAAAAATTGATCTAGCTAGGATTCATTAAAAAAAAAAATGTCGTTTTATCCCTGTTTTTAGGCAATGAAAAAATATCATTAGAATACGAAGCTTAATTTCACCTTTATTAATATAGCTGTAACAGCGTAATTAGGAAAGCGACGGATTTCAAATCGTTTTGACCCGGGTTCGAATCTCAGTCTCCAGACTATTTTTTTTTCTTTTTTTTTTTAAATTTCACTCGTGATTTATTATTTAAATAAAATTAAAATATAAAAATACCGAAAAAAAAAAAAAAAAAAAAATACCGAGCTGGGCTCGGTCACCCAGGTACTAAATAATAAATAAACTAAATGACAAGTATACAAGTCTAGACTTTTTATATGATTTTACTGACTATTGGAACAATTTAAGTCGCTTTAAACTAGTCTAATGTACATAATATTATATAAATTTGTAAAACGTAATTTGAAATATAATTATCTCTACCGACAAAGAAAAAAAAGATAGCTCAGACGCACTTTTTTTTCATATCTGGTCGAAGGTGGAATTGTGAAAAATAGAGGCTAACTGCTGTATACCAATATATGATGTATAAATTCTTCGGTTTTTATTTGAATTGTAATAAAATAATAAAAATAAACTTTTTAATGTATACAATTAATACAGATATTAGAAACAGTAGCTTTACAATATGTAAATGTGCCCGCAGTGTACTAGACTGACCGCAGCAGTATTTTCTCCCACTTTTATTTTAAGCAAAAGTAAATGAAAAAAAAATATACTTATTTACCACAGATATTAGAAACAGAGGGTGCGACCCGCAAACGCGCCCGCAGTATACTAGAACTGACAGCGGCAGATGCAGTCGTAAAGAGCTTCATATGTTTCCCAACACTACTGCGAGTCAATTTCGGAGCTCGTGCGATCACTATCGCCTCACACGGGAGATGTGTTTGCGGTCATCTGGACGCCAATGCTGTAAGTTACACGTACCTACGCTTACGCTTCGGCCTGTAATATCCCACTGCTGGGCATACACCTCTTTCCCCATGTAGGAGAAAGATCAGAGCTTAATCCACCACGCTGCCGCTGCTCCAATGCGGGTTGGCTGATATATTACCTACTATGAGTAACGATCGCTATCAGGTGTATATGATAACTGGGACCGATGGCTTAACTTTACTCGTACCTATATAAATCTATACTAATATAATAAAGCTGAAGAGTTTGTTTGTTTGATTGTTTGTTTGTTTGATTGTTTGTTTGTTTGTTTGTTTGTTTGTTTGAACGCGCTAATCTCAGGATCTACTGGACCGATTTGAAAAATTCTTTCAGTGTTAGATAGCCCATTTATCGAGGAAGGCTATAGGCTATATATCATCACGCTAAGACCAATAGGAGCGGAGTCCACGCCGACGAAGTCGCGCGCAGAAGCTAGTCTATACTAATATTATAAAGAGGTAAAGTTTATAACTTTGTTTGTATATACGGGGTAATCTTCGCAAATACTGATCCGATCATGAAAATTCTTTCGCTAACAGAAAGCTACACTATTCAGGAGTGACAAGATAAAAGGAAAAAGATAAAAATATATAAAGATTTTAAATCAGCAGGATTTGAACCTGCGCCCTCTGACGTGCCGTGTCAACAATTCAATCTAATCAAGCATTATTATTTGCCTTAGAAATTAATTGGTGATTTTAAAACATTTATATTTATCTGATTTGCTGAAAATAGTGAGAGTGTATTGGAACATATCAAATTTCACCGTACCCTTCTTATGTGAAATGGATTATAACGCCCAACGAAGTGGGCACGGGTCGGCTAGTATAATTATAAAATGTGTGTGTCTGTTACTGACTTTGATGATCCATTATTTAATCGAAAGCTGACGCTCGTCATGTTGTCCCATTTAAATTTGAGTGAAATCTGACGTGTATTTTTTGAGTTATCCTAATAGTGCGTATTTAATGGACTATTTTTGTCTACCTACATACTTGTCGATCTAAAATGAAATCGGTTTTTTTTTCGTTTGCGACCAAACAATAATTAAATTTTAGATTATCATATCAGATCGATGATTTTCACGAGTGTCGTGAACAAGACATTCGCATTTAATGTCGAAATATCGAGCTCCAAAAAAGAAAATAAAAAATATGGTAAATATCCCGTTTTTTAGATAGTTTTAGTAATGATTAAATTTATAAAAATGTTAATATCACACAGGTACAGGGCGAGCCGACGATACACTTAAATAAAATAGAAGCAGTTAACGAGGAGCCGTGGAGTTGGGTGGACGAGGAACTGACCGAGCAAAGTATTGAACGAGCGGTAGTGGCCAATGAGGATGTGCAGTTTGATGAAGTTGTCGACGAGGTGAGATAGACTTAAGTCCAGTCCCTATATTCCGTAAGCTATTCGTTTCGTCTACCAACGTCGTCCATCATTTACTTCTTACCACTCTAAACGTAAAAAAACTAAAAAAAGTGCGTGCGTACAAAGTACACATGTTAGAAGTGAAACTTCTTTGGCAAACTAATTTTTAAGTCTCGTTTATATTTATACAAATCTAAAGTTTTAGATTTCCGTTCCAGCGCCATCTAGTTAGTTTTCAATGCAATACTATCGATATTAATGTATCCCTTGGTGCTTCCTGGCAGGTCCTAGGGCCTGTCTGGGTACGGGCATCCAGGCTACGCCTGCTTACCCGGGCCTTTCCTCTCCGACAGTGATATTAATGTAACAAGAACAACCTTTGTAGTTTCTATAGTACACGCTAGGTGGCTCTACCTACCAAAAACAACATTAACTGTTGTTCGTCAAAAACGATGCCGTTTCATCAAAACGTTGCTTGTTTCATCTGTAAAAAATTTACCCTCATGCGCCTAAAGAAGTTTCACTTCAAAAACTAGATTTCTTGCTACGTTATAGAAACATAAAGAAAAATGATATTAAGTTCTTTTTTTATACTATAGATAACGGATTTGCTTTAAACCTTAATTTTATTCAGAGTGAACAGTTAGAAATGGCGTAAAAATAAACAATACAAAACGTTTTCATGTGTGTAATTATAACATTTTTAGCTTTTTAATGAAAACTGTATTGCGTAATTTTAGGTATAAATTACAGAATTGGTTTATTATTGAACTTAAATGCATTTTTATGTAAAATAAATATGGAGAAAAAAATCGCAATAACAATATAAAATACAATATATTATGTAATACCAGCAATTTACTTTTCTGGAATATCACAATTATTATT
Source organism: Melitaea athalia (assembly GCA_905220545.2). Lineage (NCBI taxonomy): Eukaryota > Metazoa > Arthropoda > Insecta > Lepidoptera > Nymphalidae > Melitaea > Melitaea athalia. The sequence goes on along the minus strand of HG992176.1, from coordinate 3,333,013 downwards.
TCCATCTTTTGTAGCCACAAGAGCTTCCCGAAAGAGTATTTAGCATAAATCGTTTCGCTGCGCAGGCGCAAGAGGAACTCGATGAGTTCTGGCTTAAAATGGCGCCTGTTATTTACTTCGAGTATAGTCATGAGAGGGCGCCGCCGACTGAATATATTAATCCGTATGACAATCCTCCTAGAAACTTTCAATATAGGTAAGTATTTGTCAAGCCATATACTTGATTGTTTATGTTGGTATAATGAAATGCTAGGAAATTCTAAGTAAGTAAACTAATGACAATAATGTTTCACTACTAAGTAAATTTGTTTTGTTCCATTGAAAATTGGCGAATAATAAATTGTTAATTTTCTTGATAAGCAGATTTACGCATTATGATGTCTCTTAGAGCAGTAGAGTCTTTAAGAAATTGTTTTTTCTTAAACAAATAATGATCTCGATAGTACCTCAGCTTAAATTTTATAGCAGATTTGGTTCATGTGTTGTCAAAAAAATTAAAAGTACTATATCTTAATTCATTTAAGAATCTACATTTTTAGCGATTGGATCGAAGAATGCAGCTTGAAGATAACAGTTCGACCGATTTTGATCAGCGTATCAACGGGGTTGCTTCATCGTATAGCAGTTGTAAGGAAAGCGTTTGAAGAGGTTCCCGCTGTTGAAGAAATAGGTAAATTAAATTTTTATACCTAAGTGTACTGTAGGGTCTGTAGGTAGTACAATTACATGTCAACAAGAGAGAAGGTCGTACATAGATACTAGCTGACCCCGTAAATGTTGTTTTGCCATATATGTTATAAACCCCTTTCCTCCCCCCTATAACTTAGGGGTATGAAAAAAATGAATGAAATGATGATAAAAAAAAATGAATAGATGTTAGCCGATTCTCAGACCTACCCGATATGCACACAAAATTTCATAAAAATCAGTCCAGCCGTTTCGGAAGAGTATGGTAACTAACATTGTGACACGAGAATTATATATATAAGATATGTTACTGTAATACGTATTCAGAATTAATAATAATTAATAATTATATATTCAAAAACTATTGTTTAAAACATGGAATATAACCTTGATAATTTTCCAGAACTCCCGATGCGAACACTAACGGTGGAGGAGTGCGACGCGTTGTCAGAGAACTTGCCAGTACGCCACACGAGTATCGACGTGGAGGGGTTGCGGGTTCGATTCATACCGTCCGCACATTCAATCATAGAGCGGTCGACGAGGGCGCCACTAGTACTCGATGTTCAACTACCCTCAGCTTCGGTTATAATCAGTGCCCCTCTCTACCCTCATAGGTAAAACTTTAATGGCTTATATTTAGGTTGTGGTAATTTTTGTGTATTGTAAATGAGTCTTTTAGTCGATTAAGTTAAAAAAAATTGCGCATTTGTTTGGTTTGTATACAATCTACAGTTAATATTAAGAGACATGCTTATGTTTTATACTGATTTCAATGTAGTGGACTTCCGAATATGGCGAACTAAATATTTTTGACAACATTTTTATAATAAAAAAAATACTCTTTAAGTTCAATCCAATGTGGCGAATAACATTTTCTTATTCAATAAGTTTCAAAAGAAAGGGTTCTGTCTAATATAGTACATAGTAGAAAGATATATACAGTTACTATTGTTTTGTAATGTTTACGCGAATATCACTCATTATAATGAAGCAACTTTTTCGACTTTTATCGCGGTTTATTAAGTTTTTTAAATGCCCGACGTTTCGGATACTTTACACTTTACAGCAATTAGGGGGAGTCCTCCCGTGACCGAACCGACTGAGTGAAAAAGTTGTTTCATTACAGTTAACATGTTAGAACAAACTGAACATATTACTGTAAATTATATGAGAAAAGACATAAAAGTATTTATAAAAAAAAATTATACAGATAACAGAGAACTATACCGGGTGTATTTGGAACGCTTGAAAAACTGAAGAGGTATGAAAAAAACGTGAAAATAATTTTTTTTCTTGCCTCTTTTCATAACTTTTTTTGGTATAATCCGGTTTGGGAAAAATAATTAAACAGAAATTTAAAGATAATGCTTTAAAATAAATGTGTTTTGAAAAAATCGGCAATGTCATTGAATACTATTAGTTCATGCGCGCCGTCAGCTGACCGGCGCGAGGTCAACGAACTCGCGCACGAACTGTCGCGCGTCTCGCGGTCAACGAGAGTTCGCAAAATACATAAGTCCTAAAATGTTCTTAGAAAAACGTTTCTGAGATAAATGGTTATATGCATTATATAGTATATAATTATATAATATTAGTATAATTATTTTACTATATTTTTTTACAGAGTTTGTTCAGCGGCTTGCCAGATTCTGAAAGACTCAGGGCCACTATTCCAAGGAGCTCGTTTACATATAACATTCGAGTCGACGATACAAGTAGGCGTCAGTTCCCCCGACGAAGACGTCCCTCGAACCTGCGGAAGAATGGACATACGTTTTGTTACTCACTCGCTACTGAACAAGAGCTACTTCAAAGGACCGGAGACCGTTTTATTTGGATACACGGCGAGGATACGTACGTATCTCTATCTATTTATCTCCATCTATATGTTGTTTATATCTGTATCTATCTGTATATATATATATAGTTTTTATATAAAGGCGAGGTCCGTTGTTTTCAGTACTATTGACATTTGTAATTTTTTAACTTGTTAGTGTTCACCTGATACGATTTTATTGAGAACCATATTATGACGTCATTATGCGTTTTAGTTTCATACAATTGTTGCATTGAAATGATTCTCGAAGTGCGCATCAAATACATAATATAAAAGATTTTCTTAAATAGGTACACATCAAAAATAAACAAAATGACCTGTTTTAAAGCTTCAGAAGCTCTCTTTTCCTGTTTCTCTCTTTCTCTCTCTTCTCATACTCTTCTCGTATGTTTTGTGCTTTAAATATATTATTATTATTAGGAGAAGCAAATATATGCGGATCAGCGGCTCGTTTGCAAGCGGCGTGTCATGTCGCCCAATCACTCATTAACGAGAAACTGGCAGATCCTTTACGTAATACCACTCTTGCGAAGGACGCTCTCAATGATGAAGGTAATTTATACGTTCCAGAATGCTCTAGAATTATGAAATTAACTTCTTAGTATAACTGAATGATGCCTATTTATAGCCAATAGTATCAAAGTATATTATTTACCTTATTTGCTTAGACAAAAGGTGGAATCGTTTTTTTTTTTTAATTTTTAGAATGCGTTTTTTTTTTCTAAATACATAAATTATTGAATAGTTTAAAAATGCTCAAATTTTGTATTGAACAATTATTTATAAGTCTAGGTTAGCTTTCTTTAAAATATTTAACGTGTAATTATGGTTTTTATTATTATTTTTTGAATTATATTGAATTCGTTTTTATCCCTAGAAATTGAACAATTTTAATAAACTCAAATTTTTTTATTTAAAAAATAATAAACTTAATTATAATTTTTATGTTTCTTCTAGAATATGTAGCGGTTGATATTACGCTAGAACAACTATTGATGCGTAGATTCGAAACCAGTAATGTCAACACTCATTTCGTATCGATCAACTCTATTAAGGCCACCGCATTTCATTTTCCTGGTAAGCTTTTTATTATTTTTTTTTCTATAAATATGAAATATATTTAACATCTTAGCCAGGGGCGGCTTTAGTACATATACCGCCCGGGTTTCATTTATTCCGTGACTCCCTTTAGAAAAAAAGAAGCACATATAAAAAGAAGACATATATTTACTAGTGGTCGCCCACTGGTCGAAATTCGACCGTAATTTATTTAAATTAGAAGTTTGAACATTACTAAGATTCTGTTGTCAAAGACTATAGTTCTATAATAATAAACTAAAGAGTATATACGCGTGTGTGTGGCAAATACATGGTAGTGTGTGTAATGGTTTTTTTTATTGATTTAATGCATTTTTTATACATAATTAAAAAAATATGTTTTCATTCTGCACTCCTCTATGTATATAAAACATAAGTGTGTGAAATTTCATACTTCTCCGTCCGTGCCATTTTCGTAAAAAGGGGTACAAAGTTTTTGCTTCGCATATTGATATATAGATATGTAGTATTTCATCCATTACAAATATTAACATCTTATCTATTGTTTTTTTTTACATTTACATATCGACATTTTATGCTCTTGCGGACACTGAATAATGAAGCCGCCCATGATCTAAGCATTACCAGTACTGAAGTTTAAGTTTTATTAATTACTAGCTTGTGCGCGCGACTTCGTCCCCGTGGAATAGGACCACCCGATTTTGAATCATTCTTCATTAGTGCTACGCTCCTATTGGTCTTAGCGTGATGATATATAGCCTATAGCCTTCTTCGATAAATGGGCTATCTAACACTGAAAGAATTTTTCAAATCGGTCCAGTAGATGCTGAGATTAGCGCGTTCAAACAAACAAACAAACAAACAAACAAACAAACAATCAAACAAACAAACTCTTCAGCTTTATTATATTAGTATAGATAATTAAAAATAATCTTTTAGTAGGAGGCGAACTGAAACAAGCGTGGATATTTTCTGGTCCAGACTCACCAACTGTTACGTAAGTTTTATTTTTTTATATCATACTAGCTGACCCGACAGACGTTGTCCTGTCTTAACTTTAGTATACGAATATAGAAAAGTGTTGTTTTTAGACTTCATCGGGCAATTTTTTAAATTTTTCTCTCCGTAAGAACCATCCTCGTACTTCACGGAATGTTATAAAAAAAGAATTAGCGAAATCGGTTCTGCTGATCTCGAGATTTGCGCTTAGCAACACATTCAGCGATTCATTTTTATATATATAGAGATATATCTGTCAATGGCTTTGTCATTCTGTTTATATTGGTCAGCAAATACATTTTTTTCCCTTAACAAAAAGGGTACTGTGGCCTTTAAATTTTATATTTGTTTAAAAACTAGCTGTGCCCGCGACTTCGTCCACGTGGAATTTAACAAAATAGTTATTGTTCAATTCGCAGTTATAAAAAAAAAACCTAAAATAAAAGAAGCCTAAGTTACTCCTTATTACATCAGCTATCTGCCAGTGAAAGTCCTGTCAAAATTGGTCCAGCTGTCGACGGCGATCGACGACGGGGTCTTCCTTTTTGTATTTACTGCCTTTGTACGTGCTTTTATTAGAGATGAATTAAGAAATATTACTGAAAATTACATTAAGCAGCTTTCTGTAAATGTTTTGTATGTTCTAGGCCATACTTGGGAGGATCGTTCCAATGGTGCAACGAACCCAACGCAAAGGACTCGATAGAGTTTATCAAATTATCCATTCAACCGACTGCGTTGAGCCTTGATCCATTGTTAGTCTCCTGGTTGAGCTACAGATACAAACAAATACCTATAGCTGGTAATTTTTTTTTTTAAATTTAATAAAGAAATTATTGTACCTAATATTCCTTTAAATAGACACATTATTCTATTCAGAACAAGGGTGACTAACCTTTTCAAGTTTTCAATCAATGGGAAAATTTTAATTTTAATTTTTTGTAGCGGGCCGCATATAATTAACACGTATTAATAATTTACGAAACTTTTTAAAATTATTTTTCATAAATATTAGGATAAAAAAAATATAAAATAAAAAAGTAAAGATTTCATATTATACAAATTGTTGATGCAAGATAAAAACAAACAAGAAAAGAACAGAAAAACAAATTTACTTGAAATTTTTAATGGCACTATTTTGACGCAAAAACATGTTTAACGGGCCGCAGGTTGCTCATCCTTGATTTAGAAGATTAGTTTTTGGAGTTAAAATATCTTAGATACTTCTTCTTCTTTATAATTATCAAAAAATTGAATGAAAAAGGAAATATTTTATTGTATGTATTTATATATTTCACTTTGCAGAATCCGTACCCCAAATTCCAAGTGTAAAAACTATATCATCAACACAGTACTTGTCCCGGAGACGAGCCACGCCCCCCGTGAGTAGATTTAGCAAATACATTAAAATTATTATTAATGCATGGTACTTATATACTTAAAAGTAGGTACTTATACAATAGTATAGTATAGAAAAAGTTCTTAAACAAAAGGTTTGCAAAATGACTACTGTAGAAGAACACCACGTTTTTGACTTCTCAGGGATACATAATTTATAAACATAATATATAAAGTTGTCCATATTAAAAGTAAAGTAAAAAAAAAGTACCCTTAGTAATCGACTAAGAATACTCACAAATTCAAAATGCAATCAACTTTTTTTCATTACGATCCTTTCTACGAGTAAGTATTAATTTAACAAAATAAAAAGTAAATATGTATAGAGGAAGTTAATTGCAAGACAAAATGAATAATAAACAAATATATTGATGACTAGCTGCCCGGACAGACTTCGTTCTGTCTGTTATTATTTTTTTTTTTTTTGTAGTATATAAACCTTCCGTGCGATTTAAGGAACATACAATAAAAAAAATTTAACCGAATTGGTCGAGCCATTCTCGAGTTCTGCGCTTAGCAACATTCATTTTTATTATATAGATAAAATTAATTTGTATGTATCTTAAAATTGTATTACAGTCATCAAGCGGTCGAGGAGTCAGTCGGTCCGGTTCTGGTGCGGAGTTAGTACACATGAGACCTAGGAGTTTAGAATCGAGCAGTGAAAGAAGTGAAAAGAAGGAACCGAAGCATCCTCCGCAGAAGGTAGATTTAAATTTTTAAGTTTTTTTTAGAACAAATCTCATTTTTTTTATATATTATCGTACAGAACTGTATTTGTGAGTCTAATATACAAATATTAAAATAAAATCGAGTGTTACCTGTTGTGCAGGATAATTAAATACGTTGTTTTTTTTTGTTTACACAAAACTACAAAATTATTAAATTATTTATTAAATTATTATTATTTAGACATTCTATCATCATATCTATTGTACTTTTTGAAAATAATCTTTTAATATGATTGTTAAGTGTTCATTATTTGGATTATTGTGACAGGTTTATGTATATGTATCTGTACTTATAATATTTGACCGTACTCAATATAAAATTGAATACATGTATTTACTTGTTAAGCATCGAAGGAAAAAAAAAAACTATATTGTAAGCATATATGGATTTTTTATAATAAAACCTATTTTTATAATTCTTATAAAAAAAAGTGATGTGACGGCTTTTTTTTCGAATTTTGTTTCAAAGAGTATATAACCACTACGTTTTCCCTTTATTATTCGGGTAATAACCCGACTGCCAAGGAAGGGTTATTTTGTTTGAGCATAATGGTGTGATATCGAACTAGATAAAAATTGGTGGTTATTTTGCTTGGTTAATGAATTATTTTGTCAATGTAAAATTAGATGTAAATGTTGTATTAGTAAATTGTGATAGTTTGAGATATTATAAACGTAATAGTTGTAATTTTCGTGATTTGTGTTTTATTTTAATAAATCTCACTTCTGGTTTCTAACAATATAATATTTCCCATAGAAACCAGAAACCCAAACCTGGAGCAGTGACTATCTGCTACGATTATACGAACGTCTCAACCGTTTGCTAATTATCGCTGAAGTCGGCTTGGTACAGTTGTACGTGGCTTCGACAACAGTGTCGGCTATCGACTGCGCCACTGTGAGAGACGCTATGGAGAGACACGCCACTACTGAGAACAATGTACTAGTTGTAAGGTAAGAATCACTGTTTTTTTTAAGTGAAACTTTAGACGCATGAGGGGTAAAATTTGAGTGACCGGGACAGGGGCGGTCAGTACATGGATGGGTAACCGCCCAGGAACGCCGCGTGACGCTGGATTTTTGTTTTTTTTTTTTTTCTACTAGTTTCTTTGTTTTTTAAATTCGTTTTATAACGCGTCGTCCATGTTTATGTATGTATGTTTATTTATTTATGTGATATAAATAAATGTTGTTCTTATGAAAGGAAATTGAAATAACGTTATTTTTATTTTACATTGTACAAAATGTTTATACTTCTAAAATTTGACTTTGACGCACTTTGTAGGTTCCCGCCTGTGTCTGCGTATAATATTTGTATTTATTTATTTATGCATTGTTTTTATGTATATATATATAACTAGCTTCTGCGCGCGACTTCGTCGGCGTGGACTCCTCTCCTATTGGTTTTAGCGTGATGACACATAGCCTATAGCCTTCCTCGATAAATGGGCTATCTAAGACTGAAAGAATTTTTCAAATCGGCCCAGTAGATCCAGAGATTACCGCGTTTAAACAAACAAACAAACAAACAAACTCTTCAGCTTTATATATTAGTATAGATAATAACAATATTTAGCTGTAACAGTCGGCTGTTACCTATAACACAAGCATTAAGTTGCTTACAAAGGAACAGACGACTGTGTGTGTATATTATAAGATATTTATTTAATACTAGTGGTCGCCCAGAGGTTTATTTATTTTTTTATTTTTTTATATTGAATATTTAATTGTAGTACTTACATAGCACTGAATGTGTTTTTTATGTTCTATTCTCGTTTATAGTCTCGGACGCATCCTCATGGAATCAAACAGTCAACTCGCATACCTATGGGTTGGTGTCAACTATGATCGTCCCACACACCACAGACCGAAACGAGATCCTCCTGGTATGTTTTTAAAATTTACAATTTTTGAATAAAAAGTTAAGATTACACGAGGAAAGAGGCCTATGCCCAGCCGTGGGATATTACAGGCTGAAGCGCAAAAGCGCGAATAAAAAGTATGAATCGACCAAGTAATTCACTTTAAATTTATGCATATAAATTATAACTTAAAATATAATATATAAGGAACACATTAAGATAAAATAAAAATTAATTTCTACTTTATGAGGTAGTTTTAATAAGTCCATTTTCCCCTATTCCATCTACGGCAACATTTGAAGGTAATTTCGTATATTAGCTTCCACTGGTAATTTGACCAGCAGCGCTTACATTAAAAGACTCTTTGAATGACTACATTGGACTTAATCATATAATAACTGTATAATTACTTTTAAAAAATAATCCAAAAATTAATACAGTAAAGTATGGATGTTTATCGTGGTCTGGGCGCTCGTGTTCCGTGTATTTCTAAACAATTAACATAGGATTTCGCCCTATTTGTGGATCCTAAGTGTAATAAATTTATTTATTACTATTAATTTTACTTCGAAACAGCACCAGCGAACGAAGAGTCATTTCCATGGCAGATTAGCGTATCCGACATGTCGTGTTACACGCTCGAAGTTAAAGTGGGTTCAGAACGTTCTGGGAAGGAACGTGCAGCGTCGGGACTCAAATCTCAACTGAAAGCCTCACGAGTGGTCCTGCCGAGGCAACTGCTGGAGTTGGTCACAACTACTGTAATGGTTTCCGTGGTCACCAAGTCTCTGAAGATCCACGTACGTAGTTCGAAGAAAAGCGAACCAAAAAAGAGGGAACAAACACGAGAAAACGCTGAAGATGTACGTGATTTTTTTTATGTCATATTTTCTTTAATAGCTATAGGTACAATGTTTTCTTATTATTTTTTTTGAAGTGAAACTTCTTTAGAATCGTTGTGATTTCAAACCGGAAGCAACGGCAAAAAGACAGGGAAGGCCGCGCTGCAAGCCGCTAATTTTAAATTAGTTTTTTTTTTAATTACTTTGCCATAAAAGTTTCACTTCTATCGTGTGTGAATCACACACACACCTTTTTTTATATTACTAAGTCGGCAAACAAGCGTACGGCTCATCTGATGGTAAGCGTTACCATAGCTTATAGACGTCTGCAACACCAGAAGCATCGCAAGCGCGTTGCCGACCCTATCCTCAATCCCCCCCAGGAGCTCTGGTCACCTTACTCACCAACAGGAACACAACACTGCTTGAAAACAGTATTATTTATCTGTGGTCTTCTGTAAGGTCGAGGTACTTCCCCAGTCGGGCTGCTCCATATTTTGAGCAGGAAATTTCCTGCTGTGCCCTACCTCAGTTAAATCTTAAATCGAATATGATATTCAAGATGGATACAAGTGTTTAAATTGAACCACTTATACTACTTACCATTTGAAAATTGTAAACAAAAATAAGTCAAATTGATAATTTCAGTTTTAAAGCCATCTTGCCCAACCTTGTTTAAGATTATTTGGTCTTCTGGCACATTTTGTATGGATATATATAATTATACATGTTATTTATATAAATATCCGGCCAGTAAAATGGTTATTTTTATTTTTAATTTACATACAGCACAGCTTTTTTAGGTCCATAAGGTTTGATTTAAAGAAAAAAATATTGAAATATATACTTGCATTTTTGTTACATCTATGAGACGTAACTTCATAATTCAATATGAGTATAACATATTTTTTTTGACAAAATTTCAGAAAACAAAATACTTTACAACGGGCACCGATTTCAAACCGTCCTCGCTTAAAGAGTTTATCCGGGGTCCATCAAGGTCAGTAATATTTAGAATATCTTGTATTGATATAAGTAAGTTAAGAGTCTTATATATTTATTTGTTTCTTACAGGAGGAAGAAGGCAAGTCCAGAGGTATGTCAACTTTTTTTTTTAATTTAAGAAGCGATTATTATTCATTGCAAATAAATTTAGTAAAATTACATTATGTATAATCATGCTAGTTGAACTATGTAATTATTAGAAATAATAAACAGCCTATAATAAACTTTCCATCAATAGTTTTAAAAGATTTTAATCAGAATATAATTATTAAGTTTTAATTTTTTCATAATAATTAATGAACGACTTAACATCTTTGGCTATAATTATTGAAGGAGCATTAATCTTATTTTTTAACTGAGGTAGGGCACAGCAGGAAATTTCCTGCTCAAAATATAGAGCAGCCCGACTGGGGTAGTACCTCGACCTTACAGAAGACCACAGCTAAATAATACTGCTTTCAAGCAGTGTTGTGTTCCTGTTAGTGAGTAAGGTGACAGCTCCTGGGGGGATTAGGAATAGGGTCGGAAACGCGTTTGCGATGCTTCTCGTGTTGCAGATGTCTATAGGCTACGGTAATCGCTTACCATCACGTGAGCCGTACGCTTGTTTGCCGACCTCGTTAGATATAAAAAAAATCTTTAATATAACGATAAAATGGTAACTAATGAGATTGAGATTTTAAATATAATAGATTAATCTATTAAATTATCTATTAATCTATTAATCATTTTTTTTATTTAACAGCCTGAAAAACCAGAACCCGCACCCGAACTGGCTTCTACTAAAGCCAAGTATAAAATTGGTCCAGTAATATCGTTGGGGGTGAACCTCTACGCTGACACCCCTCCTATTATATTCAGACTGGACCAAGATCAGGTGAGCGCACTATATTCACTATAATCGCTATTTTAGCTATAATATAAGCTTATTTATCAAGGTAAGTATGGACTGCGTTTTGGTATTGGCTAGGTGCGTGACGGTAGCGCCACTCTAGGTATGAACTAAAAGGGGACAGTATTGGCAGATATAATCTGTAATTGGCAGCATATTAATGATATTTGACAATAACTATTTTTTTATTGTTAAAATAACTATCAATATGTGAAAAAAATGTAGTGACGAACTGACGAAATTACGTGCTATTTTATATTGAATTAAATATCTTAAAAAAAAAACGTAAGTATCATTGATAAACAAATTATTTAGGTAATATTTACATGATTAGATTAAGTCAATTCTAGCTAGCTTTATAGTTTTATACTATCTGTGTGTAATATGTGGTCAATTCTAATTTCTAAAGCATAGCTGAGTACATATGAGTTGTAAAAATTAAAATGTTTACGTGTATTTTATACGACAGAGTCATAAAACATCTCCGTTTAGTTCAAAAATTCACCACTGCGTACGCTTGTGTCGATTCGGCTTACCTCCACCATGACTTCGCACCTAGCCAATAGCGTTAGACTAGCAACTTCAAATAGGCGTATTTATTTATTTTTTTTTAGAGAAACACAGTCCGCAAAATTGCACTATAGATGTTTATCATTATTCATAGTTGTTGATTTGACTAATTAATAAATTAACTTTTATAAAAAGTAATGCCAAATAAGTGAAAGTTAGTTTTGTGTGTACTGTGTATACAGTGTACTTTACTTAAATTATATGTATTACTATACGAAATAAGGAGTGTTTTGGAATTTTTTTTAAAGCTTACAACGCGCTTGTACATGCATGTTCTAGACTTGTAGTTATAAAATCAGTTTATGGGCTCATTAGCCGTTCTATGAGATGTAACTGACATTTTAGGTTCAAATCGTCGCCAACGCAATGCACTGCTTCGCCCATGTAATGACACTGCTTCGTAGACAGCCCGCGACACCTAAGCAAAGGTCGACTTCGCTTGGAGACTCTCAAAAATCTGTTATTAGGTAAGTACGCTTGTATATTAGCGTCACATACCATATGTAATTTTTTTTTTACTATATGTAAATAAGTGAGTAACGCTCATCTCTATATATATATAAAAATGAATCGCTGAATGTGTTGCTAAGCGCAAATCTCGAGAGCTGCTAAACCGATTTCGCTAATTCTTTTTTTATAATATTTCTTGAAGTACGAGGATGGTTCTTACGAAGAGAAAAATTTAAAAAATTCCCTGAAAAAGTCTAAAAACAACACTTTTCTATATTCCCATACAAAAGATTCGTAATAATACTTAAAAGTCAATTTGAACTTTAATACAGTACCATAAAGTTTAAGTGTTAGTGGAGGGGTTACGGAAGACAAGTATTAAAAATTTTTTTAAAGAATCGACTGTTAGGCGGTACGAAGTTTGCCGGGTCAGCTAGTAATAAATATAACTTTCCCTCGTCATGAAAATATTTTAAGAATGATCTGTCAAGTTATTATAAAATAAAAAAAATATAAAAAAATTAATGAATTTTGAATGTTACATTTTCTTAGATCCCTTAGATAGATTAGATAAAGATTTATAATCAGTAAAAGTATTTAAAGCCACTTTCTATATCTATATATACAGGGTGTCCCGCGATAAAGTGCAACCCCGAAAGAGGGTGAAACTAGACCATAAATTATCGACAAAAACCAGAAAAAAATTAAAAAAATTCAAAAAAAAATTTTTGATTATTGACGAATTAAGATTTTTGTATAGCTTACGTAGCCTCTTTGTACAAAAAATGATGATTTTTGTACGTGTTTTTTGGGATACAGGCGTAAATTTTTTTTTATTTGAATTGCAATATGGTAAGAAATAATAATAAATCATAAAATTTCCATTTATTGGGGGTATAATTCTGAGAAAATTAGAGATCATTGAAAAAAACAGTCATAAAAAATGGATTTTTTTTCACAAGAAGCATGTTTAAAGACATAATGCCACTTTTTTACGAGCTAATTGTTATTTTATCCTTACCGCCAAGTACGTGGCGTAATATTTTATTTTATTTTAAAGTAATCGACCTACTAAATTGGAAGAAATCATCATTTTTTGTACATAGAGTCTATGTAAGATATAAAAATCTTAATTCGTCAATAAAAAATAAAATATTTTTTTGAAAAAGTTTTTTCTATGTTTTTTGTCGATAAATTATGGTCTAGTTTTACCCCCATTCGGGGTTGCACTTTATCGCGGGACACCCTGTATATAAAAGAGATTTCCACCGATATATAGACTCATCACGATATCTCTGGAACCATAAGGCGTAGAGACTTGAAATATGGTAGGAATATTCCTTTAGCCGAGTAGAGGTCAGCTAAGAACGGGTTTTACGAAATTCCACCCACAAGAGGGGGTTGCGGGGGTTAATAATATATATGGCAAAACAATGTTTGCGGGGTCAGCTAGTTATATTAATATTACAGATCGCCGTCAGAGTTGGATGCAAGACAAAGTATATCAGAAGAGACGGCGAGCGAGAATCGTTCGGATCCTCTCATCAGCATATATGAACCTCATAAACCTCCGGAAGTTGGTAATTATTATGAAACTTATATTAGCCTGTTTGACTCCATTATTTATTATTTATTTATACTTTATTGCACACTTACAAGTACATTAAAAAGAAACAAAAAAATTGCGTGCGTAGTACACATGTCAGAAGTGAAACTTCTTTGGCAAACTAATTTAAAAAAAAACTAATTAAAAAACGAATTTAAAATACAAAAAAAGCTAATTGAAAAAAAAAAACAAAAAACCAACGTCACGCGGTGTTCCCATATAAGACTCATTCCTTTTTTATATGTGTTCTCTTATAAATTTTAACTGGGTGCTAGTCCAATTGAGCAAGATCTGACAATTAATATTAGAGTTATCCTTAAAATGTAAAATATAAAATACTTATCGATGTAAATTGAGGTCGGTGTTCGTTTATTTTTAAGAAAATTTTTAAAATAAATAAATAAATTTCAGACACGGAAATGAAGACTTTCTTCTGGTTCCAATGGGTTGTCAGTCGAGCCACCCTCGTGGTTGTCACTCCTCGTGTGAAGCTTGCCTTCGAGGTCGATGACGTCATAACGACAGCTGACCTCCAGCAACATTACAATCAGCTCAAGACCAAAGTGGCATCGGCTTCCGTACGACACTATAAACGGTATGATTTAATTTTAGTTTCAGATTTGGTCGTCTTGTTGCATTCTCTTATAAAGTGTATGTATGGCACTGCAGTCATAGTCGGATAAACAAACATTTGTATCGTTCTGTCCTGCTGCCTGTGACTTTTAATAATAATAAAAAAACTTACGTCATATTTCACGATTTTTGGAAACCTCTCCAGTCCTTGTCACAGATGGTCACATTCATGAGACCTAGTGTGACGTCACATGTTGCAATTTTACACATATCTTATACTATTGAACGAGCAATTCTTGTATATATATATATATATATATATATATATATATATATATATATATATATATATATTCTGAATCTCGGAATCGGCTCCAACGATTTTCGTGAAATTTAGTATGCAGGGGATTTCGGGGGCGAAAAATTGATCTAGCTAGGATTCATTTTAAAAAAATGTCGTTTTATCCCTGTTTTTAGGCAATGAAAAAAATTGCTAAAATATCGTTAGAATAGGAAGGTTAATTTCGCAGTTGTCATTGTAGTTGTAATAGCTCAGGTGGGAAATCGAACGGTTGAGATTGACCGAGAAAACCATGGTTCAAATCTCAGTCTGAGATTAATTCTTTTTTTTTTAATTTCACTCGTGATTTTTTATTTAAATAAAAATAAAATATAAAAGTACCGAGAAAAAAGCAAAATAAAAAAATAAATAAAATAAAAATAAAAATACCGAGCTAGGCTCGGTCACCCAGGTACTATATTCTTATTTATTAAATTAAAACATCAGTTTTAATGTTCACACTTCGTCGACCCCCTCTCCCTTCTCTTAACGTGTGACGTAAATTATTGATGGCCCCTAATATAATGTAAACAACAACGTGACATACTCATCATACACTTATATGTTGACTGAACTTTAAACTTTTTTTCCCTATATTCAAACAATACGTTTTGCCAACAAACCGTTCATATTCGAACATGTAGCCTTCTAATTTAAACAACCGTCAGTATAACAATGTTAACAATTATAAAAGGTGCAAATTTTTAGTTTCAATATAATCAAATAGGTTTGTGTTAATGTTGTGAGTAAGGGTTTAACTGAGGTAGAGCACAGGAAATTTCCTGCTCAAAATATGGAGCAGCCCGAATGGGGAAGTACCTCGACCTTACAGAAGACCACAGATAAATAATACTGTTTTCAAGCAGTGTTGTGTTCCTGTTGGTGAGTAAGGTGACCAGAGCTCCTGGGGGGGATTGAGGATAGGGTCGCCAACGCGCTTGCGACGCTTCTGGTGTTGCAGACGTCTATAAGCTACGGTAATCGCTTACCATCAGGTGAGCCGTACGCTTGCTTACCACCTTTGTAATGAAAATATTAATTTTGTTTGTATGTCAGAACTGGCGACGATGAATGGGCTGCTGGAGTGTTAGGCGGACGCATCCTCGAGGTCCGAGAGCCAACTAACGCTAAGGAGGAAAACTACTTCCTTTCAGTTACCGTCACGCAAGCACGGTAAGACTTATTTATATTACTAGTTGACCCGGCGAATTTCGTACCGCCTAACAGTCGATTCTTTAAATCCACTAACACTTAAACTTTATGGTATGGTATTAAAGTTCAAATTGACTTTTAAATATTAATACGAATCTTTTGTATGGGAATATAGAAAATTGTTGTTTTTAGACTTTTTCAGGCAATTTTTCAAATTTTTCTCTCTGTAAGAACCATCCTCGTACTTTAAGGAATATTATAAAAAAAGAATTAGCGAAATCGGTTCAGCCGCTCTCGAGATTTGCGCTTAGCAACACATTCAGCGATTCATTTATATATATATATATATAGTTTAGATCCTAAGCCTCCTGATAAAGATGGCCTATCGGTAACTTTGTGTTAATAAAGTAAAAGCTTCAGGTCTCGAATAGAAATATCTGATGGATAAAGTAGTTAGAGAATTAAACAGAAACATTTATTTATTTATTAAATAGACACACCATCGACACATCATAAGAACATTACAAGTAGAAATATACAGTTAAACATAGTACAATACAGTATGATTTGTCTTTTAAGGTGTATACAGCATTTATTATTATACAACAGTTAGTGAACACAGAGTAGACATGTATGAATCAATAATAAAAAATAAAAAAATACGTGTGGCACTCGGGGACTGCCGCGACAAAGCTATTGCATAGCATTTTGTATCAACCCATGCAATAACTAGAATATTCATTTATTTCATTTATGCAGTATTTGACATGTTTAGGAAACTTTTTAATTTTTAATGGTTAACTATCTAAATTTTATCTGAAATCAATGCAGTAATTTCATTATGTCACGTGTATTTTATTCCTATTTTTATTATAGAACTTTACGTTTTATAATTAACATACGTATATATAATAATTATTGTCACATTTCATAATAATTAAATGTGCTGATTCTTAACAATCATATTGAACGAAACTATACAAGTTGAAACATCATGAATATTCAAATTCGTAATGTGCGATATTTTATTTAGATTTATAAAGATTAACTAAAGAGTAACGAGTACTATTGACAAATCTTTTGTTTGGTCATACTGTTCTATGAAATACTAGGCCATTACAATTAAATACGACATTAAAATTGTCATACATTACAAAAGTATTAACGCTTCAGCCTGTAACATCCCACTGCTGGGCATGGGTCTTTTTCCCCATGCAGAAGAAGGATTGGAGCCTAATCCACCACGCTGCTCCAATGCGTGTTGGAGGATATATTCCCTACTATGAGTAACAATCGCTATCAGGTGTACATGATAACAACCGCGACTGACGGCTTAACGTGCTCTCCAAACACGGTGGGGTGACCCACAAGGACTAACAACCAGACTGGATATAAATATTTGTATAAACACAAATATCCACTCCGAGTGGGAATCGAACACGCGACCGTGTGCGTGTTTAGGCGCCGCCGACACGGCACACGCACCATTATACCAAAGCGGTCGTCATGTCATAAAAGTATTAAAAGTAGGACAAATTTATACTGTGTGACACAATAATAAAAATAATATTGATTCCTAGTTCATTTACTCCCAGAATATCAAATTTACCGGTTAGCTGGAAAGAAGAATTACATCCTAAGTTGCTGGACTTCAATTCTGTAAGTTCAATTTTGAGACACTATTAATTTATTTAACAATTTTTGCATGTACGTTTATAAAACTGTTTAGTTTTACATAACAATACGCATAACTATTGCTTATAATATTAAACTCAGTCGTTAGGACAATTTTTTTTTTTTTTTTTTGTATTACGGACGTAATTAGATGAGAATAATCCAATTTTAGCGGTTGCCTCAATGGCACCTCTCACATCTCCCACGTGCTTTCTCCATTAATTTTTTTATTGTATATAATTTTGTTTGCTCGCAAACAAAAAAAACCGACTTCAATTTATATCGGTTATACAGGATTAATACCTTAATACCTTCGCATTAATATCTTGTTTACCGCGGAGTTGAATTCAACCCCGGATTTTTCATATGGTAAAGATTGGTCATACAAGTGGGTAAAATTCTACTAATATTTTCGGTGATTTGATGACGCTTTTTAGACTTGTTTTTTTATTATCAATAATTTTAACAGAGCGCTGATAGTATGTGGGAGGTGTACGCTACGTTAGCGCCGCTAGAAGCCGTACTACAGCCAGAAATACTGGACCATTTGATGACTTGGCTCCATGGAATGACCCCGCAGTCCTTATGCCCTTTAAATACAGAGGAAACTAAGTAAGAATACTAGTCTAAAATTATTGTTATCTATACAAATAAATAAAATTGGAGTGTCTGTTTGTATTATTAAAATAATCACTTATCTATACTTCTATACTAATATTATAAAGAGGTAAAGTTTATAACTTTGTTTGTATATACGGGGTAATCTTCGCAAATACTGATCCGATCATGAAAATTCTTTCGCTAACAGAAAGCTACACTATTCAGGAGTGACAAGATAAAAGGAAAAAGATAAAAATATATAAAGATTTTAAATCAGCAGGATTTGAACCTGCGCCCTCTGACGTGCCGTGTTAACAATTCAATCTAATCAAGCATTATTATTTGCCTTAGAAATTAATTGGTGATTTTAAAACATTTATATTTATCTGATTTGCTGAAAATAGTGAGAGTGTATTGGAACATATCAAATTTCACCGTACCCTTCTTATGTGAAATGGATTATAACGCCCAACGAAGTGGGCACGGGTCGGCTAGTCGGTACATATACCAAAATAACATTTTTTACTTTTGTCTGTCTGTCTGTCTGTTTGTACCGGCTATTCTGTGAAACAGCTGGACCGATTTTGACGGGACTTTCACTGGCAAATAGCTGATGTAATAAGGAGTAACTTAGACTAGATTCATTTTAGAAATTTATTTATGTTTTAGTTCTGCGAACTGAACAATATTTTTTTTCCACGTGTACGAAGTCGCGTTCACAGCTAGTGTGAAATATGTTAAAAATATTATATCGAAGTGCCGAACTTAGAGTAGCAGTATTACAACAAATCATTCTTGTCTTTTTGTTGTTCACATAATTCAGATAACAATTTTTGCAGGCCTGGTGACTGGATGTGGCCATTTTTCTACGTCACAGCGGGAGGTCTCAGGCTACTGTTAACAACGGGTGAAAATGAAAATCTTGAAAACGCATGCGATGACACACTAATGCTAGTTGTAAGTAGTTAAAAAAATTTATGTGTGTTTTCAACAAGTGTGTCTTGTCATTTTAAATTGGGGTTGGGTACAGTAAAATATATCTTCCTCAAAATTTGGAGAAAAGTAGCTTGGAAATCTTGGGATGAACACAAACCTTATAGATAGTGGCGTAGCGAGCTTAACTCGCGCCCGGGGCACAATACCTTTTTAGCGCCCCCCTCATTCGAAAACCATATAATATGTCCAGCAATTTTTAGTTTTGAGGACCATTTAGTGCCCCTTTGTGAGTAGCGCCCAGGGCATGATGCCCCCTTGCCTCCCCCTCGCTACGCCACTGCTTATAGAAAAACCTGCAGCTCTGTGGTAAGTGAGTAGTTAGTGGAAAGGTTTAGGAATAGGGTTGCGATATTTCTAATTTCGCTGGCATCTCTTGCCATCAAGCTCAATAGCAAAAAAGAACAAATTTATAGAGATAGAATAACAACCCAAATAATTTTATTTTTCAGATCGGCAAAATTACCGTCAGTCCACATCCAGAAAATCCGATTTGCAGGTACGTTTCTGTTTACTACTACTACTAATATATTGTAGGTAGCTTTATTTGTTTATTAACAATTCACTTACGTAGTAATTTGCCTGAATCGGTTTTTACTTTCATATAAGTTATATTTCGAAAATAAGTTGAACTATTTGAAATGTAAACCTTTTTGAGATCTTTTTTAACAAAATGTACTTTAATGTATTGCAACCACACCTTAGAAATATAGATTGATTTAAGAATATTCGGTATAATTGTGAAAAACTTAGTAAATATTTACCAAATAGAGACTAAAACATATTCTTTTACACATAGTAAAACTTTATCATTATGTGTCCAGACAATCAGTGAACCCGGGTACAGATAGCTCCTGGACCCCCCTGAGTCCAGGCTTAGATGGTCGACAGTACGAAGTACTTATAAGACACCTGGCTATCAGATCTGCGCAGTTGAACCAACTTGTTAACCAAGAGGTAATTATTGAGCAAGACTTATCGTTACGTAATTCTTATCCTGTTTAGATAATACATTTTTATATTAATTCAATTTAAAAAACAACTAAAGTATTTGAATCGTCACACAAAATAATGTAGTAAAAAGGACTACATTTTTATTATTGTGCAAGCGTAAATATGATTTCAAGAAATTTTTGAAGTGAAATCTTCTTTTGGCGCACCGCACATTGTTTCGTAGGTAGTAAGTTAGGCTGATCCGTCCCGCTTTGAGGTGAAAGGATCGATCGGGTGAACTCGGGACTCATAGCGTTATTGTTTGACTGCGATTACCAATGAGGTTTTCACTTCTGTCGTGCGGTCTTAAGCACACACTATTTTTTTTCTGATATAGAATTCCTTCTGTAATATTATCTTGTCTTAAATGAACTGAATTTTTTTTTAAAGAATATATCACTTCCAATACTTTTTTTGTAATATTTTTTTTTTCTACAGGAGACCGAATCGGAAATGCTAAAGGGTACTGGTAGTGAAAATCCCGCATTGAAATGGAGCCAGCCAGTTGTATCCCCGGCTATTACTCCCCTTTTACATTCGTACGTACTGCTATTATTGCTTGATTTTCCAACACACACACACACACACACACACACACACACACACACACACACACACTTATTAATATTATAATTATTATTATTTTACAACTTATTAATATTTCTAAAAAGTATTAATAATGTTACGATTTCTTCAATATTACCTAATTTCTATATTTAATATTCTCCAACGTGTACTGTAAAAATAAACAAAACTTTATATTTTTGAAGTAAAACTTCTTTACGCATGCTTGATTTGGGGAGTAAGCTGGTGAATGCATGACGAGAACGTTACGAAAAGTGTGACTCGTTTTTTTTAATTCCCATCGCTACATACGTTTAATATAGAACATCTCTAATTCTATATCTTTCATTATAATACTATTTTCAGGTAAATCGTCTTAATACACGTTCTAAATGTATGATATCATGATTTATACAATAGTAACCTTAGTAGTAGTACTTAAGTTAGTAAATATATGGTAATAATTATTATGATAAAATTAATGTCCCAACAGAGTGGATGTCGGCTGTATCCTAGCGCCTCCAATATACAGCGAGGGCGCTATAATAAGCGGACCAGCGGTCGAGCTCAATTTACTCTCAGACTGTTCTGTGGAAATGGGCGTCGAAAGCATCGAACTAGTGCAGACTCTCGTACAGAAAGTACTACACGTGTTTAGACAAAGGTAACAACCCTTCATGATCCTACTCTTAACCAATATTTGGCTAAAAATGTCAGTTACGAAAATAAAGCTAAATTTTCGACCTAAGTAAAGTATTTTGGTGCTATAAAATGCTTCTAAATATCAAAAGATATTCGAAAACTAGATTAGAATCTATTATAATTATATATAATTATATATTATATTAAAATTTTAACTTTGCAAATTCGTAATGATTATTTATATGTATAGTCTGTACTTTAAGAAAAAGAAAAAAACAATTTAGAATTCGCGTATTTAAATTTCCAATAATGTGTACAAAAATACCACAAGTATAAAAAATGTTTATTACAGATCTGAAAGTTCATTAACATTTGAAGAGGAGAATATATGTCCATACGCTGCTAAAATTTCAAATCAAGAAACGACAGAAACCGTCAACATCGACAGCGAACCTACGACTGAAACGCAAGGTATGCTACTTAACGCACGTTTTACTCAATACATTAAAAAAACTTATAAGATCGTGACATGCGTAGAAAAAATAAGCTGGGGGTTGAATTCAACCCCGCGGTAGACAAGTCATTCATCATACAAAATTTGTGAAAGGAATAATTTTGTACAGTACCGGTTTAAAATTGCTTTACGTATCTGGCAATAACTGAATGACTGCAATAGTTATGCAATTATTGCTTACAAATTCTAATTATTTAACAATTTCCATGAGAAATAATATTCAAACATCACGATCACGATTCAGCCTGTAATATCCCACTGTTGGGCATAGGCCTCTTCCCCATGTAGAAGAAGGATCGGATCTTAATCCACCACGCTGCTCCAATGCGGGTTGGCGGATATATTCCCTACTATGAGTAACGTTCGCTATCAGGTGTACATGATAACAACCGGGACCGACGGATTAACGTGCTCTCCAAGGCACGGTGGGGAGACCCACAATTCAAACAATATATGGAACAATATTTTTGCAATAACTGCCCAATGGGCATGACGAAATATTTTGAAAACCTCTTTCATAATGTGGGTACACATTTACTATTTACGAAAATATCTATATTTCGGTAATAAACATAAGTTTAAGGATATTTAAAACTATTTTTCTAATGTTTTCAATGAGAGCGGCAAAACGGCTGCAGGTGTCATGGCGTCGGCTTTGACTTCACAATATAAAGTGGGCCTTACTTTCTACTTTACTCTTTGGAGCGCGCCTGACGTATTATGTTATGTTGTGACGTCATGCTCTGTAATTTGTGTTTCAATCAAAATGGCCGATTGCAGTATTTTAATGTTTTATTTTATCGAAAATCACAATAATCTTATTATTTTACATAAAACTAAACCAGTATTTTGAATTTTTTAAATATGAGTGTCCCCCTAAAATCATTAAATTGACGATTTTTTGATACTGTCGTCATGCCCATTGTATATGCTTAAATTTAATTTTTTTTTTACAGATACACCAAAAAGCTCCATTGAACCGAATCGTAGTTATATTTTCGACTCCGGCGTCGAAACGACTACTTCTCAATCTACTTACAAGAATCATCGCGATTCCGTGCCTATGAAGAAATCGGTCTCTATCGTTGGCGCTGATCATACGTGAGTTTATATTTACTGTATTATAGAAATTTCCTTTACCAATAATACAATAATAATACGTTTAACAATTCAATATATGTATTACATTTATTAGCTTTTCGGTCACGGCTTCGCGCGCTGGCAATACACAAACTAGCTTAGCTGTTCGATTGTCTCCAGTTATATATAATATAATTATGTAGCTTATGTGACTGAATGATAACGAAGCATTCTCAGTCTCTAATTTTTCAGTTTCATCCATTACAAACAACAAAAAATCCAATTTTCGAAGTGAAATTTCTTTAACTGCATGAGGGGTAAAATTTGAGCGATCGGTAACGCGGCAGTGTCAGGGACGGTCAGTACTTGCGGCCTGGGAACACCGCGAGACGTTGGCTTTTTTTTTATTTTTTCAATTAGTTTTTTTTTAATTACTCTGCCAAAGAAGTTTCACTTCTGACATGTGTACTTTGTACGCACGCATTTTTTTTCTATTTATTAGTATACCTAGATTAATATTTTTAATGTTTTTAGGGCGAAACCTTCAGACTATTTGGAGGTTTACGTTACGATGGGAGTCGTTGACTTTTCATTGTATGCGAAAGATGACGATTCTCGTGAAGTGCGAGCGTTGCGACCACCTCCCGGCCAGTATACTGCTCCCTCTGAACCAAAGATTAAGGTATATATCAATTTGATTGATTGAGTCAGCTTGTAACATCCCACTGTTGGGCAATAGGCATATCTTTCCATGTCGGAGAAGGATTTGAGCTTAATCTACCACGCTGCTCCAATGGCGGATATATTCTCTACTATGAGTAACGATCGCTATCAGATGTACATGGAAACAACCGGGACCGACATCACGTGTTCTCCGAGGCACGGTGGAGAGACCCACAATGACAGACATCCAAACCAGAAAAATATATTTGTGCAAATACAAATATCCATCCCGAACGTGAATCCAACACACGCATCAATACACCAGAGTATGAATTTAGTTCTTAAATATTATAGTATTCTATATCCCCTTTTATCCTCTATATCCCATTTGGGGTAAATGATATTATATAAAAAATGGGTGTTATAATATCGTTTGTACCAAGTTCTTGTGCTAGTATTTCTTTTTGAGTTTTGACTTATTAGACTATTTGACGATTATGATTTTTGTTTTATTCTTAATAGTCACGTTAAATTACGTTTAATAATTTTTAATTAGTCTGTGTTATTAATTAATTATTGTTTACTTTTAGTCTCAAGATATATAAGTTAAGAGAAATATAAATATAGAAAAGTATGTACATAATATGTGTAACTTAAGAGATGATTTAGTCTTAGAGGTTGTTACAACGTTGATACTATCTGACTATTTCATTTGATGATTTATCAAGTTTAATTTTAATTTGTCATCTTTAAATGAAATTTCTAAGTCTTGTATCAAAAAAAATATATATATGTATATTGGCAGCTATAGATACTGCCTGAAAACTTAGAACATTTAGTATTAAAATTTGAAATTTCTTAATTATTTAAAATTAAACAGTTCAAATAATAATCAAACAAAAACAGTATTTCAACAATGCACAGTACATACACATTGAACTTCTCACTAAATCACTAGAGCACTAATCTATACTAATATTATAAAGAGGTAAAGATTATAACTTTGTTTGTATATACGGGGTAATCTTCGCAAATACTGATCCGATCATGAAAATTCTTTCGCTAACAGAAAGCTACACTATTCAGGAGTGACAAGATAAAAGGAAAAAGATAAAAATATATAAAGATTTTAAATCAGCAGGATTTGAACCTGCGCCCTCTGACGTGCCGTGTCAACAATTCAATCTAATCAAGCATTTATATTATTTGCCTTAGAAATTAATTGGTGATTTTAAAACATTTATATTTATCTGATTTGCTGAAAATAGTGAGAGTGTATTGGAACATATCAAATTTCACCGTACCCTTCTTATGTGAAATGGATTATAACGCCCAATGAAGTGGGCACGGGTCGGCTAGTTTAAATATAAAGAGCATTGAGCAATACGTCAGCTGTATAGCTACAGATATACTGCTATAAGCATGTCGGTGACGCGAACCCATAAGGTTATCCCCTAACAAAAAGTGCCAAACGCGGCTAAAGAAGTTTTCACTTCAAAAATAATGTAATAATGTAATTTAATGTAGGTAGTGATTGACGAATCGAAAGAAATTAAAACGGAAGAGGGCAAAGAATCCATGGCAGCTAGTAGAAGTCTCACTGAAACTATACGTAATGTGGACATTGGAAAAACTAAATTGGAACTAATGGTAAATTTTTATTTGTTTGTATCGAAAAAAAAATTACTACAATTTAAAGCCCGGTTTTCAAAATTTCAAAAACCGACCGTTTTGCTTACGAATCGTTTAATTTCGATTATGATTACCGGCCATCTTATATATGTATACATTATACACATATATATAATAAGTTCATACAAACAAGTTCTATCATAAATTAATGAGTGTATACAGTATATGTATGTATTTTGTAATTTTTTCTAGCACATTCTGCCATTAGCGCGAAAAGCCGAAGGAAACATTCCCTTACTTCACGCGACACTCCACCAACCTAACTTGTATTATTTGAATAGAAAAAAGCAGAAAACGGTTCAGGTAAGGCTAATATGCGAATGACATTGCCTTAATATTATAAATACACGAAATGTATTATAAGAAAAGTATTTGTTGGATTCTATTTTAGTTGTATGTCATTTTTGAAAGTAAATAAAACATATTTTTTTTTTAATGTTATATTTCGATGTTTAAGATGACAATCTTTATTAGAAGTTATGGGACACAAATTGTACGGAAAAGGAAACCTTTCTATCTTTTCTGAGCTTTATAAGTGTGACTTTTGTTAGTAAAACGGGTATTTATCACCACTGCTATTATTTTAATAGAAAATACCAAATCGAACGAGCTTTCCTCAAATAAAATTTATCATTTTAAGTTATCGAAAAAAATTAAATTTCTAGATATCCCTATTCAATGCCTGGATCGGCCTGGGTGTGGGGCCAGGCGAAGGTTACTGGAACGCTCCACTGCTGACCACTGCACGAGGGTCACCAGATCCCGTCACAGACATACCGCCTGCGTTGGCGACTTTACGCGTTGATTTGTCACCAGGTAACCCAAAATACTCGGTTTTTTATTGTTTTGCATTAGCATTAAAAAAAAATGCGTGCGTACAAAGTACACATGCCAGAAGTCAAACCTCTTTGGCAAACTAATTTTAAAAAAATCTAATTACAAAAAAAAAAACGAATTGAAAATACAAAAAAAAACTAATTTAAAAAAAGGAAAAAAGCCAACGTCACGCGGTGTTCCCCGACGGTCTCCCGTCCAAGTATGGAGCGCGTGACGCGTTGCCGCGTTAGCGGTCGCTCAAATTTTACCCCTCATGCGCCTAAAGAAGTTTCACTTCAATAAATTTTTTGGTTCTGAACACTGAAAATTTTATCCTCATTAGCAGACTTCAAAAAAAGAGGAAGTTCTCAATCTGACTGAATTTTTTGTGTGTTACCTCATAACTTTTTACTGGGTGGACCGATTTCGATGATCCTTTTTTTAATCGAATGCTGATAAGCACAACCCCACCTCGTCATGTCGTCTCATTTAAATTTAACAGAGATCTGTCAAGTGATTTTCGAGTTATCTCTAATAGTGCGTATTTAATTGACTGTTCTACCAACTACCTCATCGTATTACTTATCGATGTAATTGAAGTCTATTTTAATTATAGTAGTATACCCACAATTGGTAACAAAGCTAGGACATAAAATATAAGATCTATAATATAGTAATTTTTTTTCCGGTAATAATCTGCAATCAGTCAATATAGTATATATAGTATATAAAAATAATAAATTTTATTTTTCTGCTGCAAATATACAAAAGGTAAACTGGTACATAGGTACTGTGACAGTAATTTTAATTTTTTTTTAGGCGGATTTCCATCGTTTACTAGTGCAAGCGGACGAGGTAACGTTCAATTAGACATTGAGCGACCAGTCATGTTGGAAGTCAGTACGGACAGCTTACAGAGACTGAAAGGAATCATTGCTTTAGTAAGTGTATTAATTGTATTACACATTTTTATGATTATGTATTAATGAATTTTATATGAAAAATAGTTTTAATTATCCTCTAGGTGGAGAAGAACGTTGTAATGACAAATGTGCCTGTGGAACAAAGTGTTGAACCACCAATTCCGCTTTTGTACAAAATTCGGAAAAATATGGGTTCGTATTTATAATTAATTTTAATATCCATTATTACAATATACTAAGTGTAAATTTTTATACCTCTACGTGATAATTAATGTATATGTTGCAGTCAAAACTCTTAATCAGTCAAAAGTAGTTTTGACTGCAAAAAATCAGTCAAAAGTACTTTTGACTAGACAAGTTGGTCAAAAGTGGTTTTGACTAAAATAACAGTTAAAAGTACTTTTACCCAATGGAGCTGGTTAAAAGTACTTTTGACTAAATGATTCCGTCAAAAGTGGTTTTGACTGGTTGTATCAGTCAAAACTCTTAAAAAGTAAGGTGGTCGCGGCATATTTTTGTCACAGAAACAATAAAAAAAAATAACCCTAACCAATCTAATTTCAATATTAGACTGTTTATCGGCATATTTTTGTCACAGAAACAAAAAAAAATAACCCTAACCTATCTAATTTCAATATTAGACTGTTTATCGGCATATTTTTGTCAGAGAAACAAAAAAAAATAACCCTAACCTATCTAATTTCAATATTAGACTGTTTATCGGCATATTTTTGTCACAGAAACAAAAAAAAATAACCCTAACCTATCTAATTTCAATATTAGACTGTTTATCGGCATATTTTTGTCACAGAAACAAAAAAAAATAACCCTAACCTATCTAATTTGCAGTTAAAACTAAACTAGTTAAGAGTTAATAGAGTTTAAGAGTTAATAGTGCTTTTGACTGACGCTTTTTTGCAGTCAAAACTACTTTTGACGGAGAGCGTCAGTCAAAAGTACTTTTAACCGCAAATTTGCAGTCAAAAGTACTAATAACCAATAATTTTCAGTCAAAACCACTTTTGACCAACTTGTCTAGTCAAAAGTACTTTTGACTGATTTCGCTAGTCAATAGTACTTTTGACTGATTAAGAGTTTTGACTGTGACATATATACCTATCCGTTTGGCAGAAGTTTCTCGCACTACCTAATTTTTTTTTTTCAGTTGGCTATGAAGTCGAAAGCGTGATAGTACATACGGGTCAGATAGGCGTGCGAGGGTCGGAGGGTGCAGTGGGGTGCGATGGCGTGCGATTGCAATTAGCAATAGGAGAGCGACCGCAGCGGCTGACCTGTCGCGTCTTACTCACCGCCGCGATCGTTACTTCGGGCCCGGACAGCGATAGGCGACATGTCGTTCTACAACCTCTGATGGCTGGGTGAGGAAATTAAGTACACGGCGGCCATATTGCCATGTGGTATTCACTGTTGTCATTGTGACGTCACAAAGACTAGCCTGTTGGCGCAGTTTGTAGTGACCCTGCTTTCTGTTCCGTGGGTTGCGGGTTCGATTCCTGCTTGAGTCTGTGTGTAATATTTGTATTTTATATTTATATATGCGTTATTTCTATGTATATTTATCAACAAAAAATACATAGTTATAACAGTCGGCTGTTACCTATAACACGCAAGCATTAAGTTGCTTACTTAGTAACAGACGACAGTGTGTGTATGTTATAAGATATAAAAAATATACAAAAAAACAGGCAGTAAATATACATTGCAAGGGCTGATTACTCTTAGAGGCAACAGTCAATTTAATATAATTACATATTTTGTGCAGTTAATATGATTGTTATATAAAATGTTAAAAAGTTCAGTTAACATTGTTACATACAATATATAATTAAAATAAAATTTCGATATACTTTATGACATTTCTTTATAACAAGTTATAATTATTATGTTGTGGTCTGTAAATATATCTATGGATTTTTTTTCTTAGTGCGGTAATCGACGCTACTTGGGAGGCATGGAAGCGGGCAGAGGGAGGTCCATCGGCTTGTGAGCCGACTCTTCGTATTGGGATAGATTTGGATCGTATCTCTTTGGACTTACGACCGTCAGATCTAGCAACTGTGGCCCGGATACACGATGACGCGAATGAAATATTCGGCTTTACGGAGGTTTGTTATAATTGTAAAAATTATCGATATTTTTTATGTTTTTTACATAAAATTTCATTATATATTGTGAGTAGTAATTGTATATAGTAGCAAATTCGTAGGCTGACAATTGACGTATTTCTGAATTCTGATTCTGAAAACTGATTTCTACATTTTAAGAAATTTTAATACATTTTTAACCGATTCATGATAATTATAATAATTTTTGAACCTAAAATATCTTTGCGTATTATGAAACAATACAAAAAAAAAAAAAAACAATTTGTCCAGTAACGCGCTTGTCGATCTCCTAGTACGAGTATTTCAGGCGTCCATAGGCAATAGTAACTATAGTAGCTACCAATAAAGCGTTATAGTACACTTGTATGTAACACTATTGATATAAGAAAAAGAAGTAGCAGAATATTCTTCATAACAGATACTGTAATACACCTTCATGCCATACATGTATAACTAGCCGACCTGTGCCCACTTCGTTGGCGTTAATTATTTTTGTGATGCAAATATATTGTAAAGTTTTCCTCTCGCTCGCATTTCTGCGACTTGATATACATATACCATTATTGTTCTCTGATTTTTTTGTTCAATAACAATAAAATCTAGCCTATATCACTCCTGAATAGTGTAGCTTTCTGTTAGTGAAAGAACTTTCATGTTTGGACCAGTATTTACGAAGATTACCCCCCACAAACAAACAAAGTTAAAAACTTTACTTCTTAATAATATTAGTATAGATTAATTAAGAATTTTATTCTTAGTAATATTTTTATTTCCTACAGAGTCAGCTCACGTCTGAGTCGACAGTCAGCCAGGAGTCACTAAAGTCACCCTCAAGTGACATATGCCATATGCCAACCAACCAGTCGACATATGCCAACCAGCAAACAACAACCGAAAGTGATCATACGAATCACTTTTATAAAGACGATTTGAGGTAATTTTCATCCAATGACAACCACTATTACAAAATAATTATGTATTAAAATGACAAATATATACCGGAGGAGAGCACGTTAAGCCGTCGGTCCCGGTTGTTATCATGTACATCTGATAGCGATCCTTACTCATAGTAAATAATATCCCGCATCGGAGCAGCGTGGTGGATTAAGCTCTGATCCTTCCCCTACACGGGGAAAGAGGCCTATGCCCAGCAGTGGGATATTACAGGCGGAAGCTGAAATTGCTTTCCGTGACCAGACTATTGTAGTACTCACTATTCCAGTAGTCTTATGGAATTTCGTATTAATGTAGTAATTTAATATAAACAATTATTTGTTAAATATATACTTTCCATTTTAGCTTGTCCATAATTTATACCGATCACAGGCATAGACTATTATAGACAATGGAGCTTTCCTATAGAGCTTTTTACCATAATATAATATTAAAGTAGTGTAATATGTAGTATCTGAGGGTAGTATTGAAAGTATAATTTTATCTCTTGTTTGTATATAGAAGCGGCGCTTTCAAGATAGTGTCAGGTTGTCAATTACCGATGGCCTATCAAGTCACGTTGCATGGGAGTACAGTGTCGTGGCGATACCCACATCCGAGGGCTATCACACGTCTCATTGCGTACCCTATGCCTAATTTGGAAGTGAGTATTAGCTACTATTATTAAGTAAAAATTCTGATTGTTTTTGAAGTGAAACTTCTTTAGGCGCATGAGGGTAAAATTTTTATGAATGAAACGCGTGACGGTGACGTTTTTATACCACGTTGAATACACCGGTTCTCGTCCGATCACCGAAGTTAAGCAACGTCGGGCGCGGTCAGAACTTGGATGGGTGTTTTTTTTTTCAATTAGTTTTTCTGCTGACATGTGTACTTTGTATGCACGCATTTTTTAAATTTAATTTTTCAGTTATTTGGTGTAGAAAAAAGAAATACGTTTTGACTTTTCTTTATCTTTTGTATCAGTTATCCTATACTGTATGTAGTTTACCTTTATTAAATGATATACTCGTAATTTAAACATACTTAATATACTACTCTGAGTATATTTTGCACATTAGTAGTAAAAAAAAATTGATCAACACACTTGACAACAAAATAATTGATCACATATAAATAAATTTCGATACTCAAATATTTACTTAAAGTAGTTTTCGTTTTATTATGAATGTTTTTTTTTTTAATAAAAAGCTTCTTTTTTAAATGTAACTAGGTCTTCAAACAAGCGTACGGCTCACCTGATGTTAAGACCGTAGCCTATAGACGCCTGCAACACCAGAAGCATCGCAAGCGCGTTGCCGACCCTATCCCCAATCCCCCCCAGGAGCTCTGGTCACCTTACTCACCAACAGGAACACAATACTGCTTGAAAGCAGTATTATTTAGCTGTGGTCTTCTGTAAGGTCGAGGTACTACCCCAGTCGGGCTGCTCCATATTTTGAGCAGGATATTTCCAGCAGTGCCCTACCTCAGTAGTACCTTTTTAAATTTGTTTATTTCAGGACGAACAAGTAGAATGCGTGCTAGAGTTGTACTGCTCGATGTTAGCTCGTTGGGAGCCTCACTCCTACTTCAAACTGCCCGTGTCAGAACCGAGGGAAATGGTACTGAGCTCGTCGCCTACTGGTACGTATATTATTTACATTATTATTGTTTTCGACTAGGGTGACGTATACAGATTGGATAGATATTCAAAATAAATTTAAGTAACATACGTGTACCAATCAATCTTCACATAAAAATGCAACAAACAATAGCAATTGTGCTGTGTGGTTACGGCACCAAAGAATGTAGACACCCCCTCTCTCCCCGTGGGTGTCGTAAGAGGCGACTAAGGGATAACACAGTCCCACTACCACCTTGGAACTTAAAAAGCCGACGGATGGCGCGGGCGGGATAACCATCCATGCTGGCTTTGAAATACACAGGCCGAAGACGGGCAGCAGCGTCTTCGGTGCGACTGCGGTCACCAACCCGCCTGCCCAGCGTGGTGACTATGGGTAAAACACATGAGTTCGCGTCATAATGTCGGGCGCGAACTTGTGGAGGCCTATGTCCAACAGTGGACTGTGATAGGCTGTAGTGGTAGTGGTGGTGGTGAATATTTCAAGTGCCTACCTATTACCATTTATTGGCAAATAAATCGCGTTTGCTGTATGGGAGCCCCCCTTAAATATTTATTTTGTTTTTAGTATTTGTTGTTATAGCGGCAACAGAACTACATAATTTGTGAAAATTTCAACTATCTAGCTATCGCGGTTCTTGAGATACAGCCTGGTGACAGACGGACGGACAGCGAAGCCTTAGTAATGGGTCCCGTTTTTACCCTAATATATTTAAAAAATCCTAAGATGCGGTGTTTGCGGTTATGTGGCGAGTACGAGTTTGTCACGAAACTGAAACTCAAACGCCGTTTGTTTTCGACGCGAGAAAATTTATGCCTCGACAAGATCCCTTGGTGAGTAATATTATTATTGTTTTATTTAATGTTAATTTTTGAAGTAAAATTTCTTTACGCACGCTTGATTTCGGGAGTGAGCTCGTTGTTGCGTGACGATTACGTTACGAAAAGGTGATCGGGCGTGGCGAACGAAAGTTGAGGGAGATAAAAGTTAGTGAAGATAGAAAGAGAGAGAGATAGAGTTACGTTTTGTATATTACTTTAGGGGCAACTAAAGAAGTTTTACTTCAGTCGTGTGATGTGCCCACTCGTTTCTTTATGAGTAAAACTGTTACCTTTTGAAAAAATACACGAAATGATAAAAATATTTAAATATTAAAATCATTAATTAATTAAAATATAAAGTACTCTTATTACATGTCCAGTCACCAGATCAAGCCCCTGCTGGCAGCCACAAGAAGTTAATCGTATCAGCGGAACAACTGTCTGGTGTACTCCGAGTTGACTCGTACTTCGCTCCGAGATTCCTTCCTAGAGCGAGGGTAGCCTTGCGTATCGTCGCTGTAGACATACACACACATAACGACCTGCCTAGGATACCCAAGTAAGTTGTTAATTTAAGACGTTATCTACATATACATATACAGGTTAATAAAGCGAGTGGTTTTTAATTAAACCAAATAGTTAACACACATACGTAGCATACCTAGTACTATACCATGTACTATTTCTAGGGACTTTACAAAGATCGACAAAACCCTAATTTTATTATAATGTAAGTTACATTTTTGATAAAAGAAGAATCGACGTGCAATGGAGTTTCTTAAAGAATTGGTACATACATTCTACGACTGATTTGAATAAACCTTGGTTCATATATGTTAATAACGTGTGTTGCTTTGTGACTGTTTGTAGTATGTCGAAATGACGAACTGTCAATACAGAACTTGTCTTGCACGATAGGATGAAAAAATGATAGAAACAAACTAATCTTTAAGACCGCTCGTTGTGCTCTTCACTACATGAATATAGTAAATAATTAACTTTAAGTTATTGCGTATAATTATTTAATTTAATAAAGTTATTAACTATAATAATTTAAAAAAAATGCTTGCATACAAAGTACACATCTCACTCACTCTACTCAGTAGTGAAACTTCTTTGGCAAACTAATAGGGGATCGGACAGTAATCAGATTAAAATCTATAATGTCCTTAGATAGAATAAATATACTGTTTTACGATTATTTATCGAATAATAATTTAATATAATTCATTTACATATTTTTAAATGAAAAAATAAAATGTTGTTATTTACAATATTATTAATCTGTACTAAAACACCAACTAGAGTGCATGACGTCATTTGGCGGTTACAAGCCACAGAGTACTTTAGAAAAGAGCAAGCATTGACTGCACGGGTTATTCTATCCGTACGTTCAACGTACTCTGTGCTTTATATACAAGATATACTCCATGTTTATGACCTGCAATTGACGTCACGCGCTGTCAGATGTCATAACGTGGCGTTTTGGCGGGATTTTTGAACAAACAATATTAAAACATGATTTTGAGTACCTAAAAGGCTGTAAATTAATAAAATTTTATTTTTTATGGGTAAAAGTATCCATAAAGATTAATTAAAAACAATTTTTGAAAATTTGTCCGATCCC
Source organism: Melitaea athalia (assembly GCA_905220545.2). NCBI lineage: Eukaryota > Metazoa > Arthropoda > Insecta > Lepidoptera > Nymphalidae > Melitaea > Melitaea athalia. Next base: position 3,298,700 of record HG992176.1, on the reverse strand, counting down.
CTATTAAAAAACAATGCAACTTACAATTACTTACATAAGTTTTTTTTAAGTTTTTTGTTCGATGTTTACCACGTCTATGACTAGATGTCGCTAGCTGTGGATTAAATCGCGCTGGCAAATTATTTGTTGTTAGTATAAGGTCACCATACATTACGGTTTTCCCAGGCGGTCACCCATCCAAGTACTGAACATCATGACGCTGCTGCGTTACCGGTAGCTCAAATTTTACTCCTCATGCCCCTAAAGAAGTTTCACGTCAAAAACATAATTTTGATAATTTGTCACCAGACAGTCATCGATCCTCGAAGGCTACTACGTGTCGCGACCACTTATGCGCAGTCACCGCATGTTGACTCTAAGTGCATGTGACACTTCCATACACTGCGTGTTCGCGGCCTCGTCTACACTTCTCTTTGACACGTGTCTTTCGTAAGTGTAGTCATACAAGTTGGCTAAATGTCGTCAGTATAGTTTGCTAATATATGGGTGGGTTTTGCTCAGTGTGATTACTTGATGAGATGTTTTTTGTACATACTCAAAAGCATATTTATGTACATAACTGATAATCTAATAAATAAATATAAGCTTAATCATCATCCCAGTTTTTGACTAATGAAGTTAAATATATTATATTATTTCATTATTTGTGTGACAAACAACACTGTTTTCATTTTTTTTAAAGTAATAGGCTAGCGCTTGACCAATCTTAGCTTTTTATTTAAAAAAAAATATTACCACACATAAGAATGCTTGTATTTTCAAATTCTTGAATATAATTTCAATTTAATTAGCATTATATGTATATAAGATTAAACAAAATTTTCTCAATAAACAGGAGCGACATAATAGACTGCGGGACCGGTACAATGGAACCGTTAATAGAGGAGTTCCGCATACAAGGCACAATTACTCTATGCAAGGAACCGCGACTTCGCTTGAGAATCGGCGAACTACGCACTACACTACTCGTGGCTCGCATGTGTACACTCAGAGCACTAATCGACGATTGGAGTGCCGTTTATAAAAAGGTACGTTTAATAAAATTTGAATTACAAATGTCGTATATATAGAGGTCCTTTAATTAATAAATCTTATATGCGAACAAAGCCGCGAGCAATAGGTAATAAAAGTTGATATTAACTCGTTTTTAAATGGTCGTGTACCTGTCATATAGTTCTTTTTGGGCTTTAACGCTTCATTTGTCGTATAACAAGAAAGTGACAAAAATTTGGCACCACTACAGCCTATCACAGTCCACTGTTGGACATAGGCCTCCACAAGTGCGCGCCCGACATTATGACGTGAACTCATGTGTTTTGCCCATAGTCACCACGCTGGGCAGGCGGGTTGGTGACCGCAGGGCTAGCTTTGTCGCACCGAAGACGCTGCTGCCCGTCTTTGGCCTGTGTATTTCAAAGCCAGCATGGATGGTCATCCCGCCATCCGTCGGCTTTTTAAGTTCCAAGGTGGTAGTTTAACTGTGTTATCCCTTAGTCGCCTCTTACGACACCCACGGGAAGAGAGGGGGTGGCTACATTCTTTAGTGCCGTAACCACACAGCAAAAATTTGGCAGTTTATTTTTAATTTACTACACATTGTCAATGACACGTTAAACTAACAGATAGTAAATCTACTTAAAATTGTTATTATAGTAATAAATTCCTTTACAGTGCATTCAGAAAACTCCAGAAAGCAAAGTAAAGATAGACAGCGAAAGTAAAAAGGACGCCGCTACTATTCTCTCTGGACGCGTTTCTTTGTGGATACACAACGGATGCTCAAGCGCATTGCGTGTAGGACAGGAGGCGACTGATGAACTAATACCCTTGAGTGCGGGGCTTTCTCTAGCGTATAGGTAAGTTATTTAACTTATATATAACTTATATGTAACTTGTTATAAAAATAACGACGACGCCTTGGCGCAACGGTCACAGCACTGCTTTGTGGCTGTTGCGCTGGCGGTTGCGGGTTCGATCCCCGCACATGACAAACATTTGTATTGGCCATACAGATGTTTGCAGTGGTCTGGGTGTTTGTGCAGTCCTTGTGGGTCTCCCCACCGTGCCTCGGAGAGCACGTTAAGCCGTCGGACCCGCCTCCGCGTACGCCGTCTCCTACATGGGGAAAGAGGCGTATGCTCAGCAGTGGGATATTACAGGCTGAAGCGATAAAAATAACACGAAAATAAAATAAAACTTCTGTTGAAAAATTGTCATTAAAGAGCGATCTCTTTAGACAACCTTCGGCTAAAGGAAATGATGAAAATAAAGCGGAAATAAAAAATAAGACGCAAAATTTAACTCTTCAGTTTTTTTAAATTATATTTTGTTAATATTTAAATGAACTTCATATTATTTCATATATCTAACATTATCATTTTAAATAATTATGCACAAAATTAAGGCAATCATCAACTCATTAGATCAACAATTTTTCACATTTTTTAGTTATGTATTTTATTCACAGATGGCGCTCGCCGGGATCACCAAAGAAGTTAAGATTCTCATTAGTGACACCGTCAATGGACTGGCGGTGGTCAACTAGTACGTATAACGCTAATTTAATCTATACAAATAAATAAAATTGGAGTGTCTGTTTGTAATATTAAAATAACCGCTTTTTACTTAATGCATAATATGGATCTATATACGGTACATATACCAAAATAACATTTTTTACAATTTTTGTCTGTAAAAATTTATAGCTTCACTGATTTTAAGTTACTAAGTTAGTAGATTTTCACTTACTACATTTTAAAAGGTGTCCGTTTCGCCGCCGGTACATATCGAGTGCGTCTCGAAAATACGGAAGAGTCCCGATCCGGTAAAGGAGGATTGTTTCTATACATACGAGTTAAGGACAGCGGGTCAAGGCGGGACATGTACCTGTCTGGAAGACTGATGCTGGCTAACACTCTACGACATAATCTGTTATATAAGGTAATTATTTATACAGTACAGTACAGTTCAGCCTATTACAGTCCACTGCTGGACATAGGCCTCCCCAAGTTCGCGCCAGACGTCCCGGTTTTCCGCAATCCTCATGCAGCCCACACCGGCAATCTTACGTAGATCGTCGGTCCAACGGACCGGAGGACGTATATATATATAAAATACCTTGGGTACATTAGCTCAATCTGTTATGTACCTAATGTTATAAGTATAATCTAAAATATTACGAAATTGGCTTCTTTAGAATCTATGACGACATAATTTTTGACTTTAATGTATATTTAAAAATTACTTATTTAAACAGGTTCGAGCACGTTGTTCAGATACGAACGTGTGGCAAACGATCAGCTCTGAAGAATTACACGCTGAAAGCGTCGGACTAAGCATACTCTGTACCTCGGAGTGTGAAGTTGTATTGAAGTAAGATTTATATACATTTATTCTATTTGACTTATAATAGTTGGTAATTAAAATCTGTTTTACATTGATACAATATGTACAAAATATATTAAGCCGTAATATTTCATCATAACGTTTTGATTTTATTTATCAAATATATCTTAAGTGTAATTACAACCGGTTTCCATTAAATCTTTGTTTTTACTTACTAGTTACATTTTGGTTTAAATATCCTCAATTTTTAGCAAATTGGGAGATAAAATAGTGGCTATAGGATTATATTAGTTCAGATTATTAATTTGATAATAATAAACAATTACAGGGTTAAATTTCCTTCGCAAGAGTCCGGTTGGTCAGGTGACATACCGCTGAAAGAGTGTAGAAAAGAAAACGTTCCTTGGCTTGTGAAAGGTATAGTTTATCTTAATCATGATGACAATAATGATGAATATAACACACATATTTATTACTATATCATTTATTAATAATACATTCAAAATTTTACAATTAAAAAAATTATTTTTACCAAGCTTATCTGTGACAGTAGTATGTAAAACATCAAAAAAAAAAGAACAAAAACAGCCTCATTCGACCTTTGATCCCAAGCTTAAAATATTTACCACTCAGAGCTATATTACTCAGAGCTATATTACTTTTTAGTTGTATTTGTTTTATCCATTGTAAGAATTGTTTTTTATAGGTCATTTGTTACCTGAAATAAAGAATAATTATTATTATATAAAGACTTTTTACAGCTTATAGCAGCAAAGTATATAAAAATTAACGTTTTTCTATATTTATTCATATATCTGTATGTATATGTCACACAGTTCCTAGTGAAGGCGAAGTCTCATACACGTCGGTGTGGTGTCGCGTGATTAGAGCTCGTAGCGACGGTCGCATCATAGCTACCATCTGGCCCTTCTATGTGTTACGATCACATCTGCCCTTAGACGTCGATGTAAGTACCCAGGAATAAATATCTACAACAGGGCTGAACAACCTTTTTTTACTAGAGGCCCGTAAAATTTTGATAATTTGATACTCGGCCTAAAGCACAGAATGATGGAAAATAATAAGACTTGATGGTACAAGTATTGAATTTTGGTGTACCTTACTATAATAAAATTGATATTTTTGACAATTTGAAAACTTCTGGCGGGCCGCACAAAATCTCTATTCGAACCGCGTGTTGCTCACCTCTGATATATTTTCTGTCCTATTTTTTTTTCCTCAGAACTTTTGACTGGGTAGACTGATTTCGATGATTTTTCTTTTAATCGAAAGCTGATGCTTGTCACGTAGTCCCATTTAAATTTGATCGATATCTGATAACTACTTTTTGAGTAATCTTTGATAACGCGTATTTATTTGGCTAATTTTTCGTCTACTTACGTTGTATTATTTGTTCATGTATTTTATATCGATTTTTTTCGTTTGCGAGCAAACGCAATTATTACTTTTCAGTTCATAACAAATATATTAACATTATAATGTTGAGACAGATGAATATATATAAGCTATTTTGTAGGTGCTAATAACATCAGAGACCGTAAGTCCAACAGACGAAGCAAGCGGCAAACCGCCGCCAATAGTCCAGACGGCAAGCGGCCGTGGAACCACCACTCAAATTATAGCTCCAGGGACTACGTCAGCGAGACATACATTGACATTCCAGTATAGGTATGCACTATTTACGTATACTAGTGGTCGCCCAGTGGTCGAAATCTTAATTAGAAAATTAAAAAAAAAAAAAAACGAAAAATAATGTAAATAAAGAACCTTTTAAAAAAAATTTCAATTTGACTACAGACTTTGACAATCAACAAAAGAGTATTATAATATGCGTGTGTGTGTCAAATACATAGTAATGCGTGTAATGTTTTCTTTTTATTGATTTAATATATTTTTTAAAAAATATTATCATTCTGCACTCCTTCTCTATATAAACTATAAGTGTACTAAATTTCATACTCCTCCGTCCGCGCAATTTTCGTAAAAAGGAGTACAAATTTTTTGCTTCACGTATTCATATATAGAAGATGATATAGCGTACTTAACAGTTACAAGTGCTTAATATTATTTAAAAGAAGTTATACTAATCGTGTAAACGCCATGGATTCGCATGTAATTAACAATTTACTCTGTTGTGTATATCTAAATAGCTTTTAGTGGTAGGTACATAATCGGTGTGTGTTTACGTCAAATCAATTTACTTTTAACTTCAGCTTACAAGTTCTAGCGTACGACCTTACAGTATATATGGGAGACCAAACCCAGATAACAATATAAACTTGTTTCAGACTTGCAACAAGTTTGATACATCAAAAATGAAGGCTTTCTTCAAGTTTGCCATGGCAACTTTATAAACTTGCAGCAAGTTTAAATCAAACTTGCTAGTTTCACGGTGACAAACTTGCATGAAGTTTGTTTTTTCAAAGGAAATTCAAACTTGATAAAAAAAACGCTTATCGCTATTCTATTACTTATTATTATTAGTGGTTATTATTATCAGTGATTGATCCACGTGCGGAAATTAGAACATCCCTCCGCGACGACTGTAGCTCCTCTGTGTAGAGACGTACTCCCTACTACACTGTCCTGATTAGTGGTGGTTAATATAGCGTATAGCATAAAAGTATAGCATGCTAAATGTTTATAGCATATAGCATTTGCTATACCGACTATGACTTCGCGCTAAATTTATAACGTCTCAAACGCTAAACGTACACAGCGCGCTGCAGCGAGGCTAGAGCGGGATAACATTACTTTTTAGCGTTTTCGAACTTTTACGTATGTCCACTCACGAAAAAAAAACTGTTATTACCAATTTTTATTTTTATTATAAATCAATGTACGAATAAAATTTCCCTAATACAGTGACCAATAAAATAAACATCATAACACTTTAAGATGCCACAAAAATAACTTATAAATTCAAAATTCAATTTCAATATCTCACCTTTCGATAGTGGCAGATTTTTATCACAAACAACACAATAATATTTACACTTAATACTTTTTATACACATTACCACTTATTATTATTTAACACATATTTACACTTACCTATTATTAATTATTATTTAATCACTGTCGTTGTCGCTGCAAAATCAAATCACACTTAATACTAACACAAAATAAAACAAAATTAATACTAACACTAGATAAAACAATTAAAACTAAATAAAACAAACTGAATACTATAACACTAATAAACTAATTACTAATACTAATAATAAAAATTAACAACAATAAAAACGAAAACTTTTGTAGCCGATAGTGTTAAAGACAGAGATAGTGGCACGAATACTAACGTGTGACTGAGACAGATTATTACCGTATACCGAGCATTTCCGAATAAGCACGAAGCTGTATGAAGTAAGCAAGAAGGGATGTGCAATACGCGCGCCTGAGGGTGTTATTTAATCGATTTTTATTGAAATCGATTAAAATTAAGTCATAAAAATACATTTATTTTTAATTTTAAAAGGTTTTAAATTTTCTCAAATAGTTGTTACTTAAATAGTCGTTAATAGATAACTGATATTCAAGTAAATCGTGTCTTTCAACTGAGAAAATTTAATTTTTGTAGTTTTTTTTTATTAATGTCGAAATCTAGTTTATTAATGACAAAATTAACTATATTTGTAAATCTAATAATATCTTATATCGTTTAATATCTTATATAAACAAAAATCAATAAATCCTAAATAAAACTAATCGATTGCGCAATTCGGTTGATTAAAGGATCGATTGTGTTTACATATGGTTAACAATTTGCTATAAAGATAGCATATAAAATAGCATGCTAAAAAAAATTAGCATTTAGTCTATAGCATGTTTTTAGTTTATAGCAGATTTGAACATCACAGGTCCTGATAACTGTATATATACTAAGTGAGCTTAAAAACATTGATAGCGCGATTCAGGATTCTCTAGATTGGCTCTATTCCATTGCCACAAACTTGAAACATCATCTTTGTCATAACAATATTCCAGCAAAATTGTCACAAACTTGAAACATCATTTTTGTCTTAACAATATTCCAGCAATATTGTCGCAAACTTGAAACTTCATATTTAACTTAACAAAGTTGCAGCTATATTGTCACAAACTTGCCTCGTCATATTTGACGCAGCAATTTAAAATCAAAGATAATCAAACTTGCCTCAAGTTTACATGCTATCTGGGAATTCTCTTACAGGAATATTAACACGAAAAATATAAAAAATGAGTGTCTCAAAGTACACTTGCAATATGGAGAATGTGCGTGTTTAATTAAATTGATTGATTAAATAATTGTATATACTGTGTCGACGCGTTGGCGCAACGGTCACGGCACTGGTTTGTGGCTGTTGCGCTAGCGGTTGCGGGTTCGATCCCCGCACATGAAAAACATTTGTATTGGCCATACATTTGTATTTGCCATACATACGTATGTTTACTGTGGTCTGGATGTTTGTGCAGTCCTTGTGGGTCTCCCCACCGTGCCTCGCAGAGCACCTTAAGCCGTCGGTCCTGGTTGTTATCATGTACATCTGATAGCGCTCGTGCTCATAGTAAAGAATATATCCGCCAACCGGCATTGGAGAAGCGTGGTGGATTAAGCTCTGATCCTTCTCTGATCTTTGACATGGGAATAGAAAAATCATATTTTTTATAAGAAGTACAGCAAAATTATTTAAGAATTTTACTTTTAAGTTCAAATGGATGCACATATAATGTAATTAATAGGTATGAGATTAATAATTTTCTAATATAAAATCTTACATAATCGTAATTAATTGTTTAGAAACATCGAGTGTCCAGTGACCCGAGAAGCGGTACCGCTGCACTACGGTATGACCGAAACTTCTGTCTTCGACAAACCGACGCCCGTCGCCAATATGGAAGACGCCGTAGATATGATACAGCAATGGTACGAACATAATTACATTACAACACTGCAGATGTGCAGTTTTAAGGTTTTTAATGTTTTAAGCTGAGGCATCGATAGCAAATAGATAGTTAGATTCCTTTTCAATTGCATTTTGATGTAATTTATCGAGCCTTCATTAAAGTTATACTTTAAATTCGTTTAAAAATAGAATTTTTTTTTTGTCTTTTTTAAAAATTATATAAATGTGTGTTCATTGTATTGTAATACTAGCTGACCCCGCAAACGTTGTTTTGCCATATATATATTATTAACCTCCTTAATCCCCCCCTTGTAACTTAGGGGTATGAAAAATAGGTGTTAGCCGATTCTCAGACCTACCTGATATGCACACAAAATTTTATAAGAATCGGTTCAGCCATTTCGGGGGAGTATTGTAACTAACATTGTGACGCGAGAATTTTATATTATAAGATGAACTACAAATTAACTACCACCTTACTGACTATGATATTATTAATGATTATGATTGTATGTCTATAAAGCAGAGATTTGTAACAGCAGATTTGTAACAGCTCAATCAACAGTTTACACTTTAATATTTTATTTATTAGGTTGCAAAAGTCTAGTCGAGAGGCGAGGTCCGACTGGCCGTATTCCATAGTTACTAATCATTTGCCGGGGGAATGGCAGCCGGCAATTTTACAACCACGATGTGACGTCACAGTGAGTATTTTAAAACTAGATGTTACTCGTCATTTCTACCCACTTAACTACCTGCTTGACATCATATTAACTCTATGTCTGTATCAAATACCTTTGAAGTAAAACTTCTTTACGCACTCTTAACTTGGGAAGTAAGCTGGTGAATGCGTGACAAGAGCGTTACGAAAAGTGTGATATGGCGAGGTGAACGGAGCAAGAGAGAGGTGCGAGCACACGTTTTCTTGCTCTCTTACTCTTATAGCCAGTTACGTTTCGTATATCTAAGACGCAATGCAGGCCTATTACTAAAGAAGTTTACTTCAGTCGTGTGGTCTAAAGCACACTCGATTTTGAACATAAACGAGATAGCCGTTGGCTTAAATATTACACAAACATCCCTATAGAATCAAATGAAAGGAAGACAATGAAGGTCACATGTTTTTAAACGTTGAAATAAAAGTAAAGACAATTTAATATTAAAATACTAGTGTTTATTACATCTTTCATGTGTTTAGTTTCGTATGAAGAATACGAACAAAATTTATAAGTTACTGGTATTTTTGTACATAATTTCGCTTTGTTAATAACATTACGCTTGCTTAAAATATATTTTAAATACATATTACTAAAGTTGGAATATTTTTTTTAATAATAATTTAAATGCGTATAATTATATGTATGTGTATATACAATATATTTTTCACAGATACGCTATGAAGCTGTAAGAGCGGGCGGAGGTTGTTCTCTAGAACTACAACTAAGTCCCGTTGCTTTACTCGCGAATGCCTCTCCAATAACTCTAACGTTACGTGCATATGACGCGTCGCCACTGTGCAGAATAGAGCCTGGTGTTGCCATATCGCCTCCCTCGATTGTGTTACAGGTAATTAATTATTTATAAATATAAAAATCAATTGCTGTTCGTTTGTCTCGCTAAAACTCGAAAATGGGTTGACAGATTTGGCTAATTTTATATCTTGAAATATTTGCAAGTTCAGGGAAGGTTTTAACGGTGAGAAATATAAATAATAATTAACAGAAAATACTAAAAACGACAATTTAATTTTCCAATACAAAATGTTCCTAGCTGTGAAACATCTGAGGTATTTTGTCAAAAAAATCGTCACTTGGTTATCAAATATTTATATATTTATATTGCGTTCAAAACTTCAGAAACTCTTTTGTCCTTTATAAAAAAACAAAAAATAAATAATGTTACTATATTTTTGGTTAATAAGAAAAGGTGTGCCAAGTGATGCCATTGGGTTGTATGAGGCAAAAACCGAAAACATTTTTGTCATTGGTGGGCCAGTAATAAGCTTTAATTTTTCTATTGTTGGATTTACTGATTTTCAATAAATATTTATATTCAATTGAATATAAAAAATTCCAATAATCTGTAACTAAATTCATTAAAAGTTATTGGTATTTTGTACACAATGGCCAAAATCATGCTTTATTAATAACAAAAACGCTTGCCTAAATTACGAATACATCTTCAATGATTCACTTACTTAAAGTTAACCGAACTATTGGATTCCGGATTGACGATGGACCTTTAGCCTTAATTATTTAGAGATATATATATATTTTTTTTTGTTTTCGAGAAACCATTCTTCATGTCAGTGGAGGTTGGTCGGGAAACATTTGTGAGTGGTCAGCTACAAGTGTGTAAAGAGGAGCAAGGCCGATACGGTCAACCCCCGCCCGGGTATATTGCTCTAGACAAGGCTGCCAATTTCGCGGTACAGTGCAATCAGAAGGTAAATATAGTTTCTTAGATCTACAAGTTTTTATAATGCTCTTATTGTGTTATTTACTAGCTTAGTTGAAAACGAATTGTGTATTCGAAATTTTGTGTATAAAAATATGCAGGGCCGAATTAGGGAAGGACAACCGGGGCTACAGCCTCGAGGCCTTCACAAAAGAGGGGCCCTCACAATAGAAACTTTGGAAAAAAATCAAATTCCGACTAGTAAACACTAGTAAACAACTTTTCTTTTCTAATTTTTCCTTCGCGTTTAACCTTTAAAAAAAATTGGCAATTTTATTCGGAAACTAATTTGGGGCCAAGGGGCCTCCACTCCTTTGTTGCCCCGAGGCCTCCAGACCTCTAAATCCGGCCCTGAAAATATTAAAATTAAGTAAAGCTATAAATTCCAATCCTTCTCCCACATTGAGAAAGAGGCCTATGCGCAGCATTACAATGTTAAAGACTGAAGACAAGCTATAAAAAGGTTTTCATAATTTTAAGGTATAGAGAACGTTATTTTCTCAATAAAAAGATACAATTACTTACATGTGAAATTAATAACAATAATGTCGGTAAAATATAATACAAAATTGCATAAAGTATCTGAATGCTAAGTACAGTTGCTGTAACATTAAAATGTTTTCTACAGGTTGCTCTGTTGACAATGTACTACGAGTTAAAGGAAGAGATCAACGTTCTGGGCGTCACTTCTACATATATGTTGATTAATAGGCTACGTACAGATATCTTGGTGAGTTTTTGTATATAAATAAATAAATGGGTAACAATATTATTGTGGTAATATATGTATACCATATATATACTAGCTTACCACGCAAACGTTGTTTTGCCATATATGTTATAAACCCCTTTAATCACCCCCCCCCCCCTTATAACTTAGGGGTATGAAAAATAGATGTAGGCCGATTCTGAAACCTACCCGACATGCACACAAAATTTCATAAAAATCGATTCAGTCGTTTCGGAGGAGTATTGTTACTAACATTGTGACACGAGAATTTTACATATAAGAAGATGTATTATCACAATAATTCTTTTTACTATGTTTTGTTAGGTGTCAGCGATAGCAGCACCAAAGGAAATGGACAATTCAACGCTACGACCGAAAACATTCAAAATCGTCGAGCCAACTATAGACGGAAGGTAATTCTAAGATAATTTGAGTATGAGAGGTATTGTAAAATTTTAAATTAACATGGCTATTATCATTACTAAAATTATTTAAAAACGGGATATTTTCCATGTTTTTTATTTTTGTTTTGCGGAGCTTCATATTTCGACATTATCTACGTACGTAAGTGGTGACAAGTGTTTACGCAGCTAAGAAGAGGATAGGAGAAAGGAGGTAGTCCGGTATCACGATTCACAATACAGCCTGTAATATCCCACTGGTCCGGTATGGACACTTCTAATGCCGTCAACAACAACCGTTAGTCTACCCGCAAACTTCAGTCTCATGAACAAGACGAAGTATAGAGATCCAAAAATTAAAAGAAACATAGTAAATATCTCGTTTTAAATAATTTTAGTTACGAGAAATTGGTTTTGAAAGCTTAAATTTTCGTTTTATTTATTTTACGTACCAAAGGATTATGTTACAGACAAAAACATGACAAAAATTGAAAAGAAAAGACATCTGAGACACTCTTGCTAAATTCTGAATGTAAAAAAAAACAAACTTAAAACTTTGCTGTATTACTTTTTAATCGACTTCATAAAAAGGGGGGTTTACCTCATAAACATTTTGATTAACTATCGAACTATGGATTTCGATGATTCTTCCTATTCCCAGGTCCATTTATACTTGAGCGAGATCTGACGAGTAGTTTTTGAGCTATCCATAATAATTCGTATTTCAAGTTGGTTCAGGTTGGTTGGTTTCCTTGAGAGAAAACACAATTATTTATAATAATAATAATAAACACTTTATTGTACACAAAAGACAGAAATAATATATAGCAAAGAAAGAAATTTTTAACAATATATCATTGGGTACAAAAGGCGGCCTTATCGCTAAAAAGCGATCTCTTCCAGGCAACCTTAGGGCAAAGGAAATGGTATAGCGTCAGCGTAGGTGTACAAGCTACAAACAATTTATAGTAAATATTCAAATAATTAAACATATACATACATATACTACGCTACATTATAGATGTTTTCATATAGTTTACAAGGCACGCCGCTCTGCCGGTTCTGGATGAATGGTCGCTGGCGAGGTGGAGACGTGGACGAACTACGAGCGTTCCTTTGTCTCGCCTTACCAACAACAGTGTATCAAGCGAATTCCTCCGTCCCGATACGACTGGGCGTGGCTCCGGTTAGACGGGCTATAGCTTTGAAAAATGATGACGGACAATCGGTGAGTTTTACTATTACAATCTAAATATATATATATATATATATATATATATATATATATATATATATATATATATATATATATAATGCTTTGTTGTACGTAAATACACAGTTTTCTCTATCACCACAAAACCCAATCAACTTCCCGTTGGTGTGGTAAATACCCCTTGGTCTCCAGGTGGTAGTAACGGAGTTTGGTCTCGGTTGGTGAAAGTGGGTGGTGGTGGGTGGTGAAAATGTTAAAACATATATTTCTGTCCTTTTCTAACGCATTAGGACATCTGAAAAGATCTCAAAATTTCTGTAATGGTCTAGAAAGTTTCTGCGATGTATTTTATTAAACCGAGCAACGCCGGGTTTCGCTGCTAGTAATAATAATAAAGTAAAAGTATAATATATCTGTTAAGGCGTTTACGCTTCATACTCAACAGCCCCCGCTAGGATTAAATTCTGTATCGGGGTCCGATAACACACATAATACCAAAGCACAAACGCCCAGACCACGGCAGACATCTGTATGCCCAATACATAAATGTTCGCTACGTGTGGGGATCGAACCCGAAAAAAAAAATTATCTACCTATATTATATTAGTTCTTATTAGTCGTTGTTTCTATGAATGCAGTCTTGCCTATAATTAAAGCAGTAATTACTCATGAAACAAATGTACATAATTATGCATTAATATTGGATATTTTTTTCTGTATGCTCTGTTAGCAAACATTTAAATAAATATAAGTGTATATGCGTGGCTAAGCTATGTGACAGTGATGAGTCTCTATATTCTTAACGTGAATAAACTATCGATATTATAAAATCTATATAATAAAAATAAATGTAAGTGTTTCACTCCCAATGACCCTCATTAGGATGAAATCTTATTACGGCCCCCAGTAAGATCAAACACCACAAACTTTCTACAAGCCTTTTACTTTTAAAGGTCACTCCATACCTTCCTATATTTTCAACTTTATTGTGGTAACACTAGTAACGCCAAATCCTATGAATTCTGTTATTGAAATTTGAGTTAATATAATATAAATTAACATTAATTACTTTCAACCAGGTTCCAATAGTAGTAACGCAAGTTAAGCACGAAGCTCGATGGCTAATAACGATAGCGGAAGACCCGTGTCCGCAATTTTTGGTACACAATCGTACTAAAACGACGCTGGCAGTCGCTCAACCAGTCAAGGATGACGACAACACGGGTACCGTGAAGGTAAAGTACTTGGCCATGGCCATATCACTTTCATTCATGTATGACTACTCTATGAAAAGCAAGCTTTTGTTTGTGCGTATGAAATTATTGGTTGTTGTTTCTTACTGGACATTAAAAATATATTATACATAAGAAAACCTGTTTTGAAGAAGGATTATTAGTCCTCCTTAAAGACAGGCTATATAGCATTTCGTAATTAATTTGTATTTATCTATACTAATATATAAAGCTGAAGAGTTTGTTTGTTTGAACGCGGTAATCTCTGGAACTACTGGGCCGATTTGGAAAATTCTTTCACTGTTAGATAGCCCTCATTCATATATTATTAATTATGTTATATAAATAATAAAATATGTAACTGAGGTAGGGCACAGCTGGAAATATCCTGCTCAAAATGTTAAGCAGCCCGAATGGGGTAGTACCTCGACCTTACATCACTGCTTTCAAGCAGTGGTGTGTTCCTGTTGGAGAGTAAGGTGACCAGAGTTCTTGGGGGATTGGGGATAGGTTCGGCAACGCACGCTTCTGGTGTCGCAGACGTCTATAAGCTACGGTAATCGTTTGCCATCATGTGACCGTACGCATTTTTGTCGACCCAGTTGTAGAAAAAAAAATTAAAGATTTTTTAAAAAATTCTGTTTTTATACGGAAAATATAACTAAATTTATAATTCTTAAAATTCAGTTCACTTCATTATGTTTGGTTTTATCGTAGTTTGCCATTAACTTAAAACTTATTATTGTTAAATAAATAATGTTCCAAATGAAAAATTCTGTTAATTTCTACTGAAATAAAATGGAAATTCTCAGGATCAGCAGAACACTTACCAAGTTATTTTTAAGTGTATAGTGTACATTAAACGGAAAAACCACTTGTAATTATTTTCAAACAACCGAAACGTTTACTGTAATCAATAAACCATTCGAACTCTGTGTCACGGTAAAAAAAAAAAAACTTATTTTAATACGCAGAGTCGATATGTCGCCGTCAAGCCGAAGCGAATGGCTATCTTGAGGTATTGGTAATTGGTTTCAGACTGTACAGGACTGCATGGATGTTCGTTGGTGGTGCGTGGTGGAGTCGCATGGTGTCACTCACTACTCCACACCATCGTACTGTTCTCGCTATCCTCCACCTCCGCAGTCCGAGCTACGGAACCCCTTGCCCTTCCTCACCGTTGGACACTGCAGGGGTAAGAATACAATATAAATTATAGTACTTTTTTGTAGAACATTTTTAATCTACAAGTTTGTCATAGACTATTTGTCTCTACACACAAACGGTAAAGAGTTATTGACTAAACACAACTCTAGGATTGCCTTAAAAGTTATA
Source organism: Melitaea athalia (assembly GCA_905220545.2). NCBI lineage: Eukaryota > Metazoa > Arthropoda > Insecta > Lepidoptera > Nymphalidae > Melitaea > Melitaea athalia. Next base: position 3,283,080 of record HG992176.1, on the reverse strand, counting down.
CCACATCTACAGGTATAGTACTCTTTGTCTATAAAGACTGGAATCTAGTTTGAGTACAAAATTGATATGAATTGTCTCAAGTCATTTATCTGTAATACTTTTTTCAGTAAACACAAAAAAACTTGAGCTATAAATTTGTTTTAACAGACGAAGGGAGCTACGAGTGGTGCCATCCGATCGCAATAGCAGACGGCGAACAACTTTTGCAACTTACCGGCGATGTGACTGTCAAGTTGCGCGTGCGCACCTACCCGCATTCAACAGTCGTTGAACTACAGGATGTTGACCAAGTATAATATTCAAATACTATTTATTTCGCTAACATACAAAAACATACATTCATTTTTAATAAAAGTAGTGAATATTTTAACAAAATAACAAATACAAAACAATACAGGCCTTACAGGAATAATTCTTATACCTACATTAAAGATGAAACTTATACCAAGCAACCGGACTCTTACGAGTTCTTTTCAGTATGATATAGTACCTACAGTACTCAAATTTTTGAAGTTATACTTCTTTTGTCGCGTTAGGCAAAAATTATGAGAGTAAATTTTTATGATGCGCGCGCGCACTGTCACGAAAAATCGATCACCCTGAAGTTAGCTAATGAAGCAAGTTTAGCCAATGAAGTACTTATAACTTCATGCATATGTAACAATATGCATTTTCAGTGTTTTTGTTTTTCTACAAGCTACTTGTGTAGCACTACTCAAGACTAAACGGTTCGCTCTATAACGCTAGTCTGTCTTAATATTATTATAAAGTCCCTTGTTATATCAATAACTTAAACACATTTTTCGTATTCCAAAATTAGATTATATTTAAAAAAAAACAATAAAAAAACAAAATCCGACGTCACGTGGTTTTCCCAGGCGGACATCCATCCAAGTACTGACCGTTATGACGCTGCCGCGTTACCGGTCGCTCAAATTTTACCCCTCATGCGCCTAAAGAAGTTTCACTTCAAAAATTGTAATATCTTTCCCAGAACGACATATCGGCTAGCGACATCAGACGTCGACTGCTCGGCGCCTTCGAAGAAGACACGTCTCAACAAAACGTAAGTTTAAACTAATTGAAGGACCGACTAAAACCGAACCGACCTAAACGAAAATATTAATATATGTTCGTTTAGAAGTCGGTCGGATTATCGGATAGTGAAAAATCGACGTTTTAAAAATTCAAAAAATTCACCAGCGGCCGATTGGCATATATCGAACTCAAATCCTTTTTAGTTGTTCTTTCGAGGAAATAATCAGCATCAAAATCGCTGACCCTAGTGCGCACACTTTCGTCGAGAATTAATGGATCTGCACATATATATAATTATTATATACCTATATAAATGATGATTGTATAATACGGGCTCTAAATTGAGTACAATGGAAACAGACGATCGTGTGTCTACATTAGACATCAGAGAAGTACTACGTTAAAGTACTTAATTAAGGTTTAAATTTCTCAATACGTGAGTTATTAAAGTTTCACGTCCACTATCGACACTTACTTCAAAATGGGACTTCAAAATGACCAATCGCGATAAGTCCTGTATAGACGTTTTACTGTTATAAGTATAATTAATATATTTCATTTTTTTTATTTCACAGAAAGAACCGCGCACCGCGGATGGTGAATACCGTCGGTTGAGCGCAGATAGCAAACGAAGTAAATATATTTATATATTTTATGTTATTATATGTATTTCAAGTTAATAATGTTATAAACGTTAGTTTAAAAAAACTTTTTATTTGTATTTATAGTATTTTGTAAGTTTGTTTATTTAATGTAATTTAAAAATATTTAACAACCTTGCAGTCTAATGATCGCAGTCGTAACAAATAAATATCGTTCATAAAAATTAAATTCATTCAAACATTCCTTTGTGACGCGTAAAGTAAAATTAATTTCTAATATTTACCGCTTTAATTACTTTTGTTATATAAAATATTATATATCAAAAATCAACTTAAATAAAATTTACTCGAATCGTTATCTCGTTAATTAAATTAATTTCTTCAGCAGGGTCCTTGTCTGGAGTGAGTGTAGCCGAGGATGTGGATCTAGTGGCGACTAGCTCTCCGACTAATCCTTCGACATCTCAACAAGTAACTATCTGTACTAATAATAGCAAAGTAAACGCTTCACATACAACAGTTCCTACTTGTATTCACTCCCGCATCGGGGATGTGGAAAGACACACAATAAGCTGGTGCAAACAAAGAAGTGTGTGTGTGTGTTAGCTCTGAGACGCAACTGGTGTTACTAGCTAAGAAATATTGGCGCAATATTTAAAAATATATTTACCCCTTGCTCGCAAAAAAAAAGAAATTTAATATTGTATAATAATTATATGTTGACAAGCATTAATTCCGTCGATAAACTGTTACGAAGTTGGCGGATTATGAAATTGTACATATTTGGTCAAAAATTTATTGTTAAATATATAGATAATTTTATGCAAGGTACATTGCGTGGTAAAACGTCACTCAGTGGAGGTCGCGTCACTGCTCAACGTTACCGTTTCAAACGATTTGACCCCTGACTTGAGGAGTAAGCTGGTTAATGCGTGACGAGAGCGTTACGAAAAGTGTAATCGGGCGAGACGAACGAAAGTTGAGAGGCAGATATAAATTAGATGGAGCTAAAGAAGTTATACTTCAGTCGTGTGGTCTAAATCACACTCGTTTTAAAGAATAAACTTCAAAAAGTGATAGAGTTTGTTTGTGTGTTTTCAAAAATGAGAAACAACGCTACGCCAGGAAAATATCAGTCATTCTAAACTACTAGGCACTTTATAAATATATCTTTGTTTTAAATTTCAAATAAAAAAAAACAGTAGGTATGTTAATTTATTAGTTTCTAGAACACGACATGGTCAAACTTGTACGACTCGTGAGCACAGCGTATCGTTTTATGAATAATATAGGAACTGAGTTTCAATCAATTACAGAACGTATAGCAGTATTCAGCAGTGGTATTTTACGATTTTAATTTATATGTATAACTAGCTGCCCCGGCGAACTTCGTAACGCCTAACAGTCAATTCTTTAAATCCACTAACACTTAAACTTTATGGTATGGTATTAAAGTTCAAATTGACTTTTAAATATTATTACGAATCTATTGTATGGGAATATAGAAAATTGTTGTTTTTAGACTTTTTCAGGCAATTTTTCAAATTTTTCTCTCTGTAAGAACCATCCTCGTACTTCAAATAATATTATAAAAAAAAAAGTAGCGAAATCGGTTTAGCTGATCTCGAGATTTGCGCTTAGCAACACATTCAGCGATTCATTTTTATATATATAGAGATGTTTCATACAGGTTCAATCTGAGCAAGCAACGATGACTTCAGACACAAACAAAACAGATGATTCGTCCCGCTTAAAGCTCTCGGGGACAGCGCGTGATGACATCACACGTAAGTCTGATGATGTCTTTAACTTTTATTATACAAGAGTATTGATTAAATGACCTTAAATAACCTATACAAATCTTTACTGAGTATATTGACTGTATAGAAAAAAATGCGTGCGTACAAAGTACACATGTCAGAAGTGAAACTTCTTTGGCAAACTAATTAAAAAAAAAAACTAATTAAAAAAACGAATTTAAAATACAATAAAAACTAATTGAAAAAAAAAAACAAATGCCAACCTCACGCTGTGTTCCCAGGTGGGTACCCATCCAAGTACTGAACGTAATGACGCTGCCGCGTTACCGGTCGCTCATACCCCTTATGCGCCTAAAGAAGTTTCACTTCAAAAAATAACTTTATTTCAACGATTACAGTAAATATTAATAATAATAAATATATGAATAATAGTCCTTTTTACTTGCGACTTCATACGCTAAGAACTTTTTATACTTAGGATTTCATTACAATTGTATGTACATCACTATCACTAAATGTCTACATATTATAAAACAAAGTCTCTTCCCGCTGTCTGTCTGTCTGTATATATGCTTAGATCTTTAAAACTACGCAACGGATTTTGATGCGGTTTTCTTTAGTAAATAGAGTGATTCCAGAGAAAGGTTTATATGTATAATACATGCATAATATAGTAGAGGAACGCTGATAGTTTTAAAGTTTTCTAATGTGATGTCGTAAATAAACACATTTTTTGCACTTAGATTCTTTTTTTTTTTTTTTTTTTTTTTTTTTTTTTTTTTTTTTTTTTTTTTTTTTTTTTTTTTTTTTTTTTTTTTTTTTTTTTTTTTTTTTTTTTAGCTGGAATTCTTATAATTAACAAAAATATTTATTTTATATTTTATCTTTAGTATCAGCATTGCACCCGTGCGACGCTGGAGCAGGTCGCTAGTAGCGTATAAACGCGACTTCAAAAAGATGAAACCTATGTCAAATATTAAGTTATATGTCTAGGATCAGAACTTAACAATACTTTCCCGGAGGATGATAACTATAAAAACTGCATCCAATTTAATCCAAACTCACATTACAGATCAAAAATTATGTTTTATTAAAATAAAAAAAAATTATTAAAATTATAAAAATGAATAGTTACGTTTGATTTTTTTTTCTTTACAAGTACATAAGTTATTATTATTATTTACGTTTTTTTTTTTGTGTTTTACGGAGAATTTAAATAATAATTATTACACAAAATAATCCACAGAGGCATATAAAAACGAGATATACAGCGCTACGACAGTCGCCCGCAAAGACTCGACCGATTTGTCTGAAACCTCATGTCTATTGGATGCTGTGTCCGAAAAAGGTTTTAGTTTATTTCTTTTTTATTTTATTTTAATTTTTTTTTGAGTGCAAAATTTTTGCTTAAATGTTTTGTTATTTATGTTATTTGCAATGTTTATATAATTATTGATTTTTTTACTTACTATGATACTGCACTATGAAACTTACACTTGTCATGTCGCTAAATACCAATCTTAAATAATAAATTCAGCAATGATACTTCGTTCGTCCGATGGTATTGGATTTATAACATAATTTAATGCGACTTTACCAACACATCATAAATCAAATTTATAAAACAATGTAAATAAAATCACCTAAACCATTCCTACATGAATACGGTAAACAACCAATAAAATATATAAAAATATATTGACAACTTAAATAGAGCTGTCAATATTTGAATCATGTAATATAATCTACGCAAGCGTGAATTGTTATTTAATAGGAATGAATTTATTGAAATAGTTCTAGTTGGAAATAAAACTACAAAAAAATAGGAAGTAAGTAAGATATATATGTGTTTTTTTTTGTAGTATATGAATATGATGTATGTGTTACACACATATGTGTGTAAGAAGTTAAATATGTACTCGTACATTCTAGTTTATTTTTATTACGGTGTTGTTATTACAGTTAGCAAAATAAGAAATATATTTAATTATTTTTTATCTCCTCAGCAAAATGTGTTAATCCTGTTAAAAATAAATATTTCTTATTAAGATATAGGTACTGCACATTACTTATATAAATATGTCTTCACAGATTGGTCCGACGGTAACGAGGTGTGGCCAGAGAAAGAGCGATTTAGATGTCTCGTGACCAGCGTCGTAGTAACTGTGGGCGCTAGTTCCGACGAGTTACCGTTACTTGCTTTGCATATGCAACGTGTTTCTGTACTCGTACAGACGGATGCTAGGGTAAGACTTATTTACAACTAGCTGACCTGGCGATTTTCGTACCGCCTTACATATTTTTTCTTAGATATAATAGGGTAATTCCATGTCAAATCAACCAATAAAAAAAAGGTTTTCAAAAGGTTTATTTATACTCTCTGACATCCTGAACTCAAATAATTATAATTTTCAAACAATTGTATGCCTGATAGTTTTTTTTTTATAAATTTTTAAAAATCACAAAACGCAGCGTTTTTTAACGTGTACTAAAAAATTAAAATCTGCAATAACTTTAGTTCTATTAGTGCTAGAGAGCTGAGAGATAGCTCATTTTAAAGAGGGTTTAATGGGATACCCAACTTGAACACATTAATGTCATATGTTTGACATGGAATGATTCAATAATTACATATATCAAAATAAAATATAGCCTATCTAAAGCAATTTGGACTAAACTGCACACTGTGTGCAAATTTGATTAAAATTGGTTAAGTAGTTTAGGAGTCCAACACGGACCAACAACGTGACGGGTAATTTTTATTTATTGTATTTATATATATCAAGATAACTAGTGCATAAGTTTGGAAAATAGTCTTTATTGACATTTTATGAAGGTAGTTTAAAAATAAATTTATTTGAACAGTTTTAATTTTTTTATGGGTTAAGTTTGTTTAGGAGAACTTAATAATAATCAGTTTGTACTACAATGTTTGAAAGTATTTTTTTGTTGTCATTATACATACAATCTCCATGTAGGAGAAGGATTGGAGCTTAATCTGAAAGAAACATTTGTATTTTGTACATATTCATATATCCATTCCGAGCGCAAATCGAAGCCACAATCACCGGCGCGTGAGCGCCTACACGGTGCATGCTGGCATGCACCACTACAACAAAGCGATGCCTACTCTCTTATATTTTATTTCAAAATATCATTTGCGTCACCATTTCTGAGTCTTACATCACATGTAGCTTACTGCTAAATTTATTTATTTTTTCCTTAAAAAAAAAACAGAAAACGAAAACGACGCTATCAGTAGCAGACGTACAAATCGACAACGCCCAATACGAAACGGAACAATATGACTTTGCGGTTGTGGCCACTACTAGAGCGGAGGTGACGTCAGTGGATCGCTGGCCAGCTCTCTGGGGGATGTCCAATGAGAGACTACCCACTCTCGCCTCTAAAGCAAGGCTATACCTCAGGACCTGTCATGATCGGTGGATAGCTGCGAATCGCGAACATCAAGGTGAGATACTTTAGTTTAATAAATTGTATTAGTTGTCTCCCGCGATTTCACCCGCGTTAATTCGAGGAAAAAAACGTACAAAATGTACTAATGTGCATGTATATAGCCTGTAGCTTTTGTTAATGTACTATCCATAACATATTTAACTGAGGAAGGGCACAGCAGGAAATTTCCTGCTCAAAATATGGAGCAGCCCGACTGGTGTAGTACCTCAACCTTACAGAAGACCACAGCTAAATAATACTGTTTTCAAGCAGTATTGTGTTCCTGTTGGTGAGTAACATTGGTGAGTAAGGTGACCAGAGCTCCTGGGGGGGATAGGGGATAGGGTCGGCAACGCGCTTGCTACGCTTCTGGTGTTGCAGGCGTCTATAGGCTACGATAGTCACTTACCATCAGGTGAGTGAAAAAATTTTTTTTTAATTTAGACCAGTAGTTCATGAGATTACCGCGTTCCAACAAATAAATAAACAAACTCTTCAGCTTTATAATATTAGTACAGATAACATTTTTGAAGTGAAACTTCTTTAGGCGCATGAGGAGTAAGAGCGACCGGTAACGCGGCAGCGTCATGACGTTCAGTACTTGGATGGGTGACCGCGTGACGTTGGCTCTTTGTTATTTTTCTCAATTTTTTTTTGTTTTTTATATGTATATGAGTTCTTTTTAATTAGTTTTTTTTAATTAGTTTGCCAAAGAAGTTTCACTTCTGATAATTATTTTTTGTGTAAACTCTGATTGGATAATATCTGACCAGGCAGACGTAGCATGCGAACTGTAAAATGCGTATAGTTTAAATAATCGTTAAGTTTTCTTAAATTGTCACTTCTCTGCACAAATTTCTTTTTTTTTATTCTGTTAGAAACATCTACAGAATATTAAAAATCTTTCAAAAAAAGGGTCTCAATTGATCCAGCTGTTTTTAGCGATTAATTTTATTTATACAGTACTTAAATAATAATTATCCTTAATATTTAAACAGAACTAACAGAGTTGGAACTACTCCTGGGTCCGTTGGGTCTCTACGTAGAGGACGCATATGTTGCGTCGGCTCTCGAGCTCATCCACCTCGCCGCGCCCCCTACCGCTCAGACATCGGAATCTACGGCAATCACCGAAATTAATACTCTACAGAATCCACTAAGATTGAGGAAACTGCTATTCCATCCTCTCGACTTGACCTTAACACTACATACTGCGGTAAATATAAGTCATACATTTTTATTATTTCCTTATTACAAGCTTATATTTAACTTGCAATGTACGTATGTATGTAAGTTTAACGTATGTAAGTTCGGGTGAAATCTTGCAACTCAATTTTTAAGCAGATATCTTCAACCAATTGAGCTGAAATTTTGTGTACAGGTTCAATTTGGATGACAATGCATAGTTTGTTTGTATGTATGTATGTATGTACGTACGTATGTTTGTTTGTTTGGGTGAAATCTTGCAACTCAATTTTAAAGCAGATATCTTCAACCAATTGAGCTGAAATTTTGTATACAGGTTCAATTTGGATGACAATGCATGGTTAACTTAGTGACGTAATTCTAAATCCAATATGGCGGCATATCCAAGAGTGCGGTTTTTAGTGCACTTCTACAATATGGGTATCAAATGAAAGGGCTTGCTAAGAATAATTCGAATAAAGTGACGTGATAACCGACTAAAAAGTCAAAGTAACCGTTATAGTGATATATTAATTTTTTAGTCATTTCATACTGGAAACATTGTTATACATAATTATGTGTATACGATTGTCGTAGGTACGGATGTACATAGCGCTCGATGAAAGTCCTTTGCGTCTCAGTGCTTTCCAGTTACAAGACGTGATGACGTCATCAGAAAGACTGACGCATGCGCTCACAGTACACTATCTCTCCGCAGCTATACTAGGTGCAGGTAAGATTTATTTTGAACACCTAAAAACCTACCTTCTTCTATGTATTTTCATCTCTTTTGTGTTGGTACTCCCTTTTAATAGGATTTACACGATCGTAGTTATTTATAACTGTGATTTAGCCCAGTGAACCAATCTTATCTTTACTAACAATAACGATTTTTTATGTTTTATAGGCATAATTTACAATACCACTCGACCCTGGAAAACATAGAATTCTTATTAAAAGTTTCACGGTCCACGAAAAAATTTGAGACATGTAATTTTTTATGTTGTTGGTTTGTGGAAACATTTGTTCACGTCATTGCAAACATTTTGAAGTCCTTGTCGATGATTTTAACAGTAAAATAACACGGAGTTAACTGAATAAAAAAAAATTACATTTTTTTAATGACTCGATAAAATATTGTTCTGGTATATAAGCAACATGTATACATATAAGATAATCTATTACAGGATGGGTAGTAGGTGGCCTAGAATTACTAGGTGCTCCTGGAGCCCTAGCAGCTCGGGTGGGTAGTGCGGGGGGCGGAGTCCGAGGTGTCGCCTCGGCAGCCGCCGGAGCCCTACTTCGCTCATTGAGCTCTGCTGCCGGTTCACTAGCGAGAAACCTTGATTTACTCGCAGGTGACGATGAACACGCTAAGAGAGCTGCAGCAGCAAGGTAAGACTTTATACTTATTACTCGTAGTATCATTTGTGTATTATACTACAAAATTGAAAAGTTCGTTTGTTCGAACACAACAACTTAGGATGTGACCAAGTTTTTGAAAAATATTTTAAGTAACTTGAATCAGATGCTTAAAAAAATAAATGTTATTGTTGACTATTGCTGTTTTCTTTTTCCGAGTAGAATAAAAGTGAGTTATATGTGAATTAAAAATATGACTATAGGAGGTTATTTTGAACTGTAATCCATTATTTTCAGGCGACGACCACCACCAAATCTCATGGCGGGTCTAGTGGCTGGCGTCACCAACTTTGCTATTAATCTTCTTGGTAAGAAAGATATGGATGGTGTCTTAGACATACCACTTGGTAAATTAACTGGACTCATGTACTGATTAAAATAATTAAATATGGCAATTTGGCTGAAACTTATTTGCCTAAAATTTTAGTACCTGGTTGACCGAGCCTAGTTCGGTATTTTTTTTTTGTTTTTTTTTTCTCAGTATTTTTATATTTTATTTTTATTTAAATTAAAAATTAAGAGTGAAATTAGAAAAAAAAAATAATAGATTGGAGACGGATTTGAACCGTGGTCTCATCGGTTGATCCAGCGACCGATGTTCCACCGAGCTATTATAACTTAATTGAGAATCGCGAAATTTACCTTCCTAATCTAACGATATTTTAGCCATTTTTTCATTCCCTAAAACAGGGATAAAACGACATTTTCTAAAAATGAATCCCAGCTAGATCGATTTTTCGCCCCCGAAATCCCCTGTATACTAAATTTCACGAAAATCGTTGGAGCCGATTTCGAGATTCAGATTCTATATATAGATATATATATATATACAAGAATTGCTCGTTTAATAGTATAAAGATATAAGATACACAACGCTATTTAAATGCATATCACATCAGTTAGAAATTTCCTATCATCCATCATATTTTAACTTCAGCACCCACAAAATATTTATTTTCTGATCGTTGTCCACAGGTGCAGTAGGTGGCTTAGCCCACCATCCCTTGGTGGGAGTAGCGGTGGGTGAAAGTGAGAGTGGTGCGGCGGCTCTTAGACGAGGCTTAGTCGGTGCTATTACTAAACCGTTGAGTGCTACAGCCGACCTAGTAGCGTACGCTGGACATGGTCTTCTGACACAAACCGGCTGGGATCCTGTGCCTCAGGTACTATTATAGTAACAAAATTGTATTAATGATGTAGCGACATCTATACCACATACGAATTAAAAACTATGCCACATCGCGATATTAAAGTTATGCGAGTGATTGAACATATATACAAAACCCCGACAACAACCGTTGGGCAGTAGCCCACCAGAGTGGTTGAGGATTCTGCCTTTTCAATGGTGGATGAGGAACTCAACACCCTGTCCCCCCCCCCCCGCCCCAAATATTATCAGATCTAGTTACTGCACTATCTAGGACTATTGACGCTTTCTGGGTGACAGTTTTGAGTCCTGGGCTGATTAATAAAAATAATTATATTTATTATTTCGGTAGGTAACCATGAAGAGCTACCAACTAAAATACCATAACGAATTGTGTTCGATATCATTCTTAAGAGAATGGGCATGACGACAGTATCAAAAAATCGTCAATTTAATGATTTTAGGGGAACACTCATATTTAAAAATTCAAAATACTGGTTTAGTTTTATGTAAAATAATAAAATTATTGTGATTTTCGATAAAATAAAACATTAAAATACTGCAATCGGCCATTTTGATTGAAACACAAATTACAGCGCATGACGTCACAACATAACATAATACGTCAGGCGCGCTTCAAAGAGTAAAGTAAAAAGTAAGGCCCACTTTATATTGTGACGTCAAAGCCGACGCCATGACACCTGCAGCCGTTTTGCCGCTCTCATTGAAAACATATTAGAAAAATAGTTTTAAACATCCTTAAACTTATGTTTATTACCGAAATATAGGTATTTTCGTAAATAGTAAATGTGTACCCACATTATGAAAGAGGTTTTCAAAATCTTTCGTCATGCCCATTGTTTTATACCCAGCCGTATGACATAAATAGACTGCCGTTGTATCTCTTTACGATTAAATATATGTTCTTACTATTTAGATGTAAAAACTTTGCAAATAAATTCGCGACATACTAAAACACAGAAAAAACATCAGTATTACGTACTATACTTCAGATTCAGTTCTTATGAAATATGCAAAAAAAAATGTACAAAAAGTTGGAAAAAACTTACCTTTACAATATTTTTGAGCGTAACAGGTTTTCTTTCTTACCTAGCAATATGGCCGATTGTTATTAACATATTTGACCAATTGAGGCGCTGGTAACTGTTACCGAAGCCGCGATATAAACGAGGCACGAGTTAGGCGCAAGTAGGAATTAGTAAAAGGAAGTAGAATTAGTAGTAGGAATTAAGCAAAAAAAATTTCCTGCTCAAAATATGGAGCAGCCCGACTGGGGTAGTACCTCGGCCTTACAGAAGACCACAGCTAAATAATACTGCTTTCAAGCAGTGTTGTGTTCCTGATGGTGAGTAAGGTGACCAGAGCTCCTGGGGGGATTGGGGATAGGGTCGGCAACGCACTTGCTACGCTTCTGGTGTTGCAGACGTCTATAGGCTACGGTATTTGCTTACCATCAGGTGAGCCGTACGCTTGTTTGCCGACTTACTTACATAAAAAAAGCAAGTTTACCCTATATATTACAGAAAAAATATAATTTTTATGTATTAGTATTTCATGGGTCAGTTTTTAAGAGTTTAAGTGTCAGCAAAAATATTACAATTTTCATATGTATTTTACATCAATAGCCAAAGGCGGGAACCGTCCGTTCTCTAGAGGAGATAAGCATCCCAAGTGGCTGGAGACGAGACTGTGTTCGATGGGGCTTTCGTTTCGCGGAACTGGGTGTCCTCACCGGCTTCGAAGCTGAACTCGATGGCACTCCAGTACAACTGCTCTTCACGCATAAGGTATGTACCAATATCCCACTTCTGGATAGGCCACTTGTTCGATGTAGGAGAAGGATCGGACCTTAATTCACCACGCTCCTTGGCGGGATAGCGGATATATGAGTAACGATCGCTATCAGCTGTGTATGATAACAACCGGGACCGACTTCACGTGTTTTCCGAGTCATGATGGGGATACCCGCAAAGATTGACAATCAGACCGGAAATATTTACCCCGCCAAATATCCATCCCGAGTTGGAATTGGGATGTGTAGCACCGATACTATTTATTTATTTATCATACAGACACACCCTAGACACATCATAGTAGCATTTTAGGTATAAAAAATAACACATTTTTCTCTATGATTTGTCTTGATAATACAACATTTAAAAATAATAATATTATATGGCTTATTGGAAAAGAGCATATCAGTTTTAAGCAAGAATATTAATTTTCAAATTTTTTTCAATGGGTGAGTTCCACCTTGATTACTAATAATTTTTTTTCAAAATTTCCAATCGTTCGAGTCAATGAAAAATATGATATAAATATAATCTATAGAAATAAAAATGAATGTTGCTAAACCAAAAATATTAAAAACTATTGACAGAACGAAGTCTGTCCGGGCAGCTAGTTTACAATAAATATAAAAATCAATTGCTGTTCGTTAGTCTCGCTAAAACTCGAGAATGGCTTGACCGATTTAGCTAATTTTGATCTTGAAATGTTTGTGGAAGTTCAGGGAAGGTTTAAACGGTGAGAAACATAAATGATCTGTAACAGAAAATACTAAAAACGACGATTTCATTTTCTAATATATGTACATATAGTCGTGTTATTCGAAAGATTTTAATGTATATACAAATTTCAGTACTTGGTCATGATCGACGCGGAGACGGAAAGAATTTACGAAATGATTGACTTCAAATTCTGCACCATCGGACAGTACCAGAGTCATGTCATAGAGGTGAGTTAGAATTATTTTATTACTATGATCGCTAAATAACGAGTTAATGTAATAGAATACTAGCTGCTGTGCACCGCTGTTTCACCCGCGGTAATTTGAGGAAAAAACAGAAAAAAATATTATATAGCCTTCCTTCCTTCCTTCCTTCGTTAATGGACTATCCAACCCAAAAAGAAATTTTCAATTCGAATCAGGTTTTGCTGATATTAGCGCGTTCAAACAAACAAACTCATCAGCTTCATAATATTAGTGTAAATTACAAATAATTAGTGAAACTTAAAAGTAGGAATTTTCGTTCGGATTCTAAGTCATCTTGACCAGCACTACTGGCACTACTAGCAGTGGACTACCATCCGCAGGCGATTATAATGATTACGGATTTACGGCACACATGGACATCTATACTAATATTATAAAGAGGAAAGATTTGATTGTTTGTTTCCATTGAATAGGCTCCGAAACTACTGAACCGATTTGAAAAATTCTTTCACTGTTGGAAAGCTACACTATCCGCGGGTAACATAGGCTATATTATATTTTCCAAAAAAAAATTAGTGGAAAAAATTGATTGTTATAAATTGATACAAGTATAATTGTTACCTGTTGCAGCTATACGTTAAACAGAAACGATCACCGAGATTGTCTGAATCGCGCGTCGTCGTTGATGAAGACAACGAAGTTCAGGTAAAATTGTGTTCGCAAATATTATTACACTCAATCTGAAAGTCTACACAAACGGTACAACACATGGTACGGCACTGCAGAATTTAGCTTGGTTAATGTTTGGAGCAACCCGACTCTCGGACTAATGTTTTTTTATTGAGGTAGGGCACTGCAGGAAATATCTTGCTCAAAATCAGGAACAGTCCGCCTTGGGTAGGACCTCGAGCTTACAGAAGATCACAGCTAAATATCACTGTTGTCATGTAATGTTCTGTTCCTGTGGTGAGTAAGGTGAGATAAAGACAGAGGTGAGGTGTAGGGTCGGCAACTCGCTCCCAATGCTCCTCGTGTTGAAGGCATCCATAAGCTGTAGTACCCGCTTACAATCAGGCGAAACTTGCGCTTGCTTACCTTTATAGTATAAAAAAATGATACGCTTCAAATATCTAATTTTAAGCATCCAATTAAAAATGTTACGTCTTTTCAGATAAGTGCGGCAGCTATGGCCAGGGTAGCGCGGTATACGGGAGCAGAAGGCTACGATACGAATGAGACACGCCTACTAACGCTACTGCCTCCCCCCTCCACTGCGCATGCGCTCCGGGCCGTTTTATGTGCCGTACTACACGCCAATGTCGACACGCACTTCACTCTACTGTAAAAAAAAATAACAGATAAAAAACGAGTCACAGATAAAAAACATTTTTTTTAAAATTTAAATTGTTTTTTTGAAGGTCTGTAACCCAATTCTGTAATGCCACAACTGATTGATTGATGTTTGATCCTCATTATCCATATAGGATAAGTGGTTAAATGGTGGTGGTGGTGTATGATGGTTATTGTACTTGAGTCATAAACGAGGGCTATTTCTCTAAGAACCGACGTCTTTTGTGATTTATGATTAAACTTGACTACTTCTATAAGGTCTTCAAATAAGGACTATCAAATACTTGTTACAAACTTTTACTTTATTATTGAATACAAAATCGTTTGTTAACGTACAAGTGCTATAAAATTCGCAGAAACACTTGTCAGAGCTATTTAATTATTTGAATCGCCAAACTGTGATTTGTCTATGTATTTTTCAATTTAATATTTTCAGTAATGCCGAAATTAAGAGCTATTAAGGGCCACTGTTGAGGGCTCATTCAAAACTTCACAAAGGGCTTTTGTAATTAAAACTAATATCTTTATTAATATCATAATTAAAGACTATGTTAAGTAATTAACCACTTATGGCTTATCTAAAATATTCCTTTCAAATATTACTTTCAAATTGTCTAATTCTAATGTTGCTGAGAAAAACTTATCTTTATAAAATTGGGTTAAATATTTAATACGACTTTTACTATCAGTTATCCATGAAATAATTAACAGAATGTAGAACGTCAAATATAGCCTTTTACGTTGGCGCGTCTCCATTACTACTCTAAGCCTTATATTTTGTTCTATTTTATAAATATTTATTAAATTACCAACTTGATACAAATTATATATACAAAATAAAGAGTTATTAATTAACTCGTCAGTCCATCGACTACAATCTGACGATTATATTAAGGTGACTAGAAGAGCTAAGTAACCTTCAAGAACGCACGCACACATTTACAATATCGACGTGAACGCCATTTAACTATGGCGCTTATAAAAATTAACTCGACAGCCGTTTAGCGAGATTATGCTCGACCATGCTAATAGATGGCGCGAAAGAATTTTGGAGTTTGACGGACGGCTGTCAGTTCGCATACATTTAGTTTTTTCGATCGCAATTATTATAGTCCGGGATTCCTAGTACATTTTTTTCACTTGATTACTATCAAGCTAATTTTCCGAGAGTAGCTTTATTTTGATGAGACGAACAAAAATTTCCTCTACGAAAACTCTCGATTGTGGTAGGTAATAGAGTTAGCAGGGGATAGAGCAGCAGTGAGCGTAGGAGTTAGGACCGGGATTACGTACCACCAGTGGCGTAGCGGAGGGGGGGCGGGGGGGGGGGGGGGGGCGCGCCCCGGGCGGCACTTTTTAGGGGGCGGCAAAATTTAACAATAAATAATAACAATATTTTGAAAATATTTGAACCATTTTATATCATTTTTATCGGAACTATACATTCGGAACGATTGAAAGGATCACGGAATTTCTCTTTACTTATTTTGTACAGTAGTTTTTTACAGTGGGATATTACAGACTGAAGCGTAATCGTGAGTTTTTTTTTCTAAAAAGGGAGGCAAACATCTTAACCTTAGTGTATTAATATACCGGGTGAGTAAAAAATATGGAAACTCCGAAAAATTCGGAAAACCGCACAGGTTAGTCGTGAAACAAAGGTCAAACCTAGGTAACTTTTAACGAGGAATCCAACGGTGACCTTTTTGTTTCTGATTTTTATTTCTTTTAGTTAGTTAATATTTATATAATTTAATAGTACTATTGTCCTACAAATTGCGTGGTACGTTATCCCGTTATCCAGTGAGCATAGGCTCACTGCTGCTCTATCTCCTGCTATCTCTGTTAGCTACCACAATTGAGAGTTTTCGAAGAGGATTTTTTTGTTCGTCTCATCAAAATGAAGCTACTCCCGGAAAATTAGCTTGATACTAATCAGGTGAAAAAAATGTACTAGGGATCCCTACCTATTATATTTTCCGATCAAAAAAAACTGAACGTATTCGAACTGACATCCGTCCGTCAAACATCTAAAACGCCAAAATTCATTGTTATCATTGTTATGACAATCAATATTTAGTAATAATAAAATATTCTTACCTTTTAATATCGTTCATATTTTTGGCATTTGTTTTATATGAATGTTTTTTGCTTTTCGTGACGGGTTTCGCTTTATTTCCCATATTTAAAATAATTAAAAACAGTAAATAATCTTATGCGAATAATGCGGAAAAAACGAGCAACACGTCCGTTTAGCATCAGGCCTTGGCCGAGACTGTCTGTACACGGGCATTACGCACCCATGCGCACGTATTATGATTATTTATGCTCAAAAATAAGGAAACGTGTATTTATAAAAATCTATTGATCAAACAAAATAATTAAAACACTATCACGATAGTATGTTGCTTAAAGAATAATTTGACAAAATATCAGAATTATAGCCTGTATATTAACATGGTTTTTACCCGTTAAAAGATATTTTTAGAGGTATCTTTGTGGTTTTTTTCTATCGTATCAAATTTAAAGAATCGTGTTTTCAACACACTATCTATCTAGCATATATCCTGCAGAATATCATATATTTTTCTGTTATTTTTCACTGCAGTGGATCATATACTTTTAGGCGTTATAAAACATCGTTTTAGCTCTTCTAGTCGCCTTAAATACGAAAATAATTTCTCAAGAATCAATATCACGACATACTCTCTAGCACGTGAAATTTCTTAGTATACTTTTTATCGTGATTACAAAACGATAAATACTTCAAACTATTAAAAAACAGTATTTATTTTATTTTACAAATAAAAGTGTCAATTATAATGTTCGATAATTATGTAAGTCGGTATGTGAATATGAAAGCCGTTAGAACGAGGATTTATTGATACGTGTTGCCAAGTATTGTATAGTATTTAGTTTTAACCGAGCGACTGTAAATTTTTCATGATTTTTATTGTTTCTTCACATAACACTCACTTTTTTATTTATTTATCATAAATAATATTATATAAGTAAAAACAACATAATTCTTGTAAACTGGTATTGATTCCTAGAGATATTAAGTCATACCTATAAATTGTTGTCTTAGAAATCTTCCATCACATTTCAACACATAGCGTTGTAATGGCTAAAGCAATGATCATTTAAACATTATTTTACATATTTAACTTACCTACATTACATATCATGTGATGTCGTTTAAGTAATTAATTTAATTTTGTTTATAATATTTCTGTAAATCAATATGTTTAGGTAATTTATAATATTAAAAAAAATGGTAATTTGAAAATTAATTATCAATGTTTTGTTTTTATGTTAGTTAAATGTATTATTTAGATTATTTGCAAAAATATTTTCATTGTGTATGTAATTGTATGTATTTTTGTAAATTTAATTAGAAAGATTTATTTTATTTCTTAATGTCGTGAATTATTTTGTAGATATGTCATTGCACAAAAATAATAATTAATGTAACCATTTGTTATGAGTAATTTTAAATTCTAGATGTTCTGAAACGTTCTAGCCGATGTTGTGCCCAAATCTATTTTAAATTGTTTTGTCTCTAAATGTTCGTCGATCGTTAATAGTTACAGATTAGTTCAAATACGTGTTTGTTCAGTGTCTGTCTTCGGTGTCTCTTATACCATTCCATACGTGTTAAGTGTTTGCTCTGATTTCGCACTTTTGTATTTTCTTCCTACATTTTTTGTCCCTACTTTTCAATACTGCCTTAAGATTACTTACTAAATTACTAAACAAGAAATGTATTAAAGGAATCTGAAATTGGATTTAAAGGAATTAAAATATTTTAATAATGGATATTACGAAATAATTGGAGTAACGACTATGGAAGGCGTGACCTATTAGGCGTAGAATTTTATATTCTTTTCGTGATTGAGCAAACGTAAGACGCAATGAATTTTTTTTGCGTAATGGTCCTATCAACGCGTTCAATATTGTATTCCATTATGTTTGTAGAAAATAATTAGATGTTGACAAATAATTGTATATCTGTGTTCTAATATTACAAAGTCTGCACTGACCTCCAGAATTTATTGAAATTTACTTATTATTTTATAAATGTTAAATTATCAATAATATGTAACTACTTTTAATAGAAAAATTTATTTAAATATTGTTTGTGTATTATTGTGATAATAAAAAAGTATTTAATTATGATTTGGTTTCATTTTATATTTGAAGACTTGCTAAATTGCGAACGAATTGATAAAAAAATAAAGTATTTATTGTTCACACTTTTACAAGTAACTAAAGTATAAAGACTTTTATCTAAAATTTAAGCGTACCTAGTCCAGTAAGAAAAACTATATGAAGATTACGAATTGAATTGTATGATTGTATTAAATGAATATATACAGGTATTAAATGAATATATACAGGATGAGGAAAAAGTATGGAAACCTGAATGAAAAAATGAATGACGATCTACGTAAGATTGCCGGTGTGGGCTGGATGAGGATTGCAGAAAACCGGGATGTCTGGCGCGAACTTGGGGAGTCCTATGTCCAGCAATGGACTGCAATAGGCTGAACGGACTGAATCTTGATATGCGGAAGTTTTATTTAAAGAATCGATATGGGACAGTCTGGATAGAACATTCATATGTTATTTCATTCATTAGGGTCATCCCTAATGTACGTTTTAAATACAAATCCATTATTCCGACATCCATAACTCCCGCAGGGGATTTAGTGCGGTAGTGGCACCCCAAATGCTCAGTCCGACATACGGTCTAGGACTGCCTACCCGGGCGTCCTGATTATCACTCGTAAATGGGTTACCCTGCGATATCAAAAAAAGGCCTATGTCCAGCAGTGGACTGCAATAGGCTGAACTGACTGACTGAAATACTACACCCAGTCGCGAGGCGGGCTAACCCATGACCTTGAACCAGAAAACGGTTACAACCAACTTCGCCAACGAGCTAGTCAACCAGATACAAGAAATACTAAAGGCCTTGACGTGTGACGATTTCCAACAGATAATAGTTTGTGACATTATTCTCTTTAACCAACGAATTCCACTTCATATATTTATTTCTATTCGCTAAGTGTGAATCTTAAAATTTTAGTTTATTAACTGAGGTGGAACGGGCCCTGTTGGTCTATCTTACCTACTGCTGTTATGGCCTATTCGTAACTTATGTGAAGGATAAACTTTAAATTGATGCGTATGTACTTATTTTCAGTCAAACATTTAAAATGTACTTAACACTTGTATAGTACCGGCAGACGGGTACGTTATAAGAATGTCAATGTGACCGTTCATCCTGTCGATATATGCGATGTTGTCCTCGACTCGAAGCGGAACATTTCACAATAGTACAAAGGATCTGTCAATCTTCATATGATGTCTTCATATAAGTACAGGTGAGTTGGTGTGTACTTGCGTGCTAAGGGAATAATGCGGATATATGAGTACATCAGTACACATTATACACCATAGAGATAATATATACATTGGTCATTGTTATACACCCACTTAGCACTTGTGTGTATAAGGTGAAATATAGCAATAAAAGACATAATTTTCTTTTTTATTTGTTTATTTTTAAAACCCGACTTTAAAAGAGGTGCGTTATATTTTTGAAGTGAAACTTCTTTAGGCGCATGACGGCATGAGGGGTACAATTTGAGCGACCTGTAACGCGGCAGCGTCAGGGACGGTCAGTACTTGGATAGGTGACCCCCTGGAAACACCGCGTGACGTTGGCTTTTTGTATTTTAAATTCGTTTCTTTCAATTAGTTTGCCAAAAAAGTTTCACTTCTGATATGTGTACTTTGTACGCACGCAATTTTTTCCAGTCCCCCAGGAGCTCTGGTCACCTTACTCACCACAGGAACACAATACTGCTTGAAGCAGCAGCAGTATTATTTAGCTGTGATCATCTGTAAGGTCTAGGTACCTCCCCAGACGGGATGCTCCAGACTTTGACCAGGATATTTCCTGCTGTGCTCTACCTCAGTAAAACTCGTGTCAGTGTTTCTGTGTGTGGTATCGTATCTCCTAAACGAATGGCTCGATTATAATTATGATCTGATATATTTTGTTTAAAAACTGTTAGTTACTAATACGGGTACACTCGACGATAGTGGATCAAAAATTACAATTATAAAAATTTGTAGGTACATAAGAGCATCATCACATTGTTGATTGGTTGTTGGACGAATAAGGAACTGCTGTTTTAACATTTTAAATTAACACGGTTATTTTCATTCCTAAAATTATTTAAAACAGGCAGCAGCAGGCCAGTAAAATCTCATGTCAAGCAATCCATACATTTCGTTGACATCTTTTTTTTTTTATATCGCAGGGTAACCCAAACTCCTGCGGGAGCCTTCAGCCACTTTAATGGAGGGTCCCGGATCTGCAGGCAACAGGATCGTCCAGCGACAGGCTGGCCTCGGCGAAGAGGCCATCAGACTTCTCCTCCATGGGGACTGTCCGGCTCACCTCTGAACAGTCCCGACGACGCCGTGTCTAGCGACAACCGAGTTCCATCCCGGCCCGACACGGGCACAGGGGCGTTACTGGAAGCGCATTAAGTTAACTGAGGTAGGGCACAGCAGGAAATTTCCTCTTTGACAATTCGTTGTAATTTTTCGTTGACATCTTGCGTTCGACTAAGGTTAAACCTGATGAGTGATGACTTGATGATCAGTTTTGACGTCGAGTCATTCATTCAAGAATGTGCCGTCATCGAATGTATGGATGTCATAAAGGTGAAGTTAAAGCAAAATAATATATCAGCTGAATATATGAAATTGCTACACCATTGTCTAGAGACCAGTTACTTTGTTTACCAAAGTGAGTACTACTTACTTGCAGACAGAGGCAATGGGTATGGGCAATTGGTAGCCTAGTCGCTCCTCTAGTCGCGAATATATGGGTGATCGCGGAACATTTCGAGGAGATATGGCCATGTCAACGGCAAAGGTTGTAACTACAATAAAACAGTGGAAGAGGTACGTGGATGACGTATTTGCCATCATCAAGGGAGACAGTGACTGTGCAATTAAATATTATGCTTAAATCACTTGAACGCCATCCACAGCAAAATTAAATTCACCTGTGATATGGAGAAGAACAGAAAAATGGTATTCCTTGATGTTGAAATAAGAGTACGTACGGATGGCTCGTTGAGCCAAACTGCCTACAGGAAACCAACTCACACCGACCGATATCTGCATGTTATGTCACACCACCATCCTCAACATTTAACACGTTCGCTGCGTCAGTAACTTTTCAATACTTTCCATTCCTTCGGTACAATGTCTATACACCTGGAAATAAAACTTCCATTGTGGCGGCACAACGCTTGTAGACCCTGTCCAATTTAAGAAACTTAAATCCTTTTTTGGCTTCATGTCAAAATATATATGTTTTTTTTTGCTTTGAATATTAATAATAATGAATTAATTGATATACACCTGAAGCCGTTCATTAAAAACTTGTTTAGTTTAAAAATTATAGCTATATTCAAAATACAGTGCTTAATCACCCTGAATAAGGGAAGTCTGGTGCGTATTTTAAAGATGTGAAATAAAAATATCGATAGCTGTAATTAAGTTTTAATGTAATGAAAAAAAAAATATGAATTAACTATAGCTGATCCCGCAAACGTTGTTTTGCCATATATGGTATTAACCCCCGCAACCCTCTCTTGTAGGTGGAATTTCGTAAAATCCGTTCTAAGCTGACCTCTACTCGGCAAAAGGAATATTCCTACCAAAATTCAAGTCTCTACGCCTTATGGTTCCAGAGATATCGTGATGAGTCAATGGGTGGATATCTTCTCTTATATAATTATATATAGATGATATACGTTATATATTTAAATATCACAAAATTATAATCTATTTATAGCAACACTTTTTTTAAATGTTATTTATTATCATATCAAAATTTCGATCCAGTGGGATTCGAACCCGCACCCCCGACATACCGTGTCAGTGCTCTAGCCAACTAAGCTATGGATCGATGTCCAGCCAAATCGAAATTTTTGATATGATTTTATTCGGTTTTAAACAACCGTGGAGCCGTCTTTAGGGGGTGCGGGTTCGAATGCCGCTAGATCGAAATTTTGATATAATAATTAATTAACATTTTATAATTTACTCATGTGTAGGAACAGAGGCGGCCTTACCCATTGCGAGGCTCCGGGCGGCAAGTCTTTGCGAGGCCCTTTGTCCTTCTAGTCTAGTCAATAAGTTGAAAATGGTCCGAAAATAGAGATACCTACTGCTCTTAAAATTATGTGTGATAGCTCATTTTTAACCGACTTCAAAAAAGGAGGAGGTTACTCAATTCGACCTATAAATATATATTTTTTATGTATGCTCGGGGATACATTCGTCGTTTATGAACCGATTTTGATAATGCTTTTTTGTTGGAAATGAGATGTCCTAACTTGGTACCATGATAAGGAAACCAGGATCTGATGATGGAATCCCAGAGAAGTCGAGGGAAACCCTCGAAAATCGTAGTGACAACTAGTGCGTTTGTTAATTTTTTTCGTCTACTTACGTTGTATTGTATTACTTGTCGATGTAATTGAAGTCGGTTTTTTGTCGTTTGCTAGCAAACACAATTATTATATTCGGAATGACGCTTAGAAAAATGTTCTAAAAGCGTGTTTTATCGCACAGTGTTCCGCAAACCTTTTGTGTTCAAGGTACACCTAGGAAAAGTGAAATATTTTGGAGGTACAGCACAAATAAAAATCATTTTTAAGTAATATTAATCAACATTTATTTATTAATCATCGAAACTATATTTATTATCAATCAACAAACTCAAGGTTTATTTTTCCGAGGCACATCAATTAAGGACCACGGCACACCAGTGTGCCACGGTACACCCTTTGCGGAACACTGTATTTAGCACATAAAAAATTGAGGATATTTTCAATAAAAAACTTCCCACTCCCGGAACTCTATCTCCATTATTTATAATTTTAATTTGATGCTGAAAATGGGTCTCCGCGTGACAGTTTTAGGTTGCGCGCGCGGCGTCAAAGGCGAGTACGACACATTGGTATCGTATTATTTAAGGTATTGAATATTTTTTTATAAATTTGAAAAAATTATGGTGTATTCTGAACACCACGAATACTTAATTCCCGTTGGAAATTTTCCTTAAAGTTAATTTTTTAACAAGTTAAACGATTGTTAATTAACAAAACTTTCTCGAAATTCCGTCTCAATTGTAAAGGAAAAAAAAATGTTTAAATAATTGTCGTAAAAATTTTGCGCTTCGTAGAGCCTTTCTTATATATACATAAAGCACAAGATCACGTCATAAAAGTAAAAATATATTCAAACTGTGTTTATAATAATTTTGCACTTGAACAAAAACTGGTGATTTTTCCAAAAAATGATGATTTTTTCTGGAACTACGTATTTACTATTACCACTTATTGGAAATATCCTACACGTAATATACACGCTTTTAGAGTATTTTTCTCGACGTCATTCCGAATCCAACGAGCTATCACACATAATTTTAAGAGCAGTATCTCTATTTTCGACCATTTTCAACTTGTCGACTAGACTATTCGGCTTTCCCTAAGACTAAAATCTTTAATTAAAGCACAATAATGTAACAAATGAGCTACATCATTTTCGATTGAAAGAATAGCAAGGACTGAAAGCCGATCTTGTGTCACGGAATTCCTCAAATATGTTTTAATAATACAGTTAAAAATCTATATTATTTTAAATTTGCTTGGGTTGTTGCGCGAGGCCCCTGCAAGCGCGAGGCCCCGGGCGATTGCCCCGTTCGCCACCCCCTAAGGCCGCCACTGTGTAGGAAACACAGAAATAAAAATAATACGAACACTTTATTAAAATGAATTGCAAATAAAATGACCTACCGCATCGTCGCTGCTCCCTCAATACCACAGAGCACAATACCTCAATACGTGAACTATGAGTACCGACCACAGAGTACATTGAAATTCATTGAATATACTGGTACCGACAGCCCCCCTACCCCAGCCTATAAAAGTATATTTTTTGTAATAATAAAAATACTGACCGATGTATTTTAATTAGCTCTATCCAAAAACATCGCCAGCTTAAACTGCTCCACCTTATATTTCTAATGAAAAATCAATAAAGATAAAAATTTATCTTAATTTTGATACAGCCATATCTTTTTAAATAAACAATATTTCAAACTGCTCCAAACTGCTCTACATCCATATAATACTGCTCCATAGTAATTTTTATCGGCTCCGCTATAGTATACTTATTTGTTTATTAATCACATAATATAAATAAAGGTATCAACAATATTACAATATTTTACTGTTCTACTTTTCAAAAACGCTTATTTCACTTAAATTCAGTCCTAATGTTAATACTAAAACACAATTTTCAACTATTGAAATTTCAAGTTAGAATTAATAATAGTTTTTTTATTATTGTTTTTTTATTATTGTTTAACATACAAAATTGCAGAAACTTTGAATGATGGCAACTGCTTGTCGGATAGAACAACACTATTTTTCAAGAGATCATTTTTTTCAATCCATCGCTTTTGAGCAGTATAGCAGTAAGCAACGTAGTGGCCTATTTGACTATCACCCATGGGTGGTATGTATCGTATTACACCTCCAAGGATATAAATTTGTTGTTGAATTGTGATTTTTGTTGGTATGTTGTTTAAATTTGTTGTTAAATTCTGTATATCTATTTTCAGATCTTTAGCATAACCTGAGCTGGCATACGCATCATCAGTGTCAATTAGGAAATGCAATCCAGTCCAGCACCCAAAAGACAATCCGCAAATCCGCAAGATTGAGACTATTAATCCCGCGGATCCGCAAGATTTGCAGGATTGTACAATATTTTAGAATTATTAGTCCACAAAATTATTTTCGAAGTCATTAAATGAATCAATATAATTTACTTAGAAGAAACAAATAGTATAATTATATTTTGATCAGAAATAATGACAAAAACTAAATTATTTTATGTGAATTAAAGTCTGAAAAAAAATTATACTACGTTTAGTTTTTCGTCGATTTTTTTATAAAAAAAAGCGAAAACTGTCCTTTCGAGTACCGACTGCCGACTTGCGCTAATCTAAAATTGATTGATTTGTAGGTACTTTTTTTTAAATATATAACTAGGTAGACAAACAAGCGTACTGCTCTCCTGATGGTAAGCAATTACCGTAGCTTATAGACGTCTGCAACAACAGAAGCATCACAAGCGCGTCGTCGACCTTATACCCAATTCCCTCCAGGAGCTCTGGTCGCCTTACTCACCAACACGAACACAACACTGTTTGAAAGCAGTATTATTTAGCTGTGATCTTCTGTAAGGTCGAGGTACCAGTCGGGCTGCTCCATATTTGAGCAGTCAATTTCCTGCTGTGCCCTATCATATCATTGTTTCACTCACACTCATACATAAAATACATCCATCCTACTTTGTCAAACGACCGATAGATAGTAAAAAACCAAGGAATTTGTATACTACGTACACCAGTATACAAATTACTTGGTAAAATTCATTACATAGAGATTCACCGAAGCTTCTTGACGACTGTTTGGTTTTTGCCTGATAAATAATTTCTTTATATTGAAGGGTAAACAATAAAAACAAAATGATTCGACCAATAAATGAAGTCAATCGACCTGAAGGTATAATTATGGTATTTTCGCGCGTAGTATCCTTGCTTTACGAAACTACATACTACAAGTTATGAAATAATGGTACAAATAGCATAATTATACTACGAAATCCAACACTGTTTGTGCCGTACACATTGTTATGCGAATTCAGGCTGGAAAAAATAAAATCTTGCAAATCTTGCGGATCCCGCAGGTGTAATCCCGCATTTGTAATCCCGCTAATTTTATGCAGGATCCCGCATTTGCGGGATTGCGGATCCGCGGGATTGCATTCCCTAGTGTCAATGTAGGTATAGATAAGGACCGAGCAAATACTTTATTAGCAAATTATTAATAAAATAAAATTTTTTGAAACCACACATCATGTTTTTAAAACAAAACTATGATGACACGAACGCATGAATTCTTGACCTTAATTTAAACTTTATCCCGGCAATACGGCAATGAATGAGATCCGCGCCTGCGCGCTACCCGCCTCAGTCAGCTCATTTATGACAAAATGAATTTTACTTATTTTACAGTTAACTATAGCGGAGCCGATAAAAATTACTATGGAGCAGTATTATATGGATGTAGAGCAGTTTGGAGAAGTTTGGAGCAGTTTGAAATATTGTTTATTTAAAAAGATATGGCTGTATCAAAATTAAGATAAATTTTTATCTTTATTGATTTTTCATTAGAAATATAAGGTGGAGCAGTTTAAGCTGGCGATGTTTTTGGATAGAGCTAATTAAAATACATCGGTCAGTATTTTTATTATTACAAAAAATATACTTTTATAGGCTGGGGTAGGGGCGGTGGTACCGACTGCCAAAGTGCCAACTGCGCTCGGATCGTCACTGACGTCACACGCACCCGAGTTCACTGACTTTTAGCGGCAGAACGGCATAATGTTTAAAACTTAATATCTTCGTAAGTAATGGTCCGATTTTGATAATTCAAAAAGAATTTGAAAGGAGTGAAGATTCACTCCTCTCAAGTCAGTTCAGTCAGTTCAGCCTATTGCAGTCCATTCCTGGACATAGGCCTCCCCAGGCAAGTTCGCGCTATCCGCAATCCTTTTTTTTTGTATCGCAGGAACCCATTTACGGGAGATATCCAGGACGCCCGGGTAGGCAGTCCTAGACCGTATGTCGGACTCAGCACTTGGAGGTGCAATACCGGGTATCGGGTACAAGTCTCGTCACATATACTTTGACTACCAATAGTCACGAAATTGACTCCATAAAGCTGAGGCTACATATTGTTTTCTAATGTTTAAACGCGAATTTTACTCATTGAAATGAAACAACTTTTTCGGATTTTATCGCGGTTTATTAAGTTTTTTTAATTCCCGACGTTTCGGATACTTTACAGCAACCATGGTCACTGGATAAAATCCGAAAAAGTTGTTTTATTTCACTGAGACTACTTTTTTCTTACCCGACTGTAACATCCATAACATGTGACCATCATGTAAACCCAGCTTTTGAATATTTTGTCTATCAGCTGTGTGACTGTCCCACTTAAAGTGCATAAAAAATGCGTGTTTTTTTATTGTAAATGTAAGAAAATAGTTAATTATTTGCATTTTAATCTCATAAAAACAAATTTCTGCACCGCGTGATAAATAATAGGAACGGGCATATTTGCCACTTTACGAAATATCTGAAAAAATAGGGTTGCGATTGCATCAAACGTCACAAAATTGCTCAGCGGAGACCTTTTTTTGTAAAATATTGCCTCAATGTTCAATGTGCAAATTGTATTTTATGTAAGATTTCAAATTATCTTTAATTTAAATGAAAAAAAATTTCAGCTTGATACCTCCACGCGTTTCTGAGAAAAAGGGTCTTGACAGACAGGCGGACAACAAAGTGATCCTATAAGGGTTCCGTTTTTTCCTTTTGAGGTACGGAACCCTAAAAATTACTACGTAGTTGAACAATTATTTTAGAAAAATAGATTTTAAAGTAGTCACACAGTTGACAATATTTTGTCATAAGACACCTTTGTTTGTAATTTATTCAATAGTATTTAATTATTTTCGTGAAACAAATTAAAATTTAGGTAGTATTTTCATTCAATTACACAGTGAAACAATAATTTGGCTAATAAACTATGTTTTTCCGAAAACCATGTTTTTTCACAAGGGGTCGTTCAAGTATTACGAAACGCAAATTTTGAAGATTTTTGACCCCCCCTCCCCCCATGTAACGCGCCGTAACGTTTTCCTGTACCCCCCCCCCCAGCCCATAAACGTTACGTAACACCCTAACTGACCATTTTTACCCAAATGTCACAACTTTGTTGCGAAAACTACCTAAAAGTCGCTTAAAAAAATCGCGTTTGCGGTAAGTATAAATATATATATACAAAAAGGGATATAAACGAAAAGGGTTGCCAATTTGGGAGATTTTAGTACACTAGTTTTTTATTTAAATAAAAAAACAACGTTACGTAACGCGTTGTTCGAGACCCCCCCTCCCCCCCTTGTAACGCATCGTAACGTTTTACAAGAAATAATTGCGTTACGTAATACTTGAACGGTCCCCAAGGAGGGACTTTTTTTGAAAATGCTCGTGTGGGGAGCGCCAAAAAAAAAGTTGTCACTTCAAAAATATTGTTATAAAATGCAACATTAAGTTTATCAAATTGGGGACTCGTATACAAAAAGGTGCAACATTTCGTATACTTATCTGCCAAACTCTCAATATAACAGCGTCACTTGTTAAACTTGTATATTGTGCCTACTTGTATCCTTCTCCTTCATTTAACCATAGAGTTCATTGTAATATTTAACCGGGCGAGGTCTTTGTCCGACCTAAGTAAGACATAAAGCCCTGCGCGCGCTAGTGACATTTGTCACCGTGACAAAAAATTCTTTGTCACTGTCACGTCACCGTCACTTTCGTGACTGCGCGCACTTGCAGTGACAGTTTCTTGCATTCGATAAGATGGATCTCGAAGAGACGGTTGTCTGTGAACTCGTTTTTAGAAATAGAAAAAAATACAATAATAAAAAGTATTGGGTTCACCCGCTTTGAAGTGATAGGGTGATAAGTGGAAAGTTCTACACCATGTTTGCCAACTTACGTACATATGACGCGTGACATTTTGTTGCGTCACGGGCATACTGGCGTCCTCCATGGATAAAAGTCACCGAATTGTCACGCATCCAAATGCGCGCACCTTCATTATGAATGATGGACGCGGTGACAGTGAGAAAAAGTCACGATGACAAAAAGACTTTTGTTACCGTGACTTTTGCGTCACTGTCACCGCGTCCCTCATCCGCATTTGGATCATTATAGATTTGGATACGTGAGTCACGTAATAAAATCAATGGACGCGGTGAGAGTGACGAAAAGTCACGGTGACAAAAGTCACTAGTGCGCGCTTAGGCTAAATTTTCATTTAACGATAAGTTTTTTGCGTATCTTCAATAAATTAGGATGTTATAAAACAGCGTGATTTATATTAATTAAGTTTCTTGTGTTAACAGAGAATTTTGTAATAAAACTTTATTTTCGAAGCTCACTATTTATTAACTGAAATGTGTATTTTTTTGTTATTTAAAACGTTTCCCTTTAGCTTCGATTGTAAGGCTAAGCGCGCACTAGTGACTTTTGTCACCGTGACTTTTCGTCACTGTCACCGCGTCCTTAGATTTTATTACGTGACTCGCGTATCCAAATGCGCGCACCTTCATTAGTGATGATGGACGCGGTGACAGTGACGCAAAAGTCACTAGTGCGCGCTTAGCCTAAGTTTATTGTATACTAGATGTAGCCTGTAGTTAGCTGTAAAATATGTAAAAAAATGGCTAAGGGAGCGTTCAAGTATTACGTAACGCAAATTTTGAAGATTTTTGACCCCCCCCCCCCCTTCCCCCATGTAACGCGCCGTAACGTTTTCCTGTACCCCCCTCCCCCCCCTACCCGATAAACGTTACGTAACACCCAACTGACCATTTTTACCACATTTTTACCCAAATGTCACAACTTTTTTGCGCAAACTAACCGGATAGTCGCCAAATTACTTTTGTTATTGTTTTAATCGCGTTTGTGGTAGTAATAAATGAATAAAACGATAGATTTTAATACCCTATTTTTTTAACTAAACAAAAAACAATGTTACGTAACGCATTGCTCGAACCCCCCCTCCCTCCTCTGTAACGCGTCGTAACGTTTAACAAGACCCCCCCCTCCCCCCCAATTAGCGTTAGTAGTACTTGAACGCCCCCTAACAGTCTAACACTAATCAGTGTGCGTTTTCCAATTTCAGCACTAAAGCGCATTATGCGGTATAATGCTCAATGCTCAACGTTGAAAGTTCCAAAGCTACAGCAACGCTTCACACAACGAGCACTCTTAAAAGTAGGGCTTCCGTGTGCGTGCTTGCAATGGATACCAACTCAGTGGTGGCTCAGTGGTTAAGTATTGTGCGCCACTGAGTCAAAGCACTGAGCAGCGTTGCCAACTCTACCAACTTTTCGGTAGATCTACCAACTTTCCGTGTGTCGTTCAAATATGTATACCACCTCACGAGAAAAATCTACCAACTTTTCAAGTTTTTGAAAATTTTAATATTATATTATATTGTTTGCACTTCCGCATAGCTTTGCTAATGTTGAGAGATTATTTTCTGCAGTTAACTTACTAAAAACTACGACTCGAAACAAACTGTCAACTGATAATTTGCAGGGAATACTTACTGAAGATCATTACAATCTATTCAAAAAATATGTATTCTTTCAAGGAATAAAATAGTAAAAACATTATATTTATTCTTATTATACGCTGAAAATATTTGAAACTTTGGAGTAAATAGCCCATCAATATTTTCTTTAAATTATTATACGTGTAAAAATAAAATAAAAAGAAAGTCCTGCATTGAACGTTTCACATGGATTAATTTTAATAACACTAGATATCGTAGAACGTCAACTGAACTTATAATTCAATATAATAAGTAATTGAAAAAATAAACAAACAGCTGAATAGCGCCATCTATTTAGTAGATACATGCAGAAAAAGTCTTCGCAGAACTAGTCCTTTGAAACAAACAAGTATTTTTTATATTACAATTTGAAAACAATTTACATTAATATTATTTACTGTTCTTAATTAATTATTATTTGAAAACACAAAAAAAAGCCAACGTCACGCGGTGTTCCCAGGCGGTCACCCATCCAAGTAGCGACCGCGTTGCCTGGGCATGGGCCTAAAGAAGTTTCACTTCAAAAATTAAACTGCTTTTTTTTTATAAAACTTTTTGTTTCACAGAAGATCGCATTTCAGTTTCCGGCCCTCATTGTCAAGTAAATTATTTTACATTAATTTTTTCAGTCCATAATATGCTTCGACTTTTTTATGGATATTGTCAATTTTTTAGTTATTATTCGTTTTTCTACTATAATCGATGTTTGAACTATAATGATTACTTTTTTTACGAAAAAAAATAACATTTTAGGGTCGAGGGTAGAATCGTATACAAAACTCGAAAATATAGTTGGTAGATCTACCTACTTTTCGAATTGAAGATGGTTGGAAACTACCAACTTTTGAAATTGTATCTACCTACTCGATGAAATTCGAGTTGGCAACACTGGCACTGAGTCGCATTATGCTCTGTAATTGGCTAATTGGAAAACGCACAGTATTGATTAGCTAGCTACATAACATAGTGATCTGTGGTATTGATCAAAGTGATACATATTACATAGGTAATTACATATTTATTAAAAACGCTTTGTGTTTATAGATTTGGAGGTGATTTGGAGAATGGAGTAATCGATAATCGATAGGCATTAGGCGCAGGATCCAAGAATATAGTACCACAGAGTACATTGTAATAGTATAGTACTCTCTACCGAGAGCGCAGGATACAGTGTATAGGTATATTATCGTGCAAAAATAAATTTATTGTGGACAACTGGACATATAGGGTAATGGCACCAGTGGTCAGCCTCATAACAACTTTTTGAAGTTTGGAAAGCTGGCATTTTTACAGGATTCGTCAAGCCGTACATGAAAGTTATCATACACTGATTTAGAACTTTATGCGTGACTCTTAATACAGACTTATTACAGTTAGAGCTGAATAATTACTCTTAAACCGACATTATAACACTATGATGTCTTTTCAACGTTCTTAAACAGCTGTAAAACAGTGTTAAGTGCTATATTGGCTGCTTTTTAGGTGTTCATTACGCTTAGTTGCTGCTTGGGATATGTATATTTGATCCACAGTATGGTGCACCTACTTACTACTAATAATAATATATAGCAAAATATAAATACAATTTTGTTAATTAATAAGTAGCCCCCCAGCTTAAGGTTCATTACTACCTAACTACTTATGTTCATTACCCATAAAAATAAAGCGTAAATGTTTAATATTATAAATAACTTTATGTAGTAGGAAAACGATAAAAAATAAATGAAAAATATTATAAAAAGAAGTCCCTCTGAACTCTGTCTGTCTGTCTGAACGCGATAAACTCGAAAACTACCAAACGGATTTTTATACAGTTTTCAACAATAGAAAGAGTAATTTTTGAGGAAGGTTTAGGGATATAATTTACCTATTATGTTTTTATGTAAATTAGCAGATATACGGCGATAAATGTTGAAGAGGTCACAAAAAATCTCGCTAACTGGGAGCTTTCCACGCGAACGCCGTGTAAACTAGCAAAGATTATATAGTTAAGTAATATACTAGCGAATTCAAAATCTATAAAAATGCTACAAACCGCATCATCGCCGTGTGGAGACGCTTTCATAGAGTGTATAGAAATAGGTGGCACGACGATATTGCCGCGATACGCTCGCTCGTGGAGACAGCCCCTAAAACTCCCTAGACAGTAATTTTTATGGAAAACGTACGCTTGAATATATTATTCATTTGTTTATAAATAATCTATCATCGGATTTAAAAGAAAAAAATACTACAAAAACATACTTAAAAAAATCTTTTTAGAACAACATATAGATAGTGAAATGGTCGCATTTATTTTTATTATTATTATTATTTTAACAACTTTGTTCATTTTTTTTTCAATTATATTCAAATGTATATCATATTATTTGTGTAATTTACTAACATATTTTAATATTAATTTAATTAATTTATAATATTACCTATTTAATATTATTACTAGAAACTAATAATAAATTATAAATATTATAATATAATTATTATGAAAGTAATAATAAAGGCCATAGGACGATAAGCATACCGAATCGGCCCCAGAAAGGTATTGGGCTCATAATTTCAGGAAATGTTGGTACTCATGAGATACTTTGATGCTGCAAGTTTCAGATTTTTATCTATTACCGTTTCCGAAAAAATCCGAAAAAAATGAAAATCAGTAAAAACAATTTTCTCAGCACCGTGTGAATCGATTGATCTAAATACCGGATATGTTTGGGGGCATGATGGTACCTTCTACGAAAAAAAATATGAGCAATATTGGTTCATAAGAACCTTAAAAAAAACGAGGTTATTTTTTTAATTTTAATTTTTAACCATGTTACGATAACGATAACATTATGAAACTATGTTTTTTGAATTCCTCATTTAATTTTCAATGAAATTATGATCTTGGATTTTTTTTAAAAACGGTACGCCACATTGAAAAAAAATAAAAAACTGATTTATTCTTTTTATTATTTAACTCTTGTACTAAGTCTGTACTCTGTAGACCAGTGCTTTTTAATAAGCCTTTGAAAATGGTAAAAAGGAAAAAAATTATAGTAGGATGAAACCCATTGGAAAAGAAAGAGAATACAATGAAAATGAAAGGAAAATAAATTACGAGCGATGTGAGGTTGGGAAGTGGTAAGGGTCAAAAAACGGTTTATCTCGATTTCTCCGTAATTACATGTAGTAAGCTAAAACCGTCAATATTTTATATTATACATATACCTTTCTGTAGTAGGCATCCATCTCAATGATTGCTATACTTACCTGCAGCCAGGTCAGTAACCTCAGTCAGTCAGAACTTTTTTAACCAACTTCAAAAAAGGAGGAGGTTACTCAATTCGACCGTATGTGTTTTTTAATGTATGTTCGGGGATAACTTCGTCGTTTATGAACCAATTTTGATAATTCTTTTTTTTTTGTTGGAAAGGAGATATCCCAACTTAGGTACCATGATAAGGAAAACAGGATCTGATGATGGAATCCCAGAGAAATCGAGGGGAACCCTCAAAAATCGTAGTAA
The DNA here is from genome assembly GCA_905220545.2 of Melitaea athalia. Taxonomy (NCBI): domain Eukaryota; kingdom Metazoa; phylum Arthropoda; class Insecta; order Lepidoptera; family Nymphalidae; genus Melitaea; species Melitaea athalia. The sequence goes on along the minus strand of HG992176.1, from coordinate 3,248,508 downwards.
TTTTTTTTCGTCGGCTAACATATTACTTGTCGATATAATTGAAGTCGTTTTTTTTTTTGGTTTGCGAGCAAACACAATTATATTTGAGGCAATTCTGTCTAGTAATTTGACAGATTTACCAGAAATGACCGAAAAAGACTTGAAACTTTTATTTACGGGTTCCTATCGATATAAACAAGCAATATTATATTTAGCAGAGACAATGGATGATTCAGATAATATAACTATTCAGTTTGTCAGAGATAAAACCAATATATTGAAGGCTCAAGTACAATCTCACAATAGCTGCAGGCTATGGCGAGCATTTTCTGAGAACATTCACCATAGTAATATTTTAAAACAAAAAAAAAAATACAGTGTATTTGGGACATAAAAAAGTAAGTTTAAACCAAACTGCGTAATAAAAAAAATTGTAAAAAATAAAAATAAAAAACCAAAAAACAACCAAAAACTTGGTATTTTGAATTGTTCACATTTTGAGGTACTTAATGAGAAAAAAGTGTAAATACAAAACGTTATAATTATTTTTATTATCTACAACTTTGCCATTTAACTTTTTTCAATAGGACTTGTTGTTTAGCCGGAAATCGAGATAAACCGTTTTTTTACCCTTACCCCCCCACTTCCCAACCTCACATCGCTCGTAATTTATTTTCCTTTCATTTTCATTGTATTCTCTTTCTTTTCCAATGGGTTTCATCCTACTATAATTTTTTTTCTTTTTACCATTTTCAAAGGCTTATTAAAAAGCACTGGTCTACAGAGTACAGACTTAGTACAAGAGTTAAATAATAAAAAGAATAAATCAGTTTTTATTTTTTCTCAATGTGGCGTACCGTTTTTAAAAAAAATCCAAGATCATAATTTCATTGAAAATTAAATGAGGAATTCAAAAAACATAGTTTCATAATGTTATCGTTATCGTAACATGGTTAAAAATTAAAATTAAAAAAATAACCTCGTTTTTTTTAAGGTTCTTATGAACCAATATTGCTCATATTTTTTTTCGTAGAAGGTACCATCATGCCCCCCAACATATCCGGTATTTAGATCAATCGATTCACACGGTGCGGAGAAAATTGTTTTTACTGATTTTCATTTTTTTCGGATTTTTTCGGAAACGGTAATAGATAAAAATCTGAAACTTGCAGCATCAAAGTATCTCATGAGTACCAACATTTCCTGAAATTATGAGCCCAATACCTTTCTGGGGCCGATTCGGTATGCTTATCGTCCTATGGCCTTTGTGTAATTTAATAGGATATTTTAATATTCATTTAATTAATTTATTACTAGAAACACAGTACACTGGTTAACTGCAAATTGTTTTTGTGCACTGTTTATCACATAACTTGTATTTTTTTCAGAGGGCAGAGATAGAAAAGCCAGTTCATAAATATATTGAAAACTTTATTTAAAAATTAATACTATTATTAATTATAAATAAATTAACAACTACATATGATTTAATCTAATCAAATCAAAGATTGTAAAATTCTTTTACAATCTTTGAGATTTGAGGCATTTTTATTTTTCTTTACAGATTTATTTGTTGTTACAATTTTAATTAAAAAAATTGTACTTTAATGGTATTGGAATAACCTATTCATTTAACTATATTTAGCACTCAAGAGACCTGCCCATGTCAAAGCTAAAATTTAAAATTATAAGTTAAAGATCGAGAAGAGATTAGAAGAAGTAAAATATATATAATAATAGTATATAATAATAGTATAGAGCCTGAGAAAGGACATAGGCTACTTTTACTAATGAGAAAAAAGGGGTGCAAGGGGTTGAAAGGTGGGGATGAAAAGTTGTAGATGTAAACTGTATCGTCATTTTTAGAGCGGCAACTGTTGACCTTCGTGGCGAATCCCAATGGAGTCTCATTAAGACTCTCATCAAATTGATTGATATTGACCAACATAAGTGTTTTAGAATTGTCCCAAAGACTGCATCAATATGTGAATTTCTGTATGGGATATGGGACTGGTTCTTTTGTAAAGACAATATCACTTTTGATAGCTCTAAAAGTGATCTGTTATAATATGCTTTGTTTCATCCATTCTTTAAGTTGAATCCTTTTTAATGTTGCTGCAGTTAGTCTGTTACGTTGTGCCAATATCGACAACCCGATGAAGTCACAAGTGCATTTCACTTCATTTATTCATATATTCATTCATTTAAATCTGTGCCTTTAAAGTTCACCATTTTTATATCATGACTTTCTTGATCTTGTAAACTTCTAAAGATCGAGGAAGCCTTTATAGACTATTCCCATTCCGTTCTTTTCAAGTCCTACATGTAAAAATCATTTTTATAACTCTTGGGATAATAACGTACTGTTCAGTTTGTTTTTTGAGATGATCAGTCGAAACGCGTTACAAATGCATACAGAATTAAGAAATGCTTCAACTTCTTCACTTAAATTTTTATGACGCCGAGTTAGGTCATCAAATTCCATCTTGAGTTTGTCATAATCAGACGTTTTTTGTTTCAATCTGTGTATGTATGTAAACCCACCCAAAAGTCGAGTTTTATTGTGTAACTTTTCATTTTCTCGTTTTAGAATTTCATAACGCTGTTTAACTATCTCATATTCTCTTAAAATTAGCTGCAAATCTTTTTGAGTATTAAGTAATTTCTCGTTTAGCATGTCTCTTTCAGTTATGTTTCCCTCAGCAGTTTCTTTTATTTTTTCATTTTCATGTCTCAAATCACTCGGTTTACTTTTAATTGCCTCACGTTTTTCAGCTATGTCATTGAATCGAACTCTTTTTTTGGGCTTTATTTGGACTTGGGGTATTTTATGATGAAGTGTAATTATATAACGTGACAAAGGTATTGTAGGCCCATTGTCTATTCTTCTTGTTATATTACGACCACTTGTAAAAGTAGGCTTATTCTCTTTATTATATGTTGAAGAAAATTTACTGCTGGACATCGTGCTTGATAAATGACATGAGAAGATATTTCATTAATCACATTAACAGCACAGTCATAGATTAGTATATTTTAGTACCTACCCCCGTATTTTATTATTATTTGATTATTTATTATAGTATGGAGTGTAGAGGAAAGGAGCACGATCTTCATATATCAGAAGGTGTCCGTTAATAGTCTTATCTCTCTTATTATTTAAGGTAAATCTTAAAGGAAGCGGCAAATATTATTTGAGTTGGCCTTCTGTTATTCACATACTTTTTCATAAAATTAATAAAATTAAATGTTAATAAATCAATAAGCGTACTATTCACAGTTTACGAAATAAAATCACTCTATGTGCAAGTTTACCTACTTATAATAATTATTGAATGTTATAATATTTACTACATTATTTTGCACAACGTAAGTTGTTGAAATTTTTAATAATTAACTACTTTAGTCAACAATGATATTAAATTTTTTAACTCGGCATACTTCAATTCATCAACATTGCTTAATTCATAGTACCTGGGTGACCGAGCCTAGCTCGGTATTTTTATTTTTATTTTATCTATTTTTTTATTTTGATTTTTTTTCTCGGTATTTTTATATTTTATTTTTATTTAAATAAAAAATCACGAGTGAAATTTAAAAGAAAAAGAAAAAATAATTAATCGAGATTTGAACCATGGTATTCTCGGTCAATCTCGAACGTCCGATTTCCCACCTGAGCCATTACAACTTTAATAGCAATTGTGAAATTAACCTTCCTAATCTAACGATATTTTAGCAATTTTTTCATTGCCTAAAACAGGGATAAAACGACATTTTCTAAAAATGAATCCTAGCTAGATCCATTTTTCGCCCCTGAAATCCCCTGTATACTAAATTTCACGAAAATCGTTGGAGCCGATTCCGAGATTCATATTCTATTATCTATTATTACATATATATATATATATATATATATATATATATATATATATATATATACAAGAATTGCTCGTTTAATAGTATAATAAGATACCTAGGTAATTATACGCTAGCGCAATAAAATTCTGGAGGATTTTTCAGGTTTAAGAACTTTATTTCTTATAAGAATAATATAATTAACTTTCATAAGAAACAATTAAAGTTTAAAGATAAAAAGGGGCAGTTACGTACAATCAAAAAATGTATAAAAATATTGGAGGTAGTTACAAAAGTTTGTTTACAAATGAATAATATTATGTTTAAAGGTTCCTCAGACTATGCGAAACTGGGTGTGGCATGTGTGTACTTTATAGATATACTAGCTTCTGCGCGCGACTTCGTCGGCGTGGACTCCGCTCCTATTGGTCTTAGCGTGATGATATATAGCCTATAGCCTTCCTCGATAAATGGGCTATCTAACACTGAAAGAATTTTTCAAATCGGACCAGTAGATCCTGAGATTAGCGCGTTCAAACAAACAAACAATCAAACAAACTCTTCAGCTTTATTATATTAGTATAGATTAATTCTGTGTATATTATCATTGTGTAATTATTTACATGTAGTGGTTATTAACAGTTATTTCTGTTGGAGATTGGTGATGATAAATTAATATTGATACTCCACCACCTCTCACATCAGTCCTGTTATCTTATGCTATTAAACGAGCAATTCTTGTATATATATATATATATATAGAATCTGAATCTCGGAATCGGCTCCAACGATTTTCGTGAAATTCAGTATACAGGGGATTTCAGGGGCGAAAAATTGATCTAGCTAGGATTCATTTTTAGAAAATTTAGTTTTAAACCTATACTTGTATTGTCTAATAGTCTCACTAGTGACTAGTGACTAGTCTCACTTCGAGGCGACTCGTACTTATTTTTTATTTATCTCTTATATATATATATAAATGAATCGCTAAATGTGTTGCTAAGCGCAAATCTCGAGATCAGCTGAACCGATTTCGCTAATTCTTTTTTTATAATGTTCCTTGAAGTACGAGGATGGTTCTAACGGAGAGAAAAATTTAAAAAATTGCCTCAAAAAGTCTAAAAACAACACTTTTCTATATTCCCATACAAAAAATTCGTAATAATACTTAAGAGTCAATTTGAACTTTAATTATTCCATACCATAAAGTTTAACAGTTGGTGGAGAGGTTCCGGGAAGGATAAGTATAAAAAAATAATCGACTGTTAGGCGGTACGAAGTTCGCCGGGTCAGCTAGTTTTTTATAAATGTACATAATAAATAAATATCTACACAATACACACACGGTCGTCTGTTTCTTAAAGTAAGCAACTTAATGCTTGTGTAGGCTTATAGGTAACAGCCAACTGGTATAATTACATTTTTTTTTTTCGATAAACATACTTATAAATAATACATATATAAATATATAAATAAATATGTATATTACACCCAGACTCAGGGTGGGAATCGAACCCACAACCCCCGGCGCAGAAAGCAGGGTCACTTACAAAGTACAAACTGCGCCAACGGGCTAGTCAAAACTTTTAACCGACGTATTTTTAACCGACTTCTAAAAAGGAGTGACCGTATATTTTTTTTAATGTGTGTTCGCGGATAACTTTGTCGTTTATGAACCGATTTTGCTGATTGTTTTTTTTTTGTTAGCAAGGGACCATGATAAGGAAACCAGGATCTGATGATAGAATCATAGAGAAAACGAGGGGAATCTTCGAAAACCGTAGTGGCGACTAATGCGTTTGTTACTTGTCGATATAATATTATGACTTACGTTGTATTACCTACTTGTCACAATTGTTACCTACTTGTCACACTTGTAAAAACACAATTATCAGGTCAATCTCATCAATAAAACGCCTATTAAATGTAGTGTAAAAATTCTTCATAAAAAGGTAATACAAATTTCAACAGTCGAGTCGTGGGTTTTTCTTGTTTTAAATTGTTTCTCGTTAAGAATTAGCCTTTAAACTAGATTGTACAAAATATTAAGTCAATTACCTCCTTTTTTTGTTACACACACCTTGGGGTTTTACCCGCCTTAAAGCAACAAATTATTTTTTTGCATAGAATAAAATTTAATACAATATAGGTACTTATTAATATAGCAATTAATTGTTTTTTATAGTTTGAAATATTATTATTCATTTTTTTAAATATATTTAGTTTTTAAACCGTTTTAGGTTAATCTATATATTATTAATACCTACGTGAAGCACAAACTTTGTGCCCCTTTTTAGGAAAATTGCGCGCACGGAAGAGTATAAAATTTCGCACACTTATAGTTTAGTCTATATAGAGAAGGAGTGCAGAATGCTAATATTTTTTTAAAATTATGCATAAAAATATATTAAATTAATAAAATAAACATTACACACACGCATATTATGCTCTTTTGTTGATTGTCAGTCTAAAAATTTTTTTAAAAGGTTCTTTAATTTTCATTACTTTTTTTTATTTAAATTTTTAATTATGTGCGAATTTCGTAGTAGTTTAATTAATCACATACGTCTTTTAGTAACAATAATTTATCTATACTAATATATAAAGCTGAAGAGGTTGTTTGTTTGTTTGTTTGTTTGAACGCGGTAATCTCTGGAACTACTGGGCCGATTTGAAAAATTCTTTCAGTGTTAGATAGCCCATTTATCGAGGAAGGCTATAGGCTATGTATCATCACGCTAAGACCAATAGGAGCGGAGCCCACGCCGACGAAGTCGCGCGCAGAAGCTAGTATAGAAATAAAAGTCGATGTATAAATATTTAAAATATGATTATAATTATATCAGTAGAAAAATATGTATTAATTAATGTTTTTTTTTAATTACAAATTATTGTTTGCTTCTTTTCTTTTTCTCTTTTTTTCTTTTTATATAATTGTTGATATAAAATCTTAAATAAGTATATATTTTTTAAAATTATACATAACTATCTACCCTTCACCTTTTAACTCCTTTAATCGAGTGTATCGACGCCGCGTTGGCGCAGCGGTCACAGCACTGGACTGCGATTGGCTGTTATGCGGGCGGTTGCAGGTTCGACCCCCTTACACGACAACATTTGTATTGGACATACAGATGTTTGCCGTGGTCTGGGGGTTTGTGCAGTGCTTGTGGGTCTCCCAACCGTGCCTCGGAGAGCACGTTAAGCCGTCGGTCCCGGTTGGTATCATGTACACCTAATAGCGATCGTTACTCATAGTAGGATTAAGCTCCGATCCTTCTCCTACATGGGAAAGAGGCCTATGTCCAACAGTGGGATATTACAGGCTGAATCGTTAATCGAGTGAATCGATTTTGATGCAATAAACGTTAGCGGTAGGTAGGTATATAGACTTTATTTCATAATGTTCACTATGATTTTTATCAAACCCTTTGTACTTTGGATATAATGCGTGTTTAGACAAATAGGAAAAAAAACAGATTTTTTGTAAAAATAAAAATTCATGTTATTCTAGATTTCTAAATTTTTTGAAAAAAGGTTTAATATTTGCAATGTTTTTTATTCGTATAGATTATATTGAGAAAAGTATCGTCATAAAGCATATAGGTAGGGATCCCTAGTACATTTTTTTCACCTGATCAGTATCAAGCTAATTTTTTGGGAGTGGCTACATTTTGATGAGGCGAAAAAAAAATTCCTCTTCGAAAACTCTCGATTGTGGTAGCTAACAGAGATAGCAGGATGTAGAGCAGCAGTGAGCGTAGGACCGGGATAACGTACCACGCAATTTGGAGGACAATATTACCATCAAATTATATAGATATTAACTAACTAAAAGCAAAAAAAAAATCAGAAAAAAAATTAGTTTTTGATGACCTTACGAGGTCATCAACTTGATGACCTCGTAAGGTCATCAAAAATTATTACTAACCTCTGATTTTTTTTTTCTTTTAGTTAGTGATTATCTATATAATTTAAAAGTAATAATGTCCTCCAAATTGCGTGGTACGTTATCCCGGTCCTACGCTCACTGCTGCTCTACCTCCTGCTATCTCTGTTAGCTACCACAATCGAAAGTTTTCGAAGAGGAATTTTTTGTTCGCCTCATCAAAATGTAGCCACTCCCAAAAAATTAGCTTGTTACTGATCAGGTGAAAAAAATGTACTAGGGATCCCTACCTAATAGTCTAGCTTCTAATAAAATATGTTCCCTTTGGAGTTTGTTAATAGAAATTGCCCTTGACGATTTTCCTAGAAAGTTAGCAACAAGATACACATTTATTAAAACGTGTATATTGTAATAGGTACATATATAATAAGGTTTGAGGTCTCGTAAATTAAATTACTAATGCAAAATCATTTCTAAAGTCTAATGAAATAAAGTTGACGCGTCATTTACGTAAAAAACAAGTTATCTAGCACTTGAATAAATATAGTTTGGAAGTTTCCTTAACCGGAAAATATTATTAATAACTATGTGTGTAAACATCACGTTTTCATACTAAGAATAAACTACTATATATACTAGTGCCAAACAGATAAAAACACAAACATACGTATAAATAAAATATAAAGAAATTGATGATAAAATATAATTTAATTGTATAGAAAACAGCAGAAATCTATGTAAATCTATACAAATAAATAAAATTAGAGTATCTGTCTGTAAAATTAAAATAACCGCTTTTTACTAAATGCATATGGATGTATACACGAACACGACGGTACATATACCAAAATAACAATTTTTGCAATTGTTGTCTGTCTGTCAGTCGGTTTGTTCCGGCTAATCTCTGAAACGGCTGGACCGATTTTGACGGGACTCACACACTGGCAGATAGTTAGCTATGCTATGTAATAAGGAGTACCTTAGGCTACTTTTATATTTTCTTTTAAATTCCACGTGGATGAAGTCGCGGGCACAGCTAATATTAAGATAAAACTTGTAAGTAAGTCCGAGTTTATTTTATTATTTAACGAAATACGTTATTCTAAAATCTAAACAAAAATATTTAAAAATGCAGTAAGTTTGAAAATGGTTTGTGTTCCATATTCCATTCAGCTTCAGCATTCAGCTTTAGAACATAATAAAGTTGTCCTTACATTTATGTTATACTAGCTGTGTCCGCGACTTCGTCGTTTATTTAGTTTTTTATTCGTTTTTGCATTTTTATTTCAGTTATTATGTAAAAGATTTCCTAAAACTTTTCAAAAATCAAAATCAAAACATTTATTCCGTCACTAGCTGCTGCCCGCGACGTCGCGTCGTCTGCGTGCGTTCACTGCTCGTTCCCCGTAGGTGATAGCGTGATAATAATATTATGTAGCCTATGTTCTGACCCGTCACCCGACTTCTTAATAATATTCGTGCCAAATTTGAAGTAAATCCATGCAGTACTTTTTGAGTTTATCCCGGACATACATTAACTTTCCTATCATTTTATTATATGTATAGATATGTATAGATAAGGTGGTATTACACACTTAATGAAAGTCAAAAAAAACTAAACAATACAATAGCAAGTTAAGGCAGCAAACAATCAAACAATAAAATAAAAAATAAAAATTTATATCTTAACATTAGATACATTACAAACTTACGTAATGTATGTACCCAGTGTTATAAGCAACCTTAACTTAGTCAAAATATTAAATTACTAATGTCTTTATTAAATATTACAATACATAACTTAAAGTCCCTAGTGTAGGCCGAGAGAAAAAAAGCCGGCGGAAAAAAAAACTCTCGGTAGGTACTCTTTTAAAAAATTCAAATAAACACATATACATCTAAAAATCCTTCTTATAGTAGGTACAATATTTTTAATCGACCCGGTTGCACCAATATTTATCATTATTGATTTGCTTCTGTGTCCATTTACAGTCTTAACTTCCACAATAAACATGCTTAGGTAAGTCCAGTAGAGCGTGAAATTAGCACATAAAAATACTTTATAGAATTTTCAACTATAAACATGCTTAAGCTTGAGACATACATTTGTATGAAACTATTTTTAAAAAAAAATTTTTTAGACTAATACACATATGCCCGTCACATAATGCTGGCAATTAGAAATGACGAGGAATTAGATTGTGGCATTATCTTAGGCAGGACACCACAATGCTTACTGGACAGTGAGCATTGTGGTGTCCTGCCTAAGATAATGCCACAATTGCTACCAAAGAAAGGTTGGTAGGGCTACTGCCCCGACGGTTGTTATCGGGTTCTTATACATATATATATATATATATATATATATATATATATATACTCAATTGCTCAGGAAACTTCGATAGCGTGATCTAGAATAGTCAGTTCGTATGTGGCTCGATAGATGTCGCCACACTATAATTTATATATATTTATTTTCTATTTTAATTCTATTTATATTAATTCCTAATTTAATTGCTTTTTTTGTTATTAAGAAAATATTAACATTACTTATTCATTATAATAAATTTGTCATCAAAAATATGTTTTTGTTATACTTAAGTTAATTTATTGTTTTATTTTTATGTAATTTTAGGTTGATCTATTTGTATTATTTGTTATTAAATTGTATAAAAACCTTTTGAAATTTGTAATTAAAACTTTTCAAATGGTAAATTCATCCAACATTATTAAAATACCTAATTTTACTGTCATACGTCCTGTTTGTACACCAATAGTCAATTATTTTATAGTGTATAAAACTTTTGTTTTCTACAATTTTTTTCAATCTAAACAAACAAGTTTAACTATAACTTAATAAAATAATCGTGCGACAAAGATCTTGGTAACTTTATGGTATGGTATTAAAGTTCAAATTAACTTTTAAGTATCTTTTGTATTGGAATATAGAAAATTGTTGTTTTAAGACTTTTTCAGGATTTTTTTTTAATTTTTCTCTCCGTACGAACCATCCTCGTACTTCAAGGAATATTATAAAAAAGAATTAGCGAAATCGGTACAGCCGCTCTCGAGATTATTTTGCGCTTAGCAACACATTCAGCGATTCATTTTTATCTATACTAATAATTATTAGAGGTAAAGTTTATAACTTTGTTTGTAGGTATATACGGGGTAATCTTCGCAAATACTGATCCGATCATGAAAATTCTTTCGCTAACAGAAAGCTACACTATTCAGGAGTGACAAGATAAAAGGAAAAAGATAAAAATATATAAAGATTTTAAATCAGCAGGATTTGAACCTGCGCCCTCTGACGTGCCGTGTCAACAATTCAATCTAATCAAGCATTATTATTTGCCTTAGAAATTAATCGGTGATTTTAAAACATTTATATAAATTATCTGATTTGCTGAAAATAGTGAGAGTGTATTGGAACATATCAAATTTCACCGTACCCTTCTTATGTGAAATGGATTATAACGCCCAACGAAGTGGGCACGGGTGTCGGCTAGTATACAATATAGAGATAGAGATATAGATATTATAGAGAATATATATATATATATATATATATTAAGGTTATAGAGTAAATTAATGTACCTAATGTGCAAAAAGTTTGCAATTTAATCTTGCCAATCGTATTTATTTGAGGCGTTTTATTTTGAGGATGCTGTATAAAGTTTTTAATCTCTGAACATGGTGTCGTTAAACGGCTTACGCTGGAAATCTTCTTTCTGGTAGACTTAAAACTTTTTCAGTAACGTTGAAACGTTTACGGAATTTAAGAATAACTCCGTACCCGGCGTGAAGAACTTGATAAGTCCAAAATGGCAATTTTACAGGGGAGCAATTTTAAAGTTTGACATTTTCTCCAAACTCTATTTTCATCTTGAACTCATCTTTATAGCTTGATTTATGGATAATTTTATGAGATCTATCGAATTATTTTACGTATTCTTGTAAAATCTGCTTAGTTTGTAAGGTATTAGACTTATCAACATACGTTTCGGAGACTTATCAAACGTTCCGGAGACTTGTCAACTTATTCCCCATACATTAGTGGTCAAAGCTGTGAAAACACTCTTTAATTTAATTCCTAAAAATCAGTTTTTTAGTGTATTTGAAATGTCTAAATTGATTTAAGAGTAATTTTAGATGGTTTTTCAAATATGGCTATGCATTTATTTCTAATTATCTTATTATTCATTATAATTGACTTATCAACATGTTCACCGATGACATATCAACTTATTCACTATAGAATTGGGTATCAATAATACACATTTACTATATCAACTAACTGCATCAAATCCATTAAATCTTTTTTTCTTTTCTGCACTGATTGACAATGGCTGAGTAGATATCTGAGTCAATTTAAAAGAATGTACAGTAATCTTTCTTCTTTTCTTAATACTGACAGATTAAAAAGGAGTTTCACGATTAAGGTTGTGTTTGAATAGTATTTTTTCGATTCTGTACTTATTATATTACGTTTCAGCCTGTAATATCCCACTGCTGGGCAATGGCCTCATTCCCCATTTAGGAGAAGGATCAGAGCTTAATCCACCACGCTGCTCCAATGCGGGTTGGTGGATATATTCCCTACTATGAGTAACCATCGCTATCAGGTTTCCATGATAACAACCGAGACCGACGGCTTAACGTGCTCTCCGAGGTACAGTGGGGAGACCCACATGGACTGCACAACACTGAGACCACGGCAAATATCTGTATGGCCAATACATAATTATGTTTGTCATGTGCAGAGATCGAACCCACAATCGCCAACGCAACAGCCACAAACCAGTGTTGTGACCATTGAGCAAACGCATTCCTTATTATATTGTAACAATTTAATAGGTTGCCAGAGGAAAGCAAGAGAAAAAGGCCCTTTTTTAGTTCTTAACTCAGCGTCATAGCCACAACCTTAAATGGTTTCTGAAATTTACATGTAACAACTGAATCCAAACGTTTAAATGGTTTATTTTCATCTAGGTCTCTCCGGAAGTCGAAATTCATGTTTAAAGAAACTTGAATTTGGGACGTAAGCCTTGTGGTTTAATTTTCTTCAGACTCTACTGACGACTTATAAAATTATTCACGCTGTGCACGAATAGGTATCCGTATGATTTACTGTATTTACCAAGCTAAAAAAGTATAAATTGACATATCAAGGTACGTTCGTTTTAGCGGTAGTTGAATATAAGTAGATAAAACGATATATTCATTTGTTAACGTAGTAGTGTGTTAGTAGTCGCTTTGATATCTTGTTTTGTCAATTTAGGTACGCTAGGTCGGTTTTTAGTATAAGTTGATATAAGGATATATTACGATATTATATTTTTTTTGTGACTCATCGGGTAGATATCTCGTTTTGTAAAATAAAACAGTAAAATATGGACAATTTCATAAACTTTCACAGACAATATCTTTAAAAATAACGTAGATATCGATGTGTAAAATTTTTTCCTACAAAACCAATGCCGTAGGAACCCATTGCGCCGATAAAAAAAAAATCACGTAAGTGGAGTTATCAAGTTCTTCACGCCGGGTACGGAACTAATTTCTTCTATTACACGTTTTATAATGTAAAAAAATATTTATGATACGGCTGGACCGTGAGGTCAGGGGGCCCTGGGCTAATACTAATTAGGGGCCCTGAGCTAATACTAATTAGGGACCCACCAAATTTGACCATGATTGAGATGAATGTGTAATGGCAGCCGAACATTTTAACTGCCAGTTCGAAGTAATATAAGAATAAATAATTTACTAAAATTAATGATTCTTTCGCATTGTTGTCTATTTTTGACTTTGAATTTACTTAGCTGGGGGGCCCTTGAATCCACGGAGCCCTGGGCTGTAGCCCAAAAAGCCATATGGTAGATCCGGCCCTGCTGAGAAACTTAATTTTAATTGCATACTTGCTCTAAGCTTCAGTTTTGCGTTAACCTTTAATTAACGTCTGTCTGTAATTTTACAAGAACTACCGATTAAATAATATTGGTCCCGGTTCTGAGACGTCTTACAAAACGCGGTGAAACATAGTAGCGCTTTAGCTGAAATCTTTCAAGGCTAGTGAGTAAGGTGAACAGAGCTCCTGGGGGTGATTGGGGATTGGGTCGGCAACGCGCTTGCGATGCTTCTGGTGTTGCAGGCGTATATAGGCTACGGTCTTACCATCAGGTGAGCCGTACGCTTGTTTGCCGACCTAGTTACATAAAAATAAAAAAAAATTATTGTAAAAACTTCGGTTAACGACCGCTCTGATGTAGTAAATGCGTGTGACATGTAGGCGCCTGAACACCAGCGATTTGCGGGTTTGACTCGGGATAGATATTTGTACAAATATTTGTTTCCGGGTTGAATGTCTGTCCTTGTGGGTCTCCTAATGGTGCCTCTGAGAGCACGTTTAGCTGTCGGTCTCGGCTGTCATCATTGACACCTGATAGCGATCGTTAGCTACCAATAGCTACTCAACTCACAGTTACTCATAGGGAATATATCCGCCAACCCGCAGTGCAACCTGAGCATGAGCCTATGTCAGAAGTGGGATGTTACAGGCTGAAAGAAAGTTAAAACTATTCTTATCGTCATTGACGTCATTAAAATGATGATAGTAGAAAATAATGTACCCCACTAATTTTTTTTTTTTTTTTTTTTTTTATGACCTTTATTATTAATTTGGTTAATAGGAAACAATTTATTTAACTCATTAAACATTATACATATTTACAAATCACAACTTAAGAACTAAATATTTACAGATAGTTATGGTACAAATCATGTCCGCGTGGAATTGTGCCAAGAATGCTGGCAGCATTTCCCCGTTGAATCGCTATGCCGATTCTCTGGGCAAAAAATGCACCAGCCCTCTTGTCACCAGTGGAGGCAATAAGGCGAGGAGTTATCTCATTTAAGAATTTTTTTGCACTGCTACTCCAAGGTCCAAGTGTTTCGACTGCAAACGGCACAAAGATGTAATTTGGAATTAGTGACGAATATTTGTGCCGTTTAGTCGTTTCAGCTTTCTCCGCCGCGGCTCCCGCTTTTAAGGCTGTTTCCCTGACATGAGACGGAGCAAGTGTGTCAACGCAGGTTGCGTCCCACAAAAGCGCCCGTCCCCTTTCCCAGGGAACCAACGTCAATCCATCAGGTCTCTTGCCATCATCGCGACTAATTCCAGTAGGCTCGATAAGAGCAGGAACGTCGATGGTGGCAAGAGCTCTTTTTATGGTATCATTTAGGGAACCGTGGCGGGAAAACCTACCTGAACTCTTGTTGCAGGAAAGGCCGTGTAGTCCGAAAGAATCAACTTCCTTTCCGCACGGACATCTGTGTTCAAAGCACAGTGGAGTTCCCAACCGGAGACCGACAGCAATTCTAAAACTTTCATTGTCTAAAAGTGTCCCAAGGTTTTTTGACGGCATTGCATGTAACCAGTGACCTGACTCTTTATTTGATAAAGCTAGAAGCCTGGCACGGTTTTTGTCACTTGTAAGATTTAGCGTCAAATTTATATGAGTATTGTGAACTATTGGCAAATCCCAAAGTTTTTGCTTTGTAACATCCTTCGGGATATCGCCATTAGAGCAATTTAAATTAATTTAAATTAATCGTTTCTCCCCTAAGTGACTGACAATCTTGTGACGTTATTGACAATTGCAAATGAAGGACAGGTGATGCAGTTTCACTTTCAACTAAAAGCGTCAATGATTTTTCCTCAGTTGCGACGGATTCCTGTGTCATTGTAATAGTAAAATTGATGTTTATATATATGTGTGTTAGCAATGTTTTTTAAAAGGAAAAAAAATGTCCTGGTTTCAGTACGTAATCATCTGTGGGTCATTAAGTCGATATTATGGACTTTTGTTTTTAGTTTAAGCACTAAATGTCATTAAAATCCCTTACAAACATCGCAGTGTTGCAAGTTCTTAGAATAAAAATTATCAATAAATAACATAGAAAATTATCATTAAATCTACGTAAACAATCGAATAGCAGCTTCAGTCGTATGTTTGCATTTCTCTCGTAAGTGGGTTAATTAAAACTGTATAATTATAGTATAAGTGCAATTTTTCCCTCACAAAAACATTACACTATTGATGGATTTCGAGATAAATATCCTTGAGTCTCAAAAACTGGCCATTTTTAATTAATTTTACTTAAAATTTAAACTTTTTGTTTATCGAAAGTCAAAGTTAATGTTTGTTGGTTTTTTATATATACTTGAAAATTTTGAACGTTTATAAATTAAATTATATTAAAACGGAAACTTGTACGAATTTTTTACTCACAATAAGATTGCAATGATCACAAGATATTTGTTAAATAGTCATATACCTAAGCTGTTAGGGTATATTTACATTAAGGCTCTAGCTATCCTCCAGTAGACTGTAATATCAAAATATATAATTATGTATAATATAAAATCGATGCACTCCTTTCATATACGTGACATAACATACCAATACTTACAACGGTAGGGAAGTACGGTAGGTACCTACCGGTAACGACCGGGGACTACCCTTACCTATGTGTCAAAAAAGGTTGTCTTTATATCCACAAGAGTGACAAGCGTACAGTCCGTCCAATGGTACCTCAACCTTACAGAAGATTACCGCCTAATAATACTAATCTTAAGCAGTTTTGTGTTCCTGGGGTGGGCAAGGTGACCAGAGCTATTGGGGGAGGGTAGCTACGGTAATTGCGTGCTTACGGTCAGGTGAGCCATATGCTTGTTTCCCGACCTAGTTGTACAACAAAAAAAGTTAACGGGAGAAAACGAAACAGCTAAAAACGTGTAGTCCAAGCGGACAAAACTGCCGGCGGAAAGTTAGTTGCATCTATAGCTAACCTGCCCACGCGTTATCTCTCAAGTAGACTAATCACTATGGATTGCATGCTCCGTAACCGTAATCTAAGTTTTGAAAAGTAAAAATAAAATATTTATTTTTATTATATCTATAATATATATTTAGTTATTTACTAGCTGACCCGGCGAACTTCGTACCGCCTAACAGTCGTTCCTTAATTTTTTATTTTTTTAAATACTTATCCTTGCCGTAACCCCTCCACTAACACTTAAACTTTATGGTATGGTATTAAAGTTCAAATTGACTTTTAAGTATTATTAGTTTATTACGAATTTTTTGTATTCGAATATTGAATTTTTTTGAATACTTTTTCAGTTAATTTTTTAAATTTTTCTCTCCGTAATAACCATTCTTATACTTCAAGGAATATTATTAATAAAAATTTAGCGAAATCGGTTCAGCGATTCATTTTTATAGAGATTTAGAACCTGCTAAAATGGTTTTTGTCTTTTTATTGCTTTTCAAAAGGCATGTAGGTATAGGTAGGCATCACTGGTGACGTCGAGCTTGTTTTGTGATTTCTATTCATAAGTATATGTTTCTAATAAAAAAGTTTAATATAGAAATGTTTATTTACTTACGTAAATTTTTGTAGACGTGTTTTTATGTATTTATGTTTACTCACAGTCTTAGGGCCTATGCAAACCACGTTTTTATCCTACAGAGCAGTTTGTTGTCGTTTGTATCGATACAAACGCGCGGCAAAGGCGCGTCTGTATCGATACACACGCGCGTTTGCATCGCGTCTGTATCGCTACACACGCACTTCAACGGCGCGTTTTAAAAACGCGCGTCGACGGCGCGCTTTTATCCTACAGAGCAATTTGTTTTGGTTTGTAATTTGTATCGATTAAAACGCGCGTCACCGGCGCGTCTGTATCGATTCACACGCGCGTTTGCATCGCGTTTGTATTGCTACATACGCGCGTCAACGGCGCGTTTTAAAAACGCGCGTCGACGGCGCGCTTTTATTATACAGTTGTGCAAAAGTCTACAGGCTGCGTCTAACTCGCGTGTGTATTGCGTCTGTATCGTTACAAACGCGCGTCGACGGCGCGTTTAAAAAACGTGGTTTGCATAGGCCCTTATTATTACATCATTTCACAATGTCTTAAAAATTATTTATACTATAGAGGTTGTATAATATTTTAAGAAGACTTTAAATCCTACCTTTATCCTGTACATCTCTCTTACTCTCGGCTCCTAGGCAAAGCGGTTGGAAAACCCACGATATTATTCTAAGCCACCCACGATTCTCGAGACACTTTTGATGTCAAACAGGAAATATTAGGTAGGGGATAGTTTCCCCGTATTTTATTAACCGACTTCTAAAAAAGGAGGAGGTTCTCAATTCGACTGTATTTTTTGACATAATATGTTTATACCTGAGAACTTTTTACTGGGTGGACCGATTTCGATAATTCTTTTTTTAATCGAAATGTCATGTGGTTTCAGTTAAATTTAATTGAGATCTGACAAGTACTTTTCTAGTTATATCTAATCACGTGTATTTACTTGACTATTTTTTCGTCGAACTACGTTGTACTGACCTACGTTGCCTCATATTTTTTTACTAGGTGTATCAATTTTGATCATTCTTATTTTAATCCAAAGTTGTTGTTTGTCTTGTGGTCCTGTTTAAATTTGATCGTCTATGAAAATTCAAAGTAAATACATACCTATATGTCATTCGTTACACACCTACTTAAACATACACGTTTATTAATTGAGTTAAATCGTAAAAAAGACATCGTTGGTATATTTCAAATAATTTTATAGCGATGGTTGCGCAAAAAAACTTACAAGTTTTATTTATTTATAAAAAAAACCGGACTTTAGCTAAACCTAATTTGCATTGACATCAATCTGTTAATATTTAGTTTCTTCGGCGTCTAGTCTAAACAGCTTCGTGCAATAAAAATAAATTAATAATTAATTATCTTTCATTTCTCTAGAAGAATATCATAAATAAGAAATTCTCTAGAATAATATAATAATTACTGGTGGGTGTTCGATTTGCTTACTAAGTAGTGTATAATAATTGTTTTACAATTATTATTTACTTATTTAGGTAAGTTCGTACCTTGTATTAGTGTATTTGTTATCTTGTGACCATGCGATATCGTGAAGTACTGTTGTCGTGATCGAATATAGTGTTAACATTCAACTTCATCATTCTGGAGCTATGAGCTGTGCTGCAGTAATCGAGGCGTAGGGTGCAGCAGCGCAGGCTAGCGCAGTGACGTCACGGCCACAAGCATTATAAGTGCGCGCGCGCGGGCCCGCGTTCATTCGCTAGTTCGCGCGTCTGCCGCGCACCGTGTGATCTGTCGTACAAACAGTGCGCACGCGAATTTTTAAACAAGTGAATTTTACAGTGCACCAAGATGCCGAAGAACATTTTAGCCGAGATGGGCTCCCAGGTGGGGTTAACGCCCGCAAGACAGAATAAAAAGGTATGAAATGCTTTTTTTTTATTAAAAAAGTTTTAGGAAAGTTGAGATTAATTTATACGAACTTCACACGTGCTTTCGATTAATGAATACTACGTTAATGCAAAGGAGTTTTCTGTACTTATTTGCGATGATCGATGCGAAATCATGTACCATAATATGAGATAAAATCTATACTGTTGATCGTATTTTCAGTTCGACAAGTCCGAAAAGCGAGTGAACGGCGGCTACCGTCTCATGGTCAGACATAAATAAACCATGCGGACGGCAGGGATGTTAGACGGCCACTTAAAAATCATTGTACCGAACTAGCTAAAAAAATGGTACTGGCAACAAAAACATGGTACGCCAACGCTAATGTGTAAATTTTTTCGGAAATCGCAGCCTATAATTAGTGAAAAAAAATTATATATCAATTTCGTGTACCGTTAATAGAAAACAAACCTTTCTTTTTTTGATATTCTAATTAATTGCTGTACGTACGTATGTACATCACGTACCATGTACCATGTCTATTTGTCATGGTACATGGTATGACTATTTGTCATGGTACATGGTACGTGACTCTAAAATACTCTAAATAATGGTACGTGTACCATTATAATGGTACGTCTGACATCCCTGGCGGGCGGTGGCCGAAAAGCAATGTCAATACCGCAAACGTCTTTATAACATTCGAATTTCGAAACTTATCTTGAATGATGTAATTAATTTACACCTCATTGTTGTTTATATATCACTTGTTCGTTTTTCAATGAAAATTTTATGTTCGAAGCGTATTCGTCAGGTATTTTAAAAATACATATATTTATTTTTAAATTACAGAAAATGGCGTAGGCGACAAGTGCGAATTTAGTATATTTAATTATTTATGCTTGTATCGTTAACCATTAATACTCACATTACGTTTCATACATGAAACGTCTTTACGTTTTATCATTAATTTGTGGTACTTTTACCACAAATGATCGAATTAACGTTCGATCAAAATCGGGGAATTCTGTCGATCCGACCAATTACTGTATCAAATCAAGTACCTAAGCGGAATATTTTTACAAAGAAACCGCAATGAAAATGTATTAAAATTAGATATTTACAAAAATGCTCATAAGATAGCATTGTAAAACATTTTTGTCAGGTTGAATTTCTTTTTTGTAACGATAACTATAAGTAAGAAAGTATATTAATATTACGACGAAATATTACGACAATAAATTTACAAGTATATTATATTTAAGATGAACGAGGCGTTCTGTCGTATGATTGTATCCACGCAATTTTCTCATTCCAAACATTACATGAGCCTCAGCGCCTGGAGCGGGGCCAAGACGGTTTTTAACCATTAATACTCATATTACGTTTCATACATGAAACGTCTTTAAGTTTTATCATTTGTGGTACTTTTACCACAAATGATCGAATTAACGTTCGATCAAAATCGGGGAATTCCATCGATCCGACCAATTAATGTATCAAATCAAGTAAGCGGAATATTTTTACAAAGAAACCGCAATGAAAATGTCATCGTTATAATTTCGTACAACTTGAATGAAAACTGAAAAGGAACTTCATAAATACCGCGTTGTTGCGAATGATTCAGTTCGAAATATGTGGTATTATTAATAGAAAAATTTTAAACACTACTTAGAAAATTAATAATCTCGCTCAACTTAATAGATTTTTTTTGTAATTTAAATTTTGTGCTATTATACATAGCTGAAATATATATGTGTATAATATATGTACCTACTTTGTATTCCAGTTTTTGTTTTTTGTTTTTACATTGAGTTTAAAAGTGGAACATTTTATAAATTGATATATTATTTATTTCTTTGTTCGCTGCACGTGTTTGCTATGAATAGCTTAGCACACACTTAATATATTAGGTACCGTAAAAATCTTATTTAAATCTTGGTTATTATTACATTGTACGTAACATTTACGTTAGTATTTCTGTGTACCTATGTTAAAATATTACATACATACATACAATCAATTGTATGTATGTATGTAATATTTTTATACAAATTAGTGACTACCTACGTATAAATATAGACTAGGTACTAAAAACATGTAATAAACTATTTTCGATTTCACTTGATCTAGTAAAAAAATAGGCTTATTTCATACAGTCAAAATCACTAAGATGCCTTTCTGTTATTTCCAAGATATTATAATGATCAAACAGTGATGTTAGAGGTCTGATTAGCGTTGTGTACACAGCACTGGCTGCTGCTATTGTGATCGCGGGTTCGAACTCCGCCTATGACAATTATTTTTATTTATTAAAATTAAGGGAGTCATAGAGCCACTATCACACGATTAAACCGCACAGAATATCAATCCTATCATAAATTTTAGTATCAAGAAATTGATGGATTTTAGTGAAATTTCGTGGTTCTTCAACAAAAAAATTGAGAAAATTGTCTCACGCATGCTAATTCGATGTATCGAAAATTCATTCTACCTACATGATAATTGTGTTGATAGGATCGCCAAAAATTTCAAGAAGAAATATTTTCATGCATAGTCTTATATTTAGCACAAAAATTTTTCTTTAAAAAATAAACCGAACATAGATTTTCCTGTATTTTCCTTTAACAGCAAATGATTTCGGAAGCAGTTACTAATATTGTGACTATTGTGAGACATCTAAAGGTATGGATTTACCTATTATATAGTTGGTTTTTCAAAATGACGCAATTCGCTTATTATTATGCATGGGGCAACTAGTTCTATATAATTAGTCTTTTGTTTTAAATGTCATGTCCATTTTATGTGTATTAAAAATGTATTAATCTAATCAAAAAGTTTGTTTATTAAGAGTTTTTATAGTTTGAGTTTTTATGCTAACCTTTAGTTTCGAAAAATACTTTGGTTTACGTCTCATTTCGACTCCGCCGCTTATATTATGTGAAATTATCCGAAACTTTTATAACGGATTCGGTTATGATTACAAATGTTTATTTATTTACACAATAATATTGTAAACATTTCAGATCTTAATAATCTAATGCGTTTACAAAATTTCGGTTACCTATATCGAAGGTAAGCCTCCACATTAATATTAATACCTGTCGATTTATGGGGTTTTGGGGGGAGAGGGCGGGAGGAGGGGGGGGGGGGGGTTACTCTCTGGTTCCACCCCTACCCCCAGCAACTCCATGGTTATGGAGATATCATATGTAGTTAAAGTTTTGAAGTTAGGATGGTCTAAAGACTTACCGAATAATGTTGTTTATAGCTATTTTAGCTCCGGCGGCGGCGCTGCGAAAAGTACACTTTTACACGTTATTTTACACGTATTTACGTAAAAACAATCTCTCGACTGCAAAAGCAATAAACGATACGAACTGACATAAACAACATAAACGCACAGATTAGTTTAGATACTACATAATATCATAGACGTTTTCGTTTACCCCATACAGCCTATTCGGTCGTGTTGCTTTTCAGTATAATATTTTATATTTATTTATTTACTGTCATATACAAAGGCCAATTCTTTTAAAAATGGTATAGAACATAATTATTTCTCCAGTGAAATAAATATTCCTAAGTTTCTCTTTTTGACGTTTCTTCACCGCTTGATTACTATAGGTAGTCTTAAATAGTACCCAATAATCTTGGCACTAACTTTATGTAGGTACTTGTTTAAAAAAAATAAAGAAAGATATAAAAAAGATAGATGAAACTCGCAGATAAACGGATGTAACAGATATACATTAATATAAAGTAAATCGGTCACAATATCCGAGTAAACAATTACATTTAATAGATTATTATAATTAACTCGCTATTACGGAAAATCCGTAAAACTTCAAACACTAATAGCACACGCATCAAAGCAAATAATGCCTCTTTATTTCAAACTTGTATCCATGTATAGGTATGTAATGGAAGTTTCCATCGTGTCATTAGGATATAATGAGTAATTAAAATGACGTTGAAAATCAAAGACCAAATTGGAAAATAAATTACACGATTTATTGAAAATATTATTAAACGTTTTGCAAATGAAGTTATTGATAAAACATGACAAAGAAAATTTTGAACAATATTTAATCAAAAGATAATCTATTAATCTCTATATATATAAAAATGAATCGCTGAATTTGTTGCTAAGCGCAAATCTCGAGAGTGGCTAAACCGATTGTGCTAATTATTTTTTTTATAATATTCCTTGAAGTACGAGGATGGTTCTTACGGAGAGAAAAATTTAAAAAATTGCCTAAAAAGGCTAAAAACAACACTTTTCTATATTCCCATACAAAAGATTCGTAATAATACTTAAAAGTCAATTTGAACTTTAATACCAATCGACTGTTAGGCGGTACGAAGTTTGCCGGGTTTGCTAGTTTATATGACCGCCGGACGGGCGTCCAGACCGCCGGACGGGCGTCCACTACCTCGTGAGCTCCTGCTGCCAACGCAGCAGATCACCAACGAAGGTGACAGTGGCGACGAGGAGGACGAAGATGGCTTCATGGTTGGCTGTAAAAAAAGATTTTCCCGCTTTTCTGTTAAAATTTTTTTCTGAATTTTCTTTGCAATAAACATCACGGAGCCCGAGACCTTTCCAACGAATGCAAAACCGTGGAAATCGGTTCGTGCGTTCTGGAGTTATAGCGTCAGGAAGGAAAACCCGACTTATTTTTATATAGTAGACTAGCCGACCCGTGCCCACTTCGTTGGGCGTTATAATCCATTTCACATAAGAAGGGTACGGTGAAATTTGATATGTTCCAATACACTCTCACTATTTTCAGCAAATCAGATAAATATAAATCTTTTAAAAGCACCAATTAATTTCTAAGGCAAATAATAATGCTTGATTAGATTGAATTGTTGACACGGCACGTCAGAGGGCGCAGGTTCAAATCCTGCTGATTTAAAATCTTTATATATTTTTATCTTTTTCCTTTTATCTTGTCACTCCTGAATAGTGTAGCTTTCTGTTAGCGAAAGAATTTTCATGATCGGATCAGTATTTGCGAAGATTACCCCGTATATACAAACAAAGTTATAAACTTTACCTCTTTATAATATTAGTATAGATTTCTATTCGCAAATATGAATCTTATAGTTGTAGTTTTTTAATTGAGAAGAAACTAATCTTAATTATATTTTACTAGTGACCGCCCCGGCTTCGCACGGGTGCAATACTGATAATAAATACTATCTACAACAAAAGATACGTTAAAAAGCTCTTAAATTATCAGTGTTTCTCTAACATATTATACATGTATTATACATATAAACCTTCCTCTTGAATCACTCTACCTATTTAAAAAAACTGCATCAAAATCCGTTGGATAGTTTTAAAGATCTAACGATCTAACTAGTGATAAATTAATCCACCACTACAGCCTATCACAGTCCACTGTTGGACATAGGCCTTCACAAGTTCGCGCCCGATATTATGACGCGAACTCATGTGTTTTGCCCATAGTCACCACGCTGGGCAGGCGGGTTGGTGACCGCAGGGCTGGCTTTGTCGCACCGAAGACGCTGCTGCCCGTCTTTGGCCTGTGTATTTCAAAGCCAGCATGGATGGTTATCCCGCCATCCGTCGGCTTTTTAAGTTCCAAGGTGGTAGTGGAACTGTGTTATACCTTAGTCGCCTCTTACGACACCCACGGGAAGAGAGGGGGTGGCTACATTCTTTAGTGCCGTAACCACACAGCACAGATAAATGACATGTTCCACAGATAAATTAATGTTGCAATAGAATGCATAAATAAATACAACAATATACGGCAGCAACCTCAATAGGTATACTTCATGTTCTCGTTTGATTGTCGTGGGAGACAATACCGATTTTAAAATGAATCCCCAAAATGGAATTTCCACATATTTTTAATTCATAAACATGTTTTCGTTAATAAATACTGGCACTACACGAAGTAGTTTATATACCGTTTTTTCGAACTTCAATGTTCAACGTAGTACTATTCATACCTTTTTTTATAAATTAAAGGATTACTGAAACGATAAAGAGACCTTTGTCTTAAATTTATGCTCCTTTAGCTTTCCACATTGTAATGTTATGGATTTCATTTTTTTTTAAACGTTACTAGGTCGGCAAACAAGCATACGGCTCACCTGGTGGTAAGAAATTGCCGTAGCCTACAGACGCCTGCTTGAAAAAAGTATTATTTAGCTGTGATCTTCTGTAAGGTCGAGGCACACAGTCGGGCTGCTCTATATTTTGAGCAGGAAATTTCCTGCTATGCCCTACCTCAGCTAAAGCAGCATTTAGCAGCAAAATATCATAACTTTTACTTATATACCTACAGATTTGTACGGAACCCTCAGTGCGCGAGTCCGACTCGCACTTGGCCGGTTTTTTCTTTTTAGCATCTAATATTCACGATCTAATAGGTCTTCAAAACGCTCGAGTGACTACACATTTAGCATTCTGGGATCCCCTGCTATAAGTGTTATTTACAACTGGTGAAACAGGCCCTTCGAGACATGTTCCACTGGTTCCTGATAAAGCTATCTGACGTATAGCGGTATCTAAAAGATAAATTGATGATGAATTTTTCTATGTCATCATCAAACTCATTTTATCTATGAAACTTATGATTATGCAATTTATAAATATAAAAATTATATTTTATGAGTTAAAGTAAAGCAGGAAAAAAAGACCTGTTTACCTCCGGGCTCCGACTGCTAAATTTTATCAGTAATTTATGTACGAAATATTATTAACGGTTGATACGGGTCCTAAATAAAATTATAATTATTTTATCGTACGTTACGTTAGTTGTTAAAAATTTAAAATTGCATCCGGCTATCGTTGCTTAAAATAATACCTACATTTACCTATATATTAGTTTGTTTACAATGATCTACGGGGTGTAGTGAATGCAAGTGTAACTGTGCTTGTTATTTATATGCATGGTGTGTTAAAATTAGCATTTCAAATATATAATAATCACAGTGGATTTTCTAGAGCAGCGTGTCATGGTCAACGAGACTAATTATAGCCACTGTTTTGCGTTTAATTTCTATACACGGTTTTAAAGGTCCTTTAGCTGTCGCCTTACCTCTAATAACTAATCTATACAAATAAATAAAATTGGAGTGTCTGTTTGTAATATTAAAATAAACGCTTTTTACTAAATGTATATGGATGTATACACGGTACATATACCAAAATAAAATAAAAAAATTTAATTTTTGTCTGTCCGTCGATTTGTCTGTCGATCTGTCTGTCTGTCTGACTGTCTGTTTGGTCCGGCTAATCTCTGAAATGGCTGGGCCGATTTTGACGGGACTTTCACTGGCAGATACCTGGTGTAATAGGGAGTAAATTAGGCTACTTTTATTTTAGAAATTTATTTATTTTATAACTCTGCGAACTGAACAAATTTTTTTTTTGTTAAATTCCACGCGGGCGAAGTCGCGGGCACAGCTAGTTCATAAATAATTCTGTGTAACTGACTTCATTTCGCCTCGGAAATATTTTTCAGATATTTCTTTAATGATTAAATTTAACCAATAAAAAAAACAGTTTTAATACATGTATACTCATATAAAAATAAATAAAAGTATTTTCAAATATAAAACGAGTTTCCGACGATAGATTTAAGACTATAGTGTCATCTCAAACAACACTACACTGCCTTTTGTATATCCTTGTAGAAATATATGAATTTGTAATACAGTACAATATTATATTATCACTTAACTGTGTATTTGTTCCGTGCACTCAACACAGTTTTAAATACTAAGTGGTACAATTTGCAACTTGGTACCTGATTCTTTAGATTTATGTGGATATAAAAAGATTTTTATGTCACGGCGTTCTTGTTTTAAGTCATTAGGTACAAAATTTTCAACATAAGTACATCCTGATTTAAAGTCCAAAAGTCCATTCAACTGATTAAAATACACCATCTATAATATTAATTACAGCCAATCTCAATTTCTTTTGAAGTAAATGTAGCTTTGGGAGTAAGCTGGTGAATGCGTGACGAGGGCGTTACGAAAAGTGTGAGCGGGCGAGGCGAACAGAAGTTGAGAGGGAGATGTAAGTTAGTGAAGATAGACAGTTACGTTTCGTAAGTTTTACTTCAGTCGTGTGGTCTTAGAGCACACTCGTTTTTTTTGTTTTGAAGTAGGTAAAACTTCTTTACGCACGTTTGACTTTGGGAGTTAAAGCTGGTGAATGCGTGACGTGCGTGACGTAATCCAATCAATGTTACGCGTTATTATTTCAATTACAACTAACTTTATACGTTTACTAGCTGTGCCCCGCGGTTACCCCCGCGTTAATTTGAGGAAAATCATCTTTTCCTAATTTCAAGTTTGTAGGTGTATTTTTCATTCGACTTTCATACAAACAACCATCCCCTGTTTTAACCCCAAAAGGGGGTTGATTTCTCAAAACACATTATTAGTATACCTAAACACCGTCTATAGACCATACATTTTGAATTTCAAGTCCCTTACTTCTAAAACATAGGACTTTCATACAAACTTCCAACCCCCATTTTACCCCTTTAGGGGTGGAATTTCGTAAAACCCGTTCTTAGCTGACCTCTACTCGATGAAAGGAATATTCCTACCAAATTTCAAGTCTCTAAGCCTTATGGTTCCAGAGATATCATGAATTCGTGATGAGTCAATGCGCGGAAATCTCTTTTATACATATCTATACTAATATAATAAAGCTGAAGAGTTTGTTTGTTTGATTGTTTGTTTGTTTGTTTGTTTGTTTGTTTGTTTGTTTGTTTGTTTGTTTGTTTGAACGCGGTAATCTCTGGTTCTACTGGGCCGATTTGAAAAATTCTTTCAGTGTTAGATAGCCCATTTATCTAGGAAGGCTATAGGCTATGTATCATCACGCTAAGACCAATAGGAGCGGAGTCCACGCCGACGAAGTCGCGCGCAGAAGCTAGTATGTAATATATAGATTATGAAGCTCATATTAATACTTAGCGTTTAAAATATTTCGAAATACAAATTTCTTGATACAAACATTTCGTAACTTTATACCTTTATTTTTTATATAACTAAAAATGAAATTTCGATATGCAATAATTAATAGAGCCTTAACTGAATTTGGCACAAATTACCAAAGCTGAGCTGCGGTTGTATATGCATATAATGGGCAAATAACATTATTTTCTAAAACTAGATATATGAGAATAATTTATTATATATTTTGGTTCGAAGAAACATTTACATTTCGTACGCACTATATTGCGTCGACGTCCATTTATTTACAGTGTTATAATAATCCTTATATCGTTTCTTTGTATGTGCCGAGAAAATCGATTTTATAAAAGACTAGCCGACTTGGCAATCTTCGTACCATCTTATTTTATTTTTTTCTTGAATATAATAATTATAATACTTATTAGGGACACGAAAAAAGTATCGATACTTTTTGGTATCGAGTACATTTCCATTAGATATCGATACTTTTGTACTCGATACTTTGCATTCGATACTTTTACTCAATGAGTACCTATTACTTTTATACATAATCCTGTAATTTAAAAAGAACATCGTGACGAAGAACAAAACATTATTTTTTTGTGAAAATTTTACAATATTGTTTGCAAAAAATAAAAACTCTTATCCTTTCGAAATAAAGACGCCTAGCTGTTGTACATTTTCAACCGATTCATCACATTTCAGTACGTACCTATTCCTTACATAAATTCTCAACGATAACATGCTACGTAATAATGTTACCTAGGAGGCTAGGATGTTAATTTGTTGCTGCGGTTTGAGAGGCGCTAACGATCTCATCGCTCACATCACACCCTTGTACACAAGACCACTAACGATGTAAGAATATAATTGTATCTTCGTATATCAAATAATTTCAAGGACAGTGGCGCATAATATTTAGCTTTAAGTGTATATTAGCGCGTAATTTCAAAAAAATTTTTTTTTCATTTAAAGACATATCAGGAAGATGATGTAGATATACAGATGTATCGTAGATAAGTACTATATAAGTGTCTGTTTACCTCAAAAGGCTTTTCTCGCTATCATTTGGACTTTCTTTACTTTTTAGTTTGGTTTATTTATAAAAGCGTGTTTTTTGGTCTTTTTTTTAACTAAGTATTATTATTATGCAAAATATATTGAAGTTACTTAGGTCAGTGTGTCCCTAGTAACGAATAAATGATTAAGTTTATCTTTCAGATAACTTAATGGTAGAATTTACTGGCAGGAGGTAAACAGACACTTATATAGTACTTATCTACGATACATCTGTATATTATTGTGCCAAGCCGTTAGGATAATTGAATAATTTTATCAAAAGTGTATTGTCATCGGTCCTTGATAAGTCTACCAAGTTTGAATGAAATCTGAACGTTAGAAGTGGATCAAAATGAAGTCCAAAGGAGTCTGTTACAAACAAATATACCTACATAATAACAAACATGCAGGTGAAGCTAATAAAAAGCGTGTAAAAATATTATAGGTAAATGTAATTCTTAAATAATATTTGCAGTCTAATAATTACAACGTAAAATTAAAATACATTAATACACCATACATCATGATCACAAAGTTATTAAAACAATATTTCCTCATAGATATTACGAAACTTATAAACACGTGGTCGTTAGGAAATAACATATTTATGTTCTTAGAAATAAATGTATCTGTTTAAGAAATCGGAATCGTATATTTATCAAACAATCAATTTTAAATCTCGTGCAGATTGAGCTTTTAGAAAACATTACACATAACGAAGTTGAATCACGCGCGCGCAAATGTTCTATGAGCCGAAATGGAAACTACTTCCGCACACACAATTCTAATTTAAGGTTCACGCGCGATTGGTTTAAGAGAATGACTGTATTACATTTACGTATAACTATATTAACTTTTTGTCTAACGATTTGGAAGTTACAAACTTGTACCACTCATCTCTTTCGTAAAATATGTTGCTGAGCGCAAAACTCGAGAACGACTGGGCAATTGGGCAAACCTTTTTTTGAGCTCTCTAATACTTTGTAGGAGCTTCTTACAGAAATAGAAATTATGTAAATTACTCATAAAATCGTATATATATATATTTGAGTATTTCTCACGAAAGATGTACATTTGTGAAAAAATCATGTCTCAAAAGTTTGAGTCAAAATATTAAAATAAAACGATGAAACTTCTTGTAAAATATTTCCGAAGGGATGAAGAAAATATACTCCTGATTAGGATTAGATATTGCAGGGACCTAAAATACTTCATAAAATTGTGTAACGCTTCAAGTTGTCACTATCATGATTTACTTTTCCATACAAAATCTTTTTGTCTCAATGGGTACCAACGACTTTTCCGCTTCAAAAAATACTACATGACGTATGTCTAACGTTCAAATTTTCTGTAATTAACACCTTCGTATAATCTGGTTTAAGGTTCAGAGATGCTTGTATCCTGCTTTCTTTAAAATAATTGCGTTTTACGCGATAAACAAAATGTCTCACCTTTTTTACTTTTTAGTCACGTACTCTTTAGTCACGCCATTTCTCAGTAATTTCTTTAATTTCTGAACGAATCTATAGTATTTTGTACTGACAACTCTAAAAGCGTCCCTATTGGACGATGGTAAATGTCAACGCCATATTTTTTCTCTGTCAAAAACTAGATTCTCTTAGTGCGCCGGCTGTTTTACTATTTCGATACGAGAGAAAAAAAATACTTTTTTCGGGGTAAATACTTCTTAATTGTATATCAAGTTAATAAAAATGTATGTTAGGATAATTGTTAAAGTGAATTACATTCTTCAAATTAATTATGGATAAAAATCTACTTCTTTTAGAGGTTATTGAGTTTTATTTCCTTTTACTGTTTCGTTGTTTTTCGTCACGTAACGAAATAGTATGTTATAAAGCTGGGTGTAGACCATTGACATATATATTACTGCGTAGTTTTTTATTTATTTACCGGAGTTCTAAACTGACATCTGTTTGCCTTCTTATTTAGTAAGGTAAAAAGCAATAACTTTTATTTAACGACAAGATAATCAGCTTATCAGTCCAAAAAGCACGGGTAGTTGATGTTTTTTCTGACAAGTTGCAAAACTCGTAGAATAAAAGTCTATTATTGCTTTTAATCTCACCAAAAATAGGCAAAAATGTGTCTATGGAGAAACAAGTGTGTTGCTTCGTTTGTTCGTCTTTTATGTACTCCTAAGCCGCTCAACTTTGGAGAGATGTATTATTATTATTATTATTTATACTTTATTGTACATCACAACTACAAATATCATTTACAGACTGTGAAGTACAATGGGCGGACTTATGGCTATTTAGCCATTTCTTCCAGACAACCCAATGTATGTGCTCCGCCGCCAGTAAGGGTGTATTTATTTAAAGGATATTGGTTTGATTTTACGTAATTTTTAAAAATTGAATTGGTCGAAAAAGAGGGCAGTCTTTCCCTGATGAATATAGAAGACGCAGTTTATTTTTAATTCAGTTTTTTTCGGTTAAAACTTTTTCTTTTTCCTGTCTTTTAATTTGAATATTTCATTTTGATTTCAGCTAATAATAAGTGCACCTATAAGGAAAAACATGTTTTTAATTAATTCCCTTATTCCCTGCACTTTTATTAAAGCACTCATGCACACTTAGCTTTAGTTTACTATTTCGTTACTTTGTAAACTATTTCGTTATGATATTTCATAACAACTTTTTCGTTACATGTACATCTTTCGTGAGAAATACTCATTTATAGTAACGATAATTTCTCATCATCATGCCTTTGACAATTCGCAATACCTGCAGGAATTGCATCGGATCAAATGGCTGGAAATAAGATCGCTCTCAAAATCGTGTGGAAAATTTATTATCATTTAGCAATGGTCACTATGTTCTATTGATCTTAATCAGCAGACAAGAATTTCGAGTACCGAGGCCTATCAAAAAGACAACGGCCTCAAATAAACATGATTTAATCATTAAAAACACTTGAAATATTATTTGAAAACTTGGAAAATTATTTAATGTAAGACTTGTAATAGTTAAAAAAAATATATGTTTAAGTTATTTTGGTTAGTTAGTACTACAAGTAAATACAGAATATCTTGGTTTCTCTTCTATCTTGGTTTTAGGTTTTCAGCTGCGAGAAGAGAAATAGGAAAACGAATCATGCTTTTTACATTTAAAAATGAAAATAATTGATGTGTGTTTCTGCTCTGACGCGCGAGTGGAGTTTATTTCTTAAAAACATTAAGGGATATTTAAAAATAAAATGTTTCTATTATATAAATCAAATTATAATTAATTAAAAATAATAAAACTCTAAGACCAAAACTTGCTATTATACCTGTATCATGCTAAATGCGCTGTAAAGCGTCACTGTCAGCGTCACTGCTGTTTCGTTGTTTCACATTCCCCATTTTATTTAATTCAAAAAAAATAAAGATTGTTCAGTTCTTCATAACATTCTTAACGAATTGAAGTTAAATTCTTTGATAGAAGGAATTTTGTTTATATTTTCAAACTAGCTTCTGCGCGCGACTTCGTCGGCGTGGACTCCGCTCCTATTGGTCTTAGCGTGATGATAGATAGCCTATAGCCTTCCTCGATAAATGGGCTATATAACACTGAAAGAATGAATGAAAGAATTGATGAAAGAATTTTTCAAATCGGCCCAGTAGTTCCAGAGATTACCGCGTACAAACAAACAACCAAACAAACAAACTCTTCAGCTTTATATATCAGTATAGATCAGTTAATATATCATAGTATCACAGTAAATATTGTTGTATTAGACATGTCATTAAGGGTCTGTTCCACCGATTGTGGACAACGCTATCTGAGAGATAACGGTATCCAACGAAGAAAAGTTTATGATATATTTATTATCTATCTCTATTGAATTCCGCTGTAGTCATGGTATAATTTTCTTTTAGTAATTGTAATCTCAATGTTGTAGTTTCTTAATTGTAGTGAAACAGACCTCAAAGGCCTATTCTACCTCCTGCTATTCTTTTCCTACTTAATTTTTTTGAATTGTAAACAAAATATGGCTAATAAAAAGTTTTCTTTATTTATTTCTTTCTTTCTGCTGTTAAAGTCTTTTCTCATCTATTCGTGCAGGATAAACGTTATCTACAAATAGTTAAACAGGCCCTAACTCATGAAAAATCTCCTTGAGTATCTACGTAGGTATTCTAAAAAGAACAATAATGAGGATATTGTCACAAATAAAAATATAAATATTGAATGATTTTTGCGCCATCATGCAATGTAATTAACATAAAATTAACCTAATCTGTACAAAGTATTAGAATTATTGTATTCTTTAACCATCGTGTTACGCGTTAAAGTCGTGATAAAATTTTGTTTAAAATATAATAACATTTAATAATATTATGTTTTTTGTGATATTTTTTTAAAAGTAAATATAAAAATATATTACGCTTTTTTGTGTTTAATAAATTAAAACGTTTTTATTGATATTTTAAGCAGCTTTAAAAACTTCGTACATAAAAAAGAAAATGCGTCGAAATTATTCAACTTTGCTCAAAAATAAGTTTACCTTAGTGTTTGGTAACAAAAAACGAACATTCTTTGCTGTACCTGTCATCATGTACCAACAATAATTTCAATGAGGATAATAGTAGGTATATACCTACAACGTATGTTGGTAAATAGGTACGAAATTTTTTGAAGTTTGTGTTCTTCAAGGCATATTTAGGATACATGTATAATTGTATTTATGTATTATTTTTAAAACTTAAATTCATTTTAATGTTAAGGATAGACTATTTAATGTTTATTCTAAAATTTAGTTTGCAAAGCGATTTTTTTAACCATTTTTGCGTTGCGACTGCTTGGCGAATATTAATTTAAACTCAATGTTTTGATAATAAGCAAAGTTATTTTTCTTGAAATATAGTTTTTCTTAGATCTTGTCTTTTACATATCTGCGCGTGAATGATGACTTTCACACTGAAAATATGAAATGGAATTATGTACTTATGTACGTTCCAAACTGCTTTACAAAATACTGTTTAATTTTATAAAACATTCACTTTTTGTTACTTTATTGTTACATAGTGTTACAGTAACTAGTTGTTTCCCAAAAATAGATATGAATGTATACAAAATATTAACTATTTTTTTTTGTACAATGTACACATGTTTTTATTTCATAATATGAATGTGTGGGTGAAAAATGAAATTATTGTTACAAGCGTGTAATACTAATTGCATCCTACTTTGTATAAATATAATTATTATTATTAATCTTTACAAACAAAACAACTATAAAGTTGTTTTGTTTGTAAAGATTCATCTTTCTTTTCTTTGATTCATCTTCCTAATAATAGGAAGATGAATCCGTTATTATTGTTCTATGTCAGAAGACCTTGCTCTTGATTTCTAAGATATTAATTATTACAAACAGGGTTGTTAGATAAACACGATATTTAGTTGCGAAATTGCTTTTTTTCTAGACTATAGCATTACTCAAAAAAAAAATAACACTAATTTCATCTTATTAAATTAAATGCATTCAGTGCAATGAAAAATAAATTAAATAATGTATATTAAATGTAGTTTTTGTGAAGCACGGCAACCCTAGCTGCGCAATTATTTTCTGCATCCAGTGACGTTTGTTTTGATTGAGGATAAATTGACGTCTCATTAAATTTACGTCACGCCAATTGGCTTGCACCGAACACGCCTACCGTAAGAAAATTGTCACAATTAAACGTTGCAACTTCGTTTGCGTCAGACATACAAACATTTTATTATCCTCGTACACAGTCGTTAGATTTCTGTTCAACTTGTATTTACTACTGCATTAATAAAAGAATTATTATGCATACGTACTTCAGTTATATAACAAATTATATATTACATTCAAAAATGAGGTAGGTATTATTTATAATCAAACCAAAGAGATTAAATAAAATAGAAGTGAGCAAAATTCTAATAGCGAACATATCTAGACTTCAAAATTAAATTAATATTCTGTTTACTCTGCGATAAATATAGTTTTGTTAGTTTTTCATTCATTCCCAGAAGCTATGACCTTCATGCATTCGCCAACGAAATGCACCAAACCGACGTTAACTACATAAAGACATAAAATATATTACGCTTACAAGTCTTACAACCTGTTGAGTATGCTTTGTAAATGACGAGAATTGTTTCATTGATAATGTTAAAAAATAATCATAACAATCAGTGGCGTAGCGTGCCTTGGAGGGGCCCCGTATCAAAATTAGTTGGGGGGCCCAAATGAAGGGTAACGATTTCTCACAAAATAAACAAAAATGCTTGCATTTAATTAAAATAAATATTTATTTAATATAAGTTATCACTTCCTCCTAGAATAGACAATAGTGACAAGTCTGATAGCCGTTTCTGTCTCGTCGAAGTCCTTAGGTAATTTTTGTTCAGTTTAGTTTTGAAAAACTTCTTTCAGCTGTTGCGGTTATAACTGGAAGGGTCAAGAATAGAACGATTCAGCCTGTAATATCCCACTGTTGGGCATAGGCCTCTTCCCCATGTAGGAGAAGGCTCGGAGCTTAATCCACCACGCTGCTCCAATGCGGATTGGCGGATATATTCCCTACTATGAGTAACGATCGCTATCAGGTGTACATGATAACAATCGGGACCGACGGCTTAACGTGCTCTCCGAGGCACGGTGGGGAGACCCGCAAGGACTGCACAAACACCCAGACCACGGCAAACAACTGTATGGCCAATACAAACGTTGTCGTGTGCGGGGATCGAATCCGCAACCGCCCGCGCAACAGCCAATCGCAATCCAGTGCTGTGACCGCATCGCCAACGCGGCGTCACAGCAAGAATAGAAAGCATGATGTAATTACCAAACGTAAAACTGGATCCAAGACTATTGAATTTTATCAGCAACAATTCCGGGAGTTCCTTAATGGAATGAATTTTTTGAATTTCTGATTTTACATTTTAAGCATGTTTTCAGAGCAATTGATTGTTCATGAAGATTAACTGAATCCTGCAATAACCGATGAAGGATGTTGCTAACTTTTGGGCGCACGCTTAACTCGGGAAAAAGGGGATTCCTTTTTTTTACTTGTGTCATTTCTGAAGTGAAAACTCTATAGGCA
Source organism: Melitaea athalia (assembly GCA_905220545.2). Lineage (NCBI taxonomy): Eukaryota > Metazoa > Arthropoda > Insecta > Lepidoptera > Nymphalidae > Melitaea > Melitaea athalia. Next base: position 3,212,367 of record HG992176.1, on the reverse strand, counting down.
CGTTTGATAGTTATTTTGTATGTTTTTTTACCGGAAAGCACGAGATTAAGTGACATCGTGGATAACATTTTACTAAGTTTGCTTAAACACATTAGGGGCCTCTGTAGCCCGGGGCATCCGTACCATTGATACGTCTGATACGGTGGTAGCTACGCCTCTGCATTGCAATATAAATCACGCACAGAAGCTGACTGCTGAAAAAATGAAGAAATTTTGGATATTTTTTTTATAACCTACTCTCTTTTCTGCCTCCCTTTATTTTCATAGCTCCACTGGCGTAATCTCTTTTCCTTTCACTCATTCTTTTCACAAACCACAGTAATTAACCAATAAGTAATGAGAAGTACAGTACAAGATTGTATTGTATTAAAATGTAATAACGTAACGGCGTTTGGCAGGCTTCGTCGAGTCTTCACTTCGAAGATTCCGCAATGCTTGAAAACAAAAGTCTTCGAGCAATGCGTCCTGCCTGTGTTAACATACGGAGCCGAGACGTGGACACTGACAAAGGGACTGGTACACAAGTTTAAAGTCGCTCAACGTGCAATGGAATGGGCTATGCTTGGGGTTTCTCTCAAAGATAGAATTAGAAATGAGACTATCCGCAAGAGAACGAAAGTAACCGACATAGCCCACAGAATAACAGAAGAAACAAGTTGAAGTGGCAGTGGGCTGGTCACTTGTGTCGCAGGACCGATGGCCGCTGGAGCAGACGTGTCCTGGAGTGGAGACCGCGTCTTGGCAAACGCAATGTAGGACGTCCTCCGGCCCACTGGAGCGACGATCTACGTAAGACTGACGATGTAGGCTGGATGAGGATTGCGGAAAACCGGGATATCTGGCGCGAACTTGGCGAGGCCTATGTCCTGCAGTTTACTGCAATGGGCTGAACTGACTGTCTGACTGACGGACTGTGATAACGTATGAACCGGAATGAAATAAAACACGTAAATATTCTTCTCGTAATATGCATCTGTTATTGCGGGATTCCCCCGTTTAAGTCACTCACTGATGTAGGATGTTGCCAACTTTTGGGCGCACGCTTAACTCGAAAAAAAAAAGAGATTACTTTTTGATTTTGTCATTTCTGAAGTGAAAACTCTATAGGCACGTATGACAGTTTTTTTATATGCTTTTCCCGGGAAGCATGAATTTAAGTAACATCGTGGATAATATTTTACGATTTTTTTTGCTTATAGACGTTGGGGGCCCCTGTAGGCCAGGGGCCCCGTATCATTGATACGGCTGATACGGCGGTAGCTACGCCCCTGAATTAACAATGCACACAAATAGAAAAAAAATAGACGAGAGAATCTAGAAAATATTTTTTTAAAAAAATTCATTGATGCTGAATTCGTTCATGCTTGCATAGAAGCGCTTGTATAAAGACTTACAATATATATTTTTGTTTGTAGGTCTGTTTATTGTAGGAGGTCAACGAACTTTTACAAAATCTCAACTACTCCAATAACTTCTTTTATTATATTAATTAAAATTTCATCAAAATCAATTTTTAATCTGCTCTGTGGTTACGGCAATAAAGAATATAGGAACCCCCTCTCTTCCCGTGGGTGTCAAAAGAGGCGACTAAGGGATAATATAGTTCCACCATCACCTTGGAGTATACATATTAATTTATACTCTAAGACTATCACCTTGGAATTGGATGGCGGGATAACCATCCAACTACTGGCTTTGAAATACACAGGTCGAAGACGGGCAGCAACGTCTTCGGTGCGACAAAGCCAGCCCTGCGGTCACCAACCCGACTGCCCAGCGTGTTGACAATGGGAACACACATGAGTTCACGCCGTTTTTCCAGCAGTGAAGCCTATGTCTAGCAGTGGACTGCGATAGGCTGAATTGATTATATTAATTCTTATAAAACGATTATTTTAAACAACTAAGAACTAAACGTACTTAGTTTGTGGCAAAATAAAAATTCAGATCTTAATAACCAATATCTATTTAATGTTTTAACTCTTTACGTTAAAACAAAATATACTTTTGTTGCAAGATTCAATATGGCCAACTGAAATAAGATATAGATATACAAACATTATACCACCTAATAATTTCAAGTAATTTTAATCAAATCTAATAAAAAAATTCGCAAGTATGACTTATACGAAATCTCGGGGAGAAACGAAATAATTTTTATAATATTTTATTCGTTTTATACCTTTTTATATTATCACTAGCTTCTGCGCGCGACTTCGTCGGCGTGGACTCCGCTCCTATTAGTCTTAGCGTAATGATATATAGCCTATAGCCTTCCTCGATAAATGGGCTATCGAATACTGAAAGAATTTTTAAAATCGGACCAGTAGATCCTGTGATTAGCGCGTTCAAACAAACAAACAAACAAACAATCAAACAAACAAACTCTTCAGCTTTATTATATTAGTATAGATAATGAGAGGTTAGAAGAAAACAGTTGCGTGCATTGACCTCTTTTCTTAAGTTTAGAAACGTAAAATTGTTTTTATTGTAGCTTATTGTGTTTGTTTTATAATCTTAGAATAGATTTATAAGGAATAACATTTTGTAATTTTAAAAATAAGGAAGTGTAAAATGATTGCGGCGTAGGTATTTTAATTATGCGCAGCATGCGTTGGATTTTACCGATACGTGTGTTTCCATTGACCATTCATAATATATTAACATTTATTCATGCCGCATTTATTTCAATGCCTACCCACCTCACAACATTTCAAAGAAACTCACTGTAAAATTTATAAAGTAAATAAAATTTAGCATATTATGTTCTCAATTTGAACATTTTCAAACATTTAGATTTAGATTATAAAATATGCGTGTATGTGTGTGTCTGTGAGTGTGGGTGTGTTTTATTCTTGTATATTTATATAAACTAGATTATTTGCTTATCCAGTACTCGACATTTTATATGATATAAAATGCCGCATATTGCGCGGTCGGTTTTAAAGCCGTGTAAAAGTGTGCACAGCCATTATGAAGGACAACGAGTTCCTTTCCGCGTTGCACTCACACAGCCATAGAAAATATCATTGTACATACACAATCATAGTTAGTTAAAGTCATTTAGATGGTTTATTGTAGTTAATTATCTAGTCGAACCATGATTTTCCAACCATTCGTTCTATAACTCCCATCTGAAAATATAAATTAATAAAGCTAATAGTGATAGTTAGTATGATTCGCTGATTTTTACAGCTATAGTTAGCGTTAATTAATAATCACGACAATTTGTACTTATATCAAAATTACTTTTATTATTCTATCTGTCGACTGGTACCTACTTCGTGAAATTTGTGCTAATGTTACAATCTGATATGGTTGTGTCAAAACTCATGTAAGTTCAGTAGATGATTTACGGTTGACTCATCTTGCTTTGACAACTTGACCGCAACCAGAAGGGATGACACAAATTTTTCCATAAACCAGTCTACGAGAATGTCTTTCACTAAGACCATTCTTGAAATAATGTAGATTGGTATGGTATCTTTGTATTTACACATTTAAAAAAGGGACTTATCACAAAATCATTAGCTGCTCTTGGAAAAAATGAATTCCACTGAAATTCTATTACGGCCTACATTTTTCACTCCATCATTCATGATTAAGGCAATTTTGTGCGTGTGCAAAAATTGCTTAAATTTTAATGCCCGAATAGATGTTTCGGAAACAGGATCAGCAACTTCCCGTGAAATGTGTACTATAAAAGAACCCTTGTCATCGTCTGAGTAGGATTCGGGACCTTCAAAGAAAGAGGGATGGGTTTAGATGTGTATTACTGTCCTCCACCTCTACTCACTCTCTACCTCTCGGTAGAGAGTACTATATTCTTTGCTGTCCTCAGTCGGAAGCTTTCTAATATTGGCTCGATGATCAGACAAACGTTGATCCACAGAACCACTAGGATCCGGGGGATTAGGAGGTCTATACAGGTCCATTTTACTAGTAAATAATATGAGAAAATAAAAATAACAACCGCTAAGAGAATGTTTGGCCTGAAATATCTGTATCAGTACAAAACAAACACTAGATATGTTAGTAAAACCAATACACCCTAAAACTCAACTATATATTTATACAATAATCAATATGAAAAATAACACCAAAAAACACCAATAGTCTCTCTAACATGTGTGTTAATCACAGCCAACGCAAGCGAAAAAACACTAATTAGTCTTTTCCTGTATGTATTTGAAAAAATATCGACTCACATTAAGACGTCTCAAAAAAAATATCAAATAGAAACAACTTTATATGTATTCAATTATTCATCATACATCTCATAGAATTGTAATTGTATTACATAGTCATAGTGCATAGGATATTTACGAGAGTGTTCGTTTATGACACAAGAAGTCACGACTCGACATCTGTAGCGTTTTATCAATGTCAAGCTAAATAGAGGATCGCAATATAAAGAAGAAAAAATCCACGTACCCATAATATATTTGCATTTTTTGGATTGTTTGAATGTCAAGTACAAGTAAAGATGGAGTAGTAAAAGAAAATAAGATAATGTTCTAGGTATTTAAGTATTTAAATAACTAACTTGCTATGGAGAATAAATTACAAATTATAATTTAAAATAATGTAGGTATATTCCTACCATAAAGTGATCATTATGTTATAGTTATACCAATAGAAGTCGTACCCACACATGTAGTATTCTTGCACTAAAAAAAGAATAGTGTGTGTGTCTGTTAGTGTGGAAAGAATATAAAATAACAAGTAGGTATTGACTAAACTATTAAACTATTCTTCAATAGATACACTTAAGTCTAATTTTGTTTTCCAAACAGTTTTACTCAACTGTACGTTGTCTGTCGGTGAGAAAAAGTTGACATTTATAACAAAATGCACTGCTTACGAGTATACCTATCACTTTTTTTGGGAATCAAAACAATATACTCGTAGTTGCACTCTTCTTCTGTGGACTACATAACCTAATTTTTTTGTCTGTGAACATGTTTGTTCGTTGACATTGATTTTGATTACTCTGCCCTTATAAATATTTGTGGCACAACGGCTTACACGGATCTTAATCAAAGATCGCGTGTTCAATAACTAGGGAGCACAAAAAACGAGAACCGCGAAAAAACGCTAAAAACATTCACAGTCATATATATTATAACCTTCCTCTGGAATCACTCTATTTACTTAAGAAAACCAAAATCCGTTGCGTAGTTTTAAAAAAGTTAAGCATACAGACAGCGGGAAGCGAGATTGTTTTATACTATGTAGTGATTCGATGAGAAGACGTTTTATAATCTTGATTTTATTTTATTATCTTGATTCGAAAGATATTTTTCGTGTGTCATTTTGATTTTCATTCTTTATGATTACTCAATCTGATATTTGTTAAGTTTTTCAGACAGATACTAACGCTTAAGATAAGAATTTAAAAAATAAATAAATAAGAACAGATAATTTCGTGGTTTTCGTGATGAATCACTTTGTTTGTTTGACCTTGGTACAATCACAATCGAAGAATCAAATCACTCAAGCTACTCCTAATTGACAAACCAGTGACCTCAGTCACACTTCCTCGGTCTGGACACTAAGTAGACTGAAACAGTTCAGCACGAAATTATTAAATGAATTCATTTTATTTTAGTATTTATTTACTAAGAGGAAGGTTTTTTTTTAAATATATTTAAGTAGGTCGGCAAACATGCGTACGGCTACCCTGATGGTAAGCGATTACCATAGCCTATAGACGTCTGCAACACGAGAAGCATCGCAAGCGCGTTGCCGACCCTATCCCCAATTCCCCCAGGAGCTCTGGTCACCTTACTCACCAACAGGAACACAACACTGCTTGAAAACAGTATTATTTAGCTGTGGTCTTCTGTAAGGTCGAGGTACTACCCCAGTCGGGCTGCTCCAGATTTTGAGTTGGAAATTTCCTGCTGTGCCCTACCTCAGTTAAGTTACTCAGGTTTTGTATTAGCTACTACTACTCAGTAGTCGTTTTTGTTTAGGTTACTCTCAAAATTATTAGCTACATGTATACATAGTAGTATATTTTGTTCTAATTTAAAAATGTCACTTCAATTTTATTTCGTCTAGTAGTCGATGTTACAAAATATTTAAAAATAGCCCTGATAGGACAAAAAAGGTAGATACAAGTACATAATTATTAGGTACTAGCTTCTGCGCGCGACTTCGTCGGCGTGGACTCCGCTCCTATTGGTCTTAGCGTGATGATACATAGCATATAGCCTTCCTCGATAAATGGGCTATGTAACACCGAAAGAATTTTTCAAATCGGCCCAGTAGTTCCAGAGATTACCGCGTTCAAACAAACAAACAAACAAACAACCAAACAAACAAACTCTTCAGCTTTATATATTAGTATAGATGTATTATTAAAATTTCCTAGTTTTGTCATCACAAAGTTGTAGTAGTTTTGTTTTTAAGTCTTACTGTGAGCATTAAATTATTATAATAATTAATAATTAATGATAATGCACGTAATACATCAATATTTTGGTCTTATTTCTGAAATGATATTTGATGGGAATTTAATATTCAGTAGCTTTTTATCGATGTTACGTTTATTTTAAAAAGTTTATTTGTTTAGGTTTAAAGAACTTTATTTTTCTCAAGAACATTAATTACAGTTCACTTATGAGCACAGTGTAGTATAGATACTTACTTTAATATTTAAGTAACAAACAGTTTGACCGCATTTATTTAATTAATAAGTAAGTACTCAAAAAAGGGAAAGGTAGCAATAAAGAATCAAGTTTATTTATTTGTTTAATACGAGTTTTATCAATTTAGATGCACTAGTCTAAAAATTTCTGTAAAAAAACGTGTATTTCTTAAGTAAAGCTAAATAGAGTAAGGTAGGCTTAAAAACAAAAGTTATAGGTACTCTTCTATAAATCTTTCAGAAAATATTATAATTTATAAATAAACGCGGGCGAAACCATGTGGTTTGACTAGTTCATGACCATGGTAACCTGTTTTAAAAGAAAAATGTAAATCTATTTTATAAAACGTATTTGAAATTAATATTATGTTTATTACGTAAGCACAGCGTACGCGTAAGCAAACATTCACTATGATTAAAATCCATTAATGATGTAAAATAAAGATTAATTTTTTTGTTGTTGTTGTTTATAAGGTCAGTGTCCTTAAAATCTTTCTCAAAGCAAATACTATCCAGAAATATATTACGATTAGCACTTAAGTGTTCAACTGTACCAGCTCGTTATGAGATATCTCTGGAATAACCTGTTCCTTGCAACGCCAACGTATCCCTACTTCCTCGCAATTAATTTTCACGAAATAAAAACTATTCTTCACCGTATAGACACATTAAAAGGGTAATTTTGGCATATAATAATGAATAAAATCATTGCATGCTTCATTTTGATATCTGCAATTTTTTCATTAAGATATCTGCGCTTCCCACACACACACACACACACACACACACACACACACACACACACACACACACACACACACACACACACACACACACACACACACACACACACACACACACACACACACACACACACACACACACACACACACACACACACACACACAACAATAAATAAACTTACACACTTGTAAATTGAAACCGAGTCGCAAATTGAAAATATTGTAAAGGGCTACCAATTAATTGTCCATTGATCCTTTGGTTTTGTACTGATAGTTTATTTTGTAACAGAAATGTCATAAATTATGTTTATTCTAAAACTTGATTTCAACTAAGGATTCTTTGATTAAAGGCTGATAGATCGTAAACTTTGTACATAATTGGACTTACGACTCCTAAACAAGTAACACATTTAAATGCAATCAACTATAACGCACAAGCGCGTATATGAAAATTATCTTACAATTAGCTTGAGTAACCGCGCAATTCCGTTTGCAATAGCATCTCATTTGAGTCAATAAGCCCGCAATCAGAGTCATCGTTGAACCGGTTCAATCCGGATTTTACCAGTTACAACATTTTACCTGTAGCGAGTCTTGCGGTACTAAACTTTGATGCGTTTTTGCGACCAAGTTTAATGTTTACATTTCAACACTTTATAGATATATGAACGACAAGAAGTGCTAAAAATATATCTTTATCTTGACTAATTTTCAAATTATTATCATTCAAGTGAACTTGAAAAGAACAATTATTAATTGTAAAGACGCTTTATAATTTGTCCATAATTATATGTACACGTCTTATATACAAGCAAGGTCAGAACTATACCTACATAAAAACAAGAAAAAATCATTACGTTTTTTCACAGTGAGAAGAATAATAGCTATAGTTGTACGATGTGTAACAGACGTTATGTAATTCGCCTATCTGCTGTACTTTTGTATTTAAAACACGTTCGCTTAAGGATGTGGAAGAGCGGCGTTGATTTATTTCGCGAAAGGCGGTAGAGTTTTATTATAATACTTAGGTATTACTTATTTGTTATTTTAAAGAAAGCGGTCACAATATCTAACTTGGTTAATTTTTTCTTTTTGCATTGTGAAGTAATATTTAGAACGTGTTGAAATGTTTTTTTTTTTTAGTTTCAATTTGAATATAATTAAAAATAACGTCCTATAACTTGTATCACTCATAACTTTAATATTAACCTATTATGTACATTTTAATTAAAATGTTTTATAATAATATACATTTACTAAGTAAATACTTTACATGTAGGTAAATCTACATTTTTGTTTAATAATAAAATTTCTACGTCTCTTTAGTAATTTGTTAGGTATTATTAAAATTCATAATATATATTAATTTACTGTAATAATTACTTGTATATTTATATTAAAACTGTAACAAGTTCAATTACGTATAATAAAGATATAACTTAAGTAATTTTATTTACCTACTGGAGTTTTAATGAGATTATTTGAGATGAATTGAGAAGATCAGTCCTTTTTAAATTCCATTAAAATATCTATTGTGTAAATACCTAATATGTACCTACGTGGTACCTACTAAGTAAAACGATGTAAGTAATTTACATTTCACATTCATATGTTACGAATAAAAGATATTTCAAATCCCGAATTTCCGATGTTTCGGTGCTATTGCAAGCGTCATTGTCACATATATTTACATTATTGATTTATTGTATACATATTAGGTAAATATCCAGTTTTACATATAAATCATAGCGATAGCGACCATGGAAAGTTTGAAAATTTGTATTACAACTCAATCATTTTTAACTTACTTTAAGGGAGCTACTCGAAGGCTCCTAGCGCTCGCCTAGGCTCCTAAATCAAGGCGGCATAGTTCGAAATGGAGAGCCAGCTCAAAGAGCCCTATAGTTCAAGGGCTCGCTACGTTATCTAGAATAGTAGTAAATGAAATATGTATATACAATATATATATACAATTGTAAATAGATCACGTCTATATAGTTCAAATTTGATTAGAGAGCTACTGGGGAGAGTCTACGTTGTAGGTGTCGCTAGACTACGGTAATCGCTTACCATCAGGTGTGCCGAAATAGTCGTATAACAAAGGGCGAGCCCCGTATAAGAAAAAGCGAGACCCGTATAGTTCAGGGGCCTTGCAACCAAAGAGCACTTCCAGTGAGCTACGTCGCAACGTCAGCCACGTGCACGTAGCGGCAGACCGGTCGGCGCACACAACCGGTCTCAGTGGAAAATTTTTGCTTTCCTCCCTCTGTGGGACAACTCGGGATCGGTGAAAGGCTGCCGTTCGAACTGTGCTAATCGCTGTGCTGTCGCTCTCCCTGTTCTCTGACTACTTATTCATTGTTATGACATACCACTTTTGCAACTAAAACTATATATTTTAAAATAATTATTCTTCAATTTAAATAATATTATGTTGTCATATCATATCATAACATGTAAAGAAAAAAATAAATAAATTTGTTTTAAATAATTTATTTAGAATACGATAATAAAACATATAAAGCTATATAACATTAAAGATATTAGGTAATTTAATGATCTCTTGACATTATCAGAAAAAAATAGTAAGTAAACATTTTGTTTATCACAACATCGAACTTGAAATCAAATTATTTATTTAGTGAACACTGAATTCTAGTATTTTTATCTCTTAGCCGTGTAACATTTCTTTAATCTTTAATCGTACTTTGAAAGTTTCATTGAACTGTTTTGAGTATAAGTAATCTTAAAAAAGATAAAATATGGCGCCTCCTTGATATTTACAGATCTCTGTACGTGCTTGTCAATATAAATGACGTGATAAAACAATAAGTTAGAGAGAATTTTTAAATATCGAACAGTTTTAATGCTCTGTCTCTCAAATGGTTACATAGTTACGTTGTTAGTCAATTAAAAAAAAATCCAACTGTCACCATAATCAACTACAAAATTTTAAATATCGAACAGAATAAACTGTCCTCAAATGATTTAGTGGATTTAAACATCGTCTAAAAAAAACTGAAGGAATGTATGAAAATTCGAAACCTGCCAGTTTGGGTCCTTTGAGTTTATGCAGTTATGTTATGTAGGTAGATACAGCTACACGCGCAATTATCTAGCATGCATCGAACCTTCTCGATCTCGATGTAAAATGACATCGCAGTACGATCCTTTTATAAATAATTTACAACATGTAGAATTATTAGTATAATTCGGCTTTACATTTAAATTATTAAATTTATAGCTTAGGTACCTACATACTAAGCAAATATATGAACACAATCATTTTTTGAAGATATTCAGCTATAATAAGGCATTTCTGTATAACATAATACCTATTTTTTTATTTACTATTTCAACTATATTCAAACTATTTTCCTTTATCACTTAACTTTTTTTAAAACTTTATATATGTGTACACTTTTATTAAGATGTATCCACACAACATAATTATGTATACAAATATCTACAAACTCTATACTACTATATGTTACGGAACCCTGGTCGCTGACTGACTGACTTACCAAACTGATGGAATTTTCCCAAGCGAACACTTAGCGAACACCTGGCGACCATCCTGTCCCTACGAGTTCACCGTATTAGCCTTTCAATGCCCCCCCCCCCCCCCCTAATGTTTTAATTTCTAACTTTATTTATTGTAATATTATTTTGATCACTTTTTGGTCCCACATCGACTAAAGCAGGCGTTCGTTATAAGACGTAGTTACAAGATTATTATTTTATTAATATCGAATTAATACATAATTAATAATTATGTGGTTTCTTTTCGACCTAACTGCCGCAAAACGTAATTACTAAATATATAAAAAATAAACTATAAAATAAATAAATAATAATATTATACAAAATGTAAATCGATCAAACATTTCCACTACGGTGACTTAAGGTACTTAAAACGTAATTATACTGTGGATTTTTTTTTAATTTAAACGATTACTTAAGTTTCATTTTTTTGTGTTCTCTCACCTTATTTAATAAAGATTATGGTATAACAAGAATTTTTAAAACAATTTTCAATCCTAAGTTGCTTCCATATTTTCATATCGTCACTGAATGAATTTCAAATTTGAATTGACGTTAGGTATGATAAAAATGTTTGTACGAAATATATTTTTTAAATATATGAATTTGTCCTAAATTACTTTATAAAACCAGATTGAAGTTATTATATATAACTATCGTATTACTCGTTGTCACCGCGTGATTTAATAAAAATGATATATTTATATATTTCTCAGTTCTCACATGTCAAGAAACATGTATAAATGTGCATGTGAAATGGTTACAGCTGCCGTAGGCGCGTTAGAAGCAGGCACTTAGCCAACTGCACATTACTTAGATGTATTAGCACATTCCCATTAATACAGTTTCCTATTACACGTAATAATAAATGTTTTTAGGAGAGTGAAATCTTTTTCCGATTTTCTGAATGACTTTAGCTGTAGTGACTATGATATAAAAGCATGTTTATTATTTCAGAATTACATTTAGTGTATGAATATTTATGTGAAACTTTTCCATTATCTTTATTTTAGTGTATAAAACTATTTCTAAGAAACAATGCTATAATTTTTGATCTTAACGATTTTAATACATATATGTATTCTTAGAATCATATATAAATATGTTAATGACATCTATGTATTCGTCAGCTGTTGTCTCGTAACTTTATTAATAATTTTTAATTTTGTTTGACAAACTTTTTAAACTTTATAGCCCACACACACACACACACACACACACATAAACATATATAATTAAAAATGAGCTTTGAAATAAATAAAACAATATTATTATTACAAAAAATAAATTAATATTATTTTATTTATATTTTGTAAATACACACTATTAGCTATATAGAAAACCAATGATGACAAATGAAAAGACAATTAATTTAATAAAATATAACATTAAAATTTTAAAACAAAGTAAACTTTTACAGAAGCACTTTCCACTCCAAGGCCAAGGTTGTGCCATGTACCTGGAGGAGACCCTCGCCCTTCCCCAAGCATCAAGCAAAGGAAAAGGAAAGGGCAAGGGGAAGAAAAAGGCGAGAGGTGGAGGGGGCGGCATTCGGTCCCTCCACCCCAAAGGAAGCGGCCCCCCAAGGGACGGAGGGAGAGGGGGCCACCAAAGTCCAGCCGGAGCAGCAGGAGCCGGCAGAAAGCTGGACTGAAGTCGTCCGCCGCAAGAAGGCGAAGAAAGCGGGGACTCAAAAGCCGGCGGCTTCAGCGCCATCGGCCAAGAAGGAGGCCCCGAAGCCTAAGTTGGCTCTCCCCCGCTCCACGGCCGTAATAGTTAAGTTACGGCCGGAGGCAGCGACCAGGGGGGCCACGTACGCGTCAATACTGCTCAAGGCTGAGAACAGTATCGACCTCGAGGAGTTGGGAATCGGCCCGCTCCGGATCCGCCAATCGGCGACCGGGGCGCGCCTCATTGAGGTGCCCGGCTCCACGAGTGGGGAGAAGGCCGATGCCCTCGCCACTCGACTGAGGGAGGCATTGGCCGAGGAAGCGGAGGTGCTCAGGCCTGAGAAGAAGGCAGAGATGAGAATCTCAGGCCTGAGTGACGCAGTCAACGCAGAGCGTTTAGCTACCGCGGTGGCGAAGGAGGGGGGCTGTTCCCCCGGGCAGGTCCACGTGCGAAACTTGCGCGTGGGGCAAGTGGGCACGGGGTCAGCCCACATTGAGCTCCCGGTGGCAGCAGGGAAAAAGCTGCTGCAAGCCGGGAGCATAGCGGTGGGGTGGAGCAGAGGGAACGTCCACCTCCTGCAGGCGCGTCCCAGGCACTGTTTCCGTTGCCTGGGACTAGGGCACGTCGGTTCCGCGTGCCCAGCTGGCACTGACCGCAGTACGCTGTGCTATCGCTGCGGTCAGCCTGGCCACAAAGCTGCCGGGTGTGCGGCCGCCGCTCGTTGCGCAGTGTGCGCGGACGCCGGTAGGCCGGCGGACCACGTGATGGGGGGCATGTCATGCAAGCCCCCATCAACTCGCGGGAAGTTCCCATCCCAAGGGGGGAACCGAGTGATGTCAGCAGAGGCTGAGATGGCCGAATAATGCCCAGGCATCTCAGCGTCCTCCAGGCGAACGTCAACCACTCTGCAGGGGCCCAGGACCTTTTCCTGCAGTCCATGGCTGAGTGGTGTATTGACGTCGCGATCGTTGCCGAGCCATATGCTGTGCCTCCTGGCCCACACTGGGCGGGAGACACCGAGGGCTTGGTGGCGATCGTGGTGAGGCCTGGAGCCGGCCCCCCCCTCGTTGTCAAAGCGAGGGGCCACGGGTACGTGGCAGCGGTTCGGGGAGGGGTGGCTTTCATCGGAGTCTACTTCTCCCCGAACCGTGACCTGGCGGCCCTGGAACGGTTTCTCGACGTTCTGGGGCCACTGGTGGGGCAGCTAGCTCCTCTCCAGGTGTTTGTGGCCGGTGACCTCAACGCCAAGTCCACGGCTTGGGGCAACCCGGTTACGAACCCTAAAGGGAGGGAGGTGGAGGAGTGGGCGCTAGCTGCCGGACTGTGCCTGCTCAATGTGGGGTCAGTCCAGACGTGCGTGCGTTGGTCGGGAGGTTCCGTGGTGGACGTCACGTTCGCCACGCCGGCCATCGCACGCAGAGTGGAAGGATGGAGGGTGGAAACGGAGGTGGAGACTCTCTCGGACCATAGATACATAAGGTTCGAGGTGTCTCCAGCTCACGTCTGTCCGGCGTCATCGTCGTCGTCATCGTCGGCAAGGGGGCGTAGCCAGTTTCCGCGTTGGGCACTCTCCAAGCTCGACCGGGAACTGGCAGAGGAGGCCGCAATCGTTGGCCGCTGGAGTCTCCCGCTGCTGTCGGAGTTTGGAGTGGACGAGGCGGCTAGCCGGCTCTGCGATGCATTCACTGCAGTCTGCAGAGCGGCCATGCCGCCCGCGAAGCGTTCATCCCCGCGGCGGGCGCTTTACTGGTGGTCGGCTGAGATAGCCGGTCTTCGGGCCGCCTGCAACGGGGCCAGGAGGCAATATACCCGGAGCAGGCGGAGACGCCCCCAAGACGTGGACAGGGACGACAGGCTGCGCAGGATCTACGTGGAGAAAGCAAAGATCCTGCGGCAAGCCATATACCGAGCCAAGGAGGAGGCCTGGCTGGAGTTAGTTGGGGGTCTGGAGAGAGACCCCTGGGGTCGACCGTATATTTGGGCACGGAACAGGCTCCGCGCTCAGTCGGCCCCTATCAGCGAAACACTCCAGCCGGACCAACTGGGGAGGATCGTTGGGGAACTCTTCCCCGACGAACCGGAGGGCTTTATGCCCCCCCGGATGGCTCGGCAGACGTCGGACGAGGAGGAGGGTGTTCCGCCACCCGTCACAGAGACTGAAATGGAGGCGGCTCTGTCCCGCCTTCAGAGTAAGAAGAGGGCGCCGGGTCCGGACGGGGTGCACGGGAGGGTACTCGCGATCGCTCTCAGGCACCTCGGCGACAGCCTCCGGGAGCTGTTTGACCGCTGCCTACGATCTGGCCAGTTCCCGGGGGCCTGGAAGGTGGGTCGGCTCTGCCTACTTCCCAAGGCAGGGCGGACCCCGGACTCAGCTTCGGCGGTGCGACCGGTGGTGTTGCTGAATGAAGCTGGGAAGGCCTTGGAGAGACTGGTGGCCTCCCGGCTCGTTCAACACTTGGAGGAAGGTTCGGGACCCGGACTCTCAGAGTCCCAATTCGGGTTCCGAGCACGCCGGTCGACCATTGATGCCCTCAAACGTCTACGGGCGGTGACGGGTGAGGCGGAACACGGGAGGGAGGTGGTTGTCGCGGTGTCCCTGGACATCGCGAACGCCTTCAACAGTCTCCCGCACGCAGTGATACGGGAGGCACTGAAACACTTCGAAGTGCCCCTGTATCTAAGAAGGCTGTTGGAGGCATACCTCTCCGATCGGAGGGTTGGCCACGAGATCCGGTCGGGGTCTGTGGAATGGCGGCAAGTTGGCTGCGGTGTCCCGCAAGATCGGTTCTGGGACCGATCCTGTGGGACATCGGTTACGACTGGGTCCTGCGAGGCCGTCTCCTCCCCGGAATGGGTGTCATCTGCTACGCGGATGACACCCTCGTTTACTCCCGGGGACGTGACTTCAAGGAGGCGGCGCGGCTGGCCGAAGTCGGACTTGACCTCGTGATCAGCCGCATAAAGAGTTTAGGGCTTCGTGTCAGAATTGACAAGACTGAAGCCCTCCTCTTTCGTGGGACCGGACGCAAGGGACCTCCACCGGGGGCTACCCTGCAGATCGGAGAGGGAAGGGTCAGAATGAGCTCCCAAATCAAATATTTGGGGCTCATCCTTGACGGAGGGTGGACCTTCGGCCCACACTTCGCTATGGTGGGACCGAAGGTTGTGAAGGTGGCGAGTGCACTGGGCAGACTCCTCCCGAACCTCGGAGGACCCAGCGCCGCCTGCAAGCAGCTGTACTCCGGTGTCTGCCGGAGTATGGCGACGTACGGTGCCCCGGTTTGGGCGGATCGCCTCACTGCGAGGAATAGGGCTGCGCTGCGCTCTGCGCAGAGGACCATCGCGGTGAGGGTGATTCGGGGGTACCGTACGGTATCGTGGGCTGCAGCTACTGCTCTAGCCGGCGACCCCCCGTGGGAACTCGTGGCGGAGGTTCTTGCCGAGACCTACTCATACGCCTCGGGTAGGAGGGCTCTTGGTGAGAACCCCACGTTGGACGGGATCCTACGGGTGCGCCGGGTAGGGCAGGAAGCGCTAATGCGGAGGTGGGGGGAGGACCTGGTGGAGGAGCCGTATGGCACACGCGTAACAGCTGCCCTGCGCCCGGTCCTTGAGCGGTGGATGCGTCGAAAACGCAAGCCCCTCACCTTCCGTCTGACGCAGGTTCTCACCGGGCACGGTTGCTTTGGTGACTACCTGTGTCGGACGGCCCAAAGGAGGCCGACGACTGAATGTCACGATTGTGGCGCGGCGGTGGACTCTGCCCAGCACACTCTCGAGGTGTGCCCGAGATGGGCGGCACTGCGTCAGGGTCTGACGTCGGTCCTCGGAGGGGATCTGTCGCTCCCGAGCGTCATCACCGCGATGCTTGGCAACGACGAGTCCTGGAAGGCGATGGTCTCCTTCTGTGAGACAGTTATGTCCCAAAAGGAGGCCGACGAGCGGGTGAGAGAGGAGGCCGCCGACGTGGCTTCCACCCGCGGGCGACGAATGGGGGTGCGTAGGAGGCGCTACTTAATGCGCTTCCAGTAACGCCCCTGTGCCCGTGTCGGGCCGGGATGGGAACCCGGTCCTGCTAGACACGGCGTCGTCGGGACTGTTCAGAGGTGAGCCGGACAGTCCCCATGGAGGAGAAGTCTGGCCTTTTCGCCGAGGCCAGCCTGTCGCTGGAGGGATCCTGTTGCCTGCAGATCCGGGACCCTCCAATTAAAGCGGCTGAAGGCTCCCGCAGGGATTTAGTGCGGTAGTGGCACCCCCAAGTGCTGAGTCCGACATACGGTCTAGGACTGCCTACCCGGGCGTCCTGGATATCACCCGTAAATGGGTTACCCTGCGATATCAAAAAAAAAAAAAAAAAAAGGTTGTGCCATGTGACGGATCAGTCATACTGTTTACTGTAAGTACTACTGTAGGTTTCTGCTCGTTTGGACATCAACTCTTCACGCCATAACTATAAATCAATATAATTTTAATATATTTACTTATATATTGAAAATTAACTTTCGTAAAGATCTTGCTGTTCCCAGAAACCATCAGATAATCAATATAATTGTTTTTTTTTTTTGATTTCGTAGATCAAGAGAAATAGTCAAGTATTACGTAACGCTAATTGGGGGGAGGGGGGGTCTTGTTAAACGTTACGATGCGTTACAGGGGAGGAGGGGGGGGGTTCGAATAACGCGCTACGTAACATGATTTTGTGTAATTAAAAAAATAGAGTATTAAAATCTACTGTTTTATTTATTTATTACTACCACAAACGCGATTAAAACAATAACAAAAGTAATTTAGCGATTTTCCGCTTAGTTTGCGCAACAAAGTTGTGACATTTGGGTAAAAATGTGGTAAAAATGGTCAGTTGGGTGTTACGCAACGTTTATGGGTAAGGGGGGGGGGGTGGTACAGGAAAACGTTCCGGCGCGTTACATGGGGGGGGGGGGGGGGGGTCAAAAATCTTCATAATTTTCGTTACGTAATACTTGAACGCTCCCTAAGGTCTAGATATAGACTCTACATTACTAGAAATGTGTTTTTGAGAAATGACACATCAATAAGATTTACAATGATTTGGTTTGTACTTTAGTACATAATAGCTCTGATTAATGAATCATTGGTTTTGGCGAGTGCCGGCATGAGGCATCGATACCTCGTAGTCTGTCACCGCGTTGGTGTAGTTTTGACGTCGACGACGTCGGCTGGCACGCCCGCATACTCGTCACTGTTAGATAATGTAATTATGTAAATAATAACTTTGTTACTTTTTGTACTCTAAATTTAGTCATTTTAATAAATACTATTTAGGCTTCTTTTAAATATATCTAATTTATCTCAATTGAAACAAAAATTAAAAGTATAAAACAATTAAAAAATGAATTGGCAAAATACATGTAATCGCCTAGCTTCCAAACGAATTTTATTGTTGTGTTGTGTAAATAAAAATTTATACATTTATAAAAAAAATGGCATTAAGAGGTGAGGTACACTGGATAAGCTTCTTCTTCTTCCTCGTTCCCTCAATGATGAGGATCGCGACCACCAATGACTTCTCTCCATTTAATGCGATCGTATGCAGCGTGTGTGCCCGGTGCAAGCTGCCCCCCACTGCATTCCCGATGACGTCGGACCATCTTGTTGCATTTATTATATTGCCAATGAAAACATTTTAAAGTGTCATTTAGGGCCTATGCAAACCACGTTTTTTAAACGCGCCGTCGACGCGCGTTTTTAAAACCCGGCGCGCTTTTATCCTACAGAGCAGTTTGTTGCCGTTTGTATCGATACAAACGCGCTGCACCGACGCGTCTGTATCGATACACACGCGCGTTTTCATCGCGTCTGTATCGCTACAAACGCGCGTCGACGGCGCGTTTTGAAAACGTGGTTTGCATAGGCCCTTACATTGTATTACGATTATTAAATAATTATAGTTTCACAATTTGCAGTGCTTGAAAGCTTATATAAATTATTACAAATTACTTTTTAAATTTCGAAACCTGAACCTGAGTGATTTAAAAAAAAAAAACGCTATACTAAACAGGTACTGGCTTGTTTTTGCCGTACCTACCTACGTACTTCATACAGTTTTTGGAACATAAGCTAGCAAATTATGCTTATTCAAATATCTTACGTTTTGACTTCTGTGTATTTCAAAGTTTTTGACTTATTATTTTTTAAATATTATTTGTTAAAGTTATTACTTGGTGTCATAAATCATCATCAATTTTAATCAGTAATTTAATATTAAAAAAACAAAATTTATAGACTTCCATAAATCTATCTAAATGTTAAAAAAGTATTAATAATTGTGTTTGCTCGCAAACGAAAAAGAGACAGACTTCAATTACACCGACAAGTAGTAACACAACGTAGGTAGACGAAAAAAATAGTCAAGTTAATACGCGTTATTAGACATAACTCAAAAAGTACTTGTCAGATCTCAATGAAATTTAAATGGGAATGGGACCACATGACACGCAACACCTTTCAATTAAAATAAAATTCATCGAAATCGGTCCACTCAGTCAAAAGTTCTGATCTAACATACATTTAAAAAAAAAACAATCGAATTGAGAACCTCCTCCTTTTTTAGAAGTCGGTTAAAAAGTAAGTAGATATAGGTACCAACATTATCAAGGATTTTAACACTTTCACGCGAACATACCAATATTGTAGGTCTATGCGATATTGCACATCATTTTTTCATAGAAATTCAAGCGACGTCTAATGACGTTGTGCAAATAGCTGATGACATTAGTATTTAAATATATTGCTCTGACGTACTAAGACGTCGACGTTAAGATACGCTATGCTACAATGGTCACTTTTTTGGTCCAATTTACATATCTAAAACAAACAAAAAATACAAAATATGTATTTTGAACACATTCAGACTTATTTCAATAAAGTAAAATAAATTGATATAACATATATAAGGTCAATATTCCACGTGAACACAGAATCGGCGCACGCACACCCCCGCGACGCGGCACAAGTCGATTAATGTACAGGTGCGTACGGATTGCGCGTACCCTGGTACGCGTACTCAGTTTACGCGTATTCGGAACGCCTAGTCCATACCTGCAGCTACGCGTTCACTCTTGGGTACGCGTACCGCGCGAGCCAACTCGCAGCGCGAGCCATCGTCGGTCGGTTTTTGGTCGCGCGTCAAAGAGGACTCACGCGGCCGGCTACGCTATATTTGGACGGCAAAATGAATAAACACGCGTGTTCTTCGAGTTTCAATAATGAAAATATTATCAGATTGATTCAACTTTATGAATTACACCGAGTCTTGTGGGATAGCACACTAACTAATTATCGAAATAACGATTTACGCCAAGATGCATGGAAGGCAATTTCAAATGAACTGAAAATTCCAATAGGTGAATTAAAAAAAAGGGAGTCATGGCGAATGACTGGGGCTCGCGGAGCGCTCTGGATCGATTGACCTCGCGTACAGGTTCGCGGCGGTCCGTACAGGAGCTGTACGCGTATCCAATGTACGCGTGGACAGTGTTTCCCAACTACGCGTAACACAGGAACGCGCAATCCGTACGCACCTTAATAAAACTTCTTAGGCGAAACGACGTATAGTGACGTTGTGCGCTACTAGTGGGTACTTAGTATCAGTACGGAATGCCATCAAAGAAGGCAAAATAAAATCGGTGTGGTGTAGCACTACAATTTTTAGAATTCGATATGTTGTGGCACAGCAACCGAACTTTTAAACATTAGTATGGCCAGACACCGTACCATTACGTTGTGCTCAATAAATCGAGTTTTTGTTGAACGTAATAGTACGTTGTGCCATATCATATCTACCAATATATGACGTACATATACGTTGTTCGCATGAAAGTGTTAAACAGAAATTAATTATTTTAATTGAACTAGAATAATTAATTTCTTGTTAGCGAACGCGACAGCCTTGAAATTATTTCAAAACCCCGCTATAGACCAAGATGGCTTAGTACATAAAACCAGAAGTGAGTCGTGAAAGACATTTTTTAATCTGCAAATGTGGCGATGTGTGATGAGGATGACACGATGACGACATGTGATGAGGCTTTGACGCCGCCGGCTACGTGTTTTTATATAAAATCGGCCAAGTGCGAGTCGGACTCGCGCACTAAGGGTTCCGTACATTGACTAAACTAAAGGCTATATTTTATTGTTATGAAACAAAATACTTAGTAAATAAGAAAAAGATTAATAAAAATAAACTAGTCAAATACGCCATCTATCTATCGATCCATGCCGCTATTGTAAATCTATTATATCGACGACGTTTTCTCGGTTTCTGGATAGATGGCGTTGGATACGCGATTAAATCGCGTTGCGTTAAATATTTATTTTACTTTCTTTTTAGTATTTGTTGTTATAGCGGCAACAGAAATACATAATTTGTGAAAATTTCAACTGTCTAGCTATCGCCGTTCTTGAGATACAGCCTTGTGACAGACGGACGGACGGACAGCGAAGTCTTAGTAATAGGGTCCCGTTTTTACCCTTTGGGTACGGAACCCTAAAAAAGGTAGTTTGCAAAAACGCAACATTATGGTTCTTGTTAATAATTTTTAATGATATGTTAAAAAATAACTTGTGTAATAAATAAATTACAAATTGAATTAAAAAAAAAGACATTTTAAATCATATCAATTTTTTTTCGATCCAGCGGGGTTTGAATCCGCGCCTCCGACATACCGTGTCAGCGCTCTGCCAATTGAGCTATGGATCCACACCCCACTGGGTCGATTTAAAATGTTTATAATTTCCTCATGTGTGGGTAACACAAAAATAAAAATAATACGAATTAAAAAAAAAACATTTTAAAACTCGTTTTAATCAGTTTTAAGAAGATGTCTAAAAGAAGAATCTTTTTATTTTGTATCGTTTAATTTGAATCATTTATTATGTAGAAAATTTGCTGGTAAATAGGAAATGATACAAAAAATAGAACGTACCTATCTACTAACTAAGAACGTCGTTTTTGAAGTAAAACTTATTTACGGTTGACTTGGGAGTAAGCTGGTGAAATACAAACGTTTGTCATGTGCGAGGATCGAACCCGCAACCGCCAGCGCAACAGCCACAAACCAGTGAGACCGTTGTGCGAACGCGGCGTCTTACGCAAGCTACTCCAGCTGTTTATTATTACAAAATGCGATCTTGAAATTTTAAAATTACCAACATTTTAGGATTTCGATTACGATTTTAGTCTGATGTAAGGATTTGAGAACTTTACAATCTAATGAAGTCGGTTAAAAAGGGGTTTGCGTATACAAAAAGTTTGAAGAATACTTCTTTTGAAATTCTGTTTACTATCGGTGCCAACCCCGCGAGACCATCAAATTATAGTTTAATTTATTCCCAACCTAACATAACTACTTTTCTTATAATAGTTCAAAGATTCGAAGTTAGCGACAAAAGGATTTTTCCATCTATTTTCGCTAACATGAAGGTACTTTGAATGAACTTACAACTATGTTAAGAAATAAACAAAATCGCTAATTCGATATTCACGTCCAAAAGTTATGTATTTAAATAGTAAACACTATATTGTCAAATTACTTAGCTATGTCTAATTCTAGGAATTTTTTGATTAAATAACTTATCACGTTTTGAAAATTTTCGATAACATTTGTAAATTACACATCAATGTATTTTGTCAAAAAAGTTATTGACGCAATCGTCAACATTACGTTAATACGTATTGTATATACTCAGGAGTGGTGAATCTCAGTGTATTCTTATTTGAAACAAAATAAGAAATAATATTGGCTTAATATTAAAAAAAAGTCCTATATCGAGAAGGTCTCTTTAAAAAACGCTCCATTTCATTTTAATGATTCATTTATTTATATAATGACTAGCTTCTGCGCGCGACTTCGTCGGCGTGGACTCCGCTCCTATTGGTCTTAGCGTGATGATACATAGCCTATAGCCTTCCTCGATAAATGGGCTATCTAACAGTGAAAGAATTTTTCAAATCGGCCCAGTAGAACCAGAGATTACCGCGTTCAAACAAACAAACAAACAAACAATCAAACAAACTCTTCAGCTTTATATATTAGTATAGATAAAAATTAAAAGCATAAACTTGATCTATTGATAAATAATTTGTCTATGGAAATTTTTTCTGTACTTACTTTTTTGTAATATATCAGTATAGAATTTTGCTAAATAAATTTGGAGTCTTTCCAAACATATTTCTCTGTGTTATTATATTTAGACTCCCTACTAATGATGATAATTATGTCATTCATAAATGTTGACAGTTTGAAATAAAACAAGAGTGCCTCGTGTTGAGTTGTGTAAATACTTCTTAGCGCTGATTTTTTTCAATACCACGTCCACACCACGTCACTATCTATCTTTCTCAAACACTTTTTAATCTATACTATCTATATCTATACTACTATTATAAAGAGGTAAAGTTTATAACTTTGTTTGTATATACGGGGTAATCTTCGCAAATACTGATCCGATCATGAAAATTCTTTCGCTAACAGAAAGCTACACTATTCAGGAGTGACAAGATAAAAGGAAAAAGATAAAAATATATAAAGATTTTAAATCAGCAGGATTTGAACCTGCGCCCTCTGACGTGCCGTGTCAACAATTCAATCTAATCAAGCATTATTATTTGCCTTACAAATTAATTGGTGATTTTAAAACATTTATATTTATCTGATTTGCTGAAAATAGTGAGAGTGTATTGGAACATATCAAATTTCACCGTACCCTTCTTATGTGAAATGGATTATAACGCCCAACGAAGTGGGCACGGGTCGGCTAGTTTAACTAATAATTTTCGTTCTCAATAGTTTCAACACTTTGATTTCGTTGTCATTCAGGATTTCCTCTAATTATTATATATTATATATTACAATAGTCGTGCAAAATTTAAGAACAATTTAGGAGTCTAATGTTCGCTCTAATAGAGTAATACACGATAATATAGCTACGTCTCATACCATTCAAAATAAATAGTTATGCTTTAAGAAATCTACAAATCAAAAAATAAAAAATAAATTTTCTATATCATGCTACATATTATGTATGTCGAAATCATAAACTCCTGGTTATTTTCCGCTTGTGGACGTCGACACGCGTGATCATACACCTTTTCAAGTGTTTGTATAAGATTCTGAACAGACAAACACCTTGAATTGTATCTAACAGTTTACCCACCACGCTGTTTAACTTTTAAATTATCTCAAACGATGGAAATGACTGAACGTTTTTTAATATACAATATTTTTTTTTATTTTTCACAACTTCTTGCTATTTCGGTATATTTATTTACAATTGTCACTTTTCAGAATAATAATAGCGGTGTTTTAAGTTTCCTAAAAGATTTCTTGTTCTGATCAAGTTGAAATAAATAAATATCTTTATGATACACTGACACACACGGTCATATGTTTTCACTTATATTATGTCAAACTAGCTGTGCCCGCGACTTCGCCCGCGTGGAATTTAACAAAATAATTATTGTTCAGTTCACATTTATAAAAAAAAATCTAAAATAAAATAAAAGTAGACTAAGTAGTAACTTAGTCTACTTTTATTTTAGATTGTATATAATAAGGAGTACTTAACACTAGAGTACACGCGTGGCCTACTATAGTAGACCAGGGTAACATTTTTGATTGTAACACTCTTATTTCGCGCACTAACACGTTGTGCCTCAAGCTATTCCTCATAAAGACAATTACGCATAATATAAGTGGCATGTGCGACACCGGCGCGTACGGACTGTTCATCAATTTAGCGCCAAAACTACAGGACTACCATAGTAGTCCGTGCGAGTACTGGTGTTACAAAAAATGTAAGTGATTATTATTTCTCTTTATGTATTTAATGGCGTAATATTGAGGAAAATATTATAAAATGTTTCTTATTTCGTGTTTTTTTCTTAGTAGGTAAGGTTTTATTATTTATATTGCAATTTTGCTTATGTTTTCGCAGATTTATCATCATGAACGACCTACAATTTGAGAGATGGCTATTGGAAGTTGAGGAAGATCCTGAAGATGACATCATTGAAAGCGACGATTGTGGAATAGATTCCTTGCCTGGTTTTCAAGCTTTAGTTGAAGTCTTCTCATCAAAGTCACGTGCCAAGTAATAGTGACCAGGAACACACATATTATGATTTTACCTGAGATGATGAAGAGAAGAGAGAGATCAGAGATGAAGTGCCACTATGCAATTTAAGGAGTTTTTTACAGGCTGGCATTTATGCAACAAGAAACGGTACTGTTTGGAATAAAGAAATGCCACCATCACTTCGTTCCATACCTCAAAATATCCGTACAATACCACCAGCCCCAAAGGAGAAGCGGCTAGAAATGCCTCTTCTCTGTCGGCGTTTAACAATTGACACGCTACCTTGAGGACTTAAATATAAAATCGAAGAGCTTTTGGGTGAACAACGCCAGGAACAGCACGATCTTACACCAAAGATGGGAAGAGTTGGCTGATGCGCACTTTGCTCAAGAGCACGTAATCGATCGACAAAAAAGTGGTGTAAATCGTGTAATAAATGGATCTGTCCTGATCATCAAGCTGTCGTATGTCCTCAATGTTACGAATCCTTGAAATAATAAGACCAAAAATTAGTTTTTTAAGTTTATGAAATTAATTCCTCAAGAATGCCATATTTTTGTTAATTTTCTTAAGTTTTTTATTTGTTAATTATTTCCTAGTTTAAAAAGCTAATTAATACTTAAATTATGTTTTTTTCATAAGACTAATAAATAAAGAACTGATATCAAATACTATTTTATTGATATAGTAAGTAAACAAAAAAAATAACATATTTCGAAAAGGGCTACCATAGTCGGCCACGCGAGCACTCGTGTAAAAAAAACAGGCGCGTGTACTGTAGTGTTAATACTTATTATATCAGACATTGCCAGTGAGAGTCCCGTCATTATCGGTCCAGCCGTTTCAGAGATTAGCCGGAATAAACAGACTGACGGACAAAAATTATAAAAAATGTTATTTTCGTATATGTACCGTGTATATATATATATATATATATGAATTTAGTAAAAAGCGGTTATTTTAATATTACAAACGGACACTCCAATTTTATTCATTTGTATAGATGGATAAGATGGACGATCAGTCTTGATATTTTGGTTCTTTTGGCATCCTTAAAAATGTCGATACAAAAATTACGTTTCAAAATTTAATTTCTGATAAATAATTAATGTAATAATATACATTATTGGTATTCATTTTGGAAGTTAGCACTGTTTTAATGAACCGAAAAAAGTCGAAATATCGACGAGATAGTGATCTATGACATAACGTTCCTTCCATGAGTTTCCAGAGACGATACACGTTAGCGAGTGTAGTTTTCTTTAGGGAAGAAAGATAAAAATATTAGTAACTAATACGCAATATAACGCATTTAAAACTATATGTCTTATCGAGTGCTCGATAGACTCTATAGTAAAATTTAGAAATACTCATAATAGGGTATGGTATAGTTAAATATTCCAGTTGCGTTTCTACGTTTACTACTGTAGTTACGTCATGACTGTGCGCTTGTAACAAAACTCATGGTAGACCTACTGGACGTAATGGAATCTTGTCGTACGTTTTTATGTGAAAATAAAGCTACATAAATCATTCTTACATGTTTTTGTTCTTGCGGTAATTATTGTGAATACCCTAATTCCACAGTTGTTTTGTTTTATAGTTTTTTCTTACCCACATTAAAACTTCAAATTTAGAATACTTAATAAGTATAATATATGTTTCAAATATACCTACGTATACTAGCTGACCCCGCAAATGTTGTTTTGCCAAATATGTTATTAACCCCCGCAACCCCCTCTTGTGGGTGGAACTTCGTAAATCCCGTTTTTAGCTGACCTCTACTCGGCGAAAGGAATATTCCTACTAAATTTCAAGTCTCTACGCCTTATGGTTCCAGAGATATCGTGATGAGTCAATGGGTGGAAATCTCTTTTATATATTATTATTTGAAACAGCTTGTTGCTAATCACTATTGTTCTATAATATCGCGATAGATCTCTTATAGGTAGATCTTGTGTACTCGTAAAAATTACATGAATGTAGATAAGACTATGAAGTATCTATGGTAAGTTTTCAATCTTCTCGTCATTTTTCCAAAGATAGAGTTTATTGATACGCTTCAGCCTGTAATATCCCACAGCTGGGCATAGGCGTCTTTCCCCAAGTAGGGGAAGGATCAGATCTTAATGCACCACGCTGCTCCAATGCGGGTTAGCGGATATATTCCAACTATGAGTAACGATCGTTATCAGATGTACCTACATGATAACAACCGGGACCGACGGCTTAACGTGATCTCCGAGTGACGGTGGGGAGGCCCACAAGGACTGCAGAAACACCCAGACCACGGCAAACATCTGTATGGCCAATGCAAACGTTTGTCATGTGCGGGAATCGAACCCGCAACCGCCAGCGCAACATTCACAAACCAGTGCTGTGACCGTTGGTATTATTTATTGTTATATAATTTAGCCTTTTTACGTACCAACTTTATTGAGAACTACACACAACCTATGTTATTAAAATAAAATACCTGGCCACTCAAAACTGAGATTAAATATTACATAATAACATACCTATATACGAGTAGCTGTGTCTAACACATATTTGTGATCATTTTAATAATCCCACAGTATTTGTCAATACTAACTTAAGTAATAAGTATAATACCGTGGCTTAAGCATATTTTTATCGTTGCCGTAACATTGTAACAATTAGTCGTTAGAAATTAGAATCGATAGAAACATGCTATCAATGTTACTAATTAAAATGCAAATTAATGAGTAAAGTAAATTCGTTTTACGATGCGATCATAATTAAAGATAATTAAGGATGACATAGGTACCTACCTATTTTCGTAATTTGTGATAATGTACGACTAAACGTATGTCTAACAAGTAACAACTTCATATACTTAGGATTCAGTAGATCATTTGACCGTTTCAAATTATCGCAATAAGCCAAGGCTAAATCTAGGTGACGGACGTCTCTCTTTTGTCATTTCGTAATTAATGACAAAAGGCTCTACTACTGTAAACCAAACAAGTAAAGGTCAATGTCTTGTTGTTTTCAATATCAATTTTGGCAATGTAAATAATACTTGTAACTTGTGTCTACAGAGAGAAAACTTATTATTTTTTATCGGGTTAAGTTACTTTAATGAATATGATATAATATTAAAAACATGAATATGTATATGTAAGCTAAAAAAATATTGTATTTATTCTTCGACACCGTATTCCAAATCATTTAAATTAACTTTAACCGGTTTTTTAATTATGAAAACAAAAAATAATACATTATGTGATTCACGTTTTTTTGCTGTTACAATAAATTCCATTTAATTACTAATGTTTTATTCATAGCCATAATAAAATAACAAATATTATATACCTGGATATGTTTAATTGTTAATTCAGAGAATTATTGTGTTTCTGAGGAAAAATAAAATTGCGATAACAATAACAAAATTACGATGCATTGTACAGAAAATGATGTACCTGTATTAAAATTTGATTTTGATGTATGATTATGAATGCAGTATTAATAGCTTTTTTCAATATAGATCATTTTAACGCAAACAAAGAAACAAACAAGTGAATGTGATAGATCTTGATATTACAAAAAAAAACCACATTTTCCGGTTTTTCATATCTGTACACAACTACACACCTTTAATTAAGTACTTCACACATTTTAGAGCATTTTACATTAAAAAGAGCTGAGAGAGAGATACATTTAAAATAATACGATACAAAATAATATAATTCCAGATGAAATAACGTTAAAAGTTGCGTCTCCAGTTTGTCGTGTTGTGCTTTTAAGGAAAGGTTACATCGACTATTAAACACAAAACCTGACCTCTAAAAGTGCGTGCATTTGCATTTTTATATTCAGAACGAAATACTTAAAAACATAAATTATGTCTTTTTTATTTTGTTTATTTATTTTGTAAAAACACGATATGACGTATCAAGATAATGTAGAGCACATGTAGTTATAGTTTAACTGAGGCGTATGAGTAATTGTTATTAAAAAAAAAATTAAAATTATTACATAATATATTTTTTCATTTTCACATAAATGGCAACACGTCTTATTGATAAATAAAAATAATATTTAAAGACTAATAAACTTCCTTTAAGAAAGACGCCAAGAATTACCTATTGCAAAAACTACAACGTTAATCTAATGCCTTATAGGAAGAATCACACAAAGTTTGACAAATACTGCTTTATGAACATGCATTCCCTTACGTGTGCATGTCACCTTTGCAGAGATGTGAACACTTAATATTCTCTCGAATTAACATCAAGGACTACTTGTATGTTAAAGTAGCTGACATACTTTAACTGATATAATCAGATAAAACTTGACTCTTGGCCACTCTATGAAATACTTCAAGTACTTAATATAAACTTGAATAAAACATTTTTTTTTTTTTTCATTTTATTTCATTTATCTTTTTACCGTTATGTACTGTTGGTAAAGGATTTTTTGTGTATAAGTATCGAATACTTTTTTCCTAAAAATATACTATAGATATTATGCTCTCGAAAATTGAAAATTTTGTAGACTTAGGCTCAAGAGAAAATAAATAGATTAAATTTTGGCACTTGGCTAATACTTAAGATATAAAATGAACCATATTTGTGACTCAACCTACCGCAATTTTGAATTTGATTACATCAAACATCCTAACATTATACTTATAAAAAAAGTGTGTGTGTGCAACTCACAAACGGCAGAAGTGAAACTTCTGAAAAGTAGCCTACTTCTACTGGAATATAAAATACTGTTTAATGTATTCTATCAAATTATCTCCTATACATTTATGTGATTGTTTCTTTATTGTGACGCATTTTCGTTTCATCGAATTTCAAATCAGAACGATCCTAAAGAAGTTTCACTTCATAATTAATATGAAATTTTACAAAACTCGAGAATGGCTTGACCGATTTAGTTAATTTTGATCTTGAAATGTTGGTGGAAGTCCAGGGAAGGTTTAAACGGTGAGAAACATAAATAATATGTAAAGGAAAATACTAAAAACGACGATTAAATTCTCCAATACATACAAAATGGTCCTAGCGGGGAAATTAAATGTCTTTTGTCAAAAACGTTGTCAATTGGTTGTCAAATATTTATAGGTGTGTTCAGAAAGTATTTTGTGTATATTTTTCACAAATATAATTATGTTAGGTGATACGAAGTTCACCGAACCATTTTGTCGTTTATATTTGTATATTCATAGCCTCGTATCATAAGCGAACAAATAAAATCCGATGAATGAATGATTGTGAGACCGAATAGAGATGACAAGTCGAATTGATTGCGGCGAACAATATCTGACGGAACATAATTGAGACATTTGCATACAGGATGGCAGTTGTTAGGTGTACTGTCGTCTACGGAATTAAGGTCGAAGGGGATCCGATTTGCGCTAGGAATATCCTGACCTGGCTAATTCTATTTTTGGTCTAATTGTAAGTCTGCTGTAAATAACGTGTGTCGTAACGGTATCATGACTCACGTAATCGTCGTAAGGTACAGACTAAGGTTCACTTGAATGAGGGGAAATGAAATTAAAGCTAGGTGTATAGGATGTTGCGTCTGTTTGTTAAAATTACGGTTTTTATTACAGTTGTATGTAGTGTCTATTTTTATGACAAAACAAAACCGGTGACCGTGGTATTAATTTTAATTATGAATTATAGTAGTCGATGGAATAAACACTTATGTACCTAAAACTCGCCAAAGAAGGCTGTTTTTGGCACTATTGAAATAATAACAAAAATAGAAAATTATCTAAAACAAAGCATTCGTAATTAATACGAAAACCATAAGTGTGATAATAGTCATTATTGCTGCCATATCTATACTAATACTAATTACTAATTTACTAATTTTACTAATACTAATATATACTAATACTAATTACTAATTTACTAATTTTACTAATACTAATATATACTAATACTAATATACTAATATATATATTATATATATATATATATATATATAAAGCTGAAGAGTTTGTTTGTTTGTTTGTTTGTTTGTTTGTTTGAACGCGGTAATCTCTGGAACTACTGGGCCGATTTGAAAAATTCTTTCAGTGTTAGATAGCCCATTTATCAAGGAAGGCTATAGGCTATGTATCATCACGCTAAGACCGATAAGAGCGGAGTCCACGCCGACGAAGTCGCGCGCAGAAGCTAGTGTAATTATATAAAGAAAAGAAAAATTATATAGAATTTCGAATGTGATTGTACTCAGGTACCTACTTAAACCATTCTACACTTTATTGCTCGCCACTTCAGCTGTGCGGAATTTGTTTTACTCAAGGACTCTTTGTATATCATCAGCTACCTCCCATGATAGCTAATCATAAGACTTTTAATTCAGTATGTTCTATACTTTTGTATTGAATTTTACTTTGAAATGATCAATTTATCCTACCTTTATATTTATATAAAATAGCTTTTCTTTCACACAATCACAATCTACACAAATATTTATTGTTTTGTACTGTTTTTATTAGTCCTGTTACTACTGCTGCATTACAAGTCTTGTAATAATAAGACCTTCATTTACTTGAAAGATAAATATTCTATTACTAAACATTGTAGGTGTCAAAATGGTATAACTTTCTCTTTTTTTATATGAAAAACTAAATGTGACTTGTCTAGTTTTTCTAACACTTCTAGCTACTTAGTTGATTCTGCTCGTAAGTGTATCTTATATATATATATATATATAATATAAATCAACTGCTGTTCGTTAGTCTCGCTAAAACTCGAGAATGGCTGGGCCAATTTGGCTAATTTTGATCTTGAAATGTTTGTGGAAGTTCAGGGAAGGTTTAAATTGTGAGAAACATAAATAATATGCAACGGAAAATACTAATAACGATGATTTAATTTTCCAATACAAAACGTTCCTATCGTGGAAATTTAATGTCTTTTGTTAAAAACGTTGTCAACTGGTTGTCAAATATCTATAGGTGTGTTCAGAAAGTGTTTTGTGTATATTTTTCAAAAATAAATGTAGGTGATACGAAGTTCACCGGGCCATCTAGTTTGTAAATATTTATGCATGAATGTACAGATGTGCATGTATATAGGTGCAAAACGTAACGTTTTGATTATCCTGTTGGCGTAGTTTATAATAGCCTTGCTTCGGGGGCTGTGGGTTCGATTAGCGCCTGCGTCTGGAGTAATATTTGTTTTTATTTATATATGTATTATTTCTATGTATATTTATCAAAAAAAAAAACCGTCGACTGTTAAAGGCTAAATGCGTGTTACCTAAAACACAAGAATTAAGTTGCTTCCCATAGGAACAGACGACCGTGTGTGTATGTTGTGAGATATTTATTTATTTATTCGAAACAAACACTACACACTACTCGATGCAGCCTGTAACATCTCACTTAACCACCACGCTGCTCCATTGCGGGTTAGCGGATATATTCCCCACTATAAGTAACGATCGCTATCGGGTATTTATGATAACAACCGAAACCGACAGACATCGAAACCGGAACCGGAAACTACACCAGACCGGTCGTTCGCACTACTACTTATTAATTAGCGAATTAATAGATATACGCGTGTCTCAAAATATATTACCATGTAGTTTTCCTTCACGGCGATCGCAACATGAGGTTTAAAACAAGTTAAGCCTTGAAATTTTAACAGTGTCCGACTAGACTACAGATTCACGATTCACGATTCAGCCTGTAATATCTCACTGTTGGGCATATTCCTCTTCCCCATGTAGGAGAAGGATCGGAGCTTAATCCACCACGCTACTCCAATGCGGGTTGGCGGATATGTATCCTACTATGAGTAACGATGGCTATCAGGTGTACATGATAACAACCGGGACCGACGGCTTAACGTGCTCTCCAAGGCACGGTGGGGAGACCCACAAGGACTGCACAAACACCCAGACCACGGCAAACATCTGTATGGCCAATACAAATGTGGTCGTGTGCGGGGATTGAACCCGCAACCGCGCGCGCAACAGCCAATCGCAATCCAGTGCTGTGACCGCAGCGCCAACGCGGCGTCGGCGACTAGACTACAGACCTAGATTTAATCTAGTGACTTTTTAATAAAGATCAAATTCATATGCGGTCTTTATTTCGTGTGTTCTGATAGTAGTCGTGTTAACACCAAATGTCGCAATTTCGATTACCACTGGAAAAATAATAATAATAAATATTCCCAAGTTTGAGTTTGTACAAAAATTTATTTCCGGTCTGGTTGTATGTTATAGTGAGTGTCCCTACGGTGACCTACCTGTTAACGATCGTTACAGTCAGGAAATTTTCTTATAATTCGCGGTGGAGCAACGTGGTAGAATACCATCCAGCTCTTCTCCAATGTCCAGTAAATGCCTAACTAATTTTGTACAAAAACTCAGTTTATACATTATTTTCAAAAGAGTAGTTCTGCGGAGTTTCTTTCCGATTCTACTCTGCAGAATGTACATTCCGAATCGGTGGCTTCACTTTTACAAATCTAATAATCAATTTAAAATTTTAAGTTGTAAAATGACGATTCGAAAGTGCTCTTGGGGCCTATTTGAATAAAGTACTTTTTTTTTCTTTTCTTTTTTGATTTTGATTTTGGCCAGCTGTGGAGCCTTTACAAACCAAAACAGTTTAGTTTACAAACTTAAGTCAACACACTTTTAGATATTTGAGGCGATTAAACATTCGATCAATTCACGTAAACAAAAAAATGTTAAAATAGAATGTTTTTCAGAATCACACCTCCTTCCGAATAAAATATTCGAGTAAACAAAGTTTAACGGTGTTAGTGAAGTTAGAAATAGCATTGAATCTGTTTCAGACTTTTTTTGCATTTAGCATATTCATAGATCTTTTTCATTAGCGCATACTTCCTAAGAGGATTGGAGCGAAAATTATATGCTAATTAAATTATACACGGGAGTTACGTTGGCTATTTTCATTTTCCTGTTTTTATCGAATTTTAAGAAAATAAATTATTAGGCACTAGCTATATCTACCCGTGCGAATAATTCACACAAAGTAAGTACCTACAATAATTATCAGTATTTATTTATACGTGAGTTGATTTGAAATTGAACAAAAAATTTACCGACCGTCAGTCATGTTGACGTTGTTTCAAAATTAAAGCCGGCATTGCTGTATTGTGTCTCAATATATCTATATACTATCTATGTATATAATTTTAATAATTAATTAATTTACAAAAACAAAAGCAATAACAAATTTTTTAGCTGTTGATGCCGGTACAGCAAGCAATTATCTATAAAATGATATATAATTTATGTGGAGTAGTTGTGAGGTTTTTCCTAAAAAGGGAGGCAAAAATCTTAACCTTAGCGTATTAATATTATATGATGATATCATAAAGTCATTTTATAAACATACTAGCTGTTGCCCGCGGCTTCAATCGCGTAGTAATGGATTATACTTACAAATAGGTACTTAAGTATTAGTGCCTATTATATTACAATAATTTATGATCTCTTTGGATACCAGTATTATCGACTTTGTCCTCTAGTACCACCAGGCTCCATTTTATCATCCAGAATTTACTCAACCTCGGAATACTCATTTATACATATATGAATTTTACGAAATTTTTATCTTCTTACTTCTGATATCACAGTCATACTTTTTAATATATGACGCGTAAAAATTCGATTAAAACTGGAATAGGTACAATAAGATAGAGAAGGAGGGTATTTATAACTTCAAAAGCAGTCCAAAAATAAACGTTCTTGCATCTTTATTTAATGAAAAAATGCATTATAGCGCATAAAAAATGTTAAGTTTTGTTTTGACCCCATTAGAAATTGAATTTTCCTGTCACAAAATTAGTTCTTAGTTTATGTCTACTAACTATTATCTATCTCTTGATAATTGCCACTTACAAAAAATTAAAGAATTTTGTAAAAAAATCCGTAATATGGAATATGAACATTCCTGTGCTATAGAGAATAGTTAACTTCCTGTAACTAAACATAAACGGTACGTCTATACATCTGTATAACAACAATTTATAGTATGATGCATGTTAATTAAATTGTCTTTCTTTATCCACTGGGCAATTATAGTTATAGAAAAAAAAGTAAAGAATGATAGTGCTTTAGTTCTAGAGGACATCGACACAGATTGTATCAAATTGTATGTGTAACTGTACGGGGATTAGATGTTGCCATTTGTACTGCGTGGGTGGCTAGCGGTACCCATACTGCAAACTAGAAAAGATGAATACAATAAGTATTGAGACCCTCATATAGAAATGTAGATTATTGATTTATTCAAGATTTATGGACCCTTACTATTGTATATTACTATTGCTTTAGAATCATTTTTGATACTAATCAATAATGAATCATTATTGATAGTTTTTACGACAAACGTTTGCCAATAAGATTCGTGAATTTGCAAAATAAATATATCAATAAACGTCGGCATATTATACATATGTATGTATATGTTTGATGACAATAGTCCAATAATTAAATGGTTTTAACAATTTATTTACAATATTACGTCATGGTATAGTTTCTTAAAGGAAATTATTTTTGTTTCAGGAAGCAGAGGAATGGGCCCGAAGACAAGTTGGTCCGATGGTCAACCCTTCCTTCGAACCAGACGATTTCCTTCCACAGAGGTAATAATTTAAATCGTATATTTTCTTGAATGTCTGCTAATTTTAAGGGACTTCTGTACTCGTATCGTAGCTATTAGACGAGAGCAGAGCTCAAAAGATTGCGTTACAGT
The DNA here is from genome assembly GCA_905220545.2 of Melitaea athalia. Taxonomy (NCBI): domain Eukaryota; kingdom Metazoa; phylum Arthropoda; class Insecta; order Lepidoptera; family Nymphalidae; genus Melitaea; species Melitaea athalia. The sequence goes on along the minus strand of HG992176.1, from coordinate 3,176,909 downwards.
CGTATCCTGGGATTATTTATTACGGTCATGACAATATTTGTAATGCCAAATTGGCAATTGGAGTTAATAGTCATATAACGAAGAAACTAATGGAATACCACATACCTATTACGTCTAGGCAGTATAATATGAGAAACATTACAAAAAAAATGTAGGTTGCATATAAATTAATTGCTTATAAATTTTCGTTGCATATCGAAATGTTACTAATGTCATTAAAATTTGAACAAGTCCGACCTTAATCCTATATTTATACTCAGTTATTTTAATCAAAATCTAAAGATAGCATGAAAGAAAAATTTCATCGGCATCCGCGGCGGTCGTTACGTGTCGTCCAAATAATTTTACGTACGTCACTACATAATCGACTATTGTACTTCTCGTAGTGGTAAAACTCCACTAGAATCTACTAGAATTAGAAAGTCCTGAATTGGTTTTTTAATAAAGATGAAACGAATAGCAGTTTAGCCGGATACCGGATACCACAACAATTTCTTATTAGTCAGCAGTATGGTTTTCGTCCAAAATCGAGCACTCATACCGCCGCCATTGACGTAGTTACAGAAGTAAGGTCACATATCAATAATTGTGTTTGCTAGCAATCGAAAAAAAACCGACTTCAATTACATCGACAAGTAATACAACGTAAGTAGATGAAAAAAATTAAGAAACGCACTAGTCGTCACTACGATTTTTGAAAGTTCTCTTCGATATCTCTGGATTCCCATCATCAGATCCTAGTTTCCTTATCAAGGTACCATTATTGGGATATCTCCTTTCCAATAAAAAAAGAATTATCAAAATCGGACTACTCTGTAAAATGTTATTCGTGGTCATACCTTACATTCAGTGAGTGAAAAATCAATCATCCCCTGTTTTCCTACCCTTAGGGTTGGATTTTTATTTTCAAACTAGCTTCTGCGCGCGACTTCGTCGGCGTTGACTTCGCTCCTATTGGTCTTAGCGTGATGACACATAGCCTATAGCCTTCCTCGATAAATGGGCTATCTAACACTGAAAGAATTTTTCAAATCGGCCAAGTAGTTCCAGAGATTACCGCGTTCAAACAAACAAACAACCAAACAAACAAACTCTTCAGCTTTATATATTAGTATATATTTATATGGGACCAATTTCGGGGTATACTCATTCCAATAAAAAAAGAACTATCAAAATTGGACTACTCTGTAAAAAGTTATGCGTGATCTTACATAAAAAAATATAGTCGTCGAATTGATGACCTCCTCAGTTTTTTTCGTCGGTTATTAAAAAAACGTTCCTTGGGGGTATTTATCGACTTGAAGAAGGCATCCGATACAGTAAGCCACAGTTAGCTCTTGTTGAAATGCAGGGCTTTTAAAATCTTTCAATCATACTTACAAAACAAGAAGGAAGTTGTAAAAATAAATAACTTTACCAGTTCTATTAAAACAGTTACATGTGGAATTCCACAAGGCTCCATAATTGGGCTCAAAATTAAGAATATTATTGACATTAATCTAACTGGAAAACTTACACTGTACGCGGATGATAGGTACCTACATGTCTTTTTTATTACGGTATTCAGGACTTAATAAGAAAAGCTCAAAATGATATTGACACGCCAAGTGAGAAAACGTCCTATATGATTGTCTGTGCAAAAAATAAATATACATAATATATACTAATTCCTTTTTTATTATTATTATTTATTATTAATTTTAGATTTGCATGTAAACAAGTAAATTAAATAAATTGATGTGTTTGATTTTAACTATCAAAATTGTCAAACTAAGGAAATACAAGTACTCATATCTCGCGACAAGCTTTTATATCATATGGATTATGTGTAACTAATGACTTTATAAGTAGATAGTAAAAGTTAAGTAAAATTTTATTTTTTTCGCTTTAGCGCATTCAAATAAAAGCTTGTTTTTTAAAAAGGTTTTTTTACTTTTAATTTATTTTAAGTGAACTTTATGTTTTTTATGAGAAATAAATTCTTTAGTATTTAGGCCGTCGGATAGGCTGGATACCGGATAGTTACCGGATATCAATTTCTAAATAAAATTCTATTATTTTTCTATAAATCACCAATAAATAGTATCGGGTATTATGTAATTTTATGGTTTATACGTAACTTTAATTTGTTTCTGTACTATTACTTAATTAATAAGTAAATTAAAAATCAATAGTATTGTTTAAAAGTATTGTATTTTAAAATCATTTAAGACTTAGTATTTTGATCATACTGCAATTGTAAAAAAAAGAATACAATTTTCTTCGATGTATAAAACGTTAAATTAATTTTTTTATATAAGTATAACACAAGAAACGTAATACGACATTACTAAGTTTTAACTGAAATGTATTTTCAATATCGAAATTATGTTTATTAACTTGAAAAGATTTTGATCTTTTTTTTCTCTGATCTTTCAAATTCAAGTCGTAATTTTGTAAATGATTAACGAAATTACCTCTACGACCTCCTTTCTGCATTCTGTAATTTCGCTGACTAACGTTTTATTAATATATCGCTCTATATATTTTTAAGATGCGTCTTATATTACAAGATTATATTTGATATTTTTCTGTAATAAGGGCTTTAAATTTTAACCTTGACTCACGTGAAAATAACATATATAAATCAATACCTCGTAAACATTTGGCGTCTCCTAGCAATCAAAATGGCAGAGTAAGTTAGTTGCACTGACTCCCTTTAAACAATTGACTAGACTACATATGTTGTGTTATTTTCGTGTTTGTAATGAAATTAAATAGGTAACGTAGGTCTTTTTATTTCAATTTAATTTTTATTTAACTTTAATTCATATTAGTGCTATATATCATTATATCGAACGATGATAACACGTTGAAGAAATTTAACACCCTGAAAAAATATTTTAATATAAAATTCAGTGTTAGATATTATTAATTTAATAGGGACCAAAACATCTTCAACATGTAAGTAAATCCAAGAAGTCTTATGCCGATTTTTTTTTCAGCTTATCGCCTGTTAAAGATGAGAAGAAGAGGCCTGGAGACAAGGGCATATTCCTTGTCAACATGAAGGAGAAGAACCAGCAAGAAGTCGAGGAATATGAACCGTACGACAACAGAGTCGTAGAACATCCCACCACGTGAGTACTTATCAAAACATCTGCTAATAATAATTTAGTAAGGAAAAACCCGTTTCCGCATCATTTGATAAAAGAATATTGATTTTTTTATATTCAAAGCCTATTCGTTTAAAAGTCTTATTCCTCGGGAAGCCACGATATATTTATAAACTTAATAAATTCATGTTTATAAATCTATACACTTATAAAACAGTAAAAAGTATACTTAGCACCTTTCGCCACTTGACCCCCTTGACCGGTCAAATCGGGTAATAAAAATTTAAAACACGTGCAATGAATCAGAGTATTAACCTTCTCGACAGTTTCCTCTTCCTAATTTCCTCAACCATTCATCATATCTTGGGGCAACAAGGATTTTCCTACACGTCTCACCTTTTATTTATATAAAAATTTACAAAAAACGCTTTTACTACTTGTGTTTAAAGAACTTTTTATTGTTCTATCATTTGTCTTTTGTAATAAAACTGTCGTTTAATTATTAGTTATTCTTTGTATAAGTCTATCGTACTATCTACTTCGAAGTAGCCATATGAGAATGAGAGCTTCTGTAAGTGCAGCCTACTGGAAATACTGAAAGTGATATACTAAAACCAATAAATTAATATCATCAAAAATTACTAATATTAATTTTAATATCATCATTCAAAATCAAATTAGCAGCATAGTATACTTACTACTATATAACTTTCAAAAAGTGGCTACTTCTAGGTAAGCGTGCGCCATCCTAGACCGCATTGAAATAGTGGTCAAACGCAAGCCTGTCTAATTATAAAAATAATAAATCAATTACTGTTTTCCTACACTTAGGGTTGGATTTTTATTTTCAAATTTATATGGGACCAATTTCGGGGTATATACTCTTTCCATTAAAAAATGAATTATCAAAATTGGACTACTCTGTTAAAAGTTGTGTGATCAATGATCATACATAAAAAAATATAGGTGTCGAATTGATAACCTCCTCCGTTTTTTTCGTCGGTTAAAAAAATGACCAGCATTTGTCAGTGTCCTTTTTACTTTTTTAGGGTTCCGTACCCAAAGGGTAAAAACGGAACCCTATTACTAAGACTTTGCTGTCCGTCTGTCCGTCCGTCCGTCCGTCCGTCCGTCCGTCTGTCACCAGGCTGTATCTCAAGAACGGCGATAGCTAGAGAGTTGTTCACAAATTATGTATTTCTGTTGCCGCTATAACAACAAATACTAAAAAAAAAAAAATACATATTTAAGGGGTCTCCCATACAACAAACGCGATTTATTGCCTATTTTTGCTCGATATCAATTAATGGTAAGAGGTAGGCACTTGAAATATTCTCAAAATACTTAATTGTGTATTTACTTTAATAATAAATAATAAAATTAAAATAAAAAAAAATTTGGGGGGCTCATACAACGAAAATGACTTTTTTGCCGATTTTTGCCCGATATTAAAATCAATGTACCTACTGGTGTTTACCTAGTCAATGGTACGGAACCCTTCGTGCGCGAGTCCGACTCGCACTTGGCCTATTTTTTATTAGTTTCCAGTGTATAGTAGACATACAAAATAATGTTACACTTCCGAATAATTTTCTATACCTATATATCAAGACGTGGACACTGACGAAGGGACTGGTCCACAAGTTTAAAGTCGCTCAACGCGCAATGGAACGGGCTATGCTTGGGGTTTCTCTCAAGGACAGAATAAGAAATGAGACTATCCGTGAGAGAACGAAAGTAACCGACATAGCCCACAGAATCAGCAAGTTGAAGTGGCAGTGGGCTGGTCATCTGTGTCGCAGCCTCGCAGGACCGATGGCCGTTGGAGCAGACGTGTCCTGGAGTGGAGACCGCGTATTGGCAAACGCAGTGTAGGACGCCCTCTGGCCCGCTGGACCGACGATCTACGTAAGATTGCTGGTGTAGGCTGGATGGGTATTGCGGAAAACCGGGATGTCTGGCGCGAGCTTGGGGAGACCTATGTCCAGCAGTGGACTGCAACAGGCTGATATGATGATGATGATGATATATCAATCGCTGTTTATTTTTTATGCGTTAATAATTACTACATATTGTCGAATTATTTTAGATTTCAGTTCCATTTTATTGTTATCTCAATATGTATTATTATCGATACAAATAAATAAAATTGGTGTGTCTGTTGGTAATATTAAAATAACCACTTTTTACTAAATGCATATGGATGTATACGCGGTATATATATACCAAAATAACATTTTTTTATACAATTTTTGTCTGTCTGCCTGTCTGTTTGTTCCGGCTAATCTTTGAAACAGCTGGACCGATTTTGACGGAACTTTCAGTGGCAGATAGCTGATGTAATAAGGAGTAACGTAGGCTACTTTTATTTTAGAAATTTATTTACTTTGTAACTCTGCGAACTGAAAAATAACTTTTTTGTTAAATTGCACGCGGACGAAGTCGCGAGCACAGCATTAATAAATAAATTTAAACCAATACGATAAATTAAAAGAAATTAAAAAAAATTTAGTGTTACGTTTTACGTACATAACGTCATCAAGCAGATTCGTAAACACGTAAGCGACATTACTTTTCATTCAGTTTCGCCTTTATTAGTAAATAAAACACGTCGCAAATTACTATAACATTCACGTAATTTTCCCGAATTCTTAGATAATGTTTTCCTCCTATGACTGGAAGTTATATTGACGTAATTACATAGTTTAGCTGAATAATAAAATGAGGAGTCCTATCTGAATATGATCAAGGCCTCACGTGTTTGTAATATTTCTATGTTGCTTGTATTAGGTACTGTAGGTACAGAGTTACAGACCTTGTGGCACTAAGGAAATATTAATAATATGCGTAACTAATGATAAAAATGTCTACCAATGTGTACGATGCTATTTAGGTACAATTGAGATATTTAAATGCTAATAAACTTGTTTTAATTAAAAATAAATAATATTTACAGCAGTTGCCCTATGTCAATTGAATGATGTGTTTTAAGGGTTGTTGCATAAGTAATTAAGTAGGTATACACTATAGATACAGGCCTTCATAGAAGAAAGATTATTGTTATTATAGGACGGCTAACTCCAGAGACTAGAAAGTTGAAGCAATTCAACTCTTCTGCTTTACTACTTTCATAATATACTTAGATTTCGTATTTGTAAAAAATATTTTGCTTTTCATACAGGACAACACTATCTTTTGTAGTTAAAAAGCTTATACATGTATAATAATTGCCAAGAATTAGATACCTTTCATTAATATGATTATATTAGGTTTATTCGCAATAATCTCAACGTTGTCGTGGGAAGGTTTTCCTTAATTCGCGAGTTAAAAGGTAAAACCAAAACTAAGGTCATATTGTGGTCGTGATCTGAGTGCCAAATACCCATGACTTGTCACCTATAAAATATAATGAACAGCTTAAACAATTGAGGAGATTCCCAATTCGATTGTATTTTTTAAATATATATGTTACTTTAGAACTTTTGACTGGAGGGACCGATTTTAATGGTTTTTTTTTTAATCGAAAGATGGTGCATATCGTGTGGTCCCATTTAAATTTAATTGAGATTTAACGAGCACTTTTCGATCTATATCTAATAATGCGAATTTACTTGACTATTTTTTTTCGTCGGTTTTTTTCGTTTGCAAGCAAACACATTTATATTTTAAAAGAAATCACCTAAGTTAATTCCTAAGTGGAATCACGTTACAATATTTAATACAATTTATATTAGGTTATAACAGCTTTATACGGATACAAAATAAAACACAATTTTATCAACCAGTTTTGTGTACAAATTAATGTAGGTACTTTCCCTTTGAACGTTGAGCTGTATATTTTTCTGTTATTACGAAAAATTACGACTTTACGACGTTCCTAACTTTACATAACTTTTAACACTCTTTGATATTAAAACTGATAGTATAGATAGTTATATAAGTGATATTCTGTTCTAACATTTTGAAGTTATACTTCGTTTGGCGCGTTAGGGAAAAATGATTAAAGCAAATTTTCACGATGAGCGCGCACACCGTCACAAAAAACCGACACCCTGAAGTTAGCTAATCAACGAAGAAGTTAGCAACGTGAAGTTAGCTAGCCAATGAAGCATATCTTCCTTTTTTTTAAAAAAATATTTTAATTACTTATCATTGTACTCGCTTTGATTAAATAAGTAGGTACTAAAAGACTATGTTCAAAATTTTATTTAAAATCTTATTTATTTTGACTAATATTATCACATAATTAGGAGTCCGCAATAATCCCTTTTTTGATATTTCTAAAATAATACACCAATGTGTATTACATCATACATATGACATTACACATTTGAAACGTTATATAGATGTTTGCGAATAGGACATTCTCTTTATCGTCACATAGGTACAGTTAAATCTAGATTTCATTCGAAACCCTGCCTAGACAAGTAGCAATACGTTCAGTTAATTAAGGGATATGAAGCAATATTCAGCGATAGATATCTATTACGGCAATACTAAAATTTATGTAAGTTGTAAACATTTCTTGTTCTTCTAGATAATACAAGTTTGGTTTGTTAAACGTTATAGACGTATAGCGATTCCTGTTGCAATAAACACTTCAAAGCGGAGAAATAAAGGACATCAGGTTATTAAAATAATGTCAATTAGAGAAATAAGTACACAGCTTTACAGAAAACTATAATCTATACATATAATAAAATGGTAGAAAAGTCAAAACTGTACATTGAATATTTTTTTTAAAGAATACTTGGGGTGTGATCTACAATCGATACCGAAGCCAAAAATATAGTTTTTAGAATTTTTGTCTGTTTGTCTGTTTGTCTGTATGTATGTCCGGGATAAACTCAAAAAGTACTGCATGGATTTACTTCAAATTTGGCACGAATATTTTTAAGAAGTCGGGTCAGATCATAGGCTATATATTATCACGCTATCACCTACGGGGAACGAGCAGTGAACCTTTATTTCTTCAAATGTATGTCCGGGATAAACTCAAAAAGTACTGCATGGATTTACTTCAAATTTGGCACGAATATTATTAAGAAGTCGGGTCAGAACATAGGCTACATATTATCACGCTATCACCTACGGGGAACGAACAGTGAACGCACGCAGACGACGTCGCGGGCAGCAGCTAGTCTATACTAATATTATAAAGAGGTAAAGTTTATAACTTGGTTTGTATATACGGGGTAATCTTCGCAAATACTGATCCGATCATGAAAATTCTTTCGCTAACAGAAAGCTACACTATTCAGGAGTGACAAAATAAAAGGAAAAAGATAAAAATTATCAAAATTTTCGACCCAGCAGGATTTGAACCTGCGCCCTCTGACGTGCCGTGTCAACAATTCAATCTAATCAAGCATTATTATTTGCCTTAGAAATTAATTGGTGATTTTAAAACATTTATATTTATCTGATTTGCTGAAAATAGTGAGAGTGTATTGGAACATATCAAATTTCACCGTACCCTTCTTATGTGAAATGGATTATAACGCCCAACGAAGTGGGCACGGGTCGGCTAGTTAGAACATAGACGTATACATATGCTTGACGTCTATCTACATTTCCTTATTTAATAATGTATTTCGGTATTTCTACTTAATTGGAGAGACGGTCTTTGCATACCAAAAAACCTTCAATTAACTTGAAAATTGGAAAATTAAAAACTATTATTATTTTTGTTACAGAAACACAGAAACGCTCTTGCATTTGTTGAAGGGAAGTCTGGGTACTGGAATTCTTGCGATGCCGCATGCTTTTGCTAATTCAGGATATGTGGTTGGAACCATTGGAACTATTGTTATTGGAGTACTTTGTACGTACTGTATTCACGTGCTGATAGATTCATGTTACGTGCTATGCAAACGGCGGAAGGTGCCATCAATGACATACACTGCAGTGGCTGAAGCGGCTCTCTCAGAGGGACCCGACTGGTGCAAGGCATGTGCACCCTATGCTGCGTAAGTACCATTTAGACTAAATCCTTAATCAGATCTTCAAATTGAGTATTTTTATTAACAATAAAACATATCTATATAATAAATGTTATGAATACATATTAAATGTCTTCCAGTTATTATACGAAACTTAATAGTTAATAATGTATCTACCAAAAAATTTGCACCCCTTTTTATACGAAAATTGCGCGGACTGAGAAGTATGAAATTTCGCACACTTATAGTTTATACCTATAGAGAAGGAGTGCAAAATGACAATTTTTTTTTAATTATGCATAAAAAATACATTATTATAAGTTAATTTTAAAAAAGTTACACACACTACCATGTATTTGACACACACACACACACACACGCGCGCGCGCGCGCGCGCGTATATAGGTACTATTTTGTTTAATATTTAGAAGTATACAGTCTTTGATAACACAACCTTAATAATTATGTTCAAACTTAATATAATTTAAATTATTCGACCACTGGGCGACCACTAGTAATAATTAATTCTATTACAGGTCTCTAATTTATTAACTTAAATTGTTACAGGCATATAGTGAACGCATTCTTGCTGATCTACCAGATTGGAACATGTTGCGTTTACGTGGTGTTCGTATCAGAAAACATACAATTCGTCTTGACCAAGCATTTCGAACTGAACGTCACTGTAGTCGAAGTAATGTTATACATCCTGCTGCCTTTGGTACTGATAAACTGGGTTCGAGATCTTAAGTACTTGGCACCCTTCTCTGCGATAGCCAATGCAGTTACTATAGTCAGTTTTGGCATCATCCTTTACTACATATTCAGGGAGTCACCTACTTTAGAAGGAAAGTTACCGGCTGGAAAAATCGGGAACTTCCCGCTGTTCTTTGGTACTGTGCTATTCGCTTTGGAAGCAATTGGTGTGGTAAGTTTAAAATGCATCTATTTACCTATTTAGTTTACACCATAAGAACTAGCAGGCGGTCGCAGCTTTAAAGGTCTCACTCAAAAATATCATGTATACCTACATTTGAAGTAACCTAATTTAATTATATATATTACCTACCCTTATTTTTATATAATCTGTCTAAAACAAAAGATAATAATACGATTCATATTTTTTACCACGAAGAACTTTTAATATTACAGATTCTTAAACATTTATAAATTCAAGTATTATTTGTCATCTTTTAGATTTTGCCTTTGGAGAACGAGATGAAGACGCCCAAGGCTTTCGTCGGCAAGTTCGGAGTCTTAAACCTTGCCATGATTAGTATAATAATCTTGTATGTCGGTATGGGCCTGTTCGGATACCTGCAGTACGGCGATGCAGCTGCTGGCAGTATTACCCTCAATCTACCTTCTCAAACTGAGACGTATGTATACCTTTTCTCTAACGCTATTTACGATTTAAAATCGGAATAATATTTTATTACTTTTTGTGAAAAATGTTTATTTTTATTCCGACTGTTCTGTGTACCCACTGGCGGATCCGGGGGGGGTAGGGTCACGAGGTCATGAACCCCCCCCCCCGGGCTGTGTCCAGGACCTAGGTGGACCACTAATTAAAATTTTTAAACAAGATTTTTGTCATAATATATGTATTTTAAGTAGGTACAGTACCTACATAAGATTAATAAAATACCTACTTTTTGCCTGTATCTATCATTATAAAAATTAAATTATAACTTCTTTTTACTTGACCACTACTATGTGAACCCCCCCTTGGCGCCTTGACCATGACTGTGACCCCCCCCCCCCCCTGGCGCCAAAGCTGGATCCGCCCTTGTGTGTACCTAATGGTTTAAATGATTTTGAGGGGACTTAAACTACCTGAGAACTGATATTATACGTAGGTTTTGTTGTGTATATTTTATTTGCATTAATAAGTGATATTAGTAGCTTAGTGCTTAGAGTGCATGTATATTTTATTATTGTTTTAGGCTCGCGAGTGTCGTTCAATGTCTTCTGGCCTTCGCTATCTTCATCACGCACGGCCTCGCCTGCTACGTCGCGATTGATATTTTATGGAACGAGTACATCGGCACCCGCCTCCTGAACAGTTCTTATCGTCTTCTTTGGGAATACGTCTTGAGGACCCTCATTGTGCTGGTCACATGTAAGTTGTTGCTGAACAATTTATTTTACGATTTTAAATTCTGCTTTTTTATTTTGCATCACAACATCTTTGGTTTACTGATAAGTCCTATGTATGAGATCTACACAATAAGTAACAATGGTTATAATTGACATGCAAATCTTTTACAGTTGGAATAGCGGCTGCCGTACCCGAACTGGACCTGTTCATCTCACTGTTCGGTGCTCTTTGTCTGTCAGCTCTAGGCTTAGCCTTCCCGGCTTTCATCCAAAGCTGCACGTACTGGTACTACGTTTCAGACTCCGAACGCATCAGAATGATCGTAAAGAATGCCATAGTCGTAGTATTCGGTGCCCTCGGACTCGTCGTAGGTACTTGGACGTCTCTAGACGGAATTATCACGAAATTCTCCGGCGGTCATCACGGTCACGTTGTGAACGCGACACAGACCCCTGACATGAACATTTACAACGAAACAAGTTTGATGCCTTGAATGTAATTTTAGTTATGTGTATCAGTGCCATTATGCTATAAAACCGTCCGTGGCATATATTTAACGTCGATACCAACGTCGTACAATACCGGACATTGTTGCGGTTACAATGTAGTAAGTGTTTAAGTTGTCTCTATTTTGTTAATAATTTCTTATATTTTATGAAGTGTAAAATGTGTAACATAAATCTGTAAATATATATTTAAAAAAAATATATTTAGATATACTTTAAATTACAGATACGTACACATACGCTAAATTTCGTTTAAAATAACATTCTCTTATAATAAGAGCAAATGTATATTTACAACACTTAAAAATATTTTTTGGTCAAAATAGTGTTTAGAAATAATTATTTATTTGTGTTAAATATTATTCCGTTCAACTCAAGTGAATGAAAACCTCTGGCAACACAAACGCTTAAAATGTATAGGATTATTATTATTATTAGTTTGAAAAGTTGACATAATATTATATTAATATATTAATAAGTAGCTACAGCTGAGTCATAAGTAAGCCTAGATGTCACTTATATGACAGCTGGATTCTGAACTAAGCCCATACTAAGCCGTGTGTGATTGAGAGGTAAAGAATTACTTATTATTATTTCAGAAGAAAAAATCGATAACATTAAAATAACTCAAAACAATTTCTTATGATTCTTATGTTACCAGTATTACTATTATATTTGTAAATACCTATATATCTATAATACTAAATTACCTATTTACTACCGATATTTTTTTCAATGACGAGAGTGGTACTTTTGTTTTATAGTAATGTTCTATTTATGCGCATTTTGCTTGCATGAAAACTGCATGTGAATTATAATGACTATACAATTTTAACTTATAAAACAATAAATCAATTTTATTTCTACCCTCTCGTTCATCTTACGCAAGTGTAATACTTTACCTCACATTAATGTATAATGTAGGTTAATGTAAGATAAAAGTTTAAAAAACGTAGTTCATAAGTAGTTTGTAAAGTGACAGTGAGAATTTATAATTGAAACAACAGAACGGCATTTCAATAGAATAAGACGCGCGTACATTCAAATTTTCCTACAAATACATTTAAAGACGTATAAAATTTTGACCTAAAGATATTACATATTTTTTTATTTTCTAGCATTTTTAACTTTTGTTGACCTCGCAAAATTTGTATATATTATTTAATAATCCGCCAAAACGTATGATTTCTATACCGGGTGTATTTGGAACGCTTGAAAAGATTTAAACATAATAATATACTATTTATATACTATATAATGCATATAACCATTTGTCTCAGAAACGTTTTTTAAAGAATATTTTAGGACTTATGTATTTTGCGAACTCACGTTGACCGCGAGACGTGTGACTAGTGCGTGCGGGAGTTCGTTGACCTCGCCGATTTTTTTAAAACACGATTATTTTAAAGCATTATCTTTAAATATCTGTTTTTTATTTATCCCAAACCGGATAATACCAAAAAAAAGTTATGAAAAGAGGCAAGAAAAAAAATCTTTTCGCGTTTTTTTCACTTGTTTGTCAGGTCACGCCAACACTATCATACCTCTCCGTTTTTTCAAGCGTTCCAAATACACCCGGTATACCTATACATGAACAAACATTATATTTTTCTAATATATTTTTTTTTTTCTTGTTATTGTTTACCTTCTATATCTTGTATTTATTTCTTTGTGAAAATATCCAACTATCACATAGACGGTCCGATCGTATATTTAATAATGAATCTGTGATGTTATGTAATAGTTGATAAAATATTTATTAGGTTTTTTTTTGGTTAATTATGTTATTGTGAATGATGTGTTTTACACGTCGGTGATATTGTGCTCAGAGCTGTTTGGGGTCGATTCCCGTACAAATAAATATTATTATAAATATATTTGTGTGTCATTTCATCCTTAACCTTCTTAACAAAACAGAATTCAAACAAAACAGAATTCAATGCTTCAGATTTAGCTGCAACCATAAACATAAACAACGGTATAAAAGGAGATTCAATAAATAAAAGAAACAAGATCTAAAAAATATATTTATTAGTCAATACAACACTCCTAAATCTAAGCACACCCGCCTCAGTACATTAATTAAACATAATTGGTTTCATAAAAAACGATACAATCAAAATGTTCTACTAAACATAATTTTATATAAGGCACAATTTGAATACAGATATATATTTTTAAACAAATGTTATATACGTAATGCAATGCATAGTAAATTTACATACCTATATCTACTTATTTGAACTTTATTTCTTTAAAAGTGTGATTCAATATTGTTCAAGTAGTAAAAAGCGTGTATCATTTTTTTTTATATATTCAGCCAGAATTCTTGAGTTTTTAATTTAATCGTTAACTATGGTATCATGCTAAAAATAATTGAAATTCATAGTACATAATATATATAGGAATGTAATTAATTTCATAGCTTTGAGTATAAAAAGTAAGAAATTCAAATTAAGTAATTTGCTCGCGTGACATTCATTCATTCATATTTTTTTGGATCAGTAAATGAAAGAGTAGTTATACACAATAGACGGCGCATAAATTGAACAAAAACCTTAAATGCGCAGTAACACATTTTCGGGTATCGGGAAAGTACGGGACGCGGGCGCGGAACGTAATCTTTGCTTTCGGTCCCTCAACACACGCACACACGCTTGTCGTAACCCTAGAGTACAATCGCGAACGAAAGTTTTGACTTGTTTGACCATTGAAAATAATGCCTCGACCACAGCGAACTTTAAAAAGACAAAAGAGAAGAATGGGCATGACGACAGTATCAAAAAATCGTCAATTTAATGATTTCAGGGAACACTCATATTAAAAAAATTCAAAATACTGGTTTAGTTTTATGTAAAATTATTATAAAAAGATTATTGTGATTTTCAATAAAATAAAACATTAAAATACTACAATCGGCCATTTTGAATGAAACACAAATTACAGCGCAGACGTCACAACATAACATAATACGTCAGGCGCGCTCCACAGAGTAAAGCAAAAAGTAAGGCCCAGATTATTTTGTGACGTCAAGCCGACTCCATGACACTTGCAGCCGTTTTGCCGCTCCCATTGAAAACATATTAGAAAAATAGTTTTAATCTTCCTTAAACTTAAGTTTATTACCGAAATATACGTATTTTCGTAAAAAGTAAATGTGTAGCCACATTACGGAAGAGGTTTTGAAAATCTTTCGTCATGCCCATTGTATTTGATATCTTTACATATTTTTCAATAGAAAATACTATAACCGACTTTTGATATTTTCTTTATGATCATTACATGACGCAATTATTCATTTACTGACAAACCTATACTAGAATATATTTTATAATATATTTTGAATATCGCGAGCAACCCGCAGAGGTTCGTGGAGCATTCGCCTAAGCACTTTTGTCTACAATAGTACCTGCGCGAACGACAGTCATTTTTGTTCAACTTATGTGCCGCGACCTATAAGAAATTGTTACAAATTCAATGTTATTAATAATATAATTACAATTTTATTATTCCGTTTTGAACAACGTTTTAATTATTTCGTTTATCTTTTATCTCATAAACCATATTCAGAATCCTCCTATGAAAAGTATTTTATAGTATAAAAAGAGAGAAAGGTTGGGTAATTCATTATTATACTATAAATTAAAATATAAGTGACAGAATTATATAGTAGAAACGTAATTTTTAAAAATGCTACAACGGTGTTTCCGATGATAATTAGCAACCAACGCTGATTTTTTCTTGACTTGGGTAATGAGATTGTAAATGCGCTACGGAGCGTTACGAAAAGTGTGATCAGGCGAGGCAAACGAAAGTTGAGAGGGAGATATAATTTAGATGAATCTAAATGAGTTTTACTTCAGTCGTGTGGTCTAATGCACACTGGTTTTTTTATTTTTCTTAAAACATAATTGAGGACGTAAATTTTAATAAAGGTCATATCCAAATTTAAATTTTTTGAATGTAAACAATAGGGGGTCGGACAGTAATCAGATTAAAATCTATAATGTAATTAGATAAAATAAATATGTATACTGTTTTACGATTATTTATCGTATTTTCATAAAACACCAACTAGAGTGCGTGACGTCATTTGGCGGTACAAGCCACAGAGTACTTTAGGAAAGAGCAAGCATTGACTGCACGGGTTACAATCTATCCGTATATTCAACGTACTCTGTGCTTTATATACTCATTGTTTATTACCTCCAGATGACGTCACGCGCTGTCAGATGTCATAACGTGGCGTTTTGGCAGGATTTTTAAACAAATAATATTTAAATATGATTATGAGTACCTAAAAGGCTGTAAGTTAATAAAATTTAATTTAATTTTTTTATTGGTATAAGTATCCATAACGATTAATTTAAAACGATTTTTGAAAATTTGTCCGATCCCCTATTACGACCCCGAAAACTCCTTATTTGAAGTTATTACTAATTTAACATGGCTATGATTAAAGCCGTGTCAAAATTAAAATGACTGCAAGAGTAATGATGCAATAACATTTATCTTAATGTTACTTTTTTTTATATTAATAAAATGGTTCTTTGAGCTTATTTATCTGTCTGGACATTAAAAATTGAACACATTCTCGCCATCTAAAAATACAAAAAACTAATGTATTTTAATAATAAATTATTGAAAGTACGCATCAACTAAAATGTTAATATCGACGACTAAAACTAATAATATTTGTACTTTGAGATTAAAAACGAAAATTACATTACTGATTATTATACTTTTTTTTTTCATACCTGAATAGTCTCGTGACAGATCGTAACAGATCGAAGAACATTTTGTATACAATTATGTACAGTCTGATGGTCACAATAAATACACGTGTTACACGTACACAAAATTCTACATTTAGCTAATTATAATTATATTGTACAAGATACAAATTACATAAATAACATTAGCTGTATTTTATAAAACCTACTATAAAATTGATGAATAGAATAGATCCTAATAGAACTTATTACTAGTCCTCTGAACACCCATGTGAACGTAAATAAAAACCGGCCAAGTGCGAGTCGGACTCGCGCACCGAGGGTTCCTTACAAAAATTATTAAAAATATTTTTATTATATGATGTAACTAAAAATTTATGCTTTTCGCAATTTTTCCTTTATCTGTGCTATAAGACGTTGCTTCGTACCAAATTTCAAGATTCTAAGTTCACAGGAAGTACCCTGTAGGTTTTGATTCCCCTTCGTCTTGACAGACAGACGAACAACAAAGTGATCCTACAAGGGTTCCGTTTTTTCCTTTTGAGGTACGGAACCCTAAAAATGGGTGTCGCGGAAAGAAAAAGCTTATTCAATTATCAAACCTTAATTTATATCACAAACTATCGCCAGCAATGGTATGATTATACTGAAACGTTTCTTAAAATTACAACTAACTTTAAAAAAAAAATTAATCACTTTTCAAATAAGTAAAATACGAATACAGCAGATCATATACGCAAACACAAACTTTATGATGCTTTCTGATCATATTTGAAAACATTCTAAAGTGTAATGACATATTAAAACAATATCAAATTTTACCAACGATGCAGAAGGAGGGGTGTTATAAGTTTTGTCACCAATGTCTCGTATAGCCTTCAGACGGATGGACCGATTTTAAAATCGATCCAACAATGTTACGAGTATCAGTTCCATTCCAAAATGATATGTCGTTTTCGGTATAAAAAGGAATTTTTACTTTTATTTTCTTATGTATATTGCGTAAGGGATTTTTTTTAATTTATAATTATATTTTTTTTGTGTGGGTATTGACACATTCGTTAAACTGTACAATAATAAACACTGCAGGTATCGACAATAGAAATATTCAATATTGGTGTTACTTCTTGCCTGCATCGTATCCAGTTAAAATAGCTCGTAAAGCTGTTTTAAGATTTTCATTTGGTTGCAACTCCACTTTGGAAAGGTTTTGTCGACAGCACGGACAGTTTTGCGATTCAGTTGACTTGAACGCTAGCCTAATACATGCCTGTAAAAAATACAAAAAAAAGGCATAAAAATGTGGAAAAACATTTATAATCATTTTCCATTCACATTTTCAACCTTATTATTTATACCACAATCGTGGCAAACGAGCGTAGCCTGATGGTAAATAACTACTACATACTGAATCACTTATCTTAAATTTATGGCGTACTCACAAATATATAAACTTTTTACTGTCTTTACAGCAAACCTCGTTTGTTTGTATATTTTTATAAAAATAATTTTTGACTCGTCACTAAATAATTTACATTTTTTCATCTATACTAATATTATAAAGAGGTAAAGTTTCTAACAAAGAGTATAATAATAAGTTTCTAACTTTGTTTGTAGGGGGTAATCTTCGCAGATACTGATCTGATCATGAAAATTCTTTCACTAACAGGAAGCTACACTATTCAGGAGTGATATAGGTATTATTTTATTGTTATTGAACAAAAAATTCAGTGGAAAATAATAGTATATGTAAATGAAGTCGGAGAAATATGAGCGAGATGAAAACTTTACTATGTATTTGCATCACAAAAATCAAATTAACGCCCAACGAAGTGGGCATGGGTCGGCTAAGGTGTTCAACTGCTAACTGCGTTAGTTCAAATGGGTTTCAATCTATAGGTGTGGTAGAACACATCTTTTTGTCATTTAATTTAATAAATAAAAAGTTTGTGGAATACAAGAGTACATATACACCAAATATAACCACAAGAATTGATTACATCTCCACAAATTAAATCAATTATACATACCATACAGAAATTGTGCAAGCATGGTGTAGTGACTGGACTGACCGCTACTTCTTGGCAAATAATGCATAGAAAAACCTGCGTCACGTGCTCTATGAACTCCTACAACAATACAACATTAATTTATTCAATGACATATTGAATAAGATTACGGCTTAGTCTTTAGATTAAGACCCGCGTCGGTCAATTTTGAAGTTAGATAGGTTAGGGTTATTTTTTTTTGTAACGAAATTATGCCGATAAACGGTCTACGGGTCTTAATCTAAAGACTTACCGACTTACCCTTATTATTCAAATAATTATTTTACAACTCAATTTAGACTATCATCGTCTAGGACGTAAATATGTAGGCATCATTTAAAGGTCGCCAAACTTTCTCATCGTTTCATGGCTGGCTTGGTAACCTTGAATTTGTAGATAAGTTATATGGGAAGTAAGTAAAGGCCTACGTTATTATCACAAATACCAGTTTATAGTAAAAACTACATACTGTAAAAAGACATGTAACTCAACAGCATTATTTTTCTTTATCATGATGATTCAGTCTGTGACATCCCACTGCTGGGCATAGGCCTCTTTCTCCATATAGGAGAAGGATCGGAGCTTAATCCACCACCCTGCTCCACTGCGGATTGGAGGATAATTATATTCTGTACTATAAGTAACGATCGTTATTTATGATAACAACCAGAATCGACAATTTAACGTGTATTCCAAGGCATGGTGGGGAGGAAAAAGACGGACATCAGGACCGGCACACAAATTAAAATAATCACTCAGAGCGGGAATCGAACCCACGACCGTCGGTGCCTAATCACAAACACGGCACGCACACAACTACACCTGAACAGTCGTCCTTCCTTCGGTTCGTTATATTATTCTATTTTCCTCGCTGATTCTTCTCTTAGTTGAAAATAGCTATAATTATTATTCAGAACAAAGGCAACATTTATAAAACAAAAATGTAACAAAAAATATATATATGAACATACACCCACACTTACTATTTTGAAAATATGAAAAAAAAACTTGTATTACCTTTTTTCCTTGCTTCTCACAAATACGTAGACATTCACCCCATAGTTT
The DNA here is from genome assembly GCA_905220545.2 of Melitaea athalia. NCBI lineage: Eukaryota > Metazoa > Arthropoda > Insecta > Lepidoptera > Nymphalidae > Melitaea > Melitaea athalia. Next base: position 3,157,419 of record HG992176.1, on the reverse strand, counting down.
AGTATTTAATGTATCAGAGTCAATAGCTTCCTTCTCATCCAAAGTGAGAACATTTTCTTCCTTCTTATTTTTGGACCTAGGACTCCTCGTGAACATACTTGGTATTTTTGACTTCGGACTAAAAGAGTCCTTAGTGTCTGAAAAAAAAAACATTTTAATTTCGAGAATACCGTGGACAACAGCACTTAGCAGATAGTAATTTCGTTTCTAATTCTAAAACAAAATAAAATAGAATTCAATTTACATTAACAAGTATAGTGCCAATACACATAAGTAGGGATAACTCAAAAACTACTTGTCACCTTAAGCTGAATCTAAATGGGTACAAACAAGCGTCTCCTTTTAAATATTAAAAAAAAAATCATAAAAATCTGTACACCCACTAAAAGTTTTACCCATAACTTTTACATACATTAAAAAGAAAAAAACAATCAAATAGTGAACCATCTCCTTTGTTTCATTGGTTCAAAAAAAAACGAACAACAAACATGGGCTGTTCAATATAAAACAGATGGGCAAAGTTGAAACGGAGAGAGTTAGGGTTTTTTTTATTACTTTATTTTAATAGAACTAGGTCGACAAACAAACGTACGGCTCGCGTGATGGTATGCGATTACCGTAGCTTATAGACGCCTGCAACACCAGAAGCATTGCGAGCGCCCCCCAATTTCCCCCAGGAGCTCTATGGGGTACAAATTTTTTTTATTACGTTAATATGACACACTACCTTTCTTTTTATTCTCTTGTGCCTTTTTAACCTCTCGAGTCTTTCGCTTCTTTAGAGGTGGTGAGGCATCAGATTCTGATGAGCTCTGGTTACTTTCTCGGAGCGCTCTCTTCTTGTTATTGCTTTTTTGTTTGCTACTCCTTTCCTTTAAAGCCTTTTTCTCTGCCTCCGCCTCTAAATAACCATCTGGATACTAAAACAAATGATAAAGATGCGTTTAAATTTCAAATGTAATATACATATATATAAAATAATATATAAATATAATAAAACTGTACTGTAATAATTTTATTATGTTTATCTAAAATTGTCATATGCCAATCAACTTTGTTATATCGAAATTGTTGCGTATATAACAAAAATTATAAAGTTATTTGTAATTACCACAATAGGAAACTGCTTGGCTCCCGGTTCCCACGGCGCTGGACTGGGATCGTCTCTCCTTAAGAGATATTTCCAGACACGGTACCCAGATAGACCCTTTTCGGGATAATATTTAACAACTTTGTAAATGCCATCGTACCTGAAACAGATAATTAAGTTAAATAAAGTTATAATTTAAAATAATCAACATTTCATACATATGTTCAAATTACAGGTAGCGCAACATTTATAAATATTATGTTTATTAAATATTACATTAAGGAAAAAAATAGAACACAAATGAGTAATATACCTATCCATTTTAAACAACAGATTTTGATGTACCTAGTGCACACAGGATGACATTTCAGAAGCTACGCAGAATTTAAAGATTATTGGCACATTATTAGGTTTATTTCTATTTTACACAAAAATTATGTTACTGTGTTGTGCCACCGACGTTATCAAATCCTTATTCCTTAGTGACTGAGTATATATTTACATTCTTTTTTATATAAAAAAGAAAAGTCATAGAAGAACTATTAAAAAATACAGTTTTAAACGAGTTTCTTACCGTATTCCCTCTTTAGGAGCATATTTCGGGAAATGTTTAAGCATTTTATAAGACCGTACGACTCGTACAGGCTTGCCTTGTCGCCATGCTTCTTGTGCGTCAGCTCCTTTTTCACTTACTTCCTTCACAGCACAATTACGAGCCAGAGCTCTGAAAATTATTATACAATAATATTAATACGCAGTTTTAATATATACCCAGAATGTTATAGTTTATATATGCTAATGTGTATCTCATAATGGACCATAATATAATACCCATACACTAACTCTGCACAAAATTACTAACTACTGTATGATATTTTATTATATCTCATTCAAATTCTAATGTATTTTGTCATGTGAAAGCATCTAAAAAAGTTATTAATAATGTACTAACGTCATAGACATTAATTTTATTCCCAAATCCAATATTGTATATTTACAAAGATACAAGCTGGCCAACTCAAATGTACTATCAGCAAATTAATTAATGGTTTTATGATTCTGACGAGGGTGTTCGTTTTTGTGTATTGTGCGTCCAGACTAGACTCTACACTTGTATTAGTTGAATGGTCGGCATATATTCATTAGCTTATACTTCAAAAGTGCAAAACTTGCATTAAGTTTTTAGTTCAAAACTTAGTCATAATATACTCACTTATTCTCTCTTGTTAGTGTTTGGTCACACGACTGTTCAGCAGTACGCTTGTTTCCAGAGAGATCTCGGCCTCCGCTGCCAGTGTACGTGAATTCTATTCCATTATCGACATCGTCTTCATAACCACCTTATGAAATATAATTAATTATATTTAAGATTGGTATTAGTATTAATGCACAAAAATCTTACAAATATAATATTTTATTTTAATTTATTCTTTTAATATGCATATGGTTGTTGAAATGTTAAAAAGAAGCTGTCAATCATGGTGGTTATCAAAGAAACTTGATAACAATTATTACTCATGGTAGCAAAACAATCAACTGCAGTTGAATAGTTTTGTGAATTAAGCTTTGACTGAAAACGTACTCACCAGATAATACAATACTGTAAGCTCCTTCGACATCTCGCCCGTGTATTCCAGATACAGGTGGTCTGTGCACGCCTGACTCAGACAACTAAAAATAATAATAATAATTACTTATTTTTACAGAAAAAGTTCTTTAGCAGTGTTACATAGCTTTACAAGCTTGTTGGCAAGATTATTATGTTCAGCACTCATTTGTAAATATTTTATTTAATCTATGTACTCGCTGTTCTTTGCAGAATCTACATTCTGTATCGGTGATAGCTGCAAATTTTATTATATATTTATATATATATATATATATATATATTAATACATACTGACAAAACACTGTATACTTAAAACTGTTTTAAATCAAAATAATATATTCTAAAGTAATTTACATCTAAAGGTACTTTGCAGCTCACGATCTTTGTTCACTATAACACGAGACGTAGACATAGCATTAAACTATAATTAATTTAAATACTATATAATATTTTGATTGGCAAATCTACGTAAATAAAATTTAAATTTCTTTCCTTATTTTCTGTAGATAATTAAGCGTTGGCTTATATTAAAATTAAACATACCTGTATTCTAAACCTCCAGCACATGCCCACTTCAATACCAGGGATCGGGCCAAAATGGTTTGGTGGCATTGCACATGTTTTAGTTTTACCTTAAAAAAATTATATGTATTGTATATATGTACTATGTATTCTATTACATTATGGTATAAAGACAAAAAAGCTTAAATGCATGCATTACTTGCACGACTGCTCCAAATTGGATAATTCTTTTGTCTGGTATTTGTTATGATTAGCACAGAGTATGTATAAGAGAAATAAAAAAAAATTAATTATGTAATTCATTCAGCTAATATAATTGATTCAGCCTTTAACATTCTACGGCTGGGCATCCGGAAAGAAGCCTATGCCTCTTTCTCCATTTAGGAGGGTCGGAGCTCAATCCACCACACTGTGCACCACTGTGAGAAAGAAAGAAAGAAATATTCCCTACTATGGTAGCGATCGCTATCAGGCGTCTATGATAATAACCGGTACCGAATGCTTCGCGTGCTCTCCGAAACACGGTGGGGAGACCCACAACAATAGACAACCAAATACAAATATCCATCCCGAGTAGGAATTGAATCCAGAATAGCCGGTGTGAGCGCATACACAGCACACACAACAACACAAGTGTGATATTATTATATGGTGCATTAAGTAGTATATTTAGTTTATTATTAGCTAGCTGATAGATAAAATTGAGTTCGTCTTCTGGTGAATTTGAATAACATTTACTTACCAACACAAGCCATTCCTCTCCCCCAGTCACGATTAGTTTTAGAAGCATTCGTTTTCTTAGTCTGTTTAGCTGCCCCGGGGGCTATAACGTCATTGGGGTCTCGTTTACATGATGGACAGTACCAGTCCTCTTCAGGTAGCTCGGTCAACGGTGGAGTGAGACATTTCATGTGGAAGCCATTGTTACATTCGTCGCATAGAACTATCTGAAAAATTATGGACTGTGTCATTAAGATTAAGTATTATAAAAGGAAAATAAATATAAAGTAATAAATAATTAAATAAGGAAATAGCAAATTAATATTAATTGCACATGACATAACCATACAAGTTTTTTTGTTTAGTCATTGTGAGAATTTTTCACACATATTTCTTTAATAAATATCATCTAGATATGCTCTATAATGTGTTTAATATAAACCAACCAATTAATTATATTATATCACCTTTAAAAAGACTGCATGGTAAATATATTAGTTTAAATTAATTAATACTTATAATTAATACCTTCTCTGGAGATTCTTTCCCTGAACACAAATAACACCCGCACTCTTTACAAGGCGCATCTTCATCATCGCGACATTTCAAACAATTTAATGGTTGTGATCCTAAAACAAAAACAATTTAAATAAGTGATTAATGTTACATTATGTGGAGGTATGCAAAAAAAAGCAACTTGTTTCTAAAACTATAATATAATATACTCTTTATAACACACCACTAAATATTACAATAATTGTAACATATAAAGCAAAATGCTCAAAGGCTGCCATACTGTTACAATAGAAAATGAATCTATACTAATATTATAAAGAGTTCAAGTTTCTAACTTTGTTTGTTTTTAGGGGGTAATCTTCGCAAATACTATTCTGATAATGAAAATTCTTTCACTAACAGATAGCTACACTATTTAGAAGTGACATAGGCTATATTTTATTGTTAACTAGCCGACCCGTGCCCACTTCGTTGCGCATTAATTATTTTTAATAATTACTTCTAACGACGATATCTCAAAAACTATTCATCTGATTGATATAGTGTAAAGGGCAATTTTAATCTACATTAAATTCTTAAGCTAACCAACATATTTATTTGGATAAGGATTAATACTGAACTAAAGAAAATAGCTTTGAAAATAACGTAATGTTTTTAATTACAAATTTGAACATAAAAGTGGTTATTGTAAGTCAACCGTAAGAGATAGAGATATGCTGTCGCGGACTTTTTTGTAGCATTTTTATAGATTTTGAATTCTCTAGTACATTACATCTTTGCTAGTTTACGCGGCGTTCGCGTGGAAAGTTCCCAGTTGGCGAGATTTTTTGCGACCTCTTCAACATTTATCGCCGTATTTCAGCTAATTTACATAAAAGCATAATAAATTATATACCTAAACCTTCCTCAAGAATCACTCTTTCTATTGTTGAAAACCGTGTAAAAATCCGTTCAGTAGTTTTCGAGTTTATCGCGTTCAGACAGACAGACAGGAGGACAGAAAGACGCGGCCGGGGGACTTCTTTTTATAATAAGTATAGATGAACAAAAAATTCAGTGAAAAATAATAGTATATGGAAATCAAGTCGGAGATGTGCGAGCGAGATGAATACTTTACTGTATAATTGCATCACAAAAATAATTAACGCCCAACCAAGTGGGCACGGGTCGGCTACTCATTTTATAATTTTAAAGTAATATGAATCTTACTTTTCTCTGGTGCTTCTGATGTAATTTTTACGTATTCCTCATTTCTATCTGCTAGAGGCACTGGTTCTTCAATCGCGAATATTTTATCATGAACTTTTACTTTGGTATCATTTTGAGGTACAGATTCGGGTCCTAAATATAACGTTCCGACAAGCTCGTAGTTTACACGTAACTTCTTTACTTCATCGACTTTAAAATCATACCTAGAATTATGAAAGGAATCATAATAAGAGTAAATAATAATTATAATTTTTTTAAGCGTATCGCGCAATCAGCCTTTATTGACTATGAGCAGATGGGTTGTGTGAACATTGTCGGTGAGGTGTATTCCTCACTAGGAATAACGCCTATATTGCTATATTGGCTCATATGCTGCCTTGTTCTAATGTTCGGCGTCGCCTTAGACGAGTGACGCAGTCTGGCAAAGTAAGCTGCTGGGCCAGCAGGTTAGGTTGATTTTCGAATCTAACCCTGTATCTTCTGGCATGTGCTACTATTTCCTCCTTAAATGTGGGCATGTTCAGATGTACGTGGACCTCAGAGTTTCTTATGAACCAGGGGGCGTTACTTATTTGTTTCAAGATGTTATTTTGGGTTCTTTGAATTTTTGTTATATGTGAGGCACATGTAGCACCCCATAGTTGTATGCCATAGGTCCAAACTGGTTTTATGCTCGACTTGTAGACAAGCAGTTTATTGTCTATTGACAGTTTCACAGTAAATAATATTGAACAATTAATATAAATCGTTATTCATAGCACAAGAGATCAGTTGCTTCGTATAATATGAGATTAGTTAGACAAATAACTTATAAAGCGCAATACACATTGAGCCCGCCGGGCCGCCGACATATGTCGGCAACTTTTTGTCGGTGGTCTAGTTGGCGGCTTCACTTATTACAAGTCGGAAAATTTGGTCGGCGGCATGTCGGCGGCTTGAGATGAGAAATTTATTTGGCAGTCAGTGATTGCCGTGTGTCGATAAAAGGTTGTGTGGTTGTGTCATATAATTTTGGTGGTGTATCTTCGATAATTCAGTAAATAGAAATAATCTTAAAAATGGACGATGGCAGTGATCTGTTGATAGCAGCTTGTGGAATGTTTATTGCTGGATCGCTCCAAAGGGAACGAAGCTGTTGGGTTAGACCTAGTTTACTGAGTCGCAATTGTTATAGCAATCATGACAGATTAAAAGATTTGAAAGCAGATGACTTGATTGTACAAAATCCCATACATTTCAAAACATTCATGAAATTAACCAATAGCGACTTTGAATATTTATTGAATATTGTTGGGCCGAGAATAGTTAAAAAAGATACAAATTGCAGAATTGCAATTTCTCCACAAGACAGATTAGCAATAACATTAAAATACCTGACTACGGGCGAATCATTCATTAGCCTATGTGACGTGTTCAAAGTATCTCCTCAAATTATTTCATACATTATCCCAGAAGTATGCCAAGCTATAATCGATGGCCTTTCGGAGTATGTAAAGGTAAAGTTAAATGTTTATCTTTTTTAAATAAATATAAATATTAATAAATATAAATGTAAATTTTAAATAGATGTATATTTTTTGTGCTGTTTGATTTAGTTCGAAGTATAATTTAGTTAATGTTCTTATTTTAGGTTCCGAGAACTTCAAACGAATGGAAAAAAGTTGCAGATAGATATCTGAATAGATGGAATGTTCCTAATTGCCTTGGATCAATGGACGGAAAACACGTAAAAATTCAATGTCCACCAAGAAGTGGAAGTGAATATTTTAACTATAAAACTTATTTCAGTATTGTACTATTTGCATTAGTGGATGCAGATTACAAGTTTTTATACGCTAATGTGGGATGTCAGGGTCGTATTTCAGATGGCGGTGTTTTTAATAACTCTGCGTTATGCAGAATGTTAAATAACAATTCTTTAAATTTGCCGGACAACAAACCTCTACCTGGGAGAAATGTACCAGTGCCATATTTTTTTTTGGGTGATGATGCTTTTGCATTACAAACCCACATTATAAAACCTTACAATGGTAATCACACAAAAAGATCTCCCAAAAGAGTTTTCAACTATCGTATATGTCGAGGACGAAGAGTAGTTGAAAATGTGTTTGGGCAGTTAACCAGCAAATTTCAAATATTCAAAAGACCTATCCAGCTATGTCCACAAAAAACTGCTATTGTGACATTGGCCTGTGTACATTTGTTCAATTATATAAAAAAAAATATACAGCGAAACGAATATGATTCTGAAAATGATAACGGAGAAATCATACCAGGTGAATGGCGCACAGTAATTCCTGAAAATAATTGTTTTGTTGCCTTGCCAAGAGAGGTCAATACAAATCTGTGTCCTGAAGATACAAGGAACGAGTTGGTTGAATATTTTCTCTCCGATGTCGGAAGCTTAGAATGGCAGTATGATCAATGATCAATTTAATCAACATCTAAATTTAAAGATTTAATAAAAAACATAATAATGATAGTTATATTTTAATTTGTGTTTACAATTAGTGACTCTTACTTAATCATAACATTTCAAAAGACAGATTTATTTCATGATTACTTTTCTCATGCTAAGCTATATTTATTTCAAATTATAACAATATAATAAAGATCTTAAAGAAAGAAAATTATTTTTCATGTAGGGATTTAAAAACGTTCTCTAAATCTTGGCTGCTTATACGTTCACTATTAGAACTTTCATCAAGCGCTACTGGTACTGAAGATTCAACTCCAGGAAGTTGCGGATGAGGGCTTATGTTGATGGGATATAGAGATGAAGGGTTTGTATTTGGCTGATTATCAGGATTTGTGGTGGTAGAATGCTGATGATTCGGGCTCGTTATAGTAGAATATACAGATGATGAGCGGTTAGAAGGATATGCATTTGGCTGATCATTTGGAGAACCTGTATAGTAACCTGGATGACTACGGGAGCTAGAGGGTCTTGCGTAATCTGCATACATATCTGTGTGATATCCAATTTCGGTTTCAAAAATAATGTTATTAATTCGATGTTTTACTATTGCATTTGTTGCTTTATCCATTTTTCTCAGTTTTGCTGCAATATATTCTCCAAAAAGAGTGTCTTCATCTTTTTCTTGTGTTTGATTTTGTCGATCGGAGACAGATTTCATAATATTCAGAGCTTGTGAAATCATTTCATTGTTTAGATTTTTTCTGGGACGTTTAATCGTGTCATCGGCAAATGAATGAGATGAATCATTTTGCTGGGGTTGTACAACACTGCTCTCGTTTGATGTCTCCTGAAATTAAAATATTTTTAATCTGTTGTATTGTGTTACATAGAAAGTAAAGATAAATAATTTAGTCAAGATTTAAATCGGATGTATACAGGGTTATTTTATGAACAGTGAGCATACGTAAAATATTGTATCATGTGTATGTGTGTCGATAATGGAACATATGAAGCGAAAAAAAACATTTTTTTTTCAATGATATTTTTATTTTATTCCCTTTAAAATATCTTAAAGCACGGTGACCTTGTGGAAGTAACAAACAAGGACATTTGTAACAAAGTAAAAACCCTAAAGCCGGGTCCACTGCGCATTGTTACGAACAATATATTGTTTTGCTAACATGTTAGTTAAACCGTCCACTGCGATTTTCGAGTATAGACAATTTTAGTTAGTAACATATATTTTTAAAATGAGTTCCGACGAGGAAGACGTGTTCACAGTTTTGGCAATAGTGGATTTAATTCTTTAGTTCTAGTGAATTTTTATGCTCATAGAAAGAGCGTCCCAAATAACGGGTCTTTCCCGTATTAATTGTATAAAATAAAAAGTATTCTCCATAATCAAATCCATTAAACCGATAGACTAAACAAAAAAATTTGACGAGTTGTCTCTGGCGAGCACAAATCCGAAATGAATTAAAATGTCCCCCCGGCCCCCCCGCAGGCGAACGCGGGGATGTTATCCATCCGACTCTGCAAACAAAAACACTTTCAAAACAGTTAGGCCACGCCCCCAAATAGCATGACCTTGGTTATAATTTAATGTTTGTGTTAGCAAAACACGATAAAATGGCGCAGCGGACCCGGCTTAATGGGAACTAAAAAACACGTTTTGTCTTAAATTCGATGAACAATATGTACATTCGAATAACCCTGTATAACACTATGGTGGGTCAGCACTTTTGAACTTGTTCTCTTCTGTACAATAAAAAATTTTGGATAAAAATTATAAATGCATTTTTACTTACAGAATCGATCGTGGCAGTAGTAGTATTCTTGTTTTGCAAAAAACTAAATGATTTATATGCAAACCACTTGCTCTGATAAACACAATCTGTACCGATACCCGACTTTTTTGAGTCAGTCACTTTTTTTTTCTCTCTATAATACTGACTTGTCAAGTTTTTAATTTTTCTTTCTATTTCTGATACATTTGTATTAAAATGGTTTGCTATTTCATTCAATGAGTCGAAACGCTTTGGTCGACTTTTATGATCTGGGTGTTTTGGATTCCACAATACCTCCTTCTCATGATAAAGATTAATTAACGTAAGACATTTTTCGTCGTCCCACTCCATGTCGTAAAAAATACAAGCACGTCACTACAGGTCGAGCGTCGCCGGGCAACTGAGCGCAGGCGTACCCAAGCCGCCAACATGTCGGCGGGTAACACGCGCGGGCGCATGTTGCCGACATGATTCTTTTCATACAGGCCGCCGGGTTGTGTCGCCGGGCTTTGTCGGCGGCCCGGCGGGCTCAATGTGTATTGCGCTTAACTTTGATAATGTAGGGTAAAAAAAATTTCCTCCATAACAGGATACAAAAATGTACTAGTGCTGCAAATTTTTAAACAATAGACAATTAAGCATAAGAAAAATAATGATTTAATGAAGATTATTATTTTGTTTACCATATTCTAAATATAATAAAGATTGTTAGCTTCTAAACCACCTTCTCTTTATCATAACCTTATAAAAGTAGTAAATGGTTAATTACAAATAATTACTATGTCCAGCAGCATAAAGCCAATTTGGACTACCAATTGATAGTCCGAAGTTAGCTTTATGCTGCTGGACATTCGGTCCAGCGGCATTCAGCTGTGGGGAACGGCCAGCAACAGTAATATAGATATCCTGGAGAGATTGCAGACCAAAGCTCTGAGAGCAATGTTTGGCATCCCTCACTGTATAAGTAACAGATATATGTACCTCGACCTCGGCCTAAAAACGGTTCGACAGGAGATAGCACAAAACAGCCTGGAATACCAGGATCAACTGACTGTACATGTAAATGAACTGGCACACGCTCTGAGCGGAGAAGACGCTCTTCGTCATGCCCGGCACAAAAGAAGTGACATACCGAGCCTACATAAAAGATTTACCACTTGACATCAAGAGAGTCGTGTGAAAAGTTACACACACAAGTATGGCTCTCGAGGAAAACATATAATACTGAGAAATCAGACATAGAAGTGGCTTATTGTTAGAAAACAGACTGCCATGAAGCAGAAAATACAAAAAAAAATAAATGAAAAAAAAATAATAATAAAAAAAACTATATCCAGCAGTGGATCGCAATATGCTGAACTGACTGACTAACAGACTCTAATTAATCTTTTGAATACAATCTAAGCTATATTATACAGATGTAAATAATTGTGACATACCAGTATCCCTTTTCTAGCGGATCGTCTGTGTTATGATTTAACATAACGGTTTGACCCAGTTTCAAATCCTTTATATCTATTTCCTTTCTAGCTCTAGGTCTAATTTCTTTTAATTTGACATATAAATATGAATCTTCTTCACTGTAAAAGTAACATAAAACAATAATTAACACATAATCACCTCGTACCAAAAAATATAAGTCAGTCAACGACAATTTTATCAATAGATTGTCCTAAGATTCAGTAGTTACATTTCAATTACAAACAAGAAAAGCTAAAAATATAAAAATAGTTGAAATTTTTGTAAAAGGCAATTTAATGGATTAATTTTGAAATGTAGCTTATTAGAATAACCTTTGCTATGATGATACAAAACATTAAAAATTTAATAATTAAATTTATTTTTTGGATTACTACAACTAGTTAATAATAGTAATATAAAAGTAATATAAAAGTTACTAACTCAGCATCCAATTGCACTTTATACAAAATATTTTCATCGGAAACTTTCACTTTTTCCATTTTATCTTCTTTTGTTTGCTTTCTACCTTTTCCTGCTTTCGTGAAATACTTAGCGATTCCCTTTCTTTTAGATTTAGTCTCCTCTTCAGAACTATCATTTGGCGGCTTATTTTCAAGATCGCTTTCCTTGTCATGTATATCACTGTGGTCTAAGCTTTCGCATGCCGTCTCACTCTCATACTGTACATCTGGATCGAGCACAATGCGTACTATTTTTCCTTCAAACCACGCCCCTTGTTCCCTATCTTTCATATCTATTAAGTCTCCAACTGCATACAATGTACTTTCGGCATCTAAAAGGTTAACAAATTAAAAACTTATTAAATGGGGTTTTCAATTTTTATTGTGAATAAGCTGCCCAGACAGACTTCTTTCGATCTTCTGTGGGATTTAAGGAACATAAAAAAAAAAATTGCCGTTTTCACTCTCCTGTTATGCACTTAACAACATTCATTTTTATTATTATAGAATAAGACTAGCTGCTCTAACTGACAAAAAACTGAAATTCTGCACAATTTTTTTAATTTTAATAATAATCTACATACTAAGAAAACTAAAAAAGATGAAATAAATTGGTGAAGTCATAAACAAGTTATGGCACAACCAAGGGAAAAATAGATTCGTTTTTATATTTAAAGATAACATATTGTGATTTCTTAAATAATCGACCGATAAATGAGAAATAGTTCCAAATGATAATCGTATATACCATAACAATACTTTGTAGTCAACAAGTACAAACCTGTATACACCTTTGGATTGTCTTCTGATGTTGCACTAGACTTTTCATCATTATTTTGAAGGTCAGATGTTTTGCTATCATCATTTTCCACTGGATGTGCTCGTACCATGAGTTGGATAACATCATTAAGCTTAATATTGTAATCATGGAACGTATACCCATCTTCTAGCTACAATTTTAAATTTGTTAATAAAATTAAATGGTAATGTCTAATAATATTGACTTATAGTAAGAAAAGAAGGAATTAAGGTAAAGTAAGAAATTAAGGTATTAAAAATTATATATTTAAATTATTAAATTTCATATTATATTTTAACACATTTCATTGATAAATTTATTACATTCTATAAAAACTGACAGTCGCTGTGCTGTATGCAATTGCATTAAAATTTATTTACAGCATTTGTATATTATATACATACTTCCATCATCTTGATACCTACTAATTATTTGAATGTAATTACATATATTTAAAAAAAAACTAGCGACCTCTGTCCATCCATATTTTTTTACATGATAAGTAATCACCAACATATCATATACTAAAACCTTATATCATATACTAAGCTGCAGCGTGTTTTGGATAAGGTTCATCTGATCAATTATTATTTTGAACGGTTCAATTGTTTTCGCAGTATACCCAAACAAAAAAACCTGCTCACCATTTATTAGTATAGATAGATTATTCTCAACACTCACATCACTTGATAATAAATATATAGTTTTACACCTGCTAAATTTATAGTTTTTATCAGAATATACGAAGCAAATTTTATATAAGCACTATTAATTTATTACAAGGTCAACTAGGACCTGTTCAGTTTAAAGTAATAATAATTATGATAATTACTATTACTGAAATGAAATCTAACAATTACTAGATCATGAAGCATCTCGTAGAATATAACCTTTTCTAATAATCAGTCTTTCAGGATTTTGCAAATGTTCTCTTGTATGTTGTCTTAAATTCTTTAAATAGTCTAATCCAAACAAACAAAGAAATATGCTATTAAGCTTAGTATGCTTCAGCCTGTAATACCTCACTGCTGGGCATAGGCCTTTTTCCCCATGTAGGAGATGGGTCAGAGCTTTATCCACCACGCTGGTCCAATGCAGGTTGGCGGACATATTAGCTACTATGAGTAACTATCGCCATCAGGTGTACATGATAACAACCGGGACCGTTGGCTTAACATGCTCTCCGAGGCATGGTGGGGAGTCACACGAGGACTGCACAAACACCCAGACCATGGCAAACACCGGTATGACCAATACAAATGTTTGTCATGTGCGGGGATCGAACCCGCAACTACCAGCGCAACAGGAACAATCCAATTGCAAGCTTAATATAATAGAAAGAAATATCCATAATATTTGTTATATTCGCTGTGCACTATTAGTCTAAGCGCACACTGGCGACCAGTATTGCGACCAGGCCGCAAGTGTCGCGAACAGCCGCAAGTATCGCTCCCAAGCCAAAATTGTCAGTTCTGAGTACAGAGTGCGGCCAGTGGGTCGCAAGTACATCGCAATGATCTCATCAGTGCGCGCTCTATGATAAGATGCATATACGTCCATTTCGCGCTTAGGCTTACTGTTATGATAAAGTAGCTATCACAGATGGCAATCAAATAGAATTCTTTCGCAATATGTAATTAATAGTTAACTCGCACGCATAAACCCCCAATTGGGAAAAGCGATCACTGTGTACTAGAATTTAATCTCCAACTTTTACTTGAAAAAAAGAATATAAATTCAAAAATAAAACGATACTACCAATTTGTTGACTTTGAAAAATACAATACTGACTTGGAGAAATATCTTAAGGAAATAAATTTCTCAGCCGTTACTGCACAACTCTGGATGAGTATTTTAGCTGCTATTAACAAAGCCTCCAACGAACATGCTCCGGAGAGGAAAGTAAAAAACAAAATTAAAAATAAACCATGGATAAATAAGGAAATATTAAAACTAATTGCAGAAAAGAAAGCACAATGGGACAAATACAAACTTACAGGGAATGATGAAGACTACATGAAGTATAGAGAAGTTAATAACAATTGCGTCTCCCTATTTAGGAAACAAAGAAGTATTTATGAAGAAAAAATGATAGAACTTGGAGATAAAACATTTTACTCCTATATCCGTCGATGTACCACCGATAAAGTCACTATTCCACCTGCACTGCGTAATCACCAAGGTGATTTAATAACAAAACCAAGTGATATTGCTGATGTCTTTGCGGAAGAATTCCAAAAAGCCTACTGTAAGGAGCCAGATATGAACCAATTCATTGATATTACTTCAAAGAACAAAGTAAAAAATAGCCTATGTGACATAACATTTACTGTTGGCGATGTGGAAAAAGCTATCAGAAATCTAAAAACCCAATCCTCACCCGGACCAGACCAAATACCGAGTTGTGTACTTAAATCTTGCATCAAAACAATAGCCCCGGCTTTAGCTATACTTATGAATACATCTTTTCAAAGTGGATATCTTCCACAAGACTGGAAGCACGCAATTGTTACACCTATATACAAAAAAGGTGATAAAACTCAACCCGGGAATTTTCGACCCATCAGCCTCACTAGTATTATTGTAAAGATCATGGAGAAAATCATTAGCAATCAACTGATACAGTTTCTAAACCGTGAATGTATTATATCAACTAAGCAGCATGGATTTGTTCGGAAAAGATCAACTATAACTAACCTTCTATCATGTGTTCATCCATTGACAAAAGACCTTGATAAAAATATACCAGTTGACGTTATCTACCTAGACTTTGAACGTGCCTTCAATAGAGTTCCCCACCAACGGCTTCTAAAGAAACTTGAACATATTGGTGTGAGAGGTGCACTCCTAAATTGGATAGAAAACTATCTGTCAGACCGAACATTCCAAGTACGGGTTGGTGACTCCTTGTCACAACGGAAACAAGTGCTTAGCGGCGTCCCCCAGGGCTCAGTACTCTCTGCCTATCTATTTGGAATTTACATAACAGACTTAGTAGAGCTTATTAAATCTCAAGCAGCATTTTTTGCTGACGATGGAAAATTCTTTGCTAACCCTCTAGTAAGCTCCGGGCAACTACAAGATGACCTGAACAGAATTCAAGAGTGGACCAGAGACTGGGTCATAAGACTTAACCCTTCCAAATGTAGTGTTCTTCATCTTGGCCGAACAAACCCTAAAGCGGCATACACTTTGGATGGTAAGACCATTGAATCAGTCAATGTGCAGAGGGACCTTGGTGTACTTATTACTTCCGATTTGAAATGGGAAAAGCACATAACTACAATAGTTAAGAAAGCAAACTCATTTATTTATGTAATCAGGAGATCCTTTCAAATGATGACAACTGGAGTGTTCATAAAAATTTATAAAACGTACATAAGACCTTTATTAGAATATGCCTTTCAAATTTGGAACCCCTACTACCAAAAAGACATAAATTTACTGGAAAACGTACAAAGAAAAGCCACTAAGATACCACATGTTCTACGCCGTAAGTCATACCCGGAGAGACTCCACGCTCTACACCTCACAAGCCTTGAAGAAAAACGCCTACGTGGTGATCTGATCGAAACATACAAAATCCTCAACCACCACTATGACTTACCGGATATAAAAAACATCTATAACCCAAAAGGCAACGAAAGAACATATAGAGGGCATCAAATGAAGTTGAACAGGACACCAACCTATAAACAATCTGCACATAATTTCCTTAGCAACAGAGTGGTATCGAACTGGAACAAGTTACCAGAAGAAATTGTTTTGGCCACTACAATCAATGATTTCAAAAACAGACTCGATGGGTGGTTAAAAACAGAAAAGCTGTCGCTTTTGCAAAAATGATTTTTTATTTTCAACACATCTGATATGGACACATCAGCTTAATAGCTGCTTGTCTAATAATTAGTAATAATAACTACCACCATAAGAATATTAGATAACTATTTAAAGGAGTATGTTGCGTGTTTACTATATTCCTAGGAATCAATGAATGTAAACACCAAACCATTTACGATCAGTTTCTACTTCCTTCATGAAGGGCTGGTGGGATAAATAATGTTTGTTTATGTACCATTCTAAGTACAATATTAAGCATGTGTTGGTCCAAGTGTTTAATGTTACATGTATACTATTATTATATATTGTTCCTGTTTGACAGTTTTTTTTTTGACACAAAGGCTCTAAAACGCTCTAAAACGCTATATTATTTAAGATTGCAGATCGACAGTCCTGTGATCACCTAGTAAAGCTAGGACATGGTCCAACTGGTGACAATTTTCTTTTTTGCATTATTAGCCTAAGCAGACTAAATTGGTTGCAGCTTGATAGAATATAAAGATAAAAACTATAGCAGTTTTTTTGTTTGACCTCCATAACTATGAAACCCACATTCAATGAATAAAAATAATATCACTTTAATTATATAAAGTCAATTTTTTTGTTGTTGATACAAGCAGTACAAAATAGCAGACAATGAATCTTTGCAAATAGTGAAGATTCCATTGCTCTTATAAATTTTTTATTTATTTATTACAGTAGCAGCTAGCTGCCCAGACAGTCTTCGTTCTGTCAAAAGTTAATAGTAATTTTTTTTTTGTATTTAAACCTTCCGTGGGCCTTAAGGAACATATAAAGGAGTTTTACGCTTAGCAACATTCATTTTGATTTATATGTATAGATTATTTTCAGATAGCTCATTTGACATCTTCTTTCTACCATTCTTAAACTAAAATATATCTATTACAGCCTAATTATTTATTTTTCTAAAATTGAAAAAAAAAATCTAAAGACCTTGGTAATAATTTAGATAATTAAAGAAAATATTATTAGATATAATGCTGTTTTACTTAAAGCATTTTAGAGCAGATTGTTTGAAAAATTTTGTGAGATGCTTTCTGTAATAAAATTAAAATAAAAGTTTTAAGTTTATTTTTAGAACAACTGAATTTAAAGCTGTTCTTTATTGACATATTTGTGGTTAACGATTATTTTTAAGGTCATTATTGTTATGTCAAAGTAGAATTTGCAAGCATCCTATAATGGAGGGATCACGGGGTTATAAAGGAATTCTCTGGTGCATACCATTCACGTGAGTGAGTTTCACTCGCCCTTTGGATCATTGTGCATAAATATGCATTTTCCAGTGATAACAAAAGAATAGTTCAGCATGGGTAAGGAGTAAGGACCGTAGATTTATCAAATGTTAAGTGTCATCTATACATCATTTGTTCTAAAATATACTAAAGTATTGTCGTGAGTACAACCCGTTTCAGAATTAAGCAATATAGCAAAGCAATTACACTTCAATTTTACATAAATTTCAAGTACATACGAGCTAACATTTTTCATTTTTCATAACATTAAGTATATGGGGGTAACATTATTAGATTACAAATCATTTAATAATAAAAATATGCAACTTATAAACGAAGTCTATGTGAGAATAGTACAGTAAAATTATACCATGTAGTAAAATATTTAGTTGTAGAACTTACCAATTTCCCTCCATAAAATAACCGTTGTAACTTAGTTTCTATGTCGAATTTATCTCTTATTATCCGCCTAAATTGTTCAATTTTTGTAAGTTTAGATTCAACTACTACTATAGTGTCGGGTTTACCAAAGATTCTCACTCGCACATGCATTTTAGATGTATCCTATTTGTTTTATAAGAAGTACCAAGTTACCAACAGCATTATTAGCTAAATTGCAAAACTCTTGAATGTGGTTGACCAAAAATACCAAATCGGCAAAATTTATCTGTTGTCACTGACATTGACACAAAAAAGAGCGCGAACTCATTTCTAGCACAGATTAAGTATTAGTTACTACCAAGAAACTTTTAAGCTACGGCCTCATGCATAGATAGAGCAGGGGAGCCAGGCCTGCAGCCGTCCCTCGGTTAGAAAGAGAGAGACGATCGCGGTACCCTATCTGTCTCTCTCTATTCACGCATGCGCAGTTAGCGCGGAAAATCAGCATAGCAGAACGATTCGACGGTTATAAATATTAAATTGTGTTGTGATGGTTGTGATTGGATTTCTGTGGTTGATGATGCGTTTACAAAATGACAAAAACGTGTGTAATTTGTAAAAAGCAGCCTATTCCTGGCGATAACACTCGCAGTTTTCACAAGTAAGAATTATTTATATAGTGTATTTTGTTATTTGAAAAAGTATATAGAATATACGTATTCTACCGAGTATATAGTAATGTTTGGTTATGTTTTGTTATGTTTATATAGGCAGTCAATGTTTTGAACTTATAATTTTAATTATATTGCAGATTTCCTACAAATAATGAGCTGAAGGAGAAATGGATGGAAGTTATCGGAATACAAGAGATTAAGAAAGTATCAACTGTTTGCAGTGATCATTTTGGAGATGACTCGTATCATGAAACTGATGGATTCACTAAAACTAGAAGGCTGTTATCAATTGCAGTACCTGTACTTAATATAAATAATTCAGTATTAAAACAAATTACCAATAATATTGTGATACCAAGTTCAACTGCTCATAAAACTTGTTCAATGGATGTAGATGAAAATATTGGATAAGGATGAAATATAACAAGTTGTTTATTTTTAGTGGTCAATAATGTTATGACAATGTTATTTTATAAATTATACGTTTAATGACTCAAATGTTTGTACAATAAAGAGTTTTTATGAATATTCTAGCTATTTTTGTTCGATTACAGTGTTTTTTATATTATAAATCCTCTTATAAAAAATTCCTGTATTCTTAACTATAAAGTTGTAGTAAATTTGAATTACATACCAATATAAATTTAGTGTACATATTAGAGTTGTTTCTATGATTTGTTTGTAGTCAAAAAATTAAAATAGAAGTAAATAATTGATGTACAAAAAAAAATTTTTAACGAGATTTGAACTTGAGACCGCAATGCCAAAAGACGCGCCTTAGTCCTCACACCTACCGGTGCTACGTGTACGTACGGATATTAGATCATTTATGATCTTCTTTAACCCTACGGGCTTACGATTTAAGGTTTAACCTTTGGTTATTTCAACATTGTGCTATATTTTGTTATATATATTTCATTACTTCAAACAACTTTATAAGGTATTTAAGTTGATTTGATTTTATTATTCGAGGTTATCATAATAACAAGCTCTCCTTTACTGCGCATGCGTCAGTAGAGAGAGACAGATAGGGTACCGCGATCTTCTCTCTCTTTCTAATCGTCGGACGTTTTCGCTTACAGGCAGCCGTATGTCTTCCCTACTCTATCTATAATACCTCTATGCTCATGCAGCCGCTCGACGCTCGTTTCCAGCGACAAATCTGGTCACGTGACCCCATTTTAAATTTCCCGCGACTCAAAAAGGTACTACCTACGTCATGCAGCCGCTCGTCGCTCGTCGCTCGTTTAACTACCGGTACGGCCTCATGCAGCCGCTCGACGCTCGTTTCCAGCGACAAATCTGGTCACGTGACCCCATTTTAAATTTCCCGCGACTCAAAAAGGTACTACGTCATGCAGCCGCTCGTCGCTCGTTTGCAGCGGCAATCTCGTCAAGTGACCTCATTTTAAATTTCCCGCGACTCAAAAAGTTGCTACCTCATGCAGTCGCTCGTCGCTCGTTTGCAGCGATAAATCTGGACACGAGACCCTGTGTTGCTGATTTCCTAACCTTCTTCATAGCTCGTGGCAGTAGGGTTGGCAACTTTTTTTGACAAAAATAAAATAAAATGGTTTGGATAAGAAAAAATAAAGTATTTTTCAAATTTTATGTTTTTATTGCTTTAAAAACGTTATTTTGTGTGCTTTTAGCACATGCTAAATTTTTTTTGGTATATTTTAATGTTTCAAAGCTTGTTTGGAACAGGAGTTTTGGTTTTTAATTTAAATAAACAATTCGTTTTTAATTTTTATTGACGCTCTATTTCTCTCTTCTCACCACTTTATATTTATTACTGAAAAAAAACCTCTTTTAGTGAAAACTGAAGTGACGGGAACGGAGAGTAAATAAGAAATATTTTTTTTATATTTGGTAAGCTATCAGATGCACTTTTACGTATATATTGCAATTTTTCAACTGTAATTTTCACTTAAAAGTGTTTATCATCATTAGTGAATTTTCTTTGGATCTCTTTAAGTCTTAAGCCTGTTTTACGCCGAGGCAACAATGTGCGTCATTGTGGCATGCGGCATTGACGCATGAAAAATGTCGCACGTTGTGGCAAGGACCTTGCGGCACGGCAACACCTTGCGTCATGTGGCAGAGTGTCGCAGCTTGTATCCGATCACGATGGATTCCGTGCGACAATTTTTGATGCGTCAAGCCAGTTTCTAGGTTATGTTTTGATTGTACTTAATTATTTTATTTACAAATTGAGATAAATCGGACATGGAGTGGTGTAATGATAATTATATTTGTTAGCAAACGAAAAAAACCGACTTAGATCACATCGACAAGTAATACAATGTACCTACGTAGACGAAAAAAATTAACAAACTCACTAATCGTCTGGTATCTCTAGAAATTGTACCCTTACTACAGAAAATCTAAAAAAGAAATATATAAAATCTACTTTTTTGTTTTTTTGTCGGAAGAAATTCTAACCTATCTCTATCAATCAAGTAGGCAGACTAAAATTTGACAGCACGACGCTTAAAAACTGTTGCCTTGGCATAAAATACGCTGTCGCATGCCACATATGCCGCAATTTGTCGCATGCCACAAGATGGCGCACGCCACAATATGTCGCATGCGACAATGCCGCACGTTGTTGCCTTGGTGTAAATCAGGCTTTATAGATTCAGAATACATATCGTCCATCTTAATATTTAATCTGTCTTGTAATTTGGCCTTTGTAATTACCATTTCAAACATAATTATTTCAAAATTTTCAAATTTAACCTCATTTTTCAGGCATGTAAGGAAGTATTGAAAAATTATATTCATTAAATAATATTTTCACATACTATTTAGCAAAAGTATAAACTATAAACCAAAAATAAAGTACAAGTTATTATAAAGTACGGTTGGCAACCCTACGTGGCAGTGATACAAAGTGAAAGAAATAGGAGTGCATAAAATAATAACTTAATTTAGTGTTTGGGCCGTCATATACATAAAAGTTAAATCTCAGTTATTAATTAATAATAATATTATTTTGATAAATTAGAGACATGAGAAATCTGTTGTTTTTTTTGGGTGAATGGGGACGTCGCAGGTATGAATAGCAACGAAAGCGGGGTTAAACGGGATGAAACTGAGATCAATTAAGGGACGACTTATGTATGAATAGGTACAGATATGTAGGGTTGTCACTGAGCAGTTAAACGTTTTTTTAAGCTATTTTATAATAAATTGATATAATATAAGTTTGTTGACTTTGAAATGTTTAAATACTTCAATAATAATTTACAAAATGTTCGTTCATTACGATTTTTCAATAAAAATAAATCATGGAACATATATAGGTTAAGATCCCACTGCAAATTTGTGCATGTACTCGGTTTTTCTAAAAACCAACTTTTTATGTTTATTTATGATTAGGAAAATATATATCGACCAGGCTGCCTATCAAAATGTGGCCGCTAGTATTTTTAATTAATTCTTTTAAATTGATTTTTGTTAAAAAAATATGTGCATAATGTTAATAATATACAAATATACGATGGTTCAAAGCAAAAATAACGCCATCTCTCTTTACGACGACGAAACGTACGCAAATTAAATAATTAATACGCGAAATGGTAAATCCATTTTCAACTGCCAGAAATGCTTATTTGCGGCCAGATTTAATTAGGCAGCCATATTATATAATAATAGATAGAAAAAAAATTAGCTTTAATTTGATATATAAATCATAAATTTTAGTTATGCACGTATTTTTAAAAAATAATCAATTTACAAAAATTTTATTAAAAATACTAGCGGCCACATTTCGATAGGCAGCCTGGTCCATATATATTCTCCTAATCATAAATAAACATAAAAAGTTGGTTTTTAGAAAAACCGAGTACATAGAGAAATTTGCGGTGGGATCTTAGTCTAATAAGTGCATTTTATTTCAGTGACTACATTTTTAGGTATTGCAGTACTAATCATTTACATTTACTAGTATCATACTAAAATGTAAAAGTTAGTGGTTTGCTTAGTACATTAATTAATTAGATAAAACAAAATAAATAGGTAGCTAGAAATTGTTATATATTACACAAGAGCCAGCCCTGGTGAATTTCTCTATTGACCCTATTATCGTCTCTATTAACCCCAATTTCCGGGTGAATAGGGAACATGCATATATTTTAACGTTTTTTTCATAAATTGAAATGCTAATTGCATAGTTTTATATTTTATGACCAAGATACCATAAAGACTCAATCACGTCGATCACCATACAGCAATATATCCTTAAAAAAAATGCTTTAATTTTGTCTAAGAAGTTCGGATTTGTCCCTATTCACCCCATTTTACGGAACTCAATTCAAGAAAATTTTAGTTCAGTAACGGTTTTACTTTTAAGGTGCAATATTATCAATTTAGTCAACATGAATAGTTTTTGTCGCTTTAGACCTTTTAATGCACACATAAATATTTTTATTTTAAACTAGGAACAATAGGGATGAATGCCAAAAATATCGGCAATGATCATTCTGTTTTATTTCAGTATCAACCTGTTTTCTTTATTGATTTAACAATTATATGTTATAATTTTTTTTAAATAATGTCCTTACATATAAAAAATTGGAAAAACGAAAAAAGAACCAGTTAACGTCTTAAGTGTCCGACGTAAACCTCAGACATTTTTGGTGGACCAGATTCAAAATCTCGATGACCGTTGCCATCCGTTCCGACAGTGGTAAACGTCTCAAATTAACACCCACCCCCAGTAGGAATCCATCAACATCTTCGATTTGTGGTGGCGGAGGTAGTGTAGGCACTGGTTCCTCTCTAGACATTGCATCGGCAATACGGTTACAAAACTACAATGAAGAAACAAAATTATCGTTTAAACGTATATGTCCATACTTTACTAATATTAATTAAATGTTTTAAAGTATTTGCCTTGTCTGAATCCATTATTTAGAGCGATTAATTAAATAATCGTTGCAGCACCACACTTATGTCGACCTAACTATCTCGCTTACTGACTCACGATCCTTTTCCAGCGACAAAGCTCAACATTTTCAGCTTTATCGCTAACATGTCACGTGACCAGATTTGTTGCTGCAAACGAGCGACGAGCGACTGCAAAAGCCGTAGCTCAACATTTTCAGCTTTGTCGCTACATTTCCTGCGATCACATTATCCACAGAGTAAAATACTAATTATCGCTGAAAACGAGCGTCGAGCCATAGCGTATTTTACCGATACAAAATAGTCTGTCATTTTTTGCGGGGGGAAATCTGTGCTACGCACACTTTCTCAAATTCACGCACAAAAATAATCATCTGTCACTACGAAACTCACACTATACTAAATTAAAAAATACACTTACATTTTCACACACACATAGATACATTCTGTGTCATAACAGTATAATGATATGCCGCAACTACACTGACAAGTTTCGTACAGCCATGGTTGTAACAACTGTCGATACGCGTTATCGATAAACTCAAGTACTCGTTTAGGGAAATTATTTTTTAAAGTGATACAAAAGTAAGACATTAATATAAAAATGGACTTTATTTATTGAAGTGAAACTTCTCTAGGCGCATGGGGGGTAAAATTTGAGCGACAGGTAACGCGGCAGCGTCATGACATTTAGTACTTGGATGGGTGACCGCCTGGAAACACCGCGTGACGTTAGCTTTCTGTTTTTTTTCAACTAGTTTTTTTTAATATTTTAAATTCATTTTTTTAATTAGTTTTTTTAAATTAGTGTTAATTTCCAAAACCTTGTCCAAAACTACCAGGAGCAAAAATAAAACCAACAAAAAAACTTTAATAATTGTAAGTTGCAGCGTTGTTTTTTTTTTAAATTAGTTTGCCAAAGAAGTTTCACTTCTGACATGTGTAGGTTGTACGCATGCAATTATATTATATACTACAATAGTCATCATTTCAAAAATACAGTGTGACGTAAGAGTTGGTTTGGTGCCCTCGACTAATTTTCTTCTATTGTTC
The DNA here is from genome assembly GCA_905220545.2 of Melitaea athalia. Classification (NCBI taxonomy): domain Eukaryota; kingdom Metazoa; phylum Arthropoda; class Insecta; order Lepidoptera; family Nymphalidae; genus Melitaea; species Melitaea athalia. The sequence goes on along the minus strand of HG992176.1, from coordinate 3,132,711 downwards.
GCCAACACTTGAAAGTCAGAGGTATTGAAATTAATGATTGGTGCAAATGACACTATTTATTGTGGGCGTCTAGTTGAGTCTGTTATTTAAAAAAAAAAACATGTATCCCTTAAATTTGGATTTTTAGGAAACCTGCCAAAAATTAATATAAAACATTATGGTCGAAGTTCACACTAAGTAATTCTAGTAAAATGCGTTAAGTATTGTTTTATATTTAACTAGCTTCTGCGCGCGACTTCGTCGGCGTGGACTCCACTCCTATTGGTCTTAGCGTGATGATATATAGCCTATAGCCTTCCTCGATAAAAGGTCTATCTAACACTGAAAGAATTTTTAAAATCGGCCCCGTAGTTCCAGAGATTACTGCGTTCAAACAAACAAACAACCAAACAAACAAACTCCTCAGCTTTATATATTAGTATAGATTTAATGCAATTTTATTATAAAACTATTTATATTAATAAAGTTCGCAATATAATATTTTAAATAAATCAAAATCTCAAAAATGTCTGTCTCCTTCTTTGCCTTTGCCATTTTTATCGATAACTATCTACAAACAAACCGGTTACAACACTAACCACTACTCTTCGGTAAGAGACTCGGATCAGTCGCTCGACCGATCCGCATATTGTATGAGGCAAGCGGCCGGTGTTGATAAACAAATCCGAAACAAGACGACCGATAATATTTTTAATTTTTAAGTTTAAAAAAGGTTAAAAAAAAGTATAAAGTAATAATGTGATTAAAAAATACTTTCATATGAAAGGTAATGGCATATTTTTGTTAATTTGACGTGGCAGATCACTTTTTGCAGCAAAAAACAGAACAATTCGGCATTTTTTGAAGGACGTTGTTTCCATAGCGCAACTAGATTCAGTCTAGTGAGCAGTACGGTTACAACTAGTTTTATTGTACGCATAGGACCGCGTGGACTTGTACTTTGACAGAGGGGAACGCCTGTGTATGGCTACTCCCCTCCGTGTTGCTCTTTGCTTGTAACAAATACTCATGGTATATAGACCTCCTTAATCGTCGTTAATAATATCCGTCACAGATACAGATGATGAATTTAGTAGGTAACAATTAAGATGTTCCTGATTCTGATATGAGTTTAGACGAATATTATTTCAAATCAATTTTTTATATATATTCTGTTGTTTCATTAATATAATTATATTATAATATATAATTATACTACAATAACAATATAATACTTTTTACAATAATAATTGAACTACGCCCAATTTACGTTTTTTATTATAAAAAAAACATCGACTATCCATCGTAGCAGACAGCAGTACATCTACTCTTTGAGTACATCCCATCACTAAACACGTCTATGCCGTTATGGTATACCTACGCATAGCACTTATTTTTCTTTCCATTAGATTTTTTTTGTAGACTAGAACATTCTGGTTGGGTTTAATTTAATTTACTACAGTACTCATAGTAGGGAATATATCCGCCAACCCACATTGGAGCAGCGTGGTGGATTAAGCTCTAATCCTTCTCCTACATGGGGAAGAGGCCTATGCCCAACTGTGGGATATTACAGGCTGAATCGTGATCGACTGTGAACTTGTGAAGCCTTGACAAATTAGATCTTTAATTTCTTCAGTTTCTATGTTTTAGATGTGTGGACTCATTGGCATCAAACTTATAATACCTACCCACTTTTTAAGTCGGAGGTAAAAGTAAGCCCGGTTGATAATGATAACCTAAATAACTTGTCCTATAAAAACGTTATAGATGTATGACAGGAAGACAGTACCTACTTACACTTACAGTGTATTTCATGCAAGATATTACTAAATTTGTAATAAAACACAGTTTATATATTATTTTTAAAAGAGTAACGGAGTTTCTTGTCGATTCTTATCTGCAGAATATAATTATGTACCGAATCGGTGTAGCTCACTATTAAAAATAATAATAATAGTCACCTGTAAAATTGTAATTTGTAAAATAACGATTCGAAAGTGCTATTGAAGTCTATCTGAATAAAGTTATTTTATATTTTGATTTTTGATTTATTTTATTTTATTTTATTGATAAAGCCACACACTTGCTGAAACCTCTGACTATACCTATATGTTACTATTATGTTTAACTACTATATTAATAAAATATATAGTCTAAACAAAATATTTATTAAAAGATCCACTGAAAATAAAAAAAAAATTACCTATCTTAGCTATTATTTTGTCCAGTACCTAATAAATCTTAATCAAAAAACGAATTTAGAAATATGTATTCAAATTTACTATCTGATTGACAAAAGTAAATAATTTAAAAATTTTAAAAATAATACTAATCACAGTGTCATCAAATGGATTAAACAAAATCATATGATACAGTTTTGTTGCTAACAAATAATTATTTAAGTATATAATATATTTTTAGTTTCACCTGTTCACTGTGTAGGTACCTAATTAATAAATAAGTACTTACTATGTAGTTTCTCCTATAATGCAAAGAAGGATTTACAAAAAACCTTAATTTTTGTTTTTTATCAGTTAAAACTGTCAAAATCTGTTTAAATATTTTTTTAATGTGTAAGGTAAAGTACTTATGTTATTCAAGAAGTATAGCTATGTGGGTAAATAATACAACATTATTATATTAATCTATTGGATATATTATTAGACTATAGAAGAAGAATAATAAAATGTGCAAAAAAATAATAAACAATTTAACTTAACTAATTTCCACTATTACTTGAAGAAAACAAAAATGATTGAATCATCTAGGCTTTTGCTTTAGGTTTCTTTTTTGGTGGCTTCATTTTTGGTGGCTTTAGGATTCATTTTTGGTGGCTTGATGATCGAACCGATGCTTTTTCGTGCTGCTCTTTTATTTGCGCGAGTCTGCATAACTTTCACCATTTTGGGTTCGACAGCTTTATCTTTTTCATCACTTGATTTCTTTTCGACATCACTACCTTTTTCAACTTTTTTTTTTAAAATTTCATTTTTTTTCGCCATCTTAGCTGAATTATTGTCGTTTGATTCGACTTTATTTACAGGCTTTGTTTTTGGTTCTTCCGTTTTTGAAGTTTCCTCTGGTTTTTTTGTGGGTTTTTTCTTTTTTTCCGATTTCTCTTGTACCGGGGCTAATTTGAACGACGCGCAGTGGCGTAGCGTGCCATGGAGGGGCCCTGTATCAAAATTTGTTGGGGGGCCCCCAACAATGTAGGGTAAAGATATCTAACAAACAAAAAAAAATGCTCGCATTAAATAAAAATGAATATTTATTGATTATAAGTTATCCCTTCCTCCAAGAAGAAACAATAGTGACAAGTCTGATAGCCGTAACTGTCCCATCGAAGTTCTAATAATAATTAGTTATTTTATCAGTTTTAGTTTTGAAAAACTTCTTTCAGCTGTTGCGGTTGTAACTTGTAACTGAAAGGGTCAAGAATAGAAAACATGTTGTTATTACTTACGAAAAACTGGACGCAAGGCTATTGAATGTTATCAGCAATAACTCCATGAGTTCCTTAATGGAATGAATTTTTTGTGTTTCGGATTTTAAGCATGTTAAAAGAGCTTGTATCTCAAGCTGGAGAGCTATCAAGCTTGGGCTGCAGCAATAGTTGCGGGAGATTCATAGATGTATAACCTGGAGAAGAGATTCAACGCTGCCTCCAGGTCTTGCAGGAAGCAAATCACTAGGGCAAAGTTCAAACACATTTGCAGAATTGGCGAGAGACTATTGGGCTTTCCAGCTGAAACTCGTGACTTTTGGTATCTTGCCAAAGCTGTCGAAGGTAACTCCTGCCAGTCTTCATTTCTGGGCTTCTGTGACTTTTTGGGTCGAATTCAACTCTTAACGATGAGGGAAAAGCACCACCGAATATTCCACGGTGCGAGCACACGATGCGTAATATGCACTTTGTACAAAGTGTCGTTCGTCGTGTTCTGCATTCCCTCAAAGTCAAGAAGTGCAGTGGTCCTCACAGTATTCTGACCCTCGTGCTTAAAACGTGTACTCCTGAATCGACTTCGATTCTAACGCGTCTATTCTCACTCTCTTACATATCTCTCTTGGTATAGTACCGTCTTTGTGGATAGTATCAATTGTGCACCCTATCCCCAAAAAGGGTGACAGCACAGATCCATCCAATTACCAGGAAATTGCAATTTCCTCCTCGCTTTCTAAGGTTATTGAGTGGGTTGTTAGTACTCAGCTCCTTGGTTACCGGGAAAATTTCCAGCTAATAAGTGAACGACAATACGGATTTCGTCGAGGTCGCAGCACTAGAGATCTTCTAGTGTACTTAATACAGCGCTGAGTAACCGCTATTAAAAGCAAGAGGGAAGCTATGGCAGTCAGCCTGGATATCGCAAAGCTTTTGAACGGTTCTGCCATAAAGTTCTTTTAGCGAAGTTACCATCTTACGGCCTCCCCGAGGGATTATGTAAATGGATAACCAGTTTCCATAATCCATTCCATCCGCTGTTGACGGAGTATGTTCGCAAATCATGCCTATTAAAGCTGGAGTTGCGCTCACCCCCACACTGTTCATTCTGTGTATTAACGATATGTTGCAAACAAGCAATATTCGTTGCTATGCAGATAGCAGTACGGGTGATGCATTATCCACTGGCCCAGATAATATCCCTCGATCGGAAGTGGAAGAGAGAAGATTACAACTTGTGCCTGAAATCGAAGCTTAATTCGAGCAAGTCTCCGAATAGGGTAGACGCAACGTAGTCCAATTCAACCCTTCGAAGACGATTTCGAGAAGAAATTTGCTTGTTTACCTCTAAGAAAACCCACTTTTCTATGGCACCGAGTTTTCAAAACAACACTAATCATCGCTAAAAGTATTGGGATCCTTGGAGTAGAAATTACAGTCGAGGTCCAATTCTGGGGTCATTTGGATTGCAAAGCCAAACTGGCTGCAAAAAAGCTTGGAGTTCTGAACAGGGCGGGCCAGTACTTTACATCGGGACATCGGCTTCTGCTTTATAAGGCTCAGGTCCACCTCCATGTGGAATATTGTTCACACCCGTGGGCAGGTGCCCCTGAAGACCAACTTCACCCATTTGACTCCATCCAACGCCGGGCAGTTCACATTGTCGACGATACCAAAATCACGAACGATTTAGAACTTCTAAGTATAATGAGAGACATTGGCTCCCTGTGTGTTTTTCACCGTGTGTACAACGGTGAGTGTCCTGAAGAACTGTTTGATATGGTGCTACTATCACGTTTTTACCATCCCACCCTTCACCGAAGGACTAAGTTTCATCAACATCACTTGGATGCATGGTTTGCAACCAATGTGCTAGCTTCGCGCACTTCTTTCCGCGCATTCTTTCCGCGTGCATGGAAGCTTTGAATGACCTTCCTCCGAGGTTTTCCCTGAGCGCTATAATTTGGGGGTTTTCAAGCGTCGAGTATAGACATCTTTTCTCTAAAGGCCAGCAACACACTCGCAACTCCTCTTATGTAATATGTTGCAAATATCCATGGGTGACGTTAACCATTTAACATCAGATGGTTTCATCTGCTCGTTTGGCCCATTGTAATAAGAAAACAGCAATTTATTGTTCAGAATAACTTAATCCCACAATAAACGATATAGAATGTTGCAAACTTTTGGGCGTATGCTTATTCCGGGAAAAAAAGGGATTGCTTTTTTGACTTTTGTCATTTCTGAAGTGAAAACTTAGTCACGTATAACAATTTTTTTAATTTTTTTTTCATTTTACTAATTTTTCTTACAAACGTTGGGGGCCCCTGTAGTTCGGGGGCCCCGTATCATTGATACGGCTGATACGGCGGTAGCTACGCCCCTGACGACGCGGTTACACCTACTCCTTTTACTCGTACAATGGTGCCGAGTTCAACGCTTGTTTTTAAGTATTTTTTGATGGAATCATTATATTTTTCGACATCAACGTTATATATATCTTTTAAGAAGTTTTTGATTCCATAAAAAGTTGTTCCGCTACGAGTTTTTGAAACAACCAGTGCTTGGTCCACCATTTTTTTTGTTTGTTTGGCTGTTGGACTTATTGCGGCTTTTTTCAATGGTTTCTTCCGTAACACCGTTGTTCGGGTTTCGATATATGATTCGTCTGACGACATTATTATTTTATATATTTAAATTTTGAACGAGTTTTAATTTTTTTCACTTTTAATTCTATAATACGTTAATACAAGTCACCCACAGAACACATAATACCGATGTCACCTAAGTTTTAGATACGTTATAAATCATTTTGAGGGTAGAATATAATATTATATCGCTTGCTCTATCTTACACACGATATTAAATGTAATGAAATTAAAGCGTTGGTAGAAACACCGGAAGCTGACATAATATGTGTTATAAGAGGAAAGGATACTACCGAAGAGACTTTTGAAAAATAGGTATTTGAATAAATTGTTCCTGTTTCACTGAAGTGACTATTGCTGTTAGCCGCCACCGCCCCTCCCGCAAACCCCGCACTGCTTTGTCTATGTGTGAGTGGCGTGGCCAGACAACAGAAAGCAGGGCCACCACAAACTGCGCCAACGGGCTAATCAAATGAAACAAGTAAAATACCTCGGACTAAGAATCAACCTTTGTGTACTGACCCATCTAAGTATTAACCGTCCCTGACGCTGCCACGTTACCCGACGCTAAAATTGTACCCCTCATGCGCATAAAGAACTTTAAGTCTTTAACGCTTCAAAAATTGCTGGACAAATTATATGGTTTTCGAAAAAAAAAGGGGGGGGGGAGTGTTAAAAATGTATTGTGCCCCAGGCGTGTCTCTGGCCTCATCTTACACATTATTACACATAATGTGACATTATTGTATTGTCTTGTATTCACATTGGTATATTAAAACTAGCTGACCTTTCGAAGTTCATAAGGCCTTATTTTCTTTTTCTTAAATATAATAATTACATATTATATCAAAATAAAATATAGCCTAGCTATATTTCAAGTTGGATCAAACTGCACACGGTGTGCAAATTTGATTAAAATTGGCTAAGTAGTTTGGGAGTCCATCGCGGACAAACAACGTGACGCGTAATTTATATATACTTAATAAGATAAGATAAGAAAATAAAAACAATGGTTGGACAACTTGACAAATTAAGTAATAGTACCTGGGTGACCGAGCCTAGCTTGGTATTTTTATATTTTATTTTTATTTACATAAAAAATCACGAGTGAAATTAAAAAAAAAAGAAAAAAGAGATTAATCTCAGACTGAGATTTGAACCATGGTTTTCTCGGTCAATCTCGACCGTCCGATTTCCCACTTGAGCTATTACAACTTTAATGACAATTGCGAAATTAACCTTCCTATTCTAACGATATTTTAGCAAATTTTTTCATTGCTTAAAACAGGGATAAAACGACATTTTCTAAAAATGAATCCTAGCTAGATCAATTTTTCGCCTCCGAAATCGCCTGTATAGTAAATTTCACGAAAATCGTTGGAGCCGATTTCGAGATTCAGATTCTATATATATAATACTAGCCGACCCGTGCCCACTTCGTTGGGCGTTATAATCCACATCCACTATTTTCAGCAAATCAGATAAATATAAATGTTTTAAAATCACCATTTAATTTCTAAGTCAAATAATAATGCTTGATTAGATTGAATTGTTGACACGGCACGTCAGAGGGCGCAGGTTCAAATCCTGCTGATTTAAAATCTTTATATATTTTTATCTTTTTCCTTTTATCTTGTCACTCCTGAATAGTGTAGCTTTCTGTTAGCGAAAGAATTTTCATGATCGGATCAGTATTTGCGAAGATTACCCCGTATATACAAAGTTATAAACTTTACCTCTTTATAATATTAGTATAGATAAATAAATATAAATATATATATATATATATATATATATATATATATATATATATATATATATATATATATATATATATATATACTATATATATAATATCAATAGTATATATATTTATAAAAATAATTTTAGACAAGTAAGGAAAATTAATTTACAACAGGGTTTCTTTTTAAAATTTTTTTTTTCATAATTTAACAAATAATCTTGCTAAGTGTTGTATCATTTTCGAATCCTTATAAATGCGCCAACTTTTAAAGTTACTTGCCAACCACATGTAGTACATTTTTTTTTCAGTACAGTCAGTAACTGTAAACTAAACAGTAAACTGGGCAAAGTATTAATTTTGAATACTTGGTTGGGACAAAAATTACATTTCCTACTGAACTGGAGCAGTTGGCTGTAACTTTTAAGCAACAGTTTTTAGAAGCACTATTCAGGATTACATTATAAAAAGAAAATTAAAAAAAAGTTAAAATTTGTAGCAACAGGAGTTAAAAGACCGTCACAGGTGTTTCATTTTCTCGATTTTTTATAAATGCCTGTAACTTTTAAAATACATAGCAAACATTTTATTTTTTATTTTTACTATGACTACTATGACTAGACCTACCATCCGATTCCGGCTTGGCGTCGACTTACGGGACACTCTGTATAGTCCTCTTCCAATTCCATATAGTAATAGAAAAAACCATTATTTAGCCATAAAACCAGTAACAACGCTTTTAATTAACGAACTAATACAGGAATAAAAAATGATTGCGTTGCTTTTCTTTATTAACGATCAGTCTATATTTCATTCAAACAAATCTAGACCAATGTTACAAACTAAATTGTTCTTACTGTCCTGTTTATATTTAAAACATATCAATGCCAGACATGCATCTCTTGTAAGTTTAAGTTTTTCTTACATAATTTTTCTTTAAACTGAATATGAAATACTAGCTTCTGCGCGCGACTTCTTCGGCGTGGACTCCGCTCCTATTGGTCTTAGCGTGATGACACATAGCCTATAGCCTTCCTCGATAAATGGGCTATCTAATACTGAAAGAATTTTTCAAATCGGCCCAGTAGTTCCAGCGATTACCGCGTTCAAACAAACAAACAAACAAACAACCAAACAAACAAACTCTTCAGCTTTATATATTAGTATAGATTATTGAAAATCATACATAAAAAGTATAGGTAATCAAAACACATTAAATGTTTGAGATTTAATGTTTCAGAAATTGTTTACGTTTATTTTTTAGCATCCAGTTCTCGTTGCTCGATCATCGCTAGATTGGATGCCAAGTAGAGTAAACTCTTTATATTCTGATGTTGGAGCATGGAGCGGTAAATTTGTAAGTAAATTTGTAAGACTTACAGAGTATTATTTAATAAGCGAGAATACATCCTAATGCTTATTAAGTGCCTACTTTTAAATGTTTATTTCATAAAAAACTGTAGGTACAAATAATAACTTTTTTAAATTAAATTATGATGATTGTCGCGAATTCAAGATTGTTTTAAGACATTAGACAAACAACTTGGTTTTGAACGCCAAATAATTATGTCTGCTCGCAAACTAAAAAAAACCGACTTCAATTACATCGACAAGTAATATAACGTAAGTAGACAAAAAATTAGTCAAGCAAATACGCGTTATCAAAGATTACTCAAAAAGTTGAAATTAGATCTCGATAAAATTTAAATATACCTAACTACATGATGAACATCAGCTTTCGATTAAATCAAACATCATCAAAATCGGTACACTCAGTAAAAAGTTATGCGGTAGGTATAATACAACGTAGATCGACGAAAAAATCTCCTTTTTAGGGTTCCGTACCCAAAGGGTAAAAACGGAACCCTATTACTAAGACTTCGCTGTCCGTCCGTCCGTCCGTCCGTCTGTCACCGGGCTGTATCTCAAGAATGGCTATAGCTAGAGAGTTGAAATTTTCACAAATTATGTATTTCTATTGCCGCAATCACAACAAATACTAAAAAGAAAAGAAAATAAATATTTTAGGGGGGCTCCCATACAACAAACGCGATTTATTGCCTATTTTTGCTCGATATCAATAAATGGTAAGAGGTAGGCACTTGAAATATTCACAAAATACTTAATTGTGTATTTACTTTAATAATAAATAATAAAATTAAAATTTAAAATATTTGGGGGGCTTATATAAAAAAATTGACTTTTTTGCCGATTTTTGCCCGATATTAAAATCAATGTAAGTACCTACTGGTGTTTACCTAGCCAATGGGACGGAACCCTTCGTGCGCGAGTCCGGCTCGCACTTGGCCGATTTTTTGGAAACCAAGTGCGTTTGTGTTTTCGTTGCCTATACCTACTGTTAAACATCCAAATTATAATTTTGAAATAAATAACGAGAGGCTTATTGTCAATGATAATACAGTTTTCTTAGGGATATATTTGGACTCAAAACTTCAGTGGAATTCCCATTTGTCATCCTTGAATGGTAGACTCAGTTCCGCAGCATTCGCAGTTAGAAAAGTACGACAACTGACCGACGTTGCTACTGCACGTTTAATATATTTTAGCTATTTCCATAGTGTTATGTCTTACGGTCTGTTACTGTGGGATAAATAATGCTACAGATATTAAGACTATTTTTATTTTGCAAAAAGGGCTATATTCGCGGCATTTACGATCTTGGAACTCTAGTCTCCCTACGGGATGTTTTTCCAAAGGTAGACATAATTATTATGATATTAGAGGTAACAATTGCGTTGCAATATATTTATAACAATATATTATGTATGTTCACCAGAATATTCAAAAAATAAATACCTAGTAATACTTAATCGCAGTGTAAACACTGTGAGAAGAAATAACAAAATTGTAAGTCCAAGTTTTCGACTGCGCAAAGTAAACATCTCCTTTCTGGGTTATTGGTATTCGCATCTTATTTAGATCATCATCTTATATATTCAGAAATATATATATATATATATATATATTTCTGAATCTCGGAATCGGCTCCAACGATTTTCGTGAAATTTAGTATGCAGGGGATTTCGGGGGCGAAAAATTGATCTAGCTAGGATTCATTTTAAAAAAATGTCGTTTTATCCCTGTTTTTAGGCAATGAAAAAATATCATTAGAATACGAAGCTTAATTTTACCGTTGTCATTATAGCTGTAATGGCGTAATTAGGAAGTCGGAGGGTGTCGAATCGTGTTGACCCAGTTTCCAATCTCAGTCACCACATCGATTTTTTTTCTTTTTTTTTTAATTTCACTCGTGATTTATTATTTAAATAACATTAAAATATAAAAATACCGAGCAAAAAAAAGAAAATACCGAGCTAGGACCCAGGTACTTGTATAATAAAATCCCAAGAATAATTTTGGAATTGTCTCAACAATAATTGTGTTTGCTCGCAAACGAAAAAACAATCAATCAATTACATCGACAAGTAATACAACGTAATATGACGAAAAAATAGTCAAGTAAATACGTGCTATTAAAGATTACTCAAAAAGTTGTAATCAGATCTCGATCTAATTTCACGAAGACTAGATGACAAGTATTAGCTTTCGATTAAAGTAAGAATCATCAAAATCGGTACACCGAGTAAAAAGTTATGCGGTATAATACAACGTAGGTCGACGAAAAAGTAGTCAAGTAAATACGCATTATTAGATATAACTCTAAAAGTACTTGTCAGATCTTATTTAAAAAAAAATGGGACCACATGACACGCAACTCCTTTCAAATAAAACAAAATTGATAGAAATTGGTCCACCCAGTCAAAACTTCTGAGCTAACATACATAAAAAAAAAAAAAAAAAATACAGTCGAATTGAGAACCTCCTCCTTTTTTGGAAGTCGGTTAAAAATTTAAAGTTTTTATAAAAAATAAATAAATAAATAAATAGATAAAGCGTATCATTCCGTGCAGGATTGCTTGGTTGATAAAGATGTGTGGAGTGTGGACTAAGTGGCGCTGTATTTCATGCAAGATGTTGCTAATTTTGTACTAAAACAGTTTATAATTATACTAGCTGTGCCCGCGGTTTCACCCGCGTTGATTTGAGGGAAAAAATAGCCTTTCTTCTTCTTAAAGCATAACCTTTCTCTTTTAATAGGCTATCCACCTCAGAGGAATTTTTCAATTCGAATCAGTAGTTCTTGAGCTTAGCGCGTTTAAACAAACAAACAAACAAACCAACTTTCAGGTTTATAATCCATACTAAAATTATAAATGCGAAAGTAACTCTGTCTGTTTGTCTGTCGCGCAATCACGCCAAAACTACTGAACAGATTTGAATGAAATTTAGTATACAGATAGTCTAGAGTCTGAGAAAGGACCTAGGCTACTTTTTAATGCGAAAAAAGGGTGTAAGAGGTTGAAAGGTTGTAATGAAAATTTGTATGGAAGTAGGTATGTTCGTGTTTCGTAACTGTCAAACATTTCATGTTCATCCCATCGATATGGTAAACTCTCCCCTAAAATTAAAGAACGTATTTAAATAAAGGTTTTGAATCGACAACATACATATATCCTTCCAAGGTTGTCTGGTAGAAATCGCTTGCCTAGCGATAAGACCGCCTTTGTGCATAATATTAGTTTGTAAGTTTTTTTTTTTTTTTTTGTATACCTTTGTATGTTTATGCACATTAAAGTATATTTATCTTTATCTTATATATCCATAATATACGGATAGTGGCCTATTTTAGATTTTAAAAATGTATAATTATGTCAGTGATGAAAACGGATTGACATCATATTGACATAATATATATTGGTTGTCAAATATATATAGTTATATACGTGCGTTCAGAAATTTATTTAGTGTATATTGTTGCCTATGTCCTTTCTCAGACTCTAGACTATCTGTATACCAAATTTCATTTAAATATGTTCAGTAGTTTTGGCGTAATTGCGCGACAGACAGACAAAGTTACTTTCGCGTTTATAATGTTAGTATGGATTATTTTCAAAAGAGTAACTGCGGAGTTTCTTGCCGATTCTTCTCTGCAGAATTTACATTCCGAATCGGTGGTAGCTTAACGTTTAATTTATATAAATACTAGCTGACCTGGCGAACTTCGTACCGCCTTTTTTTTTCTTAAATATAATAATTACATATACCAAAATAAAATATAGCCTATCTTTCAAGTTGGATCAAACTGCACACGGTGTGCAAATTTGATTAAAATCGGTTAAGTGGTTTAGGAGTCCATTGAGGACAAACATTGTGACACGAGATTTATATATATTAAGATAAAAATATATTGCTGTTCGTTAGTCTCGCTAAAACTCGAAAATGGCTGGACCAATTTGGCTAATTTTCATCTTAAAATGTTTGTGGAAGTTCATGGAAGGTTTAAACGGTGAGAAACATAAATAATATGTAACGGAAAACACTAAAAACGACTCCAATACAAAATGTTCCTAGCGATAAAATTTGATCTTTTGTAAAAAAAAAAAATTGTCACGGTTGTCAAATATTTATAGGTGCGTTCAGAAAGTGTTTTGTCCATTTTTTTTAAAATTATATGTAGGTGATACGAAGTTCACCAGGTCATCCAGTAATAAATAATAATCACTTTAAAAATTTAATTTGTAAAATGACGATTGCAAAGTGCTCTTGGAGCCTATTTGAATAAAGTTATTTTTGATTTCATTTAGTGCTCGTAATATATCCACTTTTTTGTATAGAAACTTAAACAAATTTAATGTTGGTTTTCAGAGACCAGTTATGGATGAAATAGAATCAGACGAAGCGTTGAGATTTTATCAATTTTTAAACTATTTGGATGGGGGAAGTTTTGGAACTGGTAAAAAAATAATAAACTTAAACAAACATATTACAATTCGTTTTTTTTTCTTTGTGTTACCCACACATGAGGAAATTATAAAAGGTTATATAAGGAAAAACCAAAATCATCATATCAAGAATTTCGACCCAGCTTGATGTGGATCCATAGCTCAGTTGGCAGAGCGCTGACACGGCACGTCAAAAGGCGCGGGTTCAAATCCCGCTGGATCGAAAATTTTTGATATAATTTTAAAAAATCTTTAAACATATTACAAATAAACTATTATATTTATATATAATTAATTTTCTTACAGGACCTATAGATGAGTTTGTAGATGCTATGAGTAGATTGGCGTCGTATATGAAACAACAGAATAGTCGAGAGACTCAAGTAAGGGGTATGCGTGAATTAGAAGCGATTAATGGTGAAAAAGGTAACATTGTTAGTAGTTTAGTACACGTACAGTTACATAAATATATAATGCTAAAGTTTTAGGATAATATTTCATATTTTGTGATAGGAAACAGCATTAAAACTGTTCTTGAAGTTAGCACCGTCATAATGAGGAAAAAGCGTAAGTTCTTTTGTACCGGCGAAGTAAAAGAGCCTATTGTTAACAATAAAATTATATGCAAGGTAAGATTGTGTTGAAAGTAACAATGAAGTGTACACCTAGTTACAGCGGTATTAAAAATGTTTCTTCAATAAACAGGATAGAATACTGCTTCCGATCGCTGGTCAATCTTGCAGAGATGCTATTATGTATTGGCATCCGAAGCTGTCTGAAGAGCACTACTGTGTTGGAGCCCTTGAATCAAAGAGTACAGTGCGCATTATGTACGTAGAAGGTAAATAACCAACATTTTTTTAGAAAGTTAATCGAAAATATATTTACTTTCGCTAAATAATAGATAATATATTGTTATATTGAAAATTTTGCGAATTTTCAGGCGAACTCTTTTGCAAAGGTGATGACTATTCAAAGCGAGAATATTTATTAGCATGCGACTTTTATGAAGATCAAGAAGCTCCCGTGGCAGATTTACTGCAATATTATCCAGATCCTGATCCTGAAATTTCTCCAAAATTGTACAAAAAGTGACAAATAATTCTTAAATAAATAATACCAAAAAATTACATGATTTTCTCTGCATCAATGAAAGAAAATAATTATTTTATCAAACCATATGACCGTCAATTAAAATGTTCTTACGCAACAGTTTTATAAGCTCACTAGCCGACCCGTGCCCACTTCGTTGGGCGTTAATTATCTTTTTCTTTGTGATGCATTACCTATGTTGTGTAGTTCTTAGTATCACACCAAAAACATTCTGTAAAAAAACTAGCCAAGTCTCGATGGAGCTGCTTGTTTATCTCTAAAAAGTAATGAAATCTAGACAAAGTCGTACCAAGTCTAAGGTTCATTACTGCGATTTCTTTATTATTATAGTTAATGTTGTGTGACTTGGCCGTTGAAGGGTACACAAGGGTACAAAACTAAGAATAATATCCCATACTGGTATTGGTAATTGGACACTAGTGTCTCATTTTAGGCGGTTGTTGATAACACATGCATTCAGCATTGACAATGCTGACTTCTGTTCTCTTATTTTTGGAGCGTCAAATCGACCACCGATCTAACATAAAATAGACGTACAGACGGACTTCTATCAATGATTAGAAGTCCGGTGGTACTGAAAATAATTTTTTATACAGTTTGTTCCAGGCTTGCCTATACAAAAGTATTATTGAAATACGCAGCTTAATCAAGCCTACAATTGACTGGTTATTCAATCAACGTTTTCCAAGTGGCAATTTTCCATCGTCAATGGGTAGCGGTTCTGGCGACAGATTGGTGCAATGGTGTCATGTAGCACCTGGTTTTGTACCCTAGTGTACCCTTCAACGGCCAAGTCACACAACATTAACTATAATAATAAAGAAATCGCAGTAATGAACCTTAGACTTGGTACGACTTTGTCTAGATTTCATTACTTTTTAGAGATAAACAAGCAGCTCCATCGAGACTTGGCTAGTTTTTTTACAGAATGTTTTTGGTGTGATTTCACTTCTTTTTGTAGAAAGTAGAAACGTGGGCATATTCAGGCATATTGATTTATTTTTTAGAATTTCTTATTTGACACATTTTTTTTTTCTTTTTAGTAACAGTTTTTTTTTATTATTACAATACAAATATTTCTTTTCCTTTCTTCCGGTTCTGATTCTTGTACTTGACGTGTTGGTATCACCACCACTCTTAGTCCAATGCATTATATTTTGACCAAATTTTGAGCGAAATTAATATTTTAGTGTAATTTGTGTAATATTCGAGTAGAATTAAGTTAAGAGAGCAGGCAGAGGGGAGGCATTCGCCCAGCAGTGGGACGCTATAGGCTAGATTAAATTAGAAGATGTGATCTGATTTTTGCAATGACAGTCGATTTTTTTATGTACCAACTAGCTAGGCCTCGCGGTTTCACCCACTGTGATTTGAGGAAAAAAAATAGCCTTCCTTCTTCTTAAAGCATAACCTTTCTCTTTAAATAGGCTATCCACCTCAGAGGAATTTTTCAATTCGAATCAATAGTTCTTGAGATTAGCGCGTTTAAACAAACAAACAAACAATTCAACTTTCAGGTTTACAATATTAGTATAGATTAGTACAGATTAAGATATATAAAACATATCTTTTACACTTCCGCGGCGAAAATATTTATATGATTTAAGACTTTGATTGGATTGACAGAATAATCTGGAATTTTTCAAGGAGACCAATCAATTGAACTTTTTTTTTGTATCTAATTCAATCAATTGAACTTTCTTTTTTTGTAATCTAATTCTTTTGTACATTTATTATTTATTGTATATTTAAGTAGCTTGATAATTTTCCTTAGTTTACACTAAATAAATTTCTGAACGCTCGCATAAATAAATATTTGACAACCAATATGTATAATGTCAATCCGTTTTCATTACTGACATTATTATTAATTTTTAATATCTAAAATACGCCAATATCCGTATATTGTGGATATATGTTGTCGATTCGAAACCTTTATTTAAATACGTTCTTTAATTTAAGGGTAGAGTTTACCATATCGACGAGATGAACATTAAATGTTTGACAGTTACGAAACACGAACATTATATACATATACTTCCATACGAATTTTCATTCCCACCTTTCAACCCCTTACACCCTGTTTTTCGCATTATATTTTATGTAAAGGTGGTATATCGATCTCTTCTAATAGTTTGATTGGGCTCTTGTGTTTTTTAATCAGGGTCACCAGGTACTCCAGATCTTCGTTTATCCTAGTTTTTATAGTTTTCCCTTTATGTAGCCATTAAACCCTAACTCTGTACCAAATTTCAGCTCTCTGAGTTTATGGGAAGTACTAGTTCTATTTTGATGATCATGAGTGAGTGAGTGAGTGTCGTAAATGCGAAACTTTGCTTTCGCTTAACTTCTGAACTAAATGACCTACAGACTTGAAATTTTGGATTTTAAGTATGTGATTATAGCTTACTCGATGACGAAAATTTCAGCGTTCTGGTCTTATCCAGAGGTTCTCAAATAGGGGCCTGAAAATGCGGCGAAATGGTTCGGGTAAAGGATGGTACGGCAGTGTTTGCTTCGCGCTCGACTTGGCGGGGGCACTGCCGTGCCCCCCGATTATTAAACCACTTAAATAAATAATATGTTGCTCCAACACCATCTATCAAAAAGCGTAAAAACTTCGTCATCGATAGATTCAAATAGACAGTAAATAAAATAGAGTATTAAATAGTTAAATCTAACAGCGATAGATGGCGTTCGTTTCTTTGTCATTTTCATAATATATTTTAATATTTTTCTTTTTTACTGAATTTTTTTGTACAATTACAATAAAATATAGCCTATGTCACTCCTGAATAGTGTAGCCTCTCACTATTTTCAGCAAATCAGATAAATATAAATGTTTTAAAATCACCAATTAATTTCTAAGGCAAATAATAATGATTAGATTGAATTGTTGACACGGCACGTCAGAGGACGCAGGTTCAAATCCTGGTGATTTAAAATCTTTATATATTTTATCTTTTTCCTTTTATCTTGTCACTCCTGAATAGTGTAGCTTTCTGTTAGTGAAAGAATTTTCATGATCGGATCAGTATTTGCGAAGATTACCCCGTATATACAAAGTTATAAACTTTACCTCTTTATAATATTAGTATAGATATAGATTTCATAGAAATTAATTTTGACACAGAGAAGTAAGGGGGCGTTCAAGTATTACGTAACGCAAAATTTGAAGATTTTTACCCCCCCCCCCCCCAATGTAACGCGCCATAACGTTATCCTGTAACCCCCCCCCCCCTTTCCCCAAAAACGTTACGTAACACCAAACTGACCATTTATACCCAAATATCACAAGTATGTTGCACAAACTGATCGGAAATCGATAAATTACTTTTGTTATTGTTTTAATCGCGTTTGCGGTAGTAATTAATAAATAAAACAATAGATTTTAATACCCTAGTCTTTTTAATTAAATAAAAAACAATGTTACGTAACGCGTTGTTCGAACCCCCCCTCCCCCGCTTGTAACGCATCGTAACGTTTTACAAGACCCCCCTCCTCTCTAATTAGCGTTACGTAATACTTGAACGCCCCTAACACACCTCGTTCGTAATGTAATTTTTTATAACTGATTATTATGTTATGTTTGAGAGCAATTAATTTAACAGAATTTTTTATTATTGGTTTAAAAAAAATATATTCAGATCAAATAATGGTTAATAACCTGTTTTTGCTTAGAGAGTGTACTGTATACTTTATATTTTTACTCAGTCAATTACTCAGTAATTTAATAAAGAATTGGTTAAATGTCAGCCGCATTGGCGCAACGACCATAGCACTGGTTTTTGCCTGTTGAGCTGGCGGTTGCGGGTTCGATCCCCGCACATGACAAACATTTGTATTGGTCATACAGGTGTTTGCCGTGGTCTGGGTGTTTGTGCAATCCTTGTGAGTCTAATATCGTGCCTCGGAGAGCACCTTAAGCCGGTTGCTATCATGTACACCTGATAGCGAACGTTACTCATAGTAGGAAATATATCCTCCAACCTGCATTGGAGCAGCGTGGTGGATTAAGCTCTGATCCTTCTCCTACATGGGAAAGAGACCTATGCCCATCAGTGGGATATTACCGGCTGAAGCTGCTATACGAAGGGTTTTCCTAAACCTAAAGAAGATCTTTAGAATAGAGACATCTGTTCTGAGACAACATTCCAGGAGATAAATGGTTTAAACTCTTCTTAAAGCGGTACCCAGATATTGTTGTAAGAACTCCTGAAGCAGTCACAGCGGCAAGTGTTTCCGTATCAGAAAATAACATAAAAGGATGGTTCCAGGCAATTGTAAAATTTCTGAAAGATCACGGTTTGTTTGAAATTCTATTAGACCCAAAAAGAGTATTGAATGGTGACGAAGGCAATTTTGTTCTTTCCCTGCTGAAAGCTACAAATAAAAAAACGATGATTGATGGGAAGTTATTGTAAACTATTGTGTGTTTGAAACTGATCTGTTTGATTGATCTGTTTTTATATGGGCATTTTTTGATCCTGATAGATCTATCTGGATCGAAAAATGTCCAGATAAAAATGTTTTGTTTAAGTTTGTGATTAATATTTTTATGAAAACTTTAAATACTGGTATATAACATATCAAAATAAAAGCAGACCTTGTAAAACAGTGTTTTAATCTATACTAATATAATAAAGCTGAAGAGTTTGTTGGTTTGATTGTTTGTTTGTTTGAACGCGCTAATCTCAGGATCTACTGGTCCGATTTGAAAAATTCTTTCAGTGTTAGATAGCCCATTTATCGAGGAAGGCTATAGGCTATATATCATCACGCTAAGACCAACAGGAGCGGAGTCCACGCCGACGAAGTCGCGCGCAGAAGCTAGTTACACATATTATATAATGTATTTTATAGGTAGGCATTTTTTTATATTTTTAATGATAAGTACCTACATATTTTATATATACTTTAACTACGTGCCAATAATTAGACCAGTAAATGCCAATATTGAGAATTTCTATGCCAATAATAGGATTTTCTGTAGTCTTTCGGATTTCAGTGTAAAACATTTATTTAGTACCATTCAATCACATAAAAATGATTATAAAAACAAAGATTAAAGTATTTTCTTTGATTCTATCACATGTTTTGTCTACTAGCTTTCGCAAATGAGATTTCATGGTAATTTAATGTAATTTAATTTCAGACTAAAACGCGAAGCTCAGTCTTAAGGTGTCAACAATTGGGTGGTTTACCCATTGAGGTATAATATACGTTACGTTACTAGATACTACTACGTTAGTAGATATTACTTCAATGGGTTTACAGTCAATCGGGGTAACTATGATTGACCAGGTAACTTTGACAGTCATATCGCAAAATTATTTTTTGATTTTTACGTGGTCCACATTTAGTGCATAAAGTTAAATTTATAAAATTTGTTTACTTAACAAACTTGGTAAATGAACTCTCTGAAAAAAAGAAGCTGTTAAACGAAGTTGATGTCAAAAACTTACTAAATGTTCCGCGCGCAATTTTTGTACTTTTTTCAGTTGAAAACTTTTAGATTATAGAGATAAGATAACTCGAAAATTTTGCCACTATCAAAGTATGTTAAAACATATTAAAACTTTTAATATGTTTAATTTTGGATACACAGATAATTTTAAATATTTGCGGTCAAAATGATAATGTAGAGGTGTACAATTTCTATGCTCTCGAGTTTATTTAAGGCTAGGGACACGAAAAAAGTATCGATACTTTGTGGTATCGAGTACATTTCCTTTCGATACCGATACTTTAGTACTCGATACTTTGCATTCGATACTTTTACTCAATGAGTACTTTTTGGCAGGTATCGTATCGAAAGATTTACATGAGTACTATTACACTTTTTCCTGAAATTTTGAAAACATTTATGCAGTATTTGTAGGTACGATAATGTAAAGCGACGACCTTTTTAACCGACTTTCAAAAAAAGAGGAGGTTCTCAATTAGACTGTATTTTTTTAATATATGTTAGCTCAGAACTTTTAACTGGGTAGACCAATTTCGATGAATTTTGTTTTAATTGAAAGGTGTTGCGTGTCATGTGGTCCCATTTAAAATTTAAATGAGATCTGACAAGAACTTTTAAAGATATATCTAATAGTCTATAGTCTTTACTCGACTACTTCTTCGTTGACCAACGTTGTATTATACCGTATAACTTTTTACTCGGTGTACCGATTTTGATGTTTTTAATTTAATCGAAAGCTAAGGGCCTATGCAAACCACGTTTTTTAAACGCGCCGTCGACGCGCGTTTGAATCGATACAAACACCAACAAACTGCTCTGTAGGATAAAAACGCGCCGTCGACGCGCGTGTCACGCGATACAGACGCGATGCAAACGCGCGTGTGTATCGAATTAGACGCGCCGTCGAAGCGCGTTGAATCGATACAAACGCCAACAAACTGCTCTATAGGATAAAAAGGCGACCTCGCGCTTAAAAAACGTGGTTTGCATAGGCCCTAATACTTGTCATGTAGTCTTGTTTAAATTAGATGGAGATCTGATTACAACTTTTTGAGTAATTTTTTAACGGTTCACAGGAAAGTGGACATAAGGTGCCAATCAAACCACCAAGTGTAAATTCATGCGACGTTTCAATCCTTTATTGGACCATCATCAGGCATCTAAAATTTATAAATATGTGAGAAAGCTGTACAACACATATTTATACATTTTAGATGCCTGATGAAGTGATGCATGAATTTACAATTGGTGGTTTGATTGGCACCTTATGTCCACTTTCCTGTGAACCGTTAAAAAATACTTATAAAAAATGGACACCTGGACACAACGTTAAATAATGAAAATTTTTGAGTAATCTTTAATAGCGCGTATTTACTTGACTATTTTTTCGTCTTATTACGTTGTATTACTTGTCAATGTAATTGAAGTCGGTTTTTTTTTTTTCGTTTGCGAGCAAACACAATTTTATTTTTTTGGTCGACTGACATATTTGGAAACAGTCGTTCAGTATTTGTACGAAATTTGAAGCAACCTGTTTTTTAGAAGTTGAAGTATCAATTCCTTCCATTGAGTACTTTTGTACTCGATACCTAGAAGTATCGATACTTTTGTTTCGATACTTTTATGAGTACGATACTTTTTTTTCGATACTACTCATGAGTACAGTATCGATACTTTGTATTCGATACCGTGTCCCTATTTAAGGCCCTGCGCGCACTAGTGACATTTTGTCACCGTGACGTTTTGTCACTGTCACCGCGTCCATCATCCCTAATGGAGGTGCGCGCACTTGGATGCGTGACAATTCGGTGACTTTTTTGTCCGCGGAGGACGCCAACATGCCCGTGACGCGACAAAATGTCACGTGTCATATGTACGTAGGTTGGCAAACATGGTGTAGAACTTTCCACTTATCAGCCTATCACTCCAAAGCGGGTGAACCCAATACTTTTTATTATTGTATTTCTTTCTATTTCTAAAAACGAGCTCACAGACAACCTATATCTGTATATAATCTGTCACTGCAAGTGCGCGCAGTCGCGAAGGTGACGGTGACGTGACAGTGACAAAGAATTTTTTGTCACGGTGACAAATGTCACTAGTGCGCGCAGGGCTTAAAAGTTATGATTCCTGCGACAAATCTCACCTGTGTCAAAGTTACCCATTAAGGGGGGGTAACTTTGACACACAACAAAATTGCCTTTTTTTTATGGAGTGTAGAGTAGAAGGAGAAATAAGTGTCATAGAAAAAGGCTTGAAAACCTGTCCAACTTTCAGCATTAAATAGTAGTTCAAAAAGCCTCCGGAATGGCGCTAGCGTAGGCACAACGACTTAAATTAAGCCAATAAGCAGTTTTTACGTAGTCCAATCAAATATTGTCAATATAACCTAAAATTAACATAAACCTAAACAGTTAATGTGAGATAACTTTTAAAGTCAATAATATATTGTGATATTATAAAGAGCTTTATAATTGAATATAAAGTATTGTGTTAAAAACTGTAAAAATGTATATTATTATATTAATATTTGGTATATAAATAAACTAAACAGTTACTGTGAGATAACTTTGAAAGTCAATAATATATTGTGATATTATAAAGAGCTTTATAATTGAATATAAAGTATTGTGTTAAAAACTGTAAAAATGTATATTATTATATTAATATTTGGTATATAAATAAACTAAACAGTTACTGTGAGATAACTTTGAAAGTCAATAATATATTGTGATATTATAAAGAGCTTTATAATTGAATATAAAGTATTGTGTTAAATATCGTAAAAATATATAGTATTGCATATTATATATTTTAAATAAATAAATATCTACACAATATAGACGGTCGTTCTTATTATTATATATCTACATCTCCTTATTCTTTAATTTTAGCGCACTATTTGAAAATTCCTCTGTTGCTACAGTGGCGTCCCCTATTTAATGACGTTTCACGGACACTCCGAGACGTAAAGATATTGCTCCTTTTACTCTACACTCCATACTTTTTTTGATACATATCATGATTTTTATAGACATTAAATAACTTGAGAGTATGAAAACCAACCCGAGAGCACCTATTAAATTAACTCTTTTGTCTCATATTCAACATTGTCAAAGTTAGCTAAAAAAATATAGAAATGATGTGTCAAAGTTACCCCGATTGACTGTACCCTAATTTGTGTTAAACTAGTAGGTTGTAGGGATGTGACATTCATGTTAAAAAATCGATTAAATAAAAATCGATTTTTCTTGATTACATATTAATCGATTTCTCAAAAATCGATTTTTAGTAAAAATAATAATCGATTTTTGCGAAAAAATCGATTTTTTCCTATTATTCAAAAATCTACGCGATTTTCATATTCCAATAAAATTCATATCAGATTAAAAATCAAATAAAAATTATTATAAAAAAAATATAACCAATTCAAAACTTAAAATCAGAGTGAAAGTTCCTTTAAACTTTCAAGGTAAGGAATAAGGTAACCAAATATCATTATTAATACAAATTTTTCAGTACCATTAAAAGTTTTACTGTAATAAAAATAAAACGATGAGCATCCCAACAAAATGACAACCTTATTGTCTCAATAACTAAAATAAAAATCAAATAAAAAATATATAAAAATTGCATGCGTACAAAGTACACATGTCTGAAGTGAAACTTCTTTGGCAAACTAATTTTAAAAAATAATAATAAAAAAAACGAATTAAAAAAGTAGTTGAAAAAAAAGCTAACGTCACGCGGTTTTCCTAATGGTTTTGCCACGTTACCGGTCGCTCAAATTTGTCCCTCATGCGCCTAAGGAAGTTTCACTTCAAAAAACTTGGCACAAATATTTTTTAAATAAAAAAATTAAAACGAAACGATAATTAAATAAAATTGCGTACGTACAAAGTACACATGTCAGAAGTGAAACTTCTTTGGCAAACTAATTAAAAAGTAAACGAACTTAAAATACAAAAAAAAAACTAGTTGAAAAAAACAGGTGGTCACCCATTCAAGTACTGAACGTCATGACGCTGCCGCGTTACTGGTAGCTCAAATTTTACCCCTTATGCTCCTAAAGAAGTTTCACTTCAAAAACTAAACGACTACGCTGTGGTCTCAAAAACTAAAATATAAAAGAAATCTTTCGTTAATCTTTCAGTTTTAACAATAAAAATTTTTATAGGTGTTTTACGGTTAGAAGACATTTTTATTGTTTAATTGTTTACAAACAACTATATAATATTATCTTATTCACTAAACTAAAAGTACTGAAACTACTTTACACGTTTATGTAGGTACATAGAAAGTAGAAAGAATTGGCACCGTTTTAAGTAAAAATGAATTTACTTTGAGTTGTTCCATCCGCCGCATAGATAGCGCTGTATATAAAATTGAAACTTTCTTCGCTCTTTTTTTCATCCATCGCATAGATGGCACTGTTTATAAAAATCGATTTAAACGCGTAATTTATATAATCGATTTATTAAAAATCGATTAATATTAATACAAAAATCGATTATTAAAAATCGATTTTTAGAAGAAAAAAATCGATTTAAATAAAAATCGATTAATTTTTCACATCCCTAGTAGGTTGGCGACTTGGCGCCCTACGGGGCGTCCGACATGTTGGATTCCTGGTGAATCAATATTTTTGAATCATTTTACGTCTGAAACCAGGTGGTTTGCAGTTTGATAAAGTGAATTTAGTGATAACGAAAGTATATGAATAATAAGAGTTGACATAAAGTGGATTAAGTGATGGGAGGGTCTTTTCCCGCCATTCGTTGACTTCAGAATCAGACGTGGCTTCGGCCGTTATTTACATCGGATTGAAATTTATAAATTCAGACCAGGCTTAATCGAATAAAATGAAAAATGAAGATACTTCAGACTTGGCTTAGGCTTTTGTTATAAATTATAATATAGGAACTATGTATAGGAATGAAAAAATATACAAATTCAGACTAGGCTGTATGGACTGTGGTCCTTTGCCTTTCCCTATTGGGGATAAATTTTAAAACAACAACATTGTGTTAAAATAAAAAACTATATAAAAATGTGAATAGATTTTTTTTTTCATTTAAATGTATTTCGTTTGAATGAACTTGTGTCTTGTAGTCTTGTACTCTTTGTTTAAATTTTCTCATACCAATTATAAAGAATAATTAGTCATGTGAGAGGTCAATTACAGTATGTTTCTAGTCCAATATAGGTTAAGTTGGTCTAACAAGGAGAGTGCGTTCCACTTCCATAAAATAAAGCCTTAGAGGCGCTTTAGCAATCAGTTACATCGAAACGCGTTACGTAAAAGACATCATCTTAAAAATGGGTGACGAAAGAGTAAAAATGCGAAAACAACTGGGGTTGTTGGAAGGGGTTGCGATTATTCTTGGCATAATTTTTGGAAGTGGTATCTTTATATCACCCAAAGAAGTGCTGGAGAAAACAGGATCAGTATGGGGTGCGTTATCAGTGTGGGCTGCGTGCGGAGTACTGGCCACTCTTGGCGCCATGTCTTATGCAGAGTTAGGTAAAAATTATACATTGCTTATTTTTATTAATAAAGTACCTTTAAAACAAGTAGAAACAAATGTATTCAAATATTATAAAGTCTTAGAATTAAGATAAAATATCTACCTATCTATTTATATAGCATGTTAAGCCGTCGGTCCCGGTTGTTATCATGTACACCTGATAGCGATCATTACTCATAGTAGGCAATACATCCGCCAACCCACATTGGAGTAGCATGGTGGATTAAGCTCCGATCCTTCTCCTACATGGTTAAGAGGCCTATGCCCAACAGTGTGATATTACAGGTTGAATCGTGTACATATGTCTCTATCTTAATAAAAAATATTCCTATTCCTAATTTATGATAAAAGAAATTTTTGTCCAGGTACAACGCTTGCTCAGAGTGGAGGTGATTACCATTACATCAATGAAGCATTTGGACCATTACCGGCTTTTCTTTACCTTTGGGATGCTAACTTAGTGTTTGTGTAAGTACTGATTATAAACTCTTGCCAACTTTTCTGAAGATATACTTTTATAATCTTCTGCATAAATGAAAATGAATTTCTGTTCTACTTGCTGCTATGCACTTAGAATAGCTGGACCAATTGGTCTAGCTGATTTTTCTTTTAAAGTTTTCTAATACTTTGTAGATTCATATGGGAAAAAAAATGTTTGAAAATTGTGCTGAAAATCGGATAATTTCAGTAAACAATAATTTTATTACAACTTTTATGTTTGATAGTTTGAATGACGACAATGTTTGTTGGGTCAGCTAGTATATTATAGATTCTTCTTTTTCAGACCGAGCACAAATGCAATCATGTCGTTAACATTTGCTAACAATCTTTTAGAGCCGATCTTTCCAAATTGTCCGATAGACCCATTAAGTCGAAAGCTTATTGCTGCAACTACTATTTGTAAGTATTCTTAAGTCATGGTATGTCTTTAAAATATTAGCTAAGGATATATTCGTAGTCATGCTTTTGTGGTATGTTTAATATTTTAGTCATCTATATTCTATTAGTCATTATATTTGAAAACGTAATATGTTTGTCAAGTCTTGTTCTTATCTCAAATTATAACTTGTTTTTTTCCAATGTTTTATAAATTTATATAAACTTTTATGAACCAAAACATGTTTTATATTTTTGTTTCTTAATAAACATCTCGCAAGTGGTACATTAAAGTACTAAACAAATAAAATAATACTCGTACAAGGACTACTCACAGTGGAGCAGGACTTTTACTTTCAGAAACACTGACAGACATTTTCACAATGTTATTATTATCTAAAAAGTAAATATTTAATCGTACTTTCAAAGCACTTTGATAAAGGTCTAAATGAACGTTTTATTTAAACTAGCCAATCACGCGGCGCGAACGTTACCCCCTACCCCCCTTCCCCCTTCACGCGCGTTCCGCTAATGTTGGCGAATTTGAAATTGAACAAAATCTTTGATATGCAGTACCTATTCGAGGTGATCTGTGGTCTGGAATAACAAGCCTATGCATAGAATTGTCATGAGCGTAGGTCACTAACTTATGTTCATATTCATTTAAATAAATAAAAAGTTGTATGTTGATGTATGTTTAGTTCGTAAGACACAGAATGTAGGCATTGTCATTAATCACTCATTACAAGTCATTTCTTATTGTGCACCTGGGTTACTTGGTTACAGGTTTCCTAACATTTATAAACGCTTATGACGTGAAGTTCACGACACGCGTTCAGAACGTTTTCATGTTCACCAAGATCTCGGCACTAGTCATTATAATTGTCGGTGGCATTGTTTGGATGGCAGGAGGTAAAGCAATGTTTCATTTATTTGTGCTTGATAAAAGATATTCAATTTATTATTCAATTAAGTCACGTATCAATATTTAATTTGAGAATATTGATTAACTTGTTTTTTTATTATTCAATTTATGCAAATTGATTATGGAACCAAAAAAAACTCACCTGTGACCTATGTGAGATATAAACTAAGTATTTTGTTGATCCACTAACTCAAATATTTCTTATCGTCCATAATTTTTATGGACAAGATAATGTGATATAAAGATTGATAAATAATAGAGATAAATTAAATAATTGTTTTTTTTAGGAGGAGTTGAACACTTTGAAAATGGTTGGGAAGGTACAAAAACATCTGTCAGTGATTGGTCAGTTGCATTTTATTCAGGAATCTTCTCTTATTCAGGATGGTAAGTAAAAATAAAGTACATTTTGTAATTATAATTTCAATTCAAAAATATTTTAAAATCTGTACTTAATTGTGCTGTTACTGTAGGGTAAAATGAGCTTGACCTTTTTTTTATACAACTAGGTCGGCAAACAAGCGTACGGCTCACCTGATGGTAAGCGATTGTCGTAGCTTATAGACGCCTGTAACACCAGAAGCGTCGCAAGCTCGTTGCCGACCCAATCCCCAATCACCCCCAGGAGCTCTGTTCACCTTACTCACTAACAGGAACACGACACTGCTTGAAAACAGTATTATTTAGCTGTGATCTTCTGTAAGGTCGAGGTACTACCCCAGTCGGAAATTTCCTGCTGTGCCCTATTTCAGTTAAACCTTGTACTTGTTCTGTTCACTGAACCATTTAAAATCTAATAGCCTGTAAATGTCACACTGCTGGAAAAAAGTCTCATCTATACAAAACAACCTGCACTATAATGCACTTTGAGGTTGCTGATCGTTAATCCCAAATTGCGTGTTTAAGAATTTAATTTAAAAAAGGAATGTCTTTTTTTTAGGAATTACTTAAACTTTATGACAGAGGAACTCCGGGATCCATTTGTAAATCTTCCCCGTGCTATCTATATATCACTACCCCTAGTCACAGCTATATACCTCTTAGCTAATGTATCGTATCTTGCTGTATTGGGGCCTACGGGGGTACGAGCCACTGAAGCTATTGCTGTGGTAAGCTTTTTACCTTACTTTTAGCTATTTGGCAATCTTATATAGTATAATTATTTGCTCGCAAACAAAAAAAAAACAACTTCAATTATATTGACAAGTAATACAACGTAGGGATGAAAAAATATTCAAGTAAATACCCATTATTAAATATAACTCAAAAAGCAATCATCAGATCTTGATCAAATTTAAATGGGACTACTTTACAAGCATCACTATCTATTAAAAAAATAATCATCAAAATCGATTATCCCAGTAAAAAGTTATGAGGTAACACATAAAAAAATACAGTTGAATTAAGAACCTCCTCCATTTTTGATTTTGGTTACTAAAAATTAATAATTGTTTCATGGCAGTATTTTTAACATTATATCAGTCAGTTAGATAGGGAGAAAAGCTGATGGAGCCAAAGTCTTTAAAGAAGAAGAAGAAGTTAGATAGCATTATGCATATAATAATAATAATAATAAAAACTCTTTATTGTACACCAAAGAAATGAGAGAAATTACAAAAATAAAAACAGGAGATAAGTACAAAAGGCTGCCTTAACGCTAATGAGCGATCTCTTCCAGGCAACCTTTATCATATTGGAACTTGTATAATTTTTTTTAATATTACAGTATTCATAATAAATCTTATTTTTTGTAATAGACTTGGATCAATTACCTTTATTTTCAAACTTATTTACTCTTATGCTAATATCAATATTTTTACTACCCTTTGTTTAATTTACAGGATTTTGCAGTGTCTGCCTTGGGTGTACTGAAATGGGCAATGCCTACATTAGTAGCGATTGCTATATTAGGTGGTCTGTCCGTACACATCATGACTTCATCACGCATGTGTTTCGCTGGGGCCAGGAACGGTCACATGCCTGAACTATTAGCTCATATAAATGTAAAGTGTATGTCGCCTTTACCTTCACTCGTGTTCCTAGTGAGTATTGTTATTTTATATTACATATTTGTTAATTATATTCTTAATGTTTTTAAATCATATTAAAAATTTTCGATCCAGTGGGGTTCGAACCCGCACCTCCGACATACCGTGTCGGTGCTCTAGCCAATTAATCTATGGAACAATGTACCAGCTAGATCGAAATTTTTGATATGATGATTTTTATTCGGTTTTAAGCAAACCTTGGCGTCTCGAACCCCACTGGATCGAAAAAAGATATGATTTAAAAATATTTATAATTTTCTCATGGGTAACACAAAAATAAAAATAATACGAATTATTCTTTACATATTAAAAATATAATATGGTATAGCAAGAAGAAATCTGTACTGGTGTACAATAATGAGTATCCTACTACTGCTACTACTCACAATGTTCACGAAGATGAATATAATTTAACATAAATATAACTTTTAGATGCTGATCTCTTTAGTAATGCTGATCCCGAACAACTTGACCTCACTCATCACGTACTGCACAGTCGTGGAGTCATTCTTCACATTGCTAAGTTGCAGTGCGGTTCTCTGGTTAAGATACAAGAAGCCACATCTTGTTAGACCAATTAAGGTAATCTTTTAACATTATATGACATGTAAAAATCATCGCTCATCATTACTTCAGCCTATCGCAGTCAACTGCTGGACACAGGTCTCCACAAATTCGCTCCAAAAATGGCGTGAACTCGTGTTTGATGCTCGACAGGCGGGTTGGTGACCGCAGGACTGGCTTGTCGCACAGAATACGCTGATTTCCGTCTTCGGTCTGTGTATTTCAAAGCCAGCAGTTGGATGATTATCCCGCCATCGTTTGGCTTTAAAGTTCCAAGGTGGTAGTGGAACTGTGTTATCTGTTAGTTGCCTCTTACGACACCCGGGAAGAGAAGGGGCGGCTACATTCTTTACTGCCGTAACCACACAGCACAAAGCATAGTTATATGTATAGTTTAAAGGACGATCATTCATAAACATATGAGTAAATGTTATTAAAAATCGTCATAAAATGTTTTTGAGTGTAAGATTAATAGTTAATAACAAAATGTTATATAAATCGATTCTAAGCCATAGAAGACTGCTTTGCAATTTTCAACTTAGTGATAATGGTTACTACCTACGTGGAAAATCTGTTATTAGTGAAATCTCTGAATATAATCTTTAGAAGTAAAGATTGCTTCTCATTTATTTGGTTCGTCACAGTTGTTTAACAAAAGTTCAAAAAGACAATTTCAGGAGATGACTGTCAAAAGTCATTTCCATTTTTCCACATTTGGAAGAAAATTTATTTGTTACAGGCTATTTACATTATATTTTACTTAGTTTTTTGAGAGTAAATTCACTTTGTTTCACATTACTTGTAGAAGAATTTTTTTTTCTTAATCTAATGCTTTTCGGTCATCTTTGTAAATAATTTAAGAAAAATGTGTACAGCCAAAATTTGCTGAACTGTTATATAGAAAGACTATATGTATCTGTATGTAGTTGGTCCATTTTATTCAGCCTCTGCAATATCCCACTTCTTAGCTTAGGCAGCTTTTTCCGTGTAGGAAAAGGGTCGGCTGCTCCAATGCAGGTTGGCGGATATATTCCTACTATGAGTAACGAGCGCTATCAGGTGTACATGATAACAACCGTGACCGACGGCTTAACAACGTGCTCTCCGAGGCACGGTGGGAAGACCCACAAGGACTGCACAAACACCCAGACCACGGCAAACATCTGTGTAGCCAATACAAATGTTTGTCATGTACGGGATATCTGTATGCTGAAGAGATTGTAAAATGTTTGGTCTAAATAAATAATTTATTTTCTTATACACATAATTACAGGTTTCTCTCTGGATGCCCATAGTGTTCGTGACGGTGTGTGTGGTGCTACTTATCGTGCCCATAGTCAGTGAACCAGTTGCTGTGGTTGCCGGAGCACTTATGACCCTCGCTGGAGTTCCCGTTTTCTACGTCTTTGTGAGAAACGAGCCTAAGGTGGTCAAAGTTGTGTCAAGTGAGTA
Source organism: Melitaea athalia (assembly GCA_905220545.2). Classification (NCBI taxonomy): domain Eukaryota; kingdom Metazoa; phylum Arthropoda; class Insecta; order Lepidoptera; family Nymphalidae; genus Melitaea; species Melitaea athalia. The sequence continues at coordinate 3,101,124 of HG992176.1, read as the reverse complement.
TTACCTGCATATTTTGCCTACATTTTTATTTGATACCAGCTGACCCGGCGAACTTCGTACCGCCTAACAGTCGATTCCTTAATTTTTTATTTTTTTTTATACTTATCCTTGCCGCAACCCCCCTACTAACACTTAAACTTTATGGTATGGTATTAAAGTTCAAATTGACTAAGTATTATTACGAATCTTTTGTATGGGAATATAGAAAATTTTTGTTTTTAGACTTTCAGGGAATTTTTTTAAATTTTTCTCTCCGTAAGAACCATCCCCGTACTTCAAGGAATATTATAAAAAAAGAATTAGCGAAATCGGTTAAGCCGCTCTCGAGATTTGCGCTTAGCAACACATTCAGCGATTCATTTTTTATATAATAACTAGCCGACCCGTGCCCACTTCGTTGCGCGTTAATTTTATTTTTAATATTTACTTCTAACGACGATATCTCAAAAACTGTTCATCTAATTGATATAGTGTAAAGGGCAATTTTAATCTGCATTAAATGCCTAAGTTAACTAACATTCATTTGGATAAGGATTAATACTGAACTGAAGAAAATAGCTTTGAAAATAACGTAATGTTTTTAATTAAAAATATGAACATAAAAGTGGTTATTGTAAGTCAACCATAAGAGATAGAGATATGCTATCGCGGACTTTTTTGTAGCATTTTTATAGGTTTTCAATTTGCTAGTACATTACTCAACTATATCTTTGCTAGTTTACGCGGCGTTCGCGTGGAAAGCTCCCAGTTGGCGAGATTTTTTGCGACCTCTTCAACATTTATCGCCGTATTTCAGCAAATTTACATAAAAGCATAATAAATTATATACCTAAACCTTCCTCAAGAATCACTCTTTCTATCGTTGAAAACCGTATAAAAATCCGTTTGGTAGTTTTCGAGTTTATCGCGTTCAGACAGACAGGAGGACAGAAAGACGCGGCCGGGGGACTTCTTTTTATAATAAGTATAGATTATAATAGAGTTAGGTCGGCAAACAAGCGTACATCTCAATTGATGGTAAGCAATTACCGTAGCTTATAGACACGTGTAACACCAGAAGCATAGCGAGCGCATTGCTGACCTTACCTCCAATCCTGTCCAGGAACTCTGGCCACCTTACTCACCACAGGAACACAACAATGCTTGTTTGTGCTTGCTTGTTGTTAATATTAAAGGATATCTACCTTTTAAAAGTAAATATTGTCATAAAATTGAGTCAAATACATACATAGGAAAAATTTGTATATCGATTCCATAATGCTTTATTTTGGTAACAAATTAAAAATTTAAGCGTTTTTCGCGTCTGTATACTCCGCAAATATATTCCTAGCTTGCTAGGAATATATTTGCGGAGTGTAGCTTAGGGGCCGTCCATATATTACGTCATTCTAAATTAGGGGGGGGGGGGTTGGTCTGCGGATGACGGCAAATGATAGATGGGGGGGGGGGTGTTTCAAAATTGACGTCATTCTTATTTATTTATTTATAGTTTATTGTTCACGTACAAAAAGATTATTTCTAAAAAGAAATTTCTTCCAGCACACCTAGTAAGTGAGACTGCAAATGTGAGAGGCGGCTAAGGCGCGTACAGTACTAAAATAACTGATAATAAACATACATAATGCAACATAGATGTACACAAATACAGTAATAACTACAAATAAAATACTCTAACAATAATCTATACTAATATATAAAGCTGAAGAGTTTGTTTGGTTGTTTGTTTGTTTGTTTGTTTGTTTGTTTGTTTGTTTGAACGCGGTAATCTCTGGAACTACTGGGCCGATTTGAAAAATTCTTTCAGTGTTAGATAGCCCATTTATCGAGGAAGGCTATAGGCTATGTGTCATCACGCTAAGACCAATAGGAGCGGAGTCCACGCCGACGAAGTCGCGCGCAGAAGCTAGTATTACATATAATACTAGCTGCCCGCCCCGGCTTCGCCCGTGGTACTTACATGTATTATACATATAAACCTTCCTTAAGAATCACTCTATCTATTAAAAAAAACCGCATCAAAATCCGTTGCGTAGTTTTAAAGATCTAAGCATACATAGGGACATTTTTTACTTTTATATTATATTATACCAATGATTATTGCCAAAGTAAAAATAATAAAAGGTGATTCTATAATCAAGTGTTTTAATCATTAATACCCTATTTTTCTCAAATCTGCAATGTTTTAATTTTGTCAAACTGGTAATGACGTCAATTTTGGGAGAAGGGGGGGGGGTCATTAAGAAATGACGATAGGATGATTGTAGGGGGGGGGTCTAAAATCTGAAAAAATCGATGACGTAATTTATGGACGGCCCCTTAGAACTCTAATAACTAATTTGTATGTATTTTTAGTTTGTACGTTTATAGCTATATCTGTTGTGTTTCGGAATAAATAAACAAAAAAGACAAAGTAATGGATAGCAATTCATCTCTACATATACATGTGACATCATCATAGCGAAAAAATCGATTCCACTGTTAAATAACTCTGGTGCGTTTTTTTATTTTATAAAATAAAGATTAAAGGTATTTTATTTATTTTGTTACAGCTAAATTCACTCATTTTTGTCAAAAGCTATTCCTCTCGGCGGTGGAAGATAAAGAAGAGTAATGGTTCAAAAGAAGTGAGTCAGTATACAATCAATGCTCAAGCATAAAATGTTTTTTATTTCTTTGTTATGAATTACATTTTTTATATTCGAAATATTCACTTATAACTCAATATATCAAAATTATCTCCAAAACTCTTGAAGATTGTTGAACAAAAACTACATGTTTGTTTAAAAAAATATATAATATCAAAAAAAAAACACTGATGTAAATAAAATCAACTAGTAATAATGTGGTTACACCATAAGTGGTTGTAAAAAAAGTTTTAATTTTGTATGCAATGCATAAATGATAATGATGATGCAAATAAGATCTTGTATGGAATATATAAGCTTTATTACTATTACGTCACTTCGTTATATTATTGTTGAAAAAGTGTTATTATAAAAAAAGGAACCTAAATTTTTAGGTTCAAATTACGTGTAAGGTTGGTTGTGTGCTATATCAGATTAATTTAAAGCTTGCTTTTTTATTGGAGTTTATTGGAGTTTACTCCTTAAGAATCGATTTTCATATAAGGCCCCTGGTATGAAAAAAATATTAGAAGTAAAATCATTAGATGGCGTTATTTGATTCCTTTATTTACCATTAAATATGGTATTCTTTTTCTTAGACTAGTAAGCCTTTTTTGTGCCTATTTAGTCGATCTGAAGGAGTAAAGTTCAGTCGTGCGTTAAAATTGACATACAAACTTTTTTAATTATATAATTTTTTTTTACTAAACAAATATTAAGTAGTCAGGTGTGGCTGAAACATCGTTATACATATTTCTTGCGAATTTTTTTTAAAGCAATGTTTGTAAGCAATTCATAAATAATGAAATATGTACATTAAAAATTACATAAACAAGTATAGTAACTTTACATAATATGAATTTTAATAATATGAAATATACATAATATGAATGTTTACAATTCGATTTATTTATTTTTTATTTGAAATGTTTAAAATTTTCGAAGAAAAACTTGATTTTACTATTAGTAAGAATTATGAAACAGAATAAACATTTTTTAAATTATTTTTCTTGGAAAAATGAAAATATCATCACAAAATCTGTATTATATTTGAGTAAAAATTGAACCATGTGCCACGTATACTCTTATGTTTAAAAGAAACTATTTTATCAAAATAAGAAAAAAAATGAAAAAAGTAGTAATGAGATGAATGATTTTATCAATTCAGTTCTCACGGCTATATTATATACTACGTATATGTCTAAGGAACTATTTACACTAAAAGCGGTCTGGTGCAGGATGGTATAAGTTAGACACCCAGTGTCAGTCTCTTTAAGGGAATCTTCATAATCTATCTATATATACAAAAATCAATTGCTGTTCGTTAGTCTCGCTAAAACTCGAGAATAGCTTGACCGATTTTGTTAATTTTGATCTTAAAACGTTTTTGGAAGTTCAGAGAAGGTTTAAACGGTGAGAAACATAAATAATAAATGTAACGGTAAATACTAAAAACGACGATTTAATTTTCCAATACTAAATGTTACTAGCGGGGAAATTAAATATCTTTTGTCAAAAACGTTGTCAATTGGTTGTCAAATATTTATAGGTGCGTACAGAAAGACAGTGTTCTGTGTATATTTTTCACAAATATGTATAGGTGATACGAAGTTCACCGGGCCATCTAGTTACATATATATAAAACAACATAAGACTTTAAAATTATTTTCTACCTTTTATAAACTTAATTTTATCTTGATATAGATATAACTTATTATATATCTAGAAGTATATCCACTGTCACATGTTGCAAGTCGATACAAGCCTAGTCTCATTGAGCATTGACTATATCCAATCTCTCGAAAAATCAGTTTTTACACTTAACAACTTTTTGTTGAGACTTTTGCTACATCTCACCATTCTTACCGCATTGTTTTATGTATTCAATGTACAAGTTATTTAAAATAAGATTAATGGAACTGATTTACAAAAATAAAAAAAACGTTTGTCTTCAGCGGAATTTAATGTTTAATGTCGTGATATTAATAATTATAGAAACATTAAAAGAAAATTTGGACAATAAGAGTCTTAAACAAGTCAAAATATGTATGTGTTTTAAAGTTAAAACGTTTAAGATTTTCTCTTACATAGGTTATATAAACAGGAATTAAAACAGGCGCTTAGAGTTTTCTCACACGTGCATGTAGATATGTAAGATGATGCGGTAAAAAAAATATTAGCAATAAACTTTTTCCCGTAGGATACCGTTAAATATCGGATAGCTTTACTGCAACCCCTTAAACAGACCCTTACTGGTGGGTTACTGGTAATTAGACAATATAAGGTTTATTAAAATAATAAAACAAGTTCAGTTACAGTACCCTGCCATGAATAATCCTGGGGGGATTGGGGAGAGGGTCGGCAACTCGCTTGCGATGCTTCTGGCGTCTATAAGTTACGGTAATCGCTTACCATTACGTGAGCCGTACTCTTGTTTGCCGATCTAGTTACATAAAATAAATAAAGAAATAAATAAATAATGCAGATCGTCCTTTGGAAAGAGACAATCGGTTAATTTCGACTTTGTAACGCGTTAATAGCCCAAGATCCCAGATACCAGACCTTCCTTATTTTCTGATTGAGAAAATGTATACAATACTAGCTGTGCCCGCGACTTCGTCCGCGTGGAATAGTGACTTTGGACCGCAATTTTTTATATTTTGGATATCAGAATAGCTCTAATATTTTGACTCTTGTCGCAAACTTATAAAGCATTCACATAAACCTTAAATATTTCCATTCAAACTTTCATCCTCTATTCCCTATTGTTATTTTCAACCCTTGAGAGTAACAAACTTTGAATGTCATATTTATTTATATCGAATCAACAGCCTAAAAAATATGTTTCAAGCTTCTAGCTCTAAAAATGACGATACTTCCGTAGAACTTTTCACCCCCCTTTCAACCCCCTTACACCCATTTTTTCGCATTAAAAAGTAGCATAATATGTCCTTTCTCAGGCTCTAGACTATCTGTGTACCAAATTTCATTTAAATAGGTTGCATAGCTTTTTGCGTGAAAGCGCGACTGACAGACAGAGTTACTTTCGCATTTATAATAATAGTAAAGACAGTTGTATAAAGAGTTGCTAAAGTGATGAATATAGTGATTTTAAAGTAGAATCTAATTAGTGTCTAGCAATAAATTCCTACTGCCACCAGAAGATGTCTGGCAGTTTGAGTTTCATATTCTTTTCAATATTCTATTAATATAATGGTAATGTAGAATCGCTAGTTAATACCAGCTAGTATAATATATTTATTGTATACACTATAATCCATTTCACATAAGAAGGGTACGGTGACATTTGATATGTTCCAATACACTCTCAGTATTTTCAGCAAGTCAGATAAATAAAAATGTTTAAAAATCACCAATTAATGTCTAATACCAATAATAATGCTTGATTAGATTGAATTGTATTTAATAATACGCAATATATTGCGTTTTTACATTTTAAACAAATTAAAAAAGGTACAGAAAAAATAATAACCTAATATTAGAGGCATGACGCATGAGACGAAACGTTTAATGGAGGAATAGGGATTGACACGTAAACGTAGTAATCGGTAAAAACAAATAATCGTATCGTAACGGCCATCTTGTTAATCGAGTCAACTCACTTATTGTTATAGTTGTATTTGAAGTTGTTTTATTGTTGTTATACTTGTATTTGTTGCTGTTTTATTCTTGTTAAGTTCTGTTATTCTGTTGTTCTATTTTTTGTTAGTTATTCCATTTTGTGTGTGTGTTTTGTTCTGCAAAATGCCGAAAAGAACAAAGAAGACCGTTTTAAACAGTCAAGCCCGAAAGTTGGTTGTCCGCTTTCGCGAATACGAAAATTAATTTTTAATAAGTAAGTTAAAAGTAATTTTTTGAAATCGATTAAAGGTTAACCGCAATTGTACTCGATAATCGAATCACATAAAATTAGTTATGCATGGTTACCTCACTAAAGAGTTAATTTGACATGTGTCACCGTACCCTTCTTAGGTGAAATGGAGTATAATAACACTTTACTGTTTATATTTTGTCTTAAAAAAAATAAAGGTCTGGGATCTTACACTATTAGATCTGTCATACAAAATACTGACAGTCATACGTCACATAGCTAATGTATGTCATTCAACTGAAAGCCACTAAACCAATCAATCAATCAATTAATGTATGTCAGAGACATCGCTGTACGAAGTTGAAATTAGCCGATTGTCTCTTTTATCATTATTTTTGGTCGGGTACTGTAAAAAATTAATAGAAATATATCACACCCGAATATGGTATTACTGTTCGGTATAATACTATTTTCCTACTGTGTAATTTTGAAATACGATTATGTTTTCATATAAAAAGACATATAAGGTAGAAATAAAGTCTGGCTAACGAAAGATGAGACTCGATTTTTTTGCATACTTTTTAAATGACAACACTGTGGGTTCCCACCATCGGGTATATTACCCCTTTAATTGGGAAATAACTAGCAGAAACCTACTAAGATTTAAATATACTTTATTTAATTATTTTACGGGTGTTATACTTATTATTTTAGACTGCAGATCAACAGTCCTGTGACTTCCTAGTAAAGCTAGGACGTGGTCCGATGCAAATAACTTTTTATAAAATATGAATTAATAAAATTACTTTATAAAATGAACTCGTGAATATGCACATGCAGACATAATACAAACTTACACTACACATATACATAAACAAAATTTTACATACATACAATTATATAATACATATAAAATACATCTTGTTTAAATCATTTCATCATCTTTTAAATTATCCAACATTAATCTTGTTATAAACATTATATTTTTATTACATTATATTATTATAAATTTCGGCGATTTTAACAGAGATTGGGAAGAATCCGAATCAGATTATGGTAATATTTTAAAAGTCACATATAAACAAGATGGCGCGTCTTTGAAGTTGCCAGGGTGTGTTTTTTTTAAATTTCCCGCGTTTTTTCAGTCTCATCTTTCGTTAGCCAAACTATAAATAGTTTTTATGTGAAGAAAACTAGTAATTAGGAAACAAAAGAAATTAAACAGTTGGTCAAGATTCGAAACTGCTGTACTCTCAAAAGACCTAAGAATCAAATTAGGCATTAATACACCCTTTCTATAAGCATAATTTTCTTACCATTAGGTACCTACCATTTTTTTTTAGATATTTTTTTTTAGTTTTAGTTATTTGATCAGTTCTCCATCCTTTTATATAAGTAGTTTTAATACCTCATTAAGAATCTACGTTGATAATCTCTAAATTTGTGATTAATGTTTTAATTTAACATTAATGAATTTAGTTGTTAAAGTTTGTTTGTTTTTTAGAATTAAGTAGTTTTCTTTAATTAATAAAATTAAGGCATGTGTCTTTTTCTTGATCAGTTTATTGATATTTGCAAGGAACAAAACATGATGGTGTATCATCTCAATAAAACAAAAGTTTGTATAAAATATGTATTTAAGATATTTTTAGTTCATGGTGCTTCTAATGATTGAATATGTAATCTACTAATGTATTTTTTCATACTAAGAAAATAAATTCATTAACTATGTAATTAATGCAATTAAATTATATTGCATTAAAAATGCACAATTATAAAAGGCTGTGTTTATAATAAAATAAATAAATATCTCGTGACATTATGGAATAAATTTATAAATGACGGCCCATTTAAATTTTGTCGAGAGCTGACTAGTACTTTTTTAATAATTGTTCCTAATAATGCGTGTTTAATTGACTGTTTTACCGACTAAAGTCCGGTCGCCGAAGAGAAAGAAATTCGTACACCGACCTGGTCATCTTTTGTCTTTGTCGCTCGCGTATAAACATATTGTGGTTGCGCTCACACAGGTTAAGTGACCCCGTATTGTGTGAGCGCAACCGCAATATGTTTCTACGCGAGCGACAAAGACAAAAGATGACAGGTCGGTGTACGAATTTCTTTCTCTTCGGCGACCGGACTTTACCTACGTCGTATTAACTAGTCGTATTATTAAATTGTTTTTTTTTTCTTAGCGAGCAAACAATTATTATTATAATAAAGTTTTTGTATTTTATGTTAGTTATCTCTGTTGCATAATAAACTTCGAATATAAACGAATCTTTCAGTTCTGTATTTGTTTTTAATCCGCCATTTATATATCTATTCCTAATGATACGAGTTATAGATAAATTTATCTCTATGAAATCTTGTCATACAATATACTCATTAGATTTTTTATGCTCATCTTGTTTTTATTGACAAAATTGTTTGTTATTTTTTATTAGCTATTCTTTTATTATTAATAGTTATATTATAGTCGTATTTGTGATTGGCTTCCTAACCAAATTGTTTTATTTGATTTGTTATTTTTTACTCAGTTTGTTAGCAACTCGAGCGATTGCTTTGCCAAATAGATAAGAATTTTTGTAGGCTTTTTTTAATTAAAAGTTTTACTATGATTAATGTGTTTTATTAAAAACTTAAACAACACTGCGAAGGAATTTTTAAAAATATGTTGTATTGAGTGGTTTTTCAAGGCGGATAGGCTATTAATGTTATATGGAGATCACATAATGCGATAAAAAAAAGGGTTTTTATAAAGTTTCATTAGCGCAACTAACGTAACCAAACTAGTATCCAACCATCCAATCCATATTCAGCATTTAATTGAAAAGTAAATACTGTTTTTAAATGTGTAACTGTTAAAATAAACGATCCATCACAATAAACATGTGGCGCCACTTCATGCTAGGGCTCGATATTGTTTTCAGTCTTGGATACGAGCGGGAAGGCCAACTCATGGAGCCATCTATGAGGATATGAGGGATTCTCGTAGGGCCTTTAAAATCAAACTCAAATGGTGCCAAGACAATGAGGAACAAATTAAAATGGACATACTAGCAACGTCATATAAGAACAAGCATTTTGGAAAATTTTGGCAACAAACAAACAGACTGAATGCAAGACCGAGTCTTCCTGCTGATGTAGGTGGCATTAGCGGTTGCCGTAACATTGCAAATATGTTTAAGACTCAATTTGAAGTGAATCCCTGTGAGATCAATTGCACCGTAGCTGGCAATGGGGACATCATAAATACTAGGGAGTGCTTACGTTTCACAACTAGCGAAGTAGTAGATACGATTATGAGCATGAAGCGTGGTAAGTCACCTGGACATGATGGCCTTAGTGTCGAGCATCTCCGACATGCTGGCGTGCACCTTCCCAGAGTCCTAGGTATGCTGTACAATCTTTGCATTGGCCATGGCTTCCTACCGGACGCAATGACAATGACAGTAGTCGTGCCTGTTATCAAAAATAGGACGGGGGATGCGGCAGACAGAACCAACTATAGACCGATATCTCTTGCTACCATCACAGCTAAGGTTCTTGATGGCTTGCTTGATACACAACTTAGTAGGTAAATCAGTTAATATACACGATGCGCAGTTCGGCTTTAGGCCAGAACTATCAACTGAGAGCGCAATATTGTGTCTCAAGCAAGCTGTAAGGTACTACACTGATAGAAAAACCCATGTTTTTGCTTGTTTTTTGGATCTGTCTAAAGCATTTGACCTCGTATCCTATAATATTTTATGGCAGAAGCTTGAAACAGAGACATACTTAAGACCCGAGTTGATATCACTATTGAAGTACTGGTATGGTGTTCAAAGTAACGTGGTAAGGTGGGGTAATGCACTTAGTGATCCATACAAACTGGAGTGTGGAGTGAGACAGGGGGGGCTGACGTCACCCAGGCTGTTCAATCTCTACATGAACAAGCTGATAGAGAGGCTTAACAGAGCAGGTGTTGGTTGCTCAATAGATGGTGTTGTAATGAACAATTTTAGTTACGCGGACGACATGGTTCTGTTGAGCCCCTCGGTCAGTGGTCTTCGAAAATTAATAAATATCTGTGAGGAATATGCTAAGGAGAACGGACTCAGATATAATGCTAAAAAGAGCAAAATTTTAATCTTTCGGGGAAAAAATAAACCATTAAATTTTAATCCTAACATACATCTGTGTGGAACTCCTCTGAAACAAGTGTCTGAGTTCAAATACCTTGGCCATATTGTGAATGAACGCCTGGATGATGATAGCGATATCGAGCGCGAGCGCAGAGCTTTGTCAGTTAGAGGCAATATGTTGGCCCGTAGATTTGCACGATGTACGTTACAGGTAAAAGTAATATTATTTAAAGCCTTTTGCCAGTCTTTTTACACGTGCAGTCTATGGGAGAATTATACTCAGCGAGCATATAGTGCTCTGCGTGTACAGTACAACAATGTGCTGAGGGTTTTGTTGAAGAAGCCTCGGCACTGCAGTGCGTCAGCAATGTTTGCGGAGGCTCGTATTGATGATTTTTATGCGATCATACGCAAGCGGACAGCGTCCGCAATGCGCAGGTTAGTGAACAGCTCCAACAACCTCCTCAGCACATTGGCTGTAAAGCTAGACGGTCCCCTCTGGAGACGCTGGGATGGTGCACACGTAGCTGTGAGGCACGCATATAATAAATAAATAAATTTTGATAGCTTTTCTGAAATCTGAAGTAAATAAATTATTATTATTAATATTATTTAAGTTTGGTTCAATATTGCTAGGATTTCGAGTTTAATTTTAGTTGTATTTTTAATTGAATTTTAGTATTAGTATTAATTTTACCTTAATACGTAGTGGTTATATACTCTTTGACCTTAATTTTGATTTTGACATTTATTGTAATTTTGATTAAATTTTGATATTGAATTACTTGTCTGAAACTAACATAGTTTTAAAAAATGTAACTAACAAAAAGTATGGACATCAGTCTGAAATAAAATGATTATTATTATTGTTATTATATTAAAAGTAATTAAAAAAAATAATTTACAGTATCATACAAGTGCATGTGATCATAACCATCCCTTTTTCAAATCCTTTTTTGCATTTGAATCAACAAATGAAAATCTATACTATAATATTATAAACGCGCGACTTCGTCGGCGTAGACTCCGCTCCTTTTGGTCTTAGCGTAATGACACATAGGCTATAGCCTTCCTCGATAAATGGGCTATCTAACACTGAAATAATTTTTCAAATCGGCCCAGTAGTTCCAGAGATAACCGCGTTCAAACAAACAAACAAACAAACAACCAAACAAACAAACTCTTCAGCTTTATATATTAGTATAGATATATGCATAACTAAGCGTTAGCTGTTGTATATTCGTCGTAGTGCACAATGTTAACTTATTATGAAGTTCTCATTGGATAAGGAGTTCGTAGAGAGTTCTTGGTGTTCTTAAGACGGTTCTTTGGTCGCCTTCTACACGTCATTTTTGTGATATATTTTTCCGCTTTGTGTGCAATAGCCGAGAGGAGTGTTAAACATTTTTATGGAGAGAATTAGCTGACGTATGTAGTTTTTTTAAATGTATCAATTAGACTTATCCGACTTATTACGAGCTACAAGCTAAAGACAAGACTACAAGATTAAGCTAAGATTTTTCAGCATAATCTAAGGATATTTAATATTCTGAGATCGTGCTAGAGACGAGGACAATTATAAATGTTGTCTACAAGGTTACGACAAAAATGGGTTCTGATTTCAAATGACGTTGGTAGTTGGTTAAGAATACTTGGAAAAAGGGGATAAACTACGTCTTTGAAATTTTGAGTATCAGCTGGTTTGAGAATAACTGTTTTGATATTAAAATTCAGGGTAAAAAAGGATCTACACTGTATTTAATATTTTATAAAACCATTGTGGACCTTCTATTAATTCGGAATGAGGATTCTGTTGAGAAGAATCGGCAAGAGTCTCGACAGTTTTTTTTATAGGCTATAAATTTTTCATGTTCAGTCAGGTTCTAGTTCAGGCGATAAACCACTGGCTTTTCAAGGTATTGGCAAAATAAAAAAATAAATAAAGAACCATTCTTTATTACTACTCGCAAAGGTAAAATATCGTAACAATACCTATTTGTCCAATTAGAAGTGTGTCCAATTAGCTTGAACTAAAACTTAATTGGCGATATTTTACTTTTTATGTCTCAATTATTTAAAACTAAAACATTGAATGTATTTTGTTAATTTCCAGACACTAGGCAATGTGGTTTGCGGTTTATATTTTAACAATATGGATTTCAATGGTAAGGGAAAAAAAGGTCGTTACCCAAAAGGGTTCGAAAAAGCGAAGACTAACATTATTTTGGGTTTTCCTAGTTACTATAACATTATTCATCGAGTATCTTGACGACACGTTGGCGCAGCGGTCACAGCACTGGCTGATGCGCTGACGGTCGCGGGTTCGGTTTTCGCTCACGGCAGATATTTGTATTGGCCATATAGATGTTTGTGGTGGTCTGGGCGTTTGTGCTTGTGTATTGTGTATGTTTCCGAACCCCCGACACAGGAGAAAATCAAACTGGGGGCCGTTGAGAGTGAAGCGTTTATTAATTTATTTATTTATGTTCATGTACTTTTTTGACGCCGCGTTGGCGCAGCGGTCACAGCACTGGATTGTGATTGGCTGTTGCGCGGGCGTTTGCGGGTTCGATCCCCGCATACGACAACATTTGTTTTGGCCATAGAGATGTTTGCCGTGGTCTGGGTGTTTGTGCAGTCCTTGTGGGTCTCCCCACCGTGCCTCGGAGAGCACGTCCCGGTTGTTATCATGTACACCTGATAGCGATCGTTAATCATAGTAAGGAATATATCCGCCAACCCGTATTGGAGTAGCGTGGTGGATTAAGCTCCGATCCTTCTCCTACACGGGGAAGAGGCCTATGCCCAACAGTGGGATATTACAGGCTGAATCGTTCATGTACTTTGTATCTTAAACAGAGCAATGCATCACGTGCTCACTTCAACAATATGTCCCACGAGCTCACAACTCCTCAAGACGAGATCGGGCCCATGCTACCTGATGATGGCATGCAAACATCAACAGTTATAGCCGGCCTCATGCCGGACTCCTTCGGCGAAATGTTTAACTTCTTAGATGGGGACAGCTTCGGAATTGGTTCGTAAAATGCAATAAACTTTGTTTTATAAATTCCTTCGTTCTTAAGAGCAAAACATTTTTAGGGTTCCGTTATCCGTAGCTCAAAAGGAAAAAACGGAACCGTTGTAGGATCACTTTGTTGTCTTTTTTGTCTGTCAAGACGCAAGGGAATCAAAACCCTAGGGGATACTTCCCGTGAACTTAGAATCTTGAAATTTGGTAGATACGAAGCAACGTCTTATAGCACAGATTAAGGAAAAATTGCGAAAAGCATAAATTTTTAGTTCCATCATATAATAAACATATTTTTAACAATTTTTGTACGGAACCCTTGGTGCGCGAGTTCGACTCGCACTTGGCCGTTTTTTTTTGTTATTTGGTATCAGACTATACTTGGTTTTATTTTTACATCCTCCTGAGCAGGGCACGTTACTGGATGTGGTTTTCTCAATGTATTTCTGAAAGTTCTACATACAATCTTGTTCATATTTAAATGGCCGTCTAAGATCTAGGACTGTTATCGAATAATGCTAAAATAAGAGTGTGATCTTTTCATTTTGTTTTGTTGTTATCAGATATTGCTTTGTGTGCATTAAATTTTGTACATGCAAAAACTAAAAAAAAACTTACTTTCAAATTTAATTCATACAAAGCCGCAGGTAAAGAAGGCAGAAGAAGTGTTATATGCAAGGTTATTAAGAATGATTTAAAAATAAATTTTGTACTAGTAGTAAAAACAACTGAAAATAACGATGAATATCGCCTCTAGAACTCGTGTTCTAATTCTGACTTCCCGTGTTATTTAAATTATAACCCTATGTAGACAAGATCTTTCGAACAAAGATGGGGTTATCTAGCCTTCAAGTAATGTATTCTTTGATCCATAATATAGATTTCACGATACAGGATCGTAACATTTAGATAGGGATACGATTACATAATGATTTTCTAAAAATGGTGTGTTTATTCTGTCGAGTTAATTAATATTATAAAGAGGAAAGATTTGTATTTTTGTGTGTATGTTTGTAACGAATAAATTCAAAAACTACAGAACCAATTTAAAAAATTCTTTCACCATTTGAAAGCTTATAGTTATCCTTGTGTAAAATAGGCTACTTTTTATCCCAGGAAAATAATAGGTTCCCACCTGAAATTGTTTGCGCACACGGGTGAAAGCCGTTGAGAACAGCTAGTGTTATATATTATAAAATAGAGCATAAAGTATTCCTGCTTGTTACCGTTCTATGAATATTTTGCTAAAACGAAATAAATGTAGGTCCAATGCATGAGTTTGTATACGGCTGGCAAGCAATAGTGAACACTATGAGTATGAAGAACAACGTTGAAGTTCGCAAACGCGCTGGGTTACAGCGATTCGCCCTAGCGGGGATTAATGGCATCACTCTGATATCACACATTGGCGTTACGGAGATCATGATTAATGGAACACGTTCTTACTGCTTCGGTGGTGTTTCTAGACCGCCTGGCAGAAGAAGTGTTATATGCAAGGTTTTTATGAATGATTTAAAAATAAATTTTGTACTTTTTCATAAAGAGCTCTTTACTAGCTTAAGTTACTGCTTTAGGGTGCTATGTACCAAGAAGGACGCTTCTCATGTAAAGTACCTTATCTACGTTACCCGACCGTCCTAGGATACAGATATTGTATAGACTGGTACGCCGCTGTTGCTTCTCTTAATCACACATACAAAAGTAAGTTGTAACCACTCTTATATTGTCTTGTAAATGCTACTAATTTTATTTGTATTGTTAGATGATTTAAAAGAAACAATTTTTTTGTGTTTTTCTTTTATTTATTTTTTTTTGCAATATTAGTAATGGTATGACTTTACAGCGACGTATTGTGCTCGAGGAGAATCTGTACCTAAATTCCACTACGACTATATTTGCGAGCGCCGTGACGTTAAAATAAAACGAGTTAATTTAACTGATCCAAACGAAAGGTTCAATATACGTAATCCTGTTGTTAGAAGAGTCGAATACTATCGCGCCCCGTACGATATATTAAAGGCATGTCCCGACTGGTAAGTTACATTATGTTTGGTTTAAATACTTATAATATAACTTTTTCATTTTTATGCAGTGTCATCTACTGCCATCATCATTTGACGTCCGTAACTCTAGAATTTAAAGCCTTTCTTCTTAAGTAGGTATCCTAAAAAGCTTGTAACAGAAAGTTCTTACCAGATTTTTAAGAGTTTTCTTTTTTAAAATCGTTCAGGTATGGCTGCAACCTTCGTATCTCCCCGGAAAATTTGCACCAGCAAATACCGACTGGTTTATTGGACGCTAACGAAACTGCTTTCGTCGGACACGGCGGAAAATACTGGCTAGCTCTTTATTACACCCAGGTAAGAAAAAATTATCCTTGAACTTCCTAAAACTAAGCTATCCTTTACTTCAATGTAGGTACCTACTTATGTAATAAGTTTTGGAAGAGTGCGGGTTGAATCTTTAGCCCACAAAAACTTTTAATACCTACTTATAATAAACATTTTGTGTGTGTTTTGATAAAGCGATATATATATAAGCATATAGAGTTTATTTCGAGTTAGAGAAATAGACATATCTATATACTTAATATGTATAGGTACTTATTATAAATGTCTTACTATAGGCAATAACTAATCAACTTAAAAATAGGCTTTCATTCCTACAAGAGGCCATTTGTGCTTAAACCTTATTTGGACTGTTAGCAATGAGCTAGTATTACGAATATGATCTTTGCCTCTTTTAAATCCGTTAATGGACCATTTTTTGCATGTGACATTTTGAGTAAATTTTCATGGCAATAATGAATAATGGGCAAGCGAGTCAAATGTTAGCTAACACCCGGCTAATGAACAGTTGCAGTATCAGAAGAACCATGAATGTGTTTCTACCTTAAAGTGATGTGGAATGGGTACATGTTAAGGTTATGTAAATTATTATTTATATAACGGATTTTATCTGTTAGAGTCAGAAAATGCTCTACAAAAATAATACCATACCTATTGATTATCCAAAGTTCCTAAATAAGCACATATCAACTTTAGGTTATCAAATCTATGCTATTAGCAATAATTTAGTAAGCTGTGTTCACATCCAAAATACAAGAAACATACGCAATTTTTTTCTAAGCTTAATAAAAATAATTTACGGATATAAATAAATATATTTTTTAGCTTTCTACGTACGCAATTTACTTCCAAGCCCACGGCGAATACCCATGGCAGTCCAGCAGACCTATTGTGTCTATTGACAAGGGTAAGATTTAGAACTCTTTATAACATTCTTTATCATATCCGAATAAGAATACAATTAGCAATTAATTAAATATAAACATTCCACAGGCGGTATTTGGGAACAACTTCTCAAAGCGAATATAGGTCCAGATATGAACTTGCACTACAATTTGAATGGTATCTACAACAGATATCCAGGAGGTGTCGTTATGCCTGATATTATGAGGAATGATGGCCAGGTAAGTGTTAGATATAAAAAAGGCCAGTCAGTCAGTTCAGCCTATTGCAGTCCATAGATATAGATAGGCCTCCCCAAGTTCGCGCCAGTCATCCCGTTTTTCCGCAATCCAGCCTACACCGGCAATCTTACGTAGATCGAATAAAGAAAATGATGATATGGAGTTAGGTATGTGAATTTGTAGAAAAAAAAACAGCCTTATAATATATATAATACGTTACAATAGGTTCAACCAGCTAACTTTAGGACGGATGTTCGTGAGGGTGGCGCAGAAGAAGTCCTAGTTGGAAACCATCTTACAGGCGATGGTAAGCCCTCAAAGAGACTTTTCTTAGTTTTTATCATTATAGGAGTAAAATTATAGGTATTTCATAAATTTATCAAAGATATATGAAAGATAGATGATAGATGTTTTTAGGGTTCCGTACCTCAAAGGAAAAAACTGAACCCTTATAGGATCACTTTGTTGTCCGTCTGTCTGTCAAAGACCCTTTTTCTCAGAATCTCGTTTAGGTATCAAGCTGAAATTCACATCAAATACTCAGGTCTACTGTCTCTTGGAGCTATGAAAAAATCAAACTTCTAAGCCAATGCAATCAAAAGACACAGCCGTTTATACTGCAAATTTTCGACACTCCCAAGGGAATCAAAACCTACAGGGTACTTCCCATGAACTCAGAATCTTGAAATTTGGTACGGAATAACGTCTTATAATACAGATAAAGGAAAAATTATAAAAAGTATAAATTTTTAGTTACATCATATAATAAAAATATTTTAAAAAATTTTGATTGTTCGGAACCCTCGGTGCGTGAGTTCGACTCGCACTTGGCTGGGTTTTATTTCAATATAATGTACCCTACCTACGTAAATAAAATAAGATATCTTACATAAGAAACCAAAACATAAAAAAGACATTTTTGCTGTGTCTCTGAACGTATACACGTAAGCAGAGCCGTACCTAAGCATTAAAAAATCAAAGCGGATAAAACTGTATGAATCGGTTACTCCACAAAAAATTATGTACATACATTCCATTTGAAGAAACAGATTTTCTAATATCAATGCCATTTGTAGTTCTAGCGTATTCCAACTTATAAAACTTTTACATTTATTTGAAATGTAGCACATAGAAATAACAAAATAATATTACTTATGTCTTTATTTTTTGTTTCGAAGGTGCTGATACGGGCAGTCATAAATTTATCCACGATTCGCAAATTCAAGCAAAATTTGAACATGGGAAAAATTTATAAGATACACGTGAAATTAAGCCAATAAAAAGAATTACCACAGTTGTCTTTTTATTTAAAATATCTCGCTGCTGCACGGGTGACTAGTGACTATGGGTGGAAACTAGTTCGGTTTCGTCGGTTGCGGCTAGTGGTGGTTAAAATAACGGAAACGTCAAAGTGTAACACGTTTTTTGTTAAAAACGCGTAACGTTTGTTATTCGTACTCTGACTTCGCGTTATCTCAAAAACGTCTCAACAAACAATTGTCGAAAACGTCTGAAAACGCAAAACGTCTAAAACGTTCCCACAGCGCGCAACGCTCTGCAACGAGGCTAGAGCGAGATAACATTACAGTCGTAGACGCGTCGTCGGCTGTGATGTTCAAATCTGCTATAAACTAAAAACATGCTATAGACTAAATGCTAAATTTTTTTAGCATGCTATTTTATATGCTATCTTTATAGCACATTGTTAACCATATGTAAACACATCGATCCTTTAATCAACCGAATTGCGCAATCGATTAGTTTTATTTAGGATTTATTGATTTTTGTTTATATAAGATATTAAACGATATAAGATATTATTAGATTTACAAATATAGTTAATTTTGTCATTAATAAACGAGATTTCGACATTAATAAAAAAAAAACTACAAAAATTAAATTTTTGTTTTAAAAGACACGATTTACTTGAATATCAGTTATCTATTAACGACTACTTAAGTAACAACTATTTGAGAAAATTTAAAACCTTTTAAAATTAAAAATAAATGCATTTTTATGACTTAATTTTAATCGATTTCAATAAAAATCGATTAAAATTAAGTCATAAAAACATTAATTAAAATTAAGTCATAAAAGCATTTCTTGCTTACTTCATACAGCTTCGTGCTTATTCGGAAATGCTCGGTATACGGTAATCTGTCTCAGTCACACGTTAGTATTCGTGCCACTATCTCTGTCTTTAACACTATCGGCTACAAAAGTTTTCGTTTTTATTGTTGTTAATTTTTATTATTAGTATTAGTAATTCGTTTATTAGTGTTATAGTATTCAGTTTGTTTTATTTCGTTTTAATTTTTATAACTAGTGTTAGTATTAATTTTGTTTTATTTAGTGTTAGTATTAAGTGGGATTTGATTTTGGATTTCCCCCCTCAGCGACAGTGATTAAATAATAATTAATAATAAGTGTAAATATGTCTATACTTATTATAAAAATAAGTCCCCCGGCCGCGTCTTTCTGTCCTCCTGTCTGTCTGTCCTCCTGTCTGTCTGAACGCGATAAACTCGAAAACTACGCAACGGATTTTTATACGGTTTTCAACAATAGAGACAATACAATACAACAATAGAGTAATTCTTGAGGAAGGTTTAGGTATATAATTTATTATGTTTTAATGTAAATTAGCATAAATACGGCGATAAATGTTGAAGAGGTCGCAAAAAATCTCGCCAACGGGGAGCTTTCCACGCGAACGCTGCGTAAACTAGCAAAGATATATTTGTATAATGTACTAGCAAATTCAAAATCTATAAAAATGCTACAAAAAAGTCCGCGATAGCATATCTCTATCTCTTAGGGTTGACTTACAATAACCACTTTTATGTTCAAATTTTTAATTAAAAACATTACGTTATTTTCAAAGCTATTTTCTTAAGTTCAGTATTAATCCTTATCCAAATGAATATGTTATTTAGCTTAGGCATTAAATGCAGATTAAAATTGCCCTTTACACTATATCAATCAGGTGAATAGTTTTTGAGATATCGTCGTTAGAAGTAATTATTAAAAATAAATAATGCGCAACGAAGTGGGCACGGGTCGGCTAGTGTTAAATAATAATAAGTGGTAATGTGTACAAAAAGTAGGTATTAAGTGTAAATATTATTGTGTTGTTTGTGATAAAAATCTGCCACTATCGAAAGGTGAGGTATTGAAATTGAATTTTGAATTTATAAGTTATTTTTGTAACATCTTAGTGTTATGATGTTTATTTTATTGGTCACTGTATTAGGGAAATTTTATTCGTACATTGATTTATAATAAAAATTGGTACCTAATAACAGTTTTTTTTCGTGAGTGGACATACGTAAAAGTTCGAAAACGCAAAAAAGTAATGTTATCTCGCTCTAGCCTCGCTACAGCGCGCTGTGTACGTTTAGCGTTTGAGACGTTATAAATTTAGCGCGAAGTCATAGTCTGTATAGCAAATGCTATATGCTATAAACATTTAGCATGCTATACTTTTATGCTATGCGCTATATTAACCACCACTAGTCGTCGGCCCGTATTATTCGTTTTTAGGTTATTACTCCGTTACTCGTATTAATTTACCGTAAACGTTGTTCGCGTTGTTTCGTAAACAAACATGGCTCGTTCGTTTTAAATTTTTAATACATGGTTGCTGTGCAAGTTGTACTACAGTACTATAATAATTGTAAATAATATAATAATTCTCTTTTCTTACATTCGTCGTGCTGTTGTAAATATTGTGTAAATAATATTATAAGTACCTGGGTGACCGAGCCCAGCTCGGTATTTTTATTTTATTTTTTGTTTTTTTTTTCGGTATTTTTATATTTTTATTTTATTTAAATAATAAATCACGAGTGAAATTAAAAAAAAAAAGAAAAAATAATAATCTGGAGACTGAGATTCGAACCCGGGTCAAAACGATTTGAAATCCGTCGCTTTCCTAATTACACTATTACAGCTATATTAATAATGGTGAAATTAAACTTCGTATTATAATGATATTTTTTCATTGCCTAAAAGGAGATAAAACGACATTTTTTTTTAATGAATAATATAATCCATATATCCATTTCACATAAGAACGGTATGGTGAAATTTGATATGTTCCAATTCCAATACACTCTCACTATTTTCAGCAAATCAGATAAATATAAATGTTTTAAAATCACCAATTAATTTCTAAGGCAAATAATAATGCTTGATTCGATTGAATTGTTGACACGGCACGTCAGAGGGTGCAGGTTCAAATCCTGCTGGGTCAAAAATTTTGATAATTTTTATCTTTTTCCTTTTATCTTGTCACTCCTGAATAGTGTAGCTTTCTGTTAGCGAAAGAATTTTCATGATCGGATCAGTATTTGCGAAGATTACCCCGTATATACAAACAAAGTTATAAACTTTACCTCTTTATAATACCTGTATAGATATAGATATATATACAAGAATTGCTCGTTTAATAGTAAGATAATTCTCGTTTCGTAAATTCGTCGTGCTATTGTAAATATTGTGTTTTTAACCGACTTCTTCGTTTTTAAGAATATTGTAAATAGGTACTTAGGTAGGATATTACTGTGAGTTGAAAAAGTGAAACTGTAATATAGTGTGTGTATAGTGATGTGTAAATAAGTTTTAGACAATTAATTAGGTAGTTAATTAATAAGGACTTGAATTGCAAGGATTTTTAATTGGTAAAATGCCTCGCGGTAGTGATTTACCAATTTGGAACTTTTTTGAGAAGTCCAGTGATCACAATAAAACAGCTGTGTGCAATTATTGTCGTCGAGAGATCTCATTTAAATCGACGATATCACAACCGTTCAATCATCAATGATAAAAATATAAAATTTAAAATACAAACAAGTTTAAATTTTAAAATGTCTATTTTGACTTGATTTGACAACAAACAATGTTGTTGTTTTAAAATTTATCCCCAATAGGGAAAGGCAAAAGACTATAGTCCATACAGCCTAGTCTGAATTTGTATATTTTTTCAATTCTTGACAACAAACAAGTTTAAAATACCAACCACGAAAAAATGATCCAATTCACACATTTAATTAAATTATATATATTTTACGTGCTGTTTCGATATAAATTTATATCGATTGAAATATTTAATTTATTACTTAAAGCAAAAAAACAGGATAATTTTTTATGTGACATCATGCTTTTTTTTTAAGTATAGGTAAATAGTTATTTTTGTATGCAAATTTAATCGGTATGCGTGTACTGGATTGCTGAATTGACGAGTGCCAACGTAGCGACATCTTTTGATAGGACTTGGTAGTCGCTAATAAATTTAATAGTTTCGGGGCACGATTAATAGATGACACTGCTAATTTTTTACTGTGGCCGATGTTCTAACTTTTAAGTTTCCAGCCCATGGTTGTCAACTTGTCAGATAAAATGACAATTTCTCCGCGTTGAGACTGCGGCCAAGTTTTATAAAAAACGTGTTATTATGAAAACGTATAAAAAAACGCGTTAACTTAAGATAGTTAATAGTCGAAAACGCGTTTTTAGTTAATAACGGATTTGAACATCAATAGTTGCGGCTTGCGCGGGTGCACAGTGTTGTATTGACCGCCAGCTTGTTTCGTGCCGCGCGAGATATCACTGTCTGATCGCTCCGCGTCGCGTCGCTCCGCTGTCGCCATCGCAAGTTTCGTGTCCGCGGGTTTAGAGTTATATCTAAAAATGCGTGTTTACTTGACTATTTTGTCGTCGACGTACGTTGTATTATACCGTATAACTTTCCACTGGGTGGACCGATTTTGATGGTTCTTGTTTTAATCAAAAGCTAATGCTTGTAGTCTGGTCCCGTTTAAATTTGATCGACTTCTGATGACTACTTTTTGAGTAATCTTTGATAACGCGTATTTACTTGAGTATTTTTTCGTGTACCTACGTTGTATTACTTTTGATGTAATTGAAGTCGGTTTTTTCCGTTTGCGAGCAAACACAATTATCAAAGCTTTTGAACAACGTTAATATAATTATTTAATCGTGGTTTAAACACTGCTTTCTGCTCCGGGGGTTGTGGGTTCGATTCCCGCCCCGAGTCTGGGTGTAATATACATTTTCATTTATATATTTATATATATATTATTTATAAGTATGTTTATCGAAAAAAAAAATATGTAGCTAGACCAGTCGACTAAGCTGTTACCTATAAGTCTATAAGTTGCTTACTTTAGGAACAGACGACCGTGTGTGTATAGTCTATCCAAAAATAAAAGAAAAGGTAAACAAACAAATATGGCGGAATGTGTAACCATAGACTACTATAGTGCTGTGATGTATGTTGTTAAATGTCGATATCGGTAAATTTAATACGACGCATTTCTGATGGCGCTATGCAAGGCCATAGAATTAGTGTACTTCCACAGATTAAGTAATAGGTACTACCTCTAATTGAAAATAATATGGATGTAATGAGGAATTAAACTAAATGAAACATTAACATATATTTATTACATTTAGCACACCATACTATAAGGGGGCGTTCAAGTATTACGTAACGCAAATTTTGAAGATTTTCGTTGTCGAACGTAGGAAATATGTAACTTCTTACAGTACATGGCAATACTAGTTGTTACAGTGACTTTTATTTTTAAATATCAGTGACAAAATACTAGGTACTCGACTACTCGATATTAGTATTCTGAAAATACTACGTTTATCTCGCCTCCTTTTAGCGTAAACGCTTAAGCACAAGCGAAATGGAGATGATACCGATTTTACAGACAAACAATTATTTTTTTGCTACTCTGACAAGTGAAATCTGTATCTACTGCATTTGAAATCTGTATCTACTGCATTATATTATTGGATAGTGTGACTTGACTTACCTCGTAGAAATGAAGTTTGAATAGGAATCCAGTCGAAAGCGAAATCAGGGTCCTTAAAACTTTGCAAATAGTCGTCAATACGGAAATAAACACGGTCCAAATCACAAAGAAATCGGAAGTCCACAAAGGAAAGCCAAGTTGTTGAGCCGTAGAAACACAAACGCAAAGACAAGAATTTAGATTTAGAGGTTTGGTATCGTTCATCAGGTTTTTATTCGTTCTTAATGAAATTTTTTCATTTCTGGCCGAAACCATGTGCATGGTATACTAGGAAATTCATATAACATTATCTGAATTTTTTTAAATATTTTCCTGTTATTTTTGTATACAAATAGTTTGTTGATAAACTGAACGATATAACGCTGGCAACATTAGCAGGGTGCAGCCTGTATGTGCGTTTCAAATTAGATTTCCGAAAGTAGGTACTTTTCGGTATTTGTGTGAGTAAAATTTGTCAAAATTGATTTCCAAAAGTACTTTTTGGTATTTGTGTGTGAGTAAAATTTTTCAAAAACACAGAGTAACCTTTAGACACTCTAACACCTTTTGACACTCACAACCTATTAGATATTACTTACAACACGAACGAAACGGCGATGCATGAAAAGGCTATGTAATTAATATCTAATTTAAATATTTTCTACTTGGAAACTAATGAAAGTACAGAGAAATGTTAATTAAAACAAAAAAAGACACTTTGTATTAGGGGCACATTGCCTTAGCTCTTAGCTGGGGCTCCCCACTATCGTGTAACAACTCATCAAAAAAAAAGTATTAGCAATTTGATGACAAAGATACACTAAAAGTATTTTCAATGAGATTTAAAGCAAAAGTTACCACAGAGAAAGATATACGGTCTTATTGTCAAAAAACGAAGTAATGCCTCTCTCAAATTCGCATTAAGTATGGCACTATTTAACGGCCACTAAGGCCGTTTTAACTTTTTTTTTTAAATTATTTATAAAAAGTGAAAATAAATTATGATTTATAAAAAGTTCGAGTTACTTTTTATGATTTATAAAAAGTTCGAGCTAAAACGCTTTTTTTTTAATATCATTGACCTCGACTTTTTATCGATATGAAAGAACAGAAAGCCCTTAACCATAAACACAAGACACCATGGAGCAAGACACAGTAATGACATATGTCACTTGTAAGTTTGAGGTTACAGCGAATTCGGTTTTCTGCAAAAAAATATTAGTTTGACGATGAAATAGACGTATAATTACAAATATAATGGTAGTGCATGTGATTACCCAGATGCTACAATAATTATCTATACCCCGTCCGGCCACTTATTATCTTTTTGACATCTCACGCCTATAAATTACAGTTATTTTTTTCGGAATAACGTTCCAAAAAGTCTACTGTAATGTCATACTTTATTGACGATTTGATTGATTGAGTGAAGTACCCTGTGCATAACAATCAACCACAGACTATGAAACAGTTCTTGAAATAATAAATCGATAATAAATCGATCATATGATAAAAATAATTTTACGTCATGTGATTATTGTTTCTATAAATCTAATACAAAAAAGGAAATAAAAATAGTATCTATGACCCCAAGATTGATTACTTGCAAGGAATTAAGTCGAAATCTTGAAATTTAATTGTAAACCAAGAATAAAGAGCAATAACTCTGTTAATTCATTTAATTTATTATTTATATATTTCATTTATAATTAAAAAAAAGCTAATAAACGCATAAATAAATAATATTTTTTAACTAAATGTATTTAATTAAATCGATTGAAAGTTCTTCTTAAATAAAATCGATTATTATTTCAAATCGAATAAATAACGTGTGAGGCAGTCACTAATGTCAAAATTTCTTGAAGTGTCAAAAAGATAATTATAGTAGAATCAATAATTCAGTAGACTAAAATGACAGTTGCTAATGTCACTTTGTAAAATAATCGTTGTGTTTGTGTTTATTGTTAAGTTTTGTTTTGTGTTTTGTTAATCTGTTTTGTTTGTACTGTTTTGTTATCAATACGAAAGATATGGATGTTGCAAGTAATAAACACAAACACAAATATTATTTTACAAAGTGACATTAGCAACTGTCATTTTAGTCTACTGAATTATTGATTCTACTTTAGTGGCCGGACGGGGTATAGAATAGATTATACACTTATATACGGGTAGGGGTATAGTAGCCATTGTGTGTGATTACACAGGGTTCAGGTTCAGGGATTGCGTATTTTTCATCCGGTAAGGGGTTTGTTTACATTTTAATTCTTTTATTTTTGGACAGAGTTTATTGTGTAGATATTTAAAAAAAAAATTTGAAACATACCTATTTTAAAATATATTAGTTTAAACCTTTGGCTTAAACATTATGGCTTTAGTATAGTTTTCTTGTATTTGTAACTGTGTGGCTGTAGTGTACCAACTACCAGTGTACCTACCTGTACCTACATTGGAAAAGATATCTGTTGCAATGTTTTATAGTCTGTATAATAAAATATTGAATTGGCTATCATCTGTGTTTCAACCTGACATTTTCTTTGTGCAATTTATACATAAGTAAGATCGCTCATGTAAAATCCCGTTACTTTACTTTCGTAATTCATTTAACAAAGGCATTACCTATCTTGAACGGTGAACCACGGCCTGTGTCAAAGCCCGTGTCGGGAATCATCAAGCGCTGAGGAGTTCAGTGACACCGTTATAGAGTCGAACTTTGTGATTGTATTTTATCGATTTTAACTATCTTGTGCAACGAACTGTTTTTATGCTGTTTATTTATTAGTGCGATCAGGTAACTGGCGAAAAAGCAGGGGGATTTTTGCGTGGAAGGTCCGAACAAGGTGAGTCGAAACAATAAAGTATCGACATAGTCGAGGTCATTTATCTACGTGTATTAGAAACATATTTAGTTATTGATAGTCTAAAAATATCCTAACGATTATCTTCCTTGCTGTATAATCGAGGTTTAGTTCCAGGTCACAATATGATTAAATGTTACATGAATTATTTTTGGCTGTGATTCATCTTGTAGCATTGTAACTGTTGTTATACATTGTCTTCCTAGCACTCCTTGAACCGTGAAACGCACTGGTGCTGTGCATAAAATTGTTATTTTGAGTTAATTTCATGATACATACAAATTATACAAATAATGTAGTTTATAATACACTTAATCAATATGTTAAAAATGAATCCTAATTATATCCATCTAGAAAAACGGTACCTCAGAAATGAGTTTTACTAGTCTCATTCATAAAGTAAACTCACATGTATAAAATGTCAATAGTTTAGAATTTGAAAAAATTTACACATAAACATGAAAAAAATCCCTTTCCATTACATCTAGTTTAGATTACCTTATTATGAATGTTTATGGTGCACTATGCTTTTAATGCTAATTAGCACAACTGAAATACATAAAATCTGTCTATTAATACACATAGTAAGCTATGTAAATGTATATTATTATTTTTTGTGTTAAAAATTGAGATATATGAATATATATAATATAATGAAAAAATCAAGAAATAATTTCCAAAATTTAAACATTTTCAGAAGTACAAAGGCAGTATTATCTTTAACAGCATATCTCTTACTGACAACCCCTATCTAACTTTTTTTAATTTTTTAATGATATTTCACTAGCAGTAGAAATAATTAATAATATGCCTATTAAGTAATTTTCATAATATTGTCATGATAATTAGACAAATGAACTTGTAACAACTTTGGTATTTATGAATTCCTCCCTAGACGTTGCATGTAAGGCTCCCAGCCTATGCCAGGACTGCATGTCAGTAAAACAGACCAGAATACTCAGAAAACCCAATGACAAGAGTGGAGGTATAATGTGTTGCTATGGAATCGCTTTTGCATACTCCACAATGCTTTGGTCGTGTCCAGTAATTGTAATGTTAGAAAATAAATCCACATATAGACTGAAATATAAAGATGAATTACCTTTTTGGTAAAATTAACAGAACAGATTATTCATTGTTTATTTATTTAATACTAGCTGTGCCCACGGCTTCAATCGCATGGAATTAAAGTTATTGTTCAGTTTGCAGAATTATAATATAAATAACTTTCTAAAATATTAGTAGCCTAAGTTACTCCTTACTACATCAGCTATCTTCCAGTGAAAGTCCCGTCAAAATTGGTCCAGCCGTTTCAGAGATTAGCCGGAACAAACAGACATACAGACACAAATTGTAAAAAATGTTATTTTGGTATATGTACCGTGTATACATCCATATGCATTTGGTTTTATTTATTTGTATAGATGAAATGAATAAGTTCTGTTTTAGGTTAATAGTTAAATAACTGTAATTCATATCAAGCAAGCTTTTATGACAAAATTAAAATACACCTTTTGTGTTAAAATATTTAATAGACTTATGAAGTTTTATGTACAATATCAAGTAAAATTATTGTTAAATAATTGTTTATACATTTAAAATGTTTCATCCATACAACACGAAATGGTGTCATTTCTTAAGAAACATCATTATTTATTATGTATAATACTTACGTCAGTAACTCCATTTATAATTACAAGAACTACATACTTGAAATTTCACTTGAATGCATTGCTAATACTATACAACCATAGTTGCTATTTCCTGATCAAAGTTAAAGTAGATTTATTTTCTTTATTTTTAAAGTGACATCTAAATATGTTTATTGATGATATTTAAACATAACAACATACAATATAGAATTAGAAAAGTTATAAAGATTTAAACTTAACTATTCTTATTTAAGTTTACAACTTAAATATATTTAAGATAATAAGCATATTATTACATAAAATTTTTATATTACCAAGAATATAAAAATAGAAAGCCCATCGTTTCAATAATTAAAATATTTATGCTTATGTAAGGGGCCGTCCCTAAATTACGTCACACGTTGAGAGGGGGGTAGGGGGTCGACGATATGTGACAATGTGTGACAAGGGGGAGGGAGGGGTCAAAATTTTGTGACGTCACATTTCCAAATATAATAATATCAAAACGTAAGTACAAAAACATGATATTTCAACTACCTATCAATAACTAACTTCAAAAATTAAAGTTTTATTTGTTTTATAGGCCAATTGACATTTATTAAAATGAAAATAAAAATAATGTCGAAACTGTCATCAGTTTGCACAATTAAACATGTATAAGAGGAACTTTTTCAGTACTGCATTCATTGTTGTTTTTTTAAATATGTAGGTAGCAATAAAGTTCAAAGCGTAGCTGATATGTAGAGCAGTGATAACAATATTTTGTTTGAGAAATTATACAATGTAGATGCTTATTGATTGCTGCAGAATTGCCATAGGATAACAATTTTTCTACTTTTTATTTACTATTCAATTTAATCAGAATATATTTTTCTATTTGTCTAAATTTTATCGTAATCTCTTCCAGAGAAAGCCGTGTCTTGGGGTAAAAGCAACCCGGGCACTACGGTGGCCCCTGACACCCCAGTGCCAGCACCCCAGCCCCCGGGTAAGACATATTCATCAATATTATTTTTGTAAGCTTCGAACAATGTTACATTACTGATAAAATGTATGCTAATAAACCTAAATCTAATATTATGCATATTGTTATAGAAACATATACTAAATTCTTCAATTACGATAATTTGTGTATGGATAATAAACATTCAATCATTATAAAACAGTCCAACATCAAATTGAACAAAATAAGACTAATATGAGTGACTATTAAGGCCATGTGTCACTAATTAGTTATACGTAAATAAATACAAATGGTTTTATTTGGAAGATATATTATGGTACAGATATGTATAAATTTGTATGTGGGTGACTACAGTTAGTTATAAAAAACTGTGTTTTAGTACTAACACCCATCTCCGGTATAAAACGGTTACTACTGATATCCCTACTTAGTAAATTTACTATTTATTTAAGTAAATGCTACTTACCTGAAGACAGCTAGCTATTGATAAATATTCATATTAATAATAGCTGCCCCACGCGGTTTCACCCGCGTAATTTCGGGATAAAAAATGCTGTGATCTTTGGTAAGGTCAACGTACTACCCCAGTCGGGCTGCTCCATGCTTTGAGCAGGAAATTTCCTGCTGTGCCCTACCTCAGTTAACATTACATCCATCCTCACAAACTCGCATTTATAATATAAGTAGGATGTAAAAAAGAAATTTGTTCATTTATAATTTTTGTTTAGTCAATATTTAAGGGGATATTATGATATCTTTAATAATAATGTATGATACAAAGATAATCATTATCAACGATAAGCGTAGTATAACATTTTATCTATTACCAATTGTTAAAAATTATGAATGGGTTTTTATACATATATTTATGATTAGGAGAATATACATCTACCAGCCGGGCTAGCATGCGCGCCACGACAAAATTTTGTCTACCCCTTTTCTCGTATTATCTCTTTATGTCTACAGTAGCTAACATGCGTGCACGCGATACTCTTCTCGTCACGACAATTGAAGAGATAACAAGAAATTTTAGTTACATAATAAAATATTGTTTTTTTTTTTGTAAGGGCAGCACGAGTTTCTCTACTCGACTAGCTGTGCCCCGCGGTTACCCCCGGGTTAATTTGAGGAAAATCATAGCTATAGCCTTTCCTAATACATATCAAGTTTGTAGGTGTATTTTTCATTGGACTTTCATACAAACAACCATCCCCTGTTTTAACCCCAAAAGGGGGTTGATTTCTCAAAATACATTATTAGTACACCTCAACACCGTCTATAGAGCATACATTTTGAATTTCAAGTCTCTCACTTCATAAACATAGGACTTTCATACAAACTTCCAACCCCCGTTTAACCCCCTTAAGGGTGGAATTTTGTAAAATCCGTTCTTAGCTGACCTCTACTCGGCAAAAGGAATATTTCTACCAAAATTCAAGTCTCTACGCCTTATGGTTTCAGAGATATCGTGATGAGTCAATGGGTGGATATCTCTTTTATATATATAGACAAGATGAAGAAGAGAAGGAAGGAGTCTTCGGAAAAGAGTTATGTCTCTCGTAGTGCGCATGTTAGGGTAATCGAGAAAATACTCGATGTAGACATTATCTATCTCTCTCGTCAAGAGATAATCTCGTTGTACGCATGCTAGCCCGGGAGGTTGCCGTTTATATCGTCTGTTACATATCAATTAAATATTTAAGCAATTTAAAAATGTAACCTTCTGTTATATCTATATCTATATATTATTATTATTATTACTAGCTGTGCCCCGCGGTTACCCCCAGGTTAATTTGAAGAAAATCATAGCTATAGCCTTTCCTAATACATATCAAGTTTGTAGGTGTATTTTTCATTGGACTTTCATACAAACAACCATCCCCTGTTTTAACCCCAAAAGGGGGTTGATTTCTCAAAATACATTATTAGTACACCTCAACACCGTCTATAGAGCATACATTTTGAATTTCAAGTCTCTCACTTCATAAACATTGGACTTTCATACAAACTTCCAACCCCCGTTTAACCCCCTTAAGGGTGGAATTTTGTAAAATCCGTTCTTAGCTGACCTCTACTCGGCAAAAGGAATATTCCTACCAAAATTCAAGTCTCTACGCCTTATGGTTTCAGAGATATCGTGATGAGTCAATGGGTGGATATCTCTTTTATATATATAGATTATTATTATCTTAATATATATAAAT
The DNA here is from genome assembly GCA_905220545.2 of Melitaea athalia. NCBI lineage: Eukaryota > Metazoa > Arthropoda > Insecta > Lepidoptera > Nymphalidae > Melitaea > Melitaea athalia. The sequence continues at coordinate 3,069,533 of HG992176.1, read as the reverse complement.
CTCGTGTCACAATGTTTGTCCTCAATGGACTCCTAAACCACTTAACCGATTTTAATGAAATTTGCACACCGTGTGCAGTTTAAGCCAACTTGAAAGATAGGCTATATTTTATTTTGATATAGGTAATTATTATATTTAAGAAAAAAAATAAAGCGGTACGAAGTTCGCCAGGTCAGCTAGTATATATATATATAAATCAATGCCACTTTTCGTTGTAATTTTATAACTCAAGAATACTTTGATTTTTTTATAAAGCAAATCTTATTAAAATATCAGTCTCTTAACGATAGTTAAGAGCATTGGAAGCACCTAAAAACAATGACATCATAGCCTTGTGTTCGTTTGTTTGTTTGTTCATTCAATAATCACGTACCAATGAACAGTGAATAAAGGCACTACATATTATGTTGATAAAATACATCATCACTGAGTGTACTAACAATAACCTTTCATGTTGTACCAAAATATTTTTCTGTTATCTATACTAATATATAAAGCTGAAGAGTTTGTTTGTTTGTTTGTTTGTTTGTTTGTTTGTTTGTTTGTTTGAACGCGGTAATCTCTGGAACTACTGGGCCGATTTGAAAAATTCTTTCAGTGTTAGATAGCCCATTTATCGAGGAAGGCTATAGGCTATGTATCATCACGCTAAGACCAATAGGAACGGAGACCACGCCGACGATGTCGCGCGCAGAAGATAGTACTAGTATAAAAAAGTAACATTTGTTTTATTTTTGACTAGCCGACCCATGCCCACTTCGTTGGGCGTTAATTATTATTTTTGTGATGCAAATATATAGTAAAGTTTTCATCTCACTCGCATTTCTCCGACTTGAATTACATATAAGTACTATTATTTTTCACTAAATTTTTTGTTCAATAACACTAAAATATAGCCTATATCCTGAATAGTGTAGCTTTCTGTTAGTGAAAGAATTTTCATAATCGGATCGAATTTGCGAAGATTACCCCCTAGAAAAAAACAAAGTTAGAAACTTTACCTACCTAAGTATAGAGCTAAAGCTATCTATGTTCTAAATAGTTTTTGAGATTTCGTGATATATGAATTTATCATCGATTTTATATATAGACTGCTATAGCTGTGCCCGCAATTTCGTCCGTGTAGAATTTAAAAAATATATTGTCCAGTTCGCAGTTACAAAATAAATAAATTTCTAAAATAAAATTAGCCTAAGTTACTCCTTATTACATTAGCTATCTGCGAGTAAAAGTCCCGTCAAAACCGGTCAAGCCGAAAGACAGACAGACAGACAAAAATTTTAAAAAATGTAATCTATACTAATATATAAAGCTGAAGAGTTTGTTTGTTTGTTTGTTTGTTTGTTTGTTTGTTTGTTTGTTTGAACGCGGTAATCTCTGGAACTACTGGGCCGATTTGAAAAATTCTTTCAGTGTTAGATAGCCCATTTATCGAGGAAGGCTATAGGCTATGTATCATCACGCTAAGACCAATAGGAACGGAGACCACGCCGACGATGTCGCGCGCAGAAGATAGTACTAGTATAAAAAAGTAACATTTGTTTTATTTTTGACTAGCCGACCCATGCCCACTTCGTTGGGCGTTAATTATTATTTTTGTGATGCAAATATATAGTAAAGTTTTCATCTCACTCGCATTTCTCCGACTTGAATTACATATAAGTACTATTATTTTTCACTAAATTTTTTGTTCAATAACACTAAAATATAGCCTATATCCTGAATAGTGTAGCTTTCTGTTAGTGAAAGAATTTTCATAATCGGATCGAATTTGCGAAGATTACCCCCTAGAAAAAAACAAAGTTAGAAACTTTACCTACCTAAGTATAGAGCTAAAGCTATCTATGTTCTAAATAGTTTTTGAGATTTCGTGATATATGAATTTATCATCGATTTTATATATAGACTGCTATAGCTGTGCCCGCAATTTCGTCCGTGTAGAATTTAAAAAATATATTGTCCAGTTCGCAGTTACAAAATAAATAAATTTCTAAAATAAAATTAGCCTAAGTTACTCCTTATTACATTAGCTATCTGCGAGTAAAAGTCCCGTCAAAACCGGTCAAGCCGAAAGACAGACAGACAGACAAAAATTTTAAAAAATGTAATTTTTTTATATGTACCGTGTATCACGATTCAGCCTGTAATATCCCACTGTTGGGCATAGGCCTCTTCCCCATGTAGGAGAAGGATCGGAGCTTAATCCACCATCCTGCTCCAATGCGGGTTCGCGGATATATTCCCTACTATGAGTAAGAATAACGATCGCTATCAGGTGTACATGATAACAACCGGGACCGACGGCTTAACGTGCTCTCCGAGGCACGGTGGGAAGACCCACAAGGACTGCACAAACACCGTGTATCATCCATATTCATTTAGTAAAGAGCAGTTATTTTAATATTACAAACAGACACTTCAAATTTTATTTATTTGTATGGATTATTTATCATTTATCCTAACTGTCAAATATTTTTAATTACAAACACGGTTTTATAAATATAATTGATTGCGACGGCGAAGTTTCATAATCACAAAACGCTTGCATTAAAAGTTGAGACATTGGTTTAGTTACTGTGTGATGTATTTTGATAGTGTGTGTTTTGTTGCATTAAAACTTAAATTAAAGGTATTGCAAATTGTCTACTGTTATGATATTTTTTATATTAAGTACCTAACTATACACATTGTTATATTGTTAGTTATTTATCATTATGAAACATTAAAATTGTATAAAATATCATTGATATCCAGAACATGATAAAGCGTACAAATGAATATTACACACTGGTCTGCATATCTATATCTATATCTATATATATATACTAGCTGACCCGGCGAACTTCGTACCGCCTAACAGTCGATTCTTTATTAATACTTATCCTTCCCGAAAACCTTCCACTAACACTTAAACTTTATGGCAAGGTATTAAAGTTCAAATTGACCTTTAAGTATTATTGCGAATCTTTTGTAAGGGAATATAAAAAAGTGTTGTTTTTAGACTTTTCAGGCATTTTTTTTTAATTTTTCTCACCTTAACAACCATCCTCGTACTTCAAGGAATATTATAAAAAAAGAATTAGTGAAATCGGTTCAGCTGATCTCGAGATTTGCGCTTAGCAACAAATTCAGCGATTCATTTTTATATTTAAAGAGATAGAGATGTGTATCTATACTAATATAATAAAGCTGAAGAGTTTGTTTGATTGTTTGTTTGTTTGTTTGTTTGTTTGTTTGTTTGTTTGAACGCGCTAATCTCAGGATCTACTGGTCCGATTTGAAAAATTCTTTCAGTGTTAGATAGCCCATTTATCGAGGAAGGCTATAGGCTATATATCATCACGCTAAGACCAATAGGATCGGAGTCCACGCCGACGAAGTCGCGCGCAGAAGCTAGTATAATAATAAAGTACCTGGGTGACCGAGCCAAGCTCGGTATTTTCATTTTTTTTCTGTTTTTTTTTCTCGGTATTTTTATATTTTAATTTTATTTAAATAATAAATCACGAGTGAAATTAAAAAAAAACAAGAAAAAAAAATAATCTGGAGACTGAGATTCGAACCCAGGTCAAAAGGATTTGAAATCCGTCGCTTTCCTAATTACGCTAATACAGCTACATTAATGAATGGTGAAATTAAGCTTCGTATTCTAATGATATTTTGTCATTGCCTAAAAACAGTGATAAAACGACATTTTTTTTAAATGAATCCTAGCTAGATCAATTTTTCGCCCCCGAAATCCCCTGCATACTAAATTTCACGAAAATCGTTGGTGCCGATTCCGAGATTCAGAAAATATATATATATACAAGAATTGCTCGTTTAATAGTATAAGATAAATATAAAAATCAATGCCACTTTTCGTTGTAATTTTATAACTCAAGAACGGGCTCACATATCCAAACCAAATATTTAGGCTTTGTTCGGACTATTTAGTAGATGGTTTATGTGAAGTTTGCACAAAATCGGTCGAGCGGTTCTTCATTTATCACATTTTTTGTAACAAAGGAGGATCATTTTGTTAATGGGGATTTTGCTGTCAAATTGAAACTTTTTTTAGTGTTGACAGTACAAGCATGTTGTTATGTCATTCATTTCTGTCAAGAAACACAAAAAACCCAGGGATATAGTACATCACAAAAATAATAATTAACGCCCAACGAAGTGGGCACGGGACGGCTAGTATTATATATAGAGATGGGCGTAACGGCTACATTTTGATATTACGTTATAACGTTACGCTCCTTTTAAATCACTTATTATTTTTTACGTGATAATATTTTTTTTTTTTAACCAACGAAACCCTTGTGAGTACAAAAAATTTTTTTGGGATTTTTTTACCTGGTAATTACAACCTTTAGGTCAACTCTTATTATTTGTGAGATCAAATGCATATTACATATAGGATACCTACTTAAAATGAAAGACTATCTGTATACAAAATTTCATCAAAACGGTTACAGCCGTTTCCGAGATATCCAAAGTATAACAAAAAAAAGAGGTGTGTGTGCGATTTACACACGATAGAAGTGAAACTTCTATGGCAAACTAATCAAAAAAAACTAATTTAAAATTAGCGGCTTGCAGCACGGCTCGTCCTTCCCTGTCTTTTTGCCATTGCATCCGGTTTGAAATCACAACGATTCTAAAGAAGTTTCACTTCAATAAATACAAGAATTACTCGTTTACAGATACAAGATAAAATAAACTTACCGCTATTTTCATTCCTGTTATTTTCTCTACTTATTTCTTCATATATAATTAAATGCTTTTGTTTCATATTATGTTTTTTAAATTCGTTATAGTAGTTTTAAATGAAAGTATATTTTTACAATATTTACATTCCGCTTTTTTTGTAATTTCATCCACCACAGTAAAATAATTCCACATTTGTCCTTTTCGTGGCATTTTACTCTACTCACTAAACAACTATACTTAGTTATATAAACAACTATACTTAATTATATAAACAACTTAATTATAATTATTAATTATATTTACAGTTTCTCAAAACGCAACACCGCAATCGTAAAATTCGTCAATAAACTCACGAAAATGAACATCATACGAGAACAAACGCGTTGTCCATACTGACAATTTAACCGTTAAACAAAACGAAATAATATGAAAAAAATAAGTCTAACGTGTAGTATAGTATAATAAAAATAATAATACGAACTAAAATATTTTTAAAATTTATTTCAAAAGACAATGAAAGGAAAATAGTTCTTATTCAGTTACAATAGAATACAATTTGACATGGGACTAAGCTAAGATATTATACGCAACGTGAATGTTCTGGACATTCAAAGGAAAATAGTTCTTAGTCCGTTACAATAGAATACGATTTGACATGAGACTAACATATTATACGGTGTTCTGGACATTAAAAGGAATTTTGTGACCATAGAGTACAATTTGGCTCTGTCTACATTTGAGGTAAAGTAGTAAAAATAAAAATATTCTTTCAAACCTTACCTGGGAAGCGTGATATTATATCACGCTTCCCAGGTAAAAAAAAAAACCGGTCAAGTGCGAGTCGGACTCGCGCACCGAGGGTTCCGTACAAACCTGCAGGTATATAAGTAAAAGTTATGGTATTTTGCTGCTAAATGAAATCCGTAACATTACAATATGGAAAGTTGGAGGAGCATAAATTTAAGACAAAGGTATCTTTATCTTTTCATTAATCCTTTAATTTATATAAAATAAAATAAATAAATAAAATAAAAATCGCCTTTATTTCTATTACTATTAAAATTTCAATTAATACTAGCGTAAGTATTTTTAGTTTAAACATATGTATGTATATTAACCTATGTATATATTTATTCTATACTCGTATAATTAACTCGTCTACATGTTTATAACATCACTTAATTAATATTGGTAATAGTAATAGTCGCCTCTGCGGCGTAGGCCTCTCCTAAACATTTCCATGTATCCCTTTCCCGTGCTTTCTGTATACACAGCGGTCCACATAATTATCTGGTTGAAGATATCTCTCCACCTTTTAATTGGTCTCCCTTTTTTCCTTGACCTGTCTCTTGGTAGGAAAGTTCTTTTATCGAAGTTATTTATTTACAAATTTTTTAGTCACTATTTAGAAATCTGGTTCAAAAATACTTTATTACTATTAAGTATTAAATTTGAACCATATTATAATTATATAGTAGATATTTATTAATTATTTATTTATTTATTTAAATAGTCCCACAGATGATGTAACATTTATTTTGTAATTTAATTCGAGCCTTTTTGACCTTTGTACCTGTTTTCAAGTTTGTATAAAACATGTTTTCCAAAATTTATTTTTATTATTGTCTGCTATTGTTTAAACATATATATTTTTTAATGTCTAGAATTCTCATTACAGTGTTAATATTACTTGATTTCATTAATCATTTCAATACTGTTGATTTTGACTTACTACTAGCTATACTTGGTTCTCTTAACATATCTCCTAAGGTGTCTGACTGGTCACTGGTTTCATAGTTACTTGCATGGTCGCCGGCTACGAATACATATTGAAGAACTTTCTTCATTCTGGTCTAGAATCAACGCTGGCGTTAAAGATAAATATATAATATGTACCTTTTCGCTTAAATGATAGCCTAACTTTGAAGATACCTTCACATTCGTCTTCCTTTTATTCTAAATCTTTCACTATTGAAGCTTATCGTCTTTGGAACTTATTGCCACTGTCTAACGCGCTTAATCTTTAATGACATTTGAAAAACTTGTTAAGGAAAATAAATTATGTTAAGCAACTTTATTTTATTATTTATTATTTTTCATGAAGTTACGTTATGTTGTTATGTCATTCGTCTTAATCTATCAATTTGCTTATAGTGTATATACGTATGTATGTATGTATTTATATATTTGTGTATACATATGAGTAAACTTATATGTACATATGTGTCATTAAATATAGCATCTATTGTTATATAGCTATTTATTTATATCTGATTTTTATTTTATATTGTTCCTTTTTTTAAAAAATTTTGCGCCCTTCCCCTAGTTTATATGCAAGTCCTCTGCCCAAAGGTTGCCTGGAAGAGATCGCTGTGTTAGCGATAAGGCCGCCTGTTGCAATTGATGCAAGTTTATTGTTATAAATTCTATGTATTGTTCTTTTGTGTATTGGTGTGCAAAAAGAGTTAGTAAATAAATATTACTTTGCAAAGTTTTATAATTGAAAAACAAAGCAGAAATAAACAACATTACACATACTATTTCTGTGGTTGCGATGTAACTATACATTTAAGGTTTACGTAATTTTTCCTGTATCTGTGCTATAAGACGTTGCTTCATACCTGAAGATTTTAGGTCGACGGGAAGTATTCTTTAGATTTTTATTCCCTTGTCAGTTGTTTGCTAGTTTCAATATATGCGGTTTAAATGCTGTTTCTTTTGATATCGTGGACATAGAAGTTTGATTTTGTTACAGCTTAAAGTTATTATAGACGTGAGTATTTGATATGAATTTCAATTTAATACTTTTACGCGTTCAAGAGAAAAGTGGTATTAAGTGTAAAATTATTAAAATATTTTTTTTTATATGTAGTAACTAAAAATTTACACTTTTCGCAATTTTTCCTGTATCTGTGCTATAAAACGTTGCTTTGTACCAAATTTCAAGATTGTGACTTTACGGGAAGTACCCTGTAGGTTTTGATTCCTTTGCGACTATTTTCGATGAAAATATGCGGCTTAAATTGGTTTTTCTTTTGATATCGTTGACATAGAAGTTTGATTTTGTTGCAGCTTAAAGGTATTATAGACCTGAGTATTTGATATGAATTTTAATTTAATACTTTTACGCGTTCATGAGAAAAGTGGTATTAAGTGTAAAATTATTAAAATATTTTTTTTATATGTATTAACTAAAAATTTACACTTTTCGCAATTTTTCCTGTATTTGTGCTATAAGACTTTCCTTCGTACCAAATTTCAAGATTCTGACTTTACGGGAAGTACCCTGTAGGTTTTGATTCCTTTGGGACTATTTTCGATGAAAATATGCGGCTTAACTTGGTTTTTCTTTTGATACCGTTGACATAGAAGTTTGATTTTGTTACAGCTTAAAGGTATTATAGACCTGAGTATTTGATATAAATTTCAATTTAATACTTTTACGCGTTTATGAGAAAAGTGATATTAAGTGTAAAATTATTAAAATATTTTTTTTTATATGTAGTAACTAAAAATTTACACTTTTCGCAATTTTTCCTGTATCTGTGCTATAAGACGTTGCTTCGTACCAAATTTCAAGATTCTTAGTTCACGGGAAGTACCCTGTAGATTTTGATTCCCTTGAGAGTGTCGAAAATTTGCAGCATAAACGGCTGTATCTTTTGATTGCCTTGGCTTAGAAGTTTCATTTTTTCACAGCTTTAAGGGGCAGCAGATCTGAGTATTTAATATAAATTTCAGCTTGATGCCTCCACGCGTTTCTGAGAAAAAGGGTCTTGACAGACAGACGGACAACAAAGTGATCCTATAAGGGTTCCGTTTTTACCTTTTGAGGTACGGAACCCTAAAAAATAATAGGTGATAAAATGATTTAAAAATAATAGGTGATTTTATCCGCTACCTAATATAACGAACACCTCTAATTATATATAATGTGTTATATTCTAGCCCTTTTTCGTTTAACCACGCTACGTTTTTTAAATGAAAAGTTTTTCTTTTGCCCAGCTGTGGGATCTTTACCGTCTGTTCGATTTCAATAATAAAAAAGTATGAAGATTAGTTCTTGTATATGATATTAACAGACGAAAAGCATGTTATAAAAATGTCAACGCAGCTAAAATCGAGGAGATTAAGATGAATCTACTATTGTAATCTGTCTTTTCGTTTTCCTAAAGGTCGATTTACATCAGACGAGCGAAATGCGAATGCTCATTCTATCTCCACTATATCAAATTCTTTTAAAGTGTAAACAGGCGTAGAGCATTCTTTCGTTGTTATATATATGAATATGAGTTTTCGTTTACACATAAAGATCAAGAAAGAATGCTCTTGTTCTTGCTCTTGCTCTTTGTTCGTTTGGTCTAAACCTACCCTAATAGCTCGGTGAAACAATATTATTTGTATTTCACACGCTATAAAAGTGTGTTTATTTCATAAGATATTGTCCGTCAAGGTTAAGTATTTGCGACAAGTTTTTAAAGTAATCTTTACTTTTTTGGAGACTAACCGATAATCGAGTCTTCGTCTGTATTTAACTGCTATTATTTTTACGGTAATAACTCAAATTCTAAATGTGTTTTAAGATTAAATCTACACCAAATTTTTTAATTACTTTACCTATGGTTAATAGCTGCAAAAAACTCATCTACCTTAATGCACGATATTTTGGTTGATGCGTGAAAAAATACACAGAAATAAAGTACTACTCTCATAAATACTCTTTTGATTCGTTTTTTCCTAAATAACTTTCACGTACAAACAACGGCGCGTTGGCGCAGCGGTCACAGCACTGTAGTTGCGCTAGCGGTCGCCTGTTCGGTCCTCGCACTTACACAAACATAATTATGTATTGGACATATAGATGATTGTTGGGGTCTGGGCATTTGTGCTTGTGTATTGTTTGTATTTTAGGACCCTCGACACACGAGAAAATTCTACAGGGGGCCGTTTAGTGTGTAGCGTTTTTTTATTTATACTCCTTTGATGTCATAGTAATTGCTTTGAAATTTCTTTAGGCGCATGAGGGGTAAAATTTGAGAAACCGGTAACGCGGCAGCGTCATGACAGTCAGTACTTGGATGGGTGACCGCCTGGGAACACCGCGTGACGTTGGCTCTTTGTTTGTTTTTTTAATTTGTTTTTTTCAAGTACTTTTTTGTATATTAAATTCGTTTTTTTGAAATAGTTTTTTTTAATTAGCTTGCTAAAGAAGTTTCACTTCTGACATGTTTTCACATACTAAAAATGAAAGTAGAGGTGTGTTTGAACACTAATAAATATGAAACTTCAACAGACGTGATTTAAAAAATATATATTTTCGTATGAACCAATTCAGAAAAGGCTGCGCTTGGAGTCTATGATTCATAACAAAGGGGATGATATTAAGAGATCTTTCAAACAAATCCGACTAAAGATGAAATTTTTTGCGGACGTAATCGTTCGTGTCGTCTTGTATAAGTAAGTACTTAATAAAAAAGTTGAAATATCATTATATTTGTATGAAAAACTTGAAAAATATGTAATACCGCATAGGGTTTTAAATTGTTATGTACGTTATGTAAAAGCTACATATACGCAGACGAAGCCGAAATTTTAATAAAGATTTATGAGTCACGCCTTTGTGAGTCATCTCGTTGGTCACACTCACACCATCTCACAAGCGTAATCAAACTTTTAACTAAGCATTCCGGACGCAAACTTTGGGAGAGTGACGAACGTAAAAAATGTTTGTGTGTATAACCGAACAACGTGACAAGCAACGGTTGCCTACGTGTTAAAATGTTTTTTTTTTTTAAACAACATAACATAAAACATGTAATTACTAAAAGTTAAATTAAATTTTTTTAAGCTTATTATATTTTCATATTAAAAGACAAAAATAATTTGTGTATATAACAAGATTTTCGGAAATAAAATTAATAATAAAACTATTTTATTACATATACTTACTATACTATCTATTAGAGATGCGCCGAATGTAGGTTTAACCGAATACGAATGTTCGGCCGAATATTCGGTCCAAAATGTACCGAACCGAATGTTCGGCCGAATCATTCGGTTCAATTTTGCGCGGCAAACAGGTTTGTATATGTCGGTACGACGCTCTGCAAGCACCTCAGACGGCATCGCGAGATATGAGTACTCGTATTTCCTTACTTTGAAAATTTTAATAGTTAAAATCAATCACATCAAGTCATTTAATTTACTTGTTTATCTAGACAAGTAAATCTCGCTACAAGCTTTTATATCATAATTATAAATTATGTAATGACTTTATAAGTAGATACTAAAAGTTTTAAAGTAAAAATTTATTTTTTTCGTTTTAGTGCATTCAAATAAAAGCTGGTTTTTTAAAAAGGTTTTTACTGTTAATTTATTTTTGACTTTTTAGTTATCACGTCACTTTATTCGAATTATTCTTAGCAAGTCCTTTCATTTGATACCCGTATTGTAGAAGTGCACTAAAAATAACTAGTCCGGACTCTTGGGCATGCCGCCATGTTGGATTTAGAATGACGTCACAAAGTTAACAATGCATTTTCATCCATATTGAACTTGTATACAAAATTTCAGCTCAATTGGTTCAAGATATCTGCTTCAAAATTGAGTTGCAAGATTTCACTCGAACAAACATACATACATACATTGCAAGTTAAATAAAAGCTTGTAATAAAAGGAATGTTTCTTTCATTTACCAAAAACTATGTACAACTTTCGCAATAAACCACACTTAGGTATTTAGTAACCTTACTATTTAATTATTCGGTAATTATTCGGCAAATCAACCGAATATTCGGCCGAATACGAATGTGAGAAAATATGCCGAATGTACCGAATACGAATATTCGGCCGAACTTTCGGCGCATCTCTACTATCTATCATTACAAAAATATATTTACATATAGCGACTTCGTCCCCGTGGAATAGGATCTTTGTTTACCCAGCAGCGGAAGGTCTCAAAAGGAAAAAAACCCTGATTTTGAAACATTCTTCATTGGTGCTCCGCTATTATTGGCCTTAGCGTGATGATATATAGCCTATAGCCTTCCTCGATAAATGGGCTATCTAACACTGAAAGAATTTTTCAAATCGGACCAGTAGATCCTGAGATTAGCACGTTCAAACAAACAAACAATCAAACAAACTCTTCAGCTTTGTTATATTAGTATAGATAATAAATAAATATTAGCATTTTGCACTCCTTTTCTATATAAACTATAAAGTTGCGAAATTTCATACTCCTCCGTAAGCGCAATTTCCGTAACAGTAGTAACAACGTAAAGGGGTACTAACTTTTTGTTTCACGTATTAATTATATGGATATCATTTTTTTTAGCAATGGTATTTGTAGTGTATGTAGATGTAGTGTTTGTATCAATGTAGTGTTTGTATATATGTTACTGTAAAAGCTCGAACTACGGTAAATCCTAAGATTTAAGAGTAAAACCTAAGATTTACCAACTCTTATTGGTAAAAGCCCGAACGATTTTGTGATTCGCACTTTTACCACCATTTACTTGGTAAGTCTTAGGATTTACATTAAAGGCACGGTAAATGTTAAAAAAGACATAACGTAGCTAGTCTTTATATATTAAGACCCGCGTCGGTCTAATTTTGAAGTTATTTAGGTTAAGTTTTTTCTTTGTAACGAAGTTACGCCGATAAACAGTCTAATTTTGAAGTTAGATAGGTGATGGTTATTTTTTTTTTGTAACGAAATTATGGCGATAAACGGTCTACAGGTCTTAATCTAAAGACTTAACAATTTAAGTTTTTGACTGAAATAAATGAATATTAATTAATCTTTGTTTTATTCCCAAAACCAACTTTTACTAGCTGCCAGTGGTAAAACCTAGCATGTACTAAATTGTAATAGTAAAAGCCCGAAAAAAATGTACCATTTTCATACCATTTGCGATACGCTCGCTCGTGGAGATAGCAATCTGTATGGAAATGTCTCCGCGAGCGAGCGTATCGCCGGCGATACGCTCGCTCGTGGAGACAGCCCCTTACTCTTAAATCTTAGGATTTACTTTTAGGGTTCTAGCTTTTACAGTAACATATATAACAAGTATCAGTAACATATTATATCAATTTAAAAAAAAAAAAAAAAAACGAAAAGAGTGAATACTTGTGGGTGTAAATTAAAACATTGCTATCAAGATATTTCATCTTGTAACTAAAACAGGAGTTCAATTGTTGTAGACTTTACTATTATTTACTTTTTTACATTATTATAAAAGAAAGATGACAATATGATTATTAGGAGCATCGGTTAGTGGTCCAATATATACAATAAAAATATCCCTAAAAATGGATTTATGATAAATAAAATTTACTAAAATTTTATAGGTACATAGTGTTGGCATTTTGGTAATTCTGACAATTATTAGGTTGTTGGATTTCGTGTCGATATTGCTCTCATTGTTTATTTGCTAAGCACCGGAATAGTGGCGCCATCTTCCGAATGGTTAATATCGATTCATTTACCATTGGTCAGGCATTATCTTTGTTGTCTGATTTGCAGGGTAGTTGCACAATAAATAGTGTTATCATTAAATTTGTGCTTCTAACAATTTTGTAGGCTTGTAGTGTTCTTGCTATGATTATATTATTTGTGAAGTACCGGAAGAGCATAAAGAAGGAGACAACATCTCCCGAATAGTTAGTAGAATTTTATGATTGGTCAGTCGCCATCTTTGTCATGAATTGGCGCGATTGTTGCCCTCAAAATATGATAATTGGTAAGTGAAGGAGCAGTTATTGTTTAATTATTGTGCAGCCAACGTTGCTACTCGATAAGTGGGGTACAAGTGATTAGTGTGATAATCAAAATCAAAATGTGATATCAACTTATTTTATGTAGTTAAAAGTGAGTATCGTGAGTAAGTTTCGTTGAGTATTTAAGAAGGGTACGATTTTATTTGAAGGTACGTAATACGAAGGTATGTGTAACGCCGCGTTGGCGCAGCGGTCACAGCGCTGATTTGTGGCTTTTACGCGGGCGCTTGCGGGTTCGGTCCCCGCGCACGGCAGCATTTGTGCTGGCCATACAGATGTCTGCCGTGGTCTGGGTATTTGTGCGGTCCTTGTGGGTCTCCCCACCGTGCCACGGAGAGCACGGGCAGCCGTTAATGAACGGAGTTATTGTTCTTTACTTTGAAAATGATCAATGATCAACTGCAAGCAAAAGCAAATGATCAATCTTGGAGTCATAGATGTTTTTATTTTATTTTAAATTTATAGAAGTAATATGTAATTGCTTGGCGTCAGGATATTTGTGTCATATGATCAATTTATCGTATTTCAAGAACTGTTTCATAGTCTGTGGGTGTTTGTAATGCACAGGGCACTTCACTCAATCAATCAAATCGTCAATAATATTTACTTTGAATTACTTGTTCTGAATGTGATCCTGTGGCAGACCCACACAGGTGACCCCTCTATGTCTCGAAGAGTAGGTACATAAAATCGTCGGTCCCGATTGTTATCATTAATACCCGGTAATATCCTTTAATACATAAACAAGTAATCTATACTAATATAATAAAGCTGAAGAGTTTGTTTGTTTGATTGTTTGTTTGTTTGTTTGTTTGTTTGTTTGTTTGTTTGTTTGTTTGACCACGCTAATCTCAGGATCTACTGGTCCGATTTGAAAAATTCTTTCAGTGTTATATAGCTAATTTATCGAGGAAGGCTATAGGCTATAATTATATCATCACGCTAAGACCAACAGGAGCGGAGTCCACGCCGACGAAGTCGCACGCAGAAGCTAGTGTATTTTAGCTCTAAGATGTCGTTTTATCTATTACAGTGTTTTTCAACCTGTGGGTCGCGACCCCCTGGGGGGTCGCGAAGCTTCTGTAGGGGGGTCGTCAGAGGTCGAGAGAATTTTAGTAAGAAAACAATAAAGATTAAAAAGATTGATTTATTAAGTAAGAGAATTTAATCAAAAGGATATACTCAAACATTTTTATGTTAGTACAAACAAATTAACAAAAAATAAAATCCAAAGACTCGTGTTATTGCGAAGGTTGTGCTTGTTTTTGATTAACCAATTTCTCCCATCGTAGATCTGTATTTGCTACAAACACATTTAAATCGTTTTCCAAATTTTAGCGATTTCTTTGCTTACTTTTTATTTGGGCTATTGATAAAAATGTCAACTCGCATAAGTACGAGGTGGCAAATGGAATCACACACTTCAAAGCCTCAGTTGTCAATTTCGGGTATTCTGTTTTTCTTCTTAACCAAAAGGTTTCCAAATTAGCAGACTTGAATTCCAAGCGTAACATCCCATCGGCAGATAATTCTAGCGGATTGTTTTTGAGCTTAGTTAGCAAATTAGCCTCATTTATAGTTGCATTTAAAAACGAATTTAAGATTTTTAAACTGAGTTTAGGGCACAGCGCAGCGGAAAATTTCCTGCTCAAAATATGGAGCAGTCCGACTGGAGTAGTATACCTCGACCTTACAGAAGATAACAGCTTAATATTGTTTCCAAGCATAGTGTTGTGTTTCTGTTGGTGAGTAAGGTGACCAGAGCTTTTGGGAGGAATCGGGGTAGGGTTGGCAACGCGCTTGCGATGCTTCTGGTGTTGCAGGCGTCTTTAAGCTACGCTAATCAGGTGAGCCGTACGCTTGATTGCCGACCTAGTTAAATAAAAAAAAAAAACCACCTCTGCCCAGTGTTCTCCGATGTCTCTTGCACTGAGAAGTAATGACACAATTCTTCTTTCAAATTATCTAACACCATTTTCATACCAGGTATGTAAGCCTTGATGTTTATCTCACATCCGACTTCTTCAGTAAAAGATTGTGTCGACGAAAATGAATCGAAGCTATTTTGATTTATAGACGACGACCACAAGTCAACTTTTTTTGTAAAGCCATGTATTTTGTCTTTTGTAGAGATGAGATTTTCATCTCGCCTTATACACATACATACATGATAAAAAAATTGCGTGCGTACAAAGAACACATGTCAGAAGTGAAACTTCTTTGGCAAACTAATTTAAAAAAAACTAATTAAAAAAAAACGAATTTATAATATTAAAAAAAACTAGTTGAAAAAAAGCCAACGTCACGGTGTTCCCAGGCGGTCACCCATCCGAGTACTGACCGTCATGAAGCTGCCGCGTTACCGGTCGCTCAAATTTTACCCCTCATGTACCTAAAGAAGTTTCACTTCAAAAAGCGAAGGGTCGGGGGTCGCGAAATATTTTTTCATACCAGGGGTCGCATCATGAAAAAGGTTGAAAAACACTGATCTATTAAGTTAGCATTTAAATTAAATACCTCGTTCGTACTCGCTTAAGGCGTATTACAAAACTTTTACAAAAGATAAATGATAAAGATATCAACATAAACTAGTCGGCAAACAAGCGTACGGCTCACCTGATGGTAAGCGATTACCGTAGCTTATAGACGCCTGCAACACTAGAAGTATCGCAAGCGCGTTACTGACCCAATCCCCAATCCCCCCCTAGGGGCTCTGGTCACCTTACTCACCAACAGGAACACAATACTGCTTGAAAGCAATATTATTTAGCTGTGGTCTTCTGTAAGGTCGAGGTATTACCCCAGTCGGGCTGCTCCATATTTTGAGCAGGAAATTTCCTGCTGTGCCCTACCTCAGTTACCTAGTGTGACTTAGTTCTCGATTATACATTTTGACTTCCATTATATCACAAAGAAACCGTACTAGATTTGGTAATAAAAAATTATCGTACTCTAGCGCGTAGTACGCACTCAAAGTTATGCTAAATATTATTCAAATCTATTCAGAAGGTTCAGTGTGATGCACGTCCTAGATAAATCTTTACACATGGAAAAAATAACAAAAGCCACAGTTTTGACTTCAGTATTGATTCGTATTATTTTTTTTTTGTCTTACCCACACATGAGTAAATTCTAAATATTTTTAAATCATATCCAAATTCCAGGAGGGTTTGTTTGTTTAAAATTTGATATGATTTAAAAATATTTAGATTTTCCTCATGCGTGGGTAACACAAAAATAAAAATAATACGAATTTAAAATATCACGGTGTCGTCTCATGTCAAATAATTCATTGTAATATGAAACTTTGAATAGTTGGGTGCTGTAAAGGACTCGCTATAGACGGCGCCAAGGTTTGCTTAAAACCGAATAAGTACGTCATATCAAGAATTTCGATCTAGCTGGTACATCGTTCCATAGCTTAATTGGCTAGAGCACTGACACGGTCTGTCGGAGGTGCGGGTTCGAACCCCGCTGGATCGAAAAAAAATTTGATATGATTTAAAAATATTCAGTATTGATTGTAGAGTTCACCAAAACAATTTAAACATTTTAAATACTGAATATCTTCAATGTATTGATATAAATATGCGTAGTATAGTTTTATTTAAAGTATAGATTTTATCAATGATGTTGTTATTTAAAGAATGTTTCACACACTTATTTTACAATGTACTTGTATTTCAGAGCAAGCGACACACATAAACAAACACGAAACAAACAAGAGACAGTAAGCTCAAAGACAAGTGACGTCGTCATTAAATGTATTTAAAATGTACAGACTATTGCGTGTTTTGTCTCAGTCATTTCAAGCGTATCATTTTAGAGTATGAAAGGGACAAAACATATTTTAGTTACACATAAGTAAAAATTCATTAAAAAAAAATAGCTAAAATATCACGTAATAATGATGCTAGTTTAATAGTTTTGCGTATTTTTTTTGTGTTTGCTTTTTAATTCACCTAAAGTCAATTAAAATAACCATGTTGTCTTTTTATTAAAAAATAAATAAAAATAATACGCAAAATCGTTTGGAATTATGCGCTTTTATCTCCCCCCTCCCGAGAGTAACGTACTGTATTACCTACAGGATAAATAGAATTCTATGTCATAGTTCCGTTCAAATGTATTCAGTGGTTTTGGTGTGATGTGCGACTTAAGAATAGACAAACAGACAATACTGGAAGAGAAAATTTATATGTGTTTCCAGTTAAGAAAAGTGCTTTATTAAATATATTTCATAAAGTGTAACAAAATATAGAATTTGAACTGTTACAATTTAATTATTAGTATATATATGTAAAAACAACAGTCGTACATATGTATCACTGGACTTTTTTATATTTGTTCAATATAATTGCATTGAACACGTTATAATTATGTTAATACGATGTGAAAATTAACCGTGATAGCAGGTGTACGCTGTGACGTCAACTTTGTTAATGTAGTTTCAGTTCTACATTAACTACAGTCAGTACTTGCCTTACTCTGTTCTTGAGTTCGTTCTCTGCTTTTCTACACAGTCCATTTTCTCGCCCGAGATGTCGTTTGGTTGCTTTAAAACTTTTTTACCCCAAAGGAAACGAGAAACTCCAACGCTAATTCTAGAAACGATCGGTTGGTTGAGGTCTTACCTTAACTTACTAAATAGCTATACAAAAAAAGTATTATACCTGTATATCTGTGTATGTATTCTAGTAAAATCATTAAAAAAAATTCACTACTATATATATGACGCTCATTTTCACATAAATAAATTGTGTTTTCCAAACTACCTACTACCGATAAAAATAATTACATCCAAAATATTAGTTCTTCATAGATGTCGAAACATCACGTTTTGATAGTAGAGCTATGTGTGTGTAATTCGACTCAATAATCAGAGTGTAATTGCAGATGTTGTTGCAGGGGTGCTGGAGATGACTGGCACGGACAACATCCGCTTCAGCGGCCACACCCTCGACAAGGCCACCAAGGCTAAGGTGACCTTGGAGAACTTCTATACGAATCTCATCACACAACATTATGAGAGAAAGCAAAGGTACGAATTATGAATATAAAAAAACAATAAAATTACATTTGTTATATAAATACATAGTAGAATGTTCGAAGTTTTGTTTTAAGAGCATCGATACATGCCGACCGCTAATAGGACGATTCATCGCTTAGAAATGGGTTTGTGCTAGTTTTCTGCAAAAACAGTAAAATACAATCGAGATCTATTTTCAGGTTACTTATTCTATCTGTAATTGATAATTTTATTGATAATTAATTGAAACCCATGTTATATTGTTAATTTGAAATGCTACTAAAATGGTTACATTAGTGATACACGGTCATGATGTCAAAAGTATAGACAGTAACAGTAGCTTTCATTTCAGTTTATTCTTTGATAAAAATACAAATTTTTTGAATGAACTCACTAAAATTAACGTGAAATTTAAAGTTCATTTATTTTTCTAGACTAGAAAAACTCGAGGAGTCCCTCAAGGATGAGAATTTGTCTGAAACGCAGAAGCAGGAGAAGCGACAACAACATGCGCAGAAGGAGACGGAATTTCTCAGGCTCAAGCGTTCAAGGCTTGGGGTGGAGGATTTCGAACCTTTGAAGGTCGGCTAAAATACTAATTACAAGTTTCCGTTGCAAAATATGCACAATTTTTTTTTTCAAACACGATTTTAAGTATTCGTCAAGTTTAGTTCTAATATGAAATGAGATCGCAGCTAATCGAAAACATATTTTTTGTATCTTTCATAAAAATACACATATTATTATCATTCTTCACTTAATAATAAGATAAGAGATGAATTTAATGTTTTTGGTATACCTTAGTTTTGTACTAACATTAAGTGAAACCGTCACTGAAAATATATTAGAGAGGTGCCAAAACTTCTTTACCAAAATGTATATCGAAAAGTGACGTTGATGTTAAACTTTATGTACATAGTTTAGCTTATTTTACACTACAATTATTCCTTAACAGGTGATAGGTAGAGGGGCGTTTGGTGAGGTTCGACTAGTACAGAAGAAAGATACGGGGCATGTTTACGCAATGAAGATACTCAGGAAAGCGGATATGCTCGAGAAAGAACAGGTACGTTTTTGAAGTAAAACTTCTTTACGCAAGTCAAGTGGACTTGGGTAGTAAGCTGGTTAATGCGTGATGAGAGTGTGATCGGTCGAGGCGAAAGGAGCAAGAGATAGAGGTGCGAACACACATTTTCTTTCTCTCTTTCTTTCATAGCCAGTTACGTTTCGTATATCTAAGACACAGTGCAGACGTATTTTGCAGGCCTATTGCTAAAGAAGATTTACTTCAGCCGTGTCGTCTAAAGCACACTCGTTTTTTAAATCTTATCACATGATATTACAAAATAAATTAAGCCTATTACTATAAAGCCTGATGGATGAGTGCCTTTTAAGAATATTTTATAGCTGGTAGCAGATTTACAAAACTATATATTTCTTTTACTTCTAGGTCGCTCATGTGCGTGCTGAACGAGACATCCTAGTAGAGGCAGATCATCAATGGGTCGTGAAGATGTACTACAGCTTCCAGGATCCTATGAACCTCTACTTGATCATGGAGTTTCTTCCCGGAGGCGATATGATGACACTACTCATGAAGAAAGACACCTTGAGCGAAGAATGTGCTCAGTTCTATGTTGCTGAAACTGCGCTAGCCATCGATAGTATACACAAACTTGGTTTTATACACAGGTAAGCTTTATATATATCTGTACTAATATAATAAAGCTGAAGAGTTTGTTTGATTGTTTGTTTGTTTGAACGCGCTAATCTCAGGATCTACTGGTTCGATTTGAAAAATTCTTTCAGTGTTAGATAGCCCATTTATCGAAGAAGGCTATAGGCTATATATCATCACGCTAAGACCAGTAGGAGCGTAGCATCAATGAAGAATGTTTCAAAATCGGGTTTTTTTCCTTTTGAAAGCTTCCGCTGCGTAAACGGTTAAAGTTTCGCACAAATCATGAATGACAGAATTGGTCCTATTCCACGGGGACAAAGTCGCGCGCAGAAGCTAGTGTATATATAAAATTATAGTTTTTGGTAAGCGTTAGATGTTATGCAAATGTTTTTAAGATTCACTTTTAATGTCCTTTCCTGTTTTTTGTCTCAAAATTTTAAAATGTCTAAAATCATAAGTATTTCATAGACTGGTACAACAATTCTGCATTGGTGAATCAAAATCTTGATATACTTCGTAATAAAATTTGTTCTTTATTATTACAGAGACATAAAACCAGACAATCTCCTACTGGACGCGCGCGGTCACATCAAGCTGAGCGATTTCGGTCTTTGCACGGGCCTCAAGAAGAGTCACCGCACCGATTTCTACAGAGACCTCTCACGGGCTACACCTTCTGATTTTAGTGAGTCTATTTTTATTACATAAAATTCGTCATCAAAGGTATCAAGCCGATATGACTCCAATTAATCATCAGTACTACTAATAAGTAAGTGTTTCGGAAATATTTTGACCTATTTCCGTATACGTTTCTTATGTTCTTCGTCTTTTATTTAATTTGGATTGGACCCAGTAACTCACGCTCGTCTAATACTGGCGTGTAACGACTGCAAATCTACTTTTAAAATTTAGGTAAGTCTATGTTTATTAAATCCACCAACCCGCAGTGGAGCAGCGTGGTGTAATCATCTTCTATCCTTCTCCTAAATGGAGAAAGAGGCCTATGTCCAGCAGCGGCATGTTACAGGTTGATCGATATGTTTTAAAAAAAGTAGTATATTATCAAGCTAATACTGTGCATACTTCACCAACCTGTGCTGCAGTCAAGGCTGGGTGTATTTAGTCCGATGTCTTCGATGCTCAGCTCTGTCGATGTTATAATTGATTTTTAATGAACACTTTTTTGTTAACCATTCTTCATTAAATCAATGATTCGTCTGATTTCGCATATTAAGTTGAATCATGCCCTTAACATTTAATTTTACAATATTTAGAGTTGCTTATATTCATTAATTTTAATTAAAATAAATAATTTTCTTTCTTAATTTAATGAAATTTTTTCATATTATTAAGATACACGCTTTCTCAAAATCTGTTAAATTTATTCAATCACAAATTTTTTTAATTATCATCAATCAAATGTCAATTATAGAATTTCATTTTTTTAAACTACCATATTTTTTATTTATAATCTGTGTCATTGTAGACGCACTACTTAATGTAAAAGACAGATTTCTTTTCAGTATCGACGTCGTCGTCGGCGATGGACTCGAAGCGTCGAGCCGAATCGTGGAAGAGGAACCGACGGGCACTCGCATACTCGACAGTCGGGACTCCGGACTACATCGCCCCTGAAGTATTCCTTCAGACCGGCTACGGACCGCAGGCGGATTGGTGGAGTCTCGGTGTTATCATGTGAGTTTTAACTTTTAACTTTTATTACCACTATTATTATAAACTGAATATTTACTAGATTCTAGTATAGTATGAAGCATAATACTGCTTTTAAGCAGTTTGAGAGTAAAGTAACCAGAGGTGCTTGTGAGGGTCGGGAGTAGGTTCGAAAACGCGTTTGTGTTGCTTCTGGTGTTGCAGCCGTACCCTTGTTTACTGACCTAGTTGGATAAAAAAAATTGCGTTCGTACAAAGTACACATGTCAGAAGTGAAACTTCTTTGTCAAACTAATTAAAAAAAAAACGGATTTAAAATACAAAAAAAAAACCAAAAAGCCTATGTCAGGCGGTGTTCCCAGGCGGTCACCCATCCAAGTACTGACCGTCCCTGACGCCGCCGCGTTACCTGTCGCTCAAATTTTACCCCCTCATGCACCTAAAGAAGTTTCACTTCGAAAAAACTCGTTTCAATATGTGAGGATTGTTGCAAAATATTTTGCTCAAAATATGAACCGGGGAAGTACATCAATCTTAAAGGAGATCACAGCTAAATAATCATGGTTTTAGGTAGTGTTGTTTCTGTTGTGAGTTAGGTAACCAGAATTTTCGGAAGGGTTAAAAAAAGGAAGGGAAACACTCTTATAGTTAGTAAGGTTGCCAGAGTTCTTGGGAAGGATTGGGAAGGATTGGGAAGGAAAGGGAAACAGTTAGGTACATTTAATTGAAAAATGCACTAATAATACAAAATGTTGGCATCAAATGTTGTTTTGTTTTATCGACTGTACTAGCATGAATAAAGTAATATTATGGGTTGCTCGGCCGGTAATTGTCCCGTCAAACACATATGAAACTTAAAGCGCCGTACACATATGTACTCCCGAAGTAAATCGCTTCAGCCTGTAATATCCCACTGCTGGGCATAGGCCTCTTTACCCATGTAGAAGGATCAGAGCTTAATCCACCACGCTGCTCCAATGCGGGTTGGCGGATATATTCCCTACTATGAGTTACGATCACTATCAGGTGTACATGATGACAACCGGGACCGATGGCTTAACGTGCTTTCCGAGGCACGGTGGGGAGACCCACAAGGAGTGCACAAACACCCAGACCACGGCAAACATCTGTATGACCAATACAAATGTTTGTCATGTGCGGGGATCGAACCCGCAACCGCCAGCGCAACAGGCACAAAGCAGTGCTGTGACCGTAGCGTCAACGCAGCGTCAAGTAAAAAACTGTACCAATAGTTATATTTTAACTGTTGTAACATAATGCAATTTCATATAAATGGCATCATCTAGTATTCCTATAGAATGTCATAATCAAAGCATTTCAATGGAATTGTAATTAAACTAATTACTGAGGCGCTGATCTATACATAATTCTTTCTTATTGCTGTATAATTTTTTTTTATAACGTGTTGTCGCTATGGACGCTATAATTTAAATCGGCTTTTTTATAATAATAATATTTATGTATTAATTTGAATTTTATTTAGTGATATTTCTTTTTTTGTATAAGTATACTAGGTGGCCCGGTGAACTTCGTATCACTTACGTATATTTGTGAAAAATATACACAACACACTTTCTGAATGCACCTATAAATATTTGACAACCAATTGACAATGTTTTTGACAAATGACATTAAATTTCCCCGCTAGGAACATTTTGTATTGGAAAATTAAATCGTCATTTTTAGTATTTTCCGTTACATATTATTTATATTTCTCACCGTTTAAACCTTCCCTGAACTTCCACAAACATTTCAAGATCAAAATCAGCTAAATCGGTAAATAAAGAATGAGTATTAAAATATTATTGTTGCAATGGTGTGTCATATAAAAGATTATTTTTTTTTAATTATAATTATACGCTGATATTGAATACATATGTGGAGATATAAATGAAACCAATTATATTACAAAATGGTTTACACATACATAAAGCAGCCCGTGAACATCCCACGCTAGGTCAAATTTTGCATATTTTTTAAGTTTTTCTGTTGACCGTGAACTTTTAAATATTTAATCGTGGACAGCTGTTTTGATTTGCGAATTCATTTTATTTTTATATTTCCCTTTGCGATTGTGTATTTCTATTATTTTGTGCCATTTGCGATTTTTTTTCGATATTGTAATAAATGAATGAAATTGTTTCTGTTAAGTTTTTGCTTGAATCAGTTTGCTTATTTATACGTTTTTGCTGATAATAACTTAGGAATTGCGATTCCGATCTTCGCCCATGGATTTTTTTTATTTGCTATTTTTGATACGTACAGTATTATAAGAGACAGATACTGTTCTAGTATAGGCTAGATTGTTTGTCGAGGCGTCTGTACTTGTGTGTTGTATGTGTGTCTGAACCTCCCAACGCAGATACATTACCTTACTAAGATTATTGAATTAGTTCAATCACTAAAGATTTATTTATCATCAATGAAATTTCAATTACAGATTTTAATTCTTTTTTTAATTACCATTTTTTTATATAATCTGTGTAATTGTAGACGCGTTTTTCCTCAGATTGTAAAAGTATCAGGGGTATATTTTTTATTTGTTTGTCTTGTCATACAGCTTATTATGATAAGACCCCTAGGGGTTGATGAATCTGAAGACTTTATTTATTATTATTAGCTTGGTTGTCTGTCTGTAGATACATTGTTTTGCAACGATCACGATTCAGCCTGTAATATCCCACTGTTGGGCATAGGCCTCTTCCCCATTTAGGAGAAGGATCTGAGCAAGCTGCTCCAATGTGGGTTGGCGCATATATATTACCTACTATAAGTAACGATCGCTATCAGGTATACATGATAACAACCGGGACCGACGGCTTAACGTGCTCTCCGAGGCACGGTGGGGAGACCCACAAGGACTGCACAAACACCCAAACCACGGCAAACATCTGTATGCCTAATACAAATGCTGTCGTGTGCGGGGATCGAACCCGCAACCGCCCGTGCAACAGCCAATCGCAATCCAGTGCTGTGACCGCTGCGCCAACGCGGCGTCTTGTTTTGCAAATTATAAGGATATTATTTGAGCTGCATTTGGCATATAAATGAGTAATTGCTACATAAGAAAAATACTTGTTGAAATTGAAGTTTATTTATTTTTAATAATGCTTAATGTCTGTACGTGAAGAAAAGGCTCCAGTGCGAATACATTTTATCAAGAGCTTTGCGATTTTTTATAAAATAGAAGGCGAATGTTTAAAAATATTGTCTTGAAATTGACATGCATAAGTTTTTTATAGCATTAAATCTACTCAATCGGATTCGGATGTGTATGTAGAATATTAACAGTAATTAGAGGCTAAATAAAATATTCATAAATACATAGTTTTTTAAAAGTAAGTTTGATGTAATTCAATAATTAGACTAGCCAGTAATGCGAATGATTATATATTTTTTTATATCTATGTATTATCGATTTGTCGACTGAAAACAGACAAACCGCTCGACGATTGGTCCCTCTGTTTTGTCGATTTATACTCTACCCGTTGACAATCCTTGGAAAGTATGATATTTTTGTGAGAAAAATCTAAATAAAATACGTAACATTTTATCGGAATGCTCTGTTGTATATTCGTAGCAACAAAATATTATAATGATGATACATTTGACTTTTATACATCACGTCAATATTGACGTGACAACATGTAATAAATCGATGAACGCCGGCGGCATGCACAAAAAAAGATGACTCATTGTACGCTTGCGCCGCATCTATCTCTCTTCCACTCGATTGGCCTATGCGTCCGAGGAGATTTTTGTTATGACGTTGTCACGTTAAACTATCGTCCGTGAACCAACTTTACAGACAACCAATTTTTTTTGTATTTATTTTTATTAAAGATCAAGATTTTGGTTAATAATAATTATAAGCTTATTTCTTGATCGTTTTTTTATAATATATAGTCAACAAGTGATACTATGGTTTATGCTTTGGTTATTTATACACTGTACTGTTGTTGTGTATTCCATTAAAAAATTATTTAAACCTTTATAAAAGGATTTTAGTTTTTCTTCTTTATTTAATTTACTTATGTTATGTACAAATATATTTATTGTAATAATTGGCAAAGTTTTACCTACGTATTATTACGGAAATTACTGAATGGTTTTGCCCATATCATTTTCAATGCTATTATACTGGCGCTATTTAAATGAATAACATGATATTTTTTAATTAGATGATTTTTGAAATATATAATAATAAAAAATATATTTATTTTGTACTAAACACTTTTACCAATTCTTAACCGGCCAAACTGCGCGAAAGTTTATCTGAATTGCATCGCTTCTGCTTAAAATGCGAATTTCAAGTTGCGATCATAAGTGTTGTGTACGTACAGTTTGTGTATTAATTATTATTAATTATATTATACACATACATTATCTAAATAATATAATAATATAATCTTGCATAATATACAATTGTAATATTAACTTAAACAGGTATGAAATGCTGATCGGCTACCCTCCATTCTGCTCGGAATCTCCTCAAGAGACGTATAGAAAGGTGATGTCCTGGCGGGAATCTCTCACCTTCCCTCCCGAGATACCAATCAGCGAAGAGGCCAGGGAGACCATACTGCGTTTCTGTTCCGAACCGGATCGACGGTATGATATATTATAAAATATGTACTGAATGTAGACAATAGCTTAAAGCACATAAATAACTTAGGTACAACCTCCTCAGTCTCGATAGTAAAATTTCCTCTAGGTTTCCACGTTAGCGTCACATGTACGTGCATTAATGTGGGGCAAAGTAGTTCTTTTCAATTATTCACCGAGGAAGTTGTAGACTACTTTTTGTCACGTGACATGATATACGCGAGTAATATGCTCCATAGCATGTGTTAAAATATTTCATCATATCATCCCGCCCGGCTTCGCACGGGTATTTAACAAAAATTTCAAAAAAAAATTCTAATTTTTTGAAAATATAATATAGCCTATGTCACCCCCGGATAGGTAGCTTTCCGACAGTGAAAGAATTTTTCAAATCGGTTCAGTAGTTTCGAAGCCTATTCAATGCAAACAAACAAACAATCAAATCTTTCCTCTTTATAATATTAGTATATATATTAAATACTAGCTTCTGCGCGCGACTTCGTCCGCGTGTAATATGACCAATTCTGTCATACATGATTTGTGCAAAACTTTAACCGTTTACGCAGCGGAAGCTCTCAAAAGGAAAAAAACCCGATTTTGAAACATTATTCATTGGTTCTACGCTCCTATTAGTCTTAGCGTGATGATATATAGCCTATAGCCTTCCTCGATAAATGGGCTATCTAACAGTGAAAGAATTTTTCAAATCGGACCAGTAGATCCTGAGATTAGCGCGTTCAAACAAACAAACAAACAATCAAACAAACTCTTCAGCTTTATTATAATACTAGCCGACCCGTGCCCACTTCGTTGGGCGTTATAATCAATTTCACATAAGAAGGGTAGGTACGGTGAAATTTGATATGTTCCAATACACTCACTATTTTCAGCAAATCAGATAAATATAAATGTTTTAAAATCACCAATTAATTTCTAAAGCAAATAATAATGCTTGATTAGATTGAATTGTTGACACGACACGTCAGAGAGCGCAGGTTCAAATCCTGCTGATTTAAAATCTTTATATATTTTTATCTTTTTCCTTTTATCTTGTCACTCCTGAATAGTGTAGCTTTCTGTTAGCGAAAGAATTTTCATGATCGGATCAGTATTTGCGAAGATTACCCCGTATATACAAACAAAGTTATAAACTTTACCCCTTTATAATATTAGTATAGATTAGTATAGATTGCAGACTGTCCTTTTCCTACATGGCATGCCTGTAATATTTACAGGCTGAATCAATTCAACCACCTAACCAACCCACCAACCAACCAACCAACCAACCACCAACCACCAATCAACTAACCACCCAACCAACCAACCAACCAACTAACCATCCAACCAACCAACTAACCACCCAATCAACTAACCAATCAATCAATCGGTGTTTCCAGCCTGGGCTCCCAGAGGGGTATCGAGGACGTGAAGTCGGTCTCGTTTTTCCGCGGTGTGGACTGGAGCCACGTGCGCGAGCGGCCCGCCGCGATCACCGTCGACGTTCGCTCCATCGACGACACGTCCAACTTCGACGAGTTCCCCGACGTCAAGCTCGAGATACGTGAGTGTGCTCGTTGTTGGTAACGACTATGTTTGTGTGGTTGTGTGTATGTGCGATTGTGTTAAAAAAAATGAAATATAGATTCGGCTGAGCCGAAGTAGATAGAGGTTTGACGTCGTAGGACACAACAAAATATCCTGCTCAAAAATTTTTAGCAGAGGGAAGTACCCTCAATCTTACTGAATAGCTAAATATTACTGCTCTTAAGTTAGTGTTTTGTCCCTGTGGTGAATAAGTTGAGCAGAGGTCCTTGGGAGGGTCGGCGGTATGGTCGACAATGCGCTAGCAATACTACTTAGAAGCTTCCATAAGCTACGGTATTCTCTTACTATCAGGGAGACCTTACGTTTGTTTGCTACCCCAATAGTATAAGAAACTAATTTTGATAAACTTCACAACTTTTAAACCGCTATTTATTATTGTGATTGTGAATATGCTCCTCTATATTAGACAAATAAAAAAGAGAAAACAAAATATACTAGCACATTAGTATTAATTCGAAGATAATGACAATCAGATAATTGGGAAATAATATTTTAAATGAATGTATTCAAAGTTTGTTTCAAATTCAAATCGTCAATTCAAAGTTTATTTTAAAATAGTTAACTTGCAAGAGTCTTCGTCTTGGACTTATTATTGTTTTATTTTCAGCATCAGCGCCCATAGCCCAGGAGGGCGAAGTAGCATATAAAGATTGGGTCTTCATCAACTATACGTTCAAGCGTTTCGAAGGGCTCACTCAACGCGGGACTCCCACCAAAAAATGAGTATGAGAACAGCCAGCTCGGCCGGTGTACGTTGACCCCCCGTGTAACCGTACACCGATCAAGTGTTGCACTGTCATGTAAGCTCGCCAATACTTACATCCCATTGTCTTTGTATATACAATTGTTATTGTTTCCCTTATATCATTTCTAAAGATGTAATTGTAAATAATTGTTTCGATACCGTTGAAATTTATCTCTTTGCTTTATAATGATTTTTATTTATATATTTTTTAATGTATTATTTACGATGGAGACATTAAAAGAGCGAACGTGCAGCATTTATGCTAAGTAATCTGTTTATCTCGCGTTCGGCTAACGTTTAGTAACTCCTGGGATATATAACGGACTATGTAAATACCAAAGTTTTAAGCCGAACGTGCGTCAACATGTACCGGTGTTATGTACAGAGTTGAATATAAGGGTACAACTCCTATCAGCGTAGAGCATTCACTCAAATGAAACTTGGCCCCGTCGTATACAGTTTAACGTACGAAATATTATAAAATGCAATAAAATGATATTTAACCGATAAATATATAGATATTTTATTAAAAATTGTATTATCTCTAAAACAACGATGTACAGAATCATGGGATCAGATCGTCCTCGTTAAAATAATAAATTCAGAGTATTTTTTTAATATTGATGTATGAATTATTCAAATACTATTTAAAAAATTCCATAAAATTGCTCAAAATATTCGATATTTGAACAATTAAAAAAAAAATTTATAATTTTTTATAATTAAATCACACTATGTACTATTTTGTAACGTAACAACAAATATAATAATAAATAAAAACAAATAAAATATGCAGTTGTATTTACAATAATTAATATACTACACATATATTGATTAGAAATGATAAAAAGGTGTCTGTGCTTTAAAATATGGAAAACGCTGAAATAATTATTTTATTTCTAACATTCGAATGTTTATATAAATAAATAAATTAATAGGATGATAACGCGCGACGTAAATTTATTGATGGAATGATTTGTATGTGAAAAGCTGAGTTTCATTTGAATATTCCTTGCTCTGCGCTTCGCGACGTAAATATATAAATAAAAACGATGTAACTCACCCAGGCGAAGTCGAATCCTTCATTGCATTTGCTCATTTGTAACCATTTTTATAAAAGATGGATAAACTAGTTTGTAGTACATTATTTCCATAAAATAGCTAATTTTATTTCTTGACAATTAGAAATGCGTCATATCTTGCCACATTGGTATTATGAGCGTACATTAAGCACGAGCTAAGCCAGAGTTTCCTATTTAATTTCGACAGCATACGCATTTAAAGTAATGAATGTTTAATTTAGTAGTAGTAGACGTATATGCGTTGTTCTCTATGGAAAATTTAGTATTAAAATTCTAAACGACCACAAAACTAAATTAAGTCATGTATTTCAATTCCTCGAACATTTATTTCACTGATTTTCAATCTCTTTTACACTTGACTGATTTGTCAAAGTCTATATCAACTGATTCATGAAAATATTTAATAATATAATCAAAAATGTTCGTCCCTAATGAAATATTCCAGTACCCTACTCAGATCTAACATTAAATGTTTATATATAAATATTTATGTATATAAATTATTACGTATTTTTGCTCAGAATTTGTTGGATAATGAAGGCAATAGAATCCGTCCAATACTTGAGTTACTATCGAATAGCAGCTTTTAATGAAATAGCTTGAATAAATTATATGCAATTATTATTCATTTCAAATTAAATCATTATTTAATGTTATAACTATAAAATTGTACAGGGACGAACATTGTTGATAAAAAAGAAATATTTATAACAGATAATTAAAACATTTTCTTTCGATCAATTTTGCGTTTTGACGTGTTTTTTTTTTGCAAAAATGAAATAATGTAAAGAATTTAAACCACACTCATTCTATCGACTATCTCGTTTTCATCTCGTTCCTGATTGTATTATATGAAGTTACCAAATGAAATTGTCGAATTCAATAAAGCTGAATTTAGCGGCATAAAGTTATTTGAACAAATTAGAGCTTTTAATCGTTTAAAATTAAGATATCGGTTTTCAAATAGATAAATGAAATATCAAACAGATCGTCTCATCACTTTAGTGTCACAGTAAAATCCTAGCTAAAAATTAGCGCCTTATAACTTAACGGTACTTCTTGCCTGTAGCGTAAGTACAAAGTAAGTAATTTTGGATTATTCCTAACGATCCAAAGAGGAAAGGTTATGCCTGTTTATGCATTCACGTTTCGACGTCGACATTAAGATTTATGTGTTATTTAAAAACAAATAAAAATCCGTGTTCGTCTATACATTGTCTTTACATAATAGTCCAAAGTTTATGAAATCTATACGTAATATTTATCTAAAGATTAATAAATAACTCACTAAGGTGTCTCTCTCCGTGATTGATACTGTATATGTAAAAGACCTGTTCGATGGTTATCTGTGTACGTTAGTTTATTGTGATACAGTAATCGCGTAATAAGATTCCTTCGCTAATTTAAGATGTTCGTATAGAAGTTACACGGTACAGAACCTACGTGTAATTGCCACGTGTATACCGTTTTACGTAAAGTTGCGTTACATCTATGTAATATTGTGTATACCAGTTTCCCCGAATGATGAACTGTATCGTAAAGTATTTTTGTTTTGTATTACGTCCTTATGTAATAATAATAAGAATAATACACGTCTGTACGAAAATTATTCCCATTATTAATTTCGCTTATACAATTAATTATCAACATAGCTTATCGTAGACCATTTGTGTAGTTTACTAATATATGAAATCGATGTTGTATAATTTCTAATTGTATCATTTGATTATTATTATTTTAGAACTTTAATTAATTGTATTGTTTAGTTAAATTATTTAGTTAGTTTAATAGATGTATTCGCGTCTCGCCGGGCGTAATTTTTTGTGCGGCGATACGATGTTATTTGTCTTGATATTGAGTATACAGTAATTTCTACAAATGTATCTTCGTTTTCTTTATCTACGTAACGTTCAAAATAAATAATCGACGTGCGAAGGCAAACCGTCACCGATCTACCCTCAATGTTGTCATAGCGTTAATAGATTTGATGGTAATTAAGATGATTTCGAGCATATAATTTAAATTGTATGAGTTTTAGTGTTAAGTAATGCTGTTATATTGAACGCTTGCGCAGTTTTTTTTTTTGTTACTCGATGTTTTAATGAGGCATAATGTAATTGTGAAGAATCTTTTTACGACAGACCTACAAAACTGGATAAAGAGAATTTTATTTATGAATTTTCACCTTGTTTTAATGTATCTTAAATCTCATTGGTACGGAATATTTTTATTAAACAAATGCTGTGTTTTCTTTTAATAAAAATTCATATGTATAATAATTACACATACATTCGCATGGTGGCGTAGGTTTGGCCGTAGCTTAAGGCGTTCGAAGTAACTACTGACTGTCCGTTCACATGATATATGTAAGTAGTGTTTCAAATTAATGGTAAATATCCCTTTTCGTGTTTATTTAGTATTTTAAATATTTAATTTTCAAATGAATATGCAAATTGTATCTACAATGTGACTATGAAAATACAGTTTCACAAATGATTGTAACGGTTAAAATGTTTATTGAATGAGAAACTATTGTAAACAATGGAATTTAGATTGAAAATAGTTTGTGTTAGAAAGAGATAGAATATAGCTACAGTATGGGAAAGAAAGAGACGGAGGTACTTTCAATACATGACCATGTACAGTCTGCATAATAATGTTACATGCACTAATTACACATAAATGTTCACAGTTTTTATGAAAGACTCGCTTCTCTAAGGCGTCTGCGGTCGCTTGTTTATTAAATTTTAGCTGTTTGCTTTGTTATTGTTATTAATAATAAAAAAAGTATGAATTATTTAATTTCATAAATTGTAAGTTTTTGAGTATATTTTGTTTATTACTTATTGTTTCTTCCATGTGATTTAAGAAAGTGGCAATACAAATAAGCATTAAAGCGATATGAAATTTATTATTATTTTTTTTATTACGTAAACTAGCTTAAGCGCGCGACTTCGTCGGCGTGGACTCCGCTCCTATTGGTCTTAGGGAGATGACACATAGCCTATAGCCTTCCTCGATAAATGGGCTATCTAACACTGAAAGAATTTTTCAAATCAGCCCAGTAGTTCCAGAGATTACCGCGTTCAAACAAACAAACAAACTCTTCAGCTTTATATATTTATTACGTAAATTATTTTAGGTTTCAAATTTCAGCAATTTCGTACTACTTATTTTTATTAATCTTTAGCTCCTGTATTAGAGTTTTGGCTATAAATTTAAATATAATAGTTGTTAAATAAAGGATTGTGACATGTCTCATTGACCTGTCGAAATTGTAATAGAAAATATATATTTTAGTATAATACCCTTCATTGGTTATCTCGGCGAAATCTAAGTTAACCCATCAATTTTCAAGGATTAATTTTCTTTCGACTTTATTATCATAACATTCAAATAAACGCTTCGCTTCAGCCTCTAATATCCCACTGCTGGGTATTGGCCTCTTTCCTCATATAGGAGAAAGATCAGGGCTTAATCCACCACGCTGCTCCAATGCGGGTTGGCGGATATATTGCCTAACTATGAGTAACGATCGCTATCAGGTGTACATGATAACAACCGGGACCGACGGCTTAACGTGCACTCCGAGGCACGGTGGGGAGACCCACAAGGACTAACAACCAATAAACAACTCTCACTCAAATAAACATCTTACTGTTATTCAGACAATTTTAACACCCCACTGATTCTATATAATAGTTTGGGAAAAAGTCTTCGTATTTTCTAGTAAAAATTTGCAATAAAATCTTTTTGGTTTAATTATTATTTTGTTACTGGCTGGTTTTTATACCATTAAAAGGTGGAATTTGACTTAGTATTTCGCTTCTTTTTAATCTTCTAGTGGCAAGGGCGTGATCACATCTAGACTTTTGATGTCCTAGTTGAGTTATTCTATTGAGGCTAAAATACAACACGAAAACGCAAAAATATAAAGTACTCTGTCCAGGTAAGTGTTAACTTAGGTTGATACGTTACTTAACACTTTTTCTCTCAAGACTTATGAACATATGTGTTCATAGAGTGCAGCTGTTAAGTGTAGACGTCGAAAAATCTTTTTTATATTTGAAAAGCAAATCATTACATAGTATAAAACAAAGTCGCCTCCCGCTGTCTGTACGCATAGATCTTTAAAACTACGCAACGGATTTTGATGCGGTTTTCTTTAGTAAATAGAGTGATTACAGAGGAAGGATAATACATGCATAATATAGTAGAGGAACACTTATAGTTTTTGCAACCGTGCGAAGCCGGAGCAAAATATTTAGATTTGAGAAATGTCTAAAATTAGCGTAGCGAGCTTGAAGTTTTTTTTTTTTTTTGTAATTATATGAAATCAGATTTTTTTTTAAATAACGTTCATCATTGCTGAATACCAGATCAAATAGAGGTGTAAAAAATTTATTTCTTTATCTACTATAAACGTATTTAAGTTACGATTTTTTTTGTATTAGTATCATTTATCGATCTAGTCGAATTTGCTAAAGTATCTATTTATTGCCTAGTGTCAAATAAAATACTGCTAGTCTGCTAGTAGGGGTTCAGTTTTTATATACCTACTTTTAATGGTTGTACTTAGAAACTTGGAATGGGGTTAAATAAAGTAAACTATTATTAATATCTTGTATTTCAAGTTTAGCAAATCATAAACTAATCAGATTTTGAATAGCAATGAAACTATAAAATAATAACAAAATATAACTAGTCGTATGTCGCAATACATGAAAGGGAAATCGGCAGCCAGATTCGGTCGAAATGTATTCCGAGAGAAATCATTAAAAAATAAATGCATTACATTGACTGTTCCCATTGCGCATTGCAAACTTGCAAAGTACGTACCGCGCTCTCAGACCCGCCAAATAAAAGCACGCAATTTTGATTCTAAATATTAAAAAAATAAGGTTGGAATCACTACCAGCGTGCGATGATTTGACGTCTGTTACAAATTCGTGCGTCTTCTAATATTATAATTATATTTTCTAAATAAAGTAAACAAAAACAATAGTAACGAAATATTGAAACGAATAAATGCTGAATCGATGATTACGTAGATATTTCGACAATTTCGATTCCTCGATATTTAGACCTGGACCGACTGTAGGCTCTATAAAACCTGACTGTACCTATATAAAACTAAATATACTACAACAATTTTTCAAAACATAGATATAATTTGAAAGAAAACAAACAGAATCAATTGTATTCTAAATAATCAATTTATATCTACAATGTTCCTAATTATAAGATCGAGAAGGCAGTCTTTGCTCTCGTTTATAAGTAAAACCAGCGTACTCTTGTTTAAAACGATTTAAAACATAGAGGTATTGAAGCCTATCTTTCTCGGTCTATTTTTGTTAACAATTGATCTTAGCGTCCAGTGTCTTACTTGTGATTCCTCAATCGAAGATCGAAAACGAAATTAACTTATTGTGGCTGTTTTCATCTTATTGCATTTATCTAAAAGTGATTATTATAAAGTATTTTTAAAATATGTTCTAAACTACTTTTTTTAATATTAATGCGAAATAATTTCAGTGTAAATTATACACGGCTCGTTTTCGATCGTCGATTTTCTTAAAACTAATGAAAATGAAGGTCTTTTGTCATCGTCAGCGAAATATTTGTGATCATTATAAAAAAAAATTTAGTTAAACTAATAATTTTTAGTTACCAATGTTTTGTCTTCAATAATTCTATATTATCACAGTTTGCTTAAAAATGTCTTTTTTTGTATTTTTCGAAACTTCAAACTAATTATACTTAGATAGCGTTTCTATGGTGATAGTGATCGCAATCCAAACTTCGAATGATGTTATTTGAGGAAAATTTACTGTCACGAATAACCTTAAAAACTAATAAGTTTTAAAAATTGAAGTCTGATATGTATTGGTGTGTCGAGATAACTCCTGTATAACCGAATATAATAGACCCTTAAATAAAATCGCTTTAAATATCACACCTCTCAGGTGCCTATAATTTCCTTACATTATATAAGTAAATCAAACTTCTATATATTAAGTATATATCTACTATGGAAAATCCGAAAACTTGTTACTTTACGCCTAAGTGATGGCAGGCTTAACAAGAATTGTGACCTTAAAATGAAATGTTTATCTTAATTTATGTAATAAAAATCCACGGATAAAAATCTTAATAATAGAAACAGAAAAATAAACAAAAACAATAAAAACTCATTGCAACTCCCCAAACAATTTAAGAATAATTTTAACTAAAAGAATATATTTTTATTTAATAACAACTTAATTAGTAGTAATTTTGTTCAAGGATCGTAAAAATAAGTAATAATAATTGTTGAGAGAATTTCCAAGTTTCAAACCATCAAGTTGTCATTAAGTATTTCCCTCGACAATAAAAAAATAATATTACTGCCAATCAATCGCTTACGTTAACCCTGAATCCGCATTATAACCCTATTTAAAAAAAAATAGTTAAAAAAATTCTGGCACAATGTAGAATATAGCATTAGTTCTTCCACGTCGTAGGAACTTAAATTTTAAAAAGTTTAAAAGATACAATTATAAAAAAGTAGCTTAAGAGCGTTAAAAGGCCTTCTAAATAAATGCGTGCCTTGAAATAATTTCTATCATCTATATAATTATGATAAATACTATTGAGATTAAACTACACATGAATGTGAATGTAGGTATGTACGTATAGGTATACCAAAGTTTATTCTATAAGGATAACCTACGATAGAGTAACGCTATTACGTGGGTAGATTATGACGTATTTTAAATACTATTATAATATATGCTACCAACTTGAACCCACCACCTTCCCTTGTGAGGGATGAAGATGTTATTGAAGTAATCAAAGGATCTACTTTTAAGTTCGTGTCACCCGAAACGACGTGGAATGCGACGACGTTCGACGAACTCTTCGTATGGCTTTGAGAGCAAGTCTTATAATTCAAGTAACTTTCTTAGAAGCAATTTATAACAGTGCGTTTGTCTAACTATTTACTTCATAATTTACTTTTGTCGATTAAAGATGTTAATGCCTCAATTCCCTCGGATGGAAATCATTCGGATTTTTTCTTTATATTAGTCACCGTTGTGGGTTCTAACGACATTCCATTACATGCGATTAATAGACACCAATATAATACGTTAATACGATTAAAATGGACATTCAATATAAAACCGTGATTATTACGAAGTAGGTAGGTACTATTTGAAAAGTTGCATATATATTGATATCAATCATAATACAGACGATCGAAAGCGTACATTTTTGTGAAAACGATTAGCGGACTAACGCAAAACATTCATATTTTGAAAATCCACCCAGTATCGATTGATCGATGCCTCGTAATAAGAAACGGTTTCAAGTAAAGTTGTTTAGAGCATTAGATGACTATGAAGAAACTAATAGGTTCACAGGTTCCGAAAGATTTGAGGCATCTAACATCTAGTAGAGTGAAACCTATTCTTGCATTTGAGATATAGGCGCAGAGGCGCGCTCCGATGAAGTCGAGTCATCTTCAGCCTTGGGGATGTCGAAGATCTCAGAGAAGAGTGCCGGTAGGACTAGACGCGGCCAGTGGTCGCGACACCAGGACAGTAGCTCGTTGTGACGACTGCCAAGCATACGGACTTCCTGGGCAGCGACCGCAAACGCATCGATACGACCTTGAACGTCCGATAGTCCAGCTTCCGTCAACTGTAATTAAAGAACTAGATATATGTTATACCTTTTTAATTTAAAAAGTTTTAATTTACTTAAATATGTACTAACAATTAAAGCTACATACGTCTTAGGATGATATGAAGAAAATTGAGCTACAACTCAATCAAGAGACGAAAAAGACATAACATTTTGAAATTTTGAGTTCTGTACTAACACAGATAGATATATATATTATATATGTATACGTACAACCAACTGAAGTGCGTCGCCAAGATTGCGGTACAGTAATGTGATCGTATCGCGGTCGCACAGTCCGTTCCGTTGTGGATAAATGAGGAGACAAGCCGTGTACATTGCTAACTCATCATCCGTCAGCAAAAGTTTATTGATGTGGTTGACATACGCCAGCATCGCATTTGCAAATGGAGCCTGGAAACCAAGAATTCATCTTAATGTCCAATTAAGGCAATATATTTCAAATGTTAAATCTGTTTACCATATTAAAAATAGTGGTGCCATATGACTAAGGAATGTAGCCTGTAGATCAGTGGCGTAGCGAGCCTAACTCGCGCCACAATACCTTTTTAGCGCCCCCCCCCCTCCCCCATATTCGAAAACCATATAATAATATGTCCGCAATTTTTTAGTACTGCAGACCATTTGGCGCCCTACCTTTGTGAGTAGCGCCCGGGGAATCATGCTACCCCCCCCCCCTCGGTACGCTACTGCTGTAGATCTAAGCTTATAGTCAAGGATACAAGTTTTGACCGTTAAATTTTCTGGTGCAAAATTCCTGTTCAAAGGAGACATCGCGAGTTAAGCTGCATATAACATGATTATTCAGAATAATCAGAAATATGTGGATATTTCAGACAGTTTAATCGTCACCTTGTAGTAGATCTATACTGCAGTTTTCAGTTCGTATTTTCGACTATCTTCTGTAGTTCTGTCCACCTTGAACCTACATCGTTACTGATGTATTAGACTACATGTTGAAGTTAATTACGATATGTCCTTCATCTATTATTCGTTTGTTAGTCCCGTTTTATTGATTTTACTTCTATATAATTGTAAGTCTATATAAGTTTCTTACGTCATAAATAACTTCAAGTTGGCCGATAGTGACGACAGTGCCGTCGTCGAAGATGATGCTGTCTTCTGTTGACAGTTTAGCGGCGCGCGACAGCCAGACTTCGAAGAATCCGAGCTGTGGACATTTTACACTGCCAATTTTTCAATATCAAACAACCTAGCATATTCTTATACAATATAACTCGCTAGGTTTTGGTCGAAGGGAATATGATCTCATCTCCCCAACCTATAAATTTGAACCAGTGTCTTATCAGTATAATCATCATTATATATGAAGTTTTTAGTTAATATTTATTAAGTGCCTTATTTTTAATAGCCCATTTTCACTCTAATATATATATTGAGGTCTTATTTCTAAAAATGTTACTACGTACAGCGTAGTTGTAAGCAAAAACTGCGGTGTACGTTATACCTACGTAGTAATTAAAGGAAAAAAACATGCACCGCATAGCTGTTACACAAGCATTTCGCAGATGTATTTTTTTATTATAAAATTCGCAGTAAGAAAATGGCGCAGAGCATACATTAATAACTTTTATATATTACAAAATAAAATATATTTTATCTGGACCCATAAGGCGTAGAGACTTGAATTTTGGTAGGAATATTCCTTTCGCCGATTAGAGGTCAGCTAAGAACGGATTTTACGAAATTCCACCCACAAGAGGGGGTTGCGGGGATTAATAACATACATGGCAAAACAACGTTTGCGGGGTCAGCTAGTTATAGTGTAAATATGGGTGTAATATTTTAAATTTTATACCTTAATCAGAATCAGCTGGTCGTCTTGGGGCAGTACGTTGAATCCGGGAATCCTCTTCGCGAATTCAACAACTTGTTGTACAGACGGCGTCATCCGGAATGCAACGTTGTACCATAGGGTGGAAAGGGCATCCACCGCGCCTGTTGTCGAGCTAGGCACACAGACCGTCTCGGTACTGCTACCTGTAGGACCAAATATAATTTTATTACATTTAATTTTAATTTGGGAGTAGGGAATGACTCGGCCTCCTATGTTATTTTTATACATCCATAACAATTCAAATGTTTTGCTGAAATATATATTAGGACATAATATTAAAACTTTAGCTGGAGTTTTTATTTCAGTTCAATCAGCATTAACTAAGTTGAATATTTATGCTTTGTTACAATACTTCATTCGTACTTTGTATTTATTTCACGTTATTTTATTTATTGAAGTGAAACTTCTTTAGAATCGTTGTGATTTCAAACCGGAAGGCAACGACAGGGAAGGCCGCGCCACGCTGCGGCCGGGCCGCGCTGCACGCCGCTAATTTTAAATTAGTTTTTTTTAAATTAGTTTGCCAAAGATGTTTCACTTCTATCGTGTGTGAATCGCACACACACCTTTTATTTATTTACACTTTTTTGTTCACCAGCACAAAAAAAAAAAACAAAAATTTAATAAAGTAATCAAAAATAATAAAGTTGCATTAATTGCAACAGGCGGCCTTATCGCTAAAGCAGCGATTTCTTCCAGGCAACCTTTGGGCAGAGGACTAGAATTATTAGTGGGGAGATAAAATATGTACTATTAGACATAATTTTCTCTAGTATGAAAAATGACATCATTTTGATTTAAAAAATCTGTAAATTAACTGATTCAATTGTGACGTAGGCTTTTGATAACCAATCTAGTAAAAATCGAGTCTAAATCCTATCAGTAATATTAAAAACCACAGACTGCTAAATCATTAAAATACAACAAACGTCTACAAATAACGCCTAAAAATTTTGATACACTTTTATGTAAATTCAATTGAATTGAGGTGGTTGTAAAATATTTAAATGCAACGTAATGTGTCAAGAGTATAAAAAAAATTAGATATAGGTAATGTAGTAAAAACCGCTATGGTGTCGCGGTGCGGCAGTCGCCTAAAACACCGACGGTTTACAGGTTCTGTTCCCTCTCGGATTGATATTTTTATTTGTAGAAATATTTCTTTCCGGTTTGGATGTCTGTCCTTGTGGGTCTCTCCTCGCCTCGGAGAACACTTTAAGCCGTAGGTCCCGGTTGCTATCATAAATACCTTATAGCGATCGTTACTCATAGTAGAGAACATATCCGCCAACCCGCAGTGGAGTAGCGTGATGGATTAAGCTCCAATCCTTCTCCTACATGGAGAAAGAGACCTACGCCCAGCAGTGGGATGTTCCAGGCTAAATGCGAATGTAGTAACAAGATATTTCCTTAGAAACCATTCGATGATACCATTGATGTATGAATTATTGAGACGTACTGTGAAAACCTATTACACATTACATAAACTAAGTTCCACAATCAAAGACCAAATATAACCGATATTGTCTAAAAGTTGACTTACCCTCACCATCAACTCGCTCCGGTTTCACCGGGATGATCTTCATCTGTAGCGCTCGCTTCACTTCATCTGTGTAAGTGTTGTTGCTCCTGTGAGCGGCGATGACGACCTTTGAGAGTTCTCTAGTCATATCATTCTGCAGAATTTCAGGGTCCGGCTCTTCAACTTCCGGCGGAGGCGTCGGTTGCGTGCTTGGGTTTTTAGAGAGATCCGGCATGTTCTCCGTGGTGGCGACTTCGCGTGTACGCTTAGGCACCCTCCCGTACCTAACGGCTGGTAAAACACCTCTCATTTACAAAGATTGAATGCGCGATTGAATCGATCCGATGCAAGTAACGAACTGCAGTGCATCTACGGGTCGGAACACGACTCCTCAATTGGAAAATAGGCATGACGGTGCAGTGCGTTGATCTGTGATCTATTTTGTTTTCCAATATTAGCAAGAGTATATTCGGGAACGATTTTCTATAGGATATTTTGCCTGAACTATTAAAGGTCTTATCGACAGAAATATCATATTGTATCAAAATAACATTACTTCACACAACAATTGAAGTCGAAATGTCCTATAAAATTGATGTTATCAAATATATTTAATTTTGTATTGAGGACCTGATTGTCAACGAGTAGTTTGTGATAAGCTATTGACAGCTTCTTAATTATTTTCTAAATTTGAAATTTACAGCTGCTGTTGGAATACTGCTAAAAAACCCCTATTTATTTTTGAAGTAAAGTGAGTTTTATATCGATTTTATTCCAAAGCTTAGCCGTTAACACAGTCTTCATTGCACTGTCTTTATGATCAATTTTTCTGTGAAGGCTTCTTGATTTCATATCATTTATATCAATAGGACGAAGATTTTTTAAATACGATCAATATAAGATTTAAGCGATGTTGAGCTTTATTGAAATGTTTTACATGAATATCATTATGAATAAAATTCATTTGATTTCGTCTCATAAAGATAAAAAATTAAAACAACATTCGCATATGCCTTTCCCGTTTAACTGCACATTACAAACATGAAAAAATAATGGCTTTGCTGAACTAAATATTTCTATGTTAGGGGTTAGATTATACAAAAAGTTTTAATAGTCATTAGTGTCAAGACGCTGATGAGGATTACGAGCGATATACAGGTTAAGCTATACAAGGTAGAGTAGAAAGGTAGAGCGATATTAAATATACAGATAGCGAAGAAACAGGACATATACAGTACTTACAATCTCTGCTCATGCCAACCGCGAGGCACTTT
This sequence comes from Melitaea athalia, assembly GCA_905220545.2. Classification (NCBI taxonomy): domain Eukaryota; kingdom Metazoa; phylum Arthropoda; class Insecta; order Lepidoptera; family Nymphalidae; genus Melitaea; species Melitaea athalia. The sequence goes on along the minus strand of HG992176.1, from coordinate 3,027,275 downwards.
TTAAATCGACAGTATTGGCACCGGTTCCTGTTCAATCTGATCACGAGGCACTTCCCTTCGCGGAGACAGCGGTATTCGATTTGCTTCTGGATACTTCTACGGAAGAAGCCCTGAAATATGACACTATCATATAAAAATTGTCACATGGATATTTATTTTGGCACATTGAAATCCGTATATTTTAAGCGTGAATATTTACTCGATACTGAAAAGATTTTGTGTTAATATTTCAATTCTATTCTAGTATACATCATTTTGTGATAAAAGTTGGAGATAGTTGAAGTTGAAAACGTTGAGCGTATAATACATAAGACTAATTTTAGATCCAGAAATTACAAATGAAACTTAGGCGGCAAAAACTGCAATGTAGGCTTACTATTGTATTAATATATTAAAGCTACGAAGATTAGTTACTTGCTCGACTTTAAAAAAAAAAATCTCTATTCTTCGTTATATATTGTATTGAGAATATAGGCTTTACCCATTGAAGACTACATCCATACTAATATTATAAATGCGAAAGTAACTCTGTCTGTCTGTCTGTCTGTCTGTCTGTCTGTCTCGCAATCACGGCAAAACTACTGAACAGATTTAAATGAAATTTGGTATACAGATAGTCTAGAGTCTGAGAAAGGACATAGGCAATTTTTTAATGCGAAAAAAGGGATGTAAGGTGTTGAAATGTTGGAATGAAAATTTGTATGAGATATAATGTTCGTGTTCGTAACTGTCAAATATTTAATGTTCATCCCGTCGATATGGTAAACTCTCCGATAAAATTAAAGAACGTATTTAAATAAAGGTTTCGAATCGACAACATATATCCACAATATACGGATAGTGGCGTATTTTACATTTTAAAAATGTATAATAATGTCAGTAATTAAAACGGATTGACATAATATATATTGGTTGTCAACGAGGTTGTCAAATATAAAACTTAGTGGTTATATACTCTTTGGTCAAATATTTATGCGTGCGTTCAGAAATTTATTTAGTGTAAACTAAGGAAAATATATCAAGCTAATTAAATCTTATACTATTAAAAAAAAGGAAAGCATTTTTTTCCCTCAAATCAACGCAGGTGAAACCGCGGGGCACAGCTAGTAATTCTATATATTACTAGGCACATCATAGTATTCCGTCGGTCCGCATATTAATTACACGCGATTATTACCCGAAAATCTCCTTAGCTTTCTGAAATTATTCAGTTCGTTTATTTCCTGCCTTATTTTTTATCCTAGATTTATAAGTAAATAGATATCCTATTGGATATTTAAAGTATTTCATAATAAGCAAAGTAATCTACGCCGAAAACCTTTTCCATTTTAGATTTGGTAATTGTTAAATTAACTCCGTCCTATTTAAAACTAAATTTTCCTTGTTTATTTACTTTCGTTAAATCGTGCCGACGTCCTCGTCGTTTGTTTGGTATTATTGTAAGAGTAGGTAAACAAATTTAAATTGAGGCATAAGATGATCTGGACTGGCAAAAGGAATTAAGATAGGTTAGTTTCAGTTAGATGTAAACAAATTACAAGTAATTCTGAGTTTCACTAATTTAAACTATACGGCATTAATTTATATACTTCTTTATTAATTAGTTTCAAAATCAAATACTTAAAAAACGGAAAAATGAAGGTTTATAATGGTTTTAAATAATTTTAAATGTTACTTTCTTTATTATTTGCATTATGAAGTACGTTGATATTAATATTTCGGGATAATAGATTATAAATAAATCTTACAAATGCGAAATACATTTATGTATGAATTCCACAGTTATAATTTCTTATGTAGCAATTTTTTGATTCTTTTATTGTGTACTAAATAATATATTGAAATAAATATCTACACAATACCTACACACACGGTCGTCTATTCCTAAAGTAAGCAACTTAATGCTTGTGTTAGGTAGGTAACAGCCGACTGGCCTAGCTACTTTTTTTTTCGATAAACATAGGTACTTATAAATAATACATATATAAATGAATATGTATATTACACCCAGACTCGGGGTGGGAATCGAACCCACAACCCCCGGAGCAGAAAGCAGGGTCACTACAAACTGCGCCAAAGGGCTAGTCAAACAATTTTTTGATAAATTTTAATGTAAATTCAACAGTATTGTAGTTCAACTCAGGTAATTGTAAAATATTTAAATGCAACGTTATTATTACACTAGATGTAAGTTAATTAGCAATTTCAACCATTTTAGCTTTGTTTCGTTTTCTTCTCGACATTGTGTTCCTAAATTACTATTAATAAAGTTAGAAGCGATTGCCACTATGATCGGTGGCTCAGAAGAGATCACCGTAAGCAATACCTCCTTTATCTCTCCTTATCCATTTACACACTCCTATTTGCTTTTATGTCCGATAATATAAACTTATTTCTGTTGTGTGTATCAAGGATGTAACGAAATAGTAAACCTACTACTACTACACCTTTTGGTTCCACATGGGCAATTTACCAATCTCGAACGATTATTGCGTTAAAAATAGCCTATAACTTTTCTAGAGATAATATTAGCAATAAGCCCCTAATATAAATCAACAATATCCTTAACATACAACTAGACTTGTTAGTCTTGTATATGAATGTCAATTAAGGTTATAGTAAAATTCATAGAATGGTGAATTTATATTCATAGAAAATGAATGGACATGAACTAGTCATGGCTTTAGTAGTTAGGTGTTTGAGGAAGCTATTTAACGATAAATGATCTTTTTATACAAAATTAAGAATTCAGTAATACCTACTAATACGATACCGGTCTTTGTATACTATACTGTTTACCTATATACATGTATTTTTGTATTAATGTTATGTATTTCTTCTAGTACTAGAACATATCAAAGATATATTTCATCTTTAAATATACTTTGAACTTCGTCGCATAAGTGAGCTCGAAGCTTTGAATAAAGTTCATTGTATAATCACATTCGCGAACTTTTTGGTAAAGTTTTCGACAGATAAATTTGACGTTGTTACGTATTTTCCTAGGATATTATAAGTTTATAAATACACTTGCAAGGTACGATATCTGTTATAATGCTTACACCTATGTCCTATGTTCCCTGTCCTGATATTAATGTCATTTTTATTCTGCAGAAAAGGGCTATCCGTTATATTTATAAAATGGGATGTAAAGAATCTCTGAGAGAGAAGTTTAAAGAGATCAACATCCTGACCTTTGCATCGCAGTATATTTATGAAAATATAATGTACATACGGAAAAACAGGCATTTATTTGTTAGTCGTAGTGATCGAAATGCCTCAAATGATGTAACACTCAGAAACGACCACAAATTAATATTTCCTAAATGCCGGCTCAAGAAGAAAAGCAGTTCCTTTATAGGAACGTCTATCTTAATATATAATAAGATTCCGGCTGCGCTTCAATCTCTGCCTTTACTGAAGTTTAAAAAAATTATTAAGCGAACATTATGCAGTAAAGCCTATTACACCATCAAGGAATACCTTAATGATGAAAAGGCATGGGATTGAATAAAGCTCGACCAGGCTATGTCTGTGACTCGCTTTTTATATAAATATTGTGAGCAGGTGGCATGTGATGGTTTCGGCATGCACGATTGGCTGTCTCGTGTTTGTCCTTATCATTTCATGGTCCATTACTGCGTTTTTATATTGTATTTAACCTTAAATTTTTAAAAGAGTACCGAGAGTTTTTTTTCCGCCGGCTTTTTTTCTCTCGTCCTATACTAGGAACTTACTTTATGTTATTGTAATATCTAATAAAGCCGAGGTAAAAGTAGGTAGGTGATGTCTACCGAGACATTAGTAATATTGACTAAGTTAAGGTTGCTTATAACACTGGGTACGTTACGTAAGTTTGTAATGTACCCAATGTTAATGTTAAGTATACATTTTTATTTTATTTTGCTGCCTTAACTTTTTTATTATTATTATTATTGTTTAGTTTTTTTTTTGTAAATGACATTTTTACTTTTCTTTTTTTTGACTTTCGTTAAGTGTGAGGCTCACCTTATGACGAAATAAATATTTTCATTTCATTTCATTCATTTCACACAATAAAGAGAAAATATTTGTTCTTTTACTTTATAATCGATATACGAGTATAATGCCTACAACCGAATTTTATTTAAAAAAAATACACCAGTGATTTTGTAATCTAGGAGGATTTGAGGATTAAAATATTAAAATTATTATTTCCCACATTTTTATAAGTAGATGTATGATGTATGATGTCCTGTGTGATTCCCCGATATATGTTTATTTAGTTTTGAGTTTTTGATTAAGTAATAACAACAAGAGCACCTTATGTATAGAAATTAACGTTCTTGGTCATGAGTTATTCGGATTCAAATGAGCACTATTGCATGTAAATGCATAGAAAATATAATAATATCTAGTAAACTATTCAAAAACTCTTAGGAAATAGGCTTATTTCACTGGTTGTCTATCAAGTTTATCTTCCATATGACTTACTCGTACGCTCTATCAGCAGAGGGTATCAGTAGAAGCCCTAAAGATATGTTTCATATTACTTAATAGCATACGACAAATAAAATTCAGCTTGTTGGTGCAAAGAAAATAATATGTTAGTAACTTTTGTGTCGTGAATTTTTTATCGAAATTATTCATCTGTTAGATAGCTTGGTCATAAAATGTTTAAGCCCTAAACTCTACATCATTGAAACTTCTAATAAAAGTCTGAAATATAAATTTCTTCCTTCATGTTCATTCGCTTGAACCTCGACTGTTTTATTTTTTTATTAACTTCCCGGTCGGTCCTTTGTATGTGAAATCTACAGGCTTTGTAACTTTCTGTTTGATGTAACTGTTCGTAGAAAAAATGCGATTCTGGCTTTAAAATCCGTAAAAGAGAAAATTTACTTAATTTTTAAAAAAGTGCGTTCGTTTCTTGTCAACATGAAATGTTTAACACTATTTTTAGAACGATTTTAAAGACATACTTTTCTTGTAGGTATAGGATGTATCCTAATTTTTTATACAGGTAAATAACACATTCGTCACGGTTAAATTCACTTGAAAATTTTATGCGATTATATTTTAGTGTCCCATTATTATTCCCTTAAAATAATAATAAAAAAACACTTCTCACTCAACGGGCCCCAGTAGGATTATCTCCTGTGTTCGGAAACTCACACAATACACAAACACAAACGCCCAGACCACGGCAAACATTAATGTAGGGCCAATACAAACGTTTGCCACGTGCGGGGATCGAACCCACAACCGCCGGCGCAACAGCCACGAACCACACAAAAACCATTTGCATAATTGTATATAAATACGTCGGTCATTGATTCTAAGATAGGCATAACTTATTGCATAAGGTTATACTCAACTTATACTCGTATAGCTAGATATTTTTTGTCATAATCTTATACCTATACATATAAAATTCTCGTGATGACAATGTTAGTTACAATACTCCTCCTTAACAGCTGGACCGATTTTTATGAAATTTTGTGTGCATATTGGGTATTTCTGAGAATCGGCCCACATCTATTTTTCATACCCCTAAGTTATAAGGGGGGGGGATTAAGGGGGTTAATAACATATATGGCAAAACAACGATTGCGGGGTCAGCTAGTATCTATATAATGAACACATAATATGTATATGAGAACATACATATTACACCCAGACTCGAAGCGAGAAACGAACCCATAACCCCTGGAGCAGAAAGCAGGGAGCACTGCTCACTGCGCCAATGGGCTATTTAAAATCTTAATTCAAATGCATTTGGTTTTAGTGCGTTTATCTTTTTAGTTATTCTTCAATGTACATTAAAATACAGATATATAAATAAAGATTACAGAAAACGATATACAAAGACGGTCTTGTCGCTAAAAGAGCGATTTCTTCCAGATAACCTTTAGGCACACGATTCAGTAGCAGCCTTTAGAAGTCTACAGATAGGCGTTCTAATCTACTTGTGATATTTTGAAGTAATAGAGCTTGCTTGTTCATTTGAATGTGGAAACATTACTGCTATACAATCGGCGGCATCATCTAGTTCCAATGCTAAGGTGTTATAAAGTTCAACAAACAAGTTCGACTCCCATTGACCGATTTTTCATCATCATATCAGCCTATTGCAGTTCACTGCTGGACATAGGCCTCCCCAAGTTCGCGCAATCAAAATCAAAAAGATTCTTAGATTTAATTAAGTAGGACAACTGAGGTAGGGCACAGCAGGAAATATTTTGCCCAAAATCTAGAGCAGCCCGACTGGGGAAGTACCTCGACCTTATAGAAGATCATAGCTAAATAATATTGTTTTCAAGTAGTTTTGTGGTCCTGTGGTGAGTAAGTTGACCAGAGCTCCTGGGGGTGGCATTAGTGTTTAGGGCATCAGGGTAGAGTCGGCAACGTGCTTGCGATGCTTATGGTACTGCAGGCGTTTATAAGCTACGGTAATCGCTTACCATCAGGCGAGTACATATTCAAAATCTGATTAGTTTATTATTTGCTAAACTTGAAATACAAAATATTAATAATAGTTTATTTAACCCCATAGGTACCGAGTTTCTAAGTACAACCATTAAAAGTAGATATATATATAAAAACTGCACCCCACTAGCAGACTAGCAGTATTTTATTTGACACTAGCTGTGCCCGCGACTTCGTCCACGTGGAATTTAAAAAAAAGTTATTGTTCAGTTCGCAGAGCTATTAAGTAAATAAATAAGATTAAAGTATTAGTTAAAGTTCCTATCCCCTATCCCCTCCAGGACCTCTGGTCACCTTACTCACCAAAAGGAACACAATACTGCTTGGAAACAGTATAGCTGTGGTCTTCTGTAAAGTCAAGGTACTTCCTCAATCGGTCTGCTCCATATTTTGAGCAGGTTTCCTGCTGTGTCCTACCTGAGTTGTTAAAAATTGTCTGTATAAACAGACACTCCAATTTTATTTATTTGTATAGATTTCTTCAACACTTTATTGCATATTTGTAATTTAAGACTATAACTTAAAAATTGCAAAGGCCTTAGTACATTATTAAACTTCAAAAAATATGAATAAAATAGTTGAAGGAGTTCTCAAATTATTGCGTGATCAAGGGAAATAGGGATTCGTTTTCATATAGATATGTACACGTACAAGATTCATGAAATTCTGTAGAGAAGATTAAAAAGGCAAGCCATGGATGAAACTATGAAAAATTCGATATGAAGTGCGTTTTTAGAGCGAACATATTTCGAAGCTTAGTTTTTTTTCAGTGTACGTTTTCCGTGAAGTCAAGTTTTTTACTTTTAAACCAATTCGAAGGTTTCATATTTTAAATTGCGGCTTTTGGGCTATTTTTCTTAGTTTTTAGATATCAATATCAAAAGCGCATCTGATAATACTTAAAATAAAAAAATATACAGTAAAGCGCTTCGACTTACCTACAGAGAACTAAAAGTCCAGAACAAAATCTTTAAAATTGAATTTCAACGAGTATTTAGAAAAACAAAATTTTTACATAGGTTAACAAAGAATACTTTTAAGTATATTTAACTAGTTGTTGCTTGCGGCTTCGTTTGCATAGAAATGGATTATATTTTCAAAGATACATTAAAGTAATTGCTAATTATTATATTATAATAACTAAGGATATGTTTTCATCCCAAAATGTCGGCTTTTGTGCGCTAGAATTACCAGACGAGCTGTTGCCAGAGAGCTGTCGTGCGACACAGACGAACACAGACGAATAGTGTTACGAAACATAGTCTCCCCTTTAGGTCTACTCTAGTCATTTTTAGGGTTCCGTACCCAAAGGGTAAAAACGGGACCCTATTACTAAGACTTCGCTGTCCGTCCGTCCTATCGCCCGTCCGTCCGTCCGTCATTCACCAGGCTGTATCTCAAGAACGGCGATAGCTAGACAGTTGAGATTTTCACAAAGTATGTATTTCTGTTGCCGCTATTACAACAAATACTAAAAAAAAATCGGCCAAGTGCGAGTCGGACTCGCGCACGAAGGGTTCGCGCACTAAGGGTTTTTAGTATTTGTTGTTATAGCGGCAACAGAAATACATAATTTGTGAAAATTTCAACTGTCTAGCTATCGCTGTTCTTGAGATACAGCCTGGTGACAGACGGACGGACGGACGGACGGACGGACGGACGGACGGACGGACAGCGAAGTCTTAGTAATAGCGTCCCGTTTTTACCCTTTGGGTACGGAACCCTAAAAACAAAGTAAAATAAATATTTAACGCGATGCGATTTAATTCCAAAGCCATCTATCCAGAAACCAAGAAAACGTCGATAGACTAATATAATAGGCTAATAGCTTTCCAATAGCGGCATGGATCGATAGATCGATGGCGTATTTGACTAGTTTATTTTCCATTTTCATATGGTATAATCTTTTTCTTATTTACTAAGTATTTTGTTTAATAACAATAAAATATAGCCTTTAGTTTAGTCAATGGTACGGAACCCTTAGTGCGCGAGTCCGACTCGTACTTGGCCGATTTATTAGGTAATTCCAGTAATACCTACGAACTAATCGCTTGTTGAACCATCCAAAATTTATGCAAAAGCTAGAATACTAATTTTTTTAGTATACAATCAAAAGCATAAAAATAAAATTTCTGGCTTTAAGCATGACAGACATAATTGTAAGAAATGTAGCGTAAAAACTCGATTAAGGCTGAAATATTTATTTAGTGAAACAATTTTTTCGGACTTTATAGCGGTTTATTAAGTTTTTTAAATGCTTGACGATTCGGATACTTTACAGCAAACGTGGTCACGGAAGGATAATGCATTTAAAAAAACAATTATCTATTTATTAACGTAATAAACCGCGATAAAATCCGAAATTCATCTAAACATTAGAAAGCAATATTTTTTTTCATTCTTTTAAATCCACTTCCAATCCGGGTCTACAAAAAGATCGATATTTTTAACTTCGAAAGCAGTCCAAAAATAGTTTTTGCTTCTACCTTTAAAGAAAAATCTATTTTGAAAAAAAATTTATATCGAATATTATATTCTAAAAATCGCACTTTCATACAAAAAGTCACGTCTTGTCTCACCCCCAATAGAGATTGAATTTTAAAAATACTGAAATACTGTTTACGTATTTGTTATCAACGCCTAAGGATTAATGATTTTAACTTCAGAATTTTCGGACTTCCACACTGCCCTGTATACGAATAGGGACTATTAATTCACCCACTATCACGTAAACTTAGATTTCACGCAAACGCTGACATATACGTATTTACTCATTTCTGCCTTAAAACAAAGTTTCAACCCTTAATATAAAAATGACGATTTTCTAAACAAATTTTTATCCCCTATTTCATCCTTGTAAGCTTATAATTTCCACAAACGCTGAATGACGTGTTTACTCATTTTTAGTCAGTAGACAAAAAAAAAAAACGTACTTCAACATTAAAAGTCCGAAGAGTCCGTCTTTCGTAAAACTTTAAAGGGTAGAATTTCCACAAAAACTAAATTTATTATCAGTTATTATAATATGTAATATCAATAAATATCAATAATTTGGACGATATATATTAAATGTATCGTACACGGAGAGTGTAAAGTAATATAATAGTAGGAATAATAATAGTAGGAATTGAAAAATGAGTTAAAAACTATAATTGATTGCGCATTAATTAACATTTTGTAAAAACACGACGAGTCATAAATATTAAAGTATTTAAGTACATACTTATAAGCACATACGTACTTATAGTATTACAATTACACGTTATATGTAAAACTTTGCCCGTTCGCGCAGTTTGCCTTAACCCTGCTTTCTCCTCTGAAGGGTTGTGGGTCCCAAGTCAAGTTGTTGTAACTATATAGGTCGGATGTTACCTAAAAAAGAAGTTTCCTACCTTAACAGATGACCGTGTGTATGCGTTAAAGATTTGATTTTATTTATTTAATTAAACTTGAAATTACATTTTGAGCTATTTAAAAAATACAATTGTAAAAGAGATCGGTATTATTGTATATGTACATTCACAGATTATCGACTGGAGTATTTTAAACATATTATTTTTATACTCTCTCGTTCTCGGGCGTACAGAGTTATTTTTGAAAGTCAACACTCGGAGGTAATTTCGCCTAGGAAATCTTTACACTCCGTTTCCATGTTACTCAAAGACACTAATTTTCAAGTGACAATACTATATTTGAATATGTTTATAATATTTATCTGAATTTTATTATCGCTAATCTTCTACTCGTATATATATATATAAAAAATACGCGAATAATTTTCGAAAGTTTACACCAATATTTTTTTGTTTTAGTTATTGTTAGGACAAGTATGTAGAGAAAAAAAAAAACTATTTAAGAAAAATAAAATAAGGTGGTACGAAACTCGCTGTGCCAGCTAGTTATTAAAAGTTTTTGTTGGATGTTTTATATCTTGTAATCAAACAAATCCCGTGCAAAAACGCTTTAAAATAAATAAAAAATTAGCAAATTATAAAATATTCCTACTATACAATATATACGCATAAATTTTATTATATACGAAATGTTAAAACTATCTCTATACGGCTGTTAACCACACAACATAATAATAGTGTATATTAAATCGCCGAGTCTATATTAATCGCATCGTCTGGTAGCTTTTAATAGTGTTTCATTTGCTAGCGTATTTATTGCTTAGAAACTTTTCAGGAAAAATTATTTCGCAATAATTTAATAGTAAATATTACTTTATTGCCTTCGCCGGCGCAGTAAATTAAATATGACTTTTTTGTATTTGATACAGACGAAAACCGTAGAAATTTTTTATCAATTATAATGATTTAAATTTTTAAACCAAATTCAAATTGAAAAATATCTCACATTTAACATTAATTTTATATAATATTTATGAACGTATAAATTTTTGTTTTATTATTGCTTTGACTTTAAGGTGAATTACCGAATAAGAGGGATCGTTCTTTAGAAATAATTAATTATCATCTATTTAATTTAAATAGCAATATCATATTGCGAAAATTCGTATTGAAAAATGAACCAATAAAATATTCTAAAGCTATGAACGTATTTAATTAAAAATTAATCCAAAAATATTTTTCAAATTTCACAAAATTAATTAAAATAAAGAAAAATTTTTAAACTAAATTTAACTGTAAACTTGGTAATAAATTCTTATCACAAACTGACCTTCAGTCGATGCGGAAATAGTGCCGACAGCGAGAGGCGATCAGACAAAAGTTTATGAAATTCAGCGGCGTAGAGGCGTAGCGCTAAGTTCGTAGCGCGCGTCCGTCCAACACTCGATTCAGTGTATCACTAGCGACTGCAACTGCACTTACCTTGCACCCCTCGCAAGATGTCACCCCGTAATGGTAGCCGGACGCTTTGTCCCCACACACTTTGCATGGGACGGCGGCTTTAGTGCCACCTGCGCTTGCGCTGTCCGATTGTTGCTCTGCAAAAGATGGCACTTAAATTAACACATTATTAGTAGGGATATAGTCCCTTAACAGCAAAAGCAACACAAAGGGGTGGAGCTACGTCATACCAATGGTTAGTGACGTTTGTGACTAAATGGCTTCTCGATTCTTCTTTCAAGATGTGTGGGGGCGTTTTATTGAATAGAAATACGTTTTCTTTTGCTTTTGTGTAAATATGTATTCTTAATAAAATTATTAATAAAAAATTTCTAATATGACACATTGACGTCTGTTACTTAAAGCAAGTGGGATAATATTTTAATAATTACAATACATATCGTTTTTCTTTTATATCCATGTGTTACACACAAGGTCGTCTGTTTCTATGGTAAGCAAGTTAATGCTTGTGTTATAGGTATCAGTCGACCGATATAGCTACAGTTTTTTCTATAAATACATAGAAATAATCACTACATATTATAAAACAAAGTCTCTTCGCGCTGTCTGTCTGTCTGTATATATGCTTAGATCTTTAAAACTACGCAACGGATTTTGATGCGATTTTCTTTAGTAAATAGAATGATTCCAGAGGAAGGTTTATATGTATAATACATGCATAATATGGTAGAGGAACACTGATAGTTTTAAAGTTATCTAATGTGATGTCGTAAATAAACACATTTTTTGCGCTTAGATTGCAAATATTTATTTTATACTAGCTGACCTGGCGAACTTCGTACCGCCTTTTTTTTTCTTAAATATAATAATTACATATACCAAAATAAAATATAGCCTATCTTTCAAGTTGGATCAAACTGCACACGGTGTGCAAATTTGATTAAAATCGGTTAAGTGGTTTAGGAGTCCATTGAGGACAAACATTGTGACACGAGATTTATATATATTATAAGATTTTAAAAAACAAATGTGTATATCACACCTATTGAAGAGGGAATCGAATTTTCAACCACAAGAGCAGAAACCAGGGTCACTACAAACTGCGCCAACGGGTTAGTCTTTTCGATGTGAAACATTTATAATGCTGCTTTATAGTTTTATTTTTAAGTTATTTGATAATAGACGGAATAAGGTAAGTTAGTTACTTCAATATAAATTGATAAGACGAAACTACACAAAATTTCTATGATAAATATTGTATAAATAAATATCAATTTAAAATAACAATATACAACTTCTATTAGATAGATGAAAAAATGAAAACATTTATCAAATGGTAGTCCACGAATTAAGTAGTAATAGTATTTTCTCAGTATTAGGTAAGACTAATATGGTGCCACCACGCTTCTTCATTGCGGGTTGGAGCTTATAAAACCATTATACCAAAAGGTTATCCGTTTATCGAAAATATGATTTGCTTTATTTTTTGAAATCTGCGATATCAATTCACAATTCAGAAAAATTAAAATAAAGTCACACACTTTCACAGATAATTAAATATTTTTTGAGAGTGCATATTTTAAATGCATTACTCTCCGTGCGCAATACGATTACTCTCAGCGACTTTTCGATAGCTCTTATACTAATTACTAACATCATTGATGCCAGATTTTAATGTTATTTAAATTCTTCCATTGATAGGAAATTTACAAAATATATTGTAATCATTATGTGAAAAAAGCCTATCTCGCTTCAGCCTGTAATATCCCACTGCTGGGCATAGGCCTCTTTCCCCAAGTAGGAGAAGGATCAGAGCTTAATCCACCAAGCTGCTCCAATGCGGGTTGGCGGATATATTCCCTACTATGAGTAACAATCGCTATCAGGTGTACATGATAACAACCGGGACCGACGGCTTAACGTGCACGGTGGGGAGACCCACAATGACTGCTCAAACACCCAGACCACTACAAACATCCTCGTTACTCATGACCATGGGTTGACTGGAAGAAATCTCTTTCAGAGATAAGTCCAACTTTGCCATAAACCTTATTATTGTGTTATGTTTTTACACGTATTATTTGAGTGCAATAAAGTATATATAATAATAATATAATAACATCTGTATGGCCAATACAAATGTTTGTCATGTGCGGGGATCGAACCCGCAACCGCCAGCGCAACAGCCATAAACCAGTGCTGTGACCGTTGCGTCAACACGTCGTCATACCCTATCTCGCCTCTGTTTAAATTTATTATAACAGTCGTTTCATAACCTCATTAGTTTGCAACTTCTCAGAATGACTGACTGTCCTTTGAAAGTTACAGCATTTCTAAAATCCGTATCCCAAATCTCAGTCTGAATTCTTGGAAACGGAGTTTATTCGTAAAGCCGTAGAGTTTAGACTTTAACTCACTCTCGCAGCGTCTGATGAATCTCAGGTGGTGAAAACTTTCAATTGTGGCTTAATGCTGATTGCTCGCTACTTTTAGGCTTTGAAGAAAATGAAGGCGTTTGATTTTATTCAAACTATTATAATAGAACTCGTTAAAAACAAAGAAAATATTAAATTAGTCTCATGTTTCCGTATTTAAACTTGTAAATAGAGTCAATGAACACATTATACCACCACATTGAAGGAATTTTTTTATTATTATTAACAACTAGCTGACCCGGCGAACTTCGTACCGCCTAACAGTCGATTCAAATTTTTTTAATACTTATCCTTCCCGGATCCTGAACGGAAAAGTTCAAACTGACTTAAGTATTATTACGAATCTTTTGTATGGGAATATAGAAAAGTGTTGTTTTTAGACTTTTTCAGGGAATTTTTTAAATTTTTCTCTCCGTAACAACCATCCTCGTACTTCAGGAAATATTATAAAAAAAGAATTAGCTAAATCGGTTCAGCTGTTCTCGAGATTTGCGCTTAGCAACACATTTAGCGATTCATTTTTTATATTATATAGAGAAATGTCATATTCTCTATATGAGTACATGCATTACTTTTACAAGTATAAGTTTAGAAAAAGTAAAGTATTACAGGTTGTTATTGTAACGCACGCTGCATAACCGGATGTGATATCAGGAGTGATATATTTTAAGTATGGAGCTGCACGAGCTCATACCCCCATCTCCTTTCTTCCATCGGACTTACAGACGTACCGCAGGCTTTCATCCCCATCTGGTTGATATACCCGTCGTACGCACAAAGCGCTTCGCATCATCTTTTTTATTGCGCACAGCCAAGGAGTGGAATTCCCTACCGGCGTCTGTTTTCCGAGTACATTTTTAACCCGAGTTTATTTAAAGCGCGAGTGAACAGGCTACTTCTGGGCAAGCTCGCTCCATCTTCGACCTCGTCTCTGCCCTAGAGCTAGACTGGGGTCAAGAGTAAGCCCATAATTTGATTAAAAAATATATTATAAAACCCGGTTATACGTTAGAATAGAATACGAAAATCAAATAATTCGATTTCTGGTAACTACATATAGCAAGAGCAAAAATCATATTTTAATTTAAACTTTTGATATTAATATCGCATATTCTTATTATTGCATATCTTCCTTGGAATTCATATTATACGTTCGAGCGGGATGAGACGTAGTACATACAGGTAGGGAATAAATTGGATATAAGGATGCCATTGCTATTCAATTTTGAACAGCCTGCTGAGAATTATAATTTTGTGTAAACAAAATTAATGTGTAAATATTTGATTTATGTTATGATGCTATTACTCATATTATTGTGTACGTATTGCCATTGTAAGTGGGAATTTTGTTTATTTATGTCCAACGACTAATATATTTCTTTGATGTAATACCATTCTGTCTATTACCGTGCTGAAATATACTCGTATGATGATGTATATATAATACTAGCTGACCCCGTAAACGTTGTTTTGCCATATACGTTATTAACCCCCGCAACCTCCGGGTGGAATTTCGTAAAATCCGTTCTTAGCTGACCTCTACTCCGCGAAAGAAATATTTCTAACAAATTTCAAGTCTCTACGCCTTATGGTTCCAGAGATATCGTGATGAGTCAATATATGGGTGGAAATCTCTTTTATATATATAGATAGAAGATATAAAAATGTATAGATTAGACTTGATTGATACTTAATAACGCGCTGGCACGCTGTGTGGCTACGGCATAGAATTTAGCCTCCCCCTCTCTTCCCGTGGGTGTCGTAAGAGGCGACTAATGGATATCATAGTTTCACTATTACACAGGCCGAAGACGGGCAGCAGCGTCTTCGGTGCGACAAAGCCAGCCCTGCGGTCACCAACCCGCCTGCCCAGCGTGGTGACTATGGGTAAAACACATGAGTTCACGCCATTATTGGCGCGAATTTGTGGAGGCCTATGTCCAGCAGTGGACTGCGATAGGCTGAAATGAACGCGCTGGCAAAATGGTCGCTGGCAGCTTTGCTTCAAATGTTTGTTTAGGCGTTTGCGATTTTGTTATTTGTTTCCAATCCCCGATAGACGATTCCTGTCTTCCTGGAGGCTATTGACTGTCAACCATTTATTTATTTAGTAGCTAATCTATAAATATTATAAAAAAAGTCCCCCAGCCGCGTCTTTCTGTCCTCCTGTCTGTCTGTCCTCCTGTCTGTCTGAACGCGATAAACTCGAAAACTACCGAACGAATTTTTATACAGTTTTCAACAATAGAAAGAGTTATTCTTGAGGAAGGTTTAGGTATATTATTTATTATGCTTTTATGTAAATTAGAAGAAATACGGCGATAAATGTTGAAGCGGTCGTAAAAAATCTCCCCAACTAGGAGCTTTCCACGCGAACGCCGCGTAAACTAGCAAAGATATAGTTGAGTAATGTACTAGCGAATTGAAAACCTATCAAAATGCTACAAAAAAGTCCGCGATAGCATATCTCTATCTCTTATGGTTGACTTACAATAACCACTTTTATGTTCAAATTTTTAATTAAAAACATTACGTTATGTCCAAAGCTATTTTCTTTAGTTCAGTATTAATCCTTTTCCAAATGAATGTTTGTTAGCTTAGGCATTTAATGCAAATTGAAATTGCCTTTTGCACTATATCAATCAGATGAATAGTTTTTGAGATATCGTCGTTAGAAGTAATTATTAAAAATAAAATTAACGCGCAACGAAGTGAGCACGGGTCGGCTAGTATTTTATATTTTAGAAAGTTCGTCTTCCAAAAGTGTAGCTGAGGTTAAAGTAATCCATTAAAATTTAATATCAAATAATATTCCTCGCATTGTCTTGATTCCACATGACATTGACGAAGCCCTTTGCTCTATTGTACGATACGGTAAAAAGCTATTAATTAAAATGCATGAAAATATAAAATAAATATTATAGAAAAAAAACTAATGAAACTGTTTGCATTAATAATAAAAGTCGCGGACAATCTATTAACATTAGACAAAGAACACAAAGTATGTTTTTTTAATTACTGAAGGTATTGTTGTTTGCGTACACAGCCGTTTAAAACTTCACAGCAAAGTAAAATAACGCTCGACTTACGTAAATACAATGATGGAAGCAAATAGGTTACACTTTATGTATGCGCAGTTCGTAACACGTTCGTTACAAATATGTGTCGCGATATATTTAGAAATTGAAATCTAAACTTGAGAGTGATTTCTGTCCTAAAACGTGTCAAAGACAAATTTATTTATTTTATCAAGGAAATATAAACTAAAGTATGAAGTTAATATTTTCAGACTATCATAGTCCACAGATGGACATAAGTTACTCGTACACAAATTCGCTCTCAATATACTGATTGTCATCCTAGTTTCATCCAACACCCGCCGACTATCTTGCACAGATCGTAGCTTAATTGACTTATGTATACAAATAAATAAAATTGAAGTGTCTGTTTGTAATATTAAAATAACCGATTTTAACATACACGGTACATATACCAAAATAACATTTTTTTTTTACAATTTTTGTCTGTCTGTCTGTTTGTTCCGGCTAATCTCTGAAACGGCTGAACCGATTTTGACGGGAATTTTACTAGCAGATAGCTGATGTAATAAGGAATAACTTAGGCTACTTTTAATTTATAAATTTATTTATTTTATAACTCTGCTAACTGAACACTTTTTTGTTTTTCATGCGGACGAAGTCGCGAGCACAGCTAGTATAAAAATAATTACTTGTATTATGTTAACCAACATTGTTTTACCTTAAAATACTACAAAGGAAAAAAAAAACACCGTAGAAAAAAATTATACCCACAATAATAGAGAAATGATAAGTATTCGTATAATAACTATAAAAATAGAATATTCTATTTCATCTAATAAATAATTTAATATGTAGATAAACACTGAAAATGAAAACGTAACGCACATTAGTGACGAAATCAGTCACATGGAACGTTCTTGGTTACAGTCTTAAAAGTCGAGAAGCTCAGCTCCAAAAGATATCAACGCGCGCATTATATAGACACAGTTAGTATTAAATACGATTTGTTTGTTTTTTATAAATTAAGTTTTAATAACATTAGTTTTAACTTTAAAATGACGCCATGTATTTTTTTATTATTTTTGTTTGTATTATTTTTTGTATTAACTAGACGTCCTAGGTGGTTTTGTTCGCGTTTTCGTTATTAAAAAATCTACGATTTCATTAATATGAAATAATGCCTAAAAACTTCTTTGATAAATGAGCTGTCAACTAACCATTATTAGCTAAAACGCTTGACGAAAAGAGAAAAGAAGGAGAACAATTTGTAAATGAATGTAGAAATACTTCTTTTGTAATTTATTTTTAAATGAATATTCATGCGTTATTGTGAATTTCATACCGTTTTGGAGAAGGCAATATTTGGGAGCGACGCTAAATGTTTCAATGTGTAACTTTGTCGTTAATCGTTCAGTTAAAATGTCAATTAAAAGTCTTATAGTTTGAGTTGATTTGTTTCTAGTGTACTTCGAACGGGTTTACGTAAATCCCTCCGAATCCACAAAACGTAGAAGCTTCTAATATACGACATTATTGGTAAGAGTCGATTGAATGCTGTTATACAAAAGTGCCTTAATTACCAAAAAAAAAAAAACGATATAATTCAACTACGATATAACGATATGATTCAACGCAAACAAGGAATAGAAAATATCCTGTTGTTTTTCCTTTTGGGAGCCGCGTCTAAATATTTGATAATCACTACATAGTATAAAACAAAGTCACTTCCAGCTGTCTGTATGCTTAGATCTTTCGCTACGGATTTTGATGCGGTTTTCTTTAATAAATAGTGATTCCAGAGGAAGGTGTATATGTATAAAACATGCATAATATAGTAGAGGAGCACTGATCGTTTTAGAGGTTTCTAATGTGATGTCGTAAATAAACACATTTTTTTGCCCATATATTTCTTGTTTAGTATCAGCATTGCACCTTTGCGAAGCCGGGGCGCGTCACTAGTAAGGTTAAAAAATTTTATACTGCAAAATATTTTTTACTAATAAACTACAGACTAAAAATACAGACCTTAAAATAGTAAAGAATGTTTTGTTTTGTTAATTAAGTAATATTTTAAAAATAAATAAATACTATTTAATATGTACAAATATCTGCGTCATAAAAAATTATTCTCCACTGCAGTCACTGAGTCGCAAATCTTTAATTGGCAAAGCGTCTCGAGCGAGAACTTGTTGGATTCATGTCTAAATCTTTTAAAGAATTTTAGCATATAATTATTTACATTATTCTACATAACCTGACTAACATAATATATCATAATAAATAAACAGTAACAAACACCTAAAAGCAAACCAAGGATGAGGCTTTGTGCTAGAAATAAACTACAATTTCATCTCTTACTTTCAGTTGCATTGTCAACACGAAAATAAAAATAATAATATTATACGTTTCCAAAAATTTGTAGATCAAATGGTCCTGAACCAATAGGCAGTGTGGTATGAACCATCGGTTCGGTCAGTCCATTGAGCTGAAGTTAAAAACCACATTGTTAGAATTTCAAAACTAGGTACTTGCTTCAGTTGATTAGGACGTCATCTGCTTTGGCCAGTGTACACATTAAATACATAAATAGTGATGAGCTTTTACTGTGTTTGTGTTTATAGAAATGCTATTTGCTAAAATAATTTAGTATTATTGGAATATAATATAATATAAGTCAAAAGGTAATCAGGTATGTTTAAACGATATCAGAAATAATAATACGTCACGAAACATAATTATTTCATTACTTTAATTAAAATATCTCATTGTTGTTAATAGTCATTAGGGAAGTATTGTACCGTATAATTAGGTATTTTTGTCCAATTTACTTATAAATACGATAATTGTAATTGCATAAATGAATTATCAAAATAGTCAAATAAGATTCACTAAAGGAAATATCCAAAACAACAATTATAAATGTGTATCGAACGAGTGTCGTTTTGTGTACGAAAGTTTACACGAATTATTGGAATTATTATGTTCAGGAAATTTATAGAGCCATATGTACAAGTTTGTAGAAACATTTGATGATTAAAATTTCTATTGAAACAGAACAAAAGCTTGAGCGAACCGAACGGAGAACTGGCTAATGTTTTTAGAACGTGACGTTTTCTTGATGCGATGTGCCTAGTAATATCCATAGATGATTGAAGGGAAAGTCCGGATTGGATAAACAGGAACCGGTCTTTGGGAACTATCCGATGGATTAGTGAGCACGTTAGCTGCGTTTGTGTTTCCAATATTGCTAGGAACACGTTACGTACTACCCCGAGTGTAACGTACGGTAATGCATGTGCTGGTATAAAAATATAATATGTTTTTGCACTTTTATACAGATTTATTCATTAAAATTATTTTTAACCGACATCCAAGAAAGGAGGAGGTTTTCAATTCGACTGTATTTTTTTAATGTATGTTAACTCAGAACTTTTGACTGGGTGGACCGATTTCGATCAATTTTGTTTTAATTGAAAGGTGTATTTTAGAGTTATATCTAATAATGCGTATTTACTCGACTACTTTTTCGTCGACCTACGATGTTTTATACCGCATAACTTTTTACTCGGTGTACCGATTTTGATGATTCTTACTTTAATCGAAAGCTAATACTAGTCATGTAGTCTTATTTAAAATAGATCGATATCTGATTACAACTTTTTGAGTAATCTTTAATAGCGCGTATTTACTTGACTAATTTTTCGTCTTATTACGTTGTACACTTGTCGATGTAATTGAAGTCGGTTTTTTTTTCGTATGCGAGCAAACACAATTATTATTTTTTATTTTTATTTAGTCATATAAAAATATTCTTCACTGCAGTCACTGAGTCACAAAGCTTTAATTGGCAAAGCGTCTTGAGCTAGAACTTACTACGTACTGATAAATATGTTTTTTTAAACATCACTTTTATACAGATTTATTCATTTTAGAAACTAACCATCTCAGTGATGTAACATCACATAATCCTAAAAGATGTAAGCAAGTTGTTTTTATTTTTACTGTTAGCCTAGGGCACTGTTCTATTGGGGGTGCATGTCGGTCACCTCCTCGTGGTGCACCCTGGGCAACGGGACGGGCAGCAATATCGCAGTCGCGGTACTGCTGCTCGTCGCGGCTAACGACTGACTCGAGGGGTGCGCTCCGGGTACTGCTCGACCCGTGAGTGCACTAGAGGGACGGGGTGGGTGGGTCCACTTGTCCGCCCTGTAGCGCGAAAGCGCGGTTTGCCGGCCGGGTTATGCTGGCTCCCTGGAGCCTTGCTCAGTTGCTGGTGCAATCCGGCAGACGTGATGTGTGAGGGCCGGGCTGTGCTGGCTCCCTGGAGCTTTAAGCTCGATTGTTGGTGCAGTCCGGCGGACCCGTGGGGTAGGTGCCGGGTCGTGCTGGGCTCCCTGGAGCTTTCTCGGTTGCTCGGTGCGATCTGGCATTGGAGGTCGGGCGGGCCTGACTTGGAGGGGGGGGGGACGCTCCTGGACATGTGTCCCCATTCTGCAGACGGTAGACTGGTCCGGTTGAGCGTCCTCTAAGTGGAGTGGCCGGCTGGGGGTCGGGGGATCCTCGGCTGGCTTGAGATCCCACGTCGTCGGGAGGGGTGGTCTTGTGGGTGCCACCCCTCTGGGCACCGGGGCTTACATTCGGGCTAACTACCGGGGCGGGGTGGAGACTGTTAACGCGACCCCATCTCGCCCCACTCAGGCGGATGTCTGCTCACACGTGGATGGTTTTTGGTCAGTAGGAGTCTGACATAACCCTCTGGTGCCCCCGTACCGGAGGGTAACTATGATGGATTTTCCCCACGTAAAAAAAAGGTTCTATTGCACGTGCAAAGTTATATTTAGTATTTAGTGAAAGCTCTTAAATCTTAAATTTTGTTTTTTTTAACCGACTTCCAAAAAAGGAGGAGGCTCTCAATTCAGTTGTATTTTTTTTAATGCATGTTAGATCAGAACTTTTGACTGGGTGGACCGATTTCGATGAATTTTGTTTTAATTGAAAGGTCGAAACGACACAATTATTTTCTCAGATAGTCAAGTCACCATATTGAATATTCTCGTAAAAAGTTAGACAATCATAAGTTCATGATAATATTATTGTACAGCACAAAATACATTTTTATGTTGTGACTTCACAATGTTACATCATGTCTGTTATGAAACTCGAGTTAAAGTAGATAATTACTTTTTGAATACAAAGCGATATCAAAACTAGCTATACCTACTGTAATCATATGAGGTAGGAATACTAGCTTAAAATAATCTTTTATTTAACGAATTTTAATTTAACGGGACAACAGTTTCGTATTTGTGATGCGAAAAGTCGCCGTCCACTCACTGCACTGGTTTGATTCCCGTGCCGAATATTTTAAATTAAGGATTTTTTTTTCAGAATTATTTCTCTCTGCTTGTATATTATGACTAACGGAATACATTCAATATACAGAAACATTTACAATTTCTGGAGAACGTTGGCGTAATTTTTTTTTATAATATTATATCTCTATATTTATAAAAATGAATAGCTGAATGTGTTGCTAAGCGCAAATCTCGAGAGCGGCTGTACCGATTTCGCTAATTCTTTTTTTTATAATATTCCTTGAAGTACGAGGATGGTTCTTACGGAGAGAAAAATTAAAAAAAAATCCTGAAAAAGTCTTAAAACAACAACTTCCTATATTCCAATACAAAAGATACAAAGTTAATTAGAACTTTAATACCATACCATAAAGTTACCAAGATCTTTGTCGCACGATTATTTTATTAAGTTATAGTTAAACTTGTTTGTTTAGATTGAAAAAAATTGTAGAAAGACAAAAATTTTATACACTATAAAATAATTGACTATTCGTGTACAAACACCGATTAATATAATGGTGTTTCCGACTGCGCAAAGTAAACGTCTCCTTTCTGGGTTATGGTATTCGCATGTATAATAAAATTTCACGAACAATTTCGGAATTATCTAAACATATATTTTTTTAAATGTAACTAGATCGGCAAACAAGCGTACGGCTCACATGATAGTAAGCGATTACCGTATTTTATAGACGTCTGCGACACCTGAAGCATGCGCGTTACCGATCCCATCCCCAGTTCCCCCCAGGAGCTCTGGTCACCTTACACACTAACAGGAACGCAGCACTGCTTGAAAACAGTGTTATTTAGCTGTGATATTCTGTAAATTTTGTGTATGTAAATTAAAGCGTAAGCGTATAATGTAAATTAAAGCGTATCATTCGGTGCAGGATTACATCTATACTAATATATAAAGCTGAAGAGTTTGTTTGTTTGTTTGAACGCGGTAATCTCTGGAACTACTGGGCCGATTTGAAAAATTCTTTCAGTGTTAGATAGCCCATTTATCGAGGAAGGCTATAGGCTATGTGTCATCACGCTAAGACCAATAGGAGTAGAGTCCACGCCGACGAAGTCGCGCGCAGAAGCTAGTAGTTGATAAAGATGTGTGGACTTAGTGACGCTGTATTTCATGCAAGATATTACTAATTTTGTACTAAAGCACAGTTTATATATTATTTTCAAAAATATTTCATTCCGAATCGGCGGTAGCTTTACTTTTACAAAAATAATAAACACTTTAAAATTTTAATTTGTAAAATGACGATACGAAAGTGCTCTTTGGTCCTATTTGAATAAAGTTATTTTTTATTTTTATTTTAATTTTTTGATTTTGAGTCGTAATTGAATATGATTTCCAAAATACATGATTTACTAAAAATACCGAGCAAAGCTCGGTCACCCAGGTACTAATAATAATATGTGCAAAATTGCCATCAGAGGTTGCGTGAGGAGTGCTGACAACCGGGATATTTGGTGTGAGCTCAGGGAGGCCTAAGTACAGCAGTGGACTGCGATAGACCGAAGCAAGCAAGCCATCGATTGTAGAATAATTTTGGGAAGCTTATACAGAAACAGGTAGAATATTAAAATCAAAGTCCGTAAAACAATAGGCTATAAATAAAAGTTTAAAATATTAAGTAAAAATAAGTCAGTCAGTCAGTTCAGCCTATTGCAGTCCACTGCTGGACATAGATCTCCCCAAGTGCCAGAAATCCCGGTTTTCCGTAATCCTCATCCAGTCTACACCGGCAGTCTTACGTAGATCTGGTCCAACGGGCAAAAATTTTTTTTTATGTAACTAGGTTGGCAAACAAGCATACGGCTCACCTGGTGGTAAGACCGTAGCCTATAGACGCCTGCAACACCAGAAGCATCGCAAGCGCGTTGCCAACCCTATCCCCAATATCCCCCAGGAGCTCTGGTCACCTTACTCACCAACAGGAACACAATACTGAGCAGTGCAAACTTAGCACCTCATCGATGGAATTTTGGGTTGAAAATGACCTTAATCGATAGGTCTACGTTAGGTCCGTATAGGTCCACTAAATTTTTTGTTAGGTCCGCTATAGTTTTTTAGTAAATAATTTATTAAATTTAGGATAAAAAAATGAAATTTTAGCACCCCATCCAAGGATTTTTAAAATCAAAATGACCTTAATCGATAGGTCTACGTTAGGTCTCTATAGGTCCACAATAATTTTTGTTAGGTCCCCTATAGTTTTTTAATAAATAATTTTTTTTAAGTTTGGTAAAAAAAAATATGCAATTTAAGCACCCCATCTAAGGATTTTTGAAATCAAAATGACTTTAATCGATAGGTCTACGTTAGGTCCGTATAGGTCCAGTAAATTTTTCGTTAGATCCGCTATAGTTTTTTAATAAATAATTTTTTTAAATTTAGGTAAAGAAAATGCAATTTTAGCACCCCATCCAAGGATTTTTAAAATCAAAATGAGCTTAATCGATAGGTCTACGTTAGGTCCGTATAGGTCCACAATAATTTTTGTTAGGTCCCCTATAGTTATTTAATAAATAATTTTTTTTTAATTTTGTTAAATAAAATATGCAATTTTAGCACCTCATCTAAGGATTTTTGAAATCAAAATTACCTTAATCGATAGGTCTACGTTAGGTCCGTATAGGTCCACTAAATTTTTCGTTAAGTCCTCTTTAGTTTTTTTATAAATAATTTTTAAAATTTTGGAAAAAAAATTCGTATTTTAGCAGCTAAAAAACTATAAAAGACCTAACAAAAATTATTGTGGACCTATACGGACCTAACGTAGACCTATCGATTAAGGTCATTTTGATTTTAAAAATCCTTGGATGGGGTGCTGAAATTGCAATTTTTTTTACCTAAATTTAAAAAAATATTTATTAAAAAACTATAGCGGACCTAACAAAAATTTAGTGAACCTATACGGACCTAATGTAGACCTATCGATTAAGGTCATTTTCGACCCAAAATTTCATCGATGAGGTGCTAAGTTTGCACTGCTACAATACTGCTTGAAAACAGTATTATTTAGCTGTGGTCTTCTGTAAGGTCGAGGCACTACCCCAGTCGGGCTGCTCCATATAGATATCAATATAATTATCATCGCAGTTTACTTTTCATCTTCTAATATCATTAAAAATGTGCTCTGTATAATACAATCTCGTATTTGAGAAGCAACAAACGTAGTTTTAACACGAGAAGAAAAGATCAACTTTATACTTGTATTACCAAGTTCTTGAACAAAAGTATTCGTTTCATTCGTTTACATAATAAAATATTACAGAAGTATTTACAGTTTCTGGAGAGTAAAAAACTTATTTTAAAAAGTATTCAACAGATATATCGTATTGTTTTATTATGTGAAAAATTAAGAAACTTTCAGCATCAGCTGCTTAAGATAATATCTAACTTGTTCGAAAATTAGCTATTAAATTTCCTACCAGACCTTTTTAATGAACTATATTTCAAACCGGTCCTATATTCATAATATTAATTAGAAAAAGCTTGTATAAACAATATTTTAATATTTACATATTATTATTATAAATTTAATACATAAATCCAATTAAAATACAGTAATATTGGAATATCGGAACACAATTTTGAATCATAACATTTACTAATTATTTTCGAATAGTCACACAAATATTGAAATGAAAAACAAGTATTTTTGCATTTTTTCTGTTTTGTTAATATGCAAGTATGCTGTTCAGTGGACCATGTCCACTCAGACAAGTGAATGTAATAATAAATAACACTTATCTTCCGGGTAAATAAAAGAATTATTTAATTATGAAATGCAGTCATCTGCGAAAAGAAATTAACTTTGTGTATCAAAATATATTAGTATACTAGCCGACCCGTGCCCACTTCGTTGGGCGTTATAATCCATTTCACATAAGAAGGGTACGGTGAAATTTGATATGTTCCAATACACTCTCACTATTTTCAGCAAATCAGATAAATATAAATGTTTTAAAATCACCAATTAATTTCTAAGGCAAATAATAATGCTTGATTAGATTGAATTGTTGACACGGCACGTCAGAGGGCGCAGGTTCAAATCCTGCTGGGTCGAAAATTTTGATAATTTTTATCTTTTTCCTTTTATCTTGTCACTCCTGAATAGTGTAGCTTTCTGTTAGCGAAAGAATTTTCATGATCGGATCAGTATTTGCGAAGATTACCCCGTATATACAAACAAAGTTATAAACTTTACTTCTTTATAATATTAGTATAGATAGGTATAATTTGTTAAGAGAAAACGAGATCAAAATGATATCTATACTTATTATAAAAATAAGTCCCCCGGCCGCGTCTTTCTGTCGTCCTGTCTGTCTGTCCTCCTGTCTGTCTGAACGCGATAAACTCGAAAACTACTGAACGGATTTTTACACGGTTTTCAACAATAGAAAGAGTGATTCTTGAGGAAGGTTTAGGTATATAATTTATTATGCTTTTATGTAAATTAGCAGAAATACTTCGATAAATGTTGAAGAGGTCGCAAAAAATTTCGCCAACGGGGACCTTTCCTCGCGAAGCGAAAGCAAAGATATAGTTAAGTAATGTACTAGCGAATTCAAAATCTATAAAAATGCTACAAAAAAGTCCGCGACAGCATATCTCTATCTCTTACGGTTGACTTACAATAACCACTTTTATGTTCAAATTTGTAATTAAAAACATTACGTTATTTTCAAAGCTATTTTATTTAGTTCAGTATTAATCCTTATCCAAATAAATATGTTAGTTAGCTTAAGAATTTAATGCCTTTACACTATATCAATCAGATGAATAGTTTTTGAGATATCATCGTTAGAAGTAATTATTAAAAATAATTAATGCGCAAGTGTGGCACGGGTCGGCTAGTTACAAAATAATATAGTAAACTACATGCTTTTTAGTGTGTATAAATAAAAATTATTTATTAATTATTTCTTTATGAAATTCAGTCATCTGCGAAAATAAATTCACTCTGTGTATCAAAATATCGTACAATTTGTTAAGAGAAAACCATTTCAAAATTATAGTACAAAATAATACAATAAATTACATGCTATTTAGTCTGTATAAATACATAAATAAAAATGTGCTTTTTTAAATGTTATGTTTACCAGTTAATTTAAAAAGCGTGCAAAAATATTTTGATTGTTTTAAGTAAAAAAATTAAAAATAAAAAAAATCGGTGCTCATTACATTTGTAAGTATATATTATTTTATCATTGAAATAAGTTTAAGTGATTACAAGTTAAATTTAGTAAATAATACGAAGAAAATAAATAACGTGTTGAAAGCGAATTCCGACTATTAACATTACTACTTTTATAACTAAGTCCTTATATTAAAAAAGATTCCTTTCCCATATAAACAGTTTAATTCCATAGGTAGTTAGGTACATGTCGTATTCGATATGACTTATATTGACTATAATAATTTCGCACGTAAGTTATGCTTGCTTTAAGCTACTTTTAAAAAAGCTTTTAAGTATCTAAAAGCACATCCACGTGGACAGAACTCTGCGCAATCGCAAGTATTGTACGATCGATAAAGCAACGGGTTACGTAAGTCTGTACTTTCTTCCGCGAATGTTACCTCTCGCTCTTTTCGCCTGCGAGTGAGAGAACCGCGCACGATCCCGGAGACTGACGGTCAGGGTTGCGAGTTTTGCGACTACATTTGAATAATTTTGACAAATACTTTTATCTACTGTACTAATTATTTTCAGAAAAATTTGTACCTACCTAATTGCAAACAATTTTTTTTTTACTTTATACCTATCGCATTTATGTTAGGACAATTTTTGAAATTTCGACTACAAGGCATTTTTGAAGTAAAACTTCTTTACGCAAACTTGACTTGGGGAGTAAGCTGGCGAATGCGTGACGAGGGCGTTACGAAAAGTGAGATCGGGTGAGGCCAACGGGAGTTGCGAGGGAGATACATATAAGTTAGATGGACTTAAGTCATGTGGTCTAAAGCACACTCCTTTTTTAATTTTTTTTTGTTTTTTTTAATGTACAAAAAAAAATACATCAAAGAGTGATAAATAACTAAATGAGTTGAATATATAACAATACATTTTTGGTAATTTTTGTTTAAATTATTCTACACCTTTCAAAATATTTTAATGATAATGATCTAATAAAAATGTATTAATATAATATAAATTAAAATTATCAAGTATTTTTATTATCATACTAATTTATTAATAAACCATACGTGCACTCAAAAGCTAAGAGTACAGAGATGCAATCACATTATTTTACGCATGAACAGTTGCAGAGCAAAAATGCCACGTCACGAATACAATCGCGATAAACGATCGGAAATTAATTGATAGTCAATTAGGTCAGGTGAATGGGAACTAATCGACCAGATACAGACGAGTATTGTTTTGCAGACGCATTGTACTCGATATCAAGAGATTTGTATCGATATATAAATCGACTGGAATCGATCGATCGTTTACAACAAATATATCGATAACAAATATTGTTTATAAAAAATAAATCGGTGGTTACATAATCGTTGCCCGCGTCAACCCTGACAATTTTCCAAAGCAATGATTGCAGTTCAACAAACTGCGCGTGAGTCGATCGTTGAACCTGCACTAACAGTAAGTCTATCTTGCTCACTCTTGTTCCATAGTCTTCGTCTGTCTCTCTTTAAAACATTGCTTAGCTGCTATGGCCATCTCCATTGAATGTATGTTTCTAAAGGGAACATCTAAGCGAGCTTTCGACAGAGCAATGTAAAAATACATCCTATCTAATGCTAAGTCACATGTATTAAAGAAACATGCTCAAGTTAGTCGACCATTCCTCTCTACTTTCTTGATGTACATATTTTACTATTGTAATATAAAATATTAAATTGAAAACTTTAAGTGGATGTTTTTTTATGTATTTCAAACTAAGCAGTATCTTGTTTATTTATTTCATGTAATGCTTTGAGACTTTGTACTTAATAACTTACTGACAATTATTTATTTTAAGGATATCGTATTACAATGTATGTATGTAAAACGAATGTAATGTAGGTAAAGCATTTATTGAAACATATTTTATGTCTCGTAAAAAAAATTATAGAAATATTTGTGATAGTATATGAAAAAAATAAAGTTACCTAATTAAAAATGTGCTCCTATGAGTTCTATTGGAATTTCGGTGATAGACTAAATACGCGCAGTTTCCTTGCGAGGAGCTTAGCTATTTATTGAATACTCATTCTATTAACAAAGCGTTCAATATCGAAAAGCCGATGATTTTCAGACAATAGTAAATATTTTGTAAAGAGTACAATGGAATCAAACTCACACTTGAGACGGGATCTTTTGTAGAATAATTCTATTTGGTTCGTTTACTCAATACTCCCGATATTTTCTAATTTTATTATAATGTAACATAAATATATTATGCTTTTATTATAAGCGAAAAGTTTTATTATTGAGAAAAATGTTCTTAAAAGTCAGAATTATACATACATCTTACATACTTTACCTATCACTCACCTTACCCTATCGCAGTCCACTGCTGGACATAGGCCTCCACAAGTTCACGCCAAAAACGTCGTGAACTCATGTGTGTTGCCCATAGTCACCACGCTGATCAGGCGGGTTGGTGACCGCAAGGCTGGCTTTGTCGCACCGAAGACGCTGCTGCCCGTCTTTGGCTTGTGTATTTCAAAGCCAGCTGTTGGATGGTTATCCCGCCATCGGTCGGCTTTCTAAGTTCCAAGGTGGTAGTGGAACTGTGTTTTCCCTTAGTCGCCTCTTACGACACCCACGGGAAGAGAGGAGGTAGCTAAATTCTTTACTGCCGTAACCACACAGCATACTTTACCTATAAATGATGTAAAATATTTAATAGGAGTTTTTCTATTAATGTGAACGTGATACAAGTCATCATTTTGTCAATCTATAGTACAATTAACTGCCCCTTGAAAATAATCGAAACATTTTGTAACTATGTATATAATATATGGAAACAAGAGATATATATATTTCCATATATATATATATATATCTCTTGTTTCCATATATAGCCTGGAAGCCTGGTTTGGACTCTTATCGAACAGGAGAATTAAAAAACATCAAAACAGCGACAATTGTGACACTAGCGCATCTTTTCCCTGTTCGGTGTGTGGTAGAGTCTGCCGCTCCCGTATCGGCTTGTACAGCCATCAGAAAAAATGCTCTTCAGGCACTGATTGAATCGTCTGTAATAGACGTAAAGGCCTATGATGATATAATATATATTCCTGTTCATCTATTATTATAAAAAAACAGAAAAGTTATCGCTTCTAACACTGTCTTAAAGCTTCCGTTGATCATATGATACATAAGTACATATTCAATTCTCCGGGTTCTAAAATACAGTTATGTATAAAATTTATTTCGTTTACTATACATAAACGTAATCACAATGCAAAACTACCTAATATATTACTTTATACTCCATTTATTTATTAATTATTTTAATTATTTATTTATTTATATTATATACTAGATGGCCCGGTGAACTTCGTATCACCTACATATATTTGTGAAAAATATACACAAAACACTTTCTGAACGCACCAATAAATATTTGACAACCAATTGACAACGTTTTTGACAAAAGACATTAAATTTCCCCGCTAGGACCATTTTGTATTGGAAAATTAAATCGTCGTTTTTAGTATTTTCCGTTACGTATTATTGTATATATAAGGTTATACTTCCCATTCTCTTATTTTTATTAATTTGATCTCTTATATTTTATACTCAAATATAAAATATAAGTATCTGTTACGGCTATACTTCTCTGTATAAATGTATCTATGTTGTATGCACGTTGTCTGTCAGTTTGTTGTTTTGTATTATACCGCTACAGGTTCTGTCGGAATATCAGCGATTTTGGCAACCAATTTTTGCTGTCAAAAACAATGCTGAGGCAGTAACGTCGTTGGCCCATTATTTTTTATTTCTATCTATGTTTTCTTCGTCCTTTTTTTATTGTATCGTATTGTTATACACATATATTATGTGTTCAATTTCAGCATTTGTAAAGTGTGGATGGCAAATAAAAAAGTTTTCCATCTTTCTTTCTTTACAAGTATAATTATAATCTAGATGAGTGAAAATTGACCTGACAGTAATAAATTATTTTATAGAGGCTATTTATAGGAGGATTATTTTATATTCTGATCCAAATCTGGAGCAGCCCGTCTGGGGAAGTTCCTCAACCTTACATAAGATTACAGCTAAAAAATACTGCTTTCAAGTGATTTTGTGTTCCTGCTGTGACTAAGGTGGACAAAGTTCAGGGAGGGTCGGGTATAGGGTCGGCAACGTGTTTGCGATGCCTTATAAAAAGACCTTTTTGTGCCTGTATTCAAAGGTCTTAATGTTTTCACTACAAGTGGCATATAGGTATAATATAGGGTAAGTAGGGACGTATATATTTATACCACTTTTACATAATTAACGTGACAGGGTTTTCCGAACAACCTTCCGTAAGCCTTTTATCTCAATCACGCTGTTATGATTCATTTATTAATAATGAAAAAGTATGTATCAAGCGTGGCTATACTTTTTGGCGTGTATGTTATTAATGAAATTAAATTAAATCCTTAACAGCTAACTTATATTCATTAAATTGTTGAGTTTATGAATATAGACACATACACACTACATTTAGTGATTGCGTATCATGTATGTAATAATCATTGCATAAAAATGTATTTAAAATTATTATATTATTGTCTAATAATTTAATTTTTTCTATTTAAAGCAGGGTCGATAATTTTTGAGACCAAAAAAAAATTATGACAAAAATAAAATTAAACATAATTTATCGGCGATTTGAAGTCGAAAAGGGGAAAGGGAGGTTTTAAGTTTGAAAACCGTTTATTACGATTTCCGGCAAAACTAATATTATAATTTTATATTAGTATATCTAAAACGACGAACTTACATTTTTCAAGTAAAGAAAGTATACATTTTAATAAATACGAGATAAAAAAATTATATCGTAATTAATACATCGAAAGATAATGTATTTTCAAAGGCTTCGCACTGGTCTAATTGTATACCTAAATACTATTTTCTGGTATATACATCAAGGTTGGCTGATAAAAAATTCAACAACAGCTTAAGCTGGCCTTTTGTATGCAGTTTCAATTAAACAAATGAGAGACTGTTGAGTTTTCCTGTCCAATGATATTGAGTGTTCCTAACAAATGATATTCGATGGAAGTTTATATTTTAAATATTAATTGAAATAAAATTTATTTAAATCATAAAAAAGGTTTTATGTCTTCAACCTAATATAAACACTAAAATACTGTAACATTACTATGTATAACATTTAATTTAATTTCAAACATTTCGTTTTTTTTTAAACGGTTAGTATGCAAAACGTATTGTTTTTAAATAAAGAAACTGGGTATATCTTTAACACACACGCACACAGTTGTTTCTATGGTAACTAACTCAATGTCTGTGTGTGTGTGTGTAACATTAATAAATAAATACATAATATATCATACCAAGACTCGAAGCGGGAATGGAACCGACTACCCCCCGAGCAGAAAGCTGGATTACTGCAGGCTGGTCAAAGGAACTAAAGGCTTTTAATTCACAATGGACGTATAAGAGTTAATAAAAAGCCTTTTCAAAATATTTTTGAATACTAACAAAGAGATGAGATGCAACGAACTAAGCCTTTTTCCATTAGGATGCTCATCCTAATACCCTATGGTATTAGGATGAGGACAGCTTACGTGTTTCATAGAAGCAAATGTAACGAGAACAAATCTTTATGTAAAAGCTAATACCGTAATACAATTAAAATCGACAAAGAACCTATGTGTTCAAATAATATATAGTATTTTTGAAAATGGAATAAGTCATGGTTTCAATAGCATTTTTTCGAGGTTTTTAGAATGATTGGTTTCTTACGACGTGTTTTAACCTGTCAACCTCTGATTTTTATTAGTATAGTTTATTCACAGAAAATAATTAGTTATCGCTGTCACTTGACATAACTATTGCCCTGCTATATCACAACTATATCGTAGAACTTTAGAACAGATTATAGCGATAGATATTCAATTCAAAATTCGAATCGAATTTGCGTCATGATTCTGTCTCTGGGAAGCAGAATCAGAGAGATTTTTCAATCTATATGAATTTTTTTTGTACTGTATTTTTTTGTGTCAATCTATATGACTTTTATCCTACATGCAGATATCCTGTTAACGCACATTTGCGTGTAGGATAAAAACTAAGGTAATGCTAACCTTAACCTAAACTGTCAAAACATGTGCACTATACTTTTTCTTGACTTATTTTGCTGAGAAAAATACAAAAAAATTACTTATTTAAGAGCCGACTGTTACCTAAAACACAGACATTAAGTTACCATAGGAGCAGACGACCGTGTGTATATGTTAAATCTATACTAATATATAAAGCTGAAGAGTTTGTTTGTTTGGTTGTTTGTTTGTTTGTTTGTTTGAACGCGGTAATCTCTGGAACTACTGGGCCGATTTGAAAAATTCTTTCAGTGTTAGATAGCCCATTTATCGAGGAAGGCTATAGGTTATGTATCGTCACGCTAAGACCAATAGGAGCGGAGTCCACGCCGACGAAGTCGCGCGCAGAAGCTAGTAATATTATAATATATTTAGTACCTTAGGAGCGGTGGATGATGGAACTGCTAATCTTATACATATATAAAATTCTCGTCTCACAATGTTAGTTACAACTTACAATACTCCTCCGAAACGTCAGGACCGATTTTTATAAAATTTGTGTGCATATCAGGTACGTCTGAAAATCGGCCAACATCTATTTTTCATACCCCTCAGTTATTATGGGGGGTGGGTAATATGGGGTTTCTAATATATACGGCAAAACAACGTTTGCGGGGTCAGCTAGTATGGTTTTAAAGATCACAAATTATTTTATTTATTCAAAAATGCTCAATCAATAAATTTCCCTTAGTCATATTTAAAACATTCCATATGAATAAGCTGAACATCGTCTACAATGAATACTACGTTATTTATAACGATATATCTCTCATTATTAATTACTATATGATTGATTGATATATATACTCGTATAAATGAAGGTTGCACACAGAGCATTCAATAAAATACAATTGTTTTACTACATTTATTGAAACAACGACTTACAGTAGTCATATTATATTTATCAACAAAAATAAAAAATTATCAAATAAAATAAAAATAGTTAATAAAACCCTCCAAAGTTATTTAAGTTAAGTTAATTATACATTAGTTCCCGTTTATGTTAGGGGTAGGTACGGTCACGTTAAAACTATTAAGAAGATTAAGATGAATTTATATCTGAATTGAAAGGTACAGTAGCGTGAGTACTTTGAATATTCAATGACACGCTTGCAGATCGCGTTAGGGATAGACGCGTATTATTATTAAAAATATTTTCATTTTAAAAGATTTAAAAATTACTAGTCTTGTTAAAGGAAGACGATCTTTTTAAATATATAATATACATGTAAAAGAATATCTACCTGTTGAGGAAGATTATTTAGCCCCAGCAGTAATCGTACTATATAAATATAGTACGATTACTATTACGTACGATTAGTACGTTACTATTACGTATAGTACGATTACTATTACGTACGATTACTATATAAATATAGTACGATTACTGCTAGTACTAAAGTACTTTGTAACAAGTATATTTATCTGTACCTACTCACAGAAAATTAGAGACAAAATATATAATATTTATACATAAAAATGAATTTTGTAAAACCTTTAACTGCAAAGACCATGACCCTATGTCTTGGTTTTTTTCATATTCTTATTATCATAGGGAGTAGGAGTCTTCAAAAACTATAAATATTGCCTAATTTTTATACATTTTCAGATACTCATAAAAAAAATTACGCATATTTACAAAAAACGAGTAGGTATATAGGGGCATAGCTGAAGATTATTTTATTAAGATTAATAAAAAATTGGAATGTTTTGGGGAGGAAATAGTCGACTACGGTTTTGGTCAATAATTATCTATTTAAAACGGTCTGAGCTGCAGTTGTCCCTTTTTTGGCCCGGGGCGCGTCTGCGGCATACAGTGAGAAAGAAACATTTTATTCAAATACCTATTTTTCAAAAGTCTCTCAGGTTTTCTTCTTAACGATTGCACCAAATTGGTTTATTCTTGTTTTTGTGTTTTTTAATGTCAATTGATATATTATTGAAATGAAATGAAATGAAAATGAAAAGAAAACATTTATTTCGTCATAAGGTGAACCTCACACTTAACGAAAGTCAAGAATGAAAACTAAAAATGTCATTTACCAAAAAAAAAAACTAAACAATAATAAAAAAAGTTAAGGAAGCTAAATATCAATAAAATAAAAATGTAAACATTAACATTGGGTACATTACAAACTTACGTTACGTACCCAGTGTTATAACGTTATAAGCAACCTTAACTTAGTCAATATTTCTAATGTCTCGGTAGACATCACCTATCTACTTTTTCCTCGGCTCCTTTGGGCGGTTTCCTTTATTTTGTATTTAATAATAGATATGAAAAAAAAAACCTATACAAGAAGAGAGCCGTTTTATAGTTAAAAATATTAAAACGTTGTAAAATTGTATGAGTTTTTTTATTCTAATAATTGTGCATTGCGTTAAACAGTATCGAACGCCCAATAACGAAAATTAATAAATAATGTAATGTGTGTTGTATTTGTTTCAGTTTTAAAAATGCTTTCTATTTTTACGGTCTCGACTAAGATAAAGCCCATGTCTATTCGTTTTTCACTTAATGAACACACAAAGGACAGGCGTTAGTGTCGCACGTGTTGGATGTTGTCAAAGGCTTTGAATAGAAAAATGTAAACCTTATAATTGATAATATACATTACATCGCGATCGGATTGAGTTTATATTCTACTAGCCGACCCGTGCCCACTTCGTTGGGCGTTATAATCCATTTCACATAAGAAGGGTACGGTGAAATTTGATATGTTCCAATACACTCTCACTATTTTCAGCAAATCAGATAAATATAAATGTTTTAAAATCACCAATTAATTTCTAAGGCAAATAATAATGCTTGATTAGATTGAATTGTTGACACGGCACGTCAGAGGGCGCAGTTTCAAATCCTGCTGATTTAAAATCTTTATATATTTTTATCTTTTTCCTTTTATATTGTCACTCCTGAATAGTGTAGCTTTCTGTTAGCGAAAGAATTTTCATGATCGGATCAGTATTTGCGAAGATTACCCCGTATATACAAACAAAGTTATAAACTTTACCTCTTTATAATATTAGTATAGATAAGTATAACAAAGAATCACTTATAATACTTTCTGATGTTAACAGATAGCTTACAAAGGTTAGACAAAAGTATTTATACTTATCAAGGCATAGGCGCCACTTTTATTAAGTGGCTGTGTGGATTTTTATTTTCTTATTTTTTGTCATATCGTGTTATTAATCAAATTTAATTTTATTCATTAATATTTGGTACTTTTTTAAATCGTGACGTTCTAAAAATAATTAAATAGTGTTATCCTAGCGTCTTCAGTAGGTATCTGTCGCCCGTCAAACTGTCCAGTCTTCCAAGACCATAACCATTAAAGTCTTAAGTGAAAATGTTTTAGTGTCTAAACTGTTTTCATAATTTACAGTTAATATACCTATATAAAAAAGATTCAATATTGAATAATCAATAGAGCTTTTACAACATAAGATTGTATTATGATATACATCTTCATATATATAATCGTGAATCAGTCGAGTTTCTCATCATTTGAACTTCAGATTCTCACATTTATTTATAAACTAGCTGACCCGACAGACGTTTTCCTGTCTTAACTTTTGTATGGGAATATAGAAGTGCTGTTTTTAGACTTTTTCAGTCAATTTTTAAATTTTTCTCTCCGTAAGAACCATCCTCGTACTTCACGGAATGTTATAAAAAAAGAATTAGCGAAATCGGTACAGCTGATCTCGAGATTTGCGCTTAGCAACACATTCAGCGATTCATTTTTATATATATAGAGATATGTTATTCAAAATGATGTAATAAATTAGTAACGTTATATAAATACACTAGCGACCCGCCCCGGCTTCGCACGGTTGCAAAGACTATCAGATTTCCTCTACTATATTATGCATGTATTATACATATAAACCTTCCTCTGGAATCACTATATTTACTAAAGAAAACCGCATCAAAATCCGTTGCGTAGTTTTGAAGATCTAAGCATATATAGGGACAAACAGACAGCGGAAAGCGACTTTGTTTTATACTATGTAGTCATAAATGTCATACTAAGGTTCATAGCATAGGGATTAAATATAAATAAATACGTCTGTATAGACTATAGATTAATTAATTTAAATCCTTTTTAGAAACGAACATACATACGTAGAGTTGTTTGTAGTTATTAACGCCAACACGACAATGAGATACTCGTTTATTCAATATCTTTTTCTCGTGGAACGGCAGCAGTTTAACTCCGTAATAATTGGTTCGTCTCACATCGATTTAAAAGCCTCCATAGAGCTTTGTAAAGCAAATATGGATTTTGAGATATCCTCAAAGGTGTTCTAAAGAACATTCATGTATTAACTTTAACGTACAATTAAAATATAATGTGGTGTTATGCACTTATATATATATATATATAAATGGCCTTTTTCCTTACTTAAAAAAATAATAATTTTTTTTATAATTTATTGCGTAATTAGAATTACGTAACAAAATACTAACTTAATAAAGTGCAAAAGTAGTCTTACCACTGAAAGTTATATATTTGTTATCTTATCTGGCTATGAAGTATACATTTAACTATATATGTATACTTTATAGTCAGAATTAGAAATATATATTTAACTGAGTTAGGGCACAGCAGTAAATTTCCTGCCAAAACATGGAGCTGCCCGACTGGGGTAGTACCTGGACTTTACAGATGATCACATCTAAATAATACTGTTTTCAAGCAGTGTTATGTTCCTGTTGGTAATTAAGGTGACCACAGTTCCTGGAGGGAATTATGGGTAGGGTCGGCAACGCGCTTGCGATGCTTCCGGTTTTGCAAACGTCTATAAGCTAAGCTATTACCATCAGGTGAGCCGTACGCTTGTTTGCTGACCTAGTTATCTATATGTATAAAAAAACATTTACGGCGCTCTTTCCTAACACTCAGTTTTTTTATCAAGAAGTTTGTCTTTGAATCTTATAAACTCTTCACTCGAGTGAGAAACTGTCGAGCATAAGGAGCGTAAAAGTACCGACTTACTTTGAGATTTCCTCGAAACGTGAAAAAACGTGTATAACAACGTATACGTACATAACTTTCCAAAGATTGCACTAAGTTGGATAATTCTTTTCTTTTGTGTTCGTTTACGTCAGAAGATTGTGTATACATTATACTTATACAAGGCCGCATTTTTTAACTATTATTTAGAAGCTCAATATTATTGCAGCAATTATATTTATTATAGTTATAAAAGAAAACGATTTTTCTACAATAACTTTTCCTTTTATTCAGTTAAGCATTTTCTCCTTAAATTGCTATTTGTAAAATAGAATATTCCTATGATATATATTAGATAAAATTAATCTAAACTTATATAAATGAAGTAGTAGGATCGATGAATGAAGTAGGATAAACATAATGAAAGCTTACATTTTAAATGCTGATGGTTATTATGATTTTAATGACGATATAGCAGTTTGACGCAAATTTAAAAAGATGAAGATAGGGTTTCCTTACATTGATTTCATTTAAGCTTAAATAACGTGTGGACGAATCATTAACTTAATTACACTACTCGAAACATGAGACGTTGACATAATAAACTAATTTACTCGATGTCGTTTTACACACCAAATTACAGATAACTTTAAGATATAAATAATTTAAATATACCTAATTCGCGTTACATAAATACTCGATGACAGAACTTTCTAATGACTAGAGCGAAAAAATTGTGTATTTCCTTTCATGGGTTATTCAACTGTGAAATAAAATTCTATTTCTACGACGAAGTCTTTCTATCTTTTAATAAGAGTGAGCATAAAACGATTCATAATGCAGCTAGCACTTCCTAGGAACGAAACGAATAAATACAGTGAAACTAACTTCTATCAATTTAATAACAAGTTTATGCGATTCCGTGACACTGGGCACTTGCAGCTTTAACTCAACTAATAAGTAATGCTAAATCAAATATTATACAACAATCTTAGAATGTGATTTCAAGAAGACTGAATATATTTATAAAAGTACTAGCTTCTGCGCGCGACTTCGTCGGCGTGGACTCCGCTCCTATTGGTCTTAGCGTGATGATACATAGCCTATAGCCTTCCTCGATAAATGGGCTATCTAACACTGAAAGAATTTTTCAAATCAGACCAGTAGATCCTGAGATTAGCGCGTTCAAACAAACAAACAAACAATCAAACAAACAAACTCTTCAGCTTTATTATATTAGTATAGATAACGCAAAAAAGAGAAGGAAAACAAATTGAAAGATAGGTAATGGTAACTGACGGCAATATTGACAGCAGTTAACGTAACTATACTATGGTACAGCCTGGAAGAGTCCCATTATTGTTCAAGGGCATATATGTACAAGTTTGTTGCTTAATTATTTGTCACACTGATTATTTTCTTTTATTGCTATTAAAGTTTGCAAGGGAGTGACAAATACATATTTCTCAAAATTTCTGCCAAAATTCAATTAACTTTACAACGCTTTTCTACTTCGTCAAGATAGATGCATTTTAAAGACATACCTGTAGCACTAACAAATGAAGTACACGACATTAACTGGTGCCAACCAACCTGCTCTTATAGAAAACAGCGACCAAAAAAGTAATCATATTCCACATACACATCCATCCATCCATTATATTCTTCCTTACTGCTACAAATTTTACTCGAAATGTTTAATTTTTTAG
Source organism: Melitaea athalia (assembly GCA_905220545.2). Lineage (NCBI taxonomy): Eukaryota > Metazoa > Arthropoda > Insecta > Lepidoptera > Nymphalidae > Melitaea > Melitaea athalia. Next base: position 2,987,191 of record HG992176.1, on the reverse strand, counting down.
AAATACTCTGACCGACAATAATTATTCTACATATACGCTTCAGCCTGTAATATCCCACTGCTGGGCATAGGCCTCTTTCCCCGTGTAGGAGAAGGATCAGAGCTTAATCCATCACGCTGCTCCAATGCGGGTTGGCGGTTTTATTCTATATAATTCTTCATAAATATTCCAATTCGTAATAATCAATCAACAAATTAAAAATATACATATGGATGGATAATGCAATCTTGTACAATCAGGTAGCTATAAACTAATAAATATCATGTATACGAAGATCACACAGCTTTATCAACATATACGTATATTCTTTAAATATATTCTATAATTATGAATATAATATGAATTAATAACACGCATCAGAAGACGAAGGTATTTTTAGCGAATTAACACATTATAATTTTAAATGACACAAAACTGAACATTATGAATAAGAATATCTTGATAGTTTTGAGATGTAAATAAATAAATGCCTCAAAATCGGTGGTTTCTAGCAGTTCGATGTCGCTTATATGACGTAGGACACATCGGGAAACATCTTGTTTATGATTTATAGCTGCCTGACTAGGGATTTGTCTCATCCTTACATACCACTGCAGATTCCACTCAAATACTACTATTCTCAAGTAGGGTTGTGTGTCCTGTGGTCAGCAAGCTAGCCAGAGGTCTTAGGTCGGTCCGCTTGTGATGCACCTGGTGTTAAAGGCCATTGGTAGTTTAAGGTCCATAGGATACAGTAAAAAAATTACCGTTTCTTATAGAAAGAAATTCCGTTTTAGGGGTCTACAGCACAAACATCTCATCATCATATTGATAAAAATAGTACCATACAAAGATTTGACAAAAGTGAGGATCAAAATTGCGACTGATAAGTATACACACACATCAGCCTATCGCAGTCCACTGCTGGACATAGGCCTCCCCAAGTTCACGCCAGACATCTCGGTTTTCCGCAATCCTCATCCAGCCGACGCCGGCAATCTTACATAGATCGTCGGTCCAACGGGCCGGAGGACGTCCCACACTGCGTTTGCCAAGACGCGGTCTCCACTCCAGCACACGTCTGCTCCAGCGGCCATCGGTCCTGTGACACAAGTGACCAGCCCACTGCCACTTCAACTTGCTAATTCTGTGGGCTATGTCGGTCACTTTCGTTCTCTCGCGGATAGCCTCATTTCTTATTCTATCTTTGAGAGACTTTGACTGATAAGTTGTTTCATAAAAATATACTTATCAATTGCAATTTCGATCCCTATATAATATGTTTCATATACAAGTATAATAGTCATATAAGTATAATAAAAGTATAAGAAGTCCCGATTTCTACTATAATATATATATATTTCTGCGATACTAACTTGAAAACGACTTTACCCTTTAAATTCATAACAGACGCCTCTGTAACCATAAATAGCTTTGTCAAGTCCTAAACCTGATACCAATACTATTTTAAAAATAAGAGACAATAGCAAAATATGTATGTACAAAAGGCAGTGTCTCAACTGACACCACCGTTCAGCTTAAATCTCTAATGATAATAGTTTGAAATTTGGGAAGGACATTGACTTTCTCCTGTATCATTTATCAAAAGTAGAATTTTTCTAAAATTATCTCCTAAAGGTGAAATAGGAGATGAAAGCTTGTATATAACAATGTAATTTAAATTTTTAATAAGGTATTTATTTAGCCTCTAAATAAAAAAAAATAAATAAAAATTGTCTATGTTTTATTTTTTATTTCTTTCCCTATAGAACTCACCAGTCAGCTGATATCTAAATCACCCATCATAGACGAGCCATTTGTGTATGTTAAAAGCCAAAAATCCGTGCTAATGGACGTCACGCAATGAAAAGCACATCAGCCTTCAACAATATTAAATCAACCCTGCCATTTCTCTACAATCTTTGATGTACAAGTATTTGCGTTGGAAACGCCCTTATGAAATAAGTATGCATAGACATCGTACACGAGTTCTATGAAAACTTAATTTTGTATCGTTACTGGCGATATTGATTTTAAGTGCATAACAACAAGTTAACATCGAGAGGAAATTGAATTGTACTGTGCGCTGCTACGAACCATCGGACATTTGTGAAATCACGTGTCACAGGAAGACATTAAGTGATATTACTCTACAAGATTTTTAATGGTGAACTAGCTATGCCTGCGACTTCGTCCGCGTTTTGGGTATTTAGTATTTACATATTCAACGTGATTCTTTAAATTGACATAACTTTTTTTATGAAAACGATTGACACGAAACAAACACTAAATATTAAGTAAAGCCTATCACAATATATTAGTGAAAACCACATCTAAATGGGATAAGCCATTTCTGAGATTAGCTTGCACAAACGCACAGACAAACAGACAAAAATTCTAACAATCATTGTTTTGGGTTCTATTTGCGTTGATAAAAGTCCCAATAATATTTTTTCTCATATATCTTCCATGTACAGACAGCGATCCGTTACATTTTTATTATAGGTATGTACCTATTGATGTTCTAAAATGATGTAGAGCTGCATACAGATCACAAAAAATGTTTGGTGGTTTGAGAATTTTACTTTTATTACTTATGCAATATAATTAACACTGATAAAACTTAATTACAACGGGCTTAGTTACAGATATTATGTGCGGTGCTTTAAAAATAATTCCGGATAGGTCACCAGCTAAAGTAAGCAAAATAGTAGCTCGTAAGATAAAATGAGTCTATTAGAATAAAAAACCGAAATGACCATAGAAAAGGATAAATGAGTTATCTATGGCGTAAGAATCTATAAATTAAAAGAAAAATAATTAAACGCGTTTGTTTGTATACGTATATTCAGCGTATTTTGAATCTTTAACGGTTTAAGCTATTCTTGTAATATATTATTTAAAAATAATAATATTCTCAAAGTGAGTTATAATAATTTGTGATTATTTTACAACTGGTAACACAGCTAAGAGCCACTTATTATACGTGGTCTGGCGTATCCAGAGTAAACATAGATGATATGATGATGACGTGATAGAAATTTCACGTGCCCAACGATTTTATATTTGTCTGATCAATACCCCAGATTGATGAGAAGATTGGTGCGATCTGGTAGCTAGGACTTACCGAATTATTTTTTAGCTTTTAGTCCATATTGTATTTTTCATAGTGAGCTGTATTCTACCAATCAAGCCCTTTCATTTGATACCAATATTGAGGTTGTTGTGAAGTTATATGTAATCCGCCATTTTATATTGGCCGCCATATTGGATTTACAACCATAAAAAATATATTATGTTGTATTGTCATCAAGATTAAGAGCGTGTGCCAAATATCAGATCAATCTGTCATCAGGAAGGGGGTAAAATTCCAATTACTAAACACACAAATAAATAAACAAACTGGTGAAGCTAAATAAAACCGTTAAAAACGAATTAGAAGTGAAGTAATAGAAACGATAAAGTCGTTTTGTAAACATAAATTAAGCAAAAAAAATAAGGTCGCAAGTACCAGAAAACAATAAATATTAACGATTGATGAATTTTGCGGTTTTGTTAGATACTCTAGAATCTAGATAATATCAAAACTTTCTGATATCATAACGATTCCTTAGTTATGACGAAAATCAATAAGATCCTGTTGTGAAGATTAATTGTAGTATTTTTTTTTGGTAACAATAAGTTTGGTTTCCATGGAATTTTCGCAGCCTAGTTATTAGGTCAGGCTTAACGTGTCTATCTCGAAATACCTTTTGTAGATCTTTTATTTACTAGGTAGGGATCCGTAGTACAAATTTTTTACCTGATTAGTAACAAGCTAATTTTCCGGGAGTAGCTTCATTTTGATGAGACGAACAAAAAGTTCCTCTTCGAAAACTCTCGATTGTGGTAGAAAAAAAAAATCAATTTTTGAAGACCAGCTGATTTTTTTTTCTTATAGTTAGTTAACATTTATATAATTTGATGGTAATATTGTCCTACAAATTGCGTGGTACGATATCCCGGTCCTACGCTCACTGCTGCTCTATCTCCTGCTAACTTACGATTAATGAACGATTTAATTAGCTTGTTACTAATCAGGTGAAAAATATGTACTAGGGATCCCGTACTATACGGTTCGTAGCTGGTATTTAATATATTGTCAGGGAGTAAACACAAATAAATATCTCATTGTTAAACCTTAGCTCTATGTATTGGATAGTAGAATAAAAAAAAACAATAAAACGTTATATATATATACTAGCTGTGCCCTGCGGTTACACCCGCGCTAATTTGAGGAAAATCATAGCTATAGCCTTTCCTAATTTCAAGTTTGTAGGTGTATTTTTCATTGGACTTTCATAAAACTACCATCCCCTGTTTTAACCCCAAAGGGGGGTTGATTTTTCAAAATAAATTATTAGTACACCTCAACACCATCTATTATAGAGCATACATTTTGAATTTCAAGTCTCTTACTTCAAAAACATAGGACTTTCATACAAACTTCCAACCCCCGTTTAACCCCCTTAGGGGTGGAATTTCGTAAAATCCGTTCTTAGCTGACCTCTACTTATCGAAAGGAATATTCCTACCAAAATTCAAGTCTCTACGCCTTATGGTTCCAGAGATATCGTGATGAGTCAATGGGTGGGTAACTCTTTTATATATATAGATATATATAAGAGAGTAAGAGAGAGATATTATAATTTTGATAAACGTAATAATCTATACTAATATATAAAGCTGAAGAGTTTGTTTGTTTGGTTGTTTGTTTGTTTGAAAGCGGTAATCTCTGGAACTACTGGGCCGATTTGAAAAACTCTTTCAGTGTTAGATAGCCCATTTATCGAGGAAGGCTATAGGCTATGTGTCATCACGCTAAGACCAATAGGAGCGGAGTCCATGCCGACGAAGTCGCGCGCATAAGCTAGTTATTTATATAAGACTAGCTTCTGCGCGCGACTTCGTCGGCGTGGACTCCGCTCCTATTGGTCTTAGCGTGATGATATATAGCCTATAGCCTTCCTCGATAAATGCACTATCTAACACTGAAAGAATTTTTCAAATCGGACCAGTAGATCCTGAGATTAGCGCGTTCAAACAAACAAACAATCAAACAAACTCTTCAGCTTTATTAGTATAGATATGTGGTCAATTTATATATTATTATAATTCTAAGAGTTTTTGTGTATTTTATTTTAAATCAATAGAATTACGTGTAATTTGTAAATCCATAATGAACAATCGATGAGAGCGTAAATAGTCAAACAATACGTGTATCAAACTTTGTGTTTAATTGAACATTGCTTTAATTAACGACTGAAGGAAAACTCGTTTGACGACAAGTTTGATAACAAGTTTGAAGAAGTAGATACAGTAATCAAAACAAAATCGCAGGCAAAATACGACAACGGTGAAGAAAGAAAGTGATGAAAATGTTATGTTTGTCAGATTTGTTTTATTTTCGATTAGATTTTATTGATGTTTGAAGATTAAGTTGTGTGTGTGTTTTTCAAACAAATTAGTTTGTTTACAGTATCCATTTGACACGACGGACTTCATAAAAGTTATAAGACTTACATAAATTATGGCAATAAAACTCGATAATTTGTTTGTTTTGTTTTATAAACAGTCTTCTCGTTGACTAATATTATATGCTATGGATCGAATATAAGTAAGAAAAAAATCCTCCTTTTCTTATTTACAGACATTTACACTTTGAATTGGGATAAGACAAGGGAAAGAATTATGTCCATGTTTAATTACTTTAAATATATTAAATAAACGCTTCACACTCAAAGGCCCCCAGTATGATTTTCTCCTGTGTCGGGGGTCTGGAAACACACACAATACACAAGCACAAACGCCCAGACTACGGCAAACATCTATATGGCCAACATTAATGTGTGTCATGAGTGGGGATCGAACCTGCGACCGCCAGCGCAACAGCCAGTGCGGTGACCGCTGCGCTAACGCGTCGTCACCGTCAAAGTATTTACTTTTTTTTTTTTAAATATTATTTAACACAGCCACAAGCATATTATTTTATTTGTCATGTGATTCCCACTCTTTCCAATTACGACTTTAAAGTTAATTAGGATATTTATAATATTTAGAGTCCCAAAAACAAAATTAGCTAATTAATAAAAACTACCTGGATGACCATGATTAGCTCGGTAATTTTTTTAAAATTATATTTAAATACGAATTACATACTGATGAAATATGAATAATATTTTAGCTTTTCTCACAAAAGAAGGAACTTGAAAGAAAAGGCCCTAAGACCCGCCTGCCCAGCGTGGTGACTATGGGCAAAACACAAGAGTTTGCGTCATAATGTCGGGCGCGAACTTGTGGAGGCCTATGTCCAACAGTGGACTGTGATAGGCTGAAGTGGTGGAAAGACAAGGGAAAATAAAAATAATCGGATTGGAGGTATCCGAACTCGAACAGGGGTCTTCTGGTTTAGGGACCGCCCAATTTCCCACCTGAGCTGTTATAACCTTGTAAATGGTGGCGAAATTTACCTTCGTATTATAATAATATTGTAGCAGTTTTTCATTACCTAAAAACACGGATAAAACCATATTTTCTAAAAATGAATACTAGCTAGATCGATATATAGCCCCCGAAACTCAGATATCGAGATTCAGATTATACATATATGTATATATACACAAGAATTGCGTTTAAAGGTGGATTTAAAATTAAATTAATAAAATAAGTTATCTTTATATTCATACGTGAAGCATAAACTTTGTACCCCTTTTTACGGAAGGCTAATATTTCTTTAAAATACATCAAATATACCTACATTAAATTAATAATAAAAAAAACACTACACACACTAACCATATATCTGTCACACACACGCATGTTATTCTATTTTGTTGATTGTCAAAGTCTGTAGTCAAAATGAATTTTTTTTTAAAAAGGTTCTTTATTTTCATAATTATTTGGTTTTCTATAATTTAAATTTTTAATTATGGTCGAATTTCGACCTCTGGGCGACCACTAGTATTAATTATTACTTGAATTAAGATGACAGGTAAGTATTTCTTACTCATTAATGTAAACACATAATTGATAGGAGTGATTTAGATCTGCTGCTGACCCGCTTTGTCCGAACACAAATAGCTTGTGTCTATACAGATCTCGTGCTCGCCTATTATCAGATTAACAATAGCCTCCAATATAACTATATCTAGAATTGTTTTGTCAATATAATATAGTAGGCTTTTATAATATACTAGCCGACCCGTGCCCACTTCATTGGGCGTTATAATCCATTTCACATAAGAAGGGTACGGTGAAATTTGGTATGTTACAATACACTCTCACTATTTTCAGCAAATCAGATAAATATAAATGTTTTAAAATCACCAATTAATTTCTAAGGCAAATAGTAATGCTTGATTAGATTGAATTGTTGACACGGCACGTCAGAGGGCGCAGGTTCAAATCCTGCTGATTTAAAATCTTTATATATTTTTATCTTTTTCCTTTTATCTTGTCACTCCTGAATAGTGTAGCTTTCTGTTAGCGAAAGAATTTTCATGATCGGATCAGTATTTGCGAAGATTACCCCGTATATACAAACAAAGTTATAAACTTTACCTCTTTATAATATTAAGTATAGACTAGCTTTGGGCTAACTGGGGAAGCTCTCAAAAGAAGAAAACCCCGATTTTGAAACATTCTTTATTGGTGCTCCGCTCCTATTGGTCTTAGCGTGATGATATAGTCTATAGCCTTTCTCGATAAATAGGCTATCTAACACTGAAATAATTTTTCAAATCGGACCAGTTCCGGAGATTAGCGCGTTCAAACAAACAAACAAACTCTTCAGCTTTATAATATTAGTATAGATATAAAAATGTACTATGGCCTTCCTCTATATATTGCAGTCCACTGCTGGACATAGGTTTCCCGAAGTTAGTGCCAAATATCCCGGTTTCCTGGAATCTTCATCAAGCCTACACCGCCAATCTTACGTAGATCGTCGGCCCAGCGGGCTATAAAACGAAGAATGATTTTATCAATTCAAACAGTAGTCCCTAAGATTAGCGCGTTCAAGCAAACAAACTTTTTAGCCGTAGAATATTTATATAGTCCTACGAAGTAAAAAATCTTATATTAATCTTAGGCTGCATCTTCTCTTACCATCAAGTGAGATCGCAGTCAAGCGCTAGTCTATATATTAAAAAAATACTAAGTATCTACTTAAGTTTACATACAGTTTATGTCAAGTATTTACTAAAAGCTTATTAATTTACGAACGATAAAAAGTCTACGATTGACATAAAAAATACATGTACCTACCTATAGCAAATAGCTTAAGTGATATGCTCTAATTTCACCTTATATTTTAACTGTCATTCTTCTTTCGAAAATCAGCCTTAATCACTTGCATTAGAGTTCGAACTTAGCTGTCGTTAAAAGGGAATTTGTTTAACTCCGAGCGATATTGGGAAGCACGAGAACATACAACTTTTTACCGGAACGAACAACTAGGTAAGTCATAATAGTGAGCTCATGTCATGCATCTGCGTGTAAAACCATATATTTCTATTACCACGCACCTCTACTAAAACTTTGTGTTTTTTATACAACTAGCTCGGCAAACAAACGTACGTCTCGCCGGATTGTAAGCGATTACCGTAATTTATAGACGCCTGCAACACCAAAGGCATGGCTAGCGCGTTGCCGACCCTACCCCTAATCTCTCTCAGGAGCTTTGTTCACCTCACCACAGGAACACAACACTGTAATAAAGCAGTATTTTTAGCTGCGATCTTGTAAGATCGAGGTACTTCCGCAGTTGGGCTGCTCCAGATTTTGAGCAGGACGTTTCCAGCTGCACCCTAACTCAGTCACAGATTAGTAAATAGTACTCCTCAGTTAAGTGCGTTTAGGATTAACTTAACATGTACTCGTCCATGCAGCTATTTTTAGGTAATTTTTTGTGACTGTTGATGTTATGATAGTTTCTTTATATAACACTGTCAATTGCGCTCGAAGTATACCTATTATTTAATATTCAAGCAGTTTCACGTCATAACTCAAGATTACGTAAAGCAGACAGATAATAACTGTAACGCTTATTAGGGAATTTAAGAATTGCAGTAGTCACAGAAACCGACTGATACGCTAACGGTAGCGGATTCGGTTTCGAAATATGACAAATATTCGTAGAGCTCGTATATATTTTGACGTGATTATGATTTTTGTGCTGTTTGTATTTTCAGAGTCCTGAAAAAGGATTCACATCTTACTGGGGATGTAGAGTGAGTGTGGGACGGAATCTGTCGACTTACAACTCAGCTTCTGTCGTCTATCTATACAGACAATATCGTTGTTCATTTTCTTTCAGTTCATTCCAGCAGACTTTTCGTTAAGAGAAGTTTCAAAATATCCATTTATCTGATCGAAATATTGAATATCATAGGCAATATCAAGTTTTCACCCTGCACTCATTTTTAATGACAAACCTAACTATTAAATATTGGTCTGTTTTTATTAACACGATATAAGTTGTAGACCAGTAAAAATAGAATTTAAGGTTTTTTCAAGGTTTTGCTTGAAGCTCAACATGAATCCGTAAACATTTTGTGATTTTATACTAAGTAAGTGATCCTAAATATTATATAATTGCCTATTATATATATGTAATATGTTGTGCGATAACACAATTCTCGTTTCGTGAGCAGTAGACCATATGAAAGTTCATAAAAATCGCAGCCTCGTATGTGCAGCAGTGTTTGTTCAAAAAATAAAATAACTACATAAACTCAGAGATACGCAAACACGCAGCGGTGAAATGCACAGGATTACATGACAGCTATATTTGAACAAAATTTAATATACAGAGCAACATTGCTTAGTAAAGAAAAATTTATATTAATAAGGACGCTACCGGCTTTGATTCTTTCTTCAATTCATGCAAATATTTATTTTCACTTTTCAGTTTCCTTATCTCTGTAATGAAAGTATTTTTATAAATAGAGAGAGATGCTAAATCTTCTAGTAATGTTTTATTATTTTGTATTGTAAAAAAAGTCTTTGTATTGTAATAGTACCTAATTTCAATATCTCGAGTACATTTTCTTTAAAATGTAACATACATCTACGGGTACACGCTTTCTTATTTACTATTTATAATCTTGAAGCTCGACGCTTCCTTCTAGGAAAGTTTTTTAATATCGAGCTAGAAATTCATCCTGCACCCGTTTTAGTTCTGTCGCTTTTTAAATTGAATTGTTTTGGAACAAGCGAATAATTTTTATAATGTGTAGGTAATGTATTAGGAATGTAATAGTTGAATTTTGGTCATTACTGATTCAATGCGTGCGTCCACACTGCATGCGCGGTGGCGAGCGCGGAGGCGGTTGCGGCGGCGGAGGCGTATGGTGGCCACAGTGACGCGCGACCTCATGTAGCGATTTGACGTATATCAGGGTTTGCAAACTATGGATGAGGATTTATTATTTTTACTAGACAGTCCAATCTTGAGATGGGAGGTGTTGAACATTAGAGATATTGTGCACGAAATAAATAAAAACAGAAATAAGTGGTGAATTTATTAATTTATATGAAGAATTGAGATTATACCCTACAAAATTCGTATAGTGTATACTGCCATTTTACCAAAAGCAATAATATTACAACTTATACTCGTCCATTCGATTATTTTCTTTTTGACAGTTCAAGAAAATTTGAAATTAGTGACCACGAGGTATAGATACAAAGAGTCCGGACGTAATGTTGAACGAATTGTCTCAATTTAGGGGACAGAATTTTAATTCTAATATAATTTCCACGTAAAAAAGGTATAAACTACAGAAAGCTAATATATATATATAGCGACAAGACTGAAATGGTTTAATACCCCAGCCACCCGCGCATTAGATCGCTTGCTGACTAGGCTCGTAGTGTGGACAGAACGCGCGGTTAGGAATGTTTGAAAACTACGCTCGTTGTATCGCTCAGTCGCTTCTGCTTTAGACACTGCAGTGTGGACGCAAAGACGCGTTTCATATGTTCGATATTTCGCGCCCGCCGCCGCCACCGCGTTAGGCTCGCAGTGTGGTCCTAACCAATGGATTAAAAGACTAAATTACAGCCTTACAAAGTACAACCAGTCTTTTCCCAGCTGTGGGAAGTATACGGACTGACTCATTCGATCATTGATTGAAAATCAATGAATTGAAATAACGATTACGCTCTATCACGATCACGATTCAGCCTGTAATATCCCACTGTTGGGCATAGGCCTCTTCCCCATGTAGGAGAAGGATACGCTCTATAAATATAAAACATTGAGTACGAACTGTTTTATAACAGAAATTAATAACGTAGACTGAAAAATATCCGAAACGGATTCACAATTTATTTGTGGACAATCGTGTATTTAAAATGAACGTTTATTACGTCAATTTCAGTTGTCTACGACTTTCAGTTAAATCGCGAGGAAATAATTATAGCGCAGCTGCTGCATTTGTCAGTGGCGATCAAAATAAAATTATTCTCTTATTTTTTCCTCTACTATTTACTACGTTCGTTGTATGCTATAGTGGTTACAATTCGTTATTATCGAATTTTATTTATGAAATTGCAATAAATATCTACATCGCAATTGCTTGTGAATACTGATTAGAAATTATTTGCTGTGTGGTTACGGCAGTAAATAATATAGCCACCCCTTCTCTTCCCGTGGGTGTCGAAAGAGGCAAGTAAGGGATAACTAAGTTCTAGTACTACCTTTGAACTTATAAAGGCGACCGATGGCGGGATAACCATCCATCTGCTGGTTTGAAATACATTGACCGGCCGAAGACGGACAGCAGCGTCTTCGGTGCGACGGAGCCAGACCTGCGATCACCAATCCGCCTGCCCAACGTGGCGACTTTGGGCAAAACACATGAATTCGCGCCAATTTTGTCGCGAACTTGGGGAGGCTTTTGCTGGACTTATCCAGCAGTGGACTTTGATAGGCTAAAATGTGTGTGTGTGTGTGTGTGTGTGTGTGTGTGTGTGTGTGTGTGTGTGTGAGTGTGTGTGTGTGTGTGTCTGTGTCTGTGATTAGAAATTAAAAAGGTACCTACTTTATTACGTTCGAGTGTTTTAAGTGTACGGAATTGTTACGATCAATGACTGGGGTAAAATTCTATCTCCGAGTCGGGGTGTAAACTACACATAAATTATATTTATATGTGTGTTGTTCATACATTTATATAAAATTATTGTCAATTGACTGTTACTTAAAACACATGTATTGAGGTACTAGACACAGTTCTGTGAATATAGATTACTTATATAATATTAGATTATATTTATACATCGTATAACGAAGCATAAAATTTCGCAATAATACAACCTTATTCTCAAGTGTATGTGAAAAATATCTTTGAATAATTAGGTCTATGATCTTTAGTTATTTAGCTAACGTGAGCTGAAGATCCTAGCGTCGCCAACGTTCTACCATTAGTAAGTTTGTCTCTTGATCTCGACTCGGACCGGTTCATTGACCTACCACCGGAACCAAGCAATAACATTATTGCATCGTCCGTAAAATATCAGGTTTAATTTCGTTAAAAAAGTGTGTATGAGAACGTAATACTACTTATACCATAAGATGCAGCGTGTATCGGAGAAGGTTTTAATATAATATGATATGTTGGTGATTACTTATCGTGTAAAAATATGGACGGACAGAGGTCGCTAGTTCAAAATAAATGAGATAAGTATGTTACACATAAACAGACGGTCGTCTATTGCTAAGATAGGCAACTAGATGCCTGTGTTCTTGGTAAAAGACCGCTGATGTCGTTGCATTTTTTAAAATAAATATACATATAAATAAATACATTAATATTATAATAGGGAGCCGGGGCGGGAGTCGAACCCACAATCCTAGAAGCAGAAAGAAGGGTCACTGCCTGCCGGGACACGCAAACTGGCTCGCCGAGGCTTATAACTTTAGACTTTATTTTCTCTGCTCTTTCAGTTGATTATTGCTCCAAAAACTAATACTTCATATTTTTAAATATGATTGACACTATAACGGTTAGAAATCTTAAGAACCAGAACTATGAAGAAATCGATAGAGTTCCACTTCAGTTCAACTTCGTAATACAACTGTAGCTTGCCATAAATAAATATTATAAAATTTCGTAACATTCTGTTTATTTTTTATTTACTTTTTTGTTAAAGTTTTTATACATATTAGCTAGCTGTACAAAACTTTTTATTGATGCAATTATAGGAATATTTTGATTACTATAATAATCATTAGATTAAAGTTAATTCATTTTCGGTATAAAGTTGTAAAACAAATTGTACTTAAAGTATACATATTTACAATTCACAACTTAACTAAATATTTACAGAATATGACATATTAATATTCTAATTTCATATTCTGTTAATTACGTTCAATTATTTTAGAAATAAAACATAGCATTAAAATGATTCAATGTGTTCTAAAATTAAATAAAAAGTCTCTTTCGCTATATCGTTGACATCTATCTCCAAACTGTTTCGCAGTTAAAATAAAGTTTTAGACGGATTAAGCCTAACTTGTTCTCTGTCAGTGATTAAGTTTAGCGGTTACGGTAAAGCCATTTTACCTGTCTCACTGACAACCAGGAGTCTTCTAAAGGCCTTTACTCACAGCGCCCGATCCGTGCCGACGATACGTTCCTTCAGAACGGATCGTTGCATATCGTATCGCGAGGGTCTATATAATTATACTGACTGCGATACCAGAGACGACCCGTTCTGCGATATATAAAACTATCTATTCCAGTTAAAGATTGTATTCGAAACGGTCGCGCACACCCAACTTCAAAATATAAACAGGGTTTACGAGGAAATTAATTTGTAACTCTTTCGTGCCAATCCAGTGCATTCTGTTAGGTAAAAAAAAAACATCCTCGCACAAGAGTTTACAGTCCAGTGTTTTTTTTCCTAACAATAATTTTACTATTTTTGGATGTAATAATAAATCTATACAAACAAATAAAATTGGAGTGTCTGTTTGTAATGTTAAAAAAAAACCGCTTTTTACTAAATGCGTAATGCGCGTCTGCCCACCGTGCCTCGGAGAGCACGTTAAGCTGTCGGCCCCTGTTGTTATCATGTACACCTAATAGCGATCGTTACTCATAGTAGGGAATATATTCGCCAACCCGCATTGGAGCAGCGTAGTGGATTAAGCTCCGATCCTTCTCCTACATGGGGAAAGAGGGCTATGCCCAGCAGTGGGATATTTCTGGCTGAAGCGTTGCCTATTTTTGGTAAGTTATCACCACAGAAGCAAAGCAATAAAAAAACTTAAGAAAACGCGTGTCTTTTAGTATACATACAAACAATCATTTATTTCCTACGTAGATATACCTACAGTATGTTTTGTATGTACGTTTGTTAGTATGGTAAGATTTCCCCGGTAGAGCGAAATTGGATTATGTTGTAACAAGAAGCAATCAATGTAAGTGTTATGTATTTCATTAATTGGGTACATACAATATTAGCTAACATCTATTTCGATCGCTTAATACCGATTTGATTTCAGTTTCTTAGTATTGTACTAAGAACATTTTCATTACTGGGAAATGGCCTATAAAACATCATTAAAGTCTTTAGAACTAGCTATTAGATTGATATACCATGTTATTCTATTAAGAAGTGAGAAATATGCATAAGGAAGAATTTTCTCAATATATATATCCAATAAAAAGTTATCGTGTAACAAATAATACAAAAATAAATTAAAATATATTCATTACAAAAATTAACCTACATTCGGAAATAGGTACTCCGCTTAGCGAAATCAAATAAATTCATAAGAATCTGGTTAATAAATATTTTATTACGTGATATGTCTATAAAGAAAAATTTGCAGCAAGAAATAGTGTAAAAAACAAATCTCTTAGTTCGATCACGATTCAGCCTGTAATATCCCACTGTTGGGCATAGGCCTCTTCCCCATGTAGGAGAAGGATCGGAGCTTAATCCACCACGCTGCAGCTGCTCCAATGCGGGTTGGTGGATATATTCCCTACTATGAATAACGATCGTTATCAGGTGTACATGATAACAACCGGGACCGACGGCTTAACGTGCACTCCGAGGCACGGTGGGGAGACCCACAAGGACTGCACAAACACCCAGACCACGGCAAACATCTGTATGGCCAATACAAATGCTGTCGTGTGCAGGGATCGAACCCGCAACCGCCCGCACAACAGCCAATCGCAATCCAGTGCTGTGACCGCTGCGCCAACGCGGCGTCAAACTCTTAGTTATCTATGATAAATAGCGTCACTTATTACGAAAAAAGTAGTTAAAAATGAAAAGATTCTGTGACTTACTATCTATATAGACAATATCGCTTAAGTATAAGTTACTACGTTTGTTAATTAATATTCATGCAAGGATACTTCAATATTGATGTCTAGAATGTTTTTATACTAATTAATTTTCGAGTAGCTTATTTATTTACGTCATTCATTATCTATAGGTTTTTTCCCATTTTAATTGGCAAAGCTTAACAGATTTGACTATTGATCCAGACTAAATCCTCTTCTAAAAGTTTAACAATCTTATTTATTACTTGAATTAATTTTGTCTTATTTTATTTTTAGTAAAAAAAAAACATCAAGATATAAGTATAAATATGCACTAAATTCAGTAACATTTATTATTATTTTTCTTATATAAAAACTACTAAAATACTACATTACTTTGTTCTTCGTTACTCTAGGAAAGCATAAAAAAAATTAGACTTAGAGGATGTCCGGAAACATAATACACAAGCACAAAGGCCCAGACCACGACAAACATCTATAAAGCCAATACAAGTGTTTGTCGTGTTGTGGGGATCGAACCCGCGCCCGCTAGCGTAACAGCCAGTTCTGTGACCGCTGCGCCAACGCGTCGTCGAAATAAAATAAAAGCTTTTAATAGTGAAAATATACATGTACATGTATATCCGTATATATTCAAGTAGTTCATAAACAAGCCATAAAGTCTAGGAAAGGTCACCACGGAACCACTCGGGACGCCGGATGTGGAACGAAATGTGACATAAATGTACGTACCATAAAATTTTCATATCCGTTCATAAAACGTTGGTAACAAATAATAAATTGCTCTTTCACGGTCTTATATTGATAAATATATATAAGACATTGCAAGCTATATGCAAACCAACAAAATGGCATACCTACATTGAGCAATATACTAAGTTTCCCGAGAATTCGTTCGCGTGGAAGTTTCAATGCTATCCTACATGTTATGCTATGTCAGAAAAGTCTTGCTTTTTATGAAAAAAGTATTTTATGTTTTTTTTTTTTTTTTTTTTTACATATCGCACTAATAATACAATAGTGTTGTAACTCAAAATTTGTCGAATTTGAGTTAACACTATACTTAAACGTAAAATTCAATGCCCCACAAGTCAATAAAACCGTCATTGCAATAATGTAAAAAATGAATGAGAGATGGCGCTAAAAGACATTATTGATGACTGATCCACTGTCATAACGCTCCTCTCAATACTGTATCATCTTTAGTCGCAACCAACAGTGATCGAGGAAGTACGTGTCACTTTGCACTTTATTTCGAGTAGCGACGTTATTACTAGATCAGGTATGTAAAATTTATAGTTTTATTTTGACTTAACTCATTATTGTTGATTTAAAGCTAAACATGATATTTTGTTATTTCTAGTTATTACACTATTACTGATTTACACAAACGCGATTTAAAATGATATTTCTACTTACGACACTATTATTGGTTCAGTTAGATATTTTTGACATGATACAGTATTGTTGAATCAAAAGTTTAAGTCGATTTTTTGGATTGTTTATAAAATATTTAATAATTAAATTTATTTGTCATTTATAGGATTTGCAATAACTCAATCAAATATGTAGCGTTGTAATTTGAAAAATGCTTACTTACTGTATTATTTCATAATTTTAGAGTTAATACGGTCTATATGACATGTATGCACCAAGTACGTATTTAACTTAATAAATACTTGTTTTATTTGTAGACTTAGTATGTATCGTGGACGATTACTTGTTGATATGGCAACAAAAACCATGTGTCATCACCAGGAGACAGAAAATGACGAACTTGACCTGAATTCCCCCGTGAGTACAAAAAATGAATCTGCTACCCAGAGAGAAGACAGCGACGTTTTCGAAAGAACAACCGACAATTTCGATACCTTCACCATCAACAATTATTCAAGTACTTCAAGAATTTGACGTAAAAAGTATGGCTAGTAATGTAAATCCTATAACTGTATGCAACCAAAGAAAATATTACATTTCAACTATGCACTAAGACCAGATTGACTTTCATGATTCTGATAATGATCCGCATTTTGTTCCCGATTCAAATTCTCAAAGTAAAGCCCTCAGTTTGCTTCGAGGTCGAACAAGAAAATTGACAAGTAGTTCTTCATGAAGTAACTCTTCATCAAGTAGCTCTTCATCGAGTTGCTCGGATGATATAGTAGCACATAATTTATGTATCATTGCTGAAACCAGTGAGTTGAGTATAGAATCGAATGTTTATTCGGAAGAGCAAAACAATAATACTACGGGTAAAAAAGAGGTTACGTAATGTGGGAACCTGAAAATACAAGGTAGTTAAACGACGTCGAATTCGAGCAAAGCGAATTTATAAATCAGTCAGTAAAAAAACAAGTCCCTGCAAGAAAAATGGATCTGACGCGACGTGGCGAAAAATTTAGGTTAAATTGTCGTTTCAAAATAGACGAGACATCAAGACAGCGTATTTTCAACAAATATTGGAATTTGGGAGACATAAAAAAACATAGAGAGTTCATAATTAGACATACAACAGACATTAAACCAAAATAAAGATACTTATAATATACTCAAAATTTTCGTAAACTAAGCACTGCATTTTATTTTCAAGTAAACGATTCTAACTTTAGAGTCTGGAAAACAATTTTTAAAAATACAGTTGCAATATACGATGGACCAATTGCACCAGCTTTATCAAAAAAAAATCAGATTGTGGTTTTATAGAGAAAGAATTACGCGAATGACTGATTTAATATAAGACTAAATGTTGTTGTTTTTTTTTTTAAAGTTTTTTGTTAAACATTGATTAAGTATAAAATGTTTAAGAATATGTAGTTTATTTTGTTATCTTTATTTGGAATAACTATTATGTTTGGAAGGTTTATTTTATTTAAAGTAATTACAAGCATTGTTTTTTTGTCAAATTTTATTGCAATTATAACCGTAATAAGAATAAAAAAGCAACCTAGCTTTATTTATTAATATCCTAAAGACAAGATTTAAAGATATCATATTAAACGTAAATATAAATTCTCGTAATACTGAGAATCAGTTTTGACGAAATTGTTGTAAGTCCAAAAAGTAACATAAAATCGTTGAAAAATTTAATAAATCAAATTGTAGTAACACAAAATGTTTCAAAAATAGTGACGCAACTAAAAATAATATTTCATTTTGAACATTTTGTTTGGAACTATACTGTATTAACTCGAAATTCTTGAATAATTTCAGTATCAGTATTTTTTTTCATTATTGGTAAAAACACAATTGCTTGAATTTTATTTAGAAAACAAAAAAAATATAAAAATAAATTGTATCTATAACAGGAAGTGAGTATTCAGTTTTTCGTTGATTCTGAAAAATGATCAATTTTGAGTTACCACACTATTGTATTATTAGTGCGATATATAGACTAGCGCTTGACTGCGATCTTACCTGATGGTAAGTAAAGATGCAGCCTAAGATGGTGCGCGCTTGCCTAGAAAATGCCTATTCACTCTTGATTTGAAGATACCCAAGTTATAGCTATTTGGAAAAACGGAAGCCGGAAGGGCATTCCAAATTTTTGCGGTGCGTATTAGAAATGAGGAAGCGAAGCGCTTAGTACGAGATCGTGGGATTTCAACCACGTAACGGTGCAGATCCATGCGATGCCTTGCGGTCCGATGGTAGAAAGGTGAAGGTGGAACCAAGTTGTACAGTTCCTGAGCGCACTCTCCGAAATATATCCTGTAAAATACGGATAGACAGGCAACCTTGCGCCGGTGTTCTAGACTTTGAAGTCTAGAGTTAACTAGCGATTCGTCACCGATGAGTCTTCTGGCGCGTCGATCCACAGAATCCAAAGCAGCAAGCTGGTACTTGGCAGAGCCATCCCATAAGTGGCAGCAGTACTCCATGCAAGATCTAACTTGTGCTTGGTACAAAGTAAGGAGTTGTTCCGGTGTGAAGTACCGCCTAACTTTATTGAGGATACCAAGCTTCTTACCCGCGGTTTTTGCCTTGGATTCTATGCATTGTCCGAAGTTGAGAGTGGACGAGATGTTTATGCCTAGAAGATTAATATTATCGGTGATCGGTACAGATACACCTCGGAAAGTCGGAGCTAAGGGAAATGGACTTCGTTTAGCGCTAAAAAGACACGCTTGCGTTTTAGAAGCATTAAATTTGACTAGGTTGGCGTCACCCCAATCGGATACCTCTTTCAGAGCCAAATTTGTGCGTTCGACCAGAGCCTCTCTATGCTCGAAAGTTTCAGCCCCACCAGCACGGGGACCGGACATATATCTCTCCGCAACAGTGCAGTCATCTGCGTACCCAAAGATACCGGGCTTAAGGAGGTCGTTAATGTGAAGCAAGAAGAGGGTTGCAGAGAGAACTGATCCCTGAGGGACACCGGCATTAACCGCCATCAGGTCAGACGAGGATCCATCTATGACCACTCGAAATGATCGCCCGCTCAGGAAATCTGATATCCAGTTACAGAGGCTGGGGGTTATTCCATAAGCTGAAAGCTTGCTTAATAAGCTCCCATGCCAGACCCGGTCAAATGCCTTCGATACATCAAGTGAGACGGCTAGCGCCTCTCCGTGCTTATCCAAGGCTTCGCCCCAGATGTGCGAGGCATACACTAAAAGATCCCCCGTGGACCTGTTACGCCGGAAGCCGTATTGCTGGTCCGACAGGAGGTCGTTCACCTCAAGATATGTAATTCTCAAGCCTCTATACGAACACATTACAAAAATATTTGGATCGATTGTTCTGGAAAAAGCAAAAACAAATCTATCCCATAGAAATGGTATTTTCCGAAAAGCTTTCATTTTTGCTTTTCTAGATAACCTGTATATGAACCTTTCATCCAGGTTCGTTGAAGTTTACTTCCGTGATAGTATAACAGACAAACACACGTCAAAATTTTACGTTTAAAATCTAAATAAATAAAATGATATAAGATACCTATTTGTTTTTTTTGTGTTCCTTATTTTCAAGACAAGATTTGTATATAAAAAAACATACATTCAGAAAAAAATACGGCGCTACGAAGTTCACTGGGTCAGTTTGTACTTAAATATAATAATCTTTTGTATCTTACAAAATGTTTTTATAATATTGCTAACACTACAAAGATACGTAATAATGTCTAATGTTCTAAAAATTTTGTGTCGTAGCTTCCGCAATGATTATATGTACTTGGTTGAGCTTACAATCTTTGTATATGTATTGACTGTTTTGAAAATTTGCAAATCATTTTTGTCAACTAAATATCGCACAGCTAATTTGGTACTCTTATATAATTTCAGTGACAAATCAATGTATCTCTACCTAATGATATAAGATGATAGAAGGTGAACTAAAAAAAACAATGGCAACCTTCAGTGTTTGATCATCTTAATAAAAATACATTTTATTTTAATTTGTTTTTTATTTATTAATTTCCTTTCATAGTTTATTATTGTTTATAATGTTACGTATTTATGACTGAGAAGTGAGTCAAAATATTTTACAATTAGTACATATAATTATATAGTATGGGATTCAGTTTGAGTGCAGTTTTGTAAGCATTTAAACAAAGGCCGCGTGAGTCGCGCTAAGCTGGCTTCTTAAGACAAATTTCAAGTCCCTAACCTAAGCTAATGTGAAAGTCGGCTGGTTGGTAGGGCGACCGAGCACGGCTTATCGTCTTGCATAACGCGCGGCCATTGAACCCGGTGCCGGTGCCTTCGATCACCTCTCAGATTCGCTCCCAAGCGGAAAACAGATTAATTGTGTTACGTGGCTAATTTGTTAACTTATCATTTTGATATCTTTTTTTAATGTTTAATTAACGTTTATTAAATTGATAAATTGAGTCATTCGCGATTTTAATTCCGTGATTTTTAAATATTGTATTATGTATGAAAAACAACTTGCATTAATTAGTTACACCAGTTTTTATTTTTAATATATATAAACTGGCGTAATATGTATGTATAGTAACAGTTTAAATGTGACAGAGCTATGCAAGAGCGTCGTTATCTTTGGATAAGAATAATTGATAATCCAACATCCAGTTTCAGTATCTCATAGCAGTCCTAGTGAGTAAATCCCTTAGGATTTAATATACAGATAGTACTAACTATTCCGAGATGTTCGCTTCAACAATTGCAAACATATTGTTGATTGTTGACACACACAATTGTCTACTGAGTTATCTCGACTGCAGTAGCAGTAAACAGTAGTAACATAGTAATCTATACTAATATAGAAAGCTGAAGAGTTTGTTTGTTTGGTTGTTTGTTTGTTTGTTTGAACGCGGTAATCTCTGGAACTACTGGGCCGATTTGAAAAATTCTTTCAGTGTTAGATAGCCCATTTATCGAGGAAGGCTATAGGCTATGTATCATCACGCTAAGACCAACAGGAGCGGAGTCCACGCCGTCATGTATTTTGGTATATGTACCGTGTATAGTATTATTAGGTGTATATATTCATGTGCATTTAGTAAAAAACGATTATTTTAATATTACAAACAGACACTCCAATTTTATTTATTTGTATAGATAAATTGATATGTTGATAGTCAAAGGTTTATACAGGTTTTTCAGTCTGGTATTCTCAGCTAATTCTTTCATTTGATACCCATAATGTAAGAAAACATAAAAATTTAGTCAGCCATCTTTAGAAGTCTGCCATTTTTGGATTTAAATAACGTCACCTTGTTTTTCGATACTCATATCGTAGGAAAGCATAAAAATGTATGGGACTTAGAGAATGTTCGGAAGCTTAATACACAAGCACAAACGCCCAGGCCACGACAAACATCTATAAAGCCAATACAAGTGTTTGTCAGGCGCGGGGATCGAACCTGCGACCGCTATCGCAACAGCCAGTGCTGTGATCGTTGCGCCAACGCGTCGTCGATATAAAATAAAAAGCTTTAAATTGTGAAAATATACATGTTTCATATTGTAACAAATTACTGTTTTTGAAGGTTGATTATTGCAAGCATCTACTCACATGACTCCCAGACGACTGTATCAAATAGGATAAAAAAAAAATTCATTATTTACGAAAAAAAATATGGCTAAAAGAAGATCGCTGGGTCAGCTTATATATAACACGATATAAGCTCCGTACATCTTACATAATTAAAAATGAATCCTTATTAAGATCGATTATACCCTTTCATTTTTAATTAATTTTTTTTGGGACATAGGTATCTTAGCAAAGGTTACGTTTACATATATACCTACACATTAAAAATCTTTTTTACTGTACAACCCTTTCAACTGTAACCTCTCTGTAGTATATTAATGATCTAGGGATCATAAATATTTATTGATATATTTATACGATATAATTCTCTTTATTCATAATAATAATGTGAAAACTCATTACTTGATGAAAAAATGAAAAAATGAGATGAAAACGAAAAATTGGATTTAAAATAATAATGTACAATCCCCATGAGACCAAAATGTGAGTGTGCTTTTTATTAGACAAAAATGTTTCTTAAGTTCTATGTAATAAGCATAAAAACAAATGTAAAATTATTAGTTTCGGGTAATCGATTCAGACTGTAACATCCCACTGCCTTCATACACGTCTTTCTCCATGTAGGAGAAGGATCGGAGCTTAACCACCCACGCTGCTCCACTGGCGTATGTAAATTATCTTTAAATTATTATTTCGTCAATTTTTAATATTTTAATTAGATTTCATTAAATTTTATCCATACTAATATTATAAATGCGAAAGTAACTCTGTCTGTCTGTCTGTCTGTCTGTCTCGCAATCACGGCAAAACTACTGAACAGATTTAAATGAAATTTGGTATACAGATAGTCTAGAGTCTGAGAAAGGACATAGGCTACTTTTTAATGCGAAAAAAGGATGTAAGGTGTTGAAAAGTTAGAATGAAAATTTGTATGAGATCTAATGTTCGTGTTCGTAACTGTCAAACATTTAATGTTCATCCCGTCGATATGGTAAACTCTCACCTAAAATTAAAGAACGTATTTAAATAAAGGTTTCGAATCGACAACATATATCCACAATATACGGATAGTGGCTTATTTTAGATTTTAAAAATGTATTAATATGTCAGTAATGAAAACAAATTGACATAATACATATTGTTTGAATTTGTTTGTCAAATGTTTATACGTGCGTTCAGAAATGTATTTAGTGTAAACTAAGGAAAATATATCAAGCTACTTAAATATACAATAAATGATAATTGTACAAATAAATTAAATACAAAAAAAAACCGTTCAATTGATTGGTCTCATTGAAACATTCCAGATTATTCCGTCAATCCAGTCAAAGTCAATAAATATATTGTTAGAAGAAGCGACTCAAATTTCAAGTTAAAAGGGGATGAAGCGAACGCACATGTGCGATGATCTGCACACGTCGCGACGTTTCTTCCTTTGTTCCAACATCACGCAATCATCACGTGATGCAAGCAGGAGGTGGCGTCAGGTCGGCGGCAACGCACCGAACATGTGGGGACCCGGGACAATGGACATCATTCTTTGGAGGGCTCTCGGCTAGTTAACTTGTGTCAGATTCACTACCATTTTTCGTTAAAAATCCATTGTTGTAATTTAGTAATTTTTCATTGTTGATTATTTTCTAGAATTGTAATTATTTGTAATTTTAGTGTTTATTTAATTTAATGATCCACTCAATTTTTAAGATTAGAAATATAATTATTTTGTGAATTATAGTTTTTATTTAAAAATCCGCTCGATTTATAAAATCAGAAGTGGGATAGGCTCCATAGCCTTTTTGCACTTCTATTCATTGAGAGCCCTCACATTTATATATCGCCATATAGTACGTTTACTCTTTGTACTAGTGTGCTTTGAGTGACGAACTTTAAATCAATAAAATGTCGAATAGATCTAATAAAGATAATTCCAAAGATATATCTCATGCACGTGGCACAGATAATAACCAATTACAGGATACACTTCAAGCCATCTTGTATCGATTGAACACCCTGGAGGATCAGAATTCAGCCTCACGGACGAGAAGTATTACTCCACCATTACCACAAGTCGAGGTCAACTCTGAGGCTTCTGGCAGTGATCCAACGACAATCAGAATACTAGACGCCATAGGCTCTATTAACTCGGTGAGATCTACCCATATTTATATTTCAAATTTCGATCCTAGTGTTCATAATTTTGAAGTTTGGTGTACCTAATGAAGTAGACCATATTCGTACTCTGTATAAGTGGGATGATCGAGAATGTCTCTCGCGTATCGGCGATTGTTTAAAAGGCAGTGCGCGCACGTGGTTAGACGAGTGGGTATCCACTGATCGCTGTTGGTCTACTTTTAAGCGAGATTTTAAAACGTTGTGCCCGAAAACAATCGATATTGCCGGAATTTTATTTGACAGTATGAAAACTGATTCCGATAATTTTTTCACTTATGCAGAGTATGCTAGTAAATCTCTCTTGCGGTTGCGTTCAATAAATGGACTAAGCGACAAGTTAATTTCGGCTATTATCATACGCGGCATAAAAGATCCTCAAATTCGTGCTAGTGCAACCAACGCGAAATTAGAGCCGCATGAGCTTGTAAATTTTTTTCTAATTATACAAAGGCACCCTCGTATAGGAATACACAAAGCCGTACTCAAAAAAATTTTACAATTCAAAGGAATTTTCGTAAAAATGAACAATCGGGTTCCGAACAAAAAGTAAAGTGTTATGGTTGCGGTAATTTTGGCCATAAACAAAACGAATGTTACAAACGACCTAAGACATACAATGAAGTTACGTTTCAAAAAGGTAATAATAAAACGGAAGTGAAGTGTTTATTTTGTAAAAAAAAATGGACATAAAACTGAAGACTGTTTTTTGAAACAGCGTTCTGAATCTGGAGGCGCATCACAGTAAATTTTTGTAAAGAAGTAGAAAGTAAATCTAGTAATGTTATGGCGGCGGTTATACAGGTCGTAGTCGTAGATAATATTATTGTTGACAGTGGGTCCTCGATTTCATTAATTTCTCGATCTGTTCTCAGTCATTTTCGTTGTAAGTAAATGCGTGCCTTCGTTTAGAATACTGCGTGGAATAGGTAGTAAAGAAATAGAATCTAGTTGTTACACGACGTTGATTGTTGCGTTACCCGAAATAAGTTTAGAGTAAGATTTTTTTAATTAAAACCGACCAGTTTATGAACATTCCGATTATTATAGAAACGGACGTTTTGAAGCGGGAGGGCGTTACTTATAGTAGGCAAAATGGTGAACAAAGGCTTATGATTGCTAGTAATATTACATACAATGTCAATTCGTTACTAGGTGAACAGTTTTCGTTGAAAAGATCCTTGGTAGCCATTGATGTATAAAACCTGGTTTTATACATCAATGTTGGTAGCAGATAAATATAACGAATTAATTTTAATTGTTAAACAATTTTTACCTTTTTTATTACGGGTACTGCAACCACTACGGTTACAAGCGGAACGATGCAGGTAAAAAGTGATATACCTGTTGTTTTATCGTCCTAATAAGTTATCGTATCAAGAAAAGTTGCATGTGCGTGAAATACGTGATTGTTAGAAAAAAAAAATAATAATAAGAGAATCAAGCTCTGAATATTCGAGTCCAATATTGTTAGTTAAAAAAAATGGAACGGATAGGATGTGCGTTGTCTTTTGGGCTTGGCGAATGCGCCGGTTGTCTATCAACGAATTATTTCAAACAACGTTGCGTTCTCTTATAGATAAAGGCTCAGTTTTAGTGTATATCGATAATGTTTTAATTCTTAGTAGTTCCGTGAACGAAGGTCTTCAAGTTTTACGTCAAGTTCTTGAAACTTTAACTGTCTCTGTTTTCTCTATAAATTTGAAAAAAAATGTTTATTTTGAGTTACCGAAGTCGAATATAATGTAGGACTATTACAAATGGTCAGGTTAAACCGAGCGATCATAAAGTAGAGGCTTGGAAACAAAAGTTAAATAGAATGGATGGAAACTTAGGTTCATCTAGATACGTGTACCTACACTAATAATTTATTATTTTTTAAATATAATCCTACCGGTGAACAGACTCGTGTGTTGCGTTATATACCAAATGGACACCGATTGAGCCTCTTACGCGTATTTTATGACGAACACCAATATATAGGTGTTGATAAGACCTGTGACCTTATTTTAAAACGTTTTTGGTTTCCCTGTTTAGAGAGATTCGTTCAAGTCTATTTGTCTCATAATAAAAAGAAAAAAAAATACCTAGGCAACCTTTACAACCTATTGAATCATGAAAAAAAAACAGATTTACCATTTGATACTGTACATAGCGATATTTTAGGACCACTTCCGGATTCGAACGGTTATAAATTTGTACTAATAATTGTACTACGTACTGTATCGAACGTGATTCACATTGAATGTAATCACAGAATCACAGGCAAGAGAGTTGGTCAAATGTCATTTGGAAGTTGCAACTAACCTTAAATGTTACAAAACAAAAAAGCACTCAATGTTCTCCTTTGAATCTTTTGATAGCTAGTGAGTCTACCACGCCGATTATTCGAGCCCTTATAAGTGACATTGCCTCAATAAAACGCGACGTTCACTAAGAAAATTTAAAGAAAACGACATGGTGTTTGTACGTAAGACTGCTCAATCCACTAACAAACTGGACTCGGGGATGAGAGGTCCATACAAGGTTATAACTGTCCTTCCTCACAATCGCTACGAACTTACCTTAGTCGCTGGGTCGTATGGAAAAACCACTGAAGCGGTTGCTGAATATATGACTCAATGGAAGGGCGAGTGGAGCCCCGAGGTCTGTGCGAGTTTCTTTGACAGTGACTGTGAGTATATTCACTTTATATGAGCATCCTGAGGGCTCTGCTCCTGAATTCTCAAATATTAAGCATCCTGAGGGCTCTGCTTTGTTTAAGTCTATTAAGCAACCTGCGGGCTCTGCTTGTTTATTATAGCTTAGGTAACCTGAGGGCTCTGCCTTTGTAGTCATAGCATCCTGAGGGCTCTGCTTGTTTATTGTAACTTAGGTAACCTGAGGGCTCTGCCTTTGTATTCATAGCATCCTGAGGGCTCTGCTTGTTTATTGTAACTTAGGTAACCTGAGGGCTCTGCCTTTGTATTCATAGCATCCTGAGGGCTCTGCTTGTTTATTATAGCTTAGGTAACCTGAGGGCTCTGCCTTTGTAGTCATAGCATCCTGAGGGCTCTGCTTGTTTATTGTAACTTAGGTAACCTGAGGGCTCTGCCTTTGTATTCATAGCATCCTGAGGGCTCTGCTTGTTTATTGTAACTTAGGTAACCTGAGGGCTCTGCCTTTGTATTCATAGCATCCTGAGGGCTCTGCTTGTTTATTGTAACTTAGGTAACCTGAGGGCTCTGCCTTTGTATTCATAGCATCCTGAGGGCTCTGCTTGTTTATTATAGCTTAGGTAACCTGAGGGCTCTGCCTTTGTAGTCATAGCATCCTGAGGGCTCTGCTTGTTTATTGGTTTTGAAACATCTTTATGATTTTGCTATTGCAAAAAAAAATATTTTATCGTTTTTATTTGCATATTTTGTTCTTATATATCTTAATTAGTAAATGATAATATTTTGATCATAATCTTAACTAAGTACATAGAAACATTAAAATCGTTTTTCAATACATTTACATACCGCCCTTTCTTGCAAATGTCTTTATGACTTTTAACTCAAATTTTAATGTTAAAGCTTGCTAAGACTAGTAAAAATGAAATCCAAAAAAAAAAAAAACAAAAACTACGAAATTTGTTCCTTCTGTTAGCTGTGTGCAAGTGGGGATAATTCTTATAAGATCTACTTTTAATTGCAGCTCAAGGTAATGAAGATTTGCCAACAGAGCTGACCTCGGCACCCATAAATGCAGGGGCCACATCTCGACCACATTCGGCGGACGAGGACGTACCGCTGTCAGGAGAGGCCGTGTTAGAAGAAGCGACTCAAATTTCAAGTTAAAAGGGGATGAAGCGAACGCACATGTGCGATGATCTGCACACGTCGCGACGTTTCTTCCTTTGTTCCAACATCACGCAATCATCACGTGATGCAAGCAGGAGGTGGCGTCAGGTCGGCGGCAACGCACCGAACATGTGGGGACCCGGGACAATGGACATCATTCTTTGGAGGGCTCTCGGCTAGTTAACTTGTGTCAGATTCACTACCATTTTTCGTTAAAAATCCATTGTTGTAATTTAGTAATTTTTCATTGTTGATTATTTTCTAGAATTGTAATTATTTGTAATTTTAGTGTTTATTTAATTTAATGATCCACTCAATTTTTAAGATTAGAAATATAATTATTTTGTGAATTATAGTTTTTATTTAAAAATCCGCTCGATTTATAAAAATATTATATAAATATTTTCGTCGCGAAAGTGTAAAAGATGTGTTTTTTATAAATCTGTACTAATCTTTAAACCTATCCTAAACGGTTACCTAACGGTAAAGTAAATCCGAAACGGTTTTTTTTTGTATTTAATTCATTTGTACATTTATCGTTTATTTACACTAAATAAATTTCTGAACGCACCGCACGCATAAATATTTGACAACCAATATTTATTATGTCAATCCGTTTTCATTACTAACATTATTCTAAATTTTTAGGGTTCCGTACCCAAAGGGTAAAAACGGAACCCTATTACTAAGACTTCGCTGTCTGTCTGTCCGTCCGTCCATATGTCATCAGGCTGTATCTCAAGAACGGCGACAGCTAGACAGTTGAAATTTTCGCAAATTATGTATTTCTGTTGCCGTTATAACAATAAATACTAAAAACAAAATAAAACAAATATTTAAGGGGGGCTTCCATACAACAAATGCGACTTTTTTTCCTCTTTTTTGCTCGATATCAATAAATGGTAACAGGTATGCAGTTGAAATATTCACAAAATATTTAATTGTATATTTACTTTAATGATCACTACATACATAGTATAAAAAAGTCGCTTCCCGCTGTCTGTCTGTCCCTATGTATGCTTAGATCTTTAAAACTACGCAACAGATTTTGATTCAGTTTTTTTTAAATAGATGGAATAATTGAAAAGGAAAGTTTATGTGTATAATACATGCATAATATAGTAGGGAAACACTGATAATTTTAAAGGTTTCTAATGTGATGTCGTAAATAAACACATTTTTTTTCGCTTGTATTGGCAAACGCTGGCTGAACCCTACGAGATAGATCGAAATAATGTACTACAGTATTCTACACCTTAAAAAGGTCTACAAAAAATTCCCCAATGGTATACGTCTATCTCTTAGGTATAACCCACAAAAATCATTTTTTACCTTTAATTTTTACGAGATATAATGGCTTATTAATGAAGTGATTTTAAGCAATACAGCATTAATCCTTATCCAATAAAGTATTATAAATACATTGTGCATTTAGTATAGACTAATATGGCCCTTTACAGCATGTAATTTAAATGAGTATTTTCGAAGATATTACAGATTTAAAATGCAGGGACATAACGGTTGCGGTGGTACCGGCCGGGGTCATTTTTTAGAAATTGTATGTTCGTACTTTATAATTTTTTAACCGCATTTATAGTAGGTAAATACATTAGGTTGGATAGGATTAGACTAAAACCATAATTTGTCAAGTCGGGAGTAACCTCAAAAGAAACATGTTTGTATTGTCTAATGACAAAAAAGCTGTGAACGTTGTATATAAAGACATTCTGTAGTATATTTAGTAGCAGCATTTCACCCGTGCGAAGCCGGGGCGGGTCGCTAGTAAATAATAAATAAATTAACAAACCGATTTTCGAGGGTTTCCCTCGATTTCTCTGGGATCCCATCATCAGATCCTGGTTTCCTTATCATGATACCTAAGTTAGGATATCTCCTTTTCAACAAAAAATAATTATCAAAATCGGTTCATAAACGACGAAGTTATCCCCGAACATATATTAAAAAAAAAAACATTTATACGGTCGAATTGAGTAACCTCCTCCTTTTTTGAAGTCGGTTAAAAAGTGGTACAAAACTACAAAGTTGTTGCTATATAGAATTATAGAACTTAGAAATTACAAATTAGAATAATAATAGGTAATGTAATCCGACCGATTTCGGCCATGGCGACCACTTCAGACCCTTATAGGGCTTATGACATAGCTGATAGCCACATATACATATTATTAGTCCGCATCAGTAAGGACGCGGATTTCAAAAATTATAATAGGAAATAAGTCGGTACTGTTCCATCGATGTCAATTATTTGAATTAGCGCTGTGGACTATCTATACCGCACGAGAAACGAAACGCTCGCGTGATTTAACTAGCATCAGCTACATCTGTTATCGTTTTTTGATACTAACTGGTGAATATAAAGTAAATCTCTGATATAATTTTTTTTAATGGTTTGTACGTCGAGTTTAGCATAAATAATTTAAAAGAGAACAAAACAAGTCTTCAATGATAAACTATTGCGCTGAGTTAATTATTTAAAATAATGTTTAAAATAAAAATGGATGTTGCTAAGCGCAGAAATGCAGCCACAAGAGGGAGTTGCGGGGGTTAATAACATAATATTTGGCAAAACAACGTTTGCGGGGTCAGCTAGTACCGTAATAAATGTAATCTTGAAATGTTTGTGGACGTTCAGGTAAGGTGTAAACGGTGAGTAACATAAATAATATCTAACGGAAAATAATTGATAATATGATTTGGGTTGTCTGGAAGAAATGGCTAAATAGCCATAAGTCCACCAATGGGTACTTCACATGCTGTAAATGTCTTTAAATGTGTTTAATGTTTAAAATGTAATTGTGGTGTACAATAAAGTGTAAATAAATAAAAATAAATAAATAGAATACTAAAAACGACGAGTTAATTTTCCAATACAAAATGTTCCTAGCGGGGTTTAATGTCTTTTGTCAAAAACGTTGTCAATTGGTTGTCAAATATTCAGAAAGTGTTTTGTCCATATTTTTCACAAATATAATGTAGGCGATACGAAGTTCAACGGGTCATCTAGTAAAAAATAATTATAGTTAACATAACCATACACTCGTCTGTTAACATTATGCTTGCGCTATAAAAAAATCCCGATGTATGTAGGTACTCGTACATATGTAGATATATAATTTTCTTAAATATGTAAATGTACATAATTATACGTATTGATAATAACCGTTCCAGCTGGAATCGAACCTGCATCTCCGACTGAACATTGTCAACAGTGAAAGACTTCGTTTCCTCATTTTGTTAATTTTATTGTAATGATCTAAGGGACGTGGAAGAGCGACCTTCACCGATCTGATAACTCGATGAGACATATTTTTTATCGAATATAATTTATGAACAAATATGCATATGATCATTTGCCTATCAAAAAGTGGTCATAGCTACTTTTAATTTAAAATTAATTTTTTCATCACCTTCACTCATATGAGAACCGAATGAGTTTTATCTCAATTGATAGTTTTTAACACAGAATATGCCTAGGTAGGCTTGCCTACTTATTTTTGGTCATGGCTACCTAGCAAGTAGATGTGAAGAGGTAGGTCAATATTACCTATATTCGACACTACATCGATCTGTTCGAATCGAAATTGATATCCACTACCCACTACCACTACAGCCTATCACAGTCCACTGTTGGACATAGGCCTCCACAAGTTCGCGCCCGACATTATGACGCGAACTCATGTGTTTTGCCCATAGTCACCACGCTGGGCAGGCGGGTTGGTGACCGCAGGGCTGGCTTTGTCGCACCGAAGACGCTGCTGCCCGTCTTTGGCCTGTGTATTTCAAAGCTAGTATGGATGGTTATTCCGCCATCCGTCGGCTTTTTAAGTTCCAAGGTGGTAGTGGAACTGTGTTATCCCTTAGTCGCTTCTTCCGACACCCACGGGAAGAGAGGGGGTGGCTACATTCTTTAGTGCCGTAGCCACACAGCAAATTGATATCATAGGTAAGATATTGTGATTACAAAACCAATCATATAGGCATGCCTACAAAACCTAAAAAAAAAAATCAAAAAAATAGCCTTGACCAATTTTCGATAGGCAACTTATCATAGGCATATTTGTTTATAAATTATATTTGATAAAAAATATGTCTCATCTAGTTATCAGATCGGTGAAGGTCGATGTTCCACGTCTCCTCTACCATAATGCTCTCGACTGTTTGGCAGTGGCTTTTAAATCTAATACCCATAGTACATAGAATTTAGTCTTACGATATTTCTTTATACGAATAACTAAATATTGACATGAATTTCGAAAGTTATAAATACTTGTAATTGTATTGAACCTCCCGTAGTCGTAAAGTTGCCGAAATATCAGGAATTTTGAACTAACACGGTAAGTACTTTATACATAAAAGTATTCAATGAACTTATTTATGGCAATGCTGGGCATAAGTCTCTTTCTCCGCGTAGGAGAAAGATCGGAGTTTAGTGGTGGACACCACGTTGCTACACTGCGGGTTAGCGGATATATTTGCTTATATGAGTGACAATCTTTATCGGATGTAGTTAATAAAAATAATAACAAGCGGAATCGCTTAACGTGCTCTCCGAGGCATGGTGGGAAGGCCCACAAAGACAGACACCTGAATCAGAAACAAATATTTGTAAAAATACAAATATCCATCCAGAGGGAATCGAACTCGCAAACCGCCGGTCTTAAGGACACTGCACACTTACCACTGCAACAGAGCGGTTGTTATATTAATAAGATGGAAAAACATAGAAAGGTCATCATCAAGTTGTATGGATTGGCATTATAAATAAGTTACAAAGTGTCTATATTTATACGCATTCAAAATAACCATTTTAAATCACACATTGCCTTTTACAGATAAATCAGTAAACAATTTTAGGACTCCGTATTCAGTCACATACCTGCCGATCTCCTATCGCATACTTGGAATTTTATTAAAATTCCCATAACATATATTTCTTTGGATGTGCTGGAAGAAATCTCTTATAGGGGTAAGCACACCCATTATACGTGAGTCTCCATGAGAAATGTATTATGTAGGTTTTGTACATATGATAAATAGTTAAATAAGAAAATAAATAAATTTCTATTGTCTATAACAAACGAACATCAAAAACAAAGTTAAAATTAAAATAAATATTGCAAGAAATGTATATGTAGGAATCAGAAGTGAGGAGTAGGACGGAGGGCCTGGTTAATTCACAATATAAGTTTAACACATTTAGAATTCAATGGACTCACCGAGCGGGTACCGTCTATCGCGTGGCAGAGAGACAACTCGACGCAGTGCCCGGGACTTGTGACCCGAGTGTTGGTTTACGGCGGCGCCGCCTTATAATGCGCATTGGCACTCACCACCACCGGTCGAGTTGCCCAATCAGTAACAATTAATTCGTGTACACAAACTAACTATTAGAAGAGTCGAGGTTAAGCTACTAGCAGGATACAACGAGTGTACCGTACCAAGCCAGAGCCAAGACTGCCTTAGCTGCGGTTGCATCAGTCTTTTATACACGACTGAATGACTCGAATAATAAAATGAGGGTAGTTGAATGTTGACAATATCACAGGTACCACCGACACGGCCATTCTGACGCGCGTGCGTCCTCGCGCGCTATCCATTAAAATCTTGGGTATTAAACAACAAAATATCGCTCGACTATCCTGACAAAAATCTATCCAACATCTTAACATCTGGTCCGGTCCACACTGAACCTTCCGACCAGAAACAATTGGTTTTGGTTCGCCAGTAAGTCACAGTCACAGCAGTCATTTTTTTTTTAAATATGGTTATCATTATCACTTATCGTCATCATCATGACTTATCGTCATCATCACTTATGATCATCATAAACTTTTTTTTAATGCTTTTTTTTAATGCTTTTTTTTAATGCTTTTTTATAATGCTTTTTTCAATGCTTTTTTCAATGCTTTTTTTTAATGCTTTTTTAATGCTTTTTTAATGCTTTTTTCTTAATGCTTTTTTTAATGCTTTTTTAATGCTTTTTTCAATGCTTTTTTTTAATGCTTTTTTTTTCATCTCTTTTTTTTACCATATATATCTCCTTTTTTTTTTAACCATTCATCTGTAAAGTACTGTCGTCAGTTCTGTGAACTGACGACGCAATCGCAACGCAACTGCCCGCATCATAATGTTGAAAGATTCAGATTGTACAAAGTCAGTATTAGAGTTGGCAGACATAGTACCAGTTATTGTATCAGTTGGCAGTCATAGTATTTAAATCATAATTATCATCAAACCAATTATAACTAATTACTTCACACAAATACCACAGCCATGTACCATCGACGTCATTACAACCAAAACTTTAGACATATGTCTACTTCAACAACAAGTTACAACCAAGCTTGCAAAAACCTCGAGTAAAGACTTCTAACACCACGGCTCTCTAGGCGAAGAGTAATCACAGTACATGTGTCAGTCACATACATCTCAGTACGCATATCCATCGAATGGATCACCCGTGTCAGTCACCTCTTGTGACTACACGCTACGGTATCAAACACCACGACCTCCGCCAGGGTTAAACGCACACCGCGCACCCATGAACTCTTGGGTTGCCCCAAGAGACACCTTCTACAGGGCTACGACTACTAAATAACTACACTGGTACGTTTGAACACATTACGATCGATAGAGTCGTTCACTCGAGTCTCTCCCTCTACTTAGACTTGAACATCATCATTATCAACAAGATCATAAATTACATCAATATCGTCTGGTACATGACGTGCTGGCTGGCATTTCTCTTAACCTTTTGTGAGCAAATTTTTAGGTACGTTGACAACTTAAGCTTTAAGGGTATACCGATTACCTTCGAGAACTTTTATTACGCGAAAAGGGCCTCAATATTTCGGATCAAGTTTCGTTTGATGACGGTCCTCATTTTGTAACAGAACAAAATCGCCAATAGGATATTAAAAAGCCTAACTGTCCCTATGAAGGAAGTAGCGAAATCATATAGCTCCATTTACAACCCTTGCTTCCCAAAGTTACACAATAATTATTAGAACAGATGGAAACATACTCGTATCAAGACTTAACAGTTACCTACAACGACTGCTTTAAAATGTAACTGCTCACGTGTTAGTGACATCTAACTTTAAAACGCGTGGTTAATAAAGTTTAAATCAAGTCTATAACAACATAGTTAGGAAATCACATACCTGTCTACTTATTTATTTAACAAACTGGCTACGTAATTAACTAATTATCGATTGATTTTTCTTCTTATATAAAAATCGATTATTATTTCAAATCAAATTGGTATCGTGTGAGGGAGTCACTAATTTCAAATTTTCTTGAACTGTTAAAAGAACAAACGAATGGACAGAGTATAGTAAGAATTTTTAATAGTTACATACCTACTCATAAACAAAATTATTAATCTGAGGTTACCTACCTACAACTATTGCAGACTCTATAATTTAAACGTTCTTAAACAGAACAACTAAAACAACTTTTAAACAGTTTAAATAAATCAATCAAAGGTAGAAAAAGACTAAAACCCTCAATGAAACAATCATTTCTCACTTCTAATCTATAGTTCACGATACGTGTGTGTTTTAACTATATTGAATTAATTATTATCACAGTAATCACTTATACGCCACGTAATTAAAACTACGTAACTAAACAATAGCTGCTCATACAATTACAAATTACAATAATCCCATCAATAGATGATAAAAATGGTGACCGACTAAATCAGAAAATTAGTATTAACTATTCGGAAGATTGCGTCTTTAATTTTACGCTCTTTAGGTACTTCGACAAATAATATTAGTTAAAATATCGTGTAAGATAGTAGAAACAAACTCAAAAATATCCGTTACAGAGGGTAATCGGAAATACTCAAGCTAATACGATATTAACACTTTATCACAAACAAGTGGGTAACCACAAAATCTTAACAAACAACCCAAGTACCACGACACTAACAACTATGTAAGCCACCCTTCCAAGGCTTCACAAGCCAACCAGCAATTACAATTGCTCCACAATCTACGTGTATCCCTCTTGGATCACGTCACAGTGTATCCCTCTTGGATCACACATTCATCACAGTGTATCATCCTCTTGATGACTACACACTACAGTCTTTAGAGTGCTTACATCAGTTTTCTGTCACATCACTAAGATGTTCACCATTATGATCGTCATCTACATTAAACTCAATTGGTACATGAACTTCTGGCATCTTCCTTAGACGACTGTCGCTACGACTACCGCGACGGCTCACACTACGATTACGCTCATGATCTGACATTGTGACTGAATCGATACAAAAACTGAATCGCAAAATCTATTAGCAAAATTAATCACTACACATCTACCTACGTATCACAATAAAACTAAATTCAACAAATAACCGGTAAATCGAATTATGTAATCGAACACTGAACAAAAACCACTTGTACACCGATAAGAATAAAACAGAACGACCGAAAAGAACTAAAATATAAAATATCGATGTACCCACTAATCACCACGAAATATTGCAAGTTACTATCGGCGCACGACTTTCGCGATGTGGGTCGTTAAGGTTGTATCCCACTTCTGATGTAGGAATCAGAAGTGAGGAGTAGGACGGAGGGCCTGGTTAATTCACAATATAAGTTTAACACATTTAGAATTCAATGGACTCACCGAGCGGGTACCGTCTATCGCGTGGCAGAGAGACAACTCGACGCAGTGCCCGGGACTTGTGACCCGAGTGTTGGTTTACGGCGGCGCCGCCTTATAATGCGCATTGGCACTCACCACCACCGGTCGAGTTGCCCAATCAGTAACAATTAATTCGTGTACACAAACTAACTATTAGAAGAGTCGAGGTTAAGCTACTAGCAGGATACAACGAGTGTACCGTACCAAGCCAGAGCCAAGACTGCCTTAGCTGCGGTTGCATCAGTCTTTTATACACGACTGAATGACTCGAATAATAAAATGAGGGTAGTTGAATGTTGACAATATCACAGGTACCACCGACATATATTTTCGTTTTATGCTCGGTAATAAAAATATAGTGAGTCATTTCATAAGTTACTAGGCTGTCAGTGCGGGATTCACTTTGCCTCCAGTAGTCTACTCAATTTTTGGCGCCCTAGTGACTTCTGAAACTCGATACACTATTTCCTAGTACAGCTTTCAAAAACGTTGTGGTTATAGCCACCGGATAATCGGCCTAGTGCGTCGCGTTATTTTGACTTACCTTTTTTTAAGTTTAAGGTTGTGGGCATTTCAATTCATTTTCTGGATATATGTAATAATATTTCAAAAATAAAATTTAGACGAAATTTGCCGTCCCTAAGATTTGCCGCCGTAGGCTCCAGCCTAATATTTTATAGAGAATGGAAAGAAGCAAAAGTCCAAGTTCATCTCATTTAACAAAGTATAAATTTTTTTTACGGAGCGGAGTGTTACGGTGAATTAGAAAACAAGTATTAGAAACTATTATTTGTAGGATTCCTGTATGTGTAAGAATAAAATTCTAACTTTATTTCACAGGACCTTTATCAATCGATACAATTGGGTAAAAGTTTTGAATATTTTTTATACATGCAAAGATCTATAATATGCTTAGTATTGAATATTGTATTGCGAATTTGCGATACGAAACACTTCTTCGGCTTCTTTACTTGGCCCATTTTTTACCTTTAAAAAAAGCAAAAGGGAAATAGTTATAGAGATCTACCACAAAGAAAGAGTGTAGGTAGCAAAAATGCTCGTTAAATATAATTAAAATGTTTATTATCGAACAAATTAAAGCAGCTATTTTATGTAGTCAACTCAAAACAAATTTAAATTATTTTATTTATTTTATTTATTTATTTTATTTATTTGTAAATAAAATAAATAATGTTAATAAAATAAATAAATAGTTATTATGTAAAGCTTAAAGCTTTACATAATTTAAATTTGCTATTAATGAGTAACCTTAATTAATTAATTATCGTTAAGTAACTAAGACGCCTTATAAATAACTTCAAAGATGTACATTCTAACGGCAAGAAACATTGATTTTCCCAAACTATATATTTATTTCAGATGTACTTAAGTGAATTTTAAAGTACTGAAATCTTGCGGATCTCTGCACAATTTGTATGTACAACCCAGGGCAGATTCAGATTAAACTTAGTTCGAAGAATATTGTCATTTCTGTTTTTCCGTAAAGAAATTAAAGTAGCTACTCCAAATATAGGTTGAAATATTATTATTTCTTAATATTATGTTTTTCATCATAATTCTTGAAATGGGTTGTCTGGAAGAAATGGCTAAATAGCCATAAGACCGCCCATTGTACTTCACAGTCTGTAAATATCTTTAAATGTGTTTAATGTTAAAATGTAGTTGTGGTGTACAATAAAGTATAAATAAATAAATAAATAATTCTGGTGCAGCTCAACCAGCAAATATCAACCTAGATCATACATAAAAAATAGCCATCGCAAGTACGCAATGGCGTTCTCGTGATGGACAAAGCCAGTGCTCTTGGGTATGCGCTGTTGTCAGCGAGGGTAGAGTTGGGAAGTGGTTGTCATGTTCTCAGCCTTGGAAGCAATACTTGTGTTGTTTCCAACTTTAGTGGTATAAAAACACAGTATTTTTAATGCAATGATTAATATTCCTATACCCCATCGAGTTGTCGCCAGGTCATATATGTATGTATCTATTAAGTCTGATGAGTCTTTTTGTGGTGAATATTACTAGAATAGAATATAGAAGTCTAAGTACTAAAAAATATGTAATATATTTACGAGAGTTGAAACCTTAAAACTATCTAATAAAATGTTCAAATAGATAGAAAGCTAATTTAAAAAAAAACAATTACGGTGTAGGTTGACGGACTACAGTCTGCACCATGAAAATACCAATGAAATTAGATTGTAGGAATTCCTAAACAATCGTTCAAAAAACTAAACAAATTAATTTCATTACTAATTTATTGATTACTCATTAAAATGATACAAAAAAAATGTACTTAGGTATATGGGATAAAAATCCGATTTAAAATATATACTGTTGCGTTACATCTATCTATACTAATATGTAAAGCTGAAGAGTTTGTTTGTTTGTTTGTTTGTTTGAACGCGGTAATCTCTGGAACTACTAGGCCGATTTGAAAAATTCTTTCAGTGTTAGATAGCCCATTTATCGAGAAAGGCTATAGGCTATGTATCATCACGCTAAGGCCAATAGACGCGGAGTCCACGCCGACGAAGTCGCGCGCAGAAGCTAGTTGCCTATAACCCCCCGTGCACTGTGCTCACAGAAGCGGATCAGTTAATGTCAGCGTCTGAAATACCACAAGGCGTGTCTAATTGGAGATATTCTTGATAACTTGAATAGCAGTTATCGGTTTTTATTATAAACCAGCTGTGTCCCGCGGTTTCACACGCATAGTTTTCCTCGACAAATGGGCTATCTAACACTGAAAAAAAAAATTCAAATCAAATCGGACCAGTAC
Source organism: Melitaea athalia (assembly GCA_905220545.2). Lineage (NCBI taxonomy): Eukaryota > Metazoa > Arthropoda > Insecta > Lepidoptera > Nymphalidae > Melitaea > Melitaea athalia. Next base: position 2,947,430 of record HG992176.1, on the reverse strand, counting down.
TTTCTGAGATTAGCGCGTTCAAACAAACAAACAAACAAAAAAACTCTTCAGATTTATAACATTAGTGTAGATAACAAATGGAGACATATATGGACGAAAAAATTGATAAAGAATCTAAAGGACTTGTTTACGGCAACATCAATAGAAGCCTAAGAACTGGAGGCAAAATCTATATATGAATAAGTGAAGCAAAAACTTTGTACCCCTTTTTACGAAAATTGCGACGACGGAGGAGTATGAAATTTTGCACACTTATAGTTTAAATATAGAGGAGTCCAGAAAGCTAATATATTTTTAAACTAAAAATACATTAAATCAATAAAAAAATTACACACACTACTATGTATTTAGCACACACACGTGCATATATACTCTTTTGTTTATTATTATAGAAGTAGTCTTTGAAAACAGAACCTTAATAATGTTCACTCCTGTGGTTCAAACTTATAATTTAAATTAATTATGGTCGGATTTCGACCACTGGGCGACTAGTATATAAAAACCCTATAAATATATATAAACTCACTTTCAATTATGATATTACGAGTATGAGTATAGATAAGATAGAGGCTATGTTGTTGCTATGAGCTTGTCTCTATATCACATGACTAGCTTCTGCGCGCGACTTCGTCGGCGTGGACTCCGCTCCTATTGGTCTTAGCGTGATGAGACATAGCCTATAGCCTTCCTCGATAAATGGGCTATCTAACAGTGAAAGAATTTTTCAAATCGGCCCAGTAGTTCCAGAGATTACCGCGTTCAAACAAACAAACAAACAAACAAACAAACAAACAAACAAACAAACAACCAAACAAACAAACTCTTCAGCTTTATATATTAGTATAGATTAATACATTAAGTACCAGTTTATTGTCGATTATAATAAATTAAAACAGAGACATGTACAAGTAAGAAAGGAATAATTAATTTATCTTGTCCCATTTTTTACATAACTTGTGTTCATATTTTATGCATCAACTGCAACAATGTTACGACTATTACGACAACATCAATTTTGTTGCAAATTGAAAATTAATCGAAAGCTCTACTACTATTTCACTAATATATTTCTGAACTCGAAACCATTATCGTAATAATATTTATCGAAAATGTTATAAATCCCTTATCCCTATTTTACCGAAATCAAAGGGCAAAATTAGATTAAAATAAAAATTAGAATTTAAGATTAAAGATTTAGAAAATTAGACTTTTCCAATATAATTGAATCGTTATGCCAAAAAAAAGGTTATTCTTATTGGTATGATTAATTTTTTTAGTTTTCACTAATTATTCAGTCTTGATCTTTCATAAAGTCTAATGAGGTTAAATAATCCGATCTTTCCAATTCATACTTCCAATTTGAGATTTCAATACCTAATGATATGTGATTGCGTTTGTGCTAATTTTTACTTTTCTATCTTTTTAACTATGAAAAATAGAAATGCATACCTCAGGGTTCTCATTTTCGATTCTTTTAAAAATAAATTTCAATAATCATTTTTATCCTAAATTACTTACGAGGGATTTATTAAAATAAAATAAAATTGTCTCACATTCAACGACTCATATAGAGATTAAATCTAGGATCAGAGGTTTGCAAAAATAACACTAGTTTACAAAATATAATAAATTTTATGTCCCTCCAATGAATTTCATATCGTTTTATTTAGTGACATGAACTAAACGCAAACACATATTTGTTTTATTTTTATCACGTTAAATAATCAAGTTATCAACACATCTTTTTTAGACTCCCCACAAGTTGGTTCTGAATGCATTCCAAAATTTTGATACATTGTAGTGTTCAGTTAACTAAATATTTGTTTTTAAAATGTCAAAAAAGGTTGTGGAAAATACATCCTGAAAGTTTTTGTTACGTTTGTGGAGAATTTATTATATCTAACAAAGGATATCCCATAACGGAATCTTTGAAAGATCCACATTTTTGTTATTTAAAAATTTCGGTCTCTCGCTAGGCCAAAAAACGGGCTCCACACGTTTTTTTGTGAAAGATCTAGAAAAATGCTAAGCTCCTGGGCTGCAGGTGCAAAAATATTTTTAAATTTTAATATGCCAATGATATGGATGGAACCAGAACCTCCCGGTTGTTCCAGCACAAGATTGATGACTATAGCGAAATCCAAAGAAGATCGAATTCAAAGCGACACAAGTTCAGATGAATTGGTTGATGTTCATGAAGAACCACATACGATGATGAAGTATATTTGAAAAGTTTTTCGAATACTGAAAGTTCTGGTTGAAATTCACTACGACTTGTTATAAAATAGTTTTTGTACAGTAAAAAAATTAAATTACAGACAGTTATTTGCTAATCTATACTAATATAATAAAGCTGAAGAGTTTGTTTGATTGTTTGTTTGTTTGTTTGTTTGTTTGTTTGTTTGTTTGTTTGAACGCGCTAATCTCAGGATCTACTGGTCCGATTTGAAAAATTCTTTCAGTGTTAGATAGCCCATTTATCGAGGAAGGCTATAGGCTATATATGATCATGCTAAGACGAATAGGAGCGGAGTCCACGCCGACGAAGTCGCGCGCAGAAGCTAGTTTATTAAATAATTTTCAACGAATGGGTGTCAGCTTGTCTCTAAAAATTCATTTCCTTCATTGACACCTCGATTTCTTCCCTGAAATCCTCAAAGAAGTCAGCGACGAACATGAGAGCGTTTTCATCAGAATTAAATTTTTTTTTTAACAAAATTATCAAGGATACTGGGACCAAGCCATGTTACATGATTATTGCTGGTCTCTTGTAAGAGACACAGACACAAATAAGTACAGGAAAAAAGCTAAGGCAGTTTATTTTCAATTATTTTTAAATATTTTTGTAGGCATTTTTGGAAAATAAAAAATAATAAATATTTTGGAAACGTGACGTGTTGGATTTTTTTCATAATTTTTTTTAAACTCGGTGCATCTCAAATAATAAGAAAAAACACATTTCATTTCAGGGACAAAAACCATGTAAACTAGTGATCAAACGCTAAGACCACAGTAAGCACATGCATGAAATACAGAAAAAAAAATTTATAAGTGAAAAAAAGTTCAAATGTAAAATGCGTTATTTTTTATTTTTATACAACTAGGTGACCGGCAAACAAGCGTACGGCTCACCTGATGGTAAGAGATTACCGTAGCCTATAGATGCCGTCAATACTACAAGCATCGAAAGCGCGTTGCCAACCTTACCTCCAATCCTGCCCAGGAGCTCTGGCCACCTTACTCACCACAGGAACTCAATACTGCTTGAGAGCAGTATTATTCGAGGTACTACCCCAGTCGGGCTGCTCCATATTTTGAGCAGGACATTTCCTGGTGTGCCCTACCTCAGTTAAAATTATTATTAATTATTATTGCTCGGTCAAGAACTTAATATTAAAAATTATATATACACGAAGACAAGTGATAAACAACAATTATAAAACCTTGATTAAGATAGCGAAAATATGCACGGGCGATGTCGCAGACGTTTCCCGTCTCAATTAATTATTAAGATCCTTCTTTTTCAATTGAATCGTGAAAATAACAAAAATAATTACTCCGAAAATAGATTGTTATTTCCTGTTTACAAAACCGATGATTTTGCTTATATATTTTCATTTTCTAATAAAATGAATTTCGATGCTATATTCAATAAATAATTTGGAAAATCCAAAAGTGCACGCCTCACACGCTCATTGTGTTACGAATTGAAATTAATAATAATTGCCTAAAAGAGAAATCAATTGAATAAAATATTATTATTTTTTGTGTCGATTTTGCAAGATAAAATCGTTCTTATATGTTAATGTAGGCACTAAATTATCGCTGAGCCTGCTTAGCTAACCTATCTTTTTCTCGTTCGCTTTGTCTAAAATCATCGTTTTGACAAACTTGAGACATTCGACATTTTTTTTTGAGCAAGGTTTACATCATCCTTATTAGGAATTTGAGCAGAATAGATTCCACTATGTTTATTTCCAAGACAGCAGCTTTCAGGTTTATTCAGCTCAATCATAACATCATCTTTATAATTTTTCGAAAGACTCATAATTTTTACGACGTTCTCTTTTATAATCGCGTTGTAATTGATCACGTTTTCTTGCAGAGTTTTTATTTTCTTTTGGAATTTTATATTATCGAAAATCTGTCGACACGTCACGAAACATAGATACAATTTTAACTTCACTGCCAAAAATATCAGTAATGTCGCTAGATGCAGCAGAAGTTATTTAAAAAATAAATAGTTCATGAAAAAGGAGAGAGGAAAAAAAATAGACGGTGATAATTTTTATGAAAGAAACCCAGAAAATCTTTCGAATTTCGTTAATATCTTTAAAACAGTTAAGAGTTCAGTCATAATAAGAAAAAGAGTTCATCCTTAGAGTGACTGGAGTATTATTCAAAAGGAATAATAACAATTAATTGGCGTCTCTACATATATAGACTTTTTATATAAATAATAATAAAAACCACCTTTTATCATTTTAATAAAAATATTTTTTGATACTTGTCAAAGAATTTGATTTTAAGCTCTTCTTGTTAATATTTTACATTTTGCTACTTGATTCATTTTTATATTATAACAAAATATGAAAATAACAATTCATTAATAAAAAGTCTGCGGAGTTAGCGAATATTTTATCATCCGCTCATCCATTCGCTAAACCGAGCTCATTTGCTAAACTGGTGGTCATTCGCTAAGCTGGTACCTCGAGCTTGAACGGCAACCCAGGCTTCGCAAGCATCACCGCAGACAGTTCCAACTCACTGAGAGCTATGCAGCATCTGGTTCTACTGGCCCGCCAACCGGCTATTGACCTTCGGTCTTGGAGGAGAGTAATGTGGCGTGTTTTTGATAGTCGTCAAAGAATTTGATTTTAAATTCTTCTTGATAATTTGTTTTTCAATTTAGTAAGTAAAATTATGTACGTACCCGTAGCACGTTATCTTATAATTATATTTTATATTTTGCTACTTGAATATATTGTTTTTCTATTATCTTATAATTATATTTTGTATTTTGCTACTTTTTTATATTTTGCTACTTGAATATATTGTTTTTCTATTATCTTATAATTATATTTTGTATTTTGCTACTTTTTTATATTTTGCTACTTGAATATTGTTTTTCTATCATTATTATTCTTCAATAAAGAGTCAGCGAAGATAGATAACATCTTATTATTTATCCGATCGTTCAATAGCTTATACATTTCGCTAAAATTGTTTATATTTTTCTAAAACGAGAAGACAACTAAAAGTGCACATACCAACGGACAGCTGTAGATATATTATTTGATTACATTTTTTTGTTATATATATTAAAGGGCTTAATCCACCACGCTGCTCCAATGCGGGTTGGCGGATGCCTTACTATACATAATACGATACCTTACCATACACTTTCAATATCATTGAAGTAATACGGTACCAAATTTCGAATCGATAGGACATATGGAAGGTAATTAGATTCCCTCATCAATGATCTTCGAACGGCTGATCAGGTCATGGTTACCCTACCATATACTTTCAATATCATTAAAGTAACACGGTACCAATCGATAGGACATAAGGAAGGTAGTCAGATCCCCTCATCAACTAGAAAAAAGTACCACAGACAGTAACACAGATACACAGACACGTTAAACTTATACCACCCCTCGTTTTGCGCCGGGGTTTAAAAAAGAAAAAATATTTATGAAAGAAACCCACAAAATCTTTCGAATTTCGTTAATATCTTTAAAACGGTTAAGAGTTCAATCATAAAAAGATATACAGTTCATCCTTAGAGTGAATGAAGTATTATTCAAAAGAAATTATTACAATTAATTGTTTATATTTTTCTAAAACGTGAAGACAACAAAAGGGCACAGACCAACGGACAGCTGACATATCACTTTTTAATTACGTTTTTTTTGTTATAAATATTAAACAAAATGAAAAGAAAATACGCTGACCTTATAGATTAACATGTCTAGTTTCCGAAACAACCTTTTTTTTTAAAATTCAGTGCCTAACTTAACGTATAAAAACGATTTTATCTTGGAAAATGGACACAGAGCCGTCTTTCGATAGTAAAGCACACCCACACGCTTAAGCGTGTGACGCGTGCAAAATACGCTGACCTTATAGATTAACATGTCTAGTTTCCGAAACAACCTTTTTTTTTAAAATTCAGTGCCTAACTTAACGTATAAAAACGATTTTATCTTGGAAAATGGACACAGAGCCGTCTTTCGATAGTAAAGCACACCCACACGCTTAAGCGTGTGACGCGTGCAATAACTTTTGAAGGAAAGCTTTTTTACGCACTCTTGACTTGGGGAATAAGCTCGTGAATGCGTTGCGAGAGCGTTACGAAAAGTGAGAAACAAATTTGGAAGGGAGATATAAGTTAGTGAAGATAGAAAGAGTGAGAGTTACGTTTCGTAAGTTTTACTTCAGTCGTGTGGTCTAAAGCACACTCGTTCTTTTATTTTCTAATCGTTAAAAAAGTTTACTGCTTAAAGCTATTTTACTACGGCTTTATTTAACTTACTATTTTTTAAACGTGATTTAGTGATAAAATTTCCGTGACATTTAACAACAACAAAGAATATTTGTTTTCTATTATTAACTACTGAACTAAAGAAAATAACTTTGGAAATAACGTAATGTTTATAATTAAAAATTTGAACATAAAAGTGGGTATTGTAAGTCAACCGTAAAAGATAGAGATATGCTATCGCGGACTTTTTTGTAGCATTTTTATAGATTTTGAATTCGCTAGTACATTACTTAACTATATCTTTGCTAGTTTACGCGGCGTTCGCGTGGAAAGCTCCCAGTTGGCGAGATTTTTTGCGACCACTTCAACATTTATGGCCGTATTTCTGCTAATATACATAAAAGCATAATAAATTATATACCTAAACCTTCCTCAAGAGTCACTCTTTCTATTGTTGAAAACAATCCGTTTGGTAGTTTTAAAGTTTATTGCGTTCAGACAGACAGGAAGACAGAAAGACGCGGCCGGGGTACTTATTTTTATAATATGTATAGATTTATCTTTGACAGACATTAATAGTCCGATAAATGTCTTAAGCCCAATGATAACGCCCATCTACTAGGAACAGTTGTGAGTTCAAATCATATTCCCCAACCAATCATGTCGCCCAATCAATCATTAAACACACATGTGTACAGAAGAATTGTATGAAATATTTTACTAAATTACTATGGCGCAACGGTCACAGCACTGGTTTGTGCCTGTTGCGCTGGCGGTTTCGGGTGCGATCCCCGCACATGACAAACATTTTTCTTTTTTTATATATACACAATACACACACGGTCGTCTGTTCCTAAAGTAAGCAACTTAATGCTTGTGTTATAGGTAACTATACCTATAACACAAGCATTATATTGGCCATACAGATGTTTGCCGTGCTCTGGGTGTTTGTGCTGTCCTTATGTGTCTCCCCACCGCGCCTCGGAGAGCACGTAAAGCCGTCGTTCCCGGTTGTTATCATATACACCTGATAGCGATCTTTAACCATAGTAGAGAATATACCCGCCAACCCACATTGGAGCAGCGTGGTGGATTAAGCTCTGATCCTTCTCCTACATGGGGAAAGAGGCCTATGCCCAGTAGTGGGATATTACAGGCTGAAGCATACTAAATTACTAGTCGCTTCTGGAAGTATTCGTATATATTCCCATTTCAGCAAAGATAGAGCGACAGTTCATCTGTCATTTCTACGTTGCGGTGCATTACGCTTCGCTTCTATTTCACTCGATTTTCGCACGAGTGCATTTAGGTGATATTTACTCGTAATATTGTTACGAAATAAACTATTTTGTGTTCGAATTAATACACAAATCGGATATCTACATATCCCCACGCTTGCATACCTATATCATTTATTGATAGATATAAAAACTTTTCATATATTAAATCTAATATATTTTCTATATAGGCTTTTAATATTACAACATTTTTAAATATCGCACGGCTTCCTGTAGACATTATATTCAAAGTTTATATCGTTATCGTTTCAAAGTTGTAAAATTTAAAAAAAAAATGAAAAATTTATCACAAAACAGCTATTGAACGAGACTGTTATGTAAATGTTCAACGTGTACATTTTCGACACAGTAACTGGTGTTATAAATATTCTATCAATATCGTCTATGTCCACAAGTATGAATGCGGAAACTCGAATACATAATGAATATCGAAAACGATAACTATTAGAAATTCTGTGCAGTTTTTTCATAAGGTATGGAGAATAGAGAATAAAATTTAGGTATTATCACTGTACAATGTCGATGAGGAAAAAAAGCTTGTGATATTTGATGATCTAACAGGACGACTGTGGTTCGCGTTTATCTTTTTGGTAGCGTTCGCGGATTTGCACGCGTAGATTACACGAATTCAAATTCAAATTCAAAATATTTATTTCGTTATAAGGTGGTATTACACACTTAACGAAAGTCAAAAAAATAATAGGTAATAATCATTTACAAACAAAAAAAACTAAACAATACAATAGAAAGTTAAGGCAGTAAACAATCAAACAATAAAATAAAAACTAAAAATTTATATCTTAACATTAGGTACATTACAAACTTACGTAATGTACCCAGTGTTCTAAGCAACCTTAACTTAGTCAAAATATTGAATTACTAATGTCTCGGTAGACATTACCTACCTACTTTACTTTACACGATTTTGGTTGTTCAGTTTTCTCACGTTAAAATATAGCCTATGTCAGTCATAGAACGTAACGTTCTCCTGTTGACAGAATATCCAATGTCGATTCAGCAGTTTTTGAATTTGTTTAAAAAAAAAACCATTTCTTCCCACTTTATAATATTTGTATTTATATCACAGTATTGCCCTAAATATTGTTACAAAGAAAAAAATATTTTTTTCTATTCCACATAACATTTATTAATATTAAAGTGGGTTACTTTAATACGTTAATATAAAACCATTGAAAAAAACATATATAAAGATTATTCGAAGTGATCTCGATTGGGTGCAATACAGTCCTATAAACGCTGTAGTCCGGAACGTTGGTTTCTAACCAGGATTGGGTGGATTGAGCTTTATGACCCAGCGTCGAGTCTTGCTGAAAGGTATCTTTATACACTTTTATCTTTATTCACTTTTTTCACAAAATGTGGCTCAGTCACTCCTTCCATAGCTAACACAACACAATAAAAATCACTGAAGTCGGATAATGCCCACGTTGTACTCTGTTGACTAATTGGGAAGCCTCCTTAGAGCTTTGAGCAAAAATACAGTCATTTTTAACCGACTTCCAAAAAAGGAGGAGGTTCTCAATTCAACACGTATGTTTAGCTCAGAACTTTTGACTGGGTGGACCGATTTCGATCAATTTTGTTTTAATTGAAAGGTGTTGCGTGTCATGTGGTCCCATTTTAATTTAATTGAGATCTGACAAGTACTTTTAGAGTTATATCTAATAATGCGTATTTACGTGACTACTTTTTCGTCGACCTACGTTATATTATACCGCATAACTTTTTACTCGGTGTACCGATTTCGATGATTCTTACTTTAATCGAAAGCTAATACTTGTCTTGTAGTCTTGTTTAAATTAGATCGAAAACTGATTACAACTTTTTGAGTAATCTTTAATAGCGCGTATTTACTTGACTATTTTTTCGTCTTAATACGTTGTATTACTTGTCGATGTAATTGAAGTCGGTTTTTTTCGTTTGCGAGCAAACACAATTATGTATTTTAAAATATGCTCAATTGTTAAAAAAGATTCTCATCCGTAAGCAAAATTTTTCTGTGACCTCCCTTTGCGTACCGCTTAAGCAGCTGTTTTGATTTTACCACCCTATTATTTTTTAAATTATCAGGACCAGTGCGTCTAAGAGACGGCTGGACTGCAAGTTCTAAGGCAACTTTTAAAATACTTGCTATCTTGCGTGCTATCTTTATCTCCTGAGATAAAATCTTTTGCTTTCTGACAGGATTTCTTCGAATTCTATCTCTTGCTACTTTGATAGCCCTTTTCGTACGAAACTACGTGGACGGCCAGATCTTTTTCTGTTACAAACAGAGGAGGTTTTATTGTACCTATCAATATCCCGGTACACAAACATTTGACTAATACCAAGTGTATGGAGAGTTTTAAAAATTGTATTTGGCCCCATACCTACTTTGTGTAATGCAATCACAGCGCACAAAATATTTTACAATGTATTGGCGCGAAAGTGAGAAAACACAATGAACAATCATATAAAAATGACAGATCCCAAATTCAAATGTAATATTAAATTGAGTAATATTTTGTTTATAGGTTTAAAGAAACCAGCCAAACTTGTATATATAATCTGAATCTCAGAAACGACACCAACGATTTTCATAAAATTTAGTATGCTGGGGATTTCGGTGGCCATAAATCGATCTAGCTAGGATTCATAAATTTAATGAAAAAACTGCTACAATATCATTAGAATACGAAGGTAAATTTCGCCAACATCCTCAAGGCTATGATAGCTCAGGTGGAAAATAGTTTTCAAGTTCCTTCTTTCCTTGTGAGAAAAACTATTATTCGGAGTACTTTATCAACGCATCTAATATCGGTAAGATCGAAAAAATATTATTTATAAGTATTTCATCGGTATGTAATTCGTATTTAAATATTATTTCCAAAACACAAGATTTACAAAAAAAAAGGTGTGTGTGCGATTCACACACGATAGAAGTGAAACTTCTATGGCAAACTAATTAAAAAAAAAAACTAATTTAAAATTAGCGGCTTGCAGCGCGGACCGGCCGGCTCGTCCTTCCCTGTCTTTTTGCCGTTGCTTCCGGTTTGAAATCACAACGATTCTAAAGAAGTTTCACTTCAAAAAAAATTACCGAGCTAAGCTCGGTCATCCTGTACTAGAAATTGATCACACGTGCAAAGTAATGTTGGTTAGAAACTTACACACGATTTAGGGTTTTTTTTAAAGCGCACTGGTGAAAATTTTGTTTTAAATTGTTTTATAGGTACTAGTTTTATCCTAAGGCTTATAGTGTAATGTTTTATAGCCTATAAAATTTATAGGATAAGTAAACTCTTCTTGAAAACTTACATCTATTTGTTATAGCAATCCATTTTGAAAATTGGTCCTCCAAGTCAGATTTTTTTTTGTTGGTCACGAGCTATGAGGTATAATAATATATTTTGTACCTTCTCAAACAAATATATATTTGTTATAAGAATTAAAAAAATAAAACGAGAAAAACGCGCGGGTAATTTAGCTCGCCTATTGACCAAACCGACTAAGAAATCTCCGAGTGGTAAAACTAAATAACCGATCCAGTAGCGAAAATCACGAACATATAATTAAATCAAAAGATCATAAACATATATTTAATCAGATCAAACGAATTTTTATGGTCTAAGATCCGGGATTAGCGAAATATTCCCTCATCTGTTAATTAGATGAAACAAATTTTTATAGGCTGATTTCAATATTGTAAATTTATAAAAACAACCTTTGCCACCATATAAGAATTATATAAATTAAATACATTCATAATTCAATAAAGCTAATAATAATAAATAAAAAATACTAATCTTCTTTTAAAGAAATATAAAATATGCAACTGAAAATAAAATTAACAAAAACTAATCACTGAAGCAACATACACACATAATGTAAACAAAACACATAACACACCTTGTTTCGGCTGGGGTGGTTGAGCTTTATCAAAAAATGATAGGGCGAACTCGTTAGTCTCGATGCTCAAGGGTTGCGGTGCGCGAACGCACGAAGCGGGAAGACCGCTCCATACGTCCATGTTCCCAGCATAATGCACACCCGCCACGGCAAGCGTTACAACGCGCACTAACCAAAGCAAACTTTATGCTCGGACCCAAAGCTAACAGCCTACACCGTCAGCAGCCCACGCGCCGAAGCCCCCAGTGAGAGTTATTCAATTTATTACGGACTTTTTTTTCCAATTATGTGCGGATATTCCGTTTTAATCTAGGATGAACAAACAAAACAAAAATCTAGTCAACTGTAATATTCAATGATACTCTTTGCTACGAGTTTTCGTTATTTAGGTATTTTTGGTTTTACTGTTTGGTTTATTTCAAATTTCAGTGGTTGTTTTCACTTTTTGTTATCGAAAAATTATTATGGATTAATGTTTGATTAAGTAAACTAATACTTTGCATTTAAATTATATATATGTATAAAGTACTGCTATATAATACGTCATATGTAAAAGCTTAGTAATTAATTGAAACTAGTATAAACTTAAAGATATAATTATTATTGGAATAAATGAAATGCAAATTTTAAAGTATACAGTGACGTAATTAATTTTTAATGTGAATAAAAAAAGACAAAGTAACTATATTATTAAGTATAACGGATAATATGTATATAGTGCTGTTGGGGTGAAACCTTCAAAAGACTTATTGATATTCAAGCTAAAATTTGTAATTCTTATAAGAGCGTTGCTGCCGGTGACGCGGGTACGACGGGGCACGGTCTCACCGATATATGTATTTATATACAGTTTTTTCGAACAAAATTACCTGCTTACATATTATGTCAACCTCTATAGGAAGGAGGATACCTCGCTCGGATAGGTTTTGAAACGTTCATGTCGATTACTTGAGATTTTTACTATATACCGACTGTTTTTGGATTAGATCAATACCAGTAAATGATGAGAAAATATATATGAAACTAGCGGACCTGGCAGACGTTGTCCTGCCTGGAAAACAGCTACCAAATTTGATTGCTTACATACCGATAGCCATAGCAGCGCCACCTACCGGGTCCGATTGACATAAAAACTACCCTTTTCTCCCAAGTTGGACCAAATTACAGATGCTTACAAAATTTGATAAAAATCGGTTCAGTAGTTTCGGAGTCCCATACCGATAGCAGCGCCACCTACCGGGTCCAATTGAGATAAAAACTACCCTTTTCTCCCAAGTTGGACCAAATTACAGATGCTTACAAAATTTGATAAATATTGGTTCAGTAGTTTCGGAGTCCCATACCGATAGCAGCGCCACCTACCGGGTCCAATTGAGATAAAAACAACCCTATATCCCAAGTTGGACCAAATTATGGATGCTTACAAAATTTGATACAAATTTGTTCAGTAGTTTCGGAGTTACATACCGATCGCAGCACCACCTACCGGGTCCAATTGAGATAAAAAGTATTCTATGTCCTTCTCCTTATTCTAAACTACCTCCCCACCAATTTTTAGGTAAATCGGTCCAGCCATTCATGCGTGATGGCGTGACCAAGGGAAATAGGGGTTCATTTTTATATACAGAGAAGATATAGAGATAATGAATACGTGATGTTTAATTGGCGATATCTTCTAGAAAAACAAACGCTGACTATTTAAAATATAATTTAGAAGAAAAATATACTTTGATTAATATATTGTGAATATGTATTACAGTAAAAAAATTATATAAAAGTAATAATAGTTTTTCATAAAGCTATGTGTCTTTAATATTTACTTGTAATTTCTCAATAGATAACATAATCATATTACAATTATTTTAATTTTTACCAACATTACAAAACATCTCACTTCAGCCTATCACACAGTCCACTGCAGGACATATGCCCAAAGTTCTCCAAGTTCGCGCAATCCTCATCCAGCCTACACCAGCAATCTTACGAAGATCGTAGTTCTAAAGGACGTCCTACACTGCGTTTGCCAAGACGCGGTCTCCACTCCAGGACACGTCTGCTCCAACGGCCACCGGTGGTCACACAGGCGACCAGCCCATTGCCACTTCAACTTGCTAATTTTTATGGGCTATGTCGGTTACTTTCGTTCTCTCGCGGATAGTCTCATTTCAAATCCTATCATTGAGAGAAACCCCAAGCATAGCCCGATTGCACGTTGAGCGACTTTAAAGTTTTAGACCAGTCCCTTCGTCAGTGTCCACGTCTTGGCTTCGTATGTTAACACAGGCAGGACGCATTGCTCGATGACTTTTGTCTTCAAGCAATGCGGAATTTTCGAAGTGAAGACTTGACGAAGCCTGCCAAACGCCGCTCAGCACAACCGAATCGTCCTAACGGCCTCCTTCTCGAAGTTGTTGCGGCCTAGTTGGATTGTATGGCCTAGGTAAACATAATCCTGAACAACTTCGAGAAGGGTACCATCGATCGATACCGGTCTCGGCATGACTTGGTTGTTAAACATAACTTTCGTTTTGTCCAAGTTCATACCGAGACTGACTCGTCAAGATGACGATATTGTCGGCAAAACGAAGGTGCGACATGAATTCGCCGTAGACGTCTGATGCCTCTTCCCCCCAATCCCATGTCTTAAAGACATCCTCCAGAGCCGTGGTAAACAATTTCGGTGATATAACAACTTCCTGTGTTACCCCGCGCCGAAGGAAAATGAGTCTTTTCTGGTCTTGACTTGAGACCCACAAGAGGTGGTTGCGGGGGTTAATAACATATATGCCAAATCAACGTTTGTGGGGTCAGCTAGTTTAATATAATTTAAGAATAAAATTGGTAAAGATTGTCGTTTCAGCTGCCTCTGCTACGCTACTGATTGTGAGTACTACACTACCCAAACCGAACAACAAATTCAGTCATCTAAGCTTTATTTCATTTAATTGAATTTATATCGAGCTTTAGTGTTACAAAAAAACATTGTGTCTAAAGATTGCTCGAGAAAGGAAAAGTTCCCGTTTTGTAACATTATACATTCAAAACTAAAATATTCGTTTCACTGAATAAATCATTCATTTTGGATTTTAAAACTGTTTGTTATTGAACGCAGGCATATAGGTACTGTTTTATTAATATAAATACGCAGACAAAGCCTTTTTATACCACTTTTTGTGTTTATGCTGACATGTGCATATGTATGAGTGTTTATCCGTACGTTTACACGTGCCTGCATTGTTAAAGTTTTAAAAGAAAAAAGTTTTTATATTTAAGAATCAATTTTTAAATTTAATCATAATATTTTGTTTATAAAACTGGTTTATAGAGAAATGGCGTCTACGTTTAGTTCTACGAACTACGACAATGGTAACAAAAAGTCGCATAGGTTATAAGCTTATATTAAGTGCTAATACAATTCAATATGCTTTTGTGCCACCAATATTTACTCCTTGTTATTGTATTATAGACATGGAAAATTATATTTATGTAGTAGTAAATAGGTAGTTATAAAAATAATAGGTATTGTATATTTATTATGTTACTAGCTGCCAGGACAGACTTCGTTATGTCTGTTATGTTTTTTTTTTAGTATAAAAACTTTCCGTGGGATTTTTAAGGAACATAGAAAAAAAATTAGCCGAATTGATCGCGCCATTAGTAGCAACATTCATTTTTATTATATAGATTATATTTCGTTTTTTATGTATATAATTATGATGTATATATGATAACTTTTAAAATGTTGCCATTAAAAAAAAATTTTTAAATATGGATACACCAATACTATCTTTTTTTCTAAAAAAAGTAAAAATTGTCTTTAGCTGTAAAACAAATATTTATTTAAGACGACGACTGTAACAATCGGTGGACTGTGAAGTCGTAATCGCTACTGTCTGCTTTTTTGTGCAAATGACAAATGAATTAATAGTTTCAAAAACAAATATACAAACGTAACCATAAACAAATATATTATTTATTTATTCAGGTCGGAGGCTGGACATAATGCTCCCCAAGTTCGCGCTAAAAATTGCGTGAACTCATGTGCCTTGCCCATAATCACCACGCAGGGTTGGCGTTGTTGGCAGTTGGATAGTTATCCCGCCATCGTCGGTCGGCTTTAACCATTGGCTTTAAGAGTTCCAAGATGGTAGTGGAACTGTGTTATCCCTTAGTCGCCTCTTACGACACCCACGGGAGAGAGGGGGTGGCTAAATTCTTTACTGCCGTAACCACACAGAAAAATGTTATTATACTACTAACTAAAATTTACTGTATGTTAGCACTGACTTGAAACACTCTTTTTAATTTAGTTAGTAAATAAAGACTAGTTATATTATAACACCTTGATTTCGGTTCATTAAACAATCGTTTGAGAGATACATCCTTTTCATTACTTTACTTTCTAAGAACATTTGTAACCGAAAAGGTATGAAATGGCATGTTTTAAAAAAAATATATTGTATCGCTAATAGAATTTATAATAATTTAAATAGTGTTATTGTGGACATGTATATGATGTTATGAAAGAAGATTTGTAGTTTTGTACAATAATAGTATTTAAACATTAATTTTCCATCTTTAATTAGACTCAGCTTGTTATCAATTGTAAGTAATATAGAGCTAGTATAAACAAGAATCAAAGCACATTTTTTAAATGGTATAAATAACAGTGAACATTAAAAAAATAATTTTGTTGCATTTGGTACACCATATAAAAATGTTTTTCTTTCCAAAACTGAAATCCTTTTATACGAGGAAATAAAATAAAACCAATACGCTGTACACGGGTACACCGAGGGGACGAGGAGCTCGATTATACAGCCTAGACTACCTATCATCCATCAATTTACCAAACGAAAAAACTATGTTCTGCTCAATATTGAGTATCCGTCCGGAAATTCGCGCGCCGGGAGATATTTGCCACGTTTTCGAAAAAAAACGATCGAATCATAATATAGCCGCGTCGTCATTAAAACATCGCAAATAAATAATAAAATATTATACGACAGTGAACAGTGGTCGCTCGAAGATAGCGTAATTAAGACTCGTGTTGTTTAAAATGCGCTTGGATACGAAGAGTTTATGGACTATAGAATCATAATACTATTCTGAGGTACCTCGTAAAATCTAATAAGAGAGAATTGTGCATGCTCAGCCTTCGTGTAGATGTGTCATGTAAAAAGCACCAGTCTCCATGGCGTTTGCGCAGGAAGGAAACCTTTGCACAGGTCAGCGAACCCAGTATAGCTGTTAGAAAATAAGGCGTGATGCAAAATAAACCTTAGTGTAAGAGATTAAGGTATAAATTTTATTGAACGTATTAGTCTGCGAATGTTAGCATCTAATCAAACGTGTTGTAAACAAATATTAATAGAATATGAAACTAATCGAGTGACATTAAGGTCTAATTTTGTTTGTATATCGAGATGGAAGGTTTTGCAAAGCAGCGCCATTAGTGGATAGGCTCGGCTGTCTCATAAGATCTGCTGATAACAAAGATTAAGTTCTGAATTAGTACTGGAGGTGGCTCACTTCTGCCTCTTCAACGCGCGCAATAAATTCTGGTGTATGAAGTGATAGGTCCCCTGAGTCAATTATATATGTACACTGCACCGGATACATTAACTAGAAAATAAATCAGTGAATGTTTTACATTTTCCTATTTTTAATTGCACATTATTTTTTTGTACCCAGGTCCATGCAGAAAAAGTTTTAATATTAACTAAAATATTTTTGTATAGCCGTTAATATTAAATATTTCATATTAAAAATGTGAAATTAAATATAAAAATTTATAAAGATATGTTTATTTATTAAAATTTGAACATCGAAAAGTTAATATTTTTTTGCAGACTATAAATTGCTTTTTTCTCCTATCATTTGTTGCGCTTCAAACTATCAACAGCTTCGATATTTTTTAATTCTATCGATTAATTAAAAACCTTTAATTATTTAAGAGTAAAACGTTTATAATTTTTATTGTTATTCATGTTTAAAAAAGAGTTTTGTAAAGAACGGAAGTTATAAAATATTTTATTAATATAAAAACATCATCATAACATTTAAGATTATAATTTTATTAATAGTTAAAATGCTTTCTTTAAAAAACCTGACCATAAAAATATGTCAGTTCCAAAAAATGAATATTCACGGAATGACTATTATCATAATTAAATTCGTAATTATACAGCCACGATGGTAATAACATCAAAGTTACGGTAGGCTATTTAATGTTATGTCGGTTATTACCTAAGTTTCATTTAAATAGTTTCGCTCGATAATAATGCAAGTGTTTTATAAAATAATATGAACAAAATTCAAGTAGTTTTTAATGTTTTCATTTATACTGCTCTTAGCTATAGAATAGACACACACTTTTTATTGGACAAGTTATTGACAAGACATCTATTATTTACTAGCTGCCCGGACAGACTTCGTTCTGTCTGTTATGTATTTGTTTTTGTTTTTTTTTTAATAAAAACCTTCCGTGGGATTTAAGACAGAACATACAAAAAAAATATTAGCCGAATTGGTCGAGCCATTCTCCAGTTATGCGCTTAGGAACATTCATTTTTATTATATAAATTTACGCACAGAGCGTTTTTGATAATTGTTTAAAACTTGCACAGAAATTAATATTTAATTAAGCGTACGATTCAAAATATTTTCTTATTTCAAGAATACACAATATATTCAAAGAGCAGAGCTAGTTATTTTTTCGAAATAAATCTAGGACTTAAAGCCGTTTCCTCGGGCCTGGTACGAGAAACAGCTGGACCGTAAAATACGATCCTTACATCTCCGATACCTGGACAGGTTGTTTATTTCTCCTCTTTAAGCGGTCCCGCACAAAGTTACGATCGCTAAGTAATCATAGTTATGTACACTCAAAGTTGTATACCCCACAAAGGCTGTTCAGAGATTTGCAACACTTTGAAGACCATCCAGTTATTGATGTAAGTTTAAAAGTGTAGAACAACTGAAAATATATATATTTTAAACAACAACAGAATTCAATTTATCTATTACAAATAAATATATAATAAATAATGCACGTTGAAACGTTTTTGTGATTATCCAAATTGACTTTAATTATTAAAGTATTAAATGTAAACTAGTGGTCGCCCAGAGGTCGAAATTCGACTATAATTAAAAACTTAAATTAAAGAAAACCAAAATAATAATGAAAATAAAGAACCTCTTTTTAAATTTTTCAATTTGACTACAGACTTTGACAATCAATAAAAGATTATAATAGGCATGTGTGTGTGTCAAACACATGGTAGTGTGAGTAATGTTTTTTTATTGATTTAATATATTATTATTATGCATAATTTAAAAAAATATATTAGCATTCTGCACTCCTTCTCTATATAAACTGTTACGTTTCATACTCCTCCATCCGCGATTTTTTCGTAAAAAGGGGTACAATGTTTTTGCTTCTCGTATTAATATAATTATAATAGATAATAATTATGTAATAATTACTGGTATATAAAATGATGTTTGATTTTCTTAGTACGTATATGTATGAAGCACGTCGATAGGTTATGTGTAGCTGGAAAAATTGATGCAACAGGGTGGTGTAGGGGTGGATTAAAAACAAATATAATTGCTTCAGTATCGAAAATTTAGCTGTCGTGTACAGAGACAGAGCCTTTCGATTTAAATGAAATCTGGAAATATAATGGAAATAAAATGTGGAAATAATAACGTAATAATATGAAAGTATTTACTAATATATATTGTATTCATACTGGACTATGAATAAACTTTAAATAAAAATGTATAATACTAAATGTAGAACTCGCAAACGGTTAGACTTAATCGGCTATTTTTTGCTAGGTTTTATAACACTTTTTAGAATGTTCTTACGAAGTGAAAAATTAAAATAATAGCATTTTTTTTTGCTTAAATTTTCGACGACGTAACGCTAACGACTATTCCAACTGTACGCGTTTGACATAAACACGTGTCATACGCCTTACTTGTAAAAAAAGACACAAACCTGACAACGTCAGACGGGTCATCTAGTCTGTAGTCGCCCAGTGGTCGAAACTGGACCATAATTAATTTAATTTATAGAACATTAAACAAAAGAAGTATATATGTATATGCAAGTGTGTGTCAAATACGCGGTAGCGTGTGTAATGTTAATTTTTATTGATTTAATGGTTTTTATGCACAATTTAAAACAATATTAGCATTCCGCACTCCTTCTCTATATAAACTATAAGTGTGCAAAATTTCATACTCCTCCGTCAGCGCAATATTCCTAAAAAGGGATACAACATTTTTGCTGCACGTATTAATATATAGATAAATGAAAACATATTTAATAATAATTTTATTCTTAAAGCACGTAACATGTGTCACGATATGAATTAGAAATGATTAAGATCGATTAAGATACAATTTTAATATGTATTTTCAGTGATACATGTAGGTATAGTACGAGCACAGCCTATGAAACATTGTACGAGTAAGAAAAACTATTAAAAATAATGCTAGCCATATACTTCATAATTACTTTCTACGCATCTGTACTTTATAACAAGTTACTCGAACTTTATCTTAAACGCCTTTTGAGCCAAGTACTCATTTTTCTTTAAATTTTAGATCCTAAAGTAAAACCCTGACATAATCTAAACTAATATTTAAAGCTGAAGAGTTTGTTTGTTTGAACGCGCTAATCTCAGGAACTACTGCTTCGATTTGAATAATTCTTTCAGTGTTTGAAAGCCTATTTATCGAGGAAGGCTATAGGCTATATATCATCACGCTAAGACCATTAGGAGCTGAGATAGTAAAAAATGTTTCAAAATCGGGTTTTTTTCCTTTTGAGAGCTTTTGCTGCGTGCGATGTGTAAACAGTTTAAGTGCAGGTTAAAGTTAGCGTTAGCTCAAAGTTAATATTCAACGCGGACGAAGTCGCGAGCAGAAGCTAGTGTATTGATAAAATGTAAACTAAACATGCTGAATAGATCCGTCTAATATAACAACATTAAAAAAGGTAAGGTGCACAAATAATATAATTCAGAAACTAATAAATTTCGTAAGTAGTTATATCCATTTGAACTTTTTTTTTGTCCTATAATTTATTAGTTCCTTAACCTAAAAACTTAAAACAAATCCTGTGTAATGTTCCGCCTTCTCCAGTAGCATAGCAGTGAATGATTAAAATCAAAAAGAAAGACTATCGTTTTCTTATTAATTTTTTTTTCAATGCATCATTACGAGTATGCGATGGCGCATCGCTCCGCTGTTTTTTTTTATGTTAGCGTCGTATGGCAAGCGAAAATATATGTTTACGGCGCGCAGTATTTACTAACAGATAAATCAGACATATTAGTGTTTCATTTCTTTTTATATAAACAATAATAAAAAAATAAATTAAAAGTAAAAAACCTTTTTAAAAAACTAGCTTTTATTTGAATGCGCTAAAACGAAAAAGATAAATTTTTACTTCAAAACTTTTACTTTCTACTTATAAAGTCATACATAATCTAAATGATATAAAAGCTTGTCGCGAAATATGAGTACCTACTCATATCTCCTTAGTTTGAAAATTTTAATAGTTAAAATCAATCACATAAATTTATTTAATTTACTTGTTTATCTAGACAAGTAAATCTTGTGACAAGCTTTTATATCAAATAGATTATGTATGACTTTATAAGTAGATAGTAAAACATTTAAAGTAAATTGAAATTTTTATAGTTTTAGCGCATTCAAATAAAAGCTTGTTATTTAACAACGTTTTTTACTTTTAATTTATTTTTGACTTTTTAGTTTTAACTGAGGTAGGGCACAGCAGGAAATTACCTGCTCAAAAAATGGAGCAGCCCGACTGGGGTAGTACCTCGACCTTACAGAAGACCACAGCTAAATAATACTGCTTTTAAGCAGTGTTGTGTTCCTGTTGGTGAGTAAGGTGACCAGAGCTCCTGTGAGGGGAATTGGGGATAGGGTCGGCCACGCGCTTGCAACGCTTCTGGTGTTGTAGACGTCTATAGGCTACGGTATTTGCTTATCATCAGGTGAGCCACTTTATTCGAATTATTCTTACCAAGCCCTTTCATTTGATACCCATATTGTTTGAAATGCATTAAAATTAACTAGTCTGCCATCTTGGATATGCCACCGTGTTGGATTTAGAATGACGTCACAAAGTTAACCATGCATTGTCATCCTAATCAAACTTGTATACACAATTTCAGGTCAATTGGTTGAAGATATCTGCTTCAAAATTGAGTGCTATTTATATAGATCAATGAAATTAAATATTCGATAACACAATTCAGACATCATCACATCAGTGATCAGCAACCGAATAAACGCCGCTAGTACCTATTACTCACAAAGTTCGATAGAGGGTTAGTATCTCACACGACCGAGATAACAGCGAGTGAGTCACCATTAAGCCCTTTGAATGCCGTAATTGGTCCCGCGACCTACATCTGATTCAAATGTTGGCGTTTTAATTTATTATTCAAAGACTATCGATTAAATTCATCGAAGGTACACTTAAGATATTATAAATTCAATGTATAAGAGATCGATATGCATCAAGTAGGTAATTGTAGAGGTCGTACGAGTTTAAATACGCTAGGTACTACATGATGCGAGTGCAAGGAAAAGTGTTGCCAGCTATTAATTACTAATAGCTTTGTTATTACCAACCGTTTAAGTACTTAATGTTGAAATACTGAATTTTCCTAGGTGATATTTTTTTAAAGTGTAATGAATAACCAAACAGAAGAGTTTATTATTCTCAGCTGTGACTTACGTATTTACATCTATTAGAATTTGATTTCGTGATATAAACAAGCTCGTTTTTTTAATATTTAAAATAAAATTATCCAAAGATAAGTATTATAAGTGCTGTGTGGTTAGGGCACTAAAGAAGGTAGCCACCCCCTCTCTTCCCGTGGGTGTCGTAAGAGGCGACTAAGGGATAACACAGTTCTACTACCACCTTGGAACTTAAAAAGCCGACGGATGGCGGTATAACCACCCATGCTGGCATAGAAATACACAGGCCAAAGACGGGCAGCAGCGTCTTCGGTGCGACAAAGTCAGCCCTGCGGTCACCAACCCGCCTGCCCAGCGTGGTGACTATGAGCAAAACACATGAGTTCGCGTCATAATGTCGGGCGCGAACTTGTGGAGGCCTATGTCCAACAGTGGACTGTGATAGGCTGAAGTGGTAAGTATTATAAAAAATCAGATATACATATATATATAAATAAAAAAATTAACAAACTTTATATAACATTACAGCGCTATATATTACAGTTATTAGTCAAGCGCAAGGATTACATAATAGGAGGCGCACTCTACCTTAACAGGAATCGCTTGTGTTTTTGTGTTGTAGTGTAAAAACACTTAGTGGTGCTTGACCTCTGATTTCATTAGAAACTAGCCGTTTGCCGCGATTTTCTTTGTTTTAAACTGAATCGTTTTTAACCGATTTCAAAAAAAGGATGAGGTTTTTAATTTATTTTTGTATGTTTTTATCTCGGAACCCTTGACTGGGAGGGGAACTTTTGCTAGCTCTTGAAAGGTCTATCATGTGGTCCCATTTCAATTTATAGCGATCTAATAAGTACTTTTCGAGTTAGACTGTTAATGTCGAGAGAGTACTGTTAATGCGTATTTACGTACTTGATTATTTTTTCGCCGACTTACGTTGCATTATACCGCATATAACTTTTAACTGAGTATACCGATTTTGATGATTCTCGTTTCTGAATGTTTTGTAGTCCCATTTAATTTGATCGATATCTGATGACTCCTTTTTGAGTAATCTTTGATAGCGCGCATTTATTTGCCTATTTTTTCGTCTACTTACGTTGTATTACTTGTCGATGTAATTGAAGTCGCTTTTTTTCGTTTACGAGCAAACACAATTATATTTTTGTCGATTCATTTGTTTCAAAAATCACTACTTGAAATACATTTACCTGGCGAATTAGCAGACACTGGCGACTCGGGGTCTTCTCTGAATCTGTAATATAAAAATAAATCATTGTTATATAAAGTTATTTTAACTAAATAACGTATACATATTTATTATCAGATTTAAATCACAATAGATTTCGAGATTTTTGTTCTGAATGAAAAATAGAATCTTTCAATTTTTCGGACACCGGAAACTCGTTATAATGTATAAAAATTGTCAAACTGCTTTAACTATACATAAGCATCGTTCTCCACTGGATATTTTCATTGACGTCATTGGAGTTACATGTATGAATATCAGAGCTTCATACTATGTGTTTGTGCATATAATGCATCATTTATTATTTTTTGTGTGATTTTGTGATGTCTGTGACGCTACCATGACTTCTCTGAAGCTAGTTCTACCGTGAATAAAATAAGTGTTTGAGCTCAATTCAACATACTACATGTTTCCACTGATAGTTGACGAAACTAATATGTGTGTTTTTTTTATGTAACTCGGTTGGCAAACAAGCGTACGGCTCACCTGATGGTAAGACCGTAGCCTATAGACGCCTGCAACACCAGAAGCATCGCAAGCGCGTTGCCTACCCTATCCCCAATCCCCCCCAGGAGCTCTGGTCACCTTACTCACCAACAGGAACACAATACTGCTTGAAAACAGTATTATTTAGCTGTGGTCTTCTGTAAGGTCGAGGTATTACCCCAGTCGGGCTGCTCCATATTTTGAGCAGGAAATTTCCTGCTGTGCCCTACCTCAGTTATCAAATCATCAGTTATCAAAAGGAATCACTAAACTTTCAAGTTTTTGTTTCATTTAAATGTGAAGCGTTTATTAGTTAATTTATTTATAGCGGTCAAGTTTCCTTACTACAATCTAATTGCAACGTTAAATACTAAATCGCCGTAATCCGTAATCGTAAAATTCTACATCGTCAATTTAAATACAAATTCATGACTTTTAAAGCAAATTGTTCTGAAATTTAGCCTTTATTTACTACGCCCTATATCTAGAATTCTTTAGCACACGATAACACAATATCAAAAAAAAAATGAATACCATCGCGCAATTTTATACAAAAAAAAATATTTGTAGGTTTACAAGAACGTGACGAAAAACCACCAAAATACCGAGCTAAAGAATAAATGTTTTTCATAACATGGAACTGGCCGATATTGTCGCAAACATGAATGTGAAAACACGTGTTTTTTAAGTTACAAAAAACAATTAAATTATAAGTTATCAAATTAAAACTCATAGCTAATAAATGTTTGCAAGTATCGTAGAAATATATTATGTAAACGCATATTTTCAGTAATTAATAATTAATTGAATAATTAATGTTTGTGTTCGTTATTGTCGGGGCAAAGTTTTTTTTTAACAAAATTTAAACGTTCAAGATAAAAAATTTCATCATCATCATCATTACTCCAGCCTATCGCAGTCAACTGCTGGACATAGGCCTCCACAACTCATGTGTTTTGATTCGTATTATTTTTATTTTTGTGTTTCCCACACATGAGGAAATTCGAAAATGTTTTTTATTATCATATCAATTTTTTTTTTTTTGAATAGTGACTGAATAGTGAGTGCTGTAAAGGACTCGCTATAGATGGCACCACGGTTGCTTAAAACCGAATAAA
Organism: Melitaea athalia; assembly: GCA_905220545.2. Taxonomy (NCBI): domain Eukaryota; kingdom Metazoa; phylum Arthropoda; class Insecta; order Lepidoptera; family Nymphalidae; genus Melitaea; species Melitaea athalia. The sequence goes on along the minus strand of HG992176.1, from coordinate 2,922,128 downwards.
ATCATATCAAGAATTTCGATTCCGCTGGGTATAGATCCGTAGCTTAACGGCTAGAGCATCGGACACGGATTGTCGAGAGGTGCGGGTTTGAATCCCGCTGGATCGAAAATTTTGATATGATAATAAAAAACATTTTCATGTGTTTTGTCCATAGCCACCACGCTGGGCAGGCGGGTTGGTGACCGCAGGGCTGGCTTTGTCGGACCGAAGACGCTGCTGCCCGTCTTCGGTCTGTGTATTTCAAGCCAGCAGTTGGATGGTTATCCGGCCATCGGTCGGCTTTTTAAGTTCCAAGGTGGTAGTGGAACTGTGTTATCCCTTAGTCGCCTCTTACGACACCCACGGGAAGAGAGGGGGTGGCTATATTCTTTACTGCCGTAATCACACAGCAGCAAAAAATATGGTGCTATACAATTTGGTAAATCTACTATTTAACATTTAGAACAACCCAAGTATAGATTACGAGTAAAATAGACCCTACACTTTACAAAGCCACGTACACTACATGAAAGCCTCGTTTTCATCTGCGCTTAACTTCAGTACACGCCAGTCCAGTTGAAGTGGCTTGTTTTGTATATACTATACTATTTGTAGAATACAATCGATACAATAAACAATAACCGTTCCAGTGACGTAGCGAGCATGACTCGCGCCCGGGGCACAATAGTCCCCCCATTATTGGACAAAAATGAAAAACGGGTTCATTAAATGGGCCATAAATCGTATACAGTAAGTTTTGTAAAAAAGTTTACAGAAGATAAAAGATGCGAAATTTTATTATCTACAAAAAAGATTTGAATAACTTTTGCTCTAAAGTAGATAGTTTCCGAGATATCGGCCAAAAGCTTTTCTTTGAGATTGCGATCGAAGCTCCACCTGGATCTGTCAACATTTTGTGTTTTTATGGTCAGTAAGTGACCCTTAACCTAAAAAAAAAAAATAAAATTGGATCGGAAGTTTAGTGCGAGGTTGACAAAAAAAACGGCTTTATTTACTGGCCTATTTATTATATTGACACTTGAGCTTTGGTTGCCCGTTGTTAGTGGCTTTTGTTCAAAACTATATGAATTATTATATTTACAAATTCTTTTTTTGAAAAAAAAGAAACTTTTTCTTGATGTATATAAAATTTGAGAGATTTCAGTTCAAGTAATTGGATATTTAGTTTTAACATTACAAAATGGTCACTAATCATAAAAACTAATTTTTTTAGTCGTAGTTATGTTATGTGAAACTAGAGCATATAAACAACCAAACTCTTTCTTATGAAAGTATTTGTATACCAAAATTTACTGTGGTACAATTTGATAAAAGTACTGTATTGAATTAATAAAAATCAATAAAAAAAAGAAAAATAACAGACGTATTGGAACCCGTGGTTAATCGTCAATTGGCACGGTTCAATGCCTTAGGCTTCGCAAACGACCCAATTGTCGCGGTGTCAGGTCGGGGGATGACCTAGAATGATAGAAATTAGATTTCTTGCCATTTAAAATGGAACTGTATTTGGAATACGGAGTGGTAGCTGCTACCCGTGACTCCGTTTGCGGAAAAACGTATCCTGTGGGAAAGATAACAATTATGTAACTACACAATATCTACAACTACAAAATATGTCTACAGTCTACACCCATTTAAATTATTTGTTCAGTCGTGCTGACAAATAATTTAAATGGGTGTAGGTGGGGTAGTGGTATGGGGGTACTGATTTTTCGCATTTATAATAATCATAACATAAAATTTATCAAATATAAATTTTGTTTTAAACTATCCGTACATTTTCAAGTAAATTCTTAATTTATTTTATTACTTGCTATTTTATAAAATACTAGCTGACTCGGCGAACTTCGTACCGCCTAACAGTCGATTCTTTAAAAAGTTTTTTAACGAAACTCCTCCACTAACATTTAAGCTTTATGGAATGGTATTAAAGTCCAAATTGATTTTAAAGTGTTCTTACGAATCTTTTGTATGGGAATATAGAAAAGTGTTGTTTTTAGACATTTTATCAGGTAATTTTTTAAATTTTTTGCTCCGTAATAACCATCCTCGTACTTCAAGAAATATTTTATACAAAAAGCAAATATATAAATATACAATTAGCAAAATCGGTTTAGCCGCTCTCGAGATTTGCGCTTAGCAACACATTTAGCGATTCATTTTTATATATATAGAGAAGAGACTATCTAAGGATCAACTTCAGATTCCGTTTAAAATTCCATTGTCCCTTACAAATTTATAGCTAGACGATTCAGCCTGTAATATCCCACTGTTGGGCATAGGCCTCTTCTCCATGTAGGAGAAGGATCGGAGCTTAATCCACCACGCTGCTCCAATGCGGGTTGGCGGATATATTCCCTACCATGAGTAACGATCGCTATCAGGTGTACATGATAACAACCGGGACCGACGGCTTAACGTGCTCTCCGAGGCACGGTGGGGTAACCCACAAGGACTGCACAAACACCCAGACCACGGCAAACATCTGTATGACCAATACAAATGTTGTCGTGTGCGGGAATCGAACCCGCAACCGCACGCGCAACAGCCAATCGCAATCCAGTGTTGTAACCGCTTAGGCGCGTAAATTTATAGCTAGGTATTATATTTATTATTCACTTCAGCCTGTGATATCCCACTGTTGGGCATAGGCCTCTTTTCCCATGCAGGAGAAGGAGCAGAGCTTAATCCACCACGCTGCTCCAATGCGAGTTAGCGGATATATTCCCTACTATGAGTAACGATCGCTATCAGGTGTACATGATAACAACCGGGACCGACGGCTTAGCGTGCTCTCCGAGTTACGGTGGGGAGACCCACAAGGACTGCACAAACACCCAGACCACGGCAAATATCTGTATGGCCAATACAAGTGTTGTCGTGTGCGGGGATCGAACCCGCAACCGCCAGCGCAACAATCACGATCCAGTGCTGTGGCCAACGCGGCATATTTATTCGGCATATTTATTATTGATTTATATAAAAATAAATACCGGAAATTGCTAAAGAATTTTTTTCATCTTGCTTTCGATATTTTTTTTGTTAAATACTATAAAAAAAAACTATTAAGTTTCACAATAATACATTTACGTTTCATTTTTATAGAAATTACGTTAAGTATAATAATAGGCATTGCCGTTGTTCGTTTTATGATACTAAATATTAATATTATTAATTTTTTATTACAAAATCGCTTATTGCTCGCGAAAAATTCGTAGCTGCTCGTCGTCAAGTTAGTTAGAATTCCTGTAGTTCGTCAAATAGACACGGCCAGTAGGTTAGTAGGAAGACTATACCTTCAAGGACGCATTGGTTTTATACGAAGTTTTTTTCCTTGGCAGTGGTGCTACGGAGATACATTTTTGAATTGTAAAACAAATTGACGAAAATCACATATGCATTGAACGAGCTGACGAAATATCGAGTTCGGTAGTGAATTATATTCACAAATTCGTCAGGAACAAAATACGAAACGAATGAAAAAAGCATTTGACGCTCGCTTGGATACCTATATTATTGAATATTGTTTTACAAATAATTTAATTTACGTAGTGTTAAATTATTTCGACATTTGTTATACATTTTCTTAATTTTGAAAGATCTTTAAAGATTTTTTTTACAATAATACATATATAAAACTAGCTGACCTGGCGAACTTCGTACCGCCTTTTTTTTCTTAAATATAATAATTACATATATACCAAAATAAAATATAGCCTATCTTTCAAGTTGGATCAAACTGCACACGGTGTGCAAATTTGATTAAAATCGGTTAAGTGGTTTAATAGTCCATTGAGGACAAACATTGTGACACGAGATTTATATATATTAAGACTAGCTGTGCCCGCGATTTCGTCCGCATGGAAATTAATAAAAAAGTTATTTTTAATTTCGCAGAGTTACAAAAGAAGTAAATTTCTAAAATAAAGTAGCCGTTACACCCTATTATATCAGCTATCTGCCAGTGAAAGTCCCGTAAAATCGGTACAACCGTTTCAGAGATTAGCCGGAACAAACATACAGACAGAGAAACAGACAAAAATTATGAAAAATGTTATTTTGGTATATGTACCGTGAATACATCCAAATGCATTTAGTAAAAATCGGTTATTTTATTATTACAAACAGGCACTATAATTTTATTTATTTGTATTGAGTATGTGTACCTAGATAAGAACGTAAATAAGAACATTATTGTTTATGGTAACATTATTCTCTATGGCAAGTGATTACCATGACCGTGAATGATTGATCTAAATCAGTTGAGGTTTTTAAAAACTACGATGAATTAATGAAACTAAACCCAATCCGAGATTCAAATCTATCGCTAATATAGCTGAAGATAGACCCTTTAATATAGGCTATATCAACTGAATAAAAATCGAAAGGTCAGGTTTATTGAATTTACATGACACGTTTTAAATGTATCATGTTAAAGTTATTAATTTTTATTATGAATGTTTTATTGTGAGCTTAAATTACATTACTTCAAGTCAACTCTACCAATTACTATTAGGTACTACTTCTAATTTATATACCAGTTATTATAACAAACAGTAGGAGTACGGGACTGTAGACACCCCTAAATAATCACCTTTTCCTCACCTCACCTCAAAGGGCCCTTTGCTTTTAAAATATAAATATCACAATATTTTTATAAAGACAAAAGACAATGTTAAATACGTAGGTACCTACTTTTAGAAAATTTTTGTGTTGTTCTTTCAATTCTATGTCACAAATAAGTGGTATTATATAATCTATATGTATAGATAGAATTAAAACTTTTTCCTCAGTTGTAGCAAACTGTATTATTTTCCAAATAATCAAAACTTGTGTAATAGGTAACTTAGACTCTTGGTAATTTCGAGATCAGGTAAATAAGAGTGTTGAAACATCATTAGGGAAGAATTTTTATTTACTAATGATATAGTCTAGTCAAGAAGTTCAAAAACGTGTTAAAACTCCTGAAAATATTATCCATTGCTCATTCGATCCGGAATGACGTATAAAAAATGTGTTCGAAGGATTTTCAAACATATTTCAAAAGCTATTAACAAATTAAGTTTCAAAAAATAGTTTTTTGTTAATAACTCCGAGACTATTAACATTTATGGAATTTATTTAAAAAAAAGCTCTTTAAAGAAGAGGAAATTTCCAATAAGAAAGTCCCGATTCCCGTAGTTCCATCTCTATTAACATTTGAGGAATTTATTTTAAAAAAAAAGCTCTGTAAAGAAGAGGAAATTTCCAATAAGAAAGTCCCGATTCCCGTAGTTCTATCTCTATTATTTATAATAGGTATGAGCGTGCCGCCGCCAAAGCGAGCGAATATTGGAAATTTCCTCTTTTTAGGGTTCCGTACCCAAAGGGTAAAAACGGGACCCTATTACTAAGACTTCGCTGTCCGTCCGTCCGTCCGTCCGTCCGTCCGTCCGTCCGTGTGTCTGTCACCAGGCTGTATCTCAAGAACGGCTATAGCTAGAGAGTTGAAATTTTCACAAATTATGTATTTCTGTTGCCGCTATAACAACAAATACTAAAAACAAAATAAAATAAATATTTAAGGGGGGCTCCCATACAACAAACGCGATTTTCTTGCCTTTTTTTGCTCGATATCAATAATGGCAACAGGTAGGCACTTGAAATATTCACAAAATACTCAGTTCTATTTTTACTTTAATAATAAATAATAAAATTAAAATAAAATTAATATTTAAGGGGGGCTCCCATACAAAAAAACGTCATTTTTGCCTATTTTTGCTCTCATACAACAAAAGTGATTTTTTTAGCCGCTTTTTGCCCGATATTAAAATCATTGTACCTAGTCAATGGTACGGAACCCTTCGTGCGCGAGTCCGACTCGCACTTGGCCGATTTTTTACAAGTTAATTTGTTTATAACTTTTGCAATTTTTCGCGTGCTATAAAATCTTTCCGACCCATTTTTCTAGATGTCATATTTTTATGTCAATTTAACAAATTTTTTGGTTGGCTAGACTTATAAGTTTATCGTCTCATTAACTGTAATCCCCTGACAATGGCTTTTAATGTAGGCGCTTCTATTTTTTAAACGGTTTTATTAAACGGTTTTATTTAGCTTGACCTGTTTATTTGTTTGGGTCAAATTTAGTAATTGGAATTTTACCCCCTTCCTGATGACAGATTGATCTGATATTTGGCACACATTCTTAATCTTGATGACAATACAACATAATATATTTTTTATGGTTGTAAATCCAATATGGCTGCCAATATAAAATGGCGGATTACAAATAACTTCACAACAACCTCAATATTGGTATCAAATGAAAGGGCTTGATTGGTAGAATACAGCTCACTATGAAAAATCCAAGATGGCCGCCGCCACAAAATGGCGGATTACATATTTTCCACACATAACTCAATATGGGTATCAAATGAAAGGGCTTAATTGGTAGAATAGGGCTCACTATGAAAAATCTAAGATGGCCGCCGCCACAAAATGGCGGATTACATATTTTCCACAAATATCTCAATATGGGTATCGAATGAAAGGGCTTGATTGGTAGAATAGGGCTCACTATGAAAAATCCAAGATGGCTGCCGCCACAAAATGGTGGATTACATATTTTCCACAAATACCTCAATATGGGAATCAAATGAAAGGGCTTGATTGGTATAATTTAATTTATGAAAGGGCTTGATTGGTTTATTAGACTGTGTAGGTATATTTATTACTAATCTAAAAACTACTCAACAAAACTAAAAACTTGAAAATAAAATAAACTAAAAAATGTTTTATGTTAAACGGTTTTATTGCAATAAAAATGATGTAGTTAGGTTATGGACTAAAAGTTAAAAAATAATTCGGTAAGTCCTAGCTACCAGATCGCACCAATCTTCTGATCAATCTGGGGTATTGATCAGACAAATATAAAGTCGTTGGGCACGTGAAATTTCTATCATAATGTTTACTCTGGATACGCTATACGCCCAACGATTTTATATTTGTCTGATCAATACCCTAGATTGATGAGAAGATTGGTGCGATCTGGTAGCTAGGACTTACCGAATTATTTTTTAGCTTTTAGTCCATAACCTAACTACATTATTTTTATTGCAATAAAACTGTTTAACATGAAACATTTTTTACTTTATTTTATTAATAATTAAATACCACTCGGCGCTAAATTTCAGACTAATTTGTTGGAACAAAATCCAATTTAAAACGTGTACCATGTTCAAGTAGTCTAATTAATACTGTTTTTGAATCGTCATTTAAAATTTATGTTTGTTTTGAATGTTTTTCACCAGTTGTTGTCACTTTATCTTTTTTTTTTTTAAACCACTGAATCAATAGTTATTCTTAAAGACATTGGAGTAGTTCTATAATCAAATCAACTGTTGCTGGCCTAAAAGTCGCGGGTTCTATCACCACATATGACTAATACTTGTGCAAGCCACTAAAATGTTTTTGTTTTTAACCGACTTCCAAAAAAGGAGGAGGTTCTCAATTCGACTGCTTTTTTTTAATGCATGTTAGCTCAGAACTTTTGACTGGGTGGACCGATTTCGGTCAATTTTGTTTATTGAAAGGTGTTGCGTGTCATGTGGTCCCATTTAAATTTAATTGAGATCTGACAAGTACTTTTAGAGTTATTAGATAATAATGCGTATTTACTTGACTACTTTTTCGTCGACCTACGTTGTATTATACCGCATAACTTTTTACTCGGTGTACCGATTTTGATGATTCTTACTTTAATCGAAAGTTAATACTTGTCATGTAGTCTTGTTTAAACAAGATCGAGATCTGATTACAACTTTTTGAGTAATCTTTAATAGCGCGTATTTGCTTGACCATTTTTTCGTCTTATTACGTTGTATTACTTGTCGATGTAATTGAAGTCGGTTTTTTTTCGTTTGCGAGCAAACACAATTATTGGTCTTGGTGTTTGTTTGTTGTTGTATATTTTTTGAGACACATGACAATTTATTTCAACTCACTGGGTGACATTAAGTATAATCTATATATATAAAAATAAATTGCTGTTCGTTAGTGTCGCTAAAACTCGAGAATGGCTTGACTGATTTAGCTAATTTTGATCTTAAAATGTTTGTGGAAGTTCAGGGAAGGTTTAAACGGGGAGAAACATAAATAATATGTAACGGAAAATACTAAAAAACGACCATTTAATTTTCCAATACAAAATGTTCCTAGCGGGGAAATTTAATGTCTTTTGTCAAAAACGTTGTCAATTCTTCTGATAATGTCGACAATACTGATGTCCGGTAAAACTCAAATGAGTTTATGTGGCATCTTATTATAAGTTATTATAATTTATATTCTTTCATGTATGTTAATAAATAAATAAATTGGTTGTCAAATATTTATAGGTGCGTTCAGAGAGTGTTTTGTGTATATTTTTCACAAATGTACGACGGTGATACGAAGTTCACCGGGCCATCTAGTCGTTAAATAAAAATAAAAATTGTGCATTGTACTGATCAAATATTTTTGAATCATTGTACTGTGGGGGGTAGATAGTTTCCATTAACGCTGTCGCCTTTGCGTCGCGGTTTTGATTTCCGGTATGAAGATAACAAGTTTCTTATCTGGGTTTGGGATCTGGGATCTTCAGATCTCTCTCTGTCATGCCCTAGAGGCAGGAAGCGCTAATGCGGAGGTGGGGGAAGGACCTGGCGGAGGAGCCGTATGGCACACGCGTAACGGCTGCCCTGCGCCCGGTCCTTGAGCTGTGGATGCGTCGAAAACGCAAGCCCCTCACCTTCCGTCTGACGCAGGTTCTCACCGGGCACGGTAGCTTTGATGACTACCAGTGTCGGACGGCCCAAAGGGAGCCGACAACTGAATGACGTTTGTGGCACGATTGTAGCACGGCGGTGGACTCTGCCCAGCACACCCTCGAGGTGTGCGCGAGATGGGCGGTGCTGCGTCGCGATCTGACGACAGTCCTCGGAGGGGACATTTTCGAGCGTCATCACCGCGATGCTCGGCGACGACCAGTCCTGGAAGGCGATGGTCTCCTTCTGCGAGTCAGTAATGTCCCAGAAAGAGGCCGACGAGTGGGTGTGAGAGGAGGCCGCCGACGTGGCTCCCACCCACCACGAATGGGCGTAGGAGGCGATACTTAATGCGCTTCCAGTAACGCCCCTGTGCCCGTGTCGGGCCGGGATGGGTACCCCTGCTAGACACGGCATCGTCGGGACTGTTCAGATGTGAGCCGGACAGTCCCCACGGAGGAGAAGTCTAGCCTTTTCGCTGAGGCCAGCCTGTCGCTGGAGGGATCCTGTTGCCTGCAGATCCGGGACCCTCGAATTAAAGCGGCTGAAGGCTCCCGCAGGGGGTTTAGTGATGTAGTGGCACCCCAAATGCTGAGTCCGACATACGGTCTAAGACTGCCTACCCGGGCGTCCTGGATATCACCCGTAAATGGGTTACCTTGCGATATCAAATTAAAAAAAAATGCCATCGAGAGCACGCATATCCCATCTGTTGTTGAAAAAGTCATAACGCAGCTGATTAATCTTTATTTCTTCTGCTACATGAAGGTATGATTAACCAATATTATCAGCAGTTATTCAGTTACCGACGTAAATTTCTTACTAACTCTTAGATAAAAATGTAGTATGTTACACATATAGAAGAAACGTAGATACAATACCAATAATCTCATAAACATTGGAACAGAATTTCTGCAAACGCTGTCTGGAACACTTTTTTATGTATTTGTAATAAAGAATCCAAACAAAAAAAGTTTCGAGTTTCTAACTCCATAAATGTCGGACTCCTATACAAATTTAATTCCCTATTTTATCCATTTCACAAAAGCTAAACTACGTATTTATTCATTTTTGATCAGTAGTTTTAATAGTAGTAAATTAAGTTTCATGATTCTAAAAAAAACAACGAACTTGTCATACATAATTTTAACCACAATTTCACACTCAGAGTTAATATAATAATTTTTCAAAATCTGTTCTTAGTAAGTCTACTAAATTAAATTTGTAGTTTGTAGTGTTTGTCGCACAAAAATTTAGGATATCTCTTCTCTATATATATAAAAATGAATCGCTGAATGTGTTGCTAAGCGCAAATCTCGAGATCAGCTGAACCGATTTCGCTAATTCTTTTTTTATAATATTCCTTGAAGTACGAGGATAGTTGTTACGGAGAGAAAAATTAAAAAAATTGCCTGAAAAGTCTAAAAACAACACTTTTCTATATTCCCATACAAAAGATTCGTAATAATACTTAAAAGTCAATTTGAACTTTAATACCATTCAATAAAGTTTAAGTGTTAGTGTAGGGGTTCCGGGAAGGCAATTGAGTAACGTTAGTATCGTATAAATATTAATGTCAATATTTGTCAATATTTTTAATATATATTTTTAATTTTTAAAGCTAACCAGTATCACCCGGTGTCACGAATAGCAGAAATAAGTATTAAAAAATTAAAAATTAAAGAATCGACTGTTAGGCGGTACGAAGTTCGCAGGGTCAGCTAGTTTAATAATATATAATATAAAATCTTTCGAGTGTCATTAGACTTTCTTAATTATTGATAGTCCATTGAAATGTTACATTTTTTTGGGCTTACCTTGCGTTTGTCAGAGGACGCAATTTTATTTTTTAGATATGAAGGGGAGGTTAGTCTAATGTTAAATCCAAGTTTGTGGGTTTGTAGTCCTTGTGCAACGGCCACCATCTTGGAAAAAGAGGTTCAAATGGTTTTTATGGTTTATCTGCCAAACTATAAGTCTCACAAAAAAAATTATTGAACATTTTTTGTTGCAAATAAAAATATCTACAACTTATGTTCAGTAACTTTTAGTCGTAGAATCATAAATAAAAAAGTTATAAGTGAAAAACCATAAAAATTTAAGAGAAAAAAATCTATTCGTCGATAAAACTTTTTTTCTAATCATTTTACAAAAAAATAATATCAGACCGTTTTTATAGATAATATTTTAAGGAACAATTTTTATCTGAAACATTTTTAAATTTATTTATTATTTAAGGTTTTACAGCGCTGCGAAACGAATACTATTCTTCAGTATTCATAACAATACGTGAATATAAATATAAATATTCATGATTTGCCCTTATTTTTAATCACCTTGTTATTTTTTTATGATGATCCTTTTAATTATTGATAGTAAAATATTATTAATATATAAATAATTCTTGATTTGACACTACCTACGAGATAGAGTCTGGAGGCGCGTTTTTTTTACGTGGTATCAGCAGTAGGCATAATCCACGGTGATTTTCTAAATCACAACTACTATCCACGATCTTGCGGCGAGTGGCTGGTTGGTTTTCTATATTAAATACTTGAGTGAAAACCGAAGAAGAAAGTGGCGTAAATTTCAAAATGTGTGTAAATAATTTTCTTCAATTAATTTCGAGAGCACCATTATTTTGCTGCAAGTCTCCCCATAAATAATGATAAAAAACCTTCACCAATGATAGTGAGCAGTGCAAGGTCAACTCTCTTGTTGAGGAACAACGCCGTTCCACTTGCTAACTCTAGATGTTCTCCAGGGTTTTCAGAAATTTGAGTTTACCCATATAGTAAGCACCTGAAATTGTGCCACATCCTGAAAAATCATGGAGAAACAGCAAGATATACGCAATAAGGTCTCCGTACATAAAACCACTTCACACTTCTTGCTAACTTCCTTCTCCGGTTCCCCCTCAAGTATTTAATATAGTAAGCCAACCAGCCGCTGAGCCGCAGCTTGGTCCATCAAAAAGACCGAGGACAGAGTAGTTGTAATTTAGAAAATCGCGCGTAAAAAAAAACGCGCCTCCAGACTCCACCTCGTAGGTAGAGTGTCAAATCAAGAATTATTTATATATTAACAATATTTTACTATCAATAATTAAAAAGATCATCATAAAAAATAACAAGGTGATTAAAAATTATGGCAAAATTACGAGTATTCATGTATAGTTACAAATACTGAAGCGTTGTAAAACCTTAAATAATAAATAAATTTAAAAATGTTTCAGATAAAAATTGTTCCTTAAAATATTATCTATAAAAACGGTCTGATATTATTTTTTTGTAAAATGATTAGAAAAAAAGTTTTATCGACAAATAGATTTTTTCTCTTAAATTTTTATGGTTTTTCACTTATAACTTTTTTATTTATGATTCTACGACTAAAAGTTACTGAATATAAGTTGTAGATAATTTTATTTGCAACAAAAAATGTTCAATAATTTTTTTTTGTGAGACTTATAGTTTGGCAGATAAACCATAAAAACCATTTGAACCTCTTTTTTCAAGATGGCGGCCGTTGCACAAGGACTAGAAACCCACAAACTTGGATTTAACATTAGACTAGCCCCCCCTTTATATCTAAAAAATAAAATTGCGTCCTCTGACAAACGCAACCCCAAATGTAACTTTTCAATGGACTATGAGCTCTGTCGCAGAATTCGTTCTTAGTGGACGTCTTATAACTATTATCTCTCTGCCAAATGTGTAGATACACGAATTAACTAAATATTAATAGTATAACATTAATATAGTGCTATATAATATATTATCTATACTAATATATAAAGCTGAAGAGTTTGTTTGTTTGGTTGTTTGTTTGTTTGAACGCGGTAATCTCTGGAACTACTGGGCTGATTAGAAAAATTCTTTCAGTGTTATATAGCCCATTTATCGAGGAAGGCTATAGGCTATGTATCATCATGCTAAGACAAATAGGAGCGGAGTCCACGCCGACGAAGTCGCGCGCAGAAGCTAGTATATAATATAGTGCTATATACAACAAACCCCAATTACTTATTAAGCATTAACATAAGCAACCAAGAAGTGTTTCTGGTAGAAATAGTTGATTTTTTTTTTTGAGGTCGAGTAATGTTTTTAAATAAGTTTTTAAGTTATTGTCCTTCAGTCAACAAATAAATATTTTTTGTTTTATTTACTGCTGAACAGATGTACTTCTGAAGTGTCGATAGTATATAACATTTTTTAGATAATTTAATTAAAATAGATAGTAGCTATTTGGAATACGAATATCTTTATACTATATGTATAATACATGCATAATATAGTTGAGAGACACTGATAATTTTAGAGGTTTCTAATGTAATGTCGTAAATAAACACATTTTTTTTTCGCTTAATTGGCAAACGCTGGCTGAACCCTACGAGATAGATCGAAATAATGTACTACAGTATTTGTAGACCTTTTTACGCGGAGTCTTTTGTACAACTTTTTAAGGTGTACGTGTACCTACACCTTAAAATGGTCTACAAAAAAGTCCACGATTGTATATGTCTATCTCTTAGGGATAGCCCACAATAATCATTTTTTTACCTTATAGACCGGGAGATAGTGACACAAAATATCAGGTCATTTGTACCAGTATGGCGGTTCGTCAGGGGTCTAATTATGTTAAGGCAAAAAGGAAAATGATGGTCATAGCGCTCGCACCGGCGGCCCAATCGCGTAGGCGTTTATCGAACGCGTCGGATAAATAACTAGTGTCGAACGATTTGTTCCACAAAAATGCTTGTGTTTTCAGATAGTCGAAAAAAAAGAAGTAGGCGGTAGCGGAATGCCATACTTCTCGGATGTGACTTACAGCCCGCCATACCGACGCGAATACATTAATTTAAATAAAACAATTCAACCATTCGTACCAGGCTAATTTTTGCAAAGCTAATCATCGTCGAGTAGCCATTCACGAAAATCACCTTGCCATACTTTTCCGACAGTTCCCAATGGCCGCCATACCACTGCAAAGGAGTAATTTCTTTTTTTTTCGCCAAACGATTTGTACCACCCTGAAACTTTTTTTAACAGTTCCCTGTATGATCATAAATAGAAGTCTGATAATGCCATACCTGTGGGAGGTGGCGAATGTGAACAATATTTTTTCAAAATGCTAAGATTTTATTCGTAATTCGAGTTTTTTTTTTCAAGTATGGCGCCACTTTTTCCCTCTACTACAAGTATGGCAAATATAATAATGGTCACATTGTATCGTATAATTTCCAAAAATCGAAATGCCATACTGGTACAAATCGTCAAAAAAAATTTTTTTTTTCACCTTTTAGCTCAAGTCATCCGCCCGATGGTTACAATCTGTAATGATTTTTTTTAGGTACAATTGCATCCAAATGACCAGAATACAATGATGCCATGATGTAAAAAATGATTTTACGTATTTTACAGTCGTATTTTAAAAACGTGTCAAATAAATAAGTATTTCAAGTATGGCAGCACTTTTCCCCCTACTAGAAGTATGGGATAAATAATAACGGTCACATTTTGTCAAATAATTTCCACAAATTCAAATGCAATACTGGTACAAATCGTTTGGCGAAAAAAAAAAGAAATTACTCCTTTGCAGTGGTATGGCGGCCATTGGGAACTATTGGAAAAGTATGGCAAGGTGATTTTCGTGAATGGCTACTCGACAATGATTAGCTTTGCAAAAATTAGCCTGGTACGAATGGTTGAATTGTTTTATTTAAATTAATGTATTCGCGTCGGTATGGCGGGCTGTAAGTCACATCCGAGAAGTATGGCATTCCGCTACCGCCTACTTCTTTTTTTTTCGACTATCTGAAATCACAAGCATTTTTGTGGAACAAATCGTTCGACACTAGTTATTTATCCGACGCGTTCGATAAACGCCCACGCGATTGGGCCGCCGGTGCGAGCGCTATGACCATCATTTTCCTTTTTGCCTTAACATAATTAGACCCCTGACGAGCCACCATACTGGTACAAATGACCTGATATTTTGTGTCACTATCTCCCGGTCTATTACTTTTACTATTTACGAGAAATAATGTCTTATTTACGAAGCGACTTTAAGCAATACAACATTAATCCTTATTCAATTAATACCTTAAATGTATTGTGCATTTAATGTAGACCAATGTGGCCCTTTAGAGCATGTAATTTAAATGAATAGTTTGGAAGATATTAAATATTTAAAATGTAGGGAGATAACGATTGCGGCCGGGCGGGCTAGGGCCCGGCGCGACAATTTTTTCGAAATTGTATGTTCGTATTTTAGTCGGTATTAAAGTTAATTTTTAAACCGAATTTATAGTAAGTACATTAGGTTGGATTAGATTAGACTAAAACCATAATTACTTCAAGAGTAACCGCTAAAGAAAACATGTTCGTATTGTCTAAAAAAAAGCTGTGAACACACTGGCGGATCCAGGGGGGGGGTCACGGGGGTCATGACCCCCCCCCCCCCCCCCTGGGCTGTATCCAGGACCTAGGTGGACCACTAATTAAAATTGTTAAACAAGACTTTTGTCACAATATAGGTATTTTTAAGTACATTACCTACATAAGATTAATAAAATACCTACTTTTTACCTGTATCTATCATTATAAAAATTAAATTATAACTTCTTTTTACTTGACCACGACTATGTGACCCCCCCCCTCTGGCGCCTTGACCATGACTGTGACCCCCCACTGGCGCCAAAGCTGGGTCCGCCCTTGTACCTACATATAAAGACATTCTGTAGTATATTTACCACACCAAAAAAGTACCCAAACATGCACACTTTCAAACAATAATTGAAGTCATGTAGTGTTAAAGTCATAATAGTAGCTATATTCGAATTTGTCTCACAAGCAAGATATTTTTCTTTTTTATGTATTTTAATACAATATATAATATGAGATATAAGAGGCCCATTTCATAAATGGCCTAATTTTCATCGCTATATACGTTAAGTAAGCTACGAACTGTCAAGGTCGGAAAGCAAGCACTCTTGGCAGTGACCTTGCATCGATTCATTTGCCTATTTCATAACATGAATAATTACAGTTCGTATGAAGGACGCTTTGAGAGTGCTACAGCTGTTATTCATTATTGATTAGCGATTACATACTTATTTTATATACACATATATAATTCATGTAATGATAAATCAACTCACGTGTACAGGTCGTCATCAATGTTGGAGGAAGTGGCTTCAACCAGCACGGAACAACTCATTTTGTTACTAAAGTTTTTTTCAACACAGAACATTCACTTAATCCGACTTTAATGTTACATAGTTGTTAGCTCACTGCGATTGTACTTCTGACGGAGCAGGGGGATGATTGTTGTGCCGCATTTCAGAAAAAAATGTTAGTAACGTATATAGTACAAGCCGGGTTTTGGGATTGAAATCAGGGACAGCCTAGGGCGCGCGTGAGAAGCGATAACTTTGTTGTGACGTACGCAGAAATATGTAATCGGTTAAAATAACTTTATCAATAAAATTAAGAAAATAAAATTAATATTAATTAAAACAGTTTTAATTACCGTGTACGAAAAGACGAGTATTTATATTTATTACGAGCAAACTAAAATTAAACTACTGAAACGGATTAATTTAAAAGGACAAAAAGAAATTTTAACGCCTAACTTTATAATTTCTTCGATGTTGCGACACTACTTTCGATACTAGTGTCTGAGAAAAGAAAGAATAAAAGTATGTATTCGAAGAGTCGCTATTCCAACGTCACCCTATGAGCTCGAGATCGTACCGCGCATGCGCGTGTTTAACCTTGAGGCTACTTCCCGGTTCACAGACAGAAACTGTCACCTGCCTTCTAGGTCAATGTGTTTTCAGTACCTACCCCAAACTACGGCTCGGTACGTAGCTCCGTAGGTGAAAGAGATTGAAAAACCTTAAAATAAACTTGTCTTAGTCAATACAAATGCCACAGCTTGTCACTACAGCGATATTCATAACAAACTGTTAATGAATCGTAGACTTATGAAACACAAATGTAGTTATAGTAAACGTTTAAGAAAAGCCACCATAAAAGATTATTTCCTAAAGGAAGTAAACATAGTTTGAAAAGTATATTTTGTTGGTTTATTTATAATTCTAGTATAAGTGACATAACATCATGTAGAGAAAGTTATTTATATTGTTATTTACCTTTTACCAATATAGTTATAAAAATAGGTATGTGCAAGTTAATTCTGTTCGTAATGAACTAAACAACAACTTTATAAACATGATCATTCATTGAAATAAGAAACGATTCGATGAAAAATCCAATAAAATATAGCCTGATGTAATAATAATATTGTCATAAATATACCCACAATTAAGAATGTTCTATATAGCATAGTTTTAACATATTTGTTAATGTAGAATCATTAGTGAAATTACTATTTCCTGAATAATTTCATAATTAAATTATAAAAAAAAAATTATAAACCTTATTGATTAATAAGGTTGGTTATTTTAAAATTTTCGTAGCACACACACGATATATTTAAAAGTTTTTCAAATGTTTCAAACAGTGTAAGAAAAAGTTCAATAATTGTTATTTAAACTGTAACTTTGTGGCTAGTAAGTAGCAAGCTGTGTGGTTACGGCAGTAAAGAATATATATTTTTTAAAAAAAATTAATTAAACACGATACAAAATAGCCTTTTAGGAAACAACATGTCCTTTCAACGACAAGACGCAGACTTTCGCGAGAATCTATTTGAGTTAAGGCTAAGGCTATTTTGCTGACAAAGCTAAGATAGGGATTTATCCTGAACACCCGAAGGGGTGCATCATAAGCATTAACCCTAACTAAAACTTAAGATATAACACCTCCCACTTTGAGAAGAGGCTTTGGGATTAACTCCAAAGCTTCCATTATATTTTGGTCCTAAGTGAGTCAACCGGACTGATAACTTCAATGTCGGTTTCCTGTCAATCTGTTATTTTTATATTTTCAGGGTTAGTTAAATAATACTGCTTTCAAGTAGTGTTGGGTCCCTGTTAGTGAATAAGGTCACCAGAGCACCTGGGCGGAATAGGGGATAGGGTCGGCAACGCGCTTGCGATGTTTCTAGTGTTGCAGATGTCTAAGCTACGGTAATCGCTTACTATCAGGCGAGCCGTGAGTATAAGGAAATAACTATACAAATATTTCGTAATAAAACATTAATATTTATATAGAGCATAAAGAGATATAATTTTCATGTTAATGGAATTGATATAAAGCCAATTAGCTTCATCTTATCTTTATTATATTCCTTAATATATGTAATCTTGTTACTATGTCCCTTTGACAAGTTCAACGAATTCGACAAAATGTTATTAAATAACAATTTCGCTTCATTCAATTACGAAAATTGAAACCAGCAGGACAAAACTATAATATATATATAACATATACGCTTGTTGTACAAATCAGTGTTTTGATATTTGCTTGGATTATAAAAAGTTAATATGGTAAGTAATATACACATATAATGATTTTTTTTAAGTTTTAATGAAGTTTTGGGTTTCAACTTTCAAGGCACTGTTTCAGCCAACGTAGCGGCGCGTTTCGAAGTAATTCGACATAATCCAAATTAAGATTAAATCGAAATTATACGTTTGAAGACGACCTACCTACTACTTTTATAAAACACGGTAATTGAATTCACACATGTGACCTTTTTACACGACTGCCAAGGAAGGGTTATTTAAGTTTTGCGTTCGGACACTACTACAATATTATTTTTTGTGTATATTAGGTTAACAGAGGACAATGACCGACTTGAATAAAACTAAAGTATTCTATTTCATCGGAGGATATTGACATATTATGTTCGAGACTTTTCCTACCAAAACTCTGTAGGTGGCTCATTACTTTGACCCAGATAGCATGTCTGGACGGCTCCAAGCGACCTTTGCAAACATTCAAGGGACGTTTAATAGTATTAGTCAATGATATTAAATGTAAGGTAGGTATGTTACTTTTCTAGTAGGACAGCAGATTTATAAGCGAATCTAATGTTTGCCATATAGTAGGAGAGACCAGAATGCTAAATGCGTTGTTACTCCCACCTTTTGAAGACCTATTGGATCGTGAAGATTAGATGCTAAGAAGAAAAAAACTTCATTTGATGTTTATCCTTTTAGTGGTAGTGTTAGGAGTTTACGTACGGATTTTCAAAATTGTAAAAAAAGGGAAAAAAATTTTTCGAGTGCGTCAGAGTTTGTTAACGCACTTTAGTCTACAAACTTCTGTTTACAGAGAGATATTAATCTGCCGGATTGCTCGCTATGGAAAGCTGTATAAAGAGGTAGAAATTTTGAAAAAAAAAATTTTTTTTCTGGTGTGTCAGTAATTGAAGAGAAATGTTGTAATTGAGCCCTAAAAAGTATTCTGTCATAAAGACTGAAATACCTAGCTGATTTATGCAAATACAAAAAAAAAATCGTTACAATAAAATTCTCAAGCGTATCAGATTTTTATACAGACATTTTTTATGTAGGTCGGCAGACAAGCGTACGGCTCACCTGATGGTAAGCGATTACCGTAGCCCCTCAGGAGCTCTAGTCACATTACTCACCAACAGGAACACAATACTGATTGAAACCAGATTTGTTTAGCTATTGTCTACTTCAAGGTCGAGGTACTACCCCAGTCGGGCTGCGCCATATTTTGAGCAGGAAATTTCCTGCTGTGCCCTACCTCAGTTAAATCGATATACTAGTGGTACCCACCCTTAATCAGACAATTTGGTAAGGGAATTTATTTAATCTGACAAAAAAATATATTTTTGTTGTTAAGTTTTTCACGTAAAAATAAAAAACTCATCAGAAAAAATATAATATATATATTTAAATTCAATCTTCATCTGACGAATCCTCCTTGTAGTGAAAGTCCAAATCAGATTGTTCGTTTTCATCGTAATCTTGTGTATCTGTAATAAAAATAATTATGGAGGCATGTCGAAAGTGATTTCGTCGAAAGCTCGTTCTCGGTTTCTCCGTTTGTTATGTACTGATTCTTCAGAAGGTATACGTTCTTCAGTAGGTAGGGTAATCGGCGATCAGTAGCGTCAGGTACAATCTGATTGCGAGTTTCATTTTTTATGTTACCAGCAGTTGGAGATATGACAGTCATCCTATTTTCATCACGAACGATATCTTGATAAATAATTCCCACTGTGTTGTGAAGAGTGTTGGAAGAGTGTTTTTGCCAGTCAGTGTTTCCGTAAAGCGATCATAGCTATCGAATGCTACTCCAGTATTTAAATCTGGGCGCGACATACAATGTTTAATTGTCATTACATACACCTAAATTTTTTTTTTTTTTTCTTTTGTCAAATTACTATTAACCGTTGAAAGTGTTAATGCCGTTTCTAATTCTTCAAGCACAGTATAAGAGCAGCAATGTCCATATCTTGATAGTAAATTAATAATTTTTTACAACTACATAAACTATTTACTGCCAAACCCAAACGTATGTATGTGCTTTGAAGTCTTTGTTTTATGACTACAAGCAGCCTATACTTGTACGAGGGAAAAAATTGTAAGCTCAAAACTTTCTTTTCTTTTTTCTCGTAATTTATGCGATAAATGAGAAACATCACCCAAAATAAAGGCCTCCAAAAACATGTGAGAAGTTCTGGTACGTCATCACACTCACCTCGAATCAATTCTTCTACGATACAATCATCAGATAGGGCTGTTTAAGACATAAAAAAAAGTGAGAAGGAAAGAGAGACGTGGAGCCCGCTCCACTTTTCTCTTTTCTTACCTTAACCTTCTAATTTGTAGCGTCGGTCAAAACAAAGTAAGCCCTGTTCAAAATTCAATATCGATTTAATTGTAGGTACTTATGGAAATAGTAAACTGATTAGTTCTAAAGTACTTTCCTAGAGAGTTTAAAACGTAATACTTACATTTGCACTGAAACGTCTCTATCTCTTCTCTATCACTACATAGTATAAAACAAAGTCGCTTTCTCTGTCCCTATGTCCCTATGTCCCTATGTATGCTTAGATCTTTAAAACTACGCAACGGATTTTAATGCGGTTTTTTTTAAAAGATAGAGTGATTCAAGAGGAAGGTTTATGTATTTTAGTATAGTTTTATGTAAATTAGCAGAAATACGGCGATAAATGTTGAAGAAGTCGCACAAAATCGGGCCAACTGGGAGCTTTCCACGCAAACGCCGCGTAAACTAGCAAAGATACAGTGGAGTAATGTACTAGCGAATTCTAAATCTATAAAAATGCTACAAAAAAGTACGCGATGGCACATCTCTATCTCTTACGGTTGACTTACAA
Organism: Melitaea athalia; assembly: GCA_905220545.2. NCBI lineage: Eukaryota > Metazoa > Arthropoda > Insecta > Lepidoptera > Nymphalidae > Melitaea > Melitaea athalia. The sequence goes on along the minus strand of HG992176.1, from coordinate 2,901,057 downwards.
TAACCACTTTTATGTTCAAAATTTTAATTAAAAACATTACGTTATTTTCCAAGCTATTTTCTTTAGTTCAGTATTAATCCTTATCCAAACAAATATTTTAGTTAGCTTAGGAATTTAATGCAGATTAAAATTGCCCTTTACACTATATCAATCAGATGAATAGGTTTTCAGATATCGTCGTTAGAAGTAATTAACAGCGAAACATTTAACCCTTTAACCGCCATCGCCGTAATATTACGTGTTATAAGAGTAGTACCTCAGCCGCCACGTCGGAATATTACGTAAAGATCCTGTCATTTAAAAATGTCATCATTGCACCCGTGCGAAGCCGGGGCGGGTCGCTAGTATATTTATATAAAAATGAATCGCTAAATGTGTTGCTAAGCGCAAATCTCGAGAGCGGCTGAACCGATTTCGCTAATTCTTTTTTTATAATATTCCTTGAAGTACGAGGATGGTTATTACGGAGAGAAAAATTTAAAAAATTCCCTGAAAAAGTTTAAAAACAACACTTTTCTATATTCCCATACAAAAGATTCGTAATAATACTTAAGTCAATTTGAACTTTAATACCATACTATAAAGTTTAAGTGTTAGTGGAGGGGTTCCGAGAAGGATAAATATTTAAAAATAAATAAATAAAGAATCGACTGTTAGGCGGTACGAAGTTCGCCGGGTCAGAAACTTCTTTAGCAAACAGCAAACTAATTTAAAAAAAAAAGAATTGAAAATTAAAAACCCGCCAAGTGCTAGTCGGACTCACACACGAAGGGTTCCGTACCATTGACTATGTAATATAAATATGTACATATATATAATATAAATATATGTACCTATTATATAAAAATCGAGCAAAAAATAGGTAAAAAATTTCGTTTTTTGTATAGGAGCCCCCCTTAAATATTTATTTTATTTTATTTTTAGTATTTGTTGTTATAGCGGCCACAGAAATACATAATTTGTGAAAATGTCAACTGTCTAGCTATCGCCGTTCTCGAGATACAGCCTGGTGATAGACGGACGGACGGACGGACAGCGAAGTCTTAGTAATAGGGTTCCGTTTTTACCCTTTGGGTACGGAACCCTAAAAAAAACAAAAAGTCAACGTCACGCGGTGTTCCCAGGCGGTCACCCATCCAAGTACTGACTGTGCCCCACGTCGCTTAGGTTCGGTGATCGGACAAAAACGGTTGTATTTAACGTTGTATGGACGTTTAAAAATTCGTGACTCGTGACGCCGTGACGCGTTTGATCCGTAAAAATTTTACCCCTCATGCGCCTAAAGTAGTTTCACTTCAAAAATAATTAGGAATTTTAGGCTGGACAAAAAAGTACGCACGCAAAGAAAAATAATAAAACATGTGAGTGACCATCTTTCGACTCGATAATTCGACTCGATTTGTAGGATACAAACGTCGTGGCATACATTTCACCGGATTGTGGATTAGCCTTAGGTATATTTTAAAAACTTATCTTTATCCATTTATTGTAATAACACCCCAAGGACGTAGCTTGACTCGCGCCAGGGGTACAATACCTTTTTAGCCCCCCCATTCGAAATCCGTATACCATAACCATATACCCTCCCTCGCTACGCCACTGTACCACCCTTACCAACATCTAAATCCAAAACGGACTACAGATTTTCGATAGAATTTAAATCTAGTAATTTTGCTGGCCAATCGGACGAAGAGCGGAAAAATTATGATTTTCGAGCTTGGAATTTTTATATCAATACAAACATCAGTCTATGGTTATTATACCGTTAATTTGAATTAATTTTCCCACTTCTGCTCACGTGAAGGACCCCCACGCTAATGATCTAGGTACTTTCTCCGTGCTGAACAGTTTTCTGTATATTTTTATCTAGAACCCGGATAAGCCTTCGTTGTTTTTAAAGAAGTTAGGTAATTGAAATAATACTTTTATTACCCTTTTCCAACAAGAAATCGGCGATTTTTTTTGCGAAATTGAAAGGCTCAAATTTGTTAGCTTTCTTAATAAACGGACGACGTTGGGTAAAACTTTTTTTAATCCTGATCCTCGAAGTCTTCTTCGAATTATCCTTTCGAAAATACCTAAGCTTATATTTTTTTCAAATGAACAAGTTATTAATAGTTGTTTTATACGATCTTTCAATGCGTCCGCTTTTTTCCTTACTTCGTGTATTTTTATTGACTACTAGCTGTGCCCCGCGGTTTCACCCGCGTTGCTTTGAGGAAAAAAATACCCTTCCTTCTTCATAAATAATAATAATAACCTGTCTCTTTAAATAGGCTATCCACCTCAGATAAATTATTCAATTCGAATCAGTAGTTCTTGAGATTAGCGCGTTTAAACAAACAAACCAACTTTCAGGTTTATAATACTAATATTAATCCATACTAATATTATAAATGCGAAAGTAACTCGCCGCGTTGGCGCAGCGGTCACAGCACTAGTTTGTGGCCGTTGCGCTGGCGGTTGCGGGTTCGATCCCGACACACGACAACATAATATGTCCATACAGATGCTTGCCGTAGTCTGGGTGTTTGTGCAGTCCTTGTGGGTCTCCCCACCGTGCCTCGGAGAGCACGTTAAGCCGTCGGTCCCGGTTGTTATCATGTACACCTGATAACGATCGTTAGTCATAGTAGGGAATATATCCGCCAACCCGCATTGGAGCAGCATGGTGGATTACGCTCCGATCCTTCTCCTACATGGGGAAGAGGCCTATGCCCAACAGTGGGATATTACAGGCTGAATCGTAATCGATCGTATCGTATAGATGGAGTTGTGCATTTTCTTCAAATTGTAGGTATCGTTAATTCGTTTCAGAGATGAGCAAGACAATTTAAAAAAAAAATGTGTTTATAAAAGTTTTAAGCTGCTTCATCTATGTCTTATAAAATTCATCGAGTTTGTCTATATGTAATAACAAACAGAATAACAATTATAACCTCGCCAACATAAATATGGAGCAGCCCTACTGTCGTAGTACCTCGACCTAACAGAAGACCACAGCTAAATATGTAATACTGTTTTCAAGCAATGTTGTGTTCCTGTTGGTGAGTAAGGTGACCAGAGCTCCTGGGGGGATTGGGGATAGGGTCGGCAACGCGCTTGCGATGCTTCTGGTGTTGCAGGCGTCTATAGGCTACGTTCTTACCATCAGGTGAGCCTTACGCTTGTTTGCCGACCTAGTTACATAAAAAAAAAATTTAAATTATCTATATCCAAAAAGGGATTGATGATGATTCTTTTGAAATCTCATAGCTGCTTTAAATTTGTCTTGAACTACTGATATTCATTTAGTTACGTTTATCGGCCTAAATACTTATATTGCGTAATTTTTATAGTGTGAAGCTAGCTTGTAGCATGGTTATTATTAACATACTTAATAACAACAACATTCAAATATGCGTCGTTAGATTACACGTTGTTATAGAATGCGTTGAGTAATAAAGGTTCACTGCTCATTCCCCGTAGGTGATAGCGTGATAATATATAGTTATGTTGACGCGACTTCTTAATAATATTCGTGCCAAATTTGAAGTGAATCCATGCAGTACTTTTTGAGTTTATCCCGGACATATATTTGAAAAAATAAAGGTTCACTGCTCGTTCCCCGTAGGTGATAGCGTGATAATACGTAGCCAATGTTTTGACCCGACTTCTTAATAATATTCATGCCAAATTTGAAGTAAATCCATGCAGTACTTTTTGAGTTTATCCCGGACATACATTTGAAGAAATAAAGGTTCACTGCTCGTTCCCCGTAGGTGATAGCGTGATAATATGTAGCCTATGTTCTGACCCGACTTCTTAATAATATTCGTGCCAAATTTGAAGTAAATCCATGCAGTACTTTCTGAGTTTATCCCTGACATACATACAGACAAACAGACAAACAGATAAACAGACAAACAGATAAACAGACAAACAGATAAACAGATAAACAGACAAACAGACAAAAATTCTAAAAACTATATTTTTGGCTTCGGTATCGATTGTAGATCACACCCCAAGTATTCTTTTTAAAAAATATTCAATGTACAGTTTTGACTTTCCTACCATTTTATTATATGTATAGACTAGCTGCTGCCCGCGACGTCGTCTGCGTGCGTTCACTGCTCGTTCCCCGTACGTGATAGCGTGATAATATGTAGCCTATGTTCTGACCCGACTTCTTAATAATATTCGTGCCAAATTTGAAGTAAATCCATGCAGTACTTTTTGAGTTTATCCCGGACATACATACAGACAAACAGACAAACAGACAAAAATTCCAAAAACTATATTTTTGGCTTCGGTATCGATTGTAGATCACACCCCAAGTATTCTTTAAAAAAAATATTCAATGTACAGTTTTGACTTTCCTACAATTTTATTATATGTATAGATTATTTTAAATTCTTAAAACTTTTTTCGTCTTTCAGTAACTACCGATTTTTGTTTTAGAGATGAAGTTTTTTAACGTACTTAGATAGAAATTTTCGGTGGAATTTTCACTATCTTATTGAATAAATGTCTCATACACACACAGTTATGTAGGTACTGTTCTTATGGTAAGTAATTTAATGTTTGTGTTATAGACAACAGCCAACTGGTATAGCTACATTTTTTTTTTTCGATTAATTTACATATAAATAAATACATAATTAAATTTAAAAAAAACAGAATCGTACAAAGAACCCGCGGAGCAAAAGGCTACGAACGGCACCAACAGGCTAGTCAAAATGTATTTAAGTAGGTAATAACAAAACAGGCCTGCCTATTGATGTATGCGGTGTTCAGTTACGAAGAAACCTTATGAATATATTTTTCGTTCATAATAGAAATATTTGAAATATAGGTACCATATTTTACCAAATAACCTAATACCTGTCAAGGACTTTTAATAAATACAAACTGGTGTCCTTCCGTTTAAGGGCAGAGATAGACGTAAGCATACCATATTAGCCGAAATTGTAAGTGAGAAAAATGAAATAGAAGGAAATTACAGCTCCTTACTAAGTATTAACTTTAAAATCGATATATTTGAAAAAATAAATTGGTTGTCTGTAAATAATAATAATAATAAAAACTCTTTATTGTACACCAAAGAAAATTAGCAAAATCACAAAAATAAAAACAGGAGATAAGTACAAAAGGCGGCCTTATCGCTTAATGAGCGATCTCTTCCAGGCAACCTGTGGGCAGAGGAAATGGTATAAATAAATGTAGATGGTCTAGATGTACAGTTTTATCAAAATACATACAATATATTCAAACCAATAAATAATTTTAAAAAAAATAGAAAAATAAAAATAAACAAGATGTATATGATGTATACTTATATAGCATATGTATGTAAATGCAAAGTTTTAATAGACATACATAAACGTATATAGGTACAAATTAACGAATTATTGTGATACGATTCAAAGCGAAGACTCGGGATAATATGTGACTAAATAGAAGGATTATAATTGAAGGAAATAGTGCTTATGAGACTTCTTAAAAATTGGAAGAGATTCAGCGCGTCTAATGGGCAAAGGTAGGGAGTTCCAAAGCCGAGCAGCTTGGACAGTATATGATTTAGTATAGAAAGTAGTGGAGTGGGGAGGAATTTTAAGAAGTAAACTAACATCGAAGCGAAGGCTTCGCTCATGAGACTCGCCGAAATACTTAAAACGTTCTCGTAGGTAAGAAGGAGTAGCAGGATTAAATAATATGCAATATAACAAAGTAAGTATTTGAGTATTCCTGCGAAGGCGAATTGGGAGCCACTTGAGTTTTTTGCGAAAATCAGAGATGTGATCATATTTGCGTAAGCCAAATATGAAACGGATACATAAATTCTGAATGCGCTCAAGCTTATTAAGTTGCTCCTCAGTAATGTCAAGATAAGCAGTGTCAGCATAATCAAGTATAGGTAAGAGAAGGCTATGTGCAAGCAAAATCTTGGTGGAAGTAGAAAGAAAACTCTGCAGCCTGCGGAGTGATCCTACAGCAGAAAAAACTTTCCGACTTAATTCACACATCTGCAGACACCAAGAGAGATTTTGATCCAGTATAATACCCAAGTTAGTCAGTTTATCGCTGTATGGAATTTCAACGCGATCAAAAATTATAGGAGGTAGTGATTTATTAATGCGAGAAATAAATTTTGAGCTTCCTATTATACCTAATTGCTTGAGTTTTCCATGGATTTACTGTTAAACCAAAGGATTTACTCCAATTAGCTACTCGTAATAAATCACCATTGATAGTAGAAATAGCTGGTGGTAATTCTTCAATAGTACAGTGTGTGTAGATTTGGAGATCGTCAGCATATAGATGGAAGAGAGAAGATATAACTTTGCTGATAGAATTGCTGAAGACAGAAAGTAAAGTAAGTAGTAAAGTTAGATTACGGACGATAGTTTAACGTGACGTTATTACAATAGGTATATCTCCTCGGACGCATAGGCCAATCAAGTGGAAGAGAGATATAATTATATAGTATACAGATAGGTATATGTTAAAAACATTCGCCAAATATTCGCATCGTTTCGCGCGTACATTGCAAAATCGCGAATATTCGCGAATGCGAATGTGCGCGTTGATTGATAGCCAGCAGCTGACTGCTGGCTTGATAGCCAGCAGTTAGATGGTCCAACTACTGGCTTTCAAATACACAGGCCGAAGACGGGTAGCAGCATCTTCGGTGAGACAAAGCGAGCCCTGCGGTCACCAACCCGCCTGCCCAGCGTGGTGAGTATGGTGACTATAGGCAAAACTGAAAACACGTCATGAGTTCGCGCCATAATGTTTGGCGCAAACTTGGGCAGTGCGGAGTGGACTGCGATAGGCTCAAGGCTGAAGTGATGCTGCAGTAGTTGTTGGGTAGGTAAAATTTTGTACCTATATACTTTTATTTATTTTTATTAGATCGCATATAATTAATATTAATAAAATATTGCATACTTTTGTAAAAATGATAAATTTATTCAAACGGATCCACTTTTTAAGAACTAGTCTAAAAGATGCATCGTAAATCATTGCTAAACAGCTTTGATGAACAGAAAAGACATTTTTATTATTACTTTTTTTCTTTAACATAATTATAATTTAGAACCTGTGGTTAACGTAACCGTAATAGTCTGTGGAGGTGTCGTCAATCGTCATATTTGACAAATGAAGTTTGTGAATTGTGACATGATTGTGACGATTACGAGTTCACTTTGAGTTTACGACATTTTTCAATTCTTGGAAATGAACACTATAAATTATAATGTCACGCGATAGTTATTAGAACAGACATTACAACAGAGTTTAAATGGTTTATGAAAATCATCAATCGAAGTAGAGGAGAGTTCTTTTTTATTTTAAATTTATAATTATGTTCTGATAACTTTGTCCAATGCAAGTCTATCTAGATTCTGCATCCGATCTTGAGCATGACAACAGAATAGGTCCAAAAATCTCTTTAATGTCCTCGAAAATCATGGAAACACGATACTACGAGGGATGTGGACGGGAGGGTCCCATCCGCTGCATTTTCCTGGGGGAGTTCCATCCTGTAGCAGGACCCAAAATATCCTGTCAGGTATGTAGTGTGGAGGTAATCGCATTATCTGTAAATGTTCAGAATGTCAATTGTTTAAAAACATCTGATAACATGTTATAAAAGCTGTTGTAACTGGATTTCCCTATTTGAACAGGCTTGGTTTAATATAACGATTTATCACATGAACTCACCGTACTTTCGCTAAATCACGACTTACTCTAGTTACTACATTGTATGCTATATTTTTAGGCTGAGGATATTCGGACACTAGCGTGACTAGCGTGAATTTAGCGTGACTGGTACACTGGTTCTAAAAACACTAGGGGTATTCAGGGTGATTAAATTATGGAAACAGAACCATAATAGATTTGAAACTGTACTTAGTTTCAGTCTTGCTAGTCGCGCTAAAGTCAAGCCAGAGTCACGCTAGTGTCTGAATATCTTTATCGATATTTGAAAAGTTAAACTATAAAAATATCATTTTAATATATTAGTTTAATTTAAAAACACTCTTATTAGAAAATATTAATTATCTTCTAGATCTAGATTATTTTTCTCTTAGACAACCTGTACAATTTTATTTATGTCTTAATAAATAAATAAATTAAATTACTTAATTTAGTCTGTTTTAAGTTTTTCTTATATACAAAGAGACTGTATTTTAAAAGCTTTTTCTTTTAATTAAAAAGGAGATTTTTTTGTATGAATAGGGTTGCAAGCAAGCGTATAGTCCCTCTAATTGTAAATGGTTACCATAGCCTATGAATACCAGAAGCATCACATGCGCATTGAGTACATTAGCCTTGACCTTGCCATAGAGCTCTGGCCACCGTACTCACCTCAAGAACACGTCACTGAGATCAGCGTTATTTGGTTGTAATCTTCTGTAAGGTTGTTCACTTATAACGTGTGTTGCGTGTCTGTAAGGTTACTTCCCCAGTCGGGCTGCTTGTATATTGAGCAGAATATATCCCGCAGTGCTCAGATGAACGATGTAACAAGCTCTTGCATAGATAGTGATCACTTACAGTGGAATTAGATTTGAAAATACATAATAGAATATGTTATAATAATAAATTCATAGTGAACATAAATAAGAGAAGCTCGTTTTACTATCTACCTTCCAATATATTATAATTATAAGATATAGTATTTGAAACTTTTTAGTATTTGTTTTCAAGAGAAGTAAAAAAATTATTGTTCACACAAGTGCTAATTGTTACTTACACTAAGTTCCAATTTTTTCTTTCATTGCAGTTTCCCGATGACTATGTATCAAAAGAACTGTTTGATTCAATAAGTGCTTACATCATTCCAAAACCTCAGATACAGAAATGTACAATGACTATGTAAGTATAAATAATTAACAACTATCTATATTATCTATACCAGTGTTTTTCAACCTGTGGGTCGCGACCCCCTGGGGGGTCGCGAAGCTGCCGTAGGGAGGTCGTCAGAGGTCGAGAGAACTTTAGTAAAAAAACAATAAAGAATAAAACGTTTGATTTATTAAGTACGAGAATTTTAACAAAAGGATAAACTCAAACATTTTTATGTTAGTACAAATAAATTAACAAGAAATAAAATCCTAATACTCATATTATTGCGAAGGTTGTGCTTGCTTTTAACCGACATCTAAAAAAGGAGGAGGTTCTCAATTCGGTTGTATTTTTTTTATGTATCATAGCACAGAACTTTTGACTGGGTGGACCGATTTCGATGAATTTTATTTTAATTGAAAGGTATTGCGTGTTATGTGGTCCCATTTAAATTTAATTGAGATCTGACACGTACTTTTACAGTTATATCTAATAATGCGTATTTACTTGACTTTTTCGTCGACCTACGTTGTATTAAACCGCATAACTTTTCACTGGGTTTATCGATTTCGATGATTCTTACTTTAATCAAAAGCTAATACTTGTCATGTAGTCTTGTATAAATTTGATCGAGATCTGATTACAACTTTTTAAGTAATCTTTGATAACGCGCATTTGCTTGACTGTTTTTTGGTCTTATTACTTTGTATTACTTGTCGATGTAATTGAAGTCGGTTTTTTTTCGTTTGCGAGCAAACACAATTATTGCTTAACCAATTTCTCCCATCGTGGATCTGTATTTGCTACACATAGAATTAAATCGTTTTCCAAATTTAAGCGGTTTCTTTCTTAACTATAACTTGTTATTTTGGCCATTGGTGAAAATGTAAACTCGCATAAGTACGAGGTGGCAAATGGAATCAAACACTTCAAGGCCTCAGTTGTCAATTCCGGGTATTCTGTTTTTCTTCTTAACCAAATAGGTATCCAAATTAGCTGACTTGAATTCCAATTCCATCGGCAGATAATTCTAGCAGATTCTTTTTGAGCTTAGTTGGCAAATTAGCCTCATTTATAGCAGCATTTAAAAACGAATTTAATATTTTTAAACTGAAATAGGGCACAGCAGGAAATATCCTTGATGTTTATCTCACATCCGACTTCTTCAGTAAAAGATAGTGTCGACGAAAATGAATCGAAGCTATTTTGATTTATAGACGACGACCACAAGTCAACTTTTTTTGTAAAGCCATGTATTTTGTCTTTTGCACTGATGACATTTTCATCTCGCCCTATACACATGCATAGTTGATAAAAAAATTGCGTGCGTACAAAGTACACATGTCAGAAGTGAAACTTCTTTGGAAAAGTAATTAAAAAAAAAACTAATTAAAAAAAACAAATTTAAAATACAAAAAAAAAGTAGTTGAAAAAAACAAAACAAAAAGACAACGTCGCGGTGTTCCCACGTGGTCACCCATCCAAATACTGACCGTCATGACGCTGCCGCGTTACCGGTCGCTCAAATTTTACCCCTCATGTGCCTACAGAAGTTTTACTTCAAAAAGCGAAGAGTCGGGGGGTCGTGTAATATTTTTTCATACCAGGGGGGTCGCATCATGAAAAAGGTTGAAAAACACTGATCTATACAAACAATTGACAAACATTCTCATCTAGTGGTGGACCATTTCTCTGGTGTAGTGGGCACTCAGTTCCCACTCTGGATGCATATTTGTATTAGTACAAACATTTCTTTCCAATCTGGTGATCTGTCTTTGTGGGTCACCCTACCATGCCTCAGAGAACATGTTAACAGTCCAGTCCCAGTTGTTATCATAGACACCTATTATCGATTGTTACTCATAGTAGGGTATACATCCGCCAACCAGCAATAGAGCAGTGTGGCAGATTAAGCTCCGACCCTTCTCGTACATGGAGAAGCCAGCCCTGTAGTGAGATGTAACAGCCTGAATCCAACTACCTCTACACTAAATACAAATATCCGGACAACCATTCTACTGTAGTGGTGCAAGCATTAACATAACCTCTATGTATTTTTTGTTGCTGTCATCATATTTATTTATTTATGCTTTATTGAACGATACACTAAATTGTACAAATGGCGGGATTAAAGCTAAGAGCATTCTTTACCAGCTAAGCATATGATATACAGAAGTGGTAATTTGTAGGTACACAAAATTAGAAATAGAAAACAATAATTCTAAAACTGGTTACAAAAATGATCCAATCTTCATAGCCATAGTCTTTAAAATCAGCTAGTCAGCTGTTAAAATCATTGTACTTTGGAAAAAATCCAACATTCTGATTGGTCTATATTTAAATTCTTTTGTACAAAGGATATTACTCATAACTGTGTCATCATTTGTTTTGTTATTGAAAACAAAGAATTTTTCTAAGAATGATTCAGTGATTATTATATTGTACATACATTATCCACTTAACAATAATTTAATTGTAAATATGATACAACATCACATTACAATTTTTTACATATATTTTATTACACTTGAAAATTATTTTACATTTATATTATACACGTTCAATTAGTAAATTTAGATTGATGTTTTCCTTTTGCTGAGCTAAAGGCTAATATTTTACAAAAGTGAAACAAAGTTCAATGTTTATATGTTTACTTAAGTATTTCTTCAAAAACTGCTGATCGCCCAATTTGTGATTCATTTCAAAACAGATTCTATCTTACAATTTTTTTTTTATTCTTATAGATATAGTAAAATCTCAAAAAATGCTTAATTATGTTCTTTCAGAAATGCTCTTGGTCACAAAATACTTGGATATCCAATAAGAATTGATAATTCAAGATACGAACGCAATATGTACCTGTTCAACTTGTGTTTTGTGTGTGATAGCTGGTCAAAGACTGTTCAATATGAACCCGTTGTGAAGAAGCTTGGAGAACATTTAGTAAGCCTTGATGAAATACTTTAACTTAATATTTTATTAACAAATCGTTACAACAATTCATTTATATTTTTAAACTGGAGGAAATTTTGCTGTATTTTTTGTATGTCAGTTACCTAATACTTTTTACTGGGTGTGTGTACCTGTGCTACCTATATTAATATATTTTTTGAATTGGATAGCTGGTGATTGTCTGTGGTATATTAGATCGAGCACTTTTTGAATAATCCCTAATAATGAGTGTTTCATTGACTATTTTTCGACTATCTACTTTCATAGTGTTGTCATTTTATTACTTATCGATGAAAATTGAAGTCTGTTTTTTAATATTTTTTTTTTTGATAAAAAAACACAATTAAACACAATTATTATTAAAATCTATGATTGAAACCTCTTTAAAGAGTAACTGTATACTAAGACATTAAATAGGTAATACTGCGTGCTACATTTTGTTGAATAAAAGCAAAATAATTTACGCTATCACAGCTGCATACGAGGCTCCCGTTAGTTCAACTTGTCAAAAAACAAAGGTCATCGATACTCATCTTTGACTAAAAAATTGCATTTTATGCAGATTGGCATTATGTTAAGGCTCCGTCGCATGACAAAAGTAGGCATTTAACGTCTACCCCGTCCCCCTTGGACACACGTCGCGCGAACTCGTTGCTGTTGAACTCAGTCCGTGACCTGAAAGCGTCAGTGGCTGTAAAGCGAACTAATTTGATTTGACTTTATAATAGAAATGCATTTATTATGATCATTTTTTAAAGTAGTGATAAATCTATACTAATATAATAAAGCTGAAGAGTTTGTTTGTTTGATTGTTTGTTTGTTTGTTTGTTTGTTTGTTTGAACGCGCTAATCTCTGGAACTACTGGGCCGATTTGAAAAATTCTTTCAGTGTTAGATAACCCATTTATCGAGGAAGGCTATAGGCTATGTATCATCACGCTAAGACCAATAGGAGCGGAGTCCACGCCGACGAAGTCGCGCGCAGAAGCTAGTATGTAATACTTTCGTAAATAAATGAAATAAGTAAATGATTTCAGGGTTATTTATTATAAAGACTGTTGGACATAAATAGAATAAGCTATAATTATAAAATAAAACAAATTACATATTAAATCTATACAAATAAATAAAATTGAAGTGTCTGTTTGTAATATTGTAATACCCGCTTTTAACTAAATTACATATTATACAGGGTGGGGATGATAATACAACGATAACTTGGACAGCGTATATGTAATGACATTCCAAGCCCACATACAAAAAATCAATAAAATACATCCAGTAGTTTAGTCACAAATTATGATTTTTCATTTTTTAAAATTTCTACGTATGTATCAGACTAAAGACCTGACCTACCCTAAAACCGGCGGTTAACGACTCAAGGACAGCTATTATTATTTTTAAAATCATAGATTAAGAAATAATGGATATGGCATCGACTGCCACAAAAAGGCACAATTTTTAATCATTGCCATTTAGTGACAGTTCGCAGACCAAATAATATTATAATAACTAATGTTTTAAAAAAAATAACTTATTCAGTATCGGCTACTGATCAGTTCTGCATATTTAAAAAAAAATTGATGGTTTGAGAAAATTTAAATCAAATAGTTTTTTATTCAATTTAATTTTAAATGCGTAACAATTTATTTTAATTTACTTTTCTAACTTACTATTTTTTATTCAATCAAAATAATGAAGTTTTGTAGGTACAAGCACAAACCATTTCCACGCGATTATGCCGCGTAGAAAGAAGGCCACGCGCGAAGGCGGCGCGATGACGCGTGTAACAGGTCAGTGATCCTGTAGTTACAAAAATGATGTTATAAAATTTTATTAAATTATATTGAATTAGTTTGTATGAAAAAATCTTTTTTTTTGATTTTGATGTTAGGACTTATCTGATGGTTTTGAAATACTTCTTTATACTAGTACTAACGGTGTTTTCAATTATCGTTCTATTGTCATCCACACCTTGTATAATATACATGGTGCAAATACCAAAATAACATTTTTTATAATTTGTCTGTCTGTCTGTTCCGGCTAATCTCTGAAACGGCTGGATCGTTTTTGACAGGACTTTCATTGGCAGATAGTTGCTGATGTAATAAGGAGTAACGTAGGCTACTTTTATTTTAGATTTTTTATTATTATTTTATAACTGCGAACTGAACAGTAATTATTTTGTTAAATTCCACGCGGACGAAGTCGCGGGCATAGGTAGTTTAAAATAATTATTATTCAATAAAACGTATCTCAATAAATTCCACAATACAATTACAATATTTAAAAAAACTAGTTGGAAAAAAAAGCGGTCACCCATCCAAGTACTGACCGTCGTGACGCTGCCGCGTTACCGGTCGCTCAAATTTTATCTTAAGTAACTTATATCTCCCTCAACTTCCGTTCTCCTCGACCGATCACACTTTTCGTAACGCTCTCGTCACGCATTAACCTGCTTACTACCCAATTTAAGCGCGCCTAAAGAAGTTTCACTTCAAAAAAACTAGTTGAAAAAAAAAGCGTCACGCATCCAAGTACTGACCGTCGTGACGGTCCCGCGTTACCGGTCGCTCAAATTTTACCCCTCATGCGCCTAAAAAAGTTTCACTTCAAAAAAACTAGTTGAAAAAAAAAGCGGTCACCCATCTCAGTACTGACCGTCATGAAATTTTATTTGGCTTTAAAATAGAAATGCATTTATAATGATCATTTTTTATAGTAGTGATAAAATAATAATACTTTCGTAAATAAATAAAATAAGTAAATGATTTCAGGGTTATTTAGTATAAATACTGTTGGACATAAATGGAATAAGAGCTATTAAATGAAACAAATTACATATTAAATTTAAAATAATAATTATTAAATAAAATTTATCTGTATAGGTACAGTAGGCAGTATTAGCTCTCCGATGTTGATGAATTTTAAAATTGCTAATTTGCTACATCGCCATAGGCGTAAAAATGTAACAGACACACTTATACTTTTGAATTTTGTACCTAATTGTATTAACTCGAAATAAAAATATAATTTAAATTATTCATTTTGAGCTGTGTAACATACGAATGTAAAGTTTGTCATGAAGCGCTGCTTAGTACTAGTGGTCTAAGATCCGAATCTAAATCGATCTTCACCGAGCTGATAATATAATGAAACATACTTTATAATAAATTTAGTATATATATTAGATAGTATATTAAAAATCGTTTACCTCTATTTTGAAAACTCTATTTTGTTGCTATGTATTATTATTATTATAATCTATATAATAAAAAAGAATGTTGCTAAGCGCATAACTCGAGAATGGCTCGACCGATTCTAATTTATTTTTGTATGTTCCTTAAAAATTCCACAGTAGGTATATTTAATAATTCTTATTTTAATATTAATTAAATATAATTTATTATAACAAAGAAAAAAAAAAATGGCAACGTCACGCGGTGTTCCCAAGTGGTCACCCATCCAAGTACCTGACGCTGCCGCGTTACCGGTCGCTCAAATGTACCTCATGTGTATGTAATGCGCCTTAAGAAGTTTCACTTCAAAAAAACTAGTTGAAAAAAAAGCGGTCACCCATCCAAGTACTGACCGTCGTGACGCTGCCGCGTTTCTGGTCGATTAAATTTTATCTTTACTAACATATCTCACTCTCAACTTCCGTTCGGCTCAACGGATCACACTTTTCGTAACGCTCTCGTCACGCCTGCTTACTCTCCAAGTTAAGTGCGCCTAAAGAAGTTTCACTTTAAAAAAAACTAGTTAAAAAAAAAGGGGTCACCCATCCAAGAACTGACCGTCGTGACGCTGCCGCGTTTCCGGTCGATCAAATTTTATCTTAACCAAAATATCTCCCTCTCCTCCCCTCATGAGCGTAACGCTACAAATAGCGTAACGGTACTATGAGCGTAACGATATAAATAGCGTAACGCCACAATGAGCGTAACGCTACAATGTGTCATCCTTTTTCATGCAAGTCGCTGCGCGGCGCACCCTTCCCTGTCGTTTTTCCGTTGCATCTGGTTTGAAATCACAACGATTCTAAAGAAGTTTCACTTCAAAAATCTAATTGAAAAAAAAGAGGTCACCCATCCAAGTACTCGTCGTGACACTGACGCGTTACCGGTCGCTCAGATTTTACCCCTCATGCGCCTAAAGAAGTTTCACTTCAAAAATGTTAATTTGGTGTAATATGTACCGTGTATATATACATACATAATTATGAATTTAGTTAAAAGCCGTAATATTACAAACAGACACTCCATTTTTATTAATTTTATATAGATAAATAGTGTTTACAAAAACTTAAACAGCAACAAAATAATTATATTAAACTAGCGGACCCGGCAGACGTTGTCCTGCCCGGAAAACAGCTACCAAATTTGATTGCTTACATACCGATAGCAGCGCCACCTATCGGGTCAAATTAAGATAAAAAATTCCCTATCTCTCGAGTTGGACCAAAATACAGATGCTTACGAAATGTGATAAAAATTGGTTCAGTACTTTCGGAGTTACATACCGATAGCAGCGCCACCTACCGGGTCCAATTGAGATAAAAACTACCCTATCTCTCAAGTTAGACCAAATTACAGAAGCTTACAAAATTTGATACAAATTGGTTCAGTAGTTTCGGAGTTACATACCTATAGCAGCGCCACCTACCGGGTCTAATTGAGAAAAAAGTACCCTATCTCCCAAGTTGGACCAAATTACAGATGCTTACAAAATTTGATACAAATTGGTTCAGTAGTTTCGGAGTTACATACCGATAGCAGCGCCACCTACCAAATTTTACCCCTCATGCGCCTAAAGAAGTTTCACTTCAAAAATGTTATTTTGGTATATATACAATGTATGTATATTATACATACCTACATAATATGAATTTAGTTAAAAACCGTAATATTACAAACAGACACTCCAATTTTATTTTATGTAGATAAATAGGTATTTTTTACAAAAACAGCAACAAATTTAAATTTATAAATAGCGAATTCAAATTTCAGTAGGTACGAATATTGAATGCATACTAATATTTAAAAAATACGGAATACGAAATACGAATACGAAAAATCGAAAAATTTTTCACACGTCCAGCGTCTATGACGTCCGACAGGACACTGCACAGTGCCGCTAGAGCAAAAAAGCGGTCGAAAATCACTTGAATAATCGATTAAAAAAAAATTATGGAATTAAAAAAAAAAACACTTGATCAAATTATTCCAGTTATATATGAACTTTATTTTGGTAATTTATTTATAATATCAAATCAGTTATTTTAAGAATAAAACCCAATCATAGTAAATAAAATGACCC
The DNA here is from genome assembly GCA_905220545.2 of Melitaea athalia. Classification (NCBI taxonomy): domain Eukaryota; kingdom Metazoa; phylum Arthropoda; class Insecta; order Lepidoptera; family Nymphalidae; genus Melitaea; species Melitaea athalia. Next base: position 2,883,954 of record HG992176.1, on the reverse strand, counting down.
GAAAAGAGGTAACTTTGTGAATTTATTCTATCGAGCCAAATTTATCAAATCATGTTTCCGACAAAAGCCTGAACTAGAATATACCCTCAACAATATCAATTAAATTTATTAGATAAAAATTTCACTGTTTACTATTTCAAAACTGAATTCATAGAAACGTGTTTTGCAGGAATACATCAATTACCTCACCTTAAATAATAAATGTAGATGAATAAATAATAATTTGTATGTGTGTATATGTGTAACATATATTTGTATGTTTAACAGACAATTATGGAGGAAGAAACTGGATTTGTGTCCAGTGGTTCAACAAAGCTGCCTACACTACTTGCCCATTTATTACATGATCTTAACACACATAGAAAATCTACTTTGGTTGGTGCGTTCTTTTTTTTTATTATTATTACATTTTCAAGTACAAGCGACAGCACAATATACCACTTCTTTTTTTTAATTTACAATAAAAAATTTAGTACATTTTAATGTTACTTTTCGTGAAAAGACTACAGCTATTATTAATTCATAGACTTTTTTTAAAGAATTAATATAAATCAAAATAGTCCTGATCAAAAGTTATTTTTAACCGACTTCCAAAAAAGGAGGAGGTTCTCAATTCGACTGTATTTTTTTTTTAGTGTATGTTAGCTCAGAACTTTTGACTGGGTGGACCGATTTCGATCAATTTTGTTTTAATTGAAAGTTGTAGTGTGTCATGTGGTCCCATTTAAATTTAATTGAGATCTGACAAGTAGGCACTTTTACAGTTATAATTATCTAATAATGCGTATTTACTTGACTACTTTTTCGTCGACCTACGTTGTATTATACCGCATAACTTTTTACTCGGTTTACCGATTTTGATGATTCTTACTTTGATCGAAAGCTAATACTTGTCATGTAGTCTTGTTTAAATTAGATCGAGATCTGATTACAACTTTTTGAGTAATCATTAATAGCGCGTATTTACTTGACTATTTTTCGTCTTATTTCGTTGTATTACTTGTCGATGTAATTGAAGTCGGTTTTTTTTTCGTTTGCGAGCAAACACAATTATCTATTTCATAATCTATAGAGGTTCTCTACGAGAGACGAAAATCGTATATATGTATTAACATCAAATTTCTTTCAGAAGGCGACACAGTAATGCATTTAAAAGTTCTGGAAGTACGTAAAGACCCAATAATGGTGCATGATTTTGACGTCCCAGTATTAGTAGCATCTGTAGGCCTTCCGAGGCCGGGCAGGCCTCCTCGGATAGTGCCACAAGAGGGTTCGGAACAAATAAGCCAAGAACACTTGGATGTAGAAGATGAGGAACCCTTTGAAATTGATATGGATGCTGATTGGGATCTCACTACGAGACAAGTAAGTTTACATTATTAAAGTGAAAATTTTATTACATCGTCTCAAACTTTTTTTGTGTGCGTATTGCATGTCGCATGACGGTCGGCCATCTCTTATCATTTCCTAGAACTAAGACACTAATGACAACGTACAGCTGATGTAAGTTACCTATTAAAACATAGATAGCGTGCAAAAGATTCACTTTTACCGTGGTTTCATAAAACCACACAGAGGTTTGTATTTTTCTTGCAATGAACATTATCTAACAGTTTTAAAAGAAAATCACTAAGCCAGCCTCAGATCGGCTTTAACAATATAAAGTGAGTACTAAAAATCTACAATAATTGTTTTACAATAACAGCAGGCTAAATATGCCATTGCATTCTTCTGAAGTGTTGCCTTCCTAATCTTCCCAGACAGACACAAGTACTGCGACCTATAGTGAATTGAAATTAATTTCAAAATTGCTCTATATACCATCATAAAATATTAAAAATAATTTTATAACATAATTATAATAAATATCTTTTGAACTAATAGATTTCATTTAGTTTTTTACTGACTTTCAATCAAGTCTTAGAACTACAAAAGAATTAGTTATTATAAAACTTATATAAAATACGGCATAGTATTTAGAAATATAATTTTAATGTTATTAACTGAGTAACAAATAAGTGATTGTTAATAACTAATTATGCTACAGACTCCAAAAATTTATATAAAAAAGTATTTAAAAGTTTATTCATTTTCAGCTCTTACCTCATATAAATGGCTATAACCATGTATCGAAGTTAGCATCGGACACAAATGTTGAGAAGACTCTTGTTAAATCGTGTATACAAAACTTGGTGTACTACGGTGTGGTGAGTTGATTAATAATTATTGTCAATGAAAATACAACTCATTTTTAAGGTTCCGTACCCAAAAGGTAAAAACGGGACCCTATTACTAAGACTTCGCTGTCCGTCCGTCCGTCCGTCCGTCTGTCACCAGGCTGTATCTCAAGAACGGCTATAGCTAGAGAGTTGAAATTTTCACAAATTATGTAATTCTGTTGCCACTATAACAACAAATACTAAAAACAAAATAAAATTAATATTTAAGGGGGGCTCCCATACAACAAACGCGATTTTCTTGCCTTTTTTTGCTCGATATTAATAATGGCAACAGGTAGGCACTTGAAATATTCACAAAATACTCAGTTGTGTTTTAAATTTAATAATAAATAATAAAATTAAAATAAAATTATTATTTCAGGGGGGCTCCCATACAAAAAACGTCATTTTTGCCTATTTTTGCTCTCATACAATAAAAGTGATTTTTAGCCGCTTTTTGCCCGTTATTACAATCAATGTACTTAGTCAATGGTACGGAACCCTTCGTGCGCGAGTCCGACGCGCTCTTGGCCGATTTATTATAATATTTATTTATTTAAATGCTTTAATTATACCGGCAACCTTGGTTATAATTATAATATTGTGATTAGTATCTGTAAAGAAATAAATATACTTACCCATAAAATTGAGTCCTACAACACTCTTTCACTTTATGAGTAATCTTCCCTATTAATTGTTATTTCATTTTATTCTCTTGTATAAATAATTTAAATCTAGTAACATTTTTCATATTTATTTAAATATTTTTTTAACAATTATTCCAGGTAGTTTTAATCCCAGTATTAAAATTTAGTAACATGTATCGAGCAACGCCGAATCTCAGCAGATTATTCAGTGATATTGAAATGCAGAAGTCATGTATTTCATTCCTAAGCAACGGATGTGAAAATAAAGAAAAGGTAAGATAAACAATAGTTACCTGTTCAAAATATGGAGCAGCCCGACTGGGGAAGTACCTCGACCTTACAGAAGATCACAGCTAAATAATACTGTCTGCAAACAATGTTGTGTTCCTGTTGGTAAGTAAGGTGACCAGAGCTCCTGGGGGGAATTGGGGATGGGGTCGGCAACGCGCATACTTCTGGTGTTGCAGATGTCTATAAGCTACTGTAATCGCTTACCATCAGTTGAGCCGTACGCTTGTTTGCCGACCAAGTTATATAAAAATAAAAAACTATATATTATATACTAGCTGACCCTGTAAGCGTTGTTTTGCCATATATGTTATTAACCCCCTTATAACTTAGGGGTATGAAAAATAGATGTTGGCCGATTCGCAGACCTACCCAATATGCACAAAAATTTCATAAAAATCGGTCGGGAGTATTTTGACTTACATTAAATTATTAATTATTTGACTAATATATTTTTATTACTGACCACGATTTTCAGCCGGTACTCTCAGATATACTGGGTATACTCTGTTCACTACAGCAAGGTACGACGCTAAGGGCGGTGTGTGAAAGGTTTTTCCCAACCCCTGGCGTGCCTTTCGACGTCCGACGTTTAGTTGTGTTTGCACAAATACACGGACTTATAAAATGTTTGAAAAGGTAATTATTTTTTACTTAAATAAGCTGTTGTTATGTATCTTGACGTATACCTATAAAATAATAGATATTTTAGTGTACTTTATTAAGTTTGTTGTGTAGTACTTTATTAAGTTTTTTATAAAAAGGAAATTGTAATAAGTATGTAGTGCAATCAACTGACATATCTATGAAAGTGACGTAAGGCGAGAACCGTTTCCATTAGTTCGAAAACACGTACTATATAGTCTAACAGCTGTTATATAAATAACTGACTGTGTTTCTTCTCAAACTAAAAATCTGACTTCTTCTAATATTAAATGTAACTGAAAAACTCCTCATTAGATCTTGCTTAAATTTATATAAGGAAATAATCATTATAATCGGTACACACAGTAAAAAGTTATTAGGTAACAATATTATACAGTCGAATTGAGAACTTGTATTAAATAGCTTTGATAGCTGCAGGACTGATTTCGTCAAATACGTACATAGTTATTATGTTATATTGTTGTTCAAAAACTTTATAAAAAATAAATTACCTTTTTTATTTTTGTGTTTCCCACATATGAGAAAATTCTAAAATGTTTTTTATTATCATATCAAAATTTTGATCCAGCGGGAAACACAAAAATAAAAATAATACGAATTAAAAACAGCATGGTGTCGTCTCTTGTCAAAGAATTCATTGTAATATGAAACTTTGAATAGTTGGGTGCTGTAAAGGACTCGCTATAGACGGCACCACGGTTGCTTAAAACCGAATAAAATCATATCAAAAATTTCGATTTGGCGGGTACATCGTTCCATAGCTTAATGGCTAGAGCCACCGACACGGTATGTCGGGTGTCCCGCTGGATCGAAATTTCGATATGATTAAAAAACATTTTAGTTAATTACCTCCCTATAAGAGTACTTTACCTTGTACTAACAGGTTCGAATCCTACTTGTAACATTTATTTTTATTGTTTTGTACCATTGTGTTTACATACTGACATAGATTTTTATTGTATTACCTTCCTTTGAGTAAAAAACACATGTTTTGGATTTGCTTGTAAACCAATAAATGTTTTATCGAGAAAGGGCACAACATGAAATATCTTGCATAAAATTTGGAGCAGACCAACTGGGGTGGCTGTCGTTTTGTGTTGCGAGCGTCAAAAGCCTACTATTAAGCTAATTATATGCTTGTTTGCCATCTTTACATTATCTATACAAATAAATAAAATTGGAGTGTATGTTTGTAATATTAAAATAACCGCTTTTTACTAAATGCATATAGATGTATACACGGTACATATACCAAAATAACATTTTTTACTATTTTTGTCTGTCTGTCTGTTCGTTCCGGCTAATCTCTAAAACGGCTGGACCGATTTCGACGGGACTTTCACTGGCAGATAGCTGATGTAATAGGTGTAACTTAGGCTACTTTTATTTTAGATTTTTTTTTTACAACTGCGAACTGAACAATAACTTTTGTGTTAAATTACACGCCGACGAAGTCGCGGGCACAATTCAAATGCGGGCAAATTATAATTGTATTTACTTTTTCAGGTACCCAGTGTACGTCCGTAGCCCGGCCCGACACAACGGTTTCAACCAGCACGTGGATTCAATGTTGGGCATAAGACGACTTTTCACTGGCAAACATAACGTTGACGAGATCTGCTGTATCGCACGCATGGACTTGCCTACTCTCGATCAAATCATAGACGATGATCCCAATGTTGCCATTATATGGAGGTAGATTACATATATACCATAAATAGTACTCCATCTGAATTTTCATCTGTATACATATAATAATAAATCAATATGCAGGTCACACGTAACAAGTATTAAGAGGAATATATAAATTTAAGTAAATAATATAGGACTAATAAGTTTAGAAAGCAGTAGCAAAATTTTCAATAATTTTTAACAGTATTGATTTCAACGCTTAAGATTTTGTGTAAATAATTAAAATTTTCTAGTACACGATAGATTAAGCCTACGCATTAAAGCCCGATTCCTATATCTAAAAAACGATGCGTTTGTCTTACGAACAACGTTTTCAAAGATGTTGGCCGTGAACTGAACAAATCGTTTTTTAGAATATAAGAAATGGCCTCAATTTTCATATCTAAATATTAATAGGAGCCCTATGTTCTACATATAGTACAATTTGCAGTAAGCTTTTACATTCTCTATTTGTCTCTGTATTATACAGATATATATATATATCCACATATGTAGTTATCATAATCCAGTGTATACATTACTTGTCGTCTTAGCCGCATACATATACTTAGATAATTTCAAATGACAATTGCGTTTGTAAAGAACAACCCTGTGAAATATCAATAGGGACAAGTAAGCCAAGTATTCTGAATGGAATTGTGAGCAAAATAATACATTTTTCTTTTTGATACATGAACTTAAAGTTCTGTTGGAAACTAAAAGACATACCTTAATAACATTAGGAACTTATGAAACTTTTGATCAAGCCATCACAACACATTTTTGACCATTTTGTCTAGAAATTCAAATTTTTACACCAAGGAAGGGGTGTTAAAATTGTGTTAATATTTTCACATCGCTCATAGCTCGCTTCAGCCTGTAATATCCCACTGCTGAATATATGCCTCTTTTCCCATCTTAATCCACCACGCTGCTCCAATGGCGGATTAGAATTTTCAAATAATTTATATTAAATTTTTTTTTATTTTTTATAAATAGGTCAGTCAAAATGAGTTGGAATTTAATTTTTCTAGTAATATGATTATGAGTGATTTGACTTATCAAAGGTACGCTGGCGTTGTCAATATAATAGATTTAAAATTTATTAGGTATGATGGCCGAGCATGGAAATTTTTTATATATCGAACGAATATTTAAAAAAGCAATATATTAAATATCACATTAGTTTTAATTATTTATTTTAGTATTAGCCTATTTTTTTTTACTCGAACGCTAGTAACACTTAAGTTTTTTTTTACGGTGGTAATCTTTATATTATAGATCGTTCTGTTAGTCTTGGTACGTGGTTGTATGTGTGCGTGTATATTTAAATAAACGGTTTTGATTTGTGTCACATGTATTTAAAAAAAACTTAATATTAACTAAGTATTTTTTTGAAATTGGGAATTTTATGAAAATTACATATTTAACATTCATTTTTTATTTATGAAAAGACGTTTGACTTTTACACGGACACAATTACAGTATATAAGTATAACGCACACAACACCGCTCTAACACAACTCTGAACATCGATTTCAAAAATATAAAGTATGAAAGTTATTTTATTTTTCCAGTGAAAATTTTTGTTACTTAATATTATATTTTTATTTCATATCGGTCTTATCCTTTACAAACTTAAAATAAATATCGTTTACAAATACATTTTTATAATTAAAATATATAAATATTAGAAACGCAATAAATTGTAGTTTATAATTAGAGTGAATGTTATGTATTAACGACAAAACAGAGCATAATAGCGACTATCACAATTAGTATTCAATAACATATTAATAAAATATTATTTGAGCTTTACTACTTCCAAGTATTTCCATTAATTAATTAATATTTATTATTTGACAAAACGTTCAAATAATATTACGGCCGCTTTCTATATTTTTAGCGGTTCGTTTTGCTCGTTGTCAAGATCAAGAACGGCGTGTTCGAAATAGGGTATTCCAATTTCCACTATGTTTGAAAAAGTACTTCAAAATGTTGATTTTCTAATAAAAAGCCACAGAAAAAATATATTTCGGCAAAATAAACACGTTTTCATGCCATAAAATTAAATTAAATTTTAAACCCTTTTTATTACCGCGAAAACGCTACAGCCATTTTGGTGACGTAATATGGGCAATAACAAAAGTGTTTGACGTATGTAAGAGAGTAACATAACCTACAATTACTATGACAGCCATCAACAAATTAGTAATGAATGCATATTATTTCAGTTGGAACAAGATATGAAGAGTTAATATACGAAAGAACACAACTATTACTCCTTGAAGTTAAAATTGATAGATATTAGTATGTACACTAGCTGTTGACAGCACTGACAGAACTTTGTTATTGCCCGTATGACGTCACACCATGGCGGCTCGTGTTTTAGGTCACGTGATATACAGATTAAAATATACGACTTTTAATTTCAATATAATAAATCAATAATGTGTTTTTATGATTCTAAATCAGAATATTTAGGTGTATTTCTATATAAATTTTAATTTTTATCAAAATTTATAATTTATTTTTCACTACGGAAAGTACCCTATTGAACAATTCCTAAAACGAATAGTTATCGGTTATAGGAACTGAGTTTTACTATAATCAAAAGTATTTGGTGTACAAATTAATTCGGTCCGTTTTTAAAAGATATTTGATTGGCATGTATGTTGTTTAGGGATAGAAGAATGCGATGGTTTCTGAGTGGCTTCACATCTGCATACTATACGTTAAATTTTGCTTTGAGTAAAAAAAAATAAAAACTTTTTTTATTAGGTGGAAGTTTTTGTATTAGGAGCAAAATTTAGAGATACCGTAATATTACCCACCGGAATAAAATACATCTGGTCCGCACCCTAGTCTTCTCCATCGCTCTATACAGTGCAGAGACGTGGACATTCAAAGCCGCAGATAGGCAGAGAATCGACGATTTTGAGATGTGAGATGTGGTGGAATACCATTGACGGCCCGCCGCACCAACATCTCTATTCTCAAGCAGTTAAAAAATACTCAACGTATATCCAAAATCTGCCTACAAAGAAAATTGCGGTATTTTGGTCATGTTGCACGCAGGGATACCAGCAATTTGGAACGCCTTATGGTGACCGGTAAAATCGAGGGAAAAAGACCTAGGGGTAGAGGTACCAAACGATGGTCGGACCAAATAAGGGAGGAACTGAAGATGCCTGTCAGCGACGCACTCCAGCTAGCTACAGAACAGGATCGATGGAGACAGCTGGTTGACGGAATCAAACGGAGTCACGATCCTCAGCAATGAGGGACCGATTGAAGAGAGAGAGAGTTTGCTGGACATGGCTCTTTAGGATTAGTGGTCATTCCAATTGATTCAGCATGACTTAGGAGGTCAACAGTTCACTTCTGAAAAAAAAATTAAGCAATTGTTAAAATTCGGATGGCCTCATAAGATGTAATTTTTTAGAAATTGAATTCGAAACTTAACTGACGATACGGGAAAAAGTAGTAGCTTTAGGACAGTACTTTGATCTGATTGGAACTTGAATTTACGTTATTTACGCCCAAAAAAAACGGACTGAATTAATTTGTAGCTACCAATATTATCTCATAGTTCTAATAAACCAGTGACTTCGTTTACATATTTTAACTCTTTTGTGTATTCCGTGTTTTTTATTTTCTTGTTTTTTCAATGCAAAAAATAAATCTTACTTTAATAGGTAATTTTCAAGTTATTATTTCAAAAGTTACATTTCGAACAAAATTTTAACCGACGAAAAAACGGATGAGGTTCTCAAGTCGACGCGTATATTTTTTTTATCTACGACCACGCATAACTTTTTACAGAGTAGTCCGATTTTTGATAATTCTTTTTTTATGACGATTGGAACCAATTTTATTTCTTTCATATCAAGTCTAATATAATATAAATTATTAAAAAATAAATTTTATTTATTTAAAAAATAACCACAAATTATTTTACCTTCAAATTTTATTGTTGGTCGAATTGTGGGAAAGAAGTCAAGAGTAGTTTTGGAAATTAACTAATTAAATGACATTCTAAAAATGTATTAAGAAACGATGACTGTTTCAGTATATACAGGTAGTTATCCTTTAAACCTTTGTATGTATATTTATAAAAATAATGTACTGTATTACAATGTATGTATAATATATTATCATACATACTTCATACAATTGTTTGTAAGTCATATAAAATTGAGATGCCGTGGATTTTGGTGATCTGTACTTTATTAATACATATCCATACTTAGAATAAGTAATTTATAAGTATAATTGTTTTAGTGTCACTTATATTTTTTTTAAAAATGTAAAATTCACGTGAGTTATATTTTATATGATTTTTTTTAATATTACGTTTTCTAATGAAGAAATTGTAAACGTTTCTATCGTCAGTCTTAATATCAAAGTATTCGCAGGTATGTCATCTGTAAATATAATATGTATTTGAATGAGTACTGTATGTAAACCAGGGTTTCTTAACCTTTTTCTTGTGATGGACCCCTTTAAAAATTTCAAAGAGTCCTTTCCGAAAAAAAAACAACGATGCTTTACTTCAATCACCTTTTATTGTTTGCGATCAAACTTTACATATAAATAACTAGTGTGACGGTTGCTGCTGCTTATGCTGGATTAGAATATCAAATTGAGGAGCTGTTTTTGATTACGCGCAAAGTGAAAATATTTACTCACAAGATAAGTAGGCTTGCCATGGACCCCCAGCTTTCATAACACGGACCCCTTAGGGGTCCATTTACCACGGGTTAAGAAACCCTGATGTAAACAGTTTTAATTTCTTAAGGCCTCATTTACGGACACGCGGGGCGTCGTGCGCAGCGTGTGGCGTGGCGGAACGCACTAAATTCAAATGTAGGGCTTTGGATGAGTGCGTTTACGGACGCGCGTTCATTTCCATACATTTATGACACACGCGCGACGCCACGCCACACGCGACGCGCAACGCCCCGCGACTCCGTAAATGAGGCCTAACGTTTTCAAGCGTCTTTCGTAGACTGTTTCCGTTTACTTTGATAGACTCAGGGCCTGATTTCGTGTCGATCACTGGACTACTGGGGCAACAAAGGGGCGGAATCTCCTATTTTCCGAATAAAATTAAGTATTATTATGATAACGTGAAAATAATTTAACTTTGAAATTAGAATAATGTTCAAGGTATGGGAGCTATTGTTATGCCCCGGAGCTGTAGCTCCGTATGTCCTTTTTCAAATCCGGCTCCGTACTTGCAAGTATTTCCATTAATGTGGCGACGTGTACACTACTCTTACTTGTAAATGCGTCGTCAGTATACGCTTAGCCTTATTTCCGGTACTAGATGTTTCCATCGCTTTTCCGATCTTTGCTTGTTTGTTCATTACATTTTCCACACTGCCATTTTATCGAGATACGTTTTTAATGATGTTTTGCTTCTAAACTAGAGTTTGAGATTAGTGCTTTCGATGTACATTTAAGTTAAATAAACTATTATTATACAATATTAATATCAAATGCCTAACTATTTAAATATCATTATAGTAAATATGTAGTGGTCTTTTTGTAAAATAGGTCTTCACGAGTACGACAAATATTTTTTTTATTATAGTACAATTAAAATGTGCCTTTTAGAATTTTTCAAAAGCTAATGAAAATTATCTGTACCCTTATTTGGTTTTATACAATATGACGCTACACTATAGCGTTGTATGGAGCTGTGAATGTTATTTGTGGTGTATTTTTTTTTTCATAAATATTTTGTGAACGACATGATCTTACGGAAACACATGGACACGTAAAATATAAAAAAAAAATATAAGAAATAAACTTGCCTCCTAATTTATTTGAAACAAAAAAAAATAACGGTAATTACATCAATAATTGAAATAAAGTATTTTTATTGTAACTAATTTATCAGTCAACACATGTAGTGTCAGCGGTTTACATGCAAGTAATATTTACTTCACAATTCAGTGTGACAAACAAACTGATGTCATGCCATGAAGTCATGCATATACATATTATGTAAGCTAACCATGTAATTTTCTTGCATGTCAGCCGCTTGTAGCGCCGTAGACAAATGATTTTACTTAAAACAATATTAATAATACCCAGACAGGTATAATTGAATATTTATACACGCACACATATTTATTTAATCGAAATCGATGTTTCTCGGCGCTCATGTCGTTCACGTTGTCAGTATTATTGTGTACTTTAGGAATTCGTAACAATTTACTAAAAAAAAATATCACGATGTTGTGTTATTTATATTTTGATTCTAAGATTTTTTGTGTGTAAAAATGCCTATATGCGATTATAAAAAGTACTACAGTTACTCACCAAAATATTGTATATACGGCGATGCCAGTGTGTGATTAGTTCTGTATATCGACATTATAAGTTCAAATATGCAATTACTTTTAACTGCGCTGTTTTAAAGCTAACAAATAAAAAACAATATTAAGTTTTCCAATTCTATGATAAACAATAATAGGAGACAGTATTACAGCTTAACAGAAAAAAAATCCCGTAATATTTGGTTATGATAGAAATGATGACCTTATGAATTACACAGAGCAAACAACCAAAACGCTTTTAAAATCGGTAGCTATTTAATTTATCTTCAGGCCGCGGACACGAAACTGCGGACGGCCAAGCGATGACGACAGCGGGGCGACGCGACGCGGAGCGATCATGCAGCGATATCTCGCGCGGGCACGAAACAAGCTAGCGGGCAATACAACACTGTGTACCCGCGCAAGTGACGAATTCAAACTAGTTTGTTCTCGTTGCTTTGCTTGCGTTGCAATGCTTTTGTATACATCGCCGTCGCCCCGCTGTCGCCATCGCTCGACCGTCGCAAGGCGTCGGTGTCGGCTCGTCATTTCGTGTCCGCGGCCTTACAGTCGACGTTTTGTTTAGACATATTCTTATACCTAACTAATAAAAATCGATCTAACAAAAAATAATGTGCGTAGTAAAAATTTCGTGTAGTTCTGTTTACTGCTGCGCGTTGTCATTTTACCCACGTATGTGTGTATGTCCCTCCACTAACCGGCTTTTAGTTCAGTTCTATTTGCAACCTCAGTGGGAAAATCGTATTACGTTTTAATAAACATCTTCATATACACATACTTTCAAACAAATGTTTCAATTTAAAATGTTTATATTTCGTTTAGAACGATACCCGAATGGCTATTATTGTATATTTAGTGACTAAATTGAATTGAAAATGCTTGTAAATATCCCACTGTTGGGCTCAGCTTTTCTACATACGAATAAAATTAAAGCTTAATTAACTAAGTCGCTTCGTTGAAATATTTGTAACTTGTAATCTGTACTCAAAAAGTTTGTATCAAATAATGTCAGTAGTTACGGGTTGATGTGCAGTCAAGAAAAAGATAGAGAAATGAAAAAATAGTTTTGTTTTTAGTAAGGATTATAGAGAACTACGCTTCAAAAAAATATCTAATTGGGTATGTGACCTGTTGAGTTTTGTTATAAATTATAGATTTGGAGAGTAAAAAAATGTTAAATATACTCATTAATGATATACCGATCATAAATCACGAATGGCTCGCTATGTGTCACTGCAGACTGTTTTGTATGTATGTACTTATGTTTTTTTTAAGTATTTATTATTAGTACAAAACTAGGTTATGGGTGTAGCATTATCTTTTGTATTATTTATTTTAGACTTAAATATTTAAATTCAATTGGTTGTTGGAATGTGCTTCGTTAGTAGGTACTTGAGTTTGGATCCATGTTATAAATTATAAATTTATGCATGTCTCTCTGTCGTCCGTGAAAATATTCATTAAATAAACTTCTTAAGATAATATGTATATTTTTTTTTTCTGTATCCTATTTGCAGTTGCTAAGCAAAAACTTCTTATGACTTACCGAATAGATTACGTGAAAAAGTTTTATCTCTTGTACACAAAATAGCCAAATATTCCATTATCATGACAACAATGTTATCGAATATAGGAAAAATGAAAGATAAAAAATTATATTATATCTTTATTTTCAAATAACATAATATGCAATTACAGTATCACAGAAAGGAAGCAAGTATCGGTCAAGAGGAGAGCAGATAAACAAGGTATTGATTTAAACATAAGACATACGATGGACTCGTACATAATATCGTGACATTAGAGTAATTTAAAACATCAATATCATCTTTTAAGTTTATTTATAAATAAGAACATTAAAACACCTTCAATTAAAGTGATAGTACACATACGCTAAACTAGCCTTTGACGAATCACCTTTACATTATGTTTAACTTAATTGAGCTTCGACCAAGTAGCTACTGTAATAAGGTTCAATCTTTATCGACTTTTAACGTTGGCGTACAAGTTGTTAGTTGTATTACACTATATAAGTCTGCAAGAATTATCCTAGATCTATGCCTAAAAAGTCACGCTTAAAACGCTAAATTCGATTAGTGAATTTTTTCCGATTGTTGTAACATTGACGTCATCATAATCTGATAAGGCTGACGTCTTTCGTCACACTAAGTCAGTCTCATAAAGCCCAGTGATATGTGTTGTATACTCAAAAAACTATTTGTTTTACTCGAATGTCTTGTTTCCAAAACTGAACGGTTCGAAACAAAACAAATAATTTTTGAAGTTATACTTCTTTTGGCGCGTTAGGGAAAAATTATGATAGTAAAAGAAAGACGAGTCAGCGAAGAAGAAGTTAGCAATGTGAAGTTAGCTAGCCAATTAAGTATAACTTCATACGTGCGTACATAAGTATACACACACTTCTTTTACATAGGAACTGGGCTGAAGGCGGATGGATATGTTGTCCTTGTTCTTAGGATTTTCGTCACACTACTGCTATATTGGCTTACGGACGGTTTCAGAAATATTTAAATTTATTTACTGGTATCAGGTTTCTGACAAAAATGCCAATATTCTATGTGTTGTAAAAAGTATCAGAAACAGATAAAATATTTTTTGAAAATGGCGATTAATAATAACATTTCAGTACAAAACTATCACCACAATATGATATTTGCACACAGTAAACCTTCTATTATACAGGACTTATCAGATTAAATGTTTTACTACCTACGTCTCAATAACAATGGGATTAATATATTTTATTGTTTTATATTGAAACAATAGTATAACATTTGGTTTTCTCATATAAATACTACTTTTATGTTTTAAAACTAACAAATAATAAATTAATTTAAAGTTATATTTGATTATTGAGATTATTTCAGCATCTTTCTAATCATCAATGATTGTTATCCTGATTCGTATATTTTTTTTTAATTACTATTCAGTACAAGTATTTCTTATATTTTAATAAATATTTCTAATTACTTTTAGTAACTACAACAGTAAGTACGAGTAAATACAATGACATGTACCTACATAATTTTAACAATACCGAAGTGAAGGTCTAGGCTAGCCAAAGTTATGTTGTAAAATTTAATTACAATTTTTTTTTTACCAATTTCTTTTAAATTTAAGTTTATATTAACTTGAATCATATCACATCACTAATATAAGTTTGACAACCCTGATAACATTATAAAATATTTTACAATTTTAATTAATTCAAAAATTAAACATTAATTTTTTTTAAACAATCACAAGTAACAATTCAATAGTTCGATTTCAGTTCTTTTTGAAAAATATATCTCTTTTATTCGAACTGCGAATTACATTTGTGTATACATGTGTACGTAACTAGACATGTCTACAAACTGGCATAGATGAGCAGCGCAACATACACCTATATATGCTGCGCCGCTCTTCAACTTACCTACTAGTAAGTTACAATAATATACAATTTTCTTAACGTTGATGAAAACTTAAAAAAATCGTCCTTAAATTTTTGTAGATGGCAACTTGACTAAGGCATAAAACAAAGTTGGCCAAGACCAGTCAAGACGATCGTTGCAGGAGTACATAAATATACGCTTACTTACCTTATATTAAATTATACACGAATATCCTTACACTTACCTTATAATAAATCTCGATAGTAAATTTAAATTATTTAGTACTTTACAATGATTAATACTTTTTAAATGAATTATTTGCGTTTTGATGTCGTCGTCAAGAAATTTTTCGCATAATAAAATAAGTATGTACCTACCATGGGCGTACCCAGAACTTTGTAAGGATGTGGCAAAAAAAATGTAATTAAAAATTATTTTTATTTACTGCAATTTTTCATTTACTTTCACTATCTATACGACTTCAATAATAGCTTGCAGAAGTTTTGACTAAATCTACCTAAAGTTTCCTTATTAAAATCGAAAATATCAATTATTAGCTTCGAATCAGGCCACCCTGGCCACCTTGCCCCACCCTGGTAAACCCATGGTACCTACACTAGACACCACCTTGCTTTCTATCTAACACGTGATCCGGAACTAATTCCGCTAGGACGACTTTTACTTACTATTCTTATGGATATAACCGATTTTCTTTATATTGATGGCCAAATATCAATTTACCTAATCCATCTATACATTAAGATTGATGATCCGTAATAAAACTTACCTACATTATATTTGGCTGAATAAAAGGGGTACCTACTACGAAACGACAAGCTTAAATAGTAATCATTTCACCCGTTTGAACTTAGATATGATTATATCAATGTATAAATACGAAATAGGAAAATCCTTTTATAATATTCATAATAAAATACGTACCTACCAACTACTAAATACGTGTTTTAAATTGGCACAAAATATTACTCGTTTTTTTTTTAAATTAAAAATATAAAAAATACATAGCTGATTAAAATGTCAGCTGTTAGAGTTTACTTTAAATTGGCTTAGAAAAGACAGGCGCTTTTGAATATATCTAAAATGTAAAAAACGGTTCGGTTCAGAATAGAGAATTATGAACCTTGAGAAATTACGAATGCCTCATGTTTACCACGTGATACAAAAGCAGGTTTTTAAATTCATCTTTATGAGAAATAAATAGATACACCACCTTAAAACCATATACATAAACGTCTATTTGTAACATGCCTTTTCAAAGGCAGTAACATTTTAAAATGCTCGAATAATAGATGCTACACTCTGGTAAGTTCCGGTGACGAAGATGAAAATTCCAAGGGCTATGATTACTATATTCTTGAAAAGCATGAACAGAGGTATCGTTTTATTATTTTGGTAAGTGGAGACGAGCTGGATGATGGGCGGGAACATGAGGGCCAACGCCGTGCTGCTGATTGCACCCACCAGAGATATGAAGAGTCCGAGTTGCGGGATCGATTCCGCTAAGATAACTAAAATAAAATAAAAAAAATTATATTGTAATTTAATGCAAATGGTCAAGTAAACGGCTTACTTTGATAGTAAATTGATTCACGTTTTATCGCTGAATGTCAATTGACGTCTAGTGTTTTCTACGATATGATATTTTTCAGATACGATCGACAAATACTAAATTGACACAAATATTTTAAACAAATATTTGAAGATCAATATTGAAAATTTTGTGATTTTATCTGAAGTAGGCACTTAAGCTTAAGGTCACCGTCTTTTTCATTATCTTCCACAATATATACAATCAAGTCAGTTCGAAAATGCTGTAACCGCCCTTTAGGTACACAATTTACACAAATTTCTATACAAAAAAATAAGTTATGGAAAATTACTCACAAGTGAGCATCACCATCAGAGCTCTGTAACCCAGCTCCTTGGCCACGATGAACTTGTCACCACACTTCTTGCGTACTGTAGGCCAGGTTAAAGCAACGGGAACGTAGAACTGCAACGGGTAGGTCAGCAACATCGCTACGGTGATCAGCAATTGGACCACTGTACTGAGCCTGAATTTGTTGAAAAATATCATAATATAAATAAAGAACCAATCGAAAGATTTATTGACGCCTTTAGAATTCTCATAGAGATAAGACAAAAGTTAAAACTTTTACCAACTTCGAATAGATATATTTTAGGTAGATACTTTTGCTTTAATATTTTTTAACAAAAGATATACAATAATAAATCATACATGAGAATAAGTATTGAATTATGTAAGTATATATAATATATTACGGAGATCCTCGTTGCAAGTTGAGAGTGAGACTCCCAGCGACATCCTCTCCCCATTTCAGGTAGCCGAAGAAACCAACAACGATGAAAATGCTAGCCACGAGGACCATCCCAACGTTCAAGACACCCAAAGGCTTTTGGAATTGTTCGCGGTTTTTCATTTCGTTCTTCAAGGGTAGGACCTATAAGAATGTTTTGAATATAAAAAAATGTATAAACGTCTATTTGATTGTAACATTTTTTAATATTTTCTATATATTTATCATTAAATTATGCTTACCAAGCCAATGCCCTCAAAAGCGTAAATCGCAGTACCGAAATAGAGTGGCAATTGACTCCAGGGCGCCAGAAACTCCCTCGACTTAACTGGTGGCAGGTCTTGCATGGCCTCATACATCACTGCTCCAACTCCCAGCGCCATCAGAACGTTCGCAACCGTAGAGAATGGGGTCAGATATTTCAAGTTCCGTACCATACAAATAACCAAAACTGGTATCACCACGAATATCATGTGGATCGACAATTCTATGTAAATACCGTAATCGTCACATATCTGAAAGAAATTAATATACTTATCTAATATATTCTGTCATAAAATAAATATTTTGATTTTGTGAATTACTTTAAATGAACATTCATGTTTCTTGATACTAACTAATAAACTGAGAATAAAATTGTTCTAAAACTATATATTATGAATAAATTTACGTACATAATTTATTTTTAGCTTAAACGTAATAACGTTATATATATCGAAGTAACAATATTAATTTGACCAAAATGAAATGAACCTGTGTAATTTTTACGTGACTACGAGTAACGTAGGTATATAGGTATCATTATTTTTGCATACCAAAATAAAAGCTGAAAATATTACATTTTTTAAGAGTAAGCAAAATAGTACATATTATATATTTGGAAAAGAATAGTTTCTTATAAGAATAATCACGGTAAAGTGATTCACTTTGAAACAAACATCTGTGTAAGTGTAAATCAGTTGTGTTGAAACCTAACCCGCAGCCGTAGAAGCACATTGCTAAATATATTATCGTATCTTTGGCTTAGCTTGTCGATAAGAATCAGATCGTCTATTTATACATCAGACTTACTGACTTACCATTTTAATATTTGTCGCTATGAATACGATGTACACACAGCAGAAGCCGAGCTGCGTGATGCAAAGGAAAGTATTAACAAGTACTTTCATTATAGGCGCCAGGGGTCGAAGTCTTGCCGGTCCATATTCGAAAACTAGCGACACGGTCTCGGCGAAACCTGGCAACCTGTCTCGTTTCGTCTTAAAATATATTTCTTCTGAACAGCTTAGCTAGAAAAGAAAATATAAATAAGTCTTACACGAACGATGTTCCATCAATTAATTAATGTTTATTATTTATTCAAACCACTAGGTATTGCCTTAATTTATTTATATCAAGCATTATTGGACTTATTATCTGTTTCGTAAGGAAAGATATTGCAAAATGTTAAGTATAAATAATAATTTATCAATATTCTATCATTTCTAACAATAGTTAGAAATGATAGAATATTGATATCTAATTGTTTCAGAAATATTAAATCGAGCAATTTGAAGCAAGAAAGAAATTATTTAAAACACCTTTTAGTTAGTTTACTCTTTTAAATTTTTTAATTAATTAATTACTATCTATTATCCATTGAATTATGCACATCTGATTTATATTTAATGAAATAAAATTAATATTGAGGACTTTTATATCTATCTATTATTTTATACTTAGGTACCTACCTATATATTAACGCCATTACAAAACTGCAGCAATTAAGCATGTTTAATAAAATATAATTGGCTAAGTTTAGACAAAGGTTGTTTGAAAATACACTATAAATAACAATTATCATATATTTTAGTACTATGTTAAAAAGTTTATAACTATGTAACTACCCTAGATACTCACCAGTAAATGCTGGGCATGAACGCAGATTAAACCAAGTAGAGCTGTCATGACTGGGGCGAAAATGATACCGCCATTCTTGAAGGCATCTCCCATAGCCAGTAGCCCTGAGCCAATATTCCCTCGAAACAAATGTAGCAATGTCTCAGTGTACCTGTTTAAAATTACCAACAAGAATCCATTTAAGCAGGCAGATAAGATACTATTTTCCACATCAAGGGTAAAACATCAAAGGGAAATTAACTGAGGTAGGGCACAGCAGGAAATTTCCTGCTCAAAATATGAAGCAGCCCGACTGGGGTAGTACCTCGACCTTACAGAACACCACAGCTAAATAATACTGTTTTCAAGCAGTATTGTGTTCCTGTTGGTGAGTAAGGTGACCAGAGCTCCTGGGGGGGATTGGGGATAGGGTCGGCAACGCGCTTGCGATGCTTCTGGTGTTGCAGGCGTCTATAGGCTACGGTCTTACCATCAGGTGAGCCGTACGCTTGTTTGCCAACCTAGTTACATAAAAAAAAACCTGTGTGGTTTTATGAAACATCGGTAAAAGTGAAACTTTTTTTCACATTATAGACATTTAACTAAAAAATTTTGGAATAATATTCCATTAAGGGTATAAAAATCGCTTTATCGTTCTTACTTACATACTACTTACGAAAAAGTTTGAGACAGACGATGTAATAAAAGTATCACTTTAAAAAACGTTTGTGCAACACAAACGCTGCAAATGTATTACGAGTATTAATATTATTTTAATAAAGTCGTTTTCGATATTTTTAATTTTTCAGCAGGAGATAATTCAGAATAAGAAACACGAGAATCCAATATTTAAAACCATTATATTATCTGCTTTTGTAACAAAAAGTTTACTCACGATGTAGGATGACTGACTTGATGTTGACCATCAATTCCGTGGTCAAGGTTTATTTGGCTCTTGTTTTCATGATTAATTATTTGTTCTCTTGATTGGAATGCGTTGTATCCGTTAGGGATAGTACTGCAAATAATAATTTTAATAAATATGAATAGGTACAACGTATTATTGTCGAAAATAAAAAAGAAAACACCAATGAGACTATATCAGTTTCTCTTATATATATAATATCTTCATCGTCTTTGTATCACATTTGTCTTACATTTAACTTAATCGTATAATAATAATAATTTTATTTATTTAAGACTTGAGACCAGTCCACTTGTTAGTAGGTAATATCAGCGACTTACAACTATGTTGTAGGTATACTTATATTAAAATTAGAAATTAACAATTTACTTGCTTATGAACATCTAACGAATCGCTTCAATTTTTCCGATTACACGTGCTTGAAATCTCTTTTGAAATATACGACGACGATATAGACGACCGACGTGTTGACGCAGCGGTCACAAGTCACAACACTGGCTGTTGCGCTAGCGGTCGCGGGTTCGATCCTCGCTCACAACAGACATTTGTATTGGCCATGTCCATGTTTGTCGTGTTCTGTGCGTTTGTGATAGTGTGTTGTGTATGTTTCCGGACTCCCGACAAAGGAGAAAATTCTACTGAGAGCCGTTGAGTGTAAAGAAAGCGTTTATTTATTTATATAACTACTAATTCATGAATATAATAATAAACTCCTTGATTTAAACGGCACGTGTAACAAATAATTATTTCGTGAAGTAGATGCATAATCCTGGGACCTGGTGACTTATAGTACAGGTATCTATTTTATACTTTTTTTGAGCACCAGTCCTTCACAAATCAAGTTGTCAAATTTTGTATTATAGTTATATTATTAGATTGTAAGATAAGGTTTCATTGTGTCAAAAGGCTCAAAACATGATTGTGATGGAAAATAAATCATTATCTCTATCTCTATACATATATATAAAAATGAATCGCTGAATGTGTTGCTAAGCGCAAATCTCGAGAGCGGCTGAACCGATTTCGCTAATTCTTTTTTTATAATATTCCTTGAAGTACGAGAATGGTTCTTACGGAGAGAAAAAATTAAAAAATTGCCTGAAAAAGTTTGAAAACATCACTTTTCTATATTCCTATACAAAATATTCGTAATAATACAAGTATTCGTAATAAGTCAATTTGAACTTTAATACCATACTATAAAGTTTAAGTGTTAGTGGAGGGGTTCCGGGAAGGATAATTATTAAAAAAATTAAAGAATCGACTGTTAGGCGATACAAAGTTCGCCGGGTCAGCTAGTTATTAATATATCTAATAGTAGGTCGTGTTCGTGTAGGCTTTAATAAGATTTCTATCGTAAGAAAAGTTTAAAGGATGTCCGGTAATAGGACGTTACATAGAGAAACATACTTGCATTTATCTCGCTGTAATTAAGACTGGGCTTTTGTTTTAAGATAATATTATTTAAAATAAACCCGAGAGAATTTATTCGTTAGCTATAATATAGGGGAAGTCAGCTCAAAGCGGCCATAGGAGGCAAAGCGGCCACTCTTAATTTTTCGGTTATTTGGAATGACAGTGCGACGTTGCCTTTTTGTCACATAAGAAACCTCTCGCCCCACGCCGGGCAGTCAATTCGGTAGCGTTGGAAACGATCATTTGGATACAGTGTCACAAATAATATTTTTCCACGTTTTGCTAAAAAAAATGCAAGGTAAGTTCATCCTGTTTTGATCATACCTCTTTATATTTAAACCCTTTTATAACACGTGTATTGTTTCTTATCTATTTGGCTTGATTTGTGCAAAATTTGCTCAAACGTAAATGTATAAAAGTATGTGTAGTCGCATTTTGAAACAAAATGGCCGAAAAAGGCAAAGCGGCCAGGGCAAAGCGGCCAACTGACCGCTTTGCCCTAATAAAAAAATATTATGATTAGACAGATAATGCTAAATTATTTTGGTTAGATGGTGAACAATTACTGATTAACTGAGGTAGGGCACAGCAGGAAATTTCCTGCTCAAAATATGGAGCAGCCCGACTGGGGTAGTACCTCGACCTTACAGAAGACCACAGCTAAATAATACTGTTTTCAAGCAGTATTGTGTTCCTGTTGGTGAGTAAGGTGACCAGAGCTCCTGGGGGGATTGGGGATAGGGTCGGCAACGCGCTTGCGATGCTTTTGGTGTTGCAGGCGTCTATAGGCTACGGTCTTACCATCAGATGAGCCGTACGCTTGTTTGCCAACCTACTTACATAAAAAAAAAAAAAAAAACAATTATAAGAAAAAACCCAACCAGAGATCATGGGATGAAAATCTTATGGCACGAGCTATCAAAGAGATAAACGATAAGCGTGGATCTGTTAAGTCTATCGCACTTAAATGTAATATCTCTCGCACTACTCTAATTTTAAGAAGACACATAGAGATTATTTCATTAAAGATTGAAGATAAATTAATAGGTAAATTTAAGATTTGAGAAAAAAATACATTTTTTGAGCGTGGTGTTGTGGGTCGTATAGGTAATCGATCAAAAAGATGTCGCCAGTTTGCTCGGGGCTGCCTATTTGCGAGCTGCAACAACCCAAAATGCTGTCAGTGGTTTCGAGAAAACGGGCTTGTCGCCTCCAAATAGATATATCTTTGATGATGCTGAATTTTACCAGCAACCACAAAAAGAAAACAAAACCGACAGTAGAGAAGACCACAGCTAAATAATACTGTTTTCAAGCAGTGTTGTGTTCCTGTTGGTGAGTAAGGTGACCGGAGCTCCTGGGATGGATTGGGGATAGGGTCGGCAACGCGCTTGCGACGCTTCTGGTGTTGCAGGCGTCTATAGGCTACGGTAGTCACTTACCATTAGGTGAGCCGTACGCTTGTTTGTCGACTTAGTAACATAAAAAAAAAAAAAAACAATCATGGACAATCCGCCTACTATGGAAGACCCGATAGGTACCATCTAGTGATCAACAGCAACAACACACATTACCAGTAGATGTCGCTCACTCTAGAACACCTTCTCCTTCGATTATTGACCAAATAATAGCAGATAGATATTATTGCTAGTTTAGCAACAGAGTATAAGGCGGGAAAAATTAATACCAAATTTTTCCTTTAATAAATAATGTTCTTTTATATTTTTTGGACATTTTTATTTCGTCAAGTATGTTAAATAAAAAAAAGAAACAATATTATACGTAGTATCTTTGGGGCTGGCCAATTTGCCCTTGTCCCCCTGGCCGCTTTAGGCGGCCGCTCGGGCAAAGCGGTTTTTTTACAAGTTTCCGTAATTTAGATATCATATGCTTATTATTTCAATTTTCGAGACACTAAATTTTACAAATCATAAATTTAATAAACTCTTTTCCCATCAGTATAAAATCCTTGTTGAAAATCAATCGTTTGATTGTTTTTTTTTACTCAAAGTTAAGGTGGCCGCTTTGAGCTGACTTCCCCTATCACGGATAAATTACAAAATTACTATATGCTATTTTATAATACATATTACCACCATCATGCATCATAGTAAACAGGATAGTTATAAAATAGCACGCTTTATTTCCCAGTAGCGTGATTCTCAAACAAACGAGACAATACAGTTTTATAATGGTGTTAGATAATTAGTAATAATTTCGATTCTTGTCATGTCTGTTTGGTTTGCTGACGTCCGCTGCTTTTAGCTTCAATTAATCATGTTATACATACCTACGTGATGTTTTATAAATTTTCCTCAATAAACAGATTGTCGATTCAAAAGGATTTTTCCAAATAAATAACGTTATACTAAGATGGTAGGTACGAGTTAATAAAAACATTTTAGCTTTACTCCTTTAATCCATATATTAATAAGTGAAGCAAAAACTTTGTACCCCTTTTTACGAAAATTGCGCGGACGGAGTATGAAATTTCGAACACTTAGGTATAGTTTATACATATAGAGAAGGAGTGCAGAATGCAAATATTTTTTTAAAATTATGAATAAAAAATACATTCAATCTATAAAAAAAAACATTACACACACTACTATGTATTTGACACACACACGCATATTACCTATACCTACTACTTTGTTGATTGTCAAAGTCTGTAGTCAAATAAAAAAAATAAAAAAAAGATTCTTTATTTTCATTATTTTTTGGTTTTCTTTAATTTAAATTTTTAATTATGGTCAAATTTTGACCTCTGGGCGACCACTAGTATAAATAAATGCAGGTTACAAAGTGTACTTAACAAAACAAAGTTTTTCCTAAACTTTTTCTTGTTGCCAGTATTTGTGTTTTATTGTGGCAATAGTGGATACTGTTAAATTTGACATGTGTATGGCGGTCTCCAACGGATAAAAAGTCTGTGAAATATTATACTTTTTCACCATCGTATTCCACTGTATTATTTTATACCATTTCTATTTAAAATTGTTAATATAAATTATGTAGTTTCTTAACCAAGCCGAAACAGAACCTAATGCTAACAACAGCTTTAGTGTAGTGGAGCGTGTAGTCGCCTTAAACGCCGACGGTTTGCGGATTCGATTCCGGCTCGGGATGGATATTTGCATTAAAAATATTTCTTTCCGGGTGGATGGTTCTTGTACTTCTTGTGGGTCTCCCCACCGTGCCTAAGCCGTCGGTCCCGATTGTTATCAGAAATAGTAAAATCTGATAGCGATGGTTAGTTATAGTAGGGAATATATCCGTCAACCAGTAGGTAGTGGAGCAGCGTGGCGGTGGATTAAGCTCCATTCCTTCTTCTTCATTTAAAAATATGCCTATGCCCAGCACTGAGATGTTACAAACTGAATCGTGGTCGATCGTGCTCCTATTAGCTATTCTACCTTCTGTTTTAGTCGTAACCGTACTTAGCGACACCTATTTTATCGATCGCTTTGTTATGAGAGAAGGTACAATATTAACAAAAATAATAATAATGATACTTTGAAATTATGTTATTTTAAAGATTCAAATTAATGTATGGACTAAACTTTTATATTTACACACTTACTATAAAAGCTTGACGCGCACGTATCACAGTGTATCAAGATAATCTTAAATATCGATACCACAGAAATCCATACTAATATTACAAATGCGAAAGTATCTCTGTCTGTCTGTCTGTCTGTCTGTCTGTCTGTCTGTCTGTCTGTCTGTCTGTCGCGCAATCACGCCAAAACTACTGAACAGATTTAAATAAAATTTGGTATACAGATAGTCTAGAGTCTGAGAAAGGACATAGGCTACTTTTTAATGCGAATAAAAGGAAGGGGTTGAAAGGTGGGAATGAAAATTTATATGGAACTATGTTCGTGTTTCGTAACTGTCAAACATTTAATGTTCATCCCGTCGATATGGTAAACTCTCCGATAAAATTAAAGAACGTATTTAAATAAAGGTTTCGAATCGACAACATATATCCACAATATACGGATAGTGGCGTATTTTACATTTTAAAAATGTATAATAATGTCAGTAATGAAAACGGATTGACATAATACCTATATATTGGTTGTCAAGTATAAAACGTAGTGGTTATAATATACTCTTTGGTCAAATATTTATGCGTGCGTTCAGAAATTTATTTAGTGTAAACTAAGGAAAATATATCAAGCTAATTAAATCTTATACTATTGAAAAAAAGGAAAGCATTTTTTCCCTCAAATCAACGCAGGTGAAACCGCGGGGCACAGCTAGTAGTAATATATACATAATACCCCAATATTATTACTATTTCTGAGATCGATACATTGCTTTCTATATTTTAGAAACATGGTGTATGTTCCAATCTGCTACCAAACCTAGGGACACCTTCAAATTCCAAAAAAAAAAATAACTCAACTTCAATTTCATTTTAATTTTAATTACTTATTAGCCAGGGGTTTCAAAAAAAAATAGAGATTCTCAGACTGGGAAAAAACGTCATTTAGTAGGTATTTCTTTTTATTATCTATTTCTAGCTTTTACCCGCGGCTTCGCTCGCATTGAATTTTTTTTAAAATAAAAAGTATGCTATGTCACTTCTAATACACCCAATAATATGTTTACAAAATTTCATGATGATCGGTTAAGTAGTTTTCGCGTGAAAGCGTAACAAACAAACTTACATTCACATTTACAATATTATTATATTATGTAAATAAATAAATAAATTATAGTAGGGATTTTTTTTGCTCATTGTTTTTCTGGTTTTGAAAGTCTTACTTCAGATTTAGACTTACTACGAATTTGGTAAATTTGGAAAGTGATGATACCATTATTTTGAACATCAAACACCATAAAGGTATTCTATAATTCGCATTGCCATGTCGCAACTGTTACAAATCAGAAATCACACTATTGAGGGCGACATATTACATAATACAAATATAAATAAATTTATATAACAAACCCTATCTAAATGTAATAATTTTGTAATCGCATAGTCGTATATGATTTAATCTTAGTTATTAAATACTTATAGTAAAATTAAATTAAATTCAAAAACTGCGAAATCTATTCGATTTATATTTATTTTTCATACATAGTAATAGTAAACATAAATTGGTCATTATCTAGAATAAAAGTAAAGACAGAACACTCATATGACGAAGTCAAGCGAATAAATAAAATTAAAGATAATATCTTCTAAAAATAAATTTATATGTAAAAGTAAAAAAATACTTTTATTAAATATTTATAAAATTTTTGCCTCTTTTCATTCGATAGTTATTTAGATTTTTTATCTATTCTTTAACCCAAATTAAATAAGATATAATCAAAGTATTAGAAATGTAGCCCAATGCAAAACTTTAACATTCTCATACAGATAGTTCATTTACCTAAATAAGGAACGAAATACGTCCAAACTTAAAGGAGGTGCTTATACAATATTAATTTCACTTAGAAACTACGTGAGCGTATTAGGTCACCATCGCAATTGTCACTGAAATAATTCAAAATAACTTATATAACGGTCTTAAGAACTGATTCACTTGTTTGTTAACTTTCCTAGGTCGACTCAAGTACCCAGCAACTGCATTCCCGAAGCCCGAAGCAGCAGCGGACACCACGCTCTGTAGCGGTCTGTTGTAATTCTGGTATTGATTATACTGGTAAGGCTGATTGTAACCATAGTTAGGCCCTCCAAATGCGTTTTGGTATTGCCCACCGTATCCTCCATAATTTTGACCCCCGATTCCGAAACCCCCTCCGTGGCTACCAAATCCGTGACCTCCATTACCATGACCTCCGTGGCCGTGACCTCCATGACCATGACCTCCGTGGCCATGTCCCCCATGGCCATGACCTCCATGGCCATGACCCCCTTGGACCACGTGAAGAGGATACGGTTGTACAGGAGCTGGCAAACCCCCACCGCAGCCGAAGAAGTAATTTGTAACGGGGGCGTTCACGTATGTATAGTCGTGTGATCCAAACTTCTCTCCTAACGTCCTTCCATATCCCCCATAACAAGGATTATTTTGATGCTTCTTTTTCTTTCGATGTTTTCGTCCAATATCATCATCATAATCGTCAACACCGATGTCTTTAGTCTCAGGCGAATCCTCTGAAGTTACCAGGAATACAGAACATTGCAAGAGTAAGATGATAACTTTAACTCTCTGAAATATGTAAACATTATTCTTGAATTTTTATTTAAATTAGTATTCAAATATAAACAATATCAAACTATATTAGAAGAGATTAGTCATTATTACAGTTATTTAACTGAAATACAGCTATATTTCAAAGACTCGCATAATGTTTCAATGATATAGGGCATTATTAAAATATCTAGATAATAATATTGATATTGAAACATTCATGTGTTAGCTAGTTGCTGTCGTACAAATAAATACGATAAAATTAACTATGTATATTATAAAAATAACTAACATTAACAATTTCAATGAATTAATTTTAATAGTTGTTTCAATAGTGAATGTTAATTAAAATTTGATTGATTAGAAACGTATTAAATAAAATATATAAGGTTGTATCTTTTGCGTTACATTTATAATTTGAATTAAAATTTTAATAATACATATATAAAGATAATGACAAAACTTTAATTATTTTAATGACTGATTGAAGAAATTTAATAAAAGTTTAAAGCAAGATATATAAAGTGAGCTTAATTTATTATTAGATAATTAATATGAATAATAAAACCTTGTACTTACCATTTTTCTAATCGATCAGCTGTTTCTGTTGCTGACTTCGGATACACTGAAGCTACTATAACATTTTTTGGAGACACAGATGTCGAAAGTGAAAGGTTTATTCAGTCACAATAATCTCGCAACTCTTAACGAAGACTGAGTAACAACTACATGTCGGTGTTGAACTTAGGCAAGAGCTATAATGACAATAGCGTCAAATAAAATATACTACAAAGTTAAGATTTTTTTGAAGTGAAACTCTTTAGGCGCATGAGGGGTAAAGTTTGAGCGACCGGTAACGCCGTAGCGTCAGGAACGGTCAGCACTTGGATGGGTGACCGCCTGGGAATACCGCGTGACGTTTGCTTTTTTTTATTTATTAGTTTGCCAAAGAAGTTTCACTTCTGACATGTGCACGTTGTACGCACGCAATTTTTATATAAATAAACGCCTCGGTGGTGAATGGATGAGGATTGCGGAAAACCGGGATGTCTGGTGCGAACTTGGGGAGGCCTATGTCCAGCAGTGGACTGCGATAGGCTGAAGTGTGTGTGTGTGTGTGTGTCTGCAACGCCTCACACTCAACGTTGCTCGTAGGATTACCTTCTGTGTTGGGGTTTTGAAAACACGCTCGACACAGGGTATATTATTATGGAAACGTAACCTCTACAAATGATTGGAGCTAGCTAGAAGGTTTGTTATCGCTCAAAGAGCAATCTCTTGCAGGCAGTTTTTATGTACAGGATTTTATTATTAATATCCTTGCTATCTTCTTAGATTACAGTCTTAACCCTTTAAAATTTAAATACCTAAGGCCTGTATAGAAATATGTGTAGTCGAGCCACAAATATGTACGTGTTTGTGAATTAACGAACGCGCTGTGACGCCGCGTTGGCGCAGCGGTCACTGTTGGGCATAGGCCTCTTCCCCATGTAGGAGAAGGATCGGAGCTTAATCCACCACGCTGCTCCGATGCGGGTTGGCGAATATATTCCCTACTGTGAGTAACGATCGCTATCAGGTGTACATGATAACAATCGGGACCGACGGCTTAACGTGCTCTCCGAGGCACGGTGGGGAGACCCACAAGGACTACACAAACACCCAGACCACGGCAAACATCTGTATGGCCAATACAAATGTTGTCGTGTGCGGGAATCGAACCCGCAACCGCCCGCGCAACAGCCAATCGCAATCCAGTGCTGTAACCGCCGCGCCAACGCGGCGTCTCTACTTTTATTTGTTGCGCATATAATATATTATACTGACAGTTTTGATACATGACGTATACAGAGTGTTTGGAGGGTGAGTAGCCATAGGAAAATGGTCGATAGGTGATGGTGTTGGCTACTTATTGCGCCTAATTAAATAAAATTTTGCCCCAAGTTTAATGAGTAATCCTCTTTTCGCTTATTTTCTAGAAAATCCCCATTTTTTGATAAATTTTTTAATATTTTTGTTATTAATAATTGAAATGTCAAAAAAATGATTCAACTTGTTAGTCTAGTCTTGTCTTATTCATATTTAATCATAATTTCATACAAACAATTTACAAAGAAATAACAATGACGTGTTAAACTTCCAGAAATCGAAAAGAAAAAAATGTAACTTCAACTTTAGAAGGCAAAAGTAATAAAAAAATATAAAGTTTGGGATTTCAAAATGTTTTTTAATGAGTAAACTTGGGGCAAAATGTTATTTAATTAGGCGCAATAAGTAGCCAACACCATCACATATCCACCATTTTGCTATGGCTACTCAACCTCCAAACACTCTGTATAATATTTGACTAATAACAGATTATAAAACAGAACTCTAAAATCAAAATTAACGTAGATACAGGGTCTATGGACATTAACGAAAAACCCAAAGTTTCGTAAGTAGGTACGGTAAACCTTTTCTGAGTAAGTTACGAAAGTGACCAAGCCGTGGGCTCCGCGGCTGTTAACGAGTTGATGTAGAAAACAACGTATAGATGACCTTCATAATATTTACAACCTTTTTAACTGACTCCAAGAAAAGAGTACGTTCTTAATTCGATATACGTACTTACCTATATATTATCTCAGAACTTTTAACTGGATTGACCGATTCCGATGATTCTATTTTTAATCGAAAGGTGGTAAGCACCACCACACCTCCTCATGTGGCCTCACTTAAATTTAACTGAGATCTGACGGATACTTTTTGAGTTATATCTAATAATGCGTATTTAATTGACTGTTTTACCAACTAACTTATCGATGTAATTGAAGTCGGTTTTTTTTCGTTTGCAAGAAAACACAATTATTTTCAATAAATTTAATAAATGAATAAAATTCGCTTAAACATTAGAAAACAATATAATATTAATAATAATAAATTCTTTATTTGTACCAAATACTTTAGGTACAATTTTTTAACTTAATTAGTAGTTATTTACAAGTTAATGACGAAAATAAAGACATATTTTCATATTTATATGAAAAAATATACCCTCCACATAAGCGGTGAAGGCATCAAAAAGAAAGTCATCAAAAAATTGTCTACTTATAGGCACGTAACATAACATAGGTACCAATCACGATGACACAAATAAAAAATAAATTCGCCTGAAAGTCGAAAACTTTCAGTCGTTGGGTTATTTTTAGTTACTTTTAACGAGATTTTTATAGGAAAAATATGCATTGTTCTGATTGTGAGTTTAGCTATAAAATCTTTACTTTTCGTTAAGTATTTGATTCGTTGTTTGATGATTGTAAATGAGGCCTAAGGTGTACAAAACGTCACAACCAGCTCTTTCAATAAATGGTATCAATGACAAATTAATAGCAATGCAATGTTACGTTTGCTATCGCACTAAACAGTTGTCAAAAGCCTTTGACATATTCGAATTAAAATCATCGACATACAAATTAAGAAATTATTTCATCTTTTTCTAAAGTTTTTCAGTAAAATGAAGAAAAATAAAATTCGTCTCACCTGTCACAGTTAATAGACACCACACTGCCGTCGATGTGACCGATGTTGATCTTTTCTTTAGTGTTCATTTTACTGTAAAGATAAATACAGTTGAAACAAACAAAATACTTTAACAAATTCTTTTAATTTAATATTTCGTCACAAATATCTAAAATATTACACAAAAATACGCTGACTTTTCAATCTCAAGTTAACTTGATAATATTAGATAAATCTCTGTTTTATTTTGTAACATTTTACATTGCATTTTATGTAAATACTCTATATACGTGGCATACCGACATTTTTCAAACAATGACTCGTAATTACAAGTCAATGTCTTTAGAAAAAAAAAATCATCGCATGGCGAATATTTTGTTGAGTATTTAATTATTTCTTTAATATATCATTTGAAACTAAGATAGGAATAATAATAAAAAGATTTACCCGAAAAAGTCAATATTTACAAACTACCTAGGGTAAGTTCGGTTGGTCGGAGGTGCGGGTTCGATCCCCGCTGGAACGGTCGGTATTTTGATAATATGATATTAAAAATGTTTACAATTTCCTCATGTGTGGTTATTACACAAAAAATAATACAAACAAAATTAAAATACACAGTTTATTTATTGGCTAGTCGACAAAAATAATATATGTTTATAAAGGAAGAAATTACTATATAATATCTACATAAATGCCGGTTTAATATTGCCAATTGCCATACAACCCGTCTCAGTGTTTATTTACTATTAAAGGTGTTATTATTAATTTATAAACCGGAAACACATTAGATCTAGAGGAAAATTACTACCAAACGATTCACAAATAGCGTAGCATCATATATATAAATAGATTTGAAAAACGCTTTTCCATTTGCCGTTATTGCCCAAGCCTTTATTATTATTAACTTAAACATTTTTTTTAAACGAATACTGTTTTGATCTTTTTGTGCTTATACTTTAAGCGTATAATAGCGGTATAATAGTAAAGTCATTGTTATAGAACATTTACTGTAATAAAATACATACTGTAATAAAATACATACTGTAAGTAAACAAATTTTGTTAAAAAATAGTTTATCTTATTTAAAAAAAATTCTGGTGTTAAAATAATGCTTACGTTATATAACAAATACAGCGATGAAATTAAAAGTAGCGTATTAAGAAGACATCCCCAAGGGAGACTCTACCTCCAAGATAGTAAACAAGCACGCGATTTCTTTTTGAACATGATACAATATGATACTTTGGAAATAACTATAGTATAAGTAAAAAAATATTAC
Organism: Melitaea athalia; assembly: GCA_905220545.2. NCBI lineage: Eukaryota > Metazoa > Arthropoda > Insecta > Lepidoptera > Nymphalidae > Melitaea > Melitaea athalia. Next base: position 2,851,222 of record HG992176.1, on the reverse strand, counting down.
TGATATTAGAAGCGTAATTCATTATGTATTTATATGGTCATTTAGGCTTAATTATAATCATCAAAATATACAGCAAAGTAAATTTTTTATTACAATTATAACAATGTAACATAACGTATTGCAACAATATCCAAATTAAGTATCATCGATAGCCAAGACATCGGAAAACTTACTCATAAATCAAGAAAAAGGTTAAATCTGAGCCAGACAACGTAATTCAATTGTAGGCATTGTAGCGGACATGAATGACGGAGCCACATTATACTTTGAGAGTGCATGCCGGTGACCGTTGTAAGTGGACGCTTCCTTTATTAAACTTACAATAGTGTCACAACATACGCCATTCGAAAATTATTATTAATCCGTGACTCACAAACTGTTGGTCAAATATTTTTTAGACAAACATTACAAAGTTTATATTTGACATGCTGGATTTGGAAAAATATCTGTAATGACGCATTTAGCTGCTTGTATTGGGAAAACATAAAGCGCCGCGTTGGCGCAGCGGTCACAGCACTGGATTGCGATTGGCTGTTGCGCGGGCGGTTGCGGTTTCGATCCCCGCACACGACAACATTGGTATTGGCCATACAGATGTTTGTCGTGGTCTGGGTGTTTGAGTCCTTGTGGGTCTCCCCACCGTGCCTCGGAGAGCACGTTAAGTCGTCGGTCCCGGTTGTTATCATGTACACCTGATAGCGATCGTTACTCATAGTAGGGAATATATCCGCCAACCTGCATTGGAGCAGCGTGGTGGATTAAGCTCCGATCCTTCTCCTACATGGGAAGAGGCCTATGCCCAACAGTGGTATATTACAGGCTGAATCGTGATCGTGATCGTGATTGGGAAAACTAATTTATATGTGTACCTACACAGCAAATATAGTCAAATATATCTACTGAAAAAATAATAACTTTTTAAGATACAACGCTTATTTATGACATGACATTTAAAAATACCTAGTTTTACCTAAGTCGTGAACTTTAATTTTAACTAGGTTAATATGAAATTAATACTCTTATCTATTACAAGATTAATTATTATTACTTTTATTAGTAAAAACGTACGCAATAGTTCTAAATATAGACGACTTAATAAATTAAAGCAACGCGCATAAAAAAGCTATATATTAGTATGCAAAATTAAATATTAAGCAAATCCAAATTATAAAAAATACGCCAAAAGTTTGAGATAAATGTCTATGAATTTTATGTAGGTACCTACTACACGATAAAGTTTCTAGATGTTATAAGCTTAAAATAACGCAAATATTTTGCGATAATTATATAGAGATAAAACGTAGACCGTACGAGGTAAGATATCTTTTGGGAAATGCGCTTATATATATTTTATGATCTGAATATAAATTAATGCAGGAAAACGTTTCACACTTGTGTTTAAATCTCACTTATCACCTGCTGAGACGGATCTTCAATACAAATATTGATATAAAAATTACTTCGTCGCGATGTCGACTACTATCAGAATAGCATTCCATAAGAATGAAAAATTAATTAATACATTTGATTTCAACAATAAAGTGCTTCGACCGTGAACGCAGAATAAAAACATTATGCCGGTTATAAAATGTCTTACATAACAAAACCTGTTTGAGGTATAGGCTTTGTATGAGAGTTACACAAACATTTAGGAGTTAATATTTGTAATTAATTCTGTAAATCTGTACATATATTGTTCTTTTGATTGTATATATGAATATTGTTATTTTACTTGTATATACATATATTTAAAAAAAAAACTATTTAAGAACAATATAATATCTATACATTATCCAGAAAATTGTTTAAATTTTGATTCGTAAATTTCATTAGCTTTTAAAATAGAATTTGTGTATATTTTCTATATAATAAACTACAAATCCCTTGCGACTTTACTCGCTTTAATGAATGAACGCAACCAAAAAAGACTTCACACACATCATTTTAGTAATAATGCAAATGCAAAGAACCCGCACTTCCCACTCCGCACTTTGTGCGTCCCTAAAGTAGAAGGTTATTTCTTATTCGGTCGTGGTATTCCATTAACACTTGTCGAAATTACCTATTGAATTTTTTCCTCGAATCGTGCAGTTTCATCGCCATGTTTACTCCATCTCATCAGGCAAAGAATTAAAATATAAACACTCAAAAGTCTACATTGTTTGCCCGAATTTAAACCAAAATTCACAAAATACTCTTAACACATTACAAACGACAATCCTATAACAAGTTATTATCAATTACAACTATCGAAGTTTTAAACAAAATAAAACAAGTCTTCTTCTTCTTCGTTGGTATAATAGCTTCCAAATAGTGCCAAGACGGTAAAACTAGCCGTTGAAATTGGCTACATACAACACTTATAGAAGTCTACCCCGGCATTTAGATCTTATCAACAACATTATTTAACTACACGTAGGCACTATTCTTACAACAGTAATATTGTAATATAATATTTAATGTTATTGTATCTGATCAGTTCTATGATTTACAGAGCAGGTAGTAAAAAGTACTCAATAAATTGTCTATCTTACGCAATTCAATTCTGTATACTGCATAATCCTTAAATTAAATGCATCCAACTAACAAATTTACTAATATAAATAACTAAAGATTTTAAATAAAAACATCAACACAAAACTATCGTTTACTAAGGTGGGGCAAGCACAGAAACGGATTACCAAACGAATGAATAACATTACTCTTATACGACCGAGAACCAACTACGGTAAAAAAAGTATACTATACGAAGGAGCACGGTTATACAATGAATTACCAAATAACATTAAAGATAATCAGTCCTTTACTTTATACAAAAAAGTGTTAAAAGACCACATCTTAAAGGATTTTATAAGACCCTAAGCTTTTTATTTATTTATAAAAAAAATAAAAAAATAAATAAAAAATCAAATAAAAATTATTAGTATTGTATATATTTTTTTTTCTGTGTATTTCATTTTAGGTATTCTGAAAGTGACTATTGTTCTGTGTTTATTTCTATGTTTTGCTATACTATTGTACTATGTAAGAAAAGAAAATAATAACTAATACATATACTAAGGTCTAATCGCTATCACTCAATACGTAATATTGCAGTTTGTTTATGTCATACCCACATTGTTTTTGTCGAGATTTGTGTTGTTCCTTATTTCTGTATACCGCCCGTGTGTCGCATATAAAACATTCAAATGTGTTAATCTTGTTTTCTCAAAATATTATAAGTGAATTGTATTCTTTTTTTTGAGAAATAAATTCTTAAACCATATAACATAGCAGAGTTAGTGGACGGATGATGAGATATTATTTTCGTTAAATAGCTCACTATTGAGTAATTATATATATTACAAAACAATGCTGTGACTCACCGGAGGAATGCAGCTAACAAAAATCAGAAGTTAACAAGCGTAAAGCCAAAAAATACATGTTATTATTAATGACTGACTTATTGCGACGTTATGGTTTGAAAGCTTAAAGAACGTAAATAAGTCGTAAATTTGGTGGTAAGTGATCGGTGGTAGGCCTTGCAACGCACATTATTATAATAAGAAGCTGTGTCCGTCGTTGTGGCAGCGGGCCTTGAAAATATGCTGTTGTAAGACGGAAGAAAACAATAATAAATTACAGTGAACCTAACTTGCTTTAGTTGCAATCGCAGGCGTAAGCACTTTTGTATGAAACAGAAGGAATAAGTAAGAATTCACGGAAATTTTAATATTATATTCATGATAATTATTGTTAAGGAAAAATATCAATAAGATATAATATGAAATGAATGCCAATAGGCTATGAGACCGCTAATAGAATTGAATTTATACTCCTAGATCAGTACTACGAGTATGCCTTTTAATAAACAGAATGAATAACTATTATAAAATATTCTTAAAAACGTGACCAAGGAGGAAGGAAAGGAAGGAAGGAAGGAGATTAGGACTTACGGAATGAGAAGCGCCTGAAATTAAAAATTTGCAACTATATACACTAGAGTTAGACCCTATTCCGTCCATGCCCTATTCTGAATGAAAATCATACGCCTTTCGCGATTAGAAATGTCAAATTTTATAATTGAAAGCACGCCTATGTACCTACATCTTAAAACATAATTATGTTCAAGTGAGAAACGCTTTTAAATTGTATTTATTCATATTTCATTATATTCTTCTATTCCAGTCTTAAAATGTCTTATTTAATTATGAAAGTAACGATTAATACACGTAAATCATATATAATAGTAGCCGACCTGGCGAACTTCGTACCGGCTTTTTTTCACGAATATAATAATTACCTATATATCTATATCGAAATAAAATATAGCCTATCTTTCAAGTTGGATCTATTTGCACACGGTGTGCAAATTTGATTATAATCGGTTAATTGATATCGTAACGCGTAATTTTATATGTATTTATGTATTTATGTAGTGGTCGCCCAGTGGTCGAAACTCAACCATAATTAATTTATATAATAAGTTTGAACATTATTAAGGTTCTGTTGTCAAAGACTTACTTCTATAATGATAAACAATAATATATGCGTGTGTGTGTCAAATACGTGGTAATGAGTGTAATTTTTTTTCTTGGTTTAATATTGTATTTTTTTGCATAATTTTAACTGCATTCTTATCTATATAATATCTATAAGTGTACGAAATTTCATGCTCCTCCGTCCGCGCAATTTTCGTAAAAAGGGGTACAAAGTTTTTGCTTCCCATATTAATATATAGAATAAATGAGTACAGCTAAAATGTTTTTATTAACTCACAAAGTTTTTGCTTCAAGTATACTTAGAGATTTGTTTTGACGAGCAGACGCGTGCTACGGCGTTATTCTTTTATTTAATCTCTAGGTATAATAGATAACTTAAGGATCTACACATAAATCATTGATATGCTATGTAAATTCTACATTAGGTATACCGCATAATCTTACAAGAAAAGATTGACTATTGTATAATTTTTAGTAAATTAATTTCTTGGGCCGTAATCAAAACTAATTTGGCCGTACTCTACTTTGGGCCGTATTTTATAGCTATCTAAATTGTGGTTGAGTTTTATGAAGGTAGCATTTGTTTCACAAATAAATTTTTTTTTTCTTAGCCAATACTCCTTCAATCAAAAGTCGACCAGTGCGGTTTAAGCTCCTATCATTTTTCTATAAATAGGTCGTTTCGTTACCAAGCAGTACAAAATTTTATTGTTCTGAAAAAAAAATTAGTAACAATTTCTGAATTATTAACAAATGTTATCGCATCGAAAAGTCCTTAAAATTGTTTAGTTTTCTTACTGAATCTCTATAACAATAGATTACAATGATTACATATTATGATAATGGTACATAAATTTCATTAATGTAGCTACCACTTCAAATCCGTCGTCTAAACGACGACAGTTCAGGTATTACCTGTCAAATACATGGTAGGTTGTGTAATTTTTTTTATTGATTTAATGTATTTTTATGCATATTTTTATAAATAGGTAGGTAGTCAAGTCTTTCCGTTTTGAACAAAGGGTTTTTTAATAACTACTTATGAGCTGCCCGGTGGCAATGCAGTCAGCGGAACAGCACGTGTACTAATCTAACTATATATTTATGTGTGTATATATATTATTATAAGTCAGTATATTAATACGTGAAGCAAAAACTTTGTACCTTTATTTTATTTATTCTATTTTCTAGTCTTTGTTTCGACTAAACGATTTTGACTGTTCTCTTTTCTCCCTTTAAAATATAACCAGTGTTAAGGACAACGTAGTTTTCTATAGGTGAACTTTTATTGTTCATTACAGACAAATATAAAATTAAATCTTTCATCTTAAAACTAACAAATTAAACTAACTAACAGTTTATCTTTCAAGGCAATGTACGAAAACGTTTTCTCACGGTTTGTTGAACCAATAGTGCTAACTGCTAACGAACAGAATGGACGCCGATAAATGTGTCTCAGAAACCGGGTACCTACTACTTGTAATTAGAATAAAATATTTAAATAAATATCTTATAATGCATAAACACACCGTCGTCTCTTCCTATATTAAAATTAAGAAACTTAATGCTTGTGTTATAGGTAAATAGTATTTTTTGATAAATATACATAATTGTTATTGCGCTGCCGCCGCGCGGCAAATTTGAAGGCGCCCTAACGATCGCTGTCAGGTGTACATGATAACAACCGGGACCGACGGCTTTACGTGCTCTTTGAGGCACGGTGGGAAGACCCACAAGGACTGCACAAACACACAGACCACGGCAAACATCTGTATGGCCAATATAAATGTTGTCGTGTGCGGGGATCGAACCCGCAACCGCCCGCGCAACAGCCAATCGCAATCCAGTGCTGAGACCGCTACGCCAACGCAGCGTCGGAAGTAGTAAATATTTAACTACAAATATTACACCCAGACTCAGGCGGAAATCGAACCCGCAACCCGTGGTGCAGAAAACAGGGGCACTACAATCTGAGCCAACGGGCTAGTGAAGTTAACGACATACTTTAACAAGTCTCTACAAATAAGCATATATTATTATGTATTTAATAATCGGCCAAGTGCGAGTCGGACTCGCGCACGAAGGGTTCCGTACCATTGACTAGGAACTAGGTAAACAACAGTAGGTACATTTATTTTAAAGTTATTATTCATTATTAAAGTAAATATAAGTACAATTAAGTATTTTGTGAATATTTCAAGTGCCTACCTGTTACCATTTATTGAAATCGAGCCAAAATAGGCAATAAATCGCCTTTGTTGTATGGGAGCCCCCCTTAAATATTTATTTTATTTTGTTTTTAGTATTTGTTGTTATAGCGGCAACAGAAATACATAATTTGTGAAAACTTCAACTGTCTAGCTATCGTCCTTCTTGAGATACAGCCTTCTGACAGACGGACAGCGAAGTCTGAGTAATAGGGTTCCGTTTTTACCCTTTGGGTACGGAACCCTAAAAATTGTATGGGTCGTGTCACCATATACTCTACGTACTAGCCGACCAGTGCCCACTTCGTTGGGCCTTAATTGTTTTTGTGATGCAAATATATAGTAAAGTTAATATCTCATTTGATGACTTGATTTACATAATGATATACTATTCCTTTTTACTGAATTTTTGTTTAATAACAATAAAATATAGCCTATAACACTCCTGAATAGTGTAGCTTTCTGTTAGTGAAAGAATTTTCTTGATCAGATCAGTATTTGCGAAATTTACCCCCTACAAACAAACAAAGCTAGAAACTTTACCTCTTTATAATATTAGTATAGATTACAGCTATTTACTGCATGTGTATTGTATGCACGTCTAAATAAATATAATGTAGATGTGTTATTTTATGATAATAGTAGCCTACCGATAGACCTTTTCTGGTAATTATTAAAGGCGTAAAGCTTAATCTTTCTGTTTTCTGAAATTTTACAATTCAGTGTGCGAAATTTATGGTTATATTCCATAAGAACCTCCTAGAAATACCAGTTGTTAAAAAAACGGTTATAATATTGATCCAGCTGCTCTTGACTTTTGCGCTTTCAGCGATTCATTTTTATTTACGTAGAAGAAAATAGTTTTAATGCACACTTTTCATAAGTTTCGCCTTATAGAAATCGTTTTAAGTGATAATTAATTTTTTTGTTGTAATTTTTTATGGTTTCAATAAAAAATTTCAGTATTGTATTCTGATAACTCGAAAAATTCACAAAAACCACTCATAATTAGTAAAGCAAAAACGTTAATAACATTATAAATGACGTGATAATGTTGATATCTTTTTAATTAAATACAAATTCCGCAACAAAAACATAAAGCAGAACCTTATATAACATGTTGTCAGCGATTAAACAATTTTATTATATTTAAATTTATTTTAATGTGAATATGGCCGGCACGAAATTTCACAGGTTCTACGGTGTGGCTACAGTGCAAGTAAAGACAAAAATAAGAGTAATTATATTTTTAACCTCTTTGGTCACAAACTTATGACAGTTCAAATACATATTTTATATATTTTTTTTTACAATATTATACATATTCACAATTCATTATATCATTTTTGAGTTCCCGAAGTGACGATATACGTAAGATTGCCGGTCTAGGCTAGATGAGGATTGCGGAAAACCGGGATGTCTGGCGCAAACTTGGGGAGCTGAACTGACTGAAATACAATTTATAAGAATTTTATTTTCCGCACTAACAATTTTACAATCGTTAAATCTCGTTAGAACAAATTTACGTTTAATTTAAGTTTTATCGTATTAGGTATATAAAATATCGGCAACTCATTTACTGTTTGATTCCGTAATTCAAAAGCAATCAAATTATAACGATAGTTAAAGTTAAGTACCAGTAAAATGGACGCCGAAACCTTAAAAAAATAGTAATCAGTTTATAAGACATACACATAAAATGATAAAAGACATTAAGTATTCACTATCGTTGCTCGTGGGCAACCGGTATTATTATTAAGTGTACGTTTCCGCTATTTAGTGTTAATGATTGTCGAATATAGAATATAGAGTAATATTTTTACCCTTTCACTTCGATGTATAAAAGGTTTGCGAGAACTTGATTTTGAACAGATTAGTTTTCTCATAGCTAGCTATCTTCAATTACAATTGGTGTATTTGTATACAAAATTTATACCCCTTATAATAGATATTATTTTAATTGATTAATTCACGCACCACACAATATTACAAAAGTATTTTATGAAGCAATTGTATTTTATTGTAGGAAAACAGTATATCTATACATCCTATCATCATACTATCCACTATCGAAAAATAATGTATTTATTTGTTATGTAGACAGTTAATTTTTTTTTTTTTTTTTGTTATATAAGCGCGGAGCGGTCCCCCAACGCGATGTATTTTTTTTTAGAATTATTAATACTCGTACATACTTAGGTACTTTAAGATTGAGTTTCTTTCATTATTTTTTACTTTTTAAAGGGGACTCAGGTTATTGTGTGAGGGTTTTTTTTAATTTTTAATTTAATTATTATTAAAATCAAAAATCAAAATCAAAACATTTATTTCGCCATAAGGTATTACACAAGTCAAAAAAAATAAATCATTTACAAAAAAAAAAACAACAATAATAACAGAAAGTTAAGGCAGCAAAAAATCAAACAATAAGATAAAAAAATAAAAATTTATACCTTAACATTAGGTACATTACAAACTTACGTAATGTGCCTAGTGTTATAAGCAACCTTAACTTAGTCAAAATATTAAATTACTAATGTCTCGGTAGACATTACCTTCCTACTTTATCCTTGGCTTTATTAAATATTACAATAAATAACATAATGTCCCTAGTGTAGGCCGAGAGAAAAAAAGCCGGGGGAAAAAAAACTCTCGGTACTCTTTTTATATCATAATTACTAATCAACGAACAGTAGTATTTGGTTGTGTGGAAAAAAATTATATCCAAGCTAAACATATTTAAAGATAAGACACAGCCCACAACAAATAACTGTAAGAACAATGATCTTATACAAATATTAAAATAAACATTGAATGAAACAGATAGGTACCTAAGTACTTAAGCGATCAGAGCATAATTCATCATATTATTATGACAGTAAATTTTTTGTTTCTTCTTTTATTTCTTTATCTTCTTGTACCATAGATAGTTTTAAGTATGTTTCGATAAACGCTTTACGTGTTACGTTAAAATAACATTACAAAATATTTACAAAGTATATTTATTTTAATCATTCTTTTTAATCTTTTTTTACGTAAGCAACGTGAGTAACTACATTCTGTCGCATAATCGCAATGCTTTAGTAAAACCTTTAACTTATTGAAGTAAAACCTCTTTACGTACGCTTGACTTGGGGAGTAAGCTGGTAAATGCGTGACGAGAGCGTTACGAAAAATGCGATTGGGCGAGGCGAACGGAAGTTGAGAGGGAGATATAAGTTAGACGGAACTGAAGAAGTTTTCCTTCAGTCGTGTGATCTAAAGCACACTCGTTCTTAGGGTTCCGTACCTCAAAAGGAAAAACGGAACCCTTATAGGGTCACGTTGTTGTTCGTCTGTTCGTCAAACCCTTTTTCTCACGAATACGTGGAGTTATCAAGCTGAAATTTATACCAAATACTCCACTACTGGCTACTGTCCTTGGATCTGTGAAAAAATCAAACTTCTAAGCCAACGCAATCAAAAGATACAGCCGTTTATGCTGCAATTTTTCACACTCGCAAGGGAATTAAAATCTACAGGGTACTTCCCGTGAACTCAGAATCTTAAAATTTGGTACGAATCAACGTCTTATAGCACAGATAAAGGAAAAATTGCAAAAAGCTTAAATGTTTAGTTACATCATATAATAAAAATATTTTTAATAATTTTGTTTGACAGAACCCTCGGTGCGCGAGTCCGACTTGCACTTGGCCGGTTTTTTTAATATAACTTGTTCGGCAAACAAGCGTGCGGCTCACCTGATGCTCGGCGATTACCGTAGCTTAATAGACGTCTACAATACCAGGAGCATCGCAAGCGCCTTGTAGACCCTACCCCCAATCCCCCCGAGAGCTCTGGTCACCTTACTCACCAACAGTAACACAACACTGCTTGAGAACAGTATTATTTGGCTGGGATCTTTTGTAAGGTCGAGTAATTCCCCAGTCGGGCTGCTCCATATTTTCAGCAGGATATTTCCTGCTGTGCTCTAATGAAACTTGGTAAATATTAATTTACCGATATTTCCACGGGAACGGAAAATACGCGGGTGAAATTGCGAGGTACAACTAGTATATAAATGTTAACGAAATTTCTTCTGCGCGTCGTCCGCGTCGTGACAATTATTGAGTTCAATAATTTTATATAGGTACCTGCATACTGACAATCCAGAGTTGTAGAGTATATAGAGTATTTGTGAAAAATATACACAAAACACTTTCTGAACGCACCTATAAATATTTGACAACCAATCGACAACGCTTTTGACAAAAGACATTAAATTTCATTAAATTTCAAATTCATTTTGTATTGGAAAAATAATTCATCGTTTTTAGTATTTTCCGTTACATATTATTTATGTTTCTCACCGTTTAACCTTTCCTGAACTTCCACAAACATTTCAAGATCAAAATTAGCTAAATCGGTCAAGCCATTCTCGAGTTTTAGCGAGACTAACGAACAGCAACTATACCCCGTCCGGCGACTAATGATCTTTTTGACACTTCAAGAAATTTTGACATTAGTGACTGCCTCACACGTTATTTATTCGATTCGAAATAATAATCGATTTTATTTAAGAAGAACTTTCAATCGATTTAATTAAATACATTTAGTTTAAAAATATTATTTATTTATGCGTTTATTAGTTTTTTTTTAATTATAAATAAAATATATAAATAATAAATAAATGAATTAATAGAGTTATTGCTCTTTATTCTTGGTTTGCTATTAAATTTCAAGATTTCGACTTAATTCCATGCAAATAATCAATCTTGGAGTCATAAGATACCATTTTTATTACTTTTTTTTATTAAATTTATAGAAACAATAATCACATGACGTAAAATTATTTTTATCATATGATCGATTTATTATCGATTTATTATTTCAAGAACTGTTTCATAGTCTGTGGTTGTTTGTTATGCACAGGGTACTTCACTCAATCAATCAAATCGTCAATAAAGTATGACATTACGGTACAATTTTAGTACGTTATTCCGAAAAAAAAACAACTGTAATTTATAGGCGTGGGCTGTCAAAAAGATCATTAGTCGCCGGACGGGGAATAATTTTTACATACCTATATATAGATAAAATCATTTCAAACAAATTTATTCGAAGATAAATCACAAAAAAATAGTTCGTTGACAACTTTTTTATTTACATAAACTAGCGAACCGACCCGGCTTTGCAGGGTTGCAAAAATGATCAGTGTTTCTCTACTACGTTATGCATGTATTATACATATAAACCTTCCTCTTGAATCACTCTATCTATTAAAAAACTACATCAAAATCTGTTTCGTAGTTTTTAAGATCTAAGCATACATAGGGACAGACAGACAGCGGGAAACGACTTTGTTTTATAATATGTAGTGATTATCTAGATCAGTGGTCGGCAACCTTTTCGTAGGCAAGGGCCACGAGGTGGCCAAATAAACTAAAGGCGGGCCGCACTTATGATTTAAACCCTAGACTCTACCTGATACCTACAATATAATTGGTCATACTCATATCCCATAGAAAAAATGAAAATGCTATTAAATTTTTTAAAACATATGGAATTTAATACGTACACGTAATACTTACATTATACAGCACAACAGCATTTTTGTTGTATGGAATTTTTTTATGAATCTAGCTGTATTTTCTACCCTAATTCTAAATTTGTACTCAGATTTTTGCTAGCAGCTCTACATTTTGAGATATGAAGGGTAGCTATTTTTGTCAAAAAACATGGTTTCCCGTCATATAACAATTTATTTAAACAACATTTTCTTTTATGTAACTTTCTTGAATAAGTTGGAGTTTTACTACTATTCTGGATAATCCAACAGTAGTCAGCCATCATACTTTCACTCCAATAGCCCTGGTAGCGCTCCTCCATGAAGCGAATATCCCGATGAAAGCGTTCTCCCTGCTTCTCGCTTAAATGTCCAAGATTTACAGAAAATCGATCAAGGTGGCTATAAATGAAATGCATCTTAATGCTCATGTTGTATCCAAGGTGCTGAACGTATAATGGTAACTGCTTGACGTGGTCAGGAAAGTCGACGGACTTCTTATTTCCCGAAAATTTTTTACAAGCCTAAAAACTAATTCTAAATTCCAGCTTTTAAATTCTCAGCACTCAATTTTGGAAACGATCTGGATATACAGTGGCGTGTAAAAGTTTTGGGCCACCCTGTTTTTTCCATATAACTGACAAAATATTTTTTTCTTTTACTTGTTCTTTGTTCGAGTTGTTTGAGAGGACCATAATAAAGATTATAACGTTAATAATTATATAAAATATAATATTGTACAACGGTAAATGACTTTCAACTGTGTGCAAAAGTATTGGGCCACCGCAATTGACGAATTTGCCGGACCTTACTGCACAAGATTTTTTGATATTTTTTCTCTCATTGGTTTCTAAAAACGCTATGCACAAGGAATATGTTAATAATTACTATTATTTCTGCCTCAATGCTGAAAATTTTTAACAATAAAACTTAAAATATGCAAACATTAAGCTCTGTGAAATTTTGTTCAAACCACGTTCAAACTTTATTCAGAAAAAAATTTCACGTTTTACACACTATATTGGGTATCCAGTGCTTGTTGTTTGTTTCCAATGGCCGTTGATAGTACTCCATGTAAGCATTTTTAACGAAGTCTGACACATTTAAACAGAATTTTTTGCATGTATATTTGCCACAAATGTAACAAAATCTATTTGGATTGTTTACACAGGTCTTTCTAGACGCATGTTGTGATTGTGATTGATCTGCAATGTCATTACATTGCAGATCAATCACGTTCATTTGTAAATGACTCGGTACTTCCTGAATATCACAGAAAAAAGGGTTTGCAAAAATCTTCTTTGCTTGAAACTTTTCAAACTCACCAAATCTGTCGCTGAATGAAAAATGTCACATAATATATCTGCCAGTTTCGTTTTAATTCTACGTGTTACGCGATCGCGGTTCGTTCATGCATTTATGTTGATATTTATTAACTTATTTACAAAACATTCGCGGGCCGCAAGTAAGACCTACGCGGGCCGCACGCGGCCCGCGGGCCGCGCGTTGCCGACCACTGATCTAGATGAAGATAACCGACCTCGTTTGTTATTGAAGTAAGCTTATAATAATAAACAGAATGATAATACAGAATGTCACGTCGGGTCACACCGTCACACTGGCATTGCTCATATAATCAGAAAATAGCTGTCTGTCCGTCCGTATGTCACAGTCACTTTTTTCCGAAACTATAAGAACTATACCGTTGGAACTTCATAAGTAGGTGTATTCTGTGAACCGCATTAAGATTTTCACACAAAAATTACTTGCAACTTAAAACTCAAATTTTTTGTTTTCATCCAACCCATACGTGTAGGATTTATGGATAGGTCTTCAAAAATGATATTGAGGTTTCTAATATCATTTTTTTCTAAACTGAATAGTTCACATAGACACTTCCAAAGTGGTAAAATGTCTGCCCCCCTGTAACTTTTAAAATAAGAGAATGATAAAACTAAAAAAATATATGATATACATTAGGTACCATACAAACTTCCACCATTATTAGTTTGAACGAGATCTAGTAAGTAGTTTTTTTTTAATACGTCATAAATCGTAAACTGCAATTTATCTTTTCGACTCGCACTTTTCCCCATACTTATGGTAAAATATACTATTATTGCGGATATACGATTATTGCGGATATTAAAACATCGATCAAAGTTACAACGAACTACAATAACTTTTATATTATGTTATTACTTGCTGCTACGGAACCCATCATGGCCTTTCTGAGTCCGACTCGCACTTGTTTTAATTTTTGTAGGTTATTTTCATTTCATCATCGACCACTTCTACATGACTGTACTACTGACATTCATCTTTTATTTATAATCCCAACTAATTTATCTAGATAAAAATGAAACTGATCTAGCTAAATTCAAAATAACAAATAATTGCTCGCAAACGAAAAAAAAACCGACTTCAATTACATCGACAAGTAATACAACGTAGATAGACGAAAAAATAGTCAAGTAAATACGCGTTATCAAAGATTACTCAAAAGGTTGTAATCAGATCTCGATGAAATTTACATTTCACCGCATGATAAACATCAGCTTTCGATTAAATCAAAAATTATCAAAATCTGTACACCCAGTAAAAAGTTATGTGGTATAATACAGCGTAGATCGACGAAAAAATCTATACTAATATAATAAAGCTGAAGAGTTTGTTTGTTTGATTGTTTGTTTGTTTATTTGTTTGTTTGTTTGAACGCGCTAATCTCAGGATCTACTGGTCCGATTTGAAAAATTCTTTCAGTGTTAGATAGCCCATTTCTCGAGGAAGGCTATAGGCTATATATCATCACGCTAGGACCAATAGGAGCGTAGCACCAATGAAGAATGTTTCTAAATCGGGGTTTTTTTTCCTTTTGAGAACTTCCTAGAGAATTGGTCCTATTCCACGGGGACGAAGTCGCGCGCAGAAGCTAGTAGTCAAATAAAAACTCATTATTAATTAGATATAACTCGAAAGGTACTAGTTAGATCTCAAATAAACTGAAATGGGACCAAATGACACACACCACCTTTCGATTAAAGAAAAAATTATCGAAATCGGTCCACCCAGTCAAAAGTTCTGAAGTAACATACATAAAATAAAAAAATACAGTCGAATTGAGAACCTTCTCCTTTTTTGGAAGTCGGGATTATTTAGTTACTTCAAATAAAATATGATTTAGTTATCTTCCCGGTTTTTCGTAAATAGATAATTTTTGCCCAACTCTGCGATAATCTATACTAATACTATAAAGCTGAAGAGTTTATTGTTTGTTTAAAAACGAGCACTCACAGGTTCACTAGCTTACTGTTTCGAATTGAAAAATTGTTTTACAAGGCTATATAACAATATTCTATCATCATTCATCATTTCAGCCTATCGCAGTCCACTGCTGGACATAGGCCTCCACAAGTTCGCGAAAATAATGGCGTGAACTCATGTGTTTTACCCATAGTCACCACGCTGGGCAGGCGGGTTGGTGACCGCAGGACTGGCTTTGTCGCACCAAAGACGCTGCTGCCCGTCTTCGGCCTGTGTACTTCAAAGCCAGCATTTGGATGGTTATCCCGCCATCGGTCGGCTTTTTAAGTTCCAAGGTGGTAGTGAAACTATGTTATCCCTTAGTCGCCTCTTACGACACCCACGGGAAGAGAGGGGGAGGCTAAATTCTTTGCCGTAGCCACACAACAGCACAGTAGCACAATATTCTATATACAGGGTGAGGCGTAATTAATGGATAATCCTTTACCTGCAGCTGGAGAATATCATAACGGATCAGAAAAACACAATTCATGTTTAGTAAAAGTATCATGGTTTTTTAGTTATCGGCCATTTTTTAAAAATTTAGAAAAATGACACCCTTAGTCACTAATTTTGTTGTCACAGTCGCAAAAACATGAATTATCTCTATAAGATTTTTATTTATTAAACTTGAATAGATGTACTATCAAATGTATTATGTCATTTTTGTGCTGTTGCCTAATTTTTTTTTTTCAAATGCAACCGAAATTTTTTTTCTTCTTTCAAATAATTTTTCCTTTGTGTTTGATCGCTCATATCTTAAAAAAAATGTATGGAGACTTGAATGACCAACTTACGAAAAACTAGCCTATTTAATTGAGATTGTAAAAAGGTATAACAGATAGTGTTTGATCCTTCGGTTTTAAAGAATTTTTATAATTTATAAAAATAGAGCCCATTTATTGTTTTAATCACAGATTTTTTTAAAATTTTATTTTAAATCCATTTTATTAATTTATGAATTAAATTTAACGGAGCTGAAAGAAAAGAAGGTTATCTTTGCACAGTTTATTATTTACTTTCATAACAAGTGTTCAAAATGACACAAAACACAAAAATTTCCACAGAGTGTACCCATTTTTTGTACCCGCTTTATTACCTTTTTTATTACCGCTCCGATGACGAAAAACAAAAGACGGAAGTGTTGTCTCATTCTTTCATGCAATGGGTGAAAGAGTCACACAAAAGAATAACATCAATGTTTGTTTGCGTAATTGTTTGTCGGCGTATTGTGTGTGAAGTTTTAGACAGTTGCTAGAGTCAGTGTGCTACCATACTACTTCCACGAGATACGTTTTGTTAGTTAGAATTTATTATTATTAATAAAGTGCTGTGACCTCGGACTTGATTTTGCTCAGTGATATGGACTTGGTAATCCCGTGATACAAATATTGATCTTGTGCTCTAACCCCGGACTTGTTTATTGCTAGTGATTTGGACTTTTAACCTAGACATACCTCGCGTCGAGTGCAACGCCTCGATTTGTGTACACACCCGCGGAGTATGCAGAAATGAATTTTATTTACGGTCAGTGTGGTGGTAATGCAAGTCAAGCCGCAGAAATCTATCGGGCAAAGTTTCCTAACGCCCGTCATCCCGACTACCGGGTATTTCTAAGATTGCATAATGCGTACAAGGAAGGCAGAATTCCTGGAACTGGTGTCGGCGGTAGTAACGATGGGAGGCCACACCAACACGATGACGACATAGTCCTTGCTGAGGTTGAAGCTGATCCTACCACCTCCTTGCAAAAAATATCAACCCGCACAGGCATATCAACAAGAACTGTAAACAGGATTTTAAAACGCGAGAAGCTTCATCCCTTTCATTATAAACGTGTACAAAGTCTTCAAGAAAAATCAAGTCCGAGGTCACAGCACTTTATTAATAATAATAAATTCCTTACAAAACGTATCTCGTGGAAGTAGTATGGTAGCACACTGACTCTAGCAACTGTCTAAAACTTCACACACAATACGCCGACAAACAATTACGCAAACAAACATTGATGTTATTCTTTTGTGTGACTCTTTCACCCATTGCATGAAAGAATGAGACAACACTTCCGTCTTTTGTTTTTCGTCATCGGAGCGGTAATAAAAAAGGTAATAAAGCGGGTACAAAAAATGGGTACACTCTGTGGAAATTTTTGTGTTTTGTGTCATTTTGAACACTTGTTATGAAAGTAAATAATAAACTGTGCAAAGATAACCTTCTTTTCTTTCAGCTCCGTTAAATTTAATTCATAAATTAATAAAATAGATTTAAAATAAAATTTAAAAAAATCTGTGATTAAAACAATAAATGGGCTCTATTTTTATAAATTTTAAAAATTCTTTAAAACCGAAGGATCAAATACTATCTGTTATACCTTTTTACAATCTCAATTAAATAGGCTAGTTTTTCGTAAGTTGGTCATTCAAGTCTCCATACATTTTTTTTAAGATATGAGCGATCAAACACAAAGGAAAAATTATTTGAAAGAAGAAAAAAAATTTCGGTTGCATTTGAAAAAAAATAATTAGGCAACAGCACAAAAATGACATAATACATTTGATAGTACATCTATTCAAGTTTAATAAATAAAAATCTTATAGAGATAATTTATGTTTTTGCGACTGTGACAACAAAATTAGTGACTAAGGGTGTCATTTTTCTAAATTTTTAAAAAATGGCCGATAACTAAAAAACCGTGATACTTTTACTAAACATGAATTGTGTTTTTCTGATCCGTTATGATATTCTCCAGCTGCAGGTAAAGGATTATCCATTAATTACGCCTCACCCTGTATAACAATATTATAGTAAATTTTTCATCTCGCTCGCATTTCTCCGACTTGATTTACATAATTATACTAATATTTTTCACTGAATTTTTTGTTCAATAACAATAAAATATAGCCTATGTCACTCCTGAATAGTGTAGCTTTCTGTTAGTAAAAGAATTTTCATGATCGGATCAGTATTTGCGAAAATTATCCCCTACAAACAAACAAAGTTAAAAACTTTACCTCTTTGTAGTATTAGTAAAGATTCATTTTTTTACTATAGATATATTATTATCAAATTGTATCTAGCATAACTATCATTTATTTAAAAAAAATAAACAATTTTTGAAATGAAATCTTAATTAAACTTAGAGAAATTAAATTCAATATTTTTAGCGAACTCTGTAAGTAATTCAGTTTTCAATTTATTTTATACTAGCCGACCCGTGCCCACTTCGTTGGTCGTTATAATCCATTTCGCATAAGAAGGGTACGGTGAAATTTGATATGTTCCAATACACTCTCACTATTTTCAGCAAATCAGATAAATATAAATGTTTTAAAATCACCAATTAATTTCTAAGGCAAATAATAATGCTTGATTAGATTGAATTGTTGACACGGCACGTCAGAGGGCGCAGTTCAAATCCTGCTGATTTAAAATCTTTATATATTTTTATCTTTTTCTTTTTATCTTGTCACTCCTGAATAGTGTAGCTTTCTGTTAGCGAAAGAATTTTCATGATCGGATCAGTATTTGCGAAGATTACCCCGTATATACAAACAAAGTTATAAACTTACTACCTCTTTATAATATTAAGTATAGATATTCCTCTCTCATTTTATCCACGAGCTAACAGTTTTATTGTATATCCGGATTACGAGCAATCTTCATTTTCATTCGTAGACTCCTTACAAGGCCACATGTGTTACCTCTTTTTCTTGTCCCATTATATAGTCAAACTGAGTCTCAGTGTTGTTTATCGATCATTGTTCGTGATAGATAATAGTGCTTCACAATATTATTCTGTATATTTGTTTGTCAAAACGATTCGCATTGTCCATTCATAACAGTACATTCTTAAAACGACAACAGTAATAGATACATTTTCATTAAATTTAATTTAATTAGAGCATTTTTGGTAAGTTTTAAAAACTGTCGTAATTAAAAAAACGGATAGTAATTTATTAAATTAAAGGTTTACATGATTTAAAGGTTTACATGACATATTTGACGACGCGTTGGCCCAGCGGTCACAGCACCGGCGCTGGCGATCGCGGGTTCGATCCCCGCTCGAGACCGACATTTGTCGTGGTCTGGGCGTTTGTACTTGTGTATTGTGTGTGTTTCTGTACCCCCGACACAGGAGAAAATCCTAGTGCAGGCCGTTTAGTGTGAAATGTTGAGTGTGAAGCGTTTATTTAATTCACACTCTGTCTCACATGGTAAAGGGCTTTCATTTTCCGTCTAGATGATCGGAATTACAATTCAACGGGGAAATGATATTACCTACTCTTGTCATTATTCCACGCGAACACGATTAGCATACTAATTTATTAAAACCAGTTGCAGAAGTATTTAATAGTCATATTGTTTTCCATTTTCAGTTAAAATGTTTAGACACTATAATATAGAACATATTTTTATGATTTTTTATTACAAATATGAGAAACTAGCTGCTGCCCGCGACGTCGTCTGCTTGCGTTCACTGCTCGTTCCCCGTAGGTGATAGCGTGATAATATGTAGCCTATATTCTGATCCGACTTCTTAATAATATTCGTGCCAAATTTGAAGTAAATCCATGCAGTACTTTTTGAGTTTATTCCGGACATACATTGACTTTCCTATCATTTTATTATATGTATAGATTACAGACTTAATATTTTTCTTTGTTATCAACATTACTTAACAATTAAAGCAAAGTAAAATATATTGTTTTTACATAATTCACAAAAACGTAGTTACGTTATCTAAATAAGGAATTAAGGAGTGTTTTAAATATTGATAAAAATTTCTACCAAGAGACTAGACAAGACACTACTAGACGTAATAAGAGAAATGGAAAACCCATTTCTCGCAAAATCAAAACTCTGAAAATCAGAAGTAAATTAAATTGAACATTAGGTATATCACTTATTTTTAAAATTTCGTTTTTCCGAAAAACCTCTGAATTTTACTAAAAGTTTTTTATTACTAATTAATAGATAACGATTAATTCAAATCATACTATAAGTTAACTATTCTTAAAGGAGTTTTGATGACTAATAGTCAATTTATTATGAGCCATGAGGACACATGCGGATCAGTGACCTGTGTGACATTGTTTAACTGTAAGTTGCTATGTAAGGATTTCGTAATTACTTCATGTTCATATCAGAAAACACCCAACATCTGTGTTATTTTCATACTTTTTTACTTTTCGACTATCAAAATCACCTCTCGTTAATCCTTACCAGAAATACGTGGTGTCATTATTGTAACACAAAATTCACAAATAATTTGAAGACATTAAACCCCCCCCCCCCTCCCCGGAAAAAACACCAACGAACACCTGATGAATCTTTGCAATGAGACCCCAATCGGCCACCAGATCGGTCACACCCTCCGAAGGGATTCCTCTCACATACCGAGACAAGCCTTAGAGTGGACTCCTCAAGGGAAAAGGAAACTTGGCCGCCCCAGGCAAACGTGGCGCGTCGCGTCGTTCCGTTAACGCGGATATGAAGAATATCGGGCTTTCCTGGACCGAGATTAAGCTGATAGCCCAAGACCGAGCGAGATGGCAGCGCACTGTGGACGCCCTCTGCCCCATCCAGGGGACATAGGAAATGATGATGAATTCTTTAAAAGAAATGGAAACCACTGTGGGAACTACCACAGAAAATTGGACTATCTTTAAGTAATAAAATGATTTTAAAATTAAAAATCATTTGTATATTTTTTATAATAGGTATTTATTATTCTTTCTCAACTAAAAATAAAATATTAAATAAAAATTAATAGAACTCCCACGCACGCTTCTTTTATCAATTTCACCTTCTTAAGAAAATAAGAAGAGAGAAGAAATAAAAGTATACGTATTTATTTAATCTATCACTTTAAGAATATTTTTCCATACATCTATCCGAATTACATATGGAATTTCCGGAAGTCGTTCCTTATCCTTGCACCATTCCTAACAACCCTACGTTAGTGTTACTAAGGGACTCTGATCGTTAAATCTTGTGTCCAATTTCGATAGTTTACTGTCGGTGTTATTGTTAACTTAATGAATCCGTCTTATCTTAACATGAAGTCTAGTATACGGAATATTCCCAACACATTATTGTCATTTACTGATAGCGAAAATATAGTTGAAACTTGACAGGTCTCTGGGTCTTAATTAAATGGAAAAATCTGTGAGCTATTTACACAAAAATAAAACTATATCAATAATACGGTCACGCTCTATTTACTTCACACGTGCGTTGTTTGTTTGTCGTTATTTTTACCTGTTTTTCCGTGTCAATATTATGTTCGTGTTTGGCCGAATGCTCGACAGATTTCCTTATGACTTCTAGAATTTTATAAAAGTGTTTCATTCTAACGTTTATGTGTTGATTATGAAAAATAAATATTATTAATTCAATACATTTTAACAATGAAAAACAGTGGAAACTAACGTATAAGTTAGTACGAAGAAAACTTCTTAATTGATACAATACTTATTGGAGCATGTTTATAGGATAGGACTGAAACTACGACTGAAATAGAAAAGCCAATATTAGAACGATATTGCTCTTAACACTAGTCTAGAGACACTATTCTCGTTAGGAGCTGTTTCTAATGTTAGAACTTAAAACAAAAGATACAATACAACTTATTAAGATTAGATACAAATTAAGAAGTTTCACTTCAAAAAAGTATTACTAAGACTTATGTTTTTAGTTTTTATACAACTAAGTCGGCAAACAAGCGTACAGCTCACTTTATAAATTGCAATAGTTGAATCAATCATTGTAAAAAAACTAACATAGTTTATATTAAAAGGTTAAATATTAGTAACAAAATATGATAACAGATGGTAACTGTACGTAATGAATTCGCGCTAGCGTTTCGTTTCCCGTGCGGTATAAATTGACAGCGCCTTTCGTACGTGCTGCTGCTGTTCTCCATATTTAATTTTTAATTTCGTATTTCATAATTTTTGGAATCCGCGTCCTTCCTGATGCGGGCCTTGTTGAGTTGTTAGTTGTTAACTTGTTACTACTTAGTTGTAAGGGTTCTAAGTTGTACTTGTCTACTATAAACTTATAAAGAAAGATAAGTTTGTGACAAAAAAGTGGTGATTTTAATCAATACTAACTACGACCCGTGATTTTACCCACGATGTATATAAACCGTTAATATAATTTCTTGACTATGTATCAAAATGAAACCTACACCAAAAGAAAACAGCATTACAGCACAGACAAATCTAAAAGTGACTGATGGTTTCTATTGTTATCACAAATACCCCTGTTACTATTATATAAATAGTTTTCACGTACAGACATTCGTAGATTACGACTTTACTATAGACTAGCTTCTGCGCGCGACTTCGTCGGCGTGGACTCCGCTCCTATTGGTCTTAGCGTGATGATACATAGCCTATAGCCTTCCTCGATAAATGGGCTATCTAACACTGAAAGAATTTTTCAAATCGGACCAGTAGATCCTGAGATTAGCGCGTTCAAACAAACAAACAAACAATCAAACAAACTCTTCAGCTTTATTATATTAGTATAGATCTATAGTATAGATCTATACTAATATATAAAGCTGAAGAGTTTGTTTGTTTGGTTGTTTGTTTGTTTGTTTGTTTTTTGTTTGTTTTATGAACGCGGTAATCTCTAGAACTACTGGGCCGATTTGAAAAATTTTTTCAGTGTTAGATAGCCCATTTATCGAGGAAGGCTATAGGCTATGTATCATCACGCTAAGACCAATAGAAGCGGAGTCCACGCCGACGAAGTCGCGCGCAGAAGCTAGTAATTAGATATAGATAGCACTCCACGGATTCGATTCAACGTTTTCAGATATCGTTTCAGCCTGTAATATCCCACTACTGAGCATAGGCCTCTTTCCCCATGTAGGAAAGGATCAGAGCTTAATCCACCACGCTGCTCCAATACGGGTTGGCGGATATATTCCCTACTATGAGTAACGATCGCTATCAGGTGTACCTACATGATAACAACCGGGACCGACGGCTTAACGTGCTCTCCGAGGCACGGTGGGGAGACCCACAAGGACTGCACAAACACCCAGACCACGGCAAACCCCTGTATGGCCAATACAAATGTTTGTCAAGTGCGGGGATCGAACCCGCAACCACCAGCGCAACAGGCACAAAGCAGTGCTGTGACGCGGCGTCAGGTTTCAGATATAATAGCTTAAAAATACAATAAATAAAATTACTTGAAAAAAAACACGTCATATTTTGGAACGATATGTACGTATATTTTAAACAAGTGCGAGTCGGACTCGCGCACGAAGGGTTCCGTACCATTGGCTAGGCAAACAACAGTGGGGCCATTTATTTTAATATCGGGCAAAAAGCTGTAAAAAAAGTCACTTTTGTTGTATGAGCCCCCTAAAAATTTTTTTCATTTTAATTTTATTATTAAAGTTAATATACAATTAAGTATTTTGTGAATATTTCAAGTGCCTACCTGTTACCATTTATTGATATCGAGCAAAAACAGGCAATAAATCGCGTTTGTTGTATGGGAGCCCCCCTTAAATATTTATTTTATTTTGTTTTTAGTATTTGTTGTTATAGCGGCAACAGAAATACATAATTTGTGAAAATTTCAACTGTCTAGCTATCGCCGTTCTTGAGATACAGCCTGGTGACAGACGGACGGACGGACAGCGAAGTCTTAGTAATAGGGTTCCGATTTTACCCTTTTGGGTACGGAACCCTAAAAACCAACGAGTAGTTCAAGCTTTCCTGTGTTTTTAATCCATGACAGCGTAAAATTTCGAAATACAAACAACGGAAAATCCATTTTCGTCATCCTTGATTCTTTTTTAATAAATTCGAATGACGTGCCGACGTACTCACGTACGAGTAGGTTAACGTTATTAATGCAATATTTTTTTTACCAACGATCTATAAACGATATGGTAATAAAAATGCGCTTAAAAGATAATCATATGATACATATTTTCTTTAAAGTGAACGTAGAATGCGTCTTACACATGAAAAAAGTTGCTAGTAGAGCTAAGATACTTTTACAACATTATTATTAACATTAACAATAAAATCGACTAAAACGAAAAAAATGGGTCTAGTTTATGAATGTATGTAAGTGGGTAACAAAGAATTATGCAGTTTTAATTTTTTTTTTCAATTCAAAGCAGTGCACAG
This sequence comes from Melitaea athalia, assembly GCA_905220545.2. NCBI lineage: Eukaryota > Metazoa > Arthropoda > Insecta > Lepidoptera > Nymphalidae > Melitaea > Melitaea athalia. Next base: position 2,826,522 of record HG992176.1, on the reverse strand, counting down.
TGTTGCAATTCAATATTGGGTGACGACACTAAATGGAAAAAATATATTTTGTAAGAATTGGCTCTAATTTTTTTTTTTACATTCCTTATATTTTATCATATTGTAGTTCGAAGTGTATGATAAATCTCCGTGATCATGATATCCTGTACGATAACCTGTTCTTACACAATTTCATAACTACGCATTTTCCTACATCGTCTTTTTAAGTGTTTGAACGCTACGTGATTACAGTAATTACCTTTACATACATACAGATACAATCATTTTATTGTTGTTAAGCCAAACAACTGACCGTATAGAAAAAGAACAAAAGATATACCTACTTAATAAAAAAATCGTTACAGAAAATTTAATAGTCGCTTTGAGTACCTATACTCGTAATATCTATGTGCTACATATACCCCATGTCTGTACAAATTTACATATATATCTAAGGTAGTAAAGATACGTACAAAAATAAAATTGTAACTAATAAATGAAACTAGCAACATAAAAAATATATTGTCATTTATATGGATTGTCGTTCTAATGCACTGCATGAACTTATACTTTTTTAGAAAGCCATTTAAGCAGGTTATTGTCTATACAAAACACCGCCATAACTCACAGCACGCTCAAGTCAGCTTATTAAAGATTTATTTAAAGACATTGTTAGTAGGAAATTAATATACATTTCAACCTTTTATTCGTCGTTTTCCTTAATACGTATTACATATGCACTAAATTCAACTGTAACTTTATTTAAATTTTTATCTCTTTAAGTTTACTGAGTTTATAGAACCAGCTCGTAAAGTAAAACGCTATTCTTTGTTTAATGCAAGATTCGTCACGGTCAAATTCAAGTCGTTTTTTACATGCCGGTCTGTAACTTTTAATAATCTTATTTAAAATGTCGTTCAATATTTACTTCAAATATCCTCCTTCTGAATCTTAATTTATCTATATTTTACTCCATTAATAAACTAGAGTAATTAAAGCGGTTTAAAAAATAATTACGACCTTTTTTCGTCTGCTTTTAAGCATAAATTAAAAAAAAAAAGTTTTATTATTTCTAAATCCTATGCAATACATTGTGGTTGAATCTTCCCAGTGATTGGTCGTAGATTCTCATTTGGGGAGCCTACTAAAATATATCAAAGGAGCTATACTAGTATGAATTACGTATTTTATATGAAGAACTGTGAAAAATAAACGTACGTAGGTCAAGATTTGTCAATGTAATTTAATTTTTAACTGTAATAGACAAATTGTCCAATCTGATCAAATCCCATCTGATTTGGAAAAAAACATTACATAGAAAAAAAAATTGTTAGTCACTTAGTCCCGCTGAGTTTCTTTCGCCAGTTCTTCTCAGGTCAGAGGCTTCTTTTTTCCGAACTGGTAGTAGACTCGTGACGTTCAGTAAGAAATTGTTATAATTGTATGCTGAATAAAATATTTTTGATTTTGATTTTGATTTTGTTAGTCTTAGTGACATGAGTATAAAATATAAAAATACAAGGAACCAAATTATATGGATATTCATATTTGACCCTTGATAGTCATGAATCGTATGCTTCAGACTTCTTAAACTGTGACCCGAAAACATAAGGAAATATTTGACTATGTTTTCGTAGTCATTGTGGAATTTTATTTGATCCTGAAAGGCCTTTTAAAATTGTATATAAGAGATTTCCACCTATATATTGACTCATCATGATATATCTCGAACTATAAGGCGTGGAGACTTGAAATTTTGCTAGGAATATTCCTTTCGCCGAGTAGAGGTCAGCCAAGAACGAATTTTACGAAATTCCACCCACAATAGTGGGTTGCGGGGGTTAACAACATTTATTGCAAAATAACGTTTGCGGGGTCAGTTAAAGAATAATTGACACGACATGATCATCACAAGACAATAAAAGAATTCGAGATTAGGTATATTTTAAAAATAAAAAATATATTTTAAAAAGGTTTTATTTCTCTTGATTAATTATGCCAATTGAGATCTTGCTTAGATTACCTAATTAGTTACTGTACTAATTAGATAACTAAAGTTATACAAAATGCTCCATAAACCCATTTGTTAATATATTAAAGAAAATCTCAGTGATTTTTTCGTTTTATAAAATAGTTTAAAATAGATTTATAGTGTATTGTGCTTTGGTATTTTTTTAAATTACAAACAGGAAATTTTAGACATTTTTTCGTATACTTTATTTATACCTACTAGAATATAAAGCGAAGCGGTAATTTTAGATTCTTAGTCAAAAGATTATTTTATTTATCTTGGGAACGATCTTCACGTATCATTGTTAGATATTTTGATAAATTTTATTTAGCAAATATTTATCTTTTTAAAAAAAAGTAAAGTATTTATATGGATGGAAACCTTCAATTAATAACGTACGTAATTTCCGGGTGACCTTTACTTAGTTTTGCTTAAAATTCATCTCATACATGAAGGTAGAGGAAAACCTCACGCGGAAACCAGCGTAGGGAGAAATTTCGAGACGTATTTCCGCTAATTCATGTCATCAGCCTTCTCAACAACGATAATAAAAGCCTTCGCACCGGTACAAGAGTAATAAACTGCTTTAAAATTAATATTTAATAATCATTTTTACTCGACTGTAAGAATGCCATATTAATAAATAGGTAACGCTAACAACGACTCATTTATCGAGAAATAAGTAAAAAAATTACAAGGTTAGTAGAACTGAGTAGTGAGTACATTCGTTTTTAGTTCACTAGACGTTTTCATAACTAAACGGATTTTATTGCGTCTGATTACAATTATTTGTATAGATTAGACAAATACTATGTAATTTTGTTACATATAAGTATCTAATAAATCTATACTAATAAATAAAATTGGAGTGTCTGTTTTTAATATTAAAATAACCACTTTTTACTAAATGCATATTGATCTATACACGGAACATACCAAACTAACATTTTTTACAAGTTTTGTCTGTCTGTCTGTTTGTTCCGGCTAATCTCTGAAACGGCTGGACTGATTTTGATGCGACTTTCACTGGCAGATAGCTGATGTAATAACGAGTAACTTAGGCTACTTTTAATTTCGAATTTTTTTTATAACTGCGAACTGAACAATAACTTTTTTGTTAAATTCCACGCGGACGAAGTCGCGGGCACAGCAGCTAGTATATAATAAAATGAAATGAACTATATTTCACAAAAACAGTTCTACAAATTACTAAAATTTATCCAGATCGTCAAATACGGAAATAATATTATTTAGAACCGTCAAATGTAAGGACACTATATCATTTTCCCGTGTTTCATAACGATTTAATTTCGTAGGCTCGATTTTCCATAAACAACCTACACTCAAATATATTTCGAATTCATAATACATTATGTGACGTAGCCTATTATTACGAGTAATAGTTGAATGAAAAGATTTAATTGTGTAACATTTATTTGTAAAGTAAAGGTAAAGTGGTTTACCTCCAGAAGTTCAAGTGCCGCATACGAATACAACTTAGACGGCAGTGGCCTTAACCACATAATTTGATACGATATTCAATAAAAGTTGTAAACTTTTAAAACAATTTTGTATTATTTGAGCATGAATAGCGTAATTAGTCTTAACGAATCGATTTATAGGAAATATTTTCAGAAATAACATTATTCGTGTTAACAATTCGTATATTGAAATAACTTCGTGATTGTAATAAACGCTGTATTTCATGCAAGATAAAATTGTAATATTTAATATGTAATATGTATTTTATTTTCAAAAGAGTAACTGCGGAGTTTCTTGCCGATTCTTCTCTGCAGAATCTATTTTCCGAATCGTTGGTAACTTCACTTTTAAAAATAATAATTACTTTAGAATTTTAATTTGTATAATGACGATTCGAAATTCTGAAGCCTATTTGAATTAAGTTATTTTTGATTTTGATTTTATCTATACAAATAAATAAAATTGCAGTGTCTGTTTGTAATATTAAAATAGCTGTATTTTACTAAATGCATATGGATGTATACACGGTATATATGTATACCAAAAATTTTTTTTTACAATTTTTGTCTCTCTGTCTGTCTGTGTGTCTGTCTGTTTGTTCCGGCTAATCTCTGAAACGGCTGGACCGATTTTGACAGGGCTTTCACTGACATATAGCTGATGTAGTATGTATATATTTTATAACTCTGCGAACTGAACAATAATTTTTTTGTTAAAATTCATGCACCCGAAATCGCGGGAGATCGCCGAAGCTAGTTATGAATTATAATATAAACCTACATGAGCAACTTGTTATACTTTACCAAACGCTCGAGTCAACAAGCCAATTTCAAAACATATTATGTCGACATTTAATTACTGAGGATATTTTTTATTCCTGAAATAGTACACTATTGAACGATAGACGGAATAATAATAGAAATACAAAGAGTAGTAGATGCAGATGAGAGAGTAGTAGATGCAATGCAAAATAAAACATCAACGAGACAGATGACAAAGATCTTTTTAAAGGAATACTTTACTTATTTCTTGTTCTATTTTTTCTATAGGTACGTCAATTATTTTGTATTAATCTATCACGATTCAGCCTGTAATATCCCACTGTTGGGCATAGGCCTCTTCTCCATGTAGGAGAAGGAATTAATCATATAATCATAATAAGGTATTAATCTATAATAGATATAAATTGAAAAAAATTAATACCTACGTAAATTAGTTTAGATTTAAATTATTTTAATTATTTATAACGAAGAATAACCTATGTAAGAAAATAATTTTTATATTAATAAACTTTAATTTTTACTTTTACCTACAATTTCGAATAGACTTTCCTCGAGTTCTTCCATTTGTATACAATTGTAATATAAAAATTTAATATATATATATATATATATATTGCAGACTTAGAAACATTCTTTAACTGTCAGTACCTACTAATATATAAAATTAATAACTAAACTGTTTGAAACAAACGGGAAATCATGTTTGTAATTATTTGATAAGACATAAACAAAAACATAAAAAGAGTTCTTTTACTTCAAATTGGTAAACAAAAAGGATAAATATATTATTGATATTGAAACATATAAAACAATAATATCGTTAGTTCTGATGCCACTTATTTAGTCACTAGCTTCTGCGCGCGACTTCGTCGGCGTGGACTCCGCTCCTATTGGTCTTAGCGTGATGATACATAGCCTATAGCCTTCCTCGATAAATGGGCTATCTAACACTGAAAGAATTTTTCAAATCGGCCCAGTAGTTCCAGAGATTACCGCGTTCAAACAAACAAACAAACAAACAAACAAACTCTTCAGCTTTATATATTAGTATAGATACCAAATAGTAAAGAAATTATAAGAAAATTTTCATAAAATGCCACACGGCACAGCTGGCGGCACAGCCCATGAAACATTACGCTGTGCTCGTAGTATTAAACAGATATACTTACTTCAAATAAAACCTATGTAACATTTATAATTTCTCTATACTATGAATTACATGTATCTATATGTACCTACGTAAGAATACGTGCCTATTCAAATTAGCTTAAATTAAAGAAAAATAATCGTTTACAGTACATAACGTAATAAGCTAATAAGTTTAACAAACACTTGTTTGTAAGTAAGCCTGTATTTATTTATTTTGTTATATATTTTATCTATTTGTATTAATTTTGTACGTTGGAAAAATTTCCCTATTTTTTTTGAAATAGGTATCTAATTTACTGAATTTACTAATCTATTGAATAGGAACCTAGCTACTCTGAAATAACTGAAGCGATTTGAAATTCTATAATATCTATAGTATAATCATAATCTGTATACTAATATCGTATATAAATATATTTATAAAAAATATTCTTCAATAAATAAAATAGATAAATATAATAATACAAGAAACAAAAAGAAATAATTTTGTTAATACTTTATTATGTTAAAAAATAGTGTGTATTTTAATAAAATTTATAAAAAAACATCGTGTGGTTTAAAAGTCAAAAAACACATTAACAAAAATTATGTATCTATTCTTAAGTAAAAATGCTATTAGTTAATCTACCTGAAAACGTTTTATTTCTTACCTAAACTGTAAACAAAGAACACAGTGCTTCTCAAACTTATATTTCGCCATTTTTAATTTCTACACATCATGTACAAATAATTGCAAAAGGTATATATAAGAATACATACATACAACTTAAAACAAAATTTAAAAAAAGTGTGTGTGTACTTTGTACGCACGTAAGAAGTTATAATTCATTGGATAGCTAACTTCACATTACTAACTTCTTCTTCGTTGGCTAGCTAACTTCAGGGTGTCGGTTTTCTTCGTGACGGTGTGTGCGCATCGTAAAAATGTACTCTCATAAATTTTCCCTAACGCGGCAAAATAAGTATAACTTCAATATAATTTTGACACAAGTAGACAACTTAATCAAAATTAGTTTAGAATCAATTCTTAATATGCAGCTGAACGAGCAATCTTGGACCCAAGCATCCTTACCCATCCGTTATGGTGGTCTAGGGATTCGCAAAATTTCCAGTGTCGCTTTACCAGCCTTCCTATCTTCTGTCTATAGCTCAGCAAATCTCATAAGTAAAATTTTAAGGGCATCCCCTTCAAACTTTGAGATTGCTGGCTTGGAAGAAGCTAGAAACGCTTTAATTATTAATTGCATGCCCAGGTCAAAATTTTCCAGTTTCTACAAATTCACAGAGGAGCTGGGACGACATAAACTGTAAATTTACCTTTGACAGTCTTTTAAGATGTAGTACAGGTTCAGCGCGTGCCAGGCTTTTGGCAGTGGGTACGCATGAGGCCGGCTACTGGCTTCACGCGTACCCTTCGTCAAATACAGGAACATTTCTTGAGCCTGACACGCTCAGAATCGCAACCTGTCTACGGCTTGGGGTTCCGGTCTGCGCTCCTCATAAATGTCCCTGTGGCAGTGATGTCGACAAGCTAGGACATCACGGACTGTCATGCCAAAAAAGTGCAGGCCGCTTCTCAAGACATGCCGCACTAAACGATATTATACGCCGGTCCCTTGCCACCGTCAACGTACCAAGTATACTTGAGCCGTCTGGTATTGCAAGAGACGATGGCAAGAGACCGGACGATATGAGTTTGATTCCATGGAAGATGGGCATGCTCAATAAATCCGAAAATAAATTTAAATAAAATATTGACAAAAATTTAAAAAATAAATTAACTTCACTTCATCAATCTTGTGACCTTTAAAGTACCTACCCTTTTGTAGTTTGTTTACATTTTATCTTATGACTCCCTGAATACGGTATAATTAATTATGTTTATACAGTTTATTTTACAGTTCATTTTAGGTAATTTAAAGGAGCCTAATTAATTTTGCTTTCAAAATAAATATTTACTTGCTGATCATTTCTTTTTCGACTTTGTCTCGTACTTTGTTTTTCGCATAATTATCGTAGAATTTATAAATCATTATTCGGGAAGTGGCGAATGTAAAGGTCGTAGATACCGAGATCAATGATTCTAATTTATGAAATTATGAAAAAATTAAAAATTTCTTTTGTAATTACTATGTATTCTATGTGAACTAATTTTTACCTTTGTTTGAGCCACGTCGACAACTAACGTATGAGATTAAGATATTTAATTAATACCTAATGTAGTGGTCGCCCAGAGGTCGAAAATCGACCATTTTCAATTGAAGAAAAACAAAAAGTAATGAAAATAAAGAACCTTTTTTTTAATTTTTCAATTTGACTACCTACATACTTTGACAATCAACAAAATAGTAAAATATGCGTGTGTGTGTCAAATACATGGTAGTGTGTGTAATGTTTTTTTATTAATTTAATGTATGTATGTTTTATCTATTATTTTTAAAAAAATCCTTCTCTACACCAGCTAACTCCCCAAGTCAAGCGTGCGTAAAAAAGTTTAACTTCAAAAAGTTTTTGGAAGGATATCTCATAAAAAAAGGATATCTCATTTTTTGACAAAACACTGCTTCGTTTCAAAGTTTCAGCAGTTCCTAAAGAGTCAAATTGATACTGAATCTCGACCGTAGAATATTGCTCCAGGCTCAAGCCCGGGCTAGCAATCCGTTATTGAATCTGAGTGTAATATTGTTGAGCGAATCTACATTTCATTCATGAGAAACGAGGATTCTGTATTCTAATCTAATTAAAATCACGCGTTACTTTTTTTAACTGAACAATATTATATTAGTTTTAATTTTAAATATTTTAAACAAGCCCCGTCACGCTATGCATTGTAAACGAGTTAACTAAATAAATAATCGTTGACAACAGCAAATAAGTCACATACAATATATTAAAACAATAATATTATGTTGTCATTAATAGCCTGTCATAAAATTATTTTAAGTAGCAACTGTAAAAGTAAAGATTAACTTCGCAAAAATAATAGAATAATATATAAATGTTGAAAGACGTTGTGTATTTAAAATTCGCATTTTTTTCAATAAAATTTCTTAGAAATTATATGAATTATCAATGTAAATTATATTTCATAATTTATAGTTTTTTTATTTAAATGAAAATAGAAGTTATTTCTTAAAGTAAGTAATTGTATCCTTATAGTTTTTAATTTAAAAAAAAAACATTAACTAAATAAAAAGGAATTTAATTAAATAACAATTTGTTTAAATATAAATAAATTTGTATTTACTTCCAAATTTTTTATGAATTATATCGGCAAAAGTATAGAAATAAATTTTTTTTAGTATAATAGAAAAGTTAATTAATTAAAAAAAAATCGCAAAGCAAAAAAATAAAAAGTAAATAATATTTACCTTTTTTTAAAATATATGAATGAAACACTTATCGCGACCGGCTTATTTGCGCGCTGAGTAACGACTGCAGGGCATGCAGATCTGCAAACGCTCCGTTGATTCTGTGCGATACTAGGCCACTGTGATTTGATAAAGATATACTCTTTCGTGACGACACTTTTCCGTAAGGGACTGTCTCCACGAGCGAGCGTATCGCCGGCGATACGCTCGCTCGACAGGGAGAGAGACAACGAGACAACTCCATAGAGATTAGAGAGTGTATAAGATATAGAAATAGGTGGCACGACGATACTATCGCCAGGGATACGCTCGCTCGTGGAGACAGCCCCTAAGATTCGTTCAACCTTAACCTTACGCTACTTGTATTCGAGTGGCGATAGTCAAACTAAATTGATGGATTTGTCAATTTTCATTTAATTGATAAGATTTTTTTTTTAAATTATTATAAGCTTAGGGCTTGTTACACCAGTTGTGGATAGTGGAGTGTGTGATAGCGCTATTGGACAAACGATGATATCCAACACAAAAAAACTTTTTAATGTACTATTCTTACTCACCATCGCGCTCGCTCACTCTGGAGTTCGTTAATTGAGGTGAAACAGGTCATAATGGTCCATATTGTTGCGTGTTAGGGTTCGAACGATTTGGAGAGAAAGACCTGCTGACTCTTTTAGAGACTTTATTCACTAGCACTAGGTCCGACACAAGCACTAGGTACAAATACTACGCACTAAGAACAAGCACTAAGCACTAGGTACACTCACTTATCACTAGGTACACTTCACTAAGCACTAACAATGTCCGAGGTCGTAGCCAATGTCGTAGGTTTCCGCTGGTATCACTTCTAGTCTTCACTTCGAAGTCGCTTCGTCGTAAGCTCAAACTGAACTGACTCCGCTCGGCCTCAATCGGCCTTTTTATACCGGGCCGAGCCTACACCCAGACAGTTCTAGAACCTTCGTGCGTGTACTCGATCCTGAGTTCATTCACCTATATGTCCTCTAGCGCCATCTAGTATTGAGTGGATGTTTCACGTTGTCTTTGTAACAAAGTGGTTTGTACAGCACACAACGTGGTTCCTTCGCTCCCCGCTAGATGGCGCAAGCTCTTTTTTTGTGTACTCGTAACACTACTCCCCTCTTAGAGATGCTCGTCCCGAGCATCGTTGTTACTGCCATGGTAACGCGCCAGATGGTCTATGTGTACCACTTTGAATGTCCCTCTTGGTTGCTTTTGAATTCTATAAGTCACATCATTCATTCGGGTAACCACTTTGTATGGACCGTCCCACTTGGTCTGCAACTTTGGAGATTTCCCTTTCCGGCGGGTTGGGTTATGCAGCCACACTAGTGACCCTTCCTCGAAGCCTCTTGTGTTTGATTTCCGGTCATATCTGGTTTTCATGTTCTCGCTTGACTGTAACCCATTTTCCCGGACCAAGGCGTGTATGTAGCGCATTTTTTCCCTTAAATTGCTGACATAGTCTTGTACGGTCTCTGGTCCCTCCGGTGACCCTCCTGTCAATAGGTCTACTGGTATTCGTAGTTCTCTACCGTAATTGACATACGCCGGGGTAGCTTTTATGCTCTCATGCTCGGCGGTTCGGTACGACAGAAGGAAGAGTGGTATATACTTGTCCCAATCCTTTTGTTTGTCGTCTACCAATTTCGCCAAATGTCTCTCAAGGGTCTGGTTAAATCTCTCAACCATTCCATCGGACTGTGGATGGTACGCGGTGGTCCTCGTCTTATGCATGCCCAAAATTCTGCACACTTCCTGGAACACTTGCGATTCGAAGTTCCTGCCCTGATCAGAATGGATTTCTAGAGGCACACCAAAGCGACATATCACTTCTTCGACTAGCTTAGAAGCGACTGTTGTAGCTTCTTGGTTCGGTATGGCGAACACTTCGGGCCATTTGGTGAAGTAGTCAATGACGACCATAAAATACTTGTTCCCCGATTCCGTTACAGGAAATGGCCCAGCTACGTCAACTGCAATTCGTTCCCACGGTGCACCGACGTTACACAGCCGCAGCTTCCCGCGGCTCCTGGTCTGTGGTCCTTTTACAGCAGCGCAAGTAGTACATTTGCGGCACCAATCCTGTACATCATCTCGACAATGCAACCAGTAGAATCGTTCTCGCACTTTTGTTAAAGTCCTCTTGACACCTAGATGACCTCCTGATACGCCATCATGTACTTCACGGAGAACATCTGGTACTCTCGCTCTAGGGACAATTATCTGAAGATGGAACTCTCTACCGTTAGTCTTCTCCCATTTCCGGTAGAGTATTCCGTTTTGAAGTATCAGACTGTCCCATTGCGCCCAGTACGCCTTAGTGACAGCGCCAGTGGGTGCAACCTCACTCCAGATTGGTTTTACTTCACCCCGTTTCTTCCATGTGATGATGTGCCGAAGGTCGTCATCTCTTTCTTGAGCCTCCCTCATAGCATCATTCTCCCAGAGACCCAAAGGACTTGTTCTCGTTAGCTTTAATGTTACTTCATTAGATTCCTGCTTAACACAATGTTTGCAGTCTTCCGAACACGGCCTTCGTGAGAGTGCGTCAGCGTTCCCATGCATATTTCCGCTGCGGTGTTCCGTCTTGAAGTCATACTCCTGAAGCTGTTCAATCCATCGAGCTACTTGACCTTCGGGGTTCTTGAATTCCAGTAACCACTTCAAGGCTGCGTGATCAGTTCGCAGTAAAAACTGTCTGCCGATGAGATATTTGTTGAAATGTTGTAGCGTCTTTACAACAGCCAAGAGTTCTCTCCTTGTAACACAGTAGTTTCTCTCTGGCTTGGATAAAGATTTGCTGAAATATGCAATAACAACTTCTCTTTCACCCTGTTTTTGAGATAACACCCCTCCAATAGCCGTGTTGCTTGCATCCGTGTCGACTATAAACTGACCTTCAGTTTGTGGATATCCCAGGATTGGTGTTTCACACAGATGTCTCTTCAGTTTCCGAAAGGAATCTTCACAAGTCTCATCCCAACTAAATTGTCGTTTATCTTCTGTCAGCCGATGTAATGGCTTGGCTATCTCTGAGAATCCCTTAACAAAACGCCTGTAGTATGAGCATAGGCCGAGGAATGCCCGCACTTCGGTTTTGTCCTTAGGGGTAGGCCATTTTTGAACTGCTTCCAGTTTTTCCGGGTCTGTCTGGATTCCATCACTGGAGATAACATGGCCGAGATAATTGACCTTATTCCTGAATAAACGACACTTTTTCGGGTTCAGCTTTAATTTGGCCCCCTCTATTTTGGTGAAAACTCGCTCCAAGTTTTGCAAATGGTCCTCGAAGTCACGGCCGATAATGATGACGTCATCTAAGTAGACCAAGCAAGCCTATCCCACTTCTGACACCAGTTGTTGCGTGTTAGGGTTCGAACGATTTGGAGAGAAAGACCTGCTGACTCTTTTAGAGACTTTATTCACTAGCACTAGGTCCGACACAAGCACTAGGTACAAATACTACGCACTAAGAACAAGCACTAAGCACTAGGTACACTCACTTATCACTAGGTACACTTCACTAAGCACTAACAATGTCCGAGGTCGTAGCCAATGTCGTAGGTTTCCGCTGGTATCACTTCTAGTCTTCACTTCGAAGTCGCTTCGTCGTAAGCTCAAACTGAACTGACTCCGCTCGGCCTCAATCGGCCTTTTTATACCGGGCCGAGCCTACACCCAGACAGTTCTAGAACCTTCGTGCGTGTACTCGATCCTGAGTTCATTCACCTATATGTCCTCTAGCGCCATCTAGTATTGAGTGGATGTTTCACGTTGTCTTTGTAACAAAGTGGTTTGTACAGCACACAACGTGGTTCCTTCGCTCCCCGCTAGATGGCGCAAGCTCTTTTTTTGTGTACTCGTAACAATATATAAATGGTGCTGTGTGGTTACGGCAGTAAACAATATAGCCACCCCCTCTCTTTCCGTGGGTGTCGTAAGTGGCGACTAAGAGATAACACAGTTCCACTACCACCTTGGAACTTATAAATCCGACCGATGGCGGGATAACCATCCAACTGCTGGCTTAAAAATACACAGGCCGAAGACGGGCAGCAGCGTCTTCGGTGCGACAAAGCACCCCTGCGGTCACCAACCCGCCTGCCCAGCATGGTGACTATGGGCAACACATGAACATTGAACACACATGAGTTCACGCCATATTTGGCGCGAACTTGTGGAGGCTTATGTCCAACAGTAGACTGCGACAGGTCGAAGTGAAGTGAAGTGAGTGAGGTCCTAATGGCCTATTATACCTTCTGCTGATAAACTCTAATCGTAACTTATTTGCAGGATAAACCTTATCCAAAACTAGTGAAACAGACACTTCACTACATATTATAAAACAAAGTCTCTTCCCGCTGTCTGTCTGTCTGTAAATACGCTTAGATCTTTAAAACTACCTACGCAAACGATTTTGATGCGGTTTTCTTTAGTAAATAGAGTGATTCCAGAGGAAGGTTTATATGTATAATACATGCATAATATAGTAGAGGAACACTGATAGTTTTAAAGTTTTCTAATGTGATGTCGTAATAAACAAATTTTTTGCGCTTAGATTGCAAATATTTATTTTATATTTTATATTTAGTATCAGCATTGCACCCGTGCGAAGCCGGAACGGGTCGCTAGTAATGTAATATAATGGAAACTATATTTAAGTGTTTTATTGCTTGATTTGAATTTTAATTGCCTTTATAATTACTTTGCGATCAGTAACAATAAATGGTAATATGAACATATTTGTAATTTTGTAATTAGCAAATGAATGTTATTTTGATAGTGGCGATACCGTATACCGTTCTTTATTTCCATTGTAGATTGAGTATTGACTTTTAGTATATGCCTGTGAGTTGAATTTACGTTACCGAGTAGGTATGTAATTAAATTATTTAAAACACGTTTCACAAAAAAAAAATACCGACAAAAAGTTGGTTTACTCGTGCGCTTTTTTTAGTGTTATCCACGTAATGTGACGCATACCTACACTCAAACGTAGGTACAGACTTTTTTTTGATAATTATATCTATTGTAATTTTTGACATGTTATTAAATATAAGCACTCGTCGTGACACTTTCCTTCTTTGATCCGCATCAAGATTGACACTATAAGTTCTAGACGATTTGAAATTTGATAACGATAATGATTTCGGATAGATAACATTTGGTAGCTCAAGGACTCAAAATATATATTTTTTTTAATTTCGTACGAGCTTAGATCTACGGGTCGCTGCTATCTATACTAATATTATAAAGAGGTAAAGTTTATAACTTTGTATATACGGGGTAATCTTCGCAAATACTGATCCGATCATGAAAATTCTTTCGCTAACAGAAAGCTACACTATTCAGGAGTGACAAGATAAAAGGAAAAAGATAAAAATATATAAAGATTTTAAATCAGCAGATTTGAACCTGCGTCCTCTGACGTGCCGTGTCAACAATTCAATCTAATCAAGCATTATTATTTGCCTTAGAAAATAATTGGTGATTTTAAAACATTTATATTTATCTGATTTGCTGAAAATAGTGAGAGGCTACACTATTCAGGAGTGACATAGGCTATATTTTATTGTAATTGTACAAAAAAAATCAGTAAAAAAGAAAAATATTAAAATATATTATGAAAATCACAAAGAAACGAACGCCATCTACCGCTGTTAGATTTAACTATTTAATACTCTATTTTATTTACTCTCTATTTGAATCTATCGATGACGAAGTTTTTACGCTTTTTGATAGATGGCGTTGGAGCAACATATTATTTATTTAAGTGGTTTAAAATTTGTTCTTTATAGTATGTTATTTGGTTCTGTAATTTAAAATAAAAATAGGTAAAAAAACTTTTTAAGTTAAACGGTTTTATGTTAAACATAGATTGCAATGTTTAAGATAAATGTACTAAAAACCAAAAAATAATAAAATAGATACAGTCGTGGGAATTATAAACATATGCATAGACTAGACTAAAATAAAACCGTGGGGCACGTCAATTGTCTACATTCGTTGATTAAAATGTTTGTTTTGTAATGTTACACTATAATTAGGCAGTTGTTCAACCGACAACGATGGACGTGTGATAAGTAGGGCTAGAATGCGGAAACAAGCTAGCAAGCTCGATTATAAGCGAGTTTTAGGGTTTCATAGTGGTGAGCGAGTAGTACTTTTATCATATGTTTTGTCGATTAAAGACAAACTACGAGCAGTGAAACGATTCCTCGCCAGCCAGCAGTGTGAATGTCCAACGATAAACTAGTTGAAACATCTCTTTTATTTACATGGAGTGTATAACTATTGGAATTTCCATGAGCAAGAAAATAGTAAATAATTTCCTCACCGTCTGCGGGCCAACTGCCTAACGATGAATTAAACGATTCTTCTATCGCACATTAAGTCGATAATTTGTAGACAATTGACGTGCCCCACGGTTTTATTTTAGTCTAGTCTATGCATATGTTTATAATTCCCACGACTGTATCTATTTTATTATTTTTTGGTTTTTAGTACATTTATCTTAAACATTGCAATCTATGTTTAACATAAAACCGTTTAACTTAAAAAGTGTTTTTACCTATTTTTATTTTCCAGTTTTTAGTTTTTATTTCGCATTCTGTTTAATTCATTTAGTGCTTCATTATTGCAAGGTTTCTTGCCCGTTAGTTTATTGCAGTCCAACTCCTCTATACGTAGTCCCTGCAAAGATCTTACTCTACTAAGAGCCACGTAGGCTTGACCTTCTTCAAACAGTTTCGCACCTAAGTATACGACCTAAGTATACGATATAGCGTGATCCACAGTGATGCCCTGCATTTTATGTATTGTAGAAGCCCATGATAGTATTAAAGGCAACATTCTTCTCTGTATTCTTCTTGTCAAGCCCTTTTATTTGATACCCATATTGGTGGGATTGATAAAAAATTGTTATCAGCCATTTGGTAGCGGCGGCCATCTTAGATTTCAATTTTGCATAGTAAATTGTATTCTACTAGTTGAGACCTTTCATTTGATACCCATGTTGATGGGATTGATAAAACCTAATTTATCCGCCATTTTGTAGAGGCCGCCATCTTGGATTTTAATTTTATATAGTACATTGTATTCTACTGGTTGAGCACTTTCATTTGATACCCATATTGATGGGATTGATAAAACCTACGTTATCCGCCATTTTGTAGTGGCCGCCATCTTGGATTTCAATTTTTTATAGTATATTGTATTCTGCTTGTTGAGCCCTTTCATTTGATACCCATTTTGATGGGATTGATAAAACCTACGTTATCCGCCATTTTGTAGCGGCCGCCATCTTGGATTTCAATTTTTTATAGTATATTGTATTCTGCTTGTTGAGCCCTTTCATTTGATACCCATATTGATGGGATTAATAAAACATAAATTATCCGCAATTTTGTAGCGGCGGCCATCTTGAATTTATAATGATAATGAATAAACATAATTGTATTGTCACCAAAATCCAAAGTGTATACAAAATTTCAGATTAATCGGTTGACAGGAAGAGGGTGAAATTTGAATTACTAAATTTGACCCAAGAATAAAACAAACGGGGTGAGCTAAATAAAACCGTTTAATAATAAATACACGATATTATTACGATTTATATTTATATACTGCCGTTTATTTTTTATTTTATATATTTTCTCTTTACTTTCTGTTTTACTTTATCGGTACTCCGGACGTAGTTTTGGTCAAAAGTTTTCTTCAAAACTATTTTTGCATTTTAATTTCTACTAAGTACTATAACTACTTCTGTTTTAATATTTCTTATAGTTATTATTTGTTGTTTAGTCTTTTCAGAAAATGTGTTTATCATAATTTTTTGTTTCTTTAGCTTCAGTCTTACTTTCTTCTCTTTACTTTCTGTTTTATTTTATCGGCTTAGATACATTACTTACAGGTAATTAAAATTTCGGGATATTTATTTCGATTTTTCAATATTACAATACAAATATTTCTCTATTTTATTTTTGTCTAACACTTCGTCGATCTGAAAGCAAATTGCATTATTGAAATATATCGTCACGTGCACTATACCCCGTCCGGCGACTAATTAGCTTTTTGACAGCTCACGCCTATAAATTACAGTTTTTTTTTCGGAATAACGTACTAAAAATTTTACAGTAATGTCATACTTTATTGACGATTTGATTGATTGAGTGAAGTACCCTGTGCATAAGAAACAACCACAGACTATGAAACAGTTCTTGAAATAATAAATCGATAATAAATCGATCATATGATAAAAATAATTTTACGTCATGTGATTATCTATACTTCTATACTAATATTATAAAGAGGTAAAGTTTATAACTTTGTTTGTATATACGGGGTAATCTTCGCAAATACTGATCCGATCATGAAAATTCTTTCACTAACAGAAAGCTACACTATTCAGGAGTGACAAGATAAAAGGAAAAAGATAAAAATATAAATCAAAAATGGTAAATGTACTACCATCTCTCGCCGCCATCTATCGCCATTAGAAGACTATTTATTAGTCTATCGACGTCGTTTTCGAGATTTTTGATAGATGGCGTTGAAGTAACATATTATTTATTTATACCCCGTCCGGCGACTAATGATCTTTTTGACACTTCAAGAAATTTTGACATTAGTGACTGCCTCACACGTTATTTATTCGATTCGAAATAATAATCGATTTTATTTAAGAAGAACTTTCAATCGAATTATATAATTAAATACATTTAATTTAAAAATATTATTTATTTATGCGATTATTAGTTTTTTTAATTATAAATGAAATATATAAATAATAAATAAATGAATTAACAGAGTTATTGCTGTATATTATTGGTTTGCAATTAAATTTCAAGATTTCGACTTAATTCCTTGCAAGTAATCAATCTTGGGGGTCATAGATACTATTTTTATTTCCTTTTTTGTATTAAATTTATAGAAACAATAATCACATGACGTAAAATTATTTTTATCATATGATCGATTTATTATCGATTTATTATTTCAAGAACTCTTTCATAGTCTGTGGTTGTTTCTTATGCACAAGGTACTTCACTCAATCAATCAAATCGTCAATAAAGTATGACATTACTGTAAAATTTTTAGTACGTTATTCCGGAAAAAAAAAACTGTAATTTATAGGCGTGAGCTGTCAAAAAGCTAATTAGTCGCCGGACGGGGTATAAGTGCTATAAAATTTAGTATGTTATTTGGTTCTGTAATTTAAAATAATAAATACACGATATTATTACGAGTGTATACGTCCAATACTTGCTATAAACAATGAACCTAATAGAACTTAGTAAATACTAAGAACTACACAACATAGGTAATGCATCACAAAGAAAAAGATAATTAACGCCCAACGAAGTGGGCACGGGTCGGCTAGTAGTTTATTAAAGTGATACTTTTATTACATCGTCTCAAACTTTTTCGTCTGTGTGTTACATGTCGCGTGACGGTCGGCCGCGCGGTAAGATTGATAAAGCGATTTTTATACCCTCAATGGAATATTATTCCAAAAATTTTTAGTAAAATATCTATAATGTGGAAAAAAGTTTCACTTTTACCGAGGTTTCATAAAACCACACAGGTTTTTTTGCCATTTCGTACGAGCATAGATCTACGAGTCGCTGTTATAGTTTATAATTATTATATATTCAATGAAAACAGAATAAATTTACTAGATGTTCGTTTATAAGGAAAATAAATTTTAAAGTAGGTCTAAAAACGATTATACCGGTTACTCCAGGCTAGCATCTGATACCGGTATAGGCGACCCGGCTGTTAATGGAATGTTTTCGGGTATTTTTAGTTACATTTGGTAGGTCAAGGACTTCCAAATATTTTTTTTGTAATTTCGTACGACCTTAGATCTACGAGTCGCTATTTTTAGTTTACTTTATAGATTCAATAAAAACAGAAGACATACATTAACTAGAGGTTCGTTATAAGTAAATTAAATTTTATAACTGCTGTGAAATGCTGTTAGTGTATTTTTTTTATAAATAAATATCTTTAGCATTCACACACGGTCGCCTGTTCCTAAATTTCGAGAAATGAATATAATTTTTACACAAAAATATTCTTAAAAAGGTTAACAAATAAGTCACATACGACGACCATACGAGTACATACAAGGATCGAGCAATAAATAGCTTTACAGTATCGGTGGTGGCGAATTTGTGATTTAGTTAATTAGGTGAGACCATTGTCACAAAATAATGAACACAGCATAATTTTTACATTTTCTTGCAGTTTATGTATTCTAATAATAATTATTGATATTAGTTTCGTGCACATTTTTGTTATGCTGACTTTACATTTTTAAATAATATCTAGGAGTGTCCACGTCTCGGAGAATATTTTGTTTTCGTTTTCTCCGACGACATTACTACTGCTGCCATCGCCCGTTTGGACGCGAAGAACCTCGCCCTTGCTCCACGGATGTACCAGGGGAGTAGTCCTACACAATTCCTAGTGGCAAAATCATAAGTAGGCTCTGTACCACGTCTCTATATATAAATTTGGGTCTCACCTACCGGCTTTAACCATATTGTATTTAATCGTAATAAAAATGTATTAATTTAACACCGGATTATTATTTACCTAGTAACGATAGGTGTTACATCCGCGACTTCGTACGTATGGAGTTAGTTATTTCCAAATAGTTTTTAATTATATTCGAAAAAGCTAAATACCTAATGAAAGCAAAAAAATAAAAGAAAGATAAAAACAAATCATTATCTCGACGGATTTTTAGAATCAATGAAATCGATGAATATTATTTTTCATTGGACTTTCATACAAATTAGCATCACCTGTTTTAACCCCAAAAGGGGGTTGATTTCTAAAGATACATTATTAGTACACCTCAACACCATCTATAAAGCATACATTTTGAATTTCAAGTCTCTTACTTCAAAAACATAGGACTTTCATACAATCTTTCAACCTCCGTTTTATCCCCTTAGGGGTGGAGTTTCATAGAACCCGTTTTTAGCGCATGTCTACTCCCTATAAGGAACCTACCAGCCTAATTTCAAGTTTGTATGTGTTAGTTTCAGAAATTTCGTGATGACCTTTCTCTTTTATATATATATATATTATATATTATATACTAGCTGACCCGGCGAACTTCGCACCGCCTAACAGTCGATTCCTTAATTATTATTTTTTTAATACTTGCCGTAACCCCTCCACTAATACTTAAACTTTATGGTATGGTATTAAAGTTCAAATTGACTTTTAAGTATTATTACGAATCTTTTGTATGGGAATATGGAAAAGTGTTGTTTTTAGACTTATTCAGGCAATTTTTTATATTTTTCGTCGTAAGAACCATCCTCGTACTTCAAGGAATATTTTAAAAAAAGAAGTAGCGAAATCGGTTCAGCCGCTCACGAGATTTGCGCTTAGCAACACATTCAGCAATTCATTTTTACATATATAGACTAGCTGTGCCCGCGACTTCGTCTGCGTGGAATTTACAAAAAAGTTATTGTTCTGTTGGCAGGGTTAAAAAATAAATACATTTCTAAAATAAAAGTAGCCTAAGTGACGCCTTATTACATCATCTATACACACTAACACTTCGTGACTCTGAGAGTGACGTTTTTACAGCTTTTTAAGCTGTTTTTGTAAGATATAGGCATATTGGTATACCAGCGTTTACTGTACTGACACGAAGCTTAAATTTTTGTATTATTTTAATTAATTATAATTTGATTGATTTAGTACAACATTTATAGTTTTTCAAAGTAAAACTTCAATACGCACGCTTGACATGCGTGACGAGAGCGTAACGAAAAGTGTTATCGGGCGAGGCGAACGGAAGTTGAGAGGTAAGTTAGTCAAGATGGAAAGAGAGAGAGTCACGTTTCGTATATTACAGACTGTAGGAGCTAAATAAGTTTTATTTCAGTCGTGTGGTCTAAAGCTGAGTGAGCTTGTATATTTCTTTTCTAATTACATTTAAATAAAAAAGTTTCTTTGTTGACTTAAGTTGGAAATGACTAGGAAAATGTTACATATTACTTGTTATTTGATTAAGTATTAGAATTGAAATGGAAGTTTCTGACTGATCTTCTTTAAAACACAACTTCAACTACAGTTCAACTGTTTAAAAATCATCAGCTTATTCCTAAACAGTAGGTATTTGCGTGTTTTGTAAAATAATAACTTTACTTTGAGATGCGTAAGCGCAGCGGTCACAGCACTGGCTGTTGCGCTGCCTGGCTGTTGTGACTGAGGAAGTCGATAAGGCTTGGAATACACTGGTTTTGTATTAGGTTTTAAAATAATAGAATGCTTATATAACTTCATTGTGGTTAATTTATCACCGTTAATATAAAAATATCATTGTATTTAGCACATATAAGTAGATAAAACGCTACTTCTCTTCTTTATTTAAATGATCTAGTTGTAAGATTAACAATAAGGCTAAAGCGCGCACTAGTGACTTTTTGTCACCGTGACTTTTCGTCACTGTCACCGCGCCCATCATCCCTAATGAAGGTGCGCGCATTTGGATACGTGACAATTCGGTGACTTTTTGTCCGCGGAGGATGCCAACATGCCCGTGACGCAACAAAATATCACGTGTCATATGTACGTAGGTCGGCAAACATGGTGTAGAACTTTCCACTTATCAGCCTATAACACCAAAGCGGGTGAACCCAATACTTTTTATTATTGTATTTTTTTCTATTTTTAAAAACGAGTACACAGACAACCGTCTCTTCCAGATCCATCTTATCGAATGCAAGAAACTGTCACTGCAAGTGCGCGCAGTCACGAAAGTTTGGTGACGTGACAGTGACAAAGAATTTTTTGTCACAGTGACAAATGTCACTAGTGCGCGCTTAGCCTAACTTTTTAACTTGTTCTGAATTTTTTATTGGTTTTTTAAAAGAACAAATACGAAAATAAGCGCGCACTAGTGACTTTTTGTCACCGTGACTTTTCGTCACTGTCACCGCGTCCATCATCCCTAACGAAGGTGCGCGCATTTGGATACGTGACAATTCGGTGACTTTTTGTCCGCGGAGGATGCCAACATGCCCGTGACGCAACAAAATGTCACGTGTCATATGTACGTAGGTCGGCAAACATGGTGTAGAACTTTCCACTTATCAGCCTATCACTCCAAAGCGGGTGAACCCAATACTTTTTATTATTGTATTTTTTTCTATTTCTAAAAACGAGTACACAGACAACCGTCTCTTCCAGATCCATCTTATCGAATGCAAGAAACTGTCACTGCAAGTGCGCGCAGTCACGAAAGTTTGGTGACGTGACAGTGACAAAGAATTTTTTGTCACGGTGACAAATGTCACTTTTTTTTATGTTACTAAGTCGACAAACAAGCGTGCGGCTCACCTGGTGGTAAGTGACTATACCGTAGCCTATAGACGCCTGCAACACCAGAAGCGTCGCAAGCGCGTTGCCGACTCTATTTCCAATCCCCCCCAGGAGCTCTGGTCACCTTACTCACCAACAGGAACACAATACTGCTTGAAAACGGTATTATTTAGCTGTGGTCTTCTGTAAGGTCGAGGTACTACCCCAGTCGGGCTGCTCCATATTTTGAGCAGGAAATTTCCTGCTGTGCCCTACCTCAGATAAAGCAAACCCCCCGTAACGCATCGTAACGTTTACAAGACCCCCCTCCCCCCTAATTGCGTTACGTAATACTTGAACGACCCCTAAGCTATGGATCTATGTCCAGCCGAATCGAAATTCTTGATATGATTTTATTCGGTTTTAAGCAAGGTTTTTAAAATGTATTATGTTAATTAAATGATTCAGATCGCGCTGGTTTATTTAACGAATTATTTCCCATATTTATAGGTAAATTTATCTTAATACCTGGATTCCATAATGTTAATAAACATGCAGATCGCGTAATATTTATTAAAGAAATCATGTCCAAGTATACCACTAGCCTTACACGGCCATGAATCAAATACATTAATGATGATTTATAATTTGATCGCCAATTAAAAGAACTAGACAAACCGATAGCGCTGATTTTACCTCCCAGAAAGCTGACTATAAGATTATCTTCATGGATTGGAATGTTCTGAACAATGATATGTTTATATTTAACAGCTGAAATTGAGGCGCCAGTGTCAAGTAATCTCTATATTTATAAAAATGAATCGCTGAATATGTTGCAAAGCTTAAATCTCGAGTTCAGCTGAATCGATTTCGCTAATTTTTTATTATAACATTCCGTGAAGTACGAGGATGGTTCTTACGGAGAGAAAAATTTAAAAAATTGCCTGAAAAAGTCTAAAAACAACACTTTTCTATATTCCCATACAAAAGTTAAGACATGACAACGTCTGTCGGGTCAGCTAGTAAGTTATAAGAATAATTGTTTATTGAACTTATAGTTACAAAGCATACTTGTTTTGTAACTATAAGTTCAATACATGATAATAATATGACATTTTTAGTCACGAAAAAACTTATTAGGGTTGTCAGGATTAGAATTTGTATTATTCGAGTTTGTCAAAATATGCATGGCTCGCTGTTCGCTCGACCCTTGATTATTCTTATTGTAATTATTAAGATACCACCTACCTTTATTATTATGTTTCCTTGAAGTTCCTCGAAAATTGCCGCGTCTCCAGCCTCGTTCCGCGCTTCGACCTCTAAAAGATGGCTTTTGGAACTGATGCTGAAAGTACGTGCCGCGACTACGGTGACCTCTAAATTGTCCAGTGTTTAAAATTTCTACGACCTCTGTAATTTTAATATTGATTATAATTTTGATGACGCATTGTCAAAACATCTCCGGAGTGAACTGATGAGGATTCTTCGTCCAGGGCCGCCTGCACCGCATCGTTCAAGGACGAGTAATTTCTAGCTGTAAGAATGTTTCCGAGACCGCGGTTTCTCAGTCCGTCAGCAAATATTTTAACTGGATTAACAGAATAATCTGGAATGTTTCAATGATACCAATCAACTTAACGTGTTTTTTTTTTAATTTTTTTATTCAATTGTACATTTGTCATTTATTGTATCTTTAAGTAGCTTGATATATTTACAAATTTTCGTCACCACATTTCTACCCATTACTAACTTTTTTTTTGCATTAAAAGTTGCCTCTCTAGCTGCAGACTCTAGACTGTCTGTATACCAAATTTCATTTAAATCTGTTCTGTAGTTTTGGCGTGAAAGCGCGACAGACAGACAGACAGACTTACTTTCGCATCAATAATATTAGTATGGATTTTCGTCGCGAAAGTGTAAAAGATACATTTTATATATATTAATCTGTACTAATCTATACTAATATTATAAACCTGCAAGTTGGTTTGTTTATTTGTTTGTTTGTTTAAACGTGCAGAAGAAGGAAGGCTATTTTTTCCTCAAATAAACGCGGGTGAAACCGCTTGGTACAGCTAGTAATACTATATTTTATTGGGTTAAAAACAAATAACATTATTTTTAAGGTGATATAATAGTGTTTGTTGTCAAACAATAAAAATCGCCCTCAATTTATCATCGACAAGTTTACAAATGAGAATACATATCATCAAAGGACAAAATAACAGCGCACCGCGCACGACGAGCAACAGCTTTCGAATATAAAAAAGGAATCATCAAAATCGTTACACTCGGTAAAAAAAAACCTGTGTGGTTTAATGAAACCACGGTAAAAGTGAAACTTTTTGTACATTATAGACATTTAACTAAAAAAATTTGGAATAATATTCCATTAAGGGTATAAAAATCGCTTTATCAATCTTACCGCGCGGCCGTCCGTCACGCGACATGCAAAACACAGACGAAAAAGTTTTAGACGATGTAATAAAAGTTTCATTTTAAAAATATGAGGACATTGGATGACGCATAAAAAATCATTCGAATTAAGAACCTCCTCCTTTTTTTGAAGTCGGTTAAAAATAAACAATGACATAGAATTATGTTACAAACTTACAACTATTAAAAGGTACTCAATACCCCATCTCCTACTTAAGAAACGATTAAAACTTAATTTATCCATGATAGGACATCCGTCTCACAGTTTTTCTTGAAATTAGTAAATTACGTCACTATATTTTCATTTTTCATTCATCGTCAGTTGCAATAAATTTTTAACAAATTTAGCACAAGGAAACTCGTCGGTGATAGCCTGAATTTGATCAATACACAAACAAATTGTGCTGGTTTGGAATGTCTAATCTTAATTTTCTTATATTTGCGTCTATGTATAATAAACACAATTTTTAATTTTAGTTACGATTAAAAACTAGACACTTCAATTACTAAGATGCCATAGCACAACTTTAATATATTTCAATTTTCGGATGTCAAAACCTATATATATATATATATATATATATATATATATATATTGATCATTTGTTTGTGTATATATATATATATATATATATACACAAACAAATTATCAATATATATATATATATATATGGGTATATTAGACCGTAAATAACTCATCACTGTAATGTGTACTAACAAGCAATCGAAACCATAATATGGTCCAAACTACCAAACCAAAATGCAGTATTTCTAAAATTTTGTTTTCAGGTGCTGGGGAGTCTTGTTGGAGGAGATATTCAGATCAGCCAAGAGTGATTTAGTAGTTTAACTCTATCTCAGAAATACAACTAGTAAAACCGAATGTTTTAAGTAGAAATTAGTGTTTACGACTTATTAGAAAGTTGAAGGACGTAATAGTTCTAAACTTATAGAAGCTTTGCATCGCAACGCTAAATATATTACCTATGTAGTTTCTGGTTAGTTCAGCTAGTTAGTGTTGGACAGACTGGAAAGTATTCCTTTATGCTGACTGACAAATTAAACTTACTTTAACATAATTATGTTGCTCACACACGAAAAAAAACCGACTTCAATTACATCCATAAGTAATACAACGTACTAGACGAAATAATAGTGAAGTAAATACGCGTTATCAAAGATTACTCCAAAAGTCATCATCAGATCTCGATCAAATTTAAATGGGACCACAAGACAAGTATCAGCTTTTGAAAACGAGAATCATCAAAATCGGTCCACCAAAGAAAAATTAAGTGGTATAATACAGCGAGCGTAGGTCGGCGAAAGAATAGTCAAGTGAATACACATTATTAGGTTATAAGTCGAAAAGCACTTATCAGACCTCAATTAAATTTAAATGGGACCACGTGACACGTATTAGCTTTCGATTAAAATAAATCATCGAAATCGGTCCAATCAGTCAAAGTTCTGAGGTAACAAACATTAAACAAATTACAGTCGTATTAAGAACCAACTCCTTTTTTGGAAGTCGGTTAAAAAAACAGCACTACCACACTCATGCTACAGTCTAATGTTATTTTGTAGAAAAGAAAGAATAAAAAAATCGTTAAAAGTTGTTCGTGGCAAGATTTTACCACCGACTTTTACAATATCTTCTGTATTTTCGTCACGACCTGGTAGTATATTTAAGCACTTGGAAAATAGTATTCACTCATTTACACACTAATACAATAGAAAACATAGATAGGTAAAATTTAAAACTTGCATCACATGAAATAAACAGTTTTATCGCTAACAAAGTGATTCCAGGAAAATTTTTGGGCAAGTACCTACTGGCGGAAAATGTGATTAAAAGAGGACAGAAAGAAATAAATAAGATTTTACTTTACTTTATATACATATACATATAATAGTGAAGAGTTTCCTCGTATTATGTACATCTTTGATAGAATGTTGTATTTATTTCGTTCTACTGTTTAGCTGAACATATAAAGAGAAATAAATAAAAAGCACTTCGCACAAAATAACAGTAAACATGACTGTGTAAATTCTGTGACTTAGTCCAGATTCAATCATCTCTTATCATAAACTCCTTGAAATATTTTTCGAATAATTATCTATGTACTTATGTTTTTTTGAAGTGAAACATCTTTAGGCGCATAAGGGGTAAAATTTGAGCGACCGCTAACGTTGCATTGTCAGGGACGGTCACTACTTGGATGGGTGACCGCCTGGGAACACCGCGTGAGTTTGGCTTTTGGTTTTTTTTTTTCAATTAGTTTTTTTTTATTATTTTAAATTCGTTTTGTAATTAGTTTTTTTTAATTAGTTTGCCAAAGAAGTTTCACGTCTGACGTTTACTTTGTGCGCACGCAATTTTTTTATCAGCGCGATGTTTGTTACGTTAACAATTAATAAAATAAGTTCTAGAACCTTTGGTTACAATTTACATAGGCTCTCTACTCATCTACTGTACCTATATTATGTTTTCAACCCCTAGACCCCTAGTACGACACGTCTAGCGTCTCCCTAGTGACATACTATTTTAGTAATAAGTGTAAAAGTAAGAATCTATATACATAAAAATCAATTGCTGTTCGTTAGTCTCACTAAAACTCGACAATGGCTAGACCGATTTGGCTAATTTTCATCTTGATAATTATGTTTGTAAGTTAAGTGTAAGTAAGTTACTATTTATATAATAATTTGATGGTAATATTGTCCTACAAATTGCGTGGTACGTTATCCCGATCCTACGCTCACTACTGCTCTATCTCCTGCTAACTCTATTATCTACCACAATCGAGAGTTTTCGAAGAGGAACTTTTTGTTCGTCTCATCAAAATGAAGCTACTCCCAGAAAATTAGCTTGATACTAATCATGTGAAAAAAAGTACTAGGGATCCCTACCTATATGTAAAGGACGCCATCCAAAAACTGTCTTTTGTCTTTATTTAAGTTGGCTTTTTATGTAAGACTTGCATATATGACACATAGGAGGAAATTCGCAAATGGTGTGTATTATATTTATTTACACTACCGGAATCAACCGACGACCAAGATCACCTTGTGTCAACCAAAATAAAATGGCTACTAGAACAGTATTATTACATTATTTATACCGATGTTTAAATTCTTAAGAAGGTTCATAAACAATGTACGAATGCTTATTAACTTGTTTTAGTTAGATTCAGAATAAAATGGCTAACCCGTTGGTGCCGTTTGGAGCGAATCTCTTTTCTGCTTCGGGTTTCTCCGAGTTGCAAGTTCGAGTCCCACACCGTTCACATAATTATATGATGAACATTTATTATAAAAAGAAAATACGTTACATCTGTATTAGTTGTGTGTTGGCTTATGAACAAACGGCCGTGTGTGTGTGTGTGTGTGTGTTTGTGTATGTTAAAGGTATTTATTAATCTGTATATAAATTACGCGTCACATTGTTTTTCCGCGATAGACTCCTAAAGTATAGGTACTTAACCGATTTTAATCAAATTTGCACTCCGTGTGCAGTTTAATCCAATTTGAAAGTTCGCCAGGTCGATTAGTTTTTTATAATTGTTAGATTTAAGTAATTATTTCTTTTTTTTTTCACTAACATTGCACAAGACTCTATCGTTAATCTTACAGCTTCGTTGTATATAAAATAACTTCCAGCAAGACAGCAACACTCTCCTTACTAAGCGTATGAAAGAATTAAATCAATTTATTCAGTAGTCCCATAAAATCTTTAGCATTAGAATTGGCTAATCGCTCACGCTTTCATAAATACTATTCAAAACATATATCCTAGTTTTAAGAGTAATGAAGTCGTTTATTTTCGCTCAGACGCTGAATAAGTTTTAAGAATTATATAGGTACCTACTCTTACTTACCCGCTAAACCGAAGATTAAGCGCTAAAGACTATTGCTAGAATTAAAAAGATACTAGACAAATAAATACTGGTTAGCAGAAGAAAGAAAGGCAGAAAAAAGATAAACATGTGAAGCCCATCTAACAAAGCTCGTAATTACAATGAAAAGCGGAACTTGTGTGAAACGTCCTCTGAACCAGTTAAACAGAGTATAAAATAGGTGTATAACGTAACCAACGGCCTATGCCTCAAACGCAATTTTTTTTTAAAATTATATGATAAATGCCTACATCAGTATATAACGAATCTATTTTAATGTTACGTTACTATGTCATGATGACTTGAAAGTAGGGTACACTCTACATATATAAACGCATGGATTGAACAATTATTTTATCAATCAAAAATTCCTAAAATTTCAATTTTTTTTTTTGTCTACCAAAAGTCCAATTTTTGGTATATTCATTTGATTATAGTCCATTCCATGCATTTAGGCTTACAGATTAAAACGTCGTAATTTTTTTATTTTATTTTTTTTCAGATAAGCCAATCAGCCGGAATCGTGGAGGAAGTACGAGCCCATTTTTTTGGAGGCGGGGTTGTTCAGAACGCTGTAACTCATGTTCTACACAATATTTTTAGATTAAAATTTATATTTATACTGTATATATGTTAATAAATGATAATAAACTTAAAGATCTATCTATTTACTAGTAGTAAAAATAAGGATAAATAATTAAGGAAAAAAATCTTCATCTAATATACGTATAGGTATAATGAATTCAGTTAATAAAACGCAAATATTGTAAGACCTAGATCATAGATCATAGAGCTCATTAGTATAATTTTTAGAATCATTAATTAGTTGATAAAGATCATTAGAATAATAAGAAAGGGCAATATTTTTATTAAATAGATTACTGACTGTTAATAAAATTCTGTAATGATTGTGGCGACATCTATCGAGCCACATAGGAACTGACAATTCTAGATCGCGCTATCGAAGTTTTCAAAGAAATATATAAGTACAAGAATCCGATATCAACCGTCGGGGCAGTAGCCATACCAGACACAACACCCGTCTGGTCGGAGGATCCTCCCTTTGGGATGGCGAATGAGGGACTTCACGCCCTGTTCTTCGTACCCCCAAACGGCTCGATAGATGTCGCCACATCATAAACTACTTTATTAAAGTATATTCTTATGCGTAATTGTTATTCTTCTGTAGACTGACGTGTCCGACGTATATGGTCTAAGATCCGAGATAGCTAAATCTTCCCTCATCTGTTAATTAGATGAAACAATTTTTTATAGGCTGATTTCAATATTGTGAATTTATAAAAACAACCTCTGCCACCATAGGCCTGCTACAATTTTTTTTTCATCTTTTCCCTCTCATCTTAATTACATGTAGTAAGCTAAAACCGTTAATATTTTACATTATAATTATACCTGACTGTAGTAGGCACCTATCTCTATGATTGCTACACTTACCTGCAGCCAGGTCAGTAACCTCAGTCAGCAGTAACCTGTGTGTGTGTGTGTGTGTGAGTGTGTCAGTGAGCACAAAATGTTTCTTAAACAATTTTATCACTTCAAAGTTAAGTGACACCGTTCCTAAACTGAACTACACTCATCTGTTTCGATCAGCATGCTTATCGACTGGATTATCTAGGCTTTACTCTATCTATAACTCTTATACGTATTTAAAGATTTTGAAAATCGAAGAATTCGTACGCCAAAATTTATCGCAAAATAATTGTTCTACCTTAGGTGTTTAGACTAATTTTATACTTTTAGTTTTTTCGCTACTTCGTAAGAACACTTTGCAGAGCTTTTGCAGAGCTATTAATAGTTTGATATATTTTATTAAAGTCTGAAATTTTCCTATAACAATTTGTTATAGGGTTGGGCAGTATTTGAATTACTTGTAATTAAAATACGTAATTGAAGTACAGATTACGTATTTAGTATTTGTATTTCAATTACTTCCTTAAAATGTAATTTGTAATTTGTATTTGTTATGGGCCCCGTAAACGATCAAACTTGTTTGTCAAACATGTTTGATCAAACTTCATGTTTCATATAACAAACATATCAAAAAAACCCGCAGCCCCGCACACGATCAAATAATTTGACAAACACGTTTGTCAAACAGAAATTTAATATGAAGTTTGATCAAATATTTGATCGTCTACGGGGCCCTTTAGAGTTGGTCAGCTTCCTAAATGATAGAAGCAAAGAGCTTTGAATTCTTGAGCGCTATTAAAATATATAAAATGTGTTCATACAATTTAACACAAGCTAGTGCTCATCAGGAACTGTAGACAGATTGTTCTCTTTAGCAGGTTTCATTCGCTCTCCAACAAGAGGCTGTTTGTCTGACAGTATATTTAAAAATCTAGTGTTTATGAAAGGAAACTCTGCATGGTCAGCCTGTGCTGGCCAAGATTACTTAGGTATTTTGTATTTTGTAATTTGTATTTTGTATTTCAATTAAAAATGGCTAAAATACTATATTTTGTATTTTATATTTTAAATACCTTACTTAAAGGTATTTTGTATTTCGTATTTTAATTACTTGCGATAAAGTATTTTTTAATTTGTATTTCAATTAAAGCAAAGCATGTATTTTGCCCAGCCCTGATTTTATACGTACAAAACTATATACAAAAAATATAATTGTCATGGAAACTCACGTATAATGGGTATGCTGGGTGTTCTTTTAGACTTAACCTATGTTTATCGCATATATCATTATTTAGATATAAATTTTATTCAGTCCTTGTGTGACGATTCTCAAACAACAGCCATACATATTGCGAAACTTAATCTTAGAATTCGAGTGGAAAATTGAATTAGCTTAGAAATATGCGACCCGATACCGCAGATCGAGATGTTATCAAACTAATCTTTCAAGTGTTATTCCATACATTACACAAATAAAGTTCTTCTACAAAATGATACATGACCTAGAAAAGTCTTCGATATCGTATCGTATAAAGCACGCTTCAGATAACGAAAAATTTGCTGATAATAACAATTAAATGTAATGTAAGCCTATTCATAATTCGAGTATTTTTAACTAATATTGATGACATCAGAAAAAGTTTTACTATCATCGTTCGTATTTTTAATATGTAATAATAAAAAAATATTATAATAATTCGTACGCTATGTACGTAGTTACGTACGCTTCAGCCTGTAATATCCCACTGTTGGGCATAGGTCGCTTTCCCATGTAGGAGAAGGATCGGAGCTTAATCCACCACACTGCTCCAATGCGGGTTGGCGGATATATTCCCTACTATGAGTAACGATCGCTATCAGGTGTACATGATAACAACCAGGACCGACGGCATAACGTGCTCTCCGAGGCACGGTAGGGAGACCCACAAGGACTGCACAAACACCCAGACCACGGCAAACATCTGTATGGCCAATACAAAAGTTGTCGTGTGCGGGGATCGAACCCGCAACTGTCCGCGCAACAGCCACAAACCAGTGCTGTGAACGCTGCGCCAACGCGGCGTCACAAAATCTATGTCACTGGCCGTGCTGTTATTGGGTAGGTATTTATTGGTGTATGGCAAATATTCGACAATTATTTTTATTGTAATTCGATTTATTAAAACCTTCGTACGTGCAGTAGGTATTTGTATTTATGGCACGTTTCTGTACAGAGGTAAAACGTAGTGGTTAATATATATACTCTTTGGTACAGAAAAGCAAAATTTGTTTAACTGGAGATATTTGAAAAAAAGTAGGTATATGAAAGATCTCCTTGTCCACAGGGCCAATAGAAGTATAGAACATTATTTTTAAAATTGTTGTCTGTCAGCCTATATGTTTATCCACGCATTAAAACACATAATTACGGTTAGAAATCTGATGCGAAATTTCTAATAGGTTTTTGCACTATAAGAGGTCACTCCGTTGATTTTCACCTCTCTGCACTTTCCGAACCGTGCAGAGGTACTAGAGCTCAAGGTTATGCACAATTTTCTAATTGTATTCCTGGAGTTCCATCTTAAAAATGGTACGTGTTTGATCTTCACACTCTACTTAGAAACTGTGATATTTGCAGTATTTTTTTTCTGAACCACACCGGGTCATTAAAATATATTTACTCACCTACGCTTCGCTTCGCTTCATGCTTCATCCTGTAATATCCCAATGCTGGGCATAGGCATCTTTCCCCATTTAGGAGAAGGATCAGAGATTAATCCACAACGCTGCTTAAATGAGGGTTGGCGGATATATTGCATACTATGAGTAACGAACTGTTATAGCTAGCTTATGCATCGCTTTGTGCTGTGGTCTAAGTCTATGATGCTGCATCAGCATTTTGCCCCCAACAAAGCAGTAGAGACGAGAAATCGCGGTCGGTCTGCTCGGATCCCTCACATCGGTCAAACATCTCTCATACCAGTTCTCGTGTTATTTTGTTTTATTAACTCAAGTGAAATATTGTGTAATTTCATATCTAAATAAATCCTGTGTAGTTAATTCAAAAACCTTTATTTTTAAACTCTTCACTCGGTAGGTACCCCTGTAGCATTGGAGGCAGCGGTGGGATATAAAATATCCTCGGGTCCGTCTCCGTGAAAAGAAGCTAAAGAACTAGAGTAAAGCGAAAAAACTTATCTTTCCACTGTATCCTGAGAGAAAATCTACTAGAAACTGTGTGCATCAAGGAGTAGGTACTGCAGAGTACCACAGAAAGCCGTACAATACCACAAAGTACTGCAGAATGCTCCATCCGAGTAGCATCATTACTAGTTCTACTATTTCCACTAAATCCCTGTTATTAACGTCACTGAACCCCGCTGAATCCTACACCCGATAACCACTACGCCATCGTCCTCGCGTGAAATCCGCAACGTCAACGTCTCGTCGTCTAGACATGCAGTTGCATCTTATCGCGTTCGCCCACGTTCTCTACCTCAGAGTGTTATACATTCCATCCTATTGTATTTCATTGTGTTTACTGTCTCGAATTTTTGCTTGTACATAAATCACAGAGTTACGAATCTTTAGAAAAGAAATCGACTGTAAGTTCACCTATAATTAGGTACATCTAGAAAACTTAAAATCACAATGGATCTTAACGTGTTATTCAACTTCATTAAGCCTTATAATGGCAACCGAGAGACATTAAATTAATATTTTTAGATTAGATTGCAACAACGTTATAGAATTAGCAACAGAGGCGCAAAAGGCCAATTATTGTAAAATATATACTAAGTCAGTTAGAAGGTAGGGCGCAACTTGCCTGTTCTATTAAAGAATTCGATAAATGGGAACAACTTAAAGACTTTTTAAAGACTCAGTTTGCTAAACGTAAACGTTGTTCCACCTTCTAATGGAGTTACAAGAAAGCAGGCAGGGGTCGCTAACCGTAGGTCAGTTTGAACTTAAAATAGAGACTCTCACAACTTCTTACTGAAATTTCGATATCAAATCACAAAGCCATCGAGATACCTGGGCGCACAGCCTGGGCGCGCACTTTATGATGGATCTCAAACCTAGAATATCTATGATTGTAAGATGCAAATCACCCTTGACTTTGAATGAAGCCATTAACATAGCTGTATGTGAGAAGAGAATCCAACAAACGGTTCCTGAAAATGAAAACTCAATTAACCCTAATTAATACTCACCTCAATGACGCCCTAGCCCGTTGGCGCAGTTTGTAGTGACCCTGCTTTCTGCTCCGGGGGTTGTCGGTTCCATTCCCACCCCGAGTCTGGGTGTAATATACATATTTATTTATATATGTAGTATTTATTTGTATGTTTATCGAAAAAAAAATATGTAGCTATACCAGTCGGCTGTTACCTATAACACAAGCATTAAGTTGCTTACTTTAGGAACAGACGACTGTGTGTGTGTGTGTGTGTGTTGTAGATATAATTTATTTATTTATTATTAATTTCGTACTCTATTCTATTAATTATTCAATGACTGATTTAATACCCTCATTGCACTGGTTTTCAGGTTAAGTGCTATAGAATTCACTCTAGGTAGCTTATATCAGTATTAAATGATATTAACTAGATTAGTCATTTAAAATATATTATTGATTTCAATGCAGTTAACACAAAGATATAGAAAAGAAAAAACGTTATATTTCTTACATGTTTATTCTCAAAAGATAAGTAATATAAAATCAGTCCTAATGATAACACAGACCGACAAAAAAGTACCCTACGCGAAAGACCAGACCAATCTGAACTTTATGTTTTCGGGGTTGCTGAGTCCAAATATGGTGCCAGAATAGCGAAGTTGGTGCGAGTTTTTCAGAAATCAGCAATAATGCTGAAAATTTAAGTTTTTCGTATAATATGAGTCCGATGAAAAAAATCGGTACATTTTAAAGTTTTACTTTAAATAAAAAAGGAAAAAATGCGACTCAAGCCGCGAAATTTTTTTGTGACGTTTGTGGACCTAATGTTGTGTCAGTAATAGTAGCACAAAATTGGTTTAAGCGTTTTCAGTGTGGAGATTTTGATGTCAAAGATGCATGTCTCTCTGGTCGTCCAGTTACGGATAAACGTGACATCTTTGAAAAAGTGGACCACCAGACGACCTCTACCAGACGAGAGGATGGAAGCTGGAGAGTC
This sequence comes from Melitaea athalia, assembly GCA_905220545.2. Lineage (NCBI taxonomy): Eukaryota > Metazoa > Arthropoda > Insecta > Lepidoptera > Nymphalidae > Melitaea > Melitaea athalia. Next base: position 2,791,476 of record HG992176.1, on the reverse strand, counting down.
CGAAAGAACGCCGAATTAAAACAACTTATGGCCGAGCCAAATATACTTGGAGAAATCAAAGCACAGCGCCTCCGTTGGCTTGGTCATGTAGAACGAATGGGTGAGGAACGAGGACTGAGGAGAGCTTACTTGGGCCGGCCATCGGGCCGACGCCCGGTTGGACGGCCCAAGTATCGCTGGTGGGATCGAGTTGAGGTGAACCTGTGCGCGTTACAAGCCAATAATAATTGGCAAGAGACCGCCCAGGACCGGGCAAGATGGAGAGCTCTCGTCTCGGAGGCCAAGACCCACTTTGGGGTTTCAGCGCCATAGGAGTAAGTAAGTAAGTTGAAAAAGTGGAGCTAAATCGACATTTGAGCCGCTTACGATATAGCTGAAGGTCTGAAAATTGACCTTATAATTGTGTTTGCTAGCAAACGAAAAAAAAAACGACTTCAATTACATCAACAAGTAATAAATAATAAATTCATTAACAGACGCACTAGTCGTCACTACGATTTTCGAGGGTTCCCCTCGATTTCTCTGGGATCCCATCATCAGATCTTGGTTTCCTTATCATGGTACCTAAGTTGGGATATCTCCTTTAGAACAAAAAAAGAATCACCAAAATCGGTTCATAAAAGACGAAGTTATCCCCGAACTTACATAAAAAAAAGAAAAAATATATATACGGTCGAATTGAGTAACCTCCTCCTTTTTTAAAGTCGGTTAAAAACGTTTCTACCCATTTGAAAAAGGTTTCATATACAAAAAATTTCGATATTATGGGTGCCACATAACTAGGGAATGCAAATCTCGCGAGATCTCCCTTGAGCCCCAATCAGTCGTGAGAGGTGACTAAGAGATAACAGTTCCACTACCACCTTGGAACTATTGCAGCCGACTGATGGCGGGATAACCATCCTACAGCTGGCTTTTTAAATACACAGACCGAAAACGGGCAGCAGCGTCTTCGGTGCGATGAAGCCATTCCCGCAGTCACCAACCCGCCTGCTCAGCGTGATGACTATAGGCAAAACCCTAGTTTTTTTTTTACAGTTTTATTGTAAGTATATAGATTTCTTAAATTCATCAGTTCATGTTAATCATCATAATTTAATATTCTCGTTATTCGAAAATCGAATTATAAAAAAAAAGTTTTGCTTCTTTGAAAAGGGCGAAATAAAAACACATCATATATGTTAAAATTTAATTATAATTAAATAGTACTGCAAGAACACATTCTATATAACAATCCACATCTGGAATTAACAGTACAATTTGTAAATAATCGTGTCATACAAACATATTTTATACTAGCTTGACTTCCATCATTAACTATACTATTTAAAATACATTACGCTTTTTTACAGAGGACCTTCGTCCTAATTGTCGTCATCAATCTTATTATATTTATATAACCTCTATAAAAAAACAAATAACATTTTTTTCATAAGATTTATTTCAGGTTCTATTTTTTATATATAATTACAAATGTTCGTTTTAAATAAAAACCGTTCTTACAATACATATAAGCACACGAAACAAATCTCCGAGTTTATAATAACGCGTTATCTGTATCCATTTTTTTCTCCTTTTATAAAAACAATATTGTGCGATGGAAAAGTAAAAAATTTATAAGTACGTTGCTGTTTCGTTACATTATAATAATATTCTTGCTTCTAAGAAATTAGAACGACATTGAATTTCTAATTATTAGTTTTAAAAAAATATATCGACCCGTCAAATATGTGTTGAACGGATATACATTTTTGTTATTTCTTCTTGAAATTCCATAGAACTTATTGTTTAACCTCGTGAACGAGTCATACTATGGTAGGCCTTTATAATCACACTGATTGTATTAGGTTAAATGTACGTTAAAATTAACACAAAATACTACAGAATTGATAGGAGTTATAGGATAACTAACTGACCCCGCAAACATTGTTTTGCCATATATGGTATTAACCCCCGCAACCCCTCTTGTGTGTGAAATTTCGTAAAATCCGTTCTTAGCTGACCCCTACTCGGCGAAAGGAATATTACTACCAAATTTCAAGTCTCTACGTCTTGTGGTTCCGGAGATATCGTGATGAGTCAATTTAATGGTGGAAAACTCTTTTATATTATATAGATAAATAATTTATCTATATAATATAAAAGTAAATTAGCGAATATATCAATAACACTAATTCTTTAAACCTAAACGATTTTATAAATAACTTTGTTTACTTACGAATTCAGCTTAACAAGTAAATGCCGCTGTCTTTTATATATCAAGACAATTTTAATTAAATATTTTTTATATTTATATAGCGTTTGTCTCTGCATGCAAGTTTGAATTATATTGTAAAATCAACGCAACAATTAAGACGAAGACGAGAATTTCAATTGAAATAAAAACGAATTTTTTTTAAAAGGAATTAAAATACTATATAATAATCTTAATTTCATTAGTTATTTAGGAAATACATGATTATTGTAATATTAATATAAAATAAAAAATCTAGATATACATTAGTCAATTAAATCTGCATCGTCTGACAGATCCTGTAACAAAACGAAAAGGAGTATTAAAATAATATAGCACTAACAACAGACAATACAATTGAATTTAAACTTATTTCGACGAAATTTTATCCTTACCAGGTCGTTAACGTTGTCCTCCAGGATTATATCATCGATCTCACGTTCTATCTCCTCCATTATATCCAATGAATCCTTGCGCTTCTTTTCCGCGATCGCAGCCTCCGAATTATCTGCTATTCTATTCGAATTACTGCTGTTAAAAAAAAATATATATATATATATTAAAGTACCGCAAATATGACCAATAATATTATTCTGTTATTGTTTTTGTAATAGATGTGCATATTATATGACTTCGTTAGAAAATTACAATTCTTTATAAAGTATAAACTAAATATATTATCGTTAAAAAACAAAACTAAAAAAACACGCTTTAATAATAAAAGCGTGTTGATTTTAACATAAAGTTATGAGATTATTGTATTGTCATCGGCCCTTGACCCCTGTGCAAATTTCCAAGTTAATCAGACTCCTAGAAGTATGTGAAAATGAAGTTCAAAGATTCCGCTACATACATACATACATACAGGTCAAGCTAATAAAAGCGTGTTAAAATAGTCGGTAGATCAAGATAAAATCCACATCAGATTTATTATCCTGGATTAGAATTGTAAAACCGTACTCAATTTTGTGCAAGAAATTCAAGCGGCACAGACAAAAAAGACAGACAGAAAAATCCAAATTAATACTTGGCTTCTATAGCTCGTAGAAGGCCACAAAATATAATTGGTGTTTCCTAAATATCTCCCACTAGCTATACCTCGCGGCTTAACCCGCGTTCGTTTGAGACAAAAAGGTACTAAAATATTATATAGCCCATAGACTTCCTCGGGAAATAGACTATACAACACAAAAATATTTTTTCAATTCGAACCACTAGTTTCTGAGATTAGCGCGTTCAAACAAACAAACTATTTAGCTTTATAATATTAAGTATAGATGTATAGACGTCGGCCGGTTACAATTTTATCATAGATAACAGTGGAGAGCGCACAAAACGTCAATTGAACAATTTACATGTTTATAATATGTGATCGAGCACTCACAGTTAATGCTAGAATAACCACAATTATAGATATTTTAAAATCGAAAAGTTCGCAAGTTTATTCGAACGCGCTAAAGCCAAATAACATTTTTTAAAAATTTAATTTCAATAAACCGTTTAGGGTATTTTATACTTTATAGGCTATAAAACGCCACATTACGGCATATCTAGCAGATGAGAAATCGGCTAAAATTAAAAAAGAGTAAGTTTAGTAGTAAAATTTAAAATTAAATTAACTGACGAAACCGCACGTACCGCCTAGTTTAATATAAAATTTGTGTGTATTGCAGCCTGCAGGCTATTTAAAAATTCCATGGCGTTCTGGAGGTATTTTTTTCCGACAATGATAAAAAATAATTTAAACTTTAATTTATTTTCATAAAATAATTTTCAAATATATAAAACACTAGCTGACCCCGCAAACGTTGTTTTGCCATATATGTTATTAACCCCCACAACCCCCTCTTGTGGGTGGAATTTTGTAAAACCCGTTCTTAGCTGACCTCTACTCGGTGAAAGGAATATTCCTACCAAATTTCAAGTCTCTACGCCTTATGGTTCCAGAGATATCGTGATGAGTCAATGGGTGGAAATCTCTTTTATATATATATATATATATATATATATATATAGATTAATTGTATTAAAACAAGTAAACGTAAAAAAATTAACTGTACATATAGAGAGAAATGATAAGAAAATGACGCAAATCGAACCGAATCAGGACGGAAACAGTGTAAAGAAGATTTCACTCGTGAATTGTTTATCTCGGCTTGATAAAAGGTATAATGGGGTATTAGTGTAACATTACTCGTTACAATATGATGAATGATGCGATAATACACCAAGTTTTCTGATAAATGAAAAAACTGAGAAAAATATAATTGAAAAACAAATTTAAAACTATAAAAACTTTCCATTTTGCTTACAAAAGTTAAGTGTGAAAGCATTCGTCATTCAACAGCTGCGTTAACATACCTACATAATATATTGTCATTCAATTTCACACTTATAAGAATGTTTTTTTTTTTGGATTGATAAATAATTCGGCCTCTACTTTTCAAGTAAATCCACTCGAAAACGTCGATATAATCAAGACCTTTGCTCGTGCCAATATTTCATAGAAAAAAAAACTTTTTTAAAATCTAGCGATGAAGATTATATCGGAGATAATTCAATTTCATGTCATAAACATGTAATTTCGTAAATATTTAATGTAATATTTCAACAAATGTCAAAGTTTATTTTTTTATTTTTTCAACACTTTCCTAAACAAAATTTCAAAACTGCGCGATAAAAACTGTAAATCCCGGTTCCTATAAATCAAAAACTATTCATTTTACGTAAGACCCGTTAAACTTCGAAAACGACATGTTAATTTTTTTTATATAGGAATGGCTTTTAAGGGTCAATAATTATTTTTTATACTATTAAGGTTATACTACTAAAGTGGAAACAAGCATACGGTCCGCCATATGGTATGGTATGGTATATGGTATTTCGTAGCGTATCTGGAATATCAGGGGCATTAAATATGCTTTGCCTTAACCGCTTACCCTCCCCCGGAGCTCTGGCTACCTTACTCACCTCCGGAACACACTACTTGAAAGTAGCATTATTTAGCTGTGATCATCTGTAAAGTTGAGGTACTTCCTCAATCTGCTTCAAATTTTGAGCAAAATATTTCCTGCTGCGCCTTACGTCATTAAAAATAAGTACCTGGATGACCGAGCCTAGCTCGGTATTTTCATTTTATTTTGTTTTTTTTCTCGGTATTTTTATATTTTAATTTTATTTAAATAATAAATCACGAGTGAAATTAAAAATAAAAGAAAAAAAAATTAATCTAGAGACTGAGATTCGAACCCGGGTCAACACGATTTGACACTCGCCGATTTCCTAATTACGCCATTACAGGTATGTTGACAGTAGTGAAATTAAGCTTCGTATTCTAATGATATTTTTTCATTGCCTAAAAACAGGGATAAAACGACATTTTTTTTTAATGAAACCTAGCTAGATCAATTTTTCGTCCCCGAAATTTCCTGCATACTAAATTTCACGGAAATCGTTGGAGCCGATTCCGAGATTCAGATTCTATATATACATATATATATATATATACAAGAATTGCTCGTTTAATAGTATAAGATTAATAAATATTAACCTTTCGTGCGTGGGTCCCGATTTCCAGAGGCCCCGGCTCTCTATGTCCTCCTTCTCTTGAGCCAGGTCCCTCTCAATGTTGCATATCTTGGAGTTCTCCGGCAGATTGGACATTTGGGAATGGTATTCGAAACCGAACTCACGCTGGAACTTTTCTAACACTAAGGTTTCCTGCGAAATAAATTATCGTTTTAGTTTATACTTCTTATATGTCCTTACATTATATCGATCACTTATATTACTTAAAGCTTAGAGAGTATTTTAGTATAATATCTATATATTATTAATTACCTTACAATATATAATATCTATATATTATGAATTACCTTCTTTTAAAAAAGTTGTTTTGGGATTGTTGAGGGATTAATTATTTATAAACGATTTTGCTTTTGTTGGTTTTTTGTTTTTGTTTTTGTGTTTGCTGTTTGTTTTTAACTTTAACTTCATCTATTATTAATTATTTTCATTTTAATTTGTAGATATAATATTTTAATAATACTAATGTTAAATCTCTTTTTGTGCACGTTGTGACATTTTAAAATGTTGCGCATTTAAGCTCAATAGTAGTATAGTTTTTTATGTGAAATTATAATGTTGCAACTACTGTATGTCCTAATGAAATAAATAAATAAAAATGAATCCCCGAAATGTATGGAAGCATAACTTCTGACGACTACAACAAATTGGATACTACATTTTTTTGTATACGTTATTATCAGAACAATATTTTTATAAAAGAAAATGATTTAAAAAAAAAACTATATTTACGAAAAAAAATATGGTGGTACAAAATTCGCCGGGTCAGTACCTATTACATTTGTATAAAAAAATGTATACAAACACATATATTACAATTCTTATAAAGGTATAGTATATAACCTGTGGCCCGAGGTTTCACACGCGTTAATTTAAAAAAAATAGCCTATAGTCTTCCTCGATAAATGGGCTATCCACCACTGAAAGAATTTTTCAAATCGGACCACTACTTTCTGAGATTAGTTTGTTCAAACAAACAAACAAACTCTTCAGCTTTATAATATTAGTATAGATAATTGTGATTTTTTTTGTTCCTGTAGACATCGAACGGGACAGACATCGCTGTGATCGTCTCTTAAGTTTTTTTTTTTAGAATGAACGTATATTGGGTCCGTCAGTACGAAATGGGAGCCATGAAAGAAACATATTTAATAGCGTCATTAGAATTCACGTTATACCTAAAAAGGCATCAATATTAAAAATGTTAACGATTTATTAATAATAAAAACAAATAGCAACCGTACAAGGAAATTTGGAAACAAAAGCTTATATTTTATATATTTAATATTCCTTATAAACTAACATCATACACATAAATAAATAAAAATAACAAACAAACATTGTGAATTCTCTGTAGGCTACCTAGTTATGCATGCACCCCAGACCTCCGTGTTAGATTAGTACACGTGCTGTTCCGCTGACTTTGCATTGCCACCTGGCAGCTCATAGAATTAACTCCGAGAGACAAAACATAGATAGGCATTAAATAATTCCTGGACTTATTTTTGAAGAGGCATTAATGAACCTCTATAATAAAATACTGTGTGAGAATCAGAAATATACCAGCCTCCAAACCGGCAACATGTTTCTCATTTATTTCCTTAAGTTTAAATAAGTAGTTATTAAAAAACCCTTTGTCCAAAAGGGAAAGACTTGACTACCTAGCATTTATTATTTACTAGCTGCCCGGACAGACTTCCTGACTTTTCAGACCTCCCGTGGGATTTAAGGAACATACAAAAAAAATTTAGCCGAATTGGTCGAGCCATTCTCCAGTTATGCGCTTAGCAACATTCATTTTTATTATATAAAAGATTTGTGTACATTATATTTATTTGTATTACACGTTTATTAAGTACTAATATATTATACTACTAATTTATAATTATTTAATTTATAAAATATTATTTTATATACATATAATAAAATGGTAGAAAAGTCAAAACTGTACATTGAATATTTTTTTAAAAGAATACTTGGGGTGTGATCTACAATCGATACCGAAGCCAAAAATATAGTTTTTAGAATTTTTGTCTGTTTGTCTGTTTGTCTGTATGTATGTCCGGGATAAACTCAAAAAGTACTGCATGGATTTACTTCAAATTTGGCACGAATATTATTAAGAAGTCGGGTCAGAACATAGGCTACATATTATCACGCTATCACCTACGGGGAACGAGCAGTGAACGCACGCAGACGACGTCGCGGGCAGCAGCTATTATTTAATAAACAAGCATATTATCCGATCGCATATGTGACATTAGCTCTTTCTCTCGCAATTTTTTCATTAAATACAAATTAATTTTGGCATTCTAAAGGAACGATCTAGAAAGAGCTTAGAGCGCATGATCAAGATTTTGACAACGGCTAGTGAGATGTAATTTAATAGTGAATAACGAATATATTGTTCAATCGCTAAACCTCACCTCATGCGAAATCAGTCGGAAAACCCAGATTCAGCTAATCATTAGTCCACGAATAGATAAACCCGAACATCAAGCAGAGACTCGATAAATGGAATTTAAAAATGATTTCTTTGAAACGCTATCTTGGCAACGAACTGTCAACTTTGAAACACCGTAATCTGGCTGTATTTAGCCTATGATTATTTTTTAGTGCGCAGTTAGAATGAAAGTTATTTCGTTATTAAAAATTCTAATAATTATTGTTTATATATACAAATTTTAATAAGTATTTTAACAGTAATATCATATTAAAAGATTGTGAGAGTACATATCCTAGATGGATAGTTATTAGTGTAACCTATCAATGTTAAGGTTGGTGAGAACCTCTCCAATAGACATATTATAATCATTTATTGCACAATATATACTAAGGGATAACTGACATCTTTACAAAAATAAGTACAAATAGATGGTGATATATTTTTTCCTGTTATATAAGAATAACAACACGACGTGGCAAAGCCCCGATATTGTGACGAGGAACGAAATAGATTTCATCTTCAGAGTCATCATCATTCAGAGATGTCTCAGTGGTTAATAGGTTTAACACCGGCAGCGACCACCGACTATTGGGGGGTAGCCCAGCAGATCAGTGGGGTAGCGAGCCTAACTCGCGTCACAATACCTTTTTAGAGCCCCCCCTAGACCTCCCTCCCTAGTCGAAAACCATATAATATGTCCAGCAATTTTTAGTTATGCAGACCATTCGGCGCCCCTTTGTGAGTAGCCCCCCCCCCCCCCCCTCGGTACGCTACTGCTGTAGATCTAAGGGCCTATGCAAACCACGTTTTTTAAACACGCCGTCGACGCGCGTTACAAAAACACGCGTCGACGGCACGCTTTTATCCTACAGAGCAGTTTGTTGTCGTTTGTATCGATACAAAAGCGCGTCACCGGCGCGTCTGTATCGATACACGCGTATTTAATCGCGTCTGTATCGCTACACACGCGGGTCAACGGCGCGTTCAGAAAACGCGCGTCGACGGCGCGCTTTTATTATACAGGTGTGCAAAGGTCTACAGGCTGCGTCTGACTCGCGTGTGTATCGCGTCTGTATCGCTACAAACGCGCGTCGACGCGATGGCGCGTTTGCATAGACCCTTATACTTAGCAGAAAGTTGTTAATGAAAGAAAAAGTCAAGAAAATTACGCAGAAAACCTAACGATTATTTAAGCTTTGTATGTATAAGGCGAGTGTGAATGGAAGTGTTGAAAGGGATAGACCTAGGCGGACGTTTCGAGACCAAATCAGGGACGTCTTGAAAAGAGGCCAGGTCAAGAGTACCCTAAACCGAAGAGCATGTATGAAAGGAATAATGAAAGTGGACGAAGTAAAACAAGTATGTAAGGATCATAGTAAGTGGAAAGAAGTGGTCTCTGCCTACCCCTACGGAAAAGTGGCGTGATTATTTGTATGTATGTATTAATAATATAAATCTCACTTCGTATTCCGGGAACAAGTTGTCATAGTGTTCCGGATCGGCGAGTGATTGGCCAGACTTCTTATTAGTGGCACCGACCGCTTCCCGCCACATCATCACTACTTCGTTCATCTTCGATGGAATGTATGATCTGAAACGAGATTAATGTCATCAGCCTAACAAGCTTAAAAACTTGAAATTATCCCAATTACCTATACCGTTTCTAAGGATAGGTTTTTAGGTCATATCGAGTTTTTAATATGATAAAATAATGTTTTGAACTTTATTAGTTATTTCCAGAAAACTTTAAAAGAATTAAAACCTAATTAAACCTGAAAAATATGTTTTTCAAATTTGTATATCTAGTTAGTTGCCACGACTCTAATTATGAGATCAAAACGAGGCAATTGCGGAAAACCATCATCCTATTATTAAGGCTGTGTAGCCTTTGCTAGTGTTAGTCTACAATATCCAGTAGGCCTTCAACATAATGTCAGGAAATCCGTGTTATAACAAGCTGCTACAATATAAATATATTATAATGGCAAAACATGTCATTAAGAACACATAACTTTTTAAATTAGCTTTTTAATCCACTTTGGAATCGTAATTCACATATAAAATTATTTTCATTTCATAAAATCATACGAAAATGATGGACTTCATTTTACATTAAGAAGAAACGACAAAAAAAATATTGGAATTTAAAATGTAATCTACAGTCTTTAGAAGTACAAATTTAGTGTTATTCTATATGAAAAAAGCTAAATAATGACGTTCAATAAATTCCCCCATCATTATCATCTACACAGTCTTGATCAGCATTCTCAAGAATTCAATACAAACTTATAGTTTATTTTTTAGCAAATTGAACTGTTTAAAATCTGGAGCAGTCAGACATTGAAAGTACCTCGACCTTACAGAAGATCACAGCTAAATAGTACTTCTCTCAAGCAATATTGTGTTCCTGATGTAAGGTAACAGAGCTCCTGGGGGGGATTGAGGGTAGGGTCGGCAACACGCTTGTGATACTTCTACTGCTGCAGTCTGTAGGTTGCGGTAATCGCTTACCATCGGGTGAGCAGTACGCTAGTGCGCGACCTAATTGTATAAAAAAAGTAATGTTACCTGGCAAAGAAAGCGGCTTCTGGCAACTTATTCCTCTTAATGAGAAGTTGAAGACAGGAGTCGAGGTCGTTTAGCGTGAAGTACGATGCGAAAGCGATGTTATCATCGCCCTCCGATGCCGACATCCTCGCTACCTCTTCTAATAACTCTTTGTCACCTGGACATTAATAAATTAATATCATATTTTCCAACCAAGATATAACAACAATATATTTTCTAATACATATTCCTGTACAACCTTCCATTCCTGTATACTGTTTTAATTCGCAGGTTTACTAAAGTTTCTTTCCAATGGTTTACGGTACATTAAATCTCTATGTATACATCTATGAAATTTCGCATTTTCACAATGATAAGAATGTAACAGCATAGCCACGTCAACGATAAATAGTAAAAATAAAACTAAGTATAAACGAAAAGAGGTTCTTACACAAGATTACTATCTTGTGTTCTTTTTTTTTGTATTTTTAATTACATTTTGTATTTTGAATCACATTACCCATACAATATATTCATAAATTATAATAAAATCATGATTTCACAATGTCCATATAATATACGATAAAATGTACACCAAATTATTTTTAATCAAAACTAAATTTAAAAAAAATACAAATTTGGAATAATTCTTTTTAAGATTTTATTTGCTATCAAATATGAATATAAAATTATATTAATATGAAACAATAAGTATACCTGTGCTGACAGCGAATAATAACAAGGCACTATAATCTCTCGCGTTCTGGTAACATATCTTTGTGAGGTCTGTGTCCGCTGCAACCGCTGCTGCAGCCCCGAGTCTTGACCACCTCGCCGAAGACACCCTCGAGGGTCCATCACCCTCACCACCTTCTAAACGAGCCGCCTCTTCTGCTAATTGTTTACATTGCTGCAGTTCACCCAACGCTAGAGCTAGCTCGAACTGGTGTTCTGGTTCCGTTGATACCGCTAACGCTTGTTGTTTGAAACCCTAAAAAATAATAAATTGCAATTGATCGTAAACGTTTTAGTACTAATATGATATGATGATATGTATTTTTAATGTATATTTTTTAAGTAAACCTTCCCAAGTATCCTCCCTCATTCTAGTTTTTACATGTAAGATGGCATTCACCAATCACATCAATATATTGTAGCAGGAGAGCATAAAGCAACGCATCGACACAAGTTACGTAAATAATACTAATGGATTTAAAATTCAATCCTATTAATATTATAAATGCGAAATATTGTGACGATGTTTTAGCCTTTTACGCAAAAAGTATGAGATGACAGATTTTAATGAAACTTGATACGTAGAGATCTAGAACAACACGTAGGCTACTTTTTATCCCGACACTCCCACGGGATAAGAAACTACATGGGAAGAACCGCGTGGTGCAGCTACTAATATATAATTCAGAAAAAAATATTTTTGACTATCATTAAAATTAAAATGCGAAATCATGCGAATCATGTGTTTTGCCCATAGTCACCACGCTGGGCAGGCGGATTTGTGACCGCAGGACTGGCTTTGTCGCACCGAAGACGCTGCTGCCCATCTTCGGTCTGTGTATTTCAAAGCCAGCAGTTGGATGGATATCCCGCCATCGGTCGGCTTTATACGTTCCAAGATGGTAGTGGAACTATGTTATCCCTTAGTCGCCTCTTACGACACCCACGGGAAGAGAGGGGGAGGCTAAATTCTTTGCCGTAGCCACACAGCAAGAACTATAAATATAATTGATAATATTTGCTGAGATAACCCAACCTGTTTCTCCAAGAAGTGCGCCACTCTAGTGCGATGGTCATGAGGTATGGTAGGCAACACACGGTCCGCTGTCTCAAAGTCGCCCCTCATCACTGCCGTCTGGTACTCCAAAACGGATAGAAGCAGAGAATATGACACTATGTTTAACTCTTTGTCGTTTAAGTATAGCCTGAAAATATTGTAGGAATGTTTAAAAACAATTTACATTAACTATCGATAATTTGAATTAGTATGGCAAAGTTTACAGTATAATCTGAAAAAAAGTTTGTAGTTTTCTTTGATACGAAAGTCAGGTTTGAAGAGATCTTTTTGTGTTACAATGTTTACTGAGTTAGCTTAAAGATTACAGTTTAGAAAATTTATTCAGAACAATCAAGATACAATTCCGTGTAAAATAAAATAACAAATATGTAGAATTTCAGGAGCTAAGTGGATGAAAGCACTGAACACTGACATATACAGAACCCAGCATTGTTAAGGACACAGGTATGTGGTCTTAGGCCTTAATAATAATCTTAGTAACCGAAAAAATTATAAATGTATTTAATGTAAGGCAACTAAATGCCTGTGTTAGGTAGATCACAGATATATTTTATTTTTCGAAAATGCTCATATAAATAACTACATATATTACACCCAAACTCGGGGCGGGAATCAAATCACAACCCCAGCAGAAGAAACCAGGGTTACTCCATACTATGCCAATCGGCTACTTATTAGTAATAATTTAACCCCTTAATTAGAAACTAAAGTATAATGTATTTACCTGTTTTCCTTAGCGACGTATCCCAAAATGTACATGGTGTGGTCGAGATGGGAAACTGTGACGATTTCACCGCCGACATAATAGTTTATCCTGTTTAGAGAGTTTGTGTAGATGAAGCAGTCCCCGACCCAGAGACCAGTTTTAACCGTCTCGTTTACTTCGCCTACGACCTGGACGGACAGAGAAAACTTCAAAATAGGACAAAACCAAGATTATAGTTGTAATCGAGTAAGGGTGAGGTCAAACGAGCGTAATTTTGTGAGTTGTGAGTCGCGTCATTTCAGTCATTTTGCGTCACCGGCACACACTAACTGAGGTAGGGCACAGCAGGAAATTTCCTGCTCAAAATATGGAGCAGCCCGACTGGGGTAGTACCTCGACCTTACAGAAGACCACAGCTAAATAATACTGTTTTAAAGCAGTATTGTGTTCCTGTTAGTGAGTAAGGTGACCAGAGCTCCTGGAGGGGATTGGGGATAGGGTCGGCAACGCGCTTGCGACGCTTCTGGTGTTGTAGGCGTTTATAGGCTACGGTAGTCACTTACCATCAGGTGAGCCGTACGCTTGTTTGTCAACTTAGTAACATAAAAAAAAAACTCATTTGCATTGCCTTCCAGTCCAGTTTGTGCTACACGGCGACGAAAAATGAGTTGTGTGCCGACTCACACTTTCTGAATGCAGCAGAAATTACGCGACTCAAAAAATTACGCTCGTTTGGCCTCACCCTATGGGTCTGTTTCAAAGGCTGTCAAAGTTAAATCTGATGGATAATTGTATCCAAAGGATAAAAATTTAAAGATATATTTTTTGTGTGTGATTAAGAATGGAAATGATAGTTACTAAATGAAATTAATCTAAATTACAATCATATCACTAAAGGACATTAATAACAATTTTAATTAGACTACAACTAAGTAACGTGTCTGAACTGACTGTCAATATTGTAACCATTTTTATCAAGAAGCAATTGACACTACAATGGAATTTGTATTGTTAACACAACTGCATTTGTCAATACCCATCACAATTGCACGATGTTTATGCGACGGCTTATATCATTTGTATTCGTTTTGTCGTGAAAAGAAATGCAATTACCAATTCAACAAACAAAACAACCTACAATTTAAACCATATTCGAGTTATAATTTTATTCCTTATTTTATTTTTATTTCAGTAATATATTATATATAATCTGTGTGTATAGATCGCCGATGTATATGACGCCGCGTTGGCGCAGCGGTCAGAGCACTGAATTGCGATTGGCTGTTGCGCGGGCGGTTGCGGGTTCGATCCCCGCACACGACAACATTTTTATTGGCCATACAGATGTTTTCCGTGGTCTGGGTGTTTGTGCAGTCCTTGTGGGTCTCCCCACCGTGCCTCGGAGAGCACGTTAAGCCGTCGGTCCCGGTTGTTATCACGTACACCTGATAGTGATCGTTACCTACTCAGTAGGGAATATATCTGCCAACCCGCATTAGAGTAGCGTGGTGGATTAAGCTCCGATCCTTCTCCTACATGGGGAAGAGGCCTATGCCCAACAGTGGGATATTACAGGCTGAATCGTGATCGTGTATAGATCATATAGAATACTTTTTTTTCTTTAGTACACATAATTTCATAGATGTGATAATTATATTAAAAATTAAAATCAAAAGATATATAAATTTAAAATACAAAAACATTGTATTGTATTAGTTTCTGCGTCTGTTGTCAGTGTATCTATATATCTCTATATATATAAATCAGCCACTTTTCGTTGTCAAGAATGGGCTCACATATCCAAACCAAATATTTAGGCTTTGTCCGGACTATTTAGTAGATGGTTTATGTGGACGTTTGCACAAAATCGGTCGAGCGGTTCTTCATTTATCATATTTTTTGTAACAAAGGATGATCATTTTGTTAATGGGGATTTTGCTGTCAAATTGAAACTTTTTTCAGTGTTGATAGTACAAGCATGATGTTGTCATTCATTTCTGTCATTTCATTTTGGACATGCTTCGATTAAAGCAAATTAAGACAAAAAACCCAGGGATATAGTACATCACAAAAATAATAATTAACGCTCAACGAAGTGGGCGCGGGACGGCTAGTAATCTATATTAATAAATGGAGAGCCGTATATTTGTTCGGTTATACTGCGAAAACTACTAAACCGATCGGAATAATACTTATAAGTACCATAAGATGCAGCGTGTATCGGAGAAGGTTTTAGTATATGATATGTTGGTGATTACATATCGTGTAAAAAAATATGGACGGACAGAGGTCGCTAGTAATAAAATAAATAAACAAAGTATGCAATTATATAAACCAATATAAATAAAAATCGCCGAAATTTATTATAGGAAAATAACTTCCGATCGGCTGCACCAAATCGGATATTTCTTTTTCGTTTGTTATTGACAGAAAAAGGAAAAAAAAATTGATACGACGGCGTCCTTCGATCAGCTAATTAGTATTTATTGTATTATATTTTAGTGTTTGTTAATGTGTTGTACGATAAATCATCTGTAATATTGTATAACTAGCTGCTGCCCGCGACATCGTCTGCGTGCGTTCACTGCTCGTTCCCCGTAGGTGATAGCGTGATAATATGTAGCCTATGTTCTGACCCGACTTCTTAATAATATTCGTGCCAAATTTGAAGTAAATCCATGCAGTACTTTTTGTGTTTATCCCGGACATACATACAGACAAACAGACAAAAATTCTAAAAACTATATTTTTGGCTTCGGTATCGATTGTAGATCACACCCCAAGTATTCTTTTAAAAAAATATTCAATGTACAGTTTTGACTTTCCTACCATTTTATTATATGTATAGATTATGTGAAACATAGAGTATGTTGGTGTCAACTTCGAGCCAATGTCATCTATACTCATAAAATGAGTGTTTTAAAATAATACATAATCAAAATTTCTAAACATAGCAACGTAAAAAAATAGAAGTATAAATATTCTATACATGATATATATATATTAAGTTCACGCATAAAAACGTGTTTAAAATTGAAAGCAAATCTCTTATCTTCCTTATCAGTCACTTTTAACTAGCCGACTGTAACAACTAACGATTTTATCGTCACGACTAAACGACATCCTCGAACGTTTATCGCGTGAAGCTTATCTTGTAAGGAAGTATTAACATTAGACTAGCCCGTTGGCACAGTTTGTAGTGACCCTGCTTTCTGCTCCGGGGGTTATGGGTTCGATTCCCACCCCGAGTCTGGGTGTAATATACATATTTATTTATATATTTATATATATGTATTATTTATAAGTATGTTTATCGAAAAAAAAAATGTAGCTATACCAGTCGGCTGTTACCTATAATACAAACATTAAGTTGCTTACTTTAGGAACAGACAACCGTGTGTGTATTGTGTAGATATTTATTTATTTATTAAATACAAATTACTACAATTGACACATTTAATACAAACAACGTTCTAACTACGATTTTTACCCGACTGCAAAAGGATGATAATGTTTTTGTAATAATATATCAACAAAATTAAAATAAAAAAATTCTTACTGATTTAAGTACTTAAAAATCAATTAAATTAAAAAAATTATTATCAATCAAACTTAGTCAACTATATAAAATTAAAAAAAAAATTGTCTTAATTTTGCAACCTAATTCTACCTACACCGCTACCTACTAGCTACCACGGATTCGGAATGTAGATTCTGCCAGGAAGAATCTAAAAGAATTGTGTCTGAGATTATTTCTTGCCGATTCTTCTCTGGTGGTAGCTTCTTAAAAAACTTAATAATGACCTTAAATTAAAATTTTGTAAATTGACGAATCGAAAGTGCTCATGGGGCCTATTTGAATAAAGTTATTTTTGTTTTTTTTGTTTTTTTTTATTATAAAAATTCTTTCACGGGAAGCATGTAACATTATAATTATCAGCCAAACTCGTGTAATATACAAGTACCTACGTGAAGACGCTGGAAAGCTGCTATACATAAAAATCTATGACATTTACTGGAATTTTTCATCTTTATGCGGATCATGTAAATATGATAGATTTTTATGAAATCTTTAGACTTTAAGGGATTATTGGGTTATGATTATACGTTTATCTCGTTACGATAATGAAATTTGGAGACGTAAACGCGATGATAGCAAATGGGATTTTTGCGAACGAAGCCGCTGAGAGTTCTCAGTGGTCGTGAAAATTATTTTTATAAAAACATCTTTAATATTTTAAAATAGAAGTAGAAAGATCAGCTTTAATTATAATGTTAGATGTAATCAATTTATATTTCGACGGGTGCAAAGTAAAAAGAGTTATATACAAAACAGCTACTTTTCAGGAGAGCGCATAATAGGAAAAAGTGCTCCCATTTTGTCAATTTCAAACCAAATTTGTTGAAATTTTCATCACTGCTACATTACTTACAAAGACAAACACTTATATATTTTATTTCTTGTAATTAGGTTTAATTTACGAGATATTGCAGTTGTCTGCCTCTACATTGTGCTTAAAAATATGACAACTGAGTTAACTACCACTTGGTCGTTTCTACATAGGAATTAAAAAATCTGGATTTAATAAAGTATGTTTCATATATATATACTTCTGTAAGTACAAAAAGTATGACTTTTCCAAGTATTAAAATTAGTCCATGACTGTATTATATTCTAAATAAAATCAAAGTTCAAAGCATATTTTTATTTATTTATTTTATACTTTATTGTACATCACAACTACAAATATCATTTACAGACTGTGACGTACAATGGGCGGACTTATGGCTATTTAGCCATTTCTTCCAGACAACCCACATATATATTTCCTACTATGAGTAACGATCGCTATCAGGTGTACATGATAACAACCGGGACCGACGGCTTAACGTGCTCTCCGAGGCACGGTGGGGAGACCTACAAGGACTGCACAAACACCCAGACCACGGCAAACATCTGTATGGCCAATACAAATGTTGTCGTGTGCGGGGATCGAACCCACAACCGCTGGCGCAACAGCCAATCGCAATCCTTTGCTGTGACCGCTGTGCCAACGCGGCGCCATATTATGCGCGCATAATTATGCATATGTCTTTTTCTACACCATAAAATTATTTGTATAAGTTTGTTGCCGGCCGGCGAAGAACATGCCATCTGACTGATGACGCAATAGGAATGAACGTGCGCCCCCCGCGCGGATTGCGTAAAAGCGGCCAGCGGTAGTTGAACGCATGTACGTCGTGTAATTATACAAAACAGCAGTAGTTGTCTTTTTTTACTTGACAAAAGTACAAGAAATGAGGCGATATTTGTATTTTTTATTTCGCCATGTTGTAAAATATAAACTTTTTAGTTAGTTCAACACTTCACGTGCCACTTCAACTTGCTAATTCTATGGGCTATGTCGGTTACTTTCGTTCTCTTGCGGATAGCCTCATTTCTAATTCTATCTTTGAGAGAAACTCCAAGCATAGCCCGTTCCATTGCACGTTGAGTGACTTTAAACTTGTGGACCAGTCCCCTCGTCAGCGTCCACAAAAAATACACAATATATACACACTACTCCAAATATGAATTGGTTATATAATAAAAAACACCCCTTTGAAAAAGAGTAATAAGTTAACCATCCACTATTTTACGACAGTTAGTGAACTAATTGGGTCCTTCATATCTTAAGGGACCTTAAAGAGATAGCCTCGATCTTGACCCCTCACCTCAAAAGCGTTCTCGATGCCATCCTCAGTGATGTCGCTATTGGACCCGGACCCCCTAGCCTTGGCGACCACGGCCGGGTTGTATTTCAGGATAAAGTAGGACTCGTCCGTTGCAAGACAAACAAGGTTGCCACTTTCTGACCAGAACACGTGACGTGGCTGGATCTCGATCCTGCAATGACATAAAAAAAAACTCTTGTATACTCAATTTATCCATTTTCAATTTGAGATTTCGTTAAACTTAATTTTATTTTCTTTTATAAAATCACTCGCTTAAATATTAAGAGGTCAATAAATTCAATCTGAAAATTAAAACTTTCTGAATTTTAATAATAGAATATTTATCACATATCTACTGTGAATTGGAATTAATTTTTATTCCTTAGAAATCATTTTAATATGATGTGAATTGATAGTGATAGACAAGTGTAGTACAATACACATCATATGGTATTATTCAAAAATTACTACAGAACTTGTTCAAATTTAAATGGGACCACACAACAACCACCAGCTATTGAATAACAGCTCATTATGTTTGTAATTCACAAATCTATACAAATAAATAAAATTGGAGTGTCTGTTTGTAATATTAAAATAACCGCTTTTAACTAAATTCATATGTATATATGTATAATTTACAGGACTTTCACTGGCAGATAGCTGATGTAATAAGGAGTAACTTAGGCTACTTTTATTTCAGTTTTTTTTTGTTTTTTTTTTTTGTTTAATTTTATACCTCTGCGAACTAAATAATTATTTTGTTAAATTCCACGCGGACGAAGTCGCGGGCACAGCTAGTTTGTCATAAGTGAAATTGTTGAAAAATTGATTTCATTAACTTTAAAGATTACCCCCTAATATATAATAACTAGCTCATGA
The DNA here is from genome assembly GCA_905220545.2 of Melitaea athalia. Classification (NCBI taxonomy): domain Eukaryota; kingdom Metazoa; phylum Arthropoda; class Insecta; order Lepidoptera; family Nymphalidae; genus Melitaea; species Melitaea athalia. The sequence goes on along the minus strand of HG992176.1, from coordinate 2,771,549 downwards.
TTCAGAAATAAATTTTGTACATATCAGCAATAATTAATATAACAAAATATTAAAAAAAAAACTCAAAATCATCACTTATACTTTGTATAGGGATCCGTTTATTCCTATCTTCTTTGATATATATGTATTTTTAAAGCAGCAATAGTAATTCACAATATTTGCAACAAATATAGCATATTATTATATATAAAATATGAAGTGTTACATACAAAAAAAAATTATAAGACTTGTAACTTTCATCAATATAGGTTTTGATTCAAAATACAATGCCAGTAATATCTTCACTTCTTTTCCTATCTGTCGATTAGAGTATATATGTATAAGATTTATACTTATAAAATACCTAGTGGTAGTTTTATCAAATCCATTTTTATTTCATTAATTGCTAAGCAAACAAATAACAATCAAATAGCAACTTTCGCGTTGCAATAACGATCGCTTAAGAATCGCTGAGATCTTTTTAAACTCTTAGTTATACTTATTAATATCTAAAAATATTATTACACTGCAATGTGGTTCTGTCTTGATAAGTTCCTATCATTATATACTAAAAACAAAAAAGAATAATTTTTCATACATTATTTACTGTATGTATTTTATTACCATTTTTTAGATCCTTAACTAATATGTAGATAATTCGAATACCTACTATATAAGTTGTATTAATGACACAAACAATTATTACATACATACTTCTTAAAACAGTACAGAGTGTACCTCTGGCTATGCCGCTTGCAATAGTGTGAGAATAAAACATAGGCCGACGAAAAAGTAGTCAAGTAAATACGCATTATAAGGTATAACTCGAAAAGTACTTGTCAGATCTCAATTAAAATTAAATGGAACCACAAGACACCCAACACCTTCCGATAAAAAAAAATCATCATAATAGGTCTACCCAATCAAACGTTCTGAGCACTCTTTTTTGGAAGTCGGTTAAAAAAGACAAATATATTACAGATTATTTAAATAAAAGTCGCAACAAATGACCAATATAGTATAGTATAACAGTATAACCTTAATTTGTTTTTTTACTAAAATTCGCACAATTTTATTATTGATCAATAATTTTAATATCATAGAAGTATATAAAATAACGCACGCAGCAAAGTAATTAAATTTAGTTTAGAAAAAATTCTATAATATCACGTTCTGCAATCAACATAAAAAAGATTATATCACATTTGCATTGCAGAATTTAAATTTAAAAAAAAAAGTGACAAAATGTTATTTTAAAACAGCTATTATCAAAATAATTCAATTTAATGTTTTTTAAGTGAGTGAATAGTATAATATTATAATACATATTTTCATATGATGAGTAGTAAAAGAAAGTAAAAACTATGAGATAACTCGCAAAGCACATTTACGTGATATTTCACAGGAATTTTCCAAAGCGAATATTTATTTCACGTAAAAATTAAATTACATTTTCTCTTCTCACCTTCTTATAAGTTCTAAATGTTCCCAATCGTAGAATGAGAACGCCATGCCACTGATAGACTTCACGCCGAGCATGAAGCCGCCGAAAATACCTGGTAAACATGATAACATGTGATTAATATTTTCATCACTAAAATATACTAAAAACCCACAACATTTCTGTACTTTAAGTTTATGACTTATAAACATTTTAAATTAAAATGTGTGAAATCAACCATTACTTATTGATTATGGTTATAATAATAAAGACGGTGAACAAATACATATGAATGTCCTGGTTTCCCTTCACCACTTATAATTTTTATTGTTATCTGATCAAATTAATTGAAATATAACATAAACTATGTGTTAATAAAAATGTACTTTTATTAACTTACCCTCAGCTCCATACTCTGGTTTAAAACTTTTCCGTTCCTTGAAATTCTTGAATACTTTCACTGTGCTTGAATTCTCGAGGGTTGCATATTCTGAGCTATCCAGAGCCCACACAAACTCCTGAGCAGTACCGAATGCCTTATTCCTTAATGCCATAGCCGTGTATATAATGTATTCTCCATCACCGCATACAACAACAAAACGGCCGTTGGGATTGTGTGCGATAGTTTGTGGGTATATCTCACAGGATCCCATGTCCTTTGCGACCACTGGTACCCGTTCACCATCCCTGATATCTGTGCCTGGAGATAACACACTACTTTAATACCGTCTTTTCTATAATAAATATAAAATAAAATCAAATTTATTATTTTTCAATTTACCTTCAGGCAAAGCTTTCAAGTTAACCTGCTGCATTTCAGAGTGCTTAGCCCATATTATCTTGCCTCCGTTTACGTCCATAGATATAGCTGGCTCTTCCCTGCCTACTTTTATCATGATTGTTCCTTCATCATACCTGTAAATTAAATGTTACTTTAACCAACTCTTTATAGTTGATCACACAAATTATGTCCCGATGTTTGCTTACTGGCTAGCTAGATATATAAAGAGAGACAATTCTTAGTAATCTCACCCTATAGCAACATTGTTGGAGCCGTGCATAGCAGATATAGTCCAGACACGTTCAAATCCATAATTGAGAGATGATTCCAATCTGTATGTTCCCGCGTGCCATATCCTGACTGTGCCATCTTCAGACCCGGTCAGAAGTATAGGAAGCTCCGGATGGAATGATACTGCTGAGACATTTTGTACGTGACCTGTGGAAAAAATAGCATACAATATAAATTATTATACTTAGTGACATTTAAAAAAGTAAAAGACTAAAAAATTACATGTTATAAAAAATCATATAGCAGTTATATTGACTACCAATACAACTCAAAATAATGAAGTTTTGCTTGAAGAACATAGTTGTATGTCGCTGTATGTGTGTATATTAAGGAAAAAATAGAATAGATTATAATGTCCCAATCTGTACAAGGGTTTATATTAAAAACTATTTAAAAAAATGTTACAATAAGTATATGCACAATCCGCCAACCCACAGTGAAGCAGCATGGATTGATTAAGCTCTGTGCTTCTCCAACGTGGAGAAAGAGGCCAATATCCAGCAGTGGGATGTTACAGGCTGAATCTATGCTAATGCTAGATTTCATTTAAAATCAACAGTTTAAAAAAAATAACAATAATTACTTTCAAGTGTCTGCACGCATGTCTTATTTTGATAGTCCCATATTTTGACGAGGCGGTCATCTGCACCGCTGATGAGGTAAGGTTTGTCACCTCCATGGTAATAATCAACACAATTCACTCCCTTGTCGTGCCCTTCTAATGTGAAATTCGAGATTGATGAGCCCAGCTGCCACACCTGACAAAAAAATAGAACATTAACAATATAGAAATAAGAAATGTATGCAATTGCTGTAACTAGGTACTCGTTGTAGTTTGCAATGAAACTACCTATATTAAAATTCTTTACGCTACTTGAAGTGATACTATGTCGTGTGATAACATGTTTAATTAAGAGAACATAGACATTTTGTTGTAAGCTATGTATATGTAATTACTAATTATTATTAATGTATCTTAGTAATCGTTTGCCGGTTATCCGTTAACAATTATATAAAAAAATAAGTCTTTCTTGCAATAATAATGTGTAAAGTAAATACTTTAGTAAATTAAATACCTTAACAGTTGTATCAAGACTTGCACTAGCAAATGTGTTATTATCCTTAGGATTGATGGCAATCTGCATCACATAATGGGTGTGTCCTTCAAACACCTGCTGACATGTCCAATTGCGATCCCAGTTCCAGAGCTTGATGAGCAGGTCATCTGTTAAAACAAAAGTTATATAATAACTAGTGACCCGACAGGTGCAATGCTGATACTAACTATAAAATAAAATAATATATGATATGTATATCTATATAAATAAAAATGAATGTTCCTAAGCACATAACTCGAGAATGGCTCGACCAATTCAGCTAATTTATTTTTTCGTATGTTCCTTAAGGCCCACGGAAGGTTTTAATACTAAAAATAATGCTAAAAAAACAATTGCAATTCAGTAAGACACAAATTCTCTTACCACTACTGGTCAATATGTATGGTTGGGTAGGGTGTACAACAATACACCTGACGTAATCCGAGTGCGCCTCGAAATTGTGAATTCTTTCCAATGTGTTGTAGTTGAATATCCTTATCTGCATGTCATCTGAACCAGTGACGACCCAATTCTTTCTCGGCACAAACTTTGCTGCACGCACCGGTAGATCACACACCTATGCACAGACATCATATTATTATTTATTTTTAATTTGATTATATTCTATGTATGTAATATATGAAAATGAGATCTTTTTTGAGTTTATTAATAATATGTAAATAGAAAATACGTTAAAAATAAGAGATGTGAAAATAAATAATGATAAATTAGTTATTGTAAAAGAAAAAATAAAAATCAAATCATTCTGTATAATACTTAAAACAAATATTACCAGCAGTACTGATAAAAAAGAATATACCCATGAACATCAAATTAAATTACAAAACATCTAAAAATTATAGCCCTTGTGTTATCAAGAATGAAAATATAGATAACGATTAGTGTACAAACATTAGTAGAAAAAAAAATAATTTATATTAATATTCAACAGCAGAATCTAATAAGAAAGTAGGATAGAAAGATTTAGCTACTCTTCAGCCCATTATATAAAGTATCACCAAGTGATATAACACAAAAGTGAGAGAGTAACATATAACTCCTTACCTCGAATCTCTTGATTTGTGTATGACTTTCATAATTCCATATATTCACGTCGCCGCTGTACAGTGAACAGAGTAGCCAAGGTTCTGTTGGATGCTGATCAACACACTTGACGCGGTCCGACCTGGCCGTCAACTTCCTCTTGATATCCAATCGCAATGGCTTCGGAAACATTACAACATACCGCGTTAGATACACGATAGAACACAAGAAATATACAATTATTCTAAGTTACATTCATGGGAAGCCGACAATATGAATGATGACATACTACCAACTAATCACTTACTACGTGGCCGAAACTTTGTCTACACCAATATAAATCAATTTACACAATATTATACCATCTATATGTAAAATGGACGGTTCTTACCATTTTTAATCGCTAAAACATTAAAAATTTGTCATGCAAAATCAGTAAAACCGTGGAACATTGACAGGGTGGGTGGACGTGTCACTTTAATTTTTTCTTTCTGAATTTTCTGATGCTAAACAATTCGGATACACGTACGACTTCTTAGCAAAACATATGAGCTTTCAGTTATATTACTATCAGGGGGGGTACACTCTAAGTAATCGATCAAAGCGGCATCTGGTGATTGTTTGGTGTCGATTTGTGGTAAAGCAGTTCTGTAATTAAGCATTATTTTTATAGATGTCGCTTCTACTCGTATCAAATTGTTGATAAATATGGATGTTGCCACTTGTTATAGTATATTGCGCTTAAGGGTGTTTATAAAACTATAGTCTGTCAAAAAAGTCTTGAAAAGAATGTTTGCGGAACTAAAGTCTCGTATATTCTTGGCAACACTGTTAAACGCTTGTTATGACATAAATGTCATCATAGATTCTCTTTATTAGTTTGTTTCCTTAGATATTTACATTAAAATGGCTAGTTCTTCAAAAAAAACTGACAAGAATGAAGAAGTCATACGAAAAACAATTCGCAGTGGTGCTCGACAAGTCATATTTAAAGTATTTGAACAATGTTTTGCTGAATACAAAGCCGGACGTATTTTAATAGAATTAGACGATGTTTACGCTCGAACTGCGGCTATGACTGGTTTGTAATGACGTTAAAATTTCTATTTAATCAGTTAATATTATTATATTGTTTGCGATTTATCATATTAAAGCCTATTAAAAGATTTGTTTACATCTAGAAATTTGGAGGTTATATCTGATTTGACAAACAAAGATAAGAGCGACCAATATTTTTTGATACTTTTTGCCACTACATTGCCGACGCAGGTAGCACTTTTATTAACACAAAGTTTTGGTATAAAATGGAGTTGTGTAGGTGTAAGAGTATATGTTGACAAGCTTTTATTTTACATGCAATGTATGTATGTATATAGGTACATATATGTGTTTGTTCAGGTCAAATCTTGTAAGTCATATTTAACTGGTTTTACGATATCTGGTGACGCTGATAATGCAGGCTACATCTCAATATATTTTTTTATTTAATTCCAGGAAAATCCGATAGTACCATCAGACGAATTGTGGATGAGGGGTTTAAAAATAATGGAACTTTCCGTTCTCCTGGTAAACACAGAAGTGGTCGACCAAAGAAAGAAATGGATGACTTTACCATCTGTGCACTCCGACAGAAAATACAGTTTTTTTATACTGTTCGGAAAGAGGTACCAACTCTACGGAAATTGTTAACTGTAGCTAAAACAGAACTTGACTTTGATTGCAGTCATGAACATTTAAGAAAAATCCTTACAAGTATTGGCTTTTCATTCAAGAAATGTCAATTAAATAGATCTGCTTTGATCGAAAAAGTACACATTGCAGCAAAAAGAGAGGATTATCTAAATATTATCATGAAAAACAGAAATTTACCAGAAGAATTGCAAAAAGATATTATTTATATTGATGAGAGTTATATTCATGACTCATACAAAGTGAAAAAATGCTGGCAGTCAATCAATATCACTGGGGTCCAGGAAAATGTCTCCAAGGGGAAAAGGTACATCATTGTACATGCTGGGAGTGAAAAAGGCTTTGTACCAAACTGCCTACTCATATTTAGTGGAAAAAATAAAATGGAAGATTATCACTCTGAAATGAATGCTAATAATTTTACTAAATGGATTACGGAAAAACTTATTCCCAATCTACACGAGGCATCTATTATAGTTTTTGACAATGCTCCTTACCATTCAGTACTTACAAACAAAACACCAAATACCAATACTCGTGTCGATAATATAAAATTATGGTTATTAGAAAATAATATTCCATTTGATTCATCGCTAAGGAAGCCCAATTTATTAACATTAGTAAAAAATAACAAACCAAATCCTATATATGAGATAGATACTATTTTGGGAGAACATGGGCATACAGTAGTTCGGCTTCCACCATACCACTGTGATCTTAACCCTATAGAGTTGATTGGGGCACTTGCGAAAAAAAAGGTAGCTGCAAGTAATGTTGGGTCTCGTGACGTGAAACAATTGGCAGAAGAAGCTTTTAATAGCATTACCGTTGAAAACTGGAAAAATTGTTGCGATCATGTAAAAAAAATAGAGAAGGATTATTATGAACGAGGCAGAACATTATACAAAGATGTAGACGAATTAATAATTCAAGTAAGAAGCGACAACAGCAGCAGTGAAAGCGATTCTGAGTCTGATTAATATTCTGATAATTATATATCCGTTTTTAGTTCAAATAAACATTTGATTTGCTTTTGGTATTTTTATTTGGTTTTACTTTGTGTTCTTTTAAAATTTCTTAAGTTAAATAAATTATTGTCCGCCAACTTTTTCGGGATAGGTAGAATGACAATTGCCAATCTAATAACATTTTCGCCTTTATTCACTCGCACACTCATGTTTTTAATAGGAAATAAAATATTGCAAGTACCAAAGTCTTTTATGTCACGCTATACAGTGTTGCTATGTGTTTGCTACGTGTTTTTACAGCGCCCTCATTATTTTTCAGGACTTTTTTGACAGACTACCTATACTGGGCCTACAGATACAAATTAAAAATTTAATCACTTTTAAATACATTTGAAATGAATTGAAGTTCAAGAAATCAATTATATACCCTATATAAATGTAATTGGCGGTTCTTTCAACTAAATAAATACAAAATATGTGGGAAATGAAAATAATAATCTAGCAACATTATAAAACTAAAACGAACACGAAGTTTTTGAATTTTGACATTTAATATGTGAAAAAAGAATAAGATAGGTTATTTTTGTACCAAAACTATTTGTAATTATATTTTATTGTAAATAACTATGTAGAATGTTTATTAATAAAGTATTGTACTTTTAAGTGATTTGATGACTGCAAATTTTCAAAAGTGAAAACGATTTTCAAGTGTGTAATCCGATGAGCTCTCGTTTTGAATTTAAATTCATATAAGTTTTTGTTTGATATTGTTGAGTTTTAGGTTGTTTTTGTGTTTTTGGTACGTTTGTGTTTTATATGAACTATAAAAATAAATGATATTAAGTTTTAATCAATTGTTTTATTTTAAACTGTTCTTACTTTTTCTTTATTATGTAAATATCATATCTATCATCAGGTTTGCTAAACATAAAATCCATTACATAAATCACTCCTTTTGCGGGACTGATTTGTAATAGATTTTATTACTTTAACAAACCTGATTCGATACAGGAAAACTAATTAAATAAAATAACTAAGGTACATATAATAGGTAGGTACTTATATATACCTATATATAGGTTATGGCATCGTAGTTTGCACCAAACATCCACCAGAGGCGCTACTTTCCATACTTGCAAAAAAAATAGCGGAGTTGGCTCTCTTTTCCCGTATAGTTATTGTACTCTGTGATTACTATTCTCTATGATATGAGCGTAACTTTTTTGTGTGATGAGTATAGATTAAAAATAAATTTCTTCCACGTGTAAAAAGTTACGTGAAAGTTGAAACTTTAATAAATAAAGAATTTAAAGATTTAATGTATGTAACGAGGTATGTAACTAAGGGTCGACCGAGACAGGTTTTTCGTTCTTGGCCGAGACCGAGACCGAGAAAAAACTAAAATCTCGGCCGAGACCGTGAGCCGAGACCGACAATAGATATATATTAAAAAAAATGAAAATGCGCTATTTTTGCATTATAATAATATTATAGTATATTTAAGAATCAAGAATGTAATAATAATATTTTTTAAGTGAAACTTCTTTGGGCGCATGAGGGGTAAATAATTTGAGCAACCGGTAGGTACCTAACGCGGCAGCGTCATGACGGTCAGTACTTGGATGGGTGACCGCCTGGGAACACCGCGTGACGTTGGCTCTTTGATTTTTTAAAATTACGTAGATAGGTATATATTATATATTTTTTTTATTTCAAATTCTTTTTTTTTTATTGGTTTTTTTGGATTCGTCTGTCAAAGAAGTTTCACTTCTGACATATGTACTTTGTACGCACGCAATTTTTTATTTAATGGTTATAATAATCAAAATTCAACAACATGATGTTGTAGCCCTAAAAAAATTTTTTTCTACGTTTTCACCCTTCAAAGAGTGTCGCCTCTCGTCGTATAATTGACCAGCAGGGCTATTGCGTATCTTTATGACAGTTCATAGTGTCGAACACTAGGCATAATGATCAACGTATGCTAAAACATTGAACTATCATTATGCGGCTAAGTCAAATAGGACCTTAAAAGCATGGAATATGGCTTATTTTTCTATTTTTTGCGACTTATACACTATTTATACCTATTTTATGCGACTTGTTTGTTGCGATTGTTTAAGCGTATTCGACACCATTTGGTAGTGACTATGTATATATTAATTATATTATACTGTACTCTTTGCGGCTTGCGCACATATTACGGGAAAGTACTCTGTGATAGATTTGCACTGCGTTGAACTGTGGCGTTGAATTGCTTTTGAGATTTATACTTTTCTTTATTAAATTATTAGTTTAGAATAATTAGTTTATTCTTTGTTATTAGTTTCTTTGTCTTAAATCTTTAAATTCTTCTTTATTATTAGTTCTTTAGTATTAGTTTAGTATTATTAAATTACGCTTTGATAATAGTTTCTTCGTGTTAAATCTATTTATTATAATTATGGCGCACAATTTCCTATTGGCATATTATGCAGAAGAAGAACGTAGACGTAATATTCTACGTATAGAAAGACGCCGCCGTCTGCGCGACGCCAATAATCCGTTGCAGCTGCCAGAGAAAGAGTTCATTGGACATTTTCGTTTAACAAAACTTGGATTCCAACAGGTTTTGGTGGAACTTAGTCCTTATCTACCAATACTTAAACGAAATACAGGTGTTCGCAATGAACTCAAAGTAAGTAACACTGTTCCTTTACTTTGACCTGTCTTTTGCTTTTCATTATGTATTTGCAATTTACTTGTAAATTTATATTTTAATTTAAACTGTTACTATAAAACTGACTGATGATCACTTTGTCTGTCTCTCTATTGCAGATTTTGGCAGCATTAAATTTTTATGCGAATGGATCCTATCAACGGAATGTGGGTGCATCGTTTCTACGCAACCAACATTCAGTAAATGTTTGAAGGAGGTCACCGGTGCACTCAATACCCGCGAAATCCTTAGGAAGTACATAAAGTTTCCTATGACACAGCACGAAAGGGAAATAATTATGAAAGAGTAAGTTTAAATTTAAATAGATTGTTACGGTAGGTACATCAACCTACCCAATTAATCGAAAACTTTTGAATTGCTTCTTTCAGTTTTATGGAGACATTTGGATTTCCGGGTGTTATAGGTTGCATTGATGGTACACACGTGGCCTTAATCCGCCCTAAGGAGCATGAGGAGATTTATTTTAACAGAAAGAATTACCATTCCTTGAATGTTTTACTAGTAAGTGTATTATAATTAATTAATTATGATGGTAATGTATTGAGCAATACATAGCATTAAAATAAAATGTTGTTCCAGTAGTGAGTTTCTATCTGCACAAATTTGATAGATCAAACTTTGTTTTGATTTCAGATTTGTGATTCTAAACTGACCATCCTCCATTCCGATGCATCATTTGGTGGTTCATCTCACGATTACTTTGTTTGGAAGGTGTGTGCAGTTAAACCATTCCTAGAAGGCCTGCAAAGAAATGGAGAGCACTGTTGGCTGTTAGGTATGCGCATTGCATATATGCTACTTGTATAATAGGATACTAATTAAATACAGACAACCATTTTTATAGAAAAAAATATATTATGCACAGACAGTTATTTATCTGACAGTATGTACTATTTTAAAATTAATTTCTATTTCTAGGTGATTCTGGATATGCTCAACGTCCCTGGATGATGACACCAATCATAGGTGCAGCTCCGGGATCACCAGAAGAGTATTATACAGAACTTCATTGTCGGGCCAGAAATACTGTAGAGCGGTGTATTGGAGTACTTAAGTCACGTTGGCGGTGTTTGCTAGCACACAGGGTACTTCATTACGACCGGGATTCATTACCTCCGGGATCACCAGAAGAGTATTATATAGAGTGCCATTTGGGAGTTGCACAAGATTATTCGATTAACTTTATCACGCATCGATAATTGAAAGCAAGTGTTAGTTAGCAATTCACTAACAATAACTCGCGTCATCTAAAAATAACGCTGAAAGAAACTGGAGGGAGTAAGTTTGCGCATCGCGCACGAAAGTACTAGGCCTATTGTTTTATTTTTGAATTAGCCTTTCGCTTACGGCTTCGTATAATGGTTATTGGTAGGTAAAATAAAAAATATAGATAGAATATCATTAAATAGAATTATAAACAACACATGTTTGATTCAATGTAGAATGTTTAATCTAATGACAAAAAATTCAAGTAATGTTATGAAACTCCTTCCATTAAGTCATCTTGGGTGTCGTTCATACATTATTTTAAATTCTTAACTGCATTATTATCAGCCTCTCTCTTCATAAAACACTATACGTTATACATAATTTTCTCACTTCCCTATGTAACACTATTTCGTAATTTAAGACTTTTGTGCGCGAGCGATTTTGAGTCGACGTCGAACTGTCCAACCAATAGCACATCGTCGGCAAGCATGCGGCGAGTGATACACATGCCTCCCCTACCTCATATCATCGGTTAGACCGATAAATCGTTTCTGCGCAACTTGAAGGCCAGCGTTCTTTTTACATGACGCGAACTATACTTGATTTATGTTAACTCATTACTAAATGAGGACTTATAGTTCTACCCAAATCGAGATGATGGTGACGTTCATGGAGCAGTAAGTGGAATAAAGTTATATGGTGTTTGTGAATTGAAGTTCCCGTGAACTTGTAAGTATGTACTAAGTTTATTGTTTTTACTTTTCAGACATGGAGATCTAAGCAAACCATGCTCCAATGCAAGGGGCCGAATAAATAATTTAACCCTTTCCTATTGTCCTATTAAAAATAGGAAATTCTATGATTACTGCATAAAATCTTTGCTTTGCATGATTTAACCGATTCAGTGCGGTGGTAGATTTATCAAACTTTAGTGCCTGGCGGCGATCAAATTTTTCGTGTCTCTGAGGCTTCTAGTCCCAGGGACTTTGATGGATCCTCTCGTGCGTCATCCGCCATGAAGTGTAACTTTACGCTTTTTCATCGGTTTCCCCTTGTTTTTCCCATAGTCGAAACCCAACACCGAACGGGAGCGGTTTAATAGTTCGTTTCAAGTGTTTATAAGTGACTATATACTTGAATAAACCGAGATAGAAAGTAAGAGACTTATTTTATCAGGTGTCGTAAACCTTTTGTTACATGTTTGGCTCGATTGACTTATGATTGAATTAATGTTCTTTTATTAACCGACTTCCAAAAAAGGAAGAGGTTCTCAATTCGACTGTATTTTTTTTTTTTAATGTATGTTAGCTCAGAACTTTTGACTGGGTGGACCGATTTCGATGAGTTTTGTTTTAACTGAAAGGTTTTGCGTGTCATGTGCTCCCATTCAAATTTAATTGAGATCTGACAAGTACTTTTAGAGATATATCTAATAATGCATATTTAATTGACAACTTTCTCGTCGACCTACGTTGTATTAAACCGCATAACTTTTTACTGGGTTTATCGATTTTGATAATTCTTACTTTATTCGAAACCTTATGCTTGTAATGTAATCTTATTTAAATTTGATCGAGATCTAATGTCTTCTTTTATAAGTAATCTTTGATAACGCGTATTTACTTGACTGTTTTTTGTATTATATCTCATAACTTTTTACTGAGTGCACCGAGTTTGATTTTTCTTTTATAAATCAAAAGCTAATACTTATCATGTGGTCTTATTTAAATGTGATCGAGATATAATTAGTACTTTTTGAGTAATTGAGTAGTCATTGATGACGCCTATTTATGAGACGGTCCCCGCCTCACTACGCCAACGCCATCTATGGGGCTATGCTAAAACTACTTCAGTGTAGAATCAATACAAGGATGCAACGTAGTGCGCTGTATTATCCGCTAGGGTAGCTTTCTTTATAAATAATTTTGATGATTCTTGTTTTAATCACTGATCACTACTTTTTGAATAATAGCGCGTATTTACTTGACTATTTTTTCGTCTACTTACGTTGTATTACTTGTCGATGTAATTGAAGTTGGTTTCTTTTCGTTTGCGAGCAAACACAATTATTGAAGAATGGGATATTACCGTTTGTAGGTCCTAAAATGCTCATACACCTCTTTTATAGTAGTACTAGCTGACCTGGCGAACTTCGTACCGCCTTTTTTTCTTAAATATAATAATTACATATACCAAAATAAAATATAGCCTATCTTTCAAGTTGGATCAAACTGCACACGGTGTGCAAATTTGATTAAAATCGGTTAAGTGGTTTAAGAGTCAATTGAGGTCAAACATTGTGACACGAGATTTATATATATTAAGATTTCATATAAAAAAATTGTATAAGTTATAGCTTTTGAATAGAATATCTATTTCTAAGAAATCAATTCAATCGAAAAGAAAACTACAGGTATATAATTGAATACGAAATTATTTATTTGAATAAAAACATTCACTTGGTATATTTATTCTATTTACCTACATTTATTATGAACTAGTTGCCCGGACAGACTTCGTTCTGTCTGTTATGTTTTTTTTTTGTATAAAAACAAAAAAATTAGCCGAATTGGTCGAGCCATTCTCCAGTTATGCGCTTAGCAACATTCATTTTTATTATATACTAATAGCTGACCCGGCGAACTTCGTACCGCCTAACAGTCGATTCTTTAATTTTTTTTAATACTTATCCTTCCCGGAACCCCTCTACTAACATTTAAACCTTGTGGTGTGGTATTAAAGTTCAAATTGACTTTTAAGTATTATTACGAATCTTTTGTATGGGAATATAGAAAAGTTTTGTTTTTAGACTTTTCCAATCAATTTTTTAAATTTTTCTCTCCGTAAGAACCATCCTCTTACTTCAAGGAATATTATAAAAAAAGAATTAGTGAAATCGGTTTAGCTGATCTCGAGATTTGCGCTTAGCAACATATTCAGCTATTCATTTTTAAATATAGAGAGATATATAATGCCACCTAAGGGGCTGTCTCCACGAGCGAGCGTATCGCCGGCGATAGTATCGTCGTGCCACCTATTTCTATACACTCTCTATGGAGCCGTCTCCACGAGCGAGGGTACCGCCGGCGATACGCTCGCTCGTGGAGACAGCCCCTATGGCGTTACGACAAGACGCGTACGCACCGAAAATTGAAAGGTGCGCAGAATAGGTTGTACGTCCTTCGTTCAATACATTTACACCTTAAGGAGTAAACTCCAATAAAAGATTATTTCATACATTCACTCAGTGGCGGCGCAAGTCTTAAATTTAATGTGGGCAAGGTACATTTGCGAGGCCCTCTGATGGTGCAAAAAGAAGGGAATGTAAAATAAAAAATCACTTAAAGTTAAACAGTTTTTTTATTAATAAAGAAAAAAACCTAAATATTTACTTAACTTCTTTGGGACATTAAATAAATAAAAATTGGGTGTGCTGGAAGAAATCTCTTATAGGGATAAGCACACCCATTATACGTGAGTCTTCATGACAAATTTATTATGTAAGTTTTGTACGTATGATAAATTGTTAAATAAAAAAAAAAATAGAAAAAAAATAATAAAGGTAAATAAATTTTATATTACAAATATTATCTTTATCACGCCAGGACTAATTAATTAGATGGACCTATTGGTCTAAGATCTGGGATATAGCAAAATATTCCCTCATCTGTTAATTAGATGAAACAATTTTTTATCGGCTAATTTTAATATTGTGAATTTATAAAAACAACCTCCGCCACCATAAGCCTGCTTGGCACAGGTTGTTTTGGGCGGCCTATGTCGTAACGACCTCGCAGAGCACTATTTTCAGCGTTAAATAAAATTACAAATAATAGAGATAGTGTTCTGAGTCTGGATTTTTTTATTGGAAATTTCGTCCTATTTCAGGATCTTTTTTTTGGAGTTTACTCTTTAGGAATCGATTTTCATATAAGGCCCCCGGTATGAAAAAATATGAGGTCCGTGTAAAATAGTTGAACGAATGACCTCGTTAAGTTTTTTGTTGCCTTTTACTCACTTACCGTGTACTTTAGGATTTTCCATACTTTTTAAAATTTATTTTCGGGTGTCGGGCGCAAGGCCCTTTGCACCGCGAGGCCGTGGGCGGTCGCCCACACCGCCCACGCCCTCCGCCGCCTATGCATTCACTACACTTGTACATTAAATTCTTAGTAAAATAATATTTCATAATGGAATAAATAAAAATATCCAATGTAGTTTCACTCGTAATCTGAATCAAATTCATCACTCACTATGGCAGTCACAGAAACATTTCATAGCTGTAAATATTTTTTTACATCATTTTTCGTTTGTAAAGGTTTACAACTTTTGATGTATGCGTTTTCATGCAATATCCCGATGCTAGCAGTGTATTCGTAATCTGCGTGACAAATAAAGACACTTTCGTTTACGGATGACCACTGAAAAATGATGTTTTATCAGAGTCTTACAGGTAATGGCTCCTCTCGGGCGTCACCCGCCATACACAAAAAATACCCATGTCGCCCCTACGACTCCATCCGCACTGAAATAAAGTTTTTTTTACATAATTTTTCTTTCGAAAAGGTTTACCACTCCTGATGTATCTTTTTTCATGGAACATCCTGATGCTAACAGTGTATTCGTAATCTGCGTGACAAATAAAGACACTTTTGTTTACGGATGACCACTGAAAAATGATGTTTTATCAGAGTCTTACAGGTAATGGCTCCTCTCGGGCGTCACCCGCCATACACAAAAAATACCCATGTCGCCCCTACGACTCCATCCGCACTGAAATAAAGTTTTTTTTACATAATTTTTCTTTCGAAAAGGTTTACCACTCCTGATGTATCTTTTTTCATGGAACATCCTGATGCTAACAGTGTATTCGTAATCTGCGTGACAAATAAAGACACTTTTGTTTACGGATGACCACTGAAAAATGATGTTTTATCAGAGTTTTTCACGAAAACATTTTGGATCCTCTCGGGCGTCACCCGCCATACACAAAAAATTCCCATGTCGCCCCTACGGCTTCATCTGCACTAGAATGAGCATTTTCAAAAAAATATCCCACCCTTGGTTTTTGGCTGTCCCTTGACTTGTTTCTAGGCTAACTTAAAATTAGGCTTCAATGTAATTATATTAATGTATAGATATGCTGAAACATATATTTTATTTTACTTTAAGCCTTACTAAACATCTTATTCTGATTCATACAATGAAATAAAGGCATTTTAAACTTAAAATGTATAAGTTTTTAACGTGTCCGACCCTTATGTTTGTACAAGTAAGTTGATTTTCTGAAATATATTCATATGGTTAGCTACTAATTTTTTTACGATAACATTGGGCTTGACTATTTTTCTTTCATATTATTAAAAAAAAAATACACCGATATTAATATTTTATCTATTTAAATATAATTTAAATAAAACATAAAAATTTGAAGTCTGCTGACATGTCAATTTTGTGTCGGCCAAAACCCTATTTCATAACACCTTAAATATTATTTTGCAACCGCAAGATTGTTAAAAAAGAAACCAGCAGCCTTAGTAACTAGAAAGTTTACTGCAGTGTAAGTGCACCCGCAGATATACAATTTCAAGTTGGCCAACTAAATTGGAGAGTATACTAATAGGTATGGTGACATATGCTAGCCCGCACATCTCTCCAACTAAATTGTACAACTAAATAATTGGATACCGATCGCATCAGAATCGAAATTCCCTTCCGATTACGCACAATTTCAAAGTTGTACAACTAAATTGTAAAAGTACCCAATTTAGTTGTTCGATAGTTGGCCAATTCACAATTGTATGTCTGCGGGGTCTCTAACGCGTCGGGCTTGTCGATTCATGTTTTGTGTTTTCATCGACGACGGTTAGATTTTTTCAGTCAGGTAAGTGACATGATATTTCTTGCACTAGTGATACTTCTAAATATATATTATTAGAAAATAATAGACAATATTAAGGTGACCAATCGGTAGTTAAAATATTTGATTCGATTGTTTTATTTCTAATCAAAATTATTGTTTTACTGGATTAACGATGAAAATGTGACGTCAGCTTGTGACGAACAAGTCTCGTCACATATACTTTGACTACCAATAGTCACAAAATTGACTCCAAAAGCTGAGGCTACATATTGTTTTCTAATGTTTAAACGCGAATTTTACTTATTGAAATGAAACAACTTTTTCGGATTTTATCGCGGTTTATTAAGTTTTTTTAATTCCCGACGTTTTTTGAATATTTTGTCTGTCAGCTGTGTGACTGTCCCACTTAAAGTGCATTAAAAATGCGTGTTTTTTATTGTAAATGTTAGAAAATAGTCAATTATTTGCATTTTAATCTCATAGAAACAAATTTCTGCACTGCGTGATAAATAAAAGGAACGGGAATATTTGCCACTTTACGAAATATCTGAAAAGATAGGGTTGCGAATGCATCAAACGTCACAAAATTGCTCAGCAGAGACATTTTTTGTAAAATATTGCCTCAATGTTCAGTGTGCAAATTGTATTTTATGTAAGATTTCAAATTATCTTTAATTTAAATGAAAAATAATACTACGTAGTTGAACAATTATTTCAGAAAAATAGATTTTAAAGTAGTCACACAGTGGACAATATTTTGTCATAAGTCACCTTTGTTTGTAATTTATTCAATAGTATTTAATTATTTTCGTGAAACAAATTAAAATTTAGGTAGTATTTTCATTCAATTACACAATGAAACAATAATTTGGCTAATAAACTATGTTTTTCCAAAAACCATGTTTTTTCACAAGGAGGGACTTTTTTTTGAAAATGCTCGAATAAAGTTACACTAGTAAGATACAATATTCTATTACCGTGTGTGAAGTGGCCGACACACGATTGTTTAAAAAATTTGTAAACATTACATTCAGACAGACAGACAGAAAGGCCCGGGGACTTCTTTTAATAATAAGTATAGATATTTTAAATTATGATTTTATCTTAAAATCTTAGCATTCTAGATCCTATTACTTGAAGATTAACATGTTGGGAGTTTTTTAAATTCTTAATTTACACTAATTATTATTACTATTAAGACTGATTGTTTGTATATTCAATAAAAGAAGGTTTTAAACTGTTTCAAATTGTTTTATTTATGGATCTATATTGATATTTATAAATTCAAAGTTATTTATTTAATGTAGGCCAAATTGTAGCTCTTATGACAAGTTGAGAGTCTACCACTGGTTCGAAAAGTTGATTCTGCTGAGAAGAGCCGGCAAGCATCTCGGCAGTTGCTCTTTTCAAAACAAAATTTTGTCCAACATGTAGCTTATCTATATAATTATTATTTTTTATTGCACACCATTAAAAGATACAAACAAAAGTAGTAAAATTAGAGGAAGATGTACAAAGGCTGTCTTATCGCTAAAAGAGACTCCAGACAACCTTTGGGTATAGGATAGGGCATAAAAACATCTGTCACCGCAGTGTCAACCTGTTATTTAAAGTATGACACAAAAAAGTTATATAAACGTAAACAAACAGTAAACCTCTAATCTATCTTAACCCTATTTATATTTAAATAAAATTTAAAAGAAATAAAGTGAAATGATATAATGAAGCTACATAATTAACTATTAATTCTCCTAATTAATTGGTCCCTCAATATTCTACCTCTATTTAAATCGAAGGAAGCTTCTCTCTCGGTATAGCTGCTGTTACCACGAGTTGTCCTTTCAAATTCATTACCTAGAAATAATTAAAAACAAATTTAAGTGCTCTATAATGGAAAACTCTATCTTTGCGAAGACAACGGCACCGATTTTTCAGCCCCGACAATGTGTTTTCTATGACTACCCTGGCTCTCATATGCTTATCATGATAATTTGCTTCTGGTGTTCCAAGAGTTGCATCTAAAATTGG
The DNA here is from genome assembly GCA_905220545.2 of Melitaea athalia. Classification (NCBI taxonomy): domain Eukaryota; kingdom Metazoa; phylum Arthropoda; class Insecta; order Lepidoptera; family Nymphalidae; genus Melitaea; species Melitaea athalia. The sequence continues at coordinate 2,752,440 of HG992176.1, read as the reverse complement.
TGTCATTATCCATGGGCGTTGTCGATATCCAGAGTCCCCTAGAGAGGATAAAAATATGTATTAAGTATATGTACTAAATAATATATCTGCACATTTTTAAAAAGATAGGTTGAGCAGTTGAGAAATAAAAATATATTAAAAAAACAGTCCTTAAGATGTTTTCCTTCACTAATTAATAATTAATATTAAACCCACCAATTTACTTGTGGATACTTTACCTAAAAGCCAGAGCACTTCTCCATTTTGATTACTGTTTTTCCAAATGAAGGAATCATGGTTTGCACCTCCAAACTTGGGATTAACACTTAAAATTCTATAATCATCACATACCTGAAAAAAAGACAATTAGTTTTATTGTCTATCTTTTGAAAAAAAAAAAACGGGTTACGAACGACAATGATAAATCTCCACATAATTACGTACCATCTGTACATTAAGAGAGTAGTAGTGTTTCCTGCTTTAATAAATGTGTTTCTCTTCTTTAGGTGGAACAACTATTTTAAAATGGCTTCCATCTATGCACCCAACTACTCCAGGCATTCCAAATTTTATATGAAACCTACAACATCACAGTAACATTATTTATTGAATTAAATATTATAAAATCTGTTAAAAATATTATAATACTAGCTGCTGCCCGCGACGTCGTCTGCGTGCGTTCACTGCTCGTTCCCCGTAGGTGATAGCGTGATAATATGTAGCCTATATTCTGACCCGACTTCTTAATAATATTCGTGCCAAATTTGAAGTAAATCCATGCAGTACTTTTTGAGTTTATCCCGGACATACATTTGAAGAAATAAAGGTTCACTGCTCGTTCCCCGTAGGTGATAGCGTGATAATATATAGCCTATGTTCTGACCCGACTTCTTAACAATATTCGTGCCAAATTTGAAGTAAATCCATGCAGTACTTTCTGAGTTTATCCCGGACATACATACAGACAAACAGACAAACAGACAAACAGATAAACAGACAAACAGACAAAAATTCTAAAAACTATATTTTTGGCTTCGGTATCGATTGTAGATCACACCCCAAGTATTCTTTTAAAAAAATATTCAATGTACAGTTTTGACTTTTCTACCATTTTATTATATGTATAGATTAAATTACGGAGGAAGTAAAAAACTTGAACTCACAAATTTTGTTTCCCTTCATCGTCACTAGATGGCGCTGTTTCAATTCCATACAAATCGAAGTTAACGCTATCACGACCGACTAAGTAAAAAATCTCCCCCTAGGCACACAGATGTCGGGCCAGAAATACTGTAGCACCGTTCTACAGTATTGGTGGTATTGGTGGTATTACAGTATTGGAGTACTTAAATCACGTTGGCGGTGTTTGCTAGCACACAGGGTACTTCATTACGACCCAGTTACCACTGCCAAGATAGTGAATGCATGTGTCGTCCTGCACAATATAGCCAATGCACAAAATATTCCAATACTTGACCCACAGGAGGGTGATCTTGACAAATGGACCAACAGCACCAAGTTTGCATACAGGCAACGCTGCACTGGGGCCGGCCGGTACAGTCTGCGAGGTAACTGCAGGCCGAGTCCCTTCTGCTGTAGGTATCTGTAAGATATTTTAAAATTTTATTTAATACATGCTTAATATTATAATTTAACATTAAAGCAATGCTTAGCACTTAATATAAGATTATTCATTTATTTCTTAACTATATATCTTCTTCAAATTAAAACGAAATAAAATAAACAAGCAATCTCTTCCAGGCAACCTTAGGGCAAAAATAATTTTATAGATGACAGCAGGAGTTTTAAGGACTTTTTTGATGGAAGTACAAATTGCATTGAAAGCAAGGAGTAGCATTTTGCACTTCTTTTAAAAAATGATAGCGACAAAAATTGCTTCTCTAGAAGTAAAATTTTAATCTACTTGATTTTTTATTATTATTTTTCTTCTAATTTCGAGAAAGATCTGGGTACTAGCCCTCAGAAAAAATATTGATAGTAATATCTGTATATTATTTAACAGCTATTTTAAAAGTTGATAAAAATACTCACTCGGTTTAATAGATCCCAATAGATTTGTACAATAATTATTGTGTTCGCCTAAAATAGTTACAGCCAAGAGTACAGCTGATTGACTAGTAGTTTTAACTGAAAATTAAAATAATATAAAGTTAAAATTTCATTTCTAAATTATATCATTAGTAGCTCTTGTCCCCAAGTAAAAAATGAATTAAACTCTTATGATAATGTAACAATGGAGGTATTGAGGTATGTTACAATAAAAGAAATATCAATTCTGATTCAAATTATTATTATTTTTGTAACATATTTTATGATTTAAGTTAAATAAATACCTTTTTCTATCTGGCTTCTTGTTGTTTGAACCGTTAATTGAGATGCCAATGAATTTTCATCAAATTCATTACACCACACTGCAAGTAAGAAAATCCATAAATTAATTAATTTATTGAGATTGTGTACTTTACGGAGTATACAACGTAAAGATTATAATGCTGGAAAATAAAGCACAATCTCATAGTTGTTTGACTGTAACTGAAACTTTACTTACTACTACTAAACTGACATTACTGTGGTTAGCGGAGTTAATGTCAAATTTACAAAATATTGTTACAATTTTGAAGGCGAAAATATATAGAAAATTATTTAATGTCATAATTTTGACTGAACATTTACTTATGATGATGGCAAAGTTCACATTGTTTTCACTTAGATTAAAGTTAGTAACTGTTTTATCTTAAGTTTTAATTTCTGTACATTATACAAATCTATACTAATATATAAAGCTGAAGAGTTTGTTTGTTTGTTTGGTTGTTTGTTTGTTTGTTTGTTTGTTTGAACACGGTAATCTCTGGAACTACTGGGCCGATTTGAAAAATTCTTTCACTGTTAGATAGCCCATTTATCGAGAAAGGCTATAGGCTATATATCATCACGCTAAGACCAATAGGAGCGGAGTCCACGCCGACGAAGTCGCGCGCAGAAGCTAGTATTATTATATGATTAAACGTGAACAATTACATCATGATCTGATGAACTCTGCACTTCATAATGTCACATTGAAAACATTAATTCTATAATATATTAGGAACTTATTTTTCTATCTACACAATGTATTTATTTGAGTCTAAATCTTATTCTATGTTACATTAGGCCTGCACAGTACATATGACACTGTATATATGACAGTGTTATACCTATTTTATTTGTAAGTATCCTTTTATCTTTTCTTGTGTAGTATTACTATATTTAGGTTAAGACACTCTTAAGCCTGTTTACATTCCGACCTGTGTCCTTACAAGTACTTCTGTACAAAAAAAAAGTACTCACTTGGTAGATGCAGCGAAGGCACGGCTACAGCTGATAAGCGATTGTTTCTGTTTCGGTCTTTGCTAGTAAAATGGATGTCGCATATTCTTTTGTTCTTGTACTATAAATGATCTTTCTTTCTAATTTCCCTCTCAAAATAAACACCCAAGCTTTAAATTGCTCAGGAAGTTTTATAAAGTTAGGGAAACAGTGAAGTGAAGATCCTGCTGTAATACATACTGTCAGATAAATTACTGTCTGTGCATAATATATTTTTTTCTATAAAAATGGTTGTCTGTATTTAATTAGTATCCTATTATACAAGTAGCATATATGCAATGCGCATACCTAACAGCCAACAGTGCTCTCCATTTCTTTGCAGTCCTTCTAGAAATGGTTTAACTGCACACGCCTTCCAAACAGAGGAATCGTTAGATGAACCACCAAATGATGCATCGGAATGGAGGATGGTCAGTTTAGAATCACAAATCTGAAATCAAAACAAAGTTTGATCTATCAAATTGTGCAGGTACAAACTCACTACTGCAACAACATTTTATTTTAATGCTATGTATTGCTCAATACATTACCATCATAATTAATTAATTATAATACACTTACTAGTAAAACATTCAAGGAATGGTAATTCTTTCTGTTAAAATAAATCTCCTCATGCTCCTTAGGGCGGATTAAGGCCACGTGTGTACCATCAATTATGCAACCTATAACACCCGGAAATCCAAATGTCTCCATAAAACTGAAAGAAGCAATTCAAAAGTTTTAGATTAATTGGGTAGGTTGATGTACCTACTAAGTACATAATAATTGTAACAATCTATTTAACTTTAAACCTACTCTTTCATAATTATTTCCCTTTCGTGCTGTGTCATAGGAAACTTTATGTACTTCCTTAGGATTTCGCAGGTATTGAGTGCACCGGTGACCTCCTTTAAACATTTACTGAATGTCGGTTGCGACATATTCAGTAGAAATGATGCACCCACATTCCGTTGATAAGATCCATTTGCATAAAAATTTAATGCTGCCGAAATCTGCAATAGAGAGACAAACAAAGTCATCATCAGTCAGTTTTTATAGTAACAGTTTTAATTAAAATATAAATTTACAAGTAAATATCAAATACAAAATGTTAAAAAGCAAAAGACAGGTCAAAGTAAAGGAACAGTGTTACTTACTTTGAGTTCATTGCGAACACCTGTATTTTGTTTAAGTATTGGTAGATAAGGACTAAGTTCCACCAAAACCTGTTGGAATCCAAGTTTTGTTAGACGAAAATGTCCAATGAACTCTCTCTCTGGCAGCTGCAACGGATTATTGGCGTCGCGCAGACGGCGTCTTTCTATTCGAAGAATATTACGTCTACGTTTTTCGTCCGCATATCCCAGTAGGAAAGTGTGCGCCATAATTAAAACAATTAGATTTAACACGAAGAAATTAATAACAAAGAGTAAACTAATAATACTAAACTGATACTAAAGAACTAATAATAAAGACAAATTTAAAGATTTAACACGAAGAAACGAATAACAAAGAATAAACTAATAATACTAAACTAATAATAAAGAAAAATATAAAATCACCTAATAAAATCACAAAAACATTAAACAATTCAACGTAGTGCAAAATTGCAAATCTATCACAGACATTGAGTACTTTCCCGTATTAAGTGTATAATCTATGGAGTACTTTATTCTTTAAATATCTATTTGTCCACCCTAGTGTCTATCCTAAAACACTGCTATTGAGAAGTGCCTTTCAAAAAATTATAGTCACTACCAAATGGTGTCAAATACGCTTAAACAATCGCAACTTAAAACTTCATCGAGACAGATGGCAAGTGTAATAAGTCGCATAAAATAAAATAGTGTATAAGTCGCAAAAAAATAGAATATCGTAAAATAAGCCCTATTCCATGCGTATAAGGTCCTATTTGACTTAGCCGCATAATGATAGTTCAATGTTTTAGCATACGTTGATCATTACGTCTAGTGTACGACACAAGAGCTGTCAGTTGAGATACGCAATAGCCCTGCAGCTCTGCTAAAGAGCTGTTCACTCGCTACACTAGTAGGCGGTGCTGATAAAAACTTTTTTGCTGCAGGCCTAAGTACTTGATAATTATGGTAACGAATACCAATACTCAAAAATATTTGCAATTTCTTTGTAGTCTTGGCTCTCTAAGAAAGCTATCAAGCGCTATTTCTATCACAGCACTTGAACTGCTTTCCTCACTGGTCATTGGGTCATCTCCCAAGTTTATAAAATCATGAGCTGCCCATAAAATAGATTTATCTGTTGCAGCCATGTTTGACCAATCACAATCGATATCTCTCTCACGCACTGACACTAAGTGACAAATGTGGACGCGCGCGGTAGATTTGAATCCCGATCTCAGTTATGGCCGAGAATCTCGGCGTCGGCGATTATTGACCGAGCAGAGTTCTCCGTAGAATTTGTAGTCGAGCATGCCGAGACCGAGATCCTGTGCCGAGATCTCGGTCGACCCTTACCTATATGTAACGTACTTGTTAATGCTGTTTTGCAACGTATTTATTTTATTGATTTCGTTTATTCAATGTTCAAATATAATTATATCATGTTTGACTTCGTTGAATAATTTAATAAATTTTATATACTATTGTGCCGACTGCCGACCACAAGCAAAGAGTATATAAAGGTCACAAGTCACAACATTACCACAACATACCAGTAACCATTACCGTTTTACCATTTTTCTTTACTGTTATCTTTACCGTTATACCACTTTACCGTCATTACCACCCACTGGTGGTTAGTGCCGTGTGGCAGTGGCTGCAGTGGCGTAGCCAGGGGGCAGGGTCATCATGCCCCGGGCGCTATACACAAATGGGTGCCAAATGGTCCGCAAAACAAAAAATTGCTGGACATGTTACATGGTTTTCGGGGGGGGGGGGGGGCTAAAAAGTTATTGGGCCCCGGGTGCGAGTTAAGTTCGCTACGTCACTGATTATCACAAAGTTACCTTTACCAAGAAACAAGAAGTATGTCCTGAAAAGAACTGTTTCGTGTTTGCGAAACAAGATGTAGTTAGTTCGGAATAGAGCTGTTTTGTTATTTAGTAACAAAATGCAGTTAGTTCTGAAAAGAACCGTTTTGTTAGCGAAAAACAGGATATGCACACAGTTCTGAAAATACCTAACTACTGTGAATCATCACAGCACGCTATGCAAACTATTGATTTGTAAACAAGAGAATTTAAAGAATTATTATTAAAAATTAGTTTCAATTTAATATAATTTTTAGTATCACGTACATTAGAGGACACAGTAGTGCCTAGCACTTAGTAGCCACAGGCAGCCACCTCAACTGATCTATTTGAAGAAGGCCAAAACTATGATTTAATTGCTCTAAGGAGTCTAAGGGCTTGGCTAACGATAAGCTATTAATAGCGATGTGTTACTATTTTCTTAAAGCGACATCAATAAATAATAAGAGAAAGATGGAAGTTTGTTTCTTACACTTCTTGCAAGCTGCTCGTTAGCTGAAATTACTGCTTTTGTTAATGTCTACGATCGTGTATTCCCTTGAAAATGGTAACAAGGATTACAGTATCGTGAAATGTAAGAAAGTGTTTATTTTCATTTTAAACTTTTCTAATTTTACATTTAAAAATATAATATTAAATATTGTATGTTCTTAATATAAAAAATGAATTATTAATAAATTCACCTAAAATGATATATAAATAAAACCAATCCAACACTCTGATTGTAATACTATTTATTTAAATTAAAAAAAACTCTGCTACGTAGATATGTGATCTTATAAATTGTAAAATCAATGCTTAATTAGTCTTACAATCTTATAAGTATTAAACACGTACAAAAATGTATTTATAATATTTATATAGATAATCACAAATACTTCCTAGATATTTTTGTAGACAGGTATAAAAAATTAATCTCTAATATTTTTTGTCAAACCCTTATACTATACCTGCCTTAACAAAAATTGTATAAACAATAATTACACTTAGAAGTATAGACTATCGTATTATTAAATCAATATTTATATGTAATTTGAAAATTAGCAATTTCTCATCAACTTTAATAACATTTTGTAATGCAAAACAAGGACTACATTATTACTTTTTAAGATGAAAAAGGAAAACAGAATGCAGGTGTTTTGCTGTCTTTATACAAAAACATGACAAGGAGACATTTACAAATTTTTAAATTAACGAGACAGTTTACCAGTAACACAATAAATCAATTTAGTATTTTTGAGTGTCAGTGTTTGAACTAAAATTAAAATATATCTTACAAAATTATCGTCATATATTATGAATATGATATCAATGTAACCAAATTATAAAAACTTATAATTTAACTTATTTTGAAATGAAGAATAAGAAAAGAAATAGTTACATTTTATTTGTTAACTAGCTATGCCCGCGACTTCGTCCGTGTGGAATTTAACAAAAAAGTTGTTGTTCAGTTTGCAGAGTTAAAAAAATTAAAATAAAAATAGCCTAAGTTACTCCTATTACATCAGCTATCTGCCAGTGAAAGTCCCGTCAAAATCGGTCCAGCCATTTCAGAGATTAGCCGGAACAAACAGACAGACAGACAAAAATAGTAAAAAATGTTATTTTGGTATATGTACGTACCGTGTAAACGTGTAATCCATATGCATTTAGTAAAAAGCGGTTATTTTAACATTACAAACAGACACTCCAATTATATTTATTTGTGTAGATGTATACAAAGACATTATAAGAGAGTAGACCGACAATACACTCAGCCGCTAACCTTTCCCCTTGAACAGAGCACCGGCCACGTGGCCTCTACTAACAAAACGGCGTAATTCCTACTATGAAAAAAAACTATTTTAAAATTTTAAATTAATGAAATTATTTGTTACATGCACATATTGTCAAGTCAAAACGAAAATCAATTTTCGAGTTTATATTTAAATTAAACTGAAATGTTACACATATTGTAAATATCATTAAAATTTTCGCTCAAAATAATTCTTGTAAATTATCATCATAATATATATCGTCATAAGTTACAACAAACTGTAAATCAGGAATGGAACAAATAAAAAAGGTGCAGGCATATTACCAGTGTCGTGGCAAAAAAATAATAATTTACAAGCTTTTATTTAACGTAACTATGTTTGTTCGGGTGAAATCTTGCAACTCAATTTTGTAGATAATGTGCAGATGATGCGATGTGCAGTGATCTTCAACCAATTGAAGTGAAATTTTGTATACAAGTTCAATTTGGATGACAATGCATGGTTAACTTTGTGACGTCATTCTATACCACATTTCACCTAAGAAGAGTACGGTGACACAGTCATGTCAAATTAACTCTATAGTGAGGTGACCATGCATAATTAATTTATGTGATTCGATTATCGAGTACAATTGCGGTTAACCTTTAATCGATTATAAAAAAATTATTTTTAACTGCTTATTAAAAATTTATTTTCGTATTCCCGAAAGCGGACAACCAACTCCCGGTCTTGACTGTTTAAAACGGTCTTCTTTGTTCTTTTCGGCATTTTACAGAACAGAACACACACACAAAATGGAATAAGTAACAAAAAATAGAACAACAGAATAACAGAACTTAACAAGAATAAAACAGCAACAAATTCAAATATAACAACAATAAAACAACTTCAAATACAACTATAACAATAAGTGAGTTGACTCGATTAACAAGATGGCCGTATCGATTATTTGTTATTGCCGATTACTACGTTTACGTGTCAATCCCTATACCAACATTAAATGTTTCGTCTCATGCCTCTAATTTTAGGTTATTATTCTTTCTGTACCATTTTTAATTTGTTTAAAATGTAAAAACGCAATATATTGCGTATTATTAAATACAATTCAATCTAATCAAGCATTATGATTTGCCTCAGAAGTTAATTGGTGATATTTAAAGATTTAAATTTATCTGATTTGCTGAAAATAGTGAGTGTATTGGAACATATCAAATGTCACCGTACCCATCTTATGTGAAATGGATTATAAGGACTGGATGTCCTTGGACAAGGTTTTATATCATATAAATTATGTAATGACTTTATAAGTAGATAGTAAAAGTTTTAAAGTAAAAATTTATTTTTTTCATTTTAGCACATTCAAATAACAGCTTGTTTTTTAAAAGGTTTTTTTACTTTTAATTTATTTATATTGTACAACAATTCAGTTCATACTATTTATTTGGTTTCACCAATAATTCTTATTCGATATTAAGAGCTACAAATTTAATGCCAGTTAACAATACCTTAAATTGACATTTTTACACATTCATATTTACAACTTAATATTAAACATTAGACAAAGATCAACAATATTGTTACTATACACAAAAGGATAACATTAATCTTAGATAAACATATTTAGATATATCCACAAATATAATATACACATTGTATAGTCACTATGCCATTAGTCCCATATAATATCCTCGTACTGTACAAAATAATAAACCAAAGCATAAAATCACTATGAAATAACTTTCTAACACCAATAACGAACCCACACTTCAATTTACAATGCATTAATGTTTAGTTCTCGAGAACAAATTCTTCGCCCTTGTCTTAATTGAACACTATTTGAGATAACTTCGGAACAGCATCAGTGAGTGGGCAGTATCCTTCTCTTGTTCTAGAAGGAATAGCATATCCCTGTGGTTGATTCGCTTTAGCCGCGTCCTCAGTGCCATTTGGCTGCGTCCAGACTGTAAAAAAAATTTACATTTGATTAATAATAAATTATTACTATTATTTATCACACGTATACCGTGGACAGCAAAACGAACCAACAAGTCTATTCTCGACCAACTGAAGATTACTACCAGACTATCCACTAAATGCTACCGACGAGTCTTAAGTTATTTTGGAGAAGGCTAGTCGACACATCTGTGAAGGCATTTCAGGACAAGCACGACCTTCAGTAATGAAGCACACGAAGAAGAAGAAGACTATTATTTATTATTAATAATAGAGAAATTTGTCAAATGTGTATTAATTATTAAGATTAAGATGTTGACTTCATTTAAATTTAATTTTGCTATAATAAAAATAAATGATAATCTAATACTTAATATTTTTTAAGGTAATAAATAAAGAAACACTTACGAATCCACCAGAGCCGTGGCTACTCGAGCCGAATGAGGAGTCTCCAGCACCTCCTGGACCTTCTAAACGGGGCTTCTTGCGGGGTCCAATAGCTTGTAAAGCTGTCAAATTAGCTTCCCTCTGTCTCAACTCTTCTAGTTCAGCTCTTTGCATCTCCTTAGCCTATAAGAAAAAAAAATACACACGATTAATTTACGATTTAAAACTTAAGTTGATATATTGATTTTAGGGGTTCACCAGTGGTGGACAACACTATTTGATGGATGACCGTATCCAACATATAAAAGTTATTGACATAAAAAAATTTTATCATCATATTCCGCTACATTTTTGAGATTATATCTCAGTTATGCTCTTAAAAGTTATTGTTTATCAATTTAGGAGAAACAGGTCTTTATGGCCTTTTCTATTACTAGCTTCTGCCCGCTACTTCGTCTGCGTAGAATAGTTACTTTGGGTTAACTGGGGAAGCTCTCAAAAGGAATTTAAAAAACCCGATTTTGAAACATTCTTATTTGGTACTCCACTCCTATTGGTCTTAGCGTGATGATATATAGCCTTATAGCCTTCATCGATAAATGGGCCTGCACTGAACAAAAATTTTCAAATCGGACCAGTAGTTCCTGAGATTAGCGCGTACAAACAAACAAACTCTTCAGCTTTATCCACAAGTGGTAAAACATTCCCTCAATAATATAATACTCGATTTATAAATCAAAAGGTTCGAATATCACCTTAGCCTTCAGTTTAGCCTGTTCAGGGTCTTCGTTCTTCGAACGGGACTTAGCAGCTCTCAACAACATTTCCCTTTCTGAATCTTCCCTACGCTTCTTGTCAACTCGATCCAATTCTTCAAGAAACTTGAGCTGACCCTTTACGTCTTGCGTGACTTCGTATTTTGACTCATTTTGCTGTAGATAAAAAAGAAAAATTAATACATAATTATAATTGTTTTTTAAGATTTTAGTCAATGTTAGTCTGAAATAGTAAATGAAATACCTTTATCAATAAATCAATTCTATGTTGAGCGGTGACTGCTAGCTTTTCAACCAAACTTTTCAATATTTCGTGTACAGCGTGGCTCATTATCGCGGATACTTCAGTCGATGGCTCGTCGAGGCCATGCTTAGCTGCGATGGACTTCAATCTCGCCTGCATCAAGTTCATCGGTACGAGGTATTCGTCCTTACACGACCTTATTTGTGTTCCAATCATTTCAGTGGACCCTAGAATCCTCTGGGTTTCCTCAGCTAAATTGACGCCACCCATAGCGGCAACGTCGTTTATGTCATCATCACCAGCCATCTTGTCATCGACAAACGGTTGGTTGAACTGGAGTGTTGATTTCTTTTCCTTTTCCTTAAGAAGGGATTTCCCAGCAGTTAGAACTGTTGATAACGCTGAAGACGATGTCGGCCTCGTGAAACCGGATTTACTGTTCACCGGCATCGTTTTACCAACTTTGGTCACGTTTAGCTTAGTGTGAACTGGAATGTTCTGGAGAACCGCAATTGTGCTTCCCGCCTTAGGTGGCGGTTTCTGCTGAAAATTTTGATAAATTCAAACATTTATAGGGAAAGCCAATTAGCATCGATAGACCCTTTTCTTTTGAAGGAATTTTTTACTCTTTTTAAATATTTAATTAAAATTTAATAAATTGAATTTAAAAAAGGATCTGCTTCTATCTCTAGACACCAATAACGTATGTATATAATCATGCAGCTTGCTATGAAAATAAAAAAGTATGGAAGAAATTTTAGCTGCAAAACATTTCTCGCAAATAAAATAAGTAAAAAGCTAACGATGAAACTAATTACTTATTTCATAATTGACAATAATATTACGACACTTAATGCGCTATAGATTAAAATTATATTTACATAAAATATATTCATAATTATGATCTAGCAACATGCAAAAATGAAAAATATATAAAAGTCTTGAACTAATTTTTATGTGACATTCCTTAAATCTATACTAATATATAAAGCCGAAGAGTTTGTTTGTTTGTTTGAACGCGGTAATCTCTGGAACTACTGGGCCGATTTGAAAAATTCTTTCAGTGTTAGATAGCCCATTTATCGAGGAAGGCTATAGGCTGTGTGTCATGACGCTAAGACCAATAGGAGCGGAGTCCACGCCGACGAAGTCGCGCGCAGAAGCTAGTTATTTATATTCGTGTTAGACAATACTGTCAAATAATATTTTTTTAATATATATTTTAGACAGTGATTCAACCTCAGACTTATTTTATACCGTACTAGCGACCCGCCCCGGCTTCGCACGGTTGCAAAAACTTAAGTGTTCTTCTACTATATTATGCACGTATTATACATATAAACCTTCCACTGGAATCACTCTATTTACTAAAGAAAACCGCATCAAATTCCGTTGTGTAGTTTTTAAGATCTAAGCATACAGACAGCCGGAAGCGGCTTTGTTTTATACTATGTAATGATAATACAGTTTGTGTAAAGTTTTACCCGTATAAAAAAATATAACTCATTCGATATACGAAAATTAAATTATTTTCACATTTCAATTTTCCATAATCATTCATTGTTATAATTATAACAAGGAATTTATTTAATTAATCATTTATGTATTTGTAAAAACTTTTAATAATAAGTGAATACTTTTTTTATATTCGTACCTATTCCTATCTTATACTATTAAAAGAGCAATTCTTGTATATACTTATATATTTTTAATCGATTTTTGTGAAATTTAGTATGCAGGGAATTTCGGGGGCGATAAATGGATTTAGCTAGGATTCATTTTTAGAAAATGTCCTTTTATCCCTGTTTTTACGCAATGAAAAAATGGCTACAATATCATTGGAATACGAAGTTAAATTTTGCAATTGTTATTAAAGTTGTAATAGCTCAGGTGGTAAATCGGTCGCTCGAGATCAACCGATATTATTCTTTCCTTTTTTTCTAATTTCACTCTTGATTTTTATTTAAATAAAAATAAAATATAAAGACCGAGAAAAAAACAAAAAAAAAATACTAAAAATACCGAGCTAAGCTCGGTCACCCAGGTACTACAAATTAACAAGCGCAAAACAAATGCAAAGTGATTAGCGATATCCATTATGTATAGGTATCTCGACAACAACATTGTAATCACTATACAACAAGAGGGATAAATCAAAATAACATCGAGTAAATAATCTACTTATAACGGTGTACAGCCATCCACTAGGAAATAATGAGCATTTTTTGAAACAAATTCTAACTGTATACATTTTTATCACATCAAAAGTAGTACGTTAAAAATTGAGTAATATTACGCATTTTGTAGATTCTAAACAACTTTTATTCAATCATTTTTTATTACTTTTTCTTTCCTTTCTTGACATTTTTTTTCTTTATAAATAGGTTAGTACCTTATAAGTCCAAGTAATTTAATAGTTTAACTTTACATTAATAGCTAAACTATATATTTTAATGCAATGCATTATTTTGCATGTACATATATTAAATAAAACTGTCCCATAATACCATGGTCCAACAGAAATTTTCTATTCCTCGTTTAGCCTTAATCTTGCTCATTATAAACTAGAAAGCCATTTTTAAACAAAATAAAATGACTCATAAAAAAAAAATAGAGTTATTCGGAATCATTCGCTTTGAAAATTTTAAGTTTAAAAACCATTTTAGTAAAACATCGAATGCAAAATGCAACTAGTAACACATCATTTTCCATTTGTAACGGTGTGATAATTTTCATGAAGGTCGTACTCGGCTGTTACAATTCTTTGTCGATTGTCGTAATCATCCCCATTTATTGCAAGCCTCCAAGGAGATGCTTTATTTTAACAATGTTTTCTAATAATAATAATTAAAAAAAAATCAGCATCCAAATTAATTTTTAATGATTCCGATAACTCATTTAAGCCACGTACTTAAAAGGGGAATTTACGTCTATGTATCAGAATAGGGCTGTCATCCCCTTATATATCCAAATTCGAAATACTTTGTAACAAAACTATACACGCAGAATCGATTTCGTAATGAGATATCAGCAATATCCCAAACTAGTAAATTAACTGACTCTGATCAGAGGATTTATAAAAGGTCCGAACAGCCCTATGGTACATGTGGGGAACGAGGGCACAGACAAACCTGCGCGACACACTGCAGGGTTGCGTTAACCGGTATCGGTGAAGGCGGTTGGGGGATCATTGGCATCACGGGGGGCAGGAGAGGCGTTAGAGTGGGACTCGAGCTCCCCTCGTCCTCTAGCTGCCACAACGACCACTTATGATATTACAACCAACTAATTTCTAACCAAATAAGCAACCTGCTCATTGTGACCTGCTCGATACATCCTAACTTGTTAAAATATACTTAGCGCAATGCCTTTTGACGTTTCTGAGCCAACATGTACAGATAATTGTATATCGGTTCATTATACATAGTCAACCATTTTATTCTTACATTTGGGTGACGTTTTTGAAGTTCCTGAGCCAAAATGTATAGATAATTGTATATTGGTTCATTATACATAGTGACCGATTTTTACACATAAGTAAATTAGTAAACACAGTTATAACAAAATTATAACTTGTTCTTCTTGCCCTGAACCGTTTTGACTTAAAAAGTACTAAAAATGTATTTGCTTTTGACGCGTCTTATAGATCTACAAAATATTAAGTGTATTTTGAATCATAATACAAAAACACAGATTTTAATCTTTGTTTCTATGAATGTTCTTATCAAATACTAATTATTACCAGTATTTACAAAAAATATATGAACAAAAAGCAATAGCTTTAATGTGTTAAAATTACCGAGCGTTCCTTTTAACGATTGAGCCAACATGATTGATGATGAATGTTTTTTTTTTTTAATTTGTATTTCGGTTAATCACAAATAGTCACCGATTTAATCACATGACAACTATTTCGTGACATAAAATGTGACAACTCTTTAGTTTATAATGTGCTCAATATAATTATGTTAACGTGCTTAATTAGCTTTGAAAAATTAGCGTACGATTAATCGCATTATGAGGCCTGCTTTTCGTAATGCTATTAAAACAATGCAAGCGAACTACGCCGCCTATCGAATTTATGTTTTATGATTTTTAATTAAAAATTGAAAATATTATAATATATTTTATTCGTCGTACATGTATGTGTCGTGTATACTATATTTATGTCAGTATATTACATACTTTTTTTATTATTTTTAAAAGAAATTTTCTGCTTACCATTGGCACGTTAGTCGATGCGACGACCGGCTGTGGCGCGGGCGCAGAAATTGTAGAGAAAGCAACATGGGGTGATGGAGGATTTATGCCTTCAATAACTAGTTCTTTGATGACTAAGGACTGCCTGAGTAGCGGCAAACTTTTCTGTGGAAAAAATAAATTATTACATTGAAAAAAAAAAACGTACATATTAAAAAAAATGTACATCGTATTTAGAACTATAAAACATTCACGAATATCGTCGTTGAAATTTTAACACAACAAAAATTTTTGATGGAAAGTCGAAAGCCGCAATGTTATAGCTAATCAGACACAATCTAGCAAAAATCTTGCAAATAGCAGATAAAGTAGCCATCAATATAACGATGCCCCTATGTCCTCCTAAAAGGTTGGTAACTTTGACATAACTGGTTAGAACTTCGACGACGATATGTCACTATCGGAAAAAATAACAAGTTTTTTTGTTGCCTTTCTATAGTAAATTGCAATGAAACAAGAGACTTACCTTAAGGAATCCTATCAAGCATGGCTGGGGGCTCGCGTTGAGCAAACGCTCGAGTCTATCGCAGAACTCTTCAGGCTCAACTTGGGCATCGATCAGTTCTTGGATAAGATTTCTCACACTACACTCAACAGATTTCGGTTCTTTGCTAGATAAATCTAGCAGATTGGCTAGGAAGTTTCTGCACTTCTCCTTCGTGTTGTCTAGCGGTTTCTGCGGATACACATTCATGGTTCACGTATATTACGAAGCAATTTTATATTATACAAATTACGTTAAATAATACACACTAAGGTTTGCATTTATAATTATGCACGGTTTAAGTACATTATTATTATATACTCGTACAAATATATATATAAGACCATCTTTTTATTTATGTTTTTATTTAATGTATATTATTGGTGTGCAATAAAGAATATTTGTGTCTTATCGCATTGTATTGTAGGTAATTAGTTCAAAGAAATACGTTTTTCCTTGGCGCATAACCGCTTCTCTTCTTGGTTTTGAATAGACTTTGATGCTTTGTTCCGTAGCCAAATGGCAAAAAACGGAACCCTTATAGATTCGACATGTCTGTCTGTCTGTCCGTCCGTACCTATGTCACAGCTATTTTTTTTAGAAACTATAAGAACTATACTGTTGAAACTTGGTATGTACCTAGATGTTTTCTGTGAACGGCATTAAGATTTTCACACAAAAAAAAATAATAATAAATTTTTGGGGTTCCCCATACATAGAACAGAAACTCAAAATTTTTTTTTACATCAAACCCTTACGTGTGCCCCCCCCCCCCCCTAACTTAAATAAGAGAACGATAAATCTAAAAAAATATATGATGTACATTACCATGCAAACTTCCAGCGAAAATTGGTTTGAATGAGATCTAGTAAATAGTTTTTTTTAATACGTCATAAATCGTAAGCCGCAATTTTCCTTTCATTCAATCAATTCAAATAATTATGTTACTTGCTGCTACGGAACCCTTCATGGGCGAGTCCGACTCGCACTTGTTTTAATATATATATTTTTAAGTTACAGAAGCTATAATTTATTTTTATTCCTATCGATATTAATTTTATTGATAGCCTTATATTTAACAAATATTTTTTAATGTATATAAGTTATTAAAACTTGTTTGTAGAATTCAATTAAAGATATAATTAAAGGTATTTTTAAGTTTTCAGGAGCTCATCTCCTCACAATCAAATAAAAAAATTGGTATTTTTTTAGAACTACGCAAAAATTTAAAAACCGGTAAGAATTCGGGCACAATGCTTTCAAAGTTGTGCCCTTGCAGGTACGTTACTCGTAATAGATAAACAAGATGAACATATTTAGTATTAAAAAATAGAGAAAGCGACTATGCAATTAATAGATAAAACGAAATAGATTAGATGATCATTTCTATAATCGATAAGCAAATATTTGAAACTATGTACTACGTTCAATATTAACAGCGTCTACTATAAGCGGTGATTTTGTTATCACTGCCTACCTACCTGAGTGGTTACAGTCGGTTGCTGGGGTTGAGGCGTGGGCGTTGGTACGGTTGCCACGGAAACCGCCGGGACCGGTGTGGCAACCGGACCGGCTGGCATCTGACCGGCCATCTGGCTCGGTGAAGCGACACTAGTCGATACCGTCGCCACACCTGGATGCTATAAGGAAGAAACGAAAACAAAAATTATAACATAGTATAATATAAATTCGTAAAACTAATCAAAGTATACGTGCAGAAAAACTTTGCCTACTAAGCTTTAGACTATTTTTTATATTTACATCATCTGCCGAAGCGAACGCACCGTTCGGTTATTCGATAAGCTTAGTATTTATTTCGGCGTTTCCATTTTTTTTTTTGCTCCATGCATATTTTCGACTGACCAAAGTCGGATGAAGAAGCATAATAAAAGTCTAAGTTTGAATTTTCAGTTATAATCTGTGCTCATAAACGAACGATTCGCATTGCTAACAGTAACATAAAATCCCTCTAGTCCGGAATCCCTAGTACATTTTTATCACTTCATTACTATCAAGCTAATTTTCCGGGAGTAGCTTCATTTTGATGAGACGAACAAATATTTCCTCTACGAAAACTCTCGATTGTGGTAGGTAATAGAATTAGCAGGGGATAGAGCAGCAGTGAGCGTAGGACCGGGATAACGTACCACGCAATTTGTAGGACAATATTACTATTAAATTATATAAATATTAACTAACTAAAAGAAAAAAAAATCAGCAGGTTAGTAAGCTGCTCTATCCCCTGCTAACTCTATTACCTACCACAATCGAGAGTTTTCGTAGAGGAAATATTTGTTCGTCTCATCAAAATGAAGCTATTCCCGGAAAATTAGCTTGATAGTATTCAAGTGAAAAAAATGTACTAGGGATCCCGAATTACTCTTCTTTTCTCAAAGTGCTAGAAAAACTTAGAAAACTTTCAACTAAAAATACTATAAAATCTTATGTTTCCTCATGCTAGTGCTTCTCTTACTTTGCAAGATATGTAAAGCTAGGTACGATGTTCATTTTAAAATAAGAAAGTCAGTTCAGAAGTTTTTACCACCAAAGTTCCATTCACCTAAGAAATTAATATAAGTTTTACAATACTTAGTTACACTAAGTTGTTTATACTAAATACTTAATGTCAATACGTTTAACAGATTCATACAGTTAAGAGTAATTTTCGTTTGGAAATAATCCTTAGCAGTAAGAATCTACTAATTCGTTCATCACAGTCACTCTAGTTTTAGCATTGTATGGATCTGACCTGTAAAACTAATGAAATGAATTTATCAAAACGGGTGTCTTTATTATCATAAACACCGAAAATCACTGTTCATTACAAATACAAATTTAAATATGCATGCAATACGAACATAAACGTGCACAAACGCAAGCAACAGCACACTCGAAATGCAGGACACATTTTATAACTATTACTGAAAGTAAATATCACTACCCACACAAAAAATTATAAAAATCTATGTTTAATGCAAGTAAGGTATAAACACATAATTTTATTCTAAGTAATCGTCTTTAAATCTAGATAATATGTTACCTTTATTTATATGGATGATTTTTTAAGCCTTCTTCATAATTAAATACTGTACTGAATATCTTATGATTATTAAATATGTAAAACAGACGAAAGACATATTAAATCAACAATTAATTTGACAAATTAAACTATCACAAACACAGTATAATATCAGTTACAAATAAGCTATAATATAATTTTTATCTCTTTGTGGTCGCAACGTGCAAAACTGCAAACGACTGAGCGTCCCTTGCATGGACCATAAGCGCTTACTAAGTATTTGGTCGTATTACAACCTTCTCTAGTTTCACGCAATTCTCCCTAAAGCTATATACACGACAGATATAACTGATACACAGTTTACCCGTTATTGTAATAATAATAAAATATAATCATTTTCGATTTATTTAGTCAACGGAGTATTGCCGTATTGTGCTTTCTTGCATGCGTGTGAGCTAAGTCCCATACCCTAGTTAATGCAAAGCGTTCTATGCGAAGCTGTGATTTTTAGTTACGATTCCGTAATGATTCTTATAACCGTCGTCCAGGAAAAAGTGTAAGTTATTCTATGATAATTACGCAAAACGAAATATGTACACGGACATCGGGATCGTTAAAGCAGCGTACGTTACAAAAATTCCTTTAACACAAAACTTCAGCGAAACTTAACATCGACACTGCTCATAACACGTCCCCGATATCCGAGTCGCTGTAAACACTAGTTAATTATAATTAGTATTTTTAATATAACCAATGACTGGAACGAGTTCCGATCGGTTCTTACCTTGTTAATCAATTTACCTTACAACATGCACCGCCACCGTATCTTACATGCAAGATTCGTTTGAAACTGGACAAATAATTAGGACGGGGTGACGCGTTGTCCGATCTCAGAGGGCAACGAGTGGGTTGCGATGTTTCGGAGTAAGGAGTGGGCACTTACGGCCGGCACGGTCGACAGCCGGAGCGTCTGGGGCTGAGGCGCCGTGAGAGTGCTGGCCGCGGGCGCGGGGCCGACCCTCAACAGCTGGTATTGACCATTCTCAGTCTTTAACAACAAATGACCCTGCTGCCCCTGTTGTAGACTTTGAAGTGTTTGCAGCGTTATCTAAAAATGAACGCCTCGTTTCAATCTTTCTGTATGCTATGAACGAATCTCGTTCGATCGATCAGTTCGATCTCAACTGCCAATTATGAATCTAAGCAAAGTTATTATTAGAACACAATTAACATACAGGGGGTGCAGGCGATGACGGTGAGAGGGTAACCTGTAATGTGGGTTGTTGTGGGTGTGTTAGATGTGAAGCATGTTGATTACTTTGAAATTAGTCGGTTTATCAGATTATGAGAAGCACCGTTATTGAAGTTATCGCGTGTAGTGCTCATATGTACACATTTGATTTTATATTGTTCAGATTACATTAACAAAATCACTGAGGCTGTTATTTTATTGCAAATTTAAAACACTTTTCGCTAATAAATTGTTATTATTTCATAATATACACCGAAGTGATCGACACTAAACTTTAAAAATTGAGTTATTATACATAAAACTTCCAATACTAAGTATACGAAATTGTTTATCAAGTCCTAGGCTTACTTTCTTAATTTACGATAAAAAGGCATTTGTACCGAATATATGTAAAACTATTCCGATCATTTTGTAAGAAGCTTTTAATAAGATTTATATCTGAGTATAATGGAACTTAAAAACTTAAAGTAATATATATAGTAGTGATTAGTGAAAAAAATATATAATTATTTGTATTATAATGTGTCGTAACTAATAATATTTAATTACGAAAACGATAACAGAATCAAGATAAGAGACAACCGTTTTCAAGATTGAATTGTCCAGACTGAGTTACAAATATCAATGTATTTGACAAAAATAGATATCAATCAAATACATTACACGTCATAGCGACACAAACGACGCGCTCATAAATATAATAGCGATGTTTCGTACACCATACTGCATGGTGGTCCATACACCATAAGTCGATTAAAC
The DNA here is from genome assembly GCA_905220545.2 of Melitaea athalia. Taxonomy (NCBI): domain Eukaryota; kingdom Metazoa; phylum Arthropoda; class Insecta; order Lepidoptera; family Nymphalidae; genus Melitaea; species Melitaea athalia. Next base: position 2,731,197 of record HG992176.1, on the reverse strand, counting down.
AAAATTAACCATCATAATGATGTTTTAAAATTTATCCCCAATAGGGAAAGGCAAAGGACCACAGTCCATACAGCCTAGTCTGAATTTGTATATTTTTTAATTCCTATATTATAACAAAGGCCTAAGCCAAGTCTGAAGTATTTTCATTTTATTCGATTAAGCCTCGTCTGAATTTATAAATTTCAATCTGACGTAATTAACGGCCGAAGCCGCGTCTGATTCTGAAGTCAACGAATGGCGGGAAAAGACCCTCCCATCATTCACACACTTTTATCATCACTAAATCCACTTTATGTCAACTCTTATTATTCATATACTTTCGTTATCACTAAATTCACTTTATCAAGCTGCAAACCACGTGGTTTCAGCCGTAAAATGATTCAAAAATATTGATTCACCAGGAACAGAGGCGGCTCGTCACATTTTTTGTTGGGGGTTCAATAAAAAAAAATAATAATAATAGAACTTACCATTTATTTTTTATTTATTTTTTTATAAAGAAAATGTATCCGTCGGTCTTTTTTACGAGCGAAGACATCTATTACTTTCTTGTGAAAATCAGATATGGAATTAATTATGTAAGAATTAATTAATTTCACTTTCATTGTGAGATGGGCTAAATCAACAACTCCGGTACACCTCCAAACAAAAGACACGGAAAACAAAATAATATATTGCTTTCTTCACATCCACACAACCAAGGTGTTTTGAAGTAACGTTCAGATTTAAAAACACGCGTAAAAGATTTATTTTTAATACGACATTTTTGAGTAAGTACTATTTCAGCCCACGGTGGCTCCTGATCACACTTTTTAATAAAAGTTACACTGTATTTTATTTTTAACTTTACCATTTTTAACTCAAAATGTGACGCACAATTTATTTTTATTACTTATATAAAAGAAAAACTGCTAATAAAAAATAGAAATCACGAAGTAAACAAAATTATAACACGTTTGACGTTTGTATATGTACGACATATGAACGACAGCGTCGAAAACAGTGCTACCAACTGTTGAAAAAACTTTTCCCTAAATCTTTTATTTTTCAAAGGGTTTTTAAATAGAAAATAAATTCTTTTGTTTCTTTTTTTAAACTTCTTTATGTACATTATATTTTATACAATTATTGATATTATGTAAGCATTTATATCATATTAGAAAATATATATTTTTTTGCGTGTATCAATAAATTTACAAATAAAATATTTCTTTATCATATTAAATCTTATATTTTATTATTTATATTTGAGTAATTTTTATTAGTTTTTTATATTAAAATATATTATGTTAAAATAATACCCTAAAAAATTTATCACCTAAAACTTTCCCGCTATTTACAAAATATCCCTTTTGCTGGCAACACTGAAACGTGATCGCTGATCAAGACAAGCTAATCTCATTCATCGGCCTTTACGAATTTTACGATGTCCTGTCTCTTTCGCACTCATTACTAAACTCGTCCTGTCTCTTTCGCTAGTACTACTACACTTTGTTCAAGATCACCTAACGCACCACTCGAACAATATAATACCAAATGTACGTAATATAATAATAAACTATTGTAAAGGCATAGTAGTATATAAATAATTTAATGTAGTATAGTATAGCATTTAATATAAAGACATATAGGAGCTAAAATTACCTGTGTAATTTTAAATCCTATTTTTAAAGTGGGAGTTCAGCGCACCATCGCTCCTTAGAACGAGCCGCCTGTGACCAGGAATCTAACATGTCGGACACCCCGTAGGGCGCCAACTTTTTAACCATCATAAACTATCCCCGACATTTATGTCATCAACAACCAATAGGTAAAGAAGACTATAATTGGGTCACAGGTTATAAATCAAATATCAATATACTATATTAATTGATAAATAAGTTTTTAATAAAGAAATAATTATTTTTTGTCATTATAGATCACATTGTTGACATAACATACAAGACAACATAATTTTTTTTGGTTGTTTTGCACTGAGAATTGATGAGCAAGATTTATTACTGTAATGATAAAAAAAAAGAAGTTAAGTACTATTGTGTTACTATTGAATTAAATTAATCTTAGCACAGGTTATTATATCAGGCAATCAATAAAAAAGATTACCTGTAGTTCCACTCATTAGGATTCTTTGTAATTTGCCTTATAACAAATTTTTATCTATATATATAAAAGAGTTACCCACCCATTGACTCATCACGATATCTCTGAAACCATAAGGCGTAGAGACTTGAATTTTGGTAGGAATATTCCTTTCGCCGAGTAGAGGTCAGCTAAGAACGGGTTTTACGATATTCCACCCCTAAGGGGGTTAAACGGGGGTTGGAAGTTTGTATGAAAGTCCTATGTTTTTGAAGTAAGAGACTTGAAATTCAAAATGTATGCTCTATAGATGATGTTGAGGTGTACTAATAATGTATTTTGAAAAATCAACCCCCTTTTGGGGTTAAAACAGGGGATGATAGTTTTACGAAAGTCCAATGAAAAATACACCTACAAACTTGAAATTAGGAAAGGCTATAGCTATGATTTTCCTCAAATTAACGCGGGTGTAACCGCAGGGCACAGCTAGTATGAAATAAAGTTATTATTGTTATTATAAATTAATTGGAAAAATATTTAAAGTAATTAAATTTAAAAACATAAAATCAATCAAAAACAAAACAGTTGAGACATATGGGAGAGTCTGTATACATAATACACAAGAAGGAAGCAAGCACTTAATCAAGGCAATAACTGTTTCTTTTCATCACCACATACATAACGACTATATTCAACACTTAAATAATACTAAAATGCAATTCCTGTCGATTGGGTATTACAATATCACATTCGAGTTTTGTAACAAACATCTCAGAAGAAAAATCACATATATATAAATATGTAATGAATTCACCATGACGAGACAATTTTATTTTAAATATTTAAAAAAAAAATATGTTTAGAGATAATTAACACTTCCATAACCTATTTAACATAATCTATTTTTTATTATTATTTCCATTATCTAAGGTAATAATAACCTTACATATTAACTTAAATTTAAGATCAAAATTTCCTTTTAGCAGATCCAAAACCTACACTGGAATATTAGTACATGGCCCATATTATTGTAATCTTATCATATTAATGATTTGTTATTGTGAAATGAGATATTTACATGAACAATAATGCACCATTCATGCACATATATAATTATTATATAGACACATCTGGATGCTGACACCAGGGATGTAATTAGAACAATTAGGTCTAACACAGCAGTAGAAAGCTCGGGTCAACATGAAGAAGGCGTTATACAAAAGCGTTACGGAAATAGTAATTGCACAATATATGAGTATGTAAATTATATACTGTCCTATGTAACGAAAATTGAAAAGATGCTGTGTAATTTGTTTTTAAAATATTTATGTTCTGCAGTCAAGCTCGAAAGATATTCTGTGCAACAGAATCTGTGAGACCCATATTTAAAATATTTCAAAATATTTAAATAGCAGCAGCTTGTATTTAATTTATGTTTTCTCACCTTTATTGCTATTGTTTCATTTAAAATTTTCATTACTTTTATTAGATTAATTAAATGACATTAAATGAAATCTCAAAATAAGTTAAAAATTTTATACGAATACATAATAGATTATGGAAATGTCTACACGAAAAACGATTTGGGAAAAAAGCTTAACTTGAGCAAAGTTAGTTAAGCCACAGTTACACGAAAAACATATGTCGCAGCCAGCCATATTATGCAATTAATTTGAAATGTACTATTAAACATGTATTATAATGTAAGTATTAGATGACTACTATGACCTACTTACAAAGCCAATGTTTAAACTATTTTGTCTATCATTAGCCTTTGAATCATCATGATTATTATCTAATAAATTATAATATTATCAAATATTTTTAGATATCCTATATAATATATAATTTATTTAATTATGTAACAATTTACAAGTTATTGTAATACAAGCTATTTACAATAGTTCTAACAGCGCCAGCAGTATGATTCAAATAAAATTTATAGTTATGTTTGGCCTTCAAAACTTAAATTATTTTTATACTTTATGCAATGTCAACAATTAAATGTTTAAAAGACAATGTTATCACATATGAATTATACATAAAAAAATGTGCAGTTTAATTATGGGTCTCCAGATGCATTTATATTGAATAATGAGTAATCAAGGCATGAAGTGCTTTTTGTACAACATCAATACGAATGAAATGGTTACTTACCCCAGGAGTGGCAGCCCGTGTCCCAACAACTTGTGGAGTCCCGATCACCACTCGCGGAGACACCGTTGCAACAGACTTCTGAGCAGCAACCTGTGGGGCTCCCGGTCGCATATTCAGAATCTGAACATTGGGTAAAATAGCTGGCTGAGCCGAACCCAAATTCTGCGTTGTCACAACTACATTTTGCCCTCCTGGCTTATTGATAGTCATAACATTGGGTATGGAACCAGGCATACTAGAATTTACTGTCATAGGCAATGTGACCATATTAGGTTGCATGCCAACTTGACCAGACGTTGTACCCTGTTTAATAACTAAAGGAGGTTGCATAGTAAACGCTAGTCCTAAACTGAGAAACTATACTATGGCCCTGAAATGTTCTACAAGCTACCTGTGCTTAAGACAACGGTTTAGTACAATTATTAATACAGTTTACGACGGACTAAAATGAAAACGACGAGTTTTTGTCTGGCTAAGTAAAACTTTTTAGTTCGTTACTATTTACTTTTACAGGTCCACCGCTACTACAAACACCGTAAAACAAGTTTACTTGTGATCTGAACGACGCGGGAACACTAAATGTTGCTTTAAATCCGATTAATGGTATATAACTTAAATCATTTAAATCACAATCACTTTGGTTTTTATATATTTGTCCATTAATGGCATTTGCACTTGAGGTATTGTCAAAACTATTTGGAAAAACATTCATTAGATTGTTCTGTGACGATTTCCACGGAACGAACGTAACTAAATCTTCGAGAGAGCTCACTATTGCGTTTTTATCAATATGGTCAACGTCTGTAGACAAAGCGTGCTCTACAAACTACAAAGTCTAGTGTCGCCATTTTTTGTTGGCGGAAGCCATTAATGGTGTGCCCCATTTTGTGAAAACCGGTAAATTTTGTTTACTTCCGATTTTTGAGCTGAATTAAAAATACATAATTATATTAAAATTATTGTGCATGCTATCCACTTATTTGTTTAAACAACAACAACATAAATATTTTTATTACATACATTTTAATGTAAATTAGAAACAGTTATACATTGATAGTATAAATAATTTAAATAATAAACAGTATTTTCAATAATTAAAAATATTTTTTTCTGTATTTTTTATGATTATATCAAATAAAAAATATATTTGAAATTTTCATATGTGTCATTTAAACTTACTGAACTCTGACCGTGAGAGAATAACAGTCGGCAAAAGTTTGACTTTTAAATATTAGCCTCATCTCTTACGAAGAAAGGATTACGGTGCAAGCAGATAAATATCAAGTCAGAATTGTAGTCAGCACAAAGATAAAGTTCGACAAAAATTGTCTAATAAACCTTGTTGTGGCTTGTTCAGCGGTCAAAAGTAAGAAATATTGTTTATTGAATTATTATGTTTTACTACATATGTAGAAAGAGTCCTATGCCCAGGATGTTACAGACTGAATTGTATATTTTTCCTAATTTCTAAATATAAAATAATACCCATTTAATCATAAATCTCAAGAACTCTGAAACAGTTAATACTTCTTACTCTGAATTTAATTTGAAAATTGTATTGAACGGGTTGGGTAGTACGTATCTAGTATATTTGACGTTAAGGTTTAAAAGATTATAAAAAAGAATAGAAAAGAAGAGAAATTTTAATTGTAACATCAATCATCATTTCACTTCACTTAAGTTCAGCCTATCGCAGTTCACTGCTTGACATAGGCCTTCCCAAGTTCGCACCAAACATCCTGATTTTCCGCAATCATCATCCAGCCACCACCGATAATTTTACGTAGATCGTCTCTCCAGCGGGCCGGAGAACGTCCTACACTACGTTAGCCATCACGCGGTCTCCACTCCAGGATATGTCTGCTCCAACACCATCGGTCCTGCGACACAGTTGACCAGCCTACTAACTCTTCAACTTTTGCTAATTCTATGGGCTATGTCGGTTACTTTCGTTCTCTCGCGGATAGTCTCATGTCTAATCTTATCATTGAGAGATATACGTATACCCCAAGCATAGCCCGTTCCATTGCACTTTGAGTGACTTTAAACTTGTGGACCTTCCTTAGAGTCCACGTCTCGGCTTTGTAAGTTAACACAGGCAGGACGCATTGATTGAAGACTTTTGTCTTCAAGCGTCACCTACAGATTCTTCGATAGTTGTGAGTAATGCATCCATCCTCCTCCCAATCCTCCTCAAATCTCTCCTGCAAATATGTTACGATTGGACTTAGACAGAGGGAGGCAGAATAGACCATTAGGACATTTTTCACCTCAATCAGTGAACTACAACATTTGAAATAATTTTTAGTAACAGAATTATTTCATTAAATGCCTATTTGTATTGATAATGTGAGAAAAAAGATTTTAAATAATAATTTTCGCATATTTTTTATTTTTATGAAAGTATCAAATGCAGTATATCCACTATAACAACAGTTGCTTTGCGCGTGTGAGTGAAGCAGACAGCTGCGCAGAATTTGGCGTGGACCTTACCTCTAAGAGCGCTGGGGCTCGACTGATTTACTGGGATTGATGCGTAGTATTATATACTATCTTTATCTATAAAATGGTATTCGATGGTAAAAAAGAGTAGTACATCAAAAACTTTTATCTATCGAATACTGTCATCCGTAAAATGCGTGATCCACAACTGTGAAAACAGGCCCTTAATGACTAAGTCGTGTAAACTAAGCTTATGTTACATAATCAAATCAAAAATTACTTTCCTAAACTACTATTTATACAGGGTGTCCCGCGATAAAGTGCAACCCCGAAAGAGGGTGAAACTAGACCATAAATTATCGACAAAAAACAGAAAAAAATTTAAAAAATTAAAATTTTTTTTTATTGACGAATTAAGATTTTTATATAGCTTACGTAGCCTCTTTGTACTAAAAATGATAATTTTTGTACGTGTTTTTGGGATACAGTCGTAATTTTTTTTTATTTGAATGGCAATATAGTAAGAAATAATAATAAATCATAAAATTTCCTGGTATTGGGGGCATTATTCTGAGAAAATTAGAGATCATTGAAAAAAACAGTCATAAAAAATGGTTTTTTTTTTTCACAAGAAGCATAGTTAAAGACATAATGCCACTTTTTTGCGAGCTAATTTTTATTTTATCCTTACCGCCAAGTACGTGGCGTAATATTTTATTTTATTTTAAAGTAATCGACCCACTAAATTGGAAGAAATTATAATTTTTTGTACATAGAGTCTACGTAAGATATAAAAAACTTAATTCGTCAATAAAAAATAAAATATTTTTTTCAAAAAGTTTTTTCTATGTTTTTTGTCGATAATTTATGGTTTAGTTTCACCACCATTCGGGGTTGCACTTTATCGCGGGACATCCTGTATACTAGAGAATTACTTTATTCAAGTAGACTTGAAAAGTACTTTTAAATAGGGCTTGGAATATCATTAAAAATTCGGTAACGTTAATTTGTCCCGGCCGGCTTAACGTTATTTTTGAAGTAACGATACCTAAATTACCGTTATTTTTCAGTCATTTTACCGTTATATTTTTTACCGGTAAAAACTCATTTAACGTTATTTTTAACGTTACTTAGCCATACCGTTACCATTAATTGCTACTGTTAACGTTATAGGTAACGAAATTAAGATTTTAGCGTTATAATCTAATGCCACGCGCTGTTGTCGCTCTTATCAATACAGCGAGTCGAGTTGGAGGTTTTTTATTGCTCGGCGTGGCAACGTCGTCGAGGTATCGTTAAAAATGTCGTTAATTCGTGACGTCAGAGGTATCGTTATCAGTATCGTTAAAATACTATTTAACGGTAAAATTTACCGTTAAAAAACGTTTCCGTTACCGAATTACCGTTAAAAGTTATAGCGGTAAAAAAGGTATCTGTTAAGGGCCCCGTAGACGATCAAATATTTGATCAAACTTCATATTAAATTTCTGTTTGACAAACGTGTTTGTCAAATTATTTGATCGTGTGCGGGGCTGCGGGTTTTTTTGATATGTTTGTTATATGAAACATGAAGTTTGATCAAACATGTTTGACAAACAAGTTTGATCGTTTACGGGGCCCATTATACCGGTATTTTATAATGGTAATTGGTAACGGTAACAAGCCCTGATTTGGTGCCATGCCATCTGATTTAACCGTGGGCCAATTTTACTTTTTGATCAGAAAACGAAACTATCTACGCCCCAAAGATGCATTATTCTTCTTTGTTAACAACGTAATACCTCCCACTTCGGCAACAATGGGCTCGCTTTACCAGGAACATCATGATAAAGATTTTTTTCCTTTACCTACATTGCATTTTCCGATGAAAATGTAATTATGTGGCTAATTATTTTTTGTAATAAAAATTCACTTTTGCAGCCATATTATCCCTTAATAAGGCAACAGGAACATTATTCCCACATTGAATTTCACAGTTTAAACGGTCAATGAGACACATTTTCCCATGAGCTGTCATTGTCATTTCGTAGTTGAATATATTATCTATGGTGTCTAAGCCTGTGATCGTGTTTTCGAACGAAAGAAAAAATAAAAAAGAGATGTCAATGTCATCGACACAATAATTACTCGCCGGTTATTATATTTTTATGCAGTTATGTTAATAAAATAGATAATACGTCGTGTAAAAATCCGGTAAGTGTTCATTTTTGGTTATTTTGCATAGATGTAATGTTTATTTAGTTGTTGATGTGTTTTATTTTTCCAAATAACAAAAAATGACTTAGTTTGATGGATTCAAAGTATGTGGGAAATATTTGCTTGTTGCCCGGTTAGGTTTCCTGCTAACGATTTATGTGGGAAAACTGTTTCCGTAGGAAGCATGCAGGATTTCTATTTATCTCCTAAGAACTGTTTTACGTTTCAGAAACCACTTCGCGATTCTGAAATTGATTTCCAGCTGACACAGCTACTTTGTTCATCGGAAGAAGAAGACTTTGATGATGAAGCAGTTGACTCTTTTGCCACCAGTAGTTACAATGTCGATTTAGACAAGCGTTTGGATGAGATTCAAGATATTTCTGTCGAAGAATATTCTTTTTTGGTGGAAGAATCAGATTAGTCTCTTAACTAAGATGAAACTTTTTTGAATTCACCAGTTCCACAGATTTCTAAGCCAATTCTTCCTCAAGTAGCTTCAACTTCACAAGATGCAATCGCTGAAGACCATGCAGGCCTTCTCATGTGATTTCGGATGTTCTTATGCTACTTGATCAAAATCCTGGTGTCACCCACATGCCCAAATTGACCAAATTTCGAAGATGCAGAATGCGTAGTACACGTGAAAAGGAGCAACGCAGCAAATAAATGTGTAAAGTTTGCAAGGTATCTTTATGTGCTGCCCCTTGTTTTGAAATGTTTCACAAATAAAATAAATTAGATATTATCTTTCAATTTAGTGTTTTTATTTACTTCAATTATCTTAGTCTGACTAACTGTTCCTAATATGTAATGTAAGTATGAAATATATTTCCCACTAGTAGGGAAATAATTTCCCAGGAATCACCAAATGTTACAATGTAATCGGTCAACAGGAATTATTTTCCCACATAGTTTCCTGAAAAACTGAAAACACGTAAAAAAATACTGATATGAAATCCTAAACCTGTATGTACCACTTATTACATACTAGCTTTGAAACTTTTGCAAACATCTGCAGTTTAGCCATGCCCTATTAAGGGTTATGTAAACTTTTTTACCCATATGGTTGTTTTAAATAAGCCTAGCATTATTGATGTATTATGTTTTAAAAAGGTGATATTGATTTTAATTTGCAATTTTCTCTCGTCTTTGTAAAATATTATTTTATTATATCTATACTAATATAATAAAGCTGAAGAGTTTGTTTGTCTGTTTGAACGCGCTAATCTCAGGATCTACTGGTCCGATTAGAAAAATTCTTTCGGCGTTAAATAGACCATTTATCGAGGAAGGCTATAGGGCTATAGACTATATAATAATATCATCACGCTAAGACCAATAGGAGCGTAGCACCAATGAAGAATGTTTCAAAATCGGGGTGTTTTTTCCTTTCGAGAGCTTCCGCTGCGTAAACGGTTAAAGTTTCGCACAAATTATGTATGACAGAATTTGTCCTATTCCACGCGGACGAAGTCGCGCGCAGAAGCTAGTATTTAGTAAAATTCACTTACATGGGCGAAAGTATTCTACTATTCAATTCCTTTGTTTGGTTAAGAGTGTAACATTTATGCAATAAACAATAAATCTATTGAAAAACCATTTTGTCTTCTGTGATAAACACGTATTCTGCCATAAAAATTTTGAAAGTAGGTACCTAATTAAAAATACTTATATTGTTTTACTTTATAAAGACCTACTTATAAAAAAATTCTGTTATGAAAGTATATCATACGATCAAGTGTCCATATTTTGTAAATAAAAAAAGTAAATTTATTTCAAAAAAATATGGACATATTGATTTTTGGAAATATTATTATTATAGACATGTAACTACATAAGTTATTTAATTTTTAAAAACTACGTCATCATTGATTTGTAAAGTTTTTAATTCAAATGTAATAGTAGTTTCTTACACATCAAGGACACATACCGTTACTACATTTACATGGTGATATTTAAAGAGTTTTAAATGGAAAATTATATTTTACAATGGTAGTTTGGTAGTAAATGAAACATGTAGGTTTCCTATTGTTAAATTCAAGCATGACCTTGAAACAATTTAAGCGGTTTAGTTGTGAGCCTATTGTGTGCGTCCACACTGAATGCGCGGTGGCGGGCGCGGAGGCGGTTGCGGCGGCGGAGGCGTATGGTGGCCTAACAACACGGCCACAGTGACGCGCGAGTTCATGTAGCAATTTGACGTATATCAGGGGTTGCAAACTATGGACGAGGATTTATTATTTTTACTAGACAGTCCAATCTTGAGATAGAAAGTGCACGAAATAAATAAAAACAGATATGTGGTGATTTTTTTAAATTTATATGAAGAATTGTGATTATACCCGTTTCCATTCGATTATTTTCTTTTTGACAGTTCAAGGAAATTTGAAATTAGTGACCACAAAGTATAGATACAAAGAGTCCGGACGTAATGTTGAACGAATTGTCTCAATTTAGGGGACAGAATTTTAATTCTAATTTTAATTTCCCACTAAGGTATAACTGTATTACTACTACTACGGTATAAACTACAGAAAGCGAATAAATATATAGCGACAAGACCGAAATGGTTTGATACCCCTGCCACCCGCGCATTAGATCGCTTGCTGACTAGGCCCGTAGTGTGGACAGAACGCGCGGATAGGAATGTTTGAAAACTATGCTCGTTGTATCGCTCAGTCCCGTCGCGTAGGCTTCCGCTTTAGCCACTGCAGTGTGGATGCAAAGACGCGTTTCATAATATTATGTTCGATATTTCGCGCCCGCCGCCGCCACCGCGTTAGGCTCGCAGTGTGGTCCTAACCATTGACATACCCATATAAATATAGGTACCATTATATTCTTATGCAAATGTGTTGTCTCTCAAAGAAATTTAGAATTAAAATATAAATAATTTTACTTTACACTATAATAATAGCAGGTAGAAGCTACCATTAAGAAAATGAACAGAGGTAGGTCTCCTGGTCATGACGGTCTCAGTATCGAGCATCTTAAGCATGCGGGGATCCACCTTCATAGTGTGTTAGCAATGTTTTATTCGCTATGTTTAACACATTCTTACCTACCAGCTGACATGATGAAAACAGTGGTGATCCCCTTGGTTAAGAATAAGACCGGAGATATTTCTGATAAAAATAACTACAGGCCAATATCTCTGGCTACAGTACTTGCGAAGGTGTTGGACAGTCTGATAGACCAAAATTTGGACCAATATTTAAATATACACGACGCGCAGTTTGGGTTTGTGCCTAATCTTTCAACGGAGAGTGCCATTTTGTGTCTAAAGCAGACTGCCCAATACTACACAAGCAGAAAGACACCGGTGTATGCCTGTTTTTTAGACCTTTCGAAAGCCTTCGACCTAGTAGCGTACGACATATTATGGAGGAAGCTCCGTGAGGCGGGTGTACAATCCGAATTGATTTCTTTGCTGAAATTTTGGTATTTAAACCAAGATAATTATGTAAAGTGGGGTGAAGCGCCTTCAGATACTTATCGGTTGGATTGCGGGGTGAGGCAGGGGGGTATAACCTCACCAAAGCAGTTCAATTTGTATATAAATGAGCTGATTGTGGGACTCAGCAGCAGACGGGTTGGATGCTGGATAGACGGTATTTGCCTAAATAATCTAAGTTACGCAGACGACATGGTGCTGCTGGGTCCGACAGTTGGCTCAATCAGGACGCTATTAAAAATCTGTGAAGAATACGCGGTAGAACATGGCCTAAAGTACAATGTAAATAAAAGTGAGTACATGGTTTTTGGGGTCCGCGGAGGGGTAATTGACTACGAACCAGTGTTGAAACTGAACGATGTTCAATTGAGACGGGTAAAACTTTTTAAATATCTAGGTCATTACATCTCCGAGGATCTCAGAGACCATGCTGACATAGAACGTGAACGAAGGGCGCTTGCCGCTAGATGTAATATGCTGGCCCACAGGTTTGCTCGCTGTAGCAACGATGCTAAAATAACCCTGTTTAAGGCCTATTGTCAAACCTTTTATACGTGTGCCCTGTGGACCAGTTACAGTAAAAAATCGCTGGACGCACTTAGAGTGCAATATAATAATGGTTTTAGGATTTTGTTAGGACTGAGACGCTTCTGTAGTGCGTCTGCAATGTTCACGGAAGCGAATACTGATTCCTTTTTCGCAATCTTGAGAAAACGGACCGCCTCTCTATTAAACAGAATGCGGCTCAGTTCTAACAAAATTCTGAAAATGTTCAGTGCTAAGCTTGCTGAGCCTATGCTTCAGCACTTTGTTGCCGTGGTGGTGAGGCAAGATAGGTTAAGCAAGTAAATTGTTATTTGTTAATTGTTAATTTCTAATTTAATATAAGTATACTAACATAGTTGTAAGTCACTGATATTACTAACAAGTGGACTGTAAGTCTTAAATAAATAAAATTATTATTATTATTATGATCATTTATTCAACATAATATATCCTTATTATTACATTTTTAAATATATTTATAAAAAAAGAAAATAAAAATATTTAAAAATATAAAAATAGAAGTCCTCCGGTAGCAGGTTGAGACCCAGGCCGCCGGTAGTTAAGGCTCCAGGCTGAGGAACCTCCTCACAATGCGGGCCGTTTCAAGCAATACTGCCTTCTGAATCCGACCCTTGATCCAACCGTCAAGCGAGAGTTTCTTAAGGTGTTGGTCGAAACTCTTCGCTAATAAACCATTAACCGATACAACAATAGGAACAATTATTGTTGAGTCCACATTCCACATGCCGGTAATCTCGTGGGCAAGGTCTAAATATTTACTTAATTTTTCTTTTTCGGCCTTTACGAGATTATCGTCATGCGGAACTGTGATATCAACAATAATTGCTCGGCGCGCTGATCGGTCTACTAGCACTATATAAGGTTTATTGGCTGCAATAAACCTGTCAGTGACAATAGACCGATCCCAGTAGAGCAATGCACGACCATTTTCAAGAAATGGCGTTGGGTTATACCTATAATAAGGCAACTCATTTTCAACGAGGCCATATCGAATAGCAAGTTGTTGGTGGATAATCCTGGCTACTTGGTTATGTCTGTGCAAGTACTCACCGTTAGCAAGATGACTACAACCGGAAACAACATGTCTAATGGATTCTCCAGGCTTATGACAAGCTCGGCATATGTCTGGAGTTCCATCTTTCATGATGTGTTTCCGGTAGTTATTCGTCTTAATGACTTCGTCCATAATTGCACAGACAAAACCTTCGGTTTCTCCAAAGAGGTTACTATGTTGTAACCAGGATATAGAGCTAGGTTGGTCTACATCTGGGTCTGTCAAAACTTTGTAGAACCGACCATGCAATTCCTTGCTCTTCCATACGGCCACGCGGTCAACGGTACTCATTATGATAGGTTTACGCCATTTCTCTTTGCCTAAGGACAGCGGAGTAAAGCCCTTATCAACTGCAACAACGTCCATGTGTATATCGCTCTTGATATTTAAAAAGTACTCTCTGAGATTATACACCTCACGATTGTGGAGGTTTTTAACGTTTAAAAAGCCACGACCTCCACATTTTCGTGGGATGTACAATCTCATCAGAGACGATCGAGGATGGTGTATTCGATACGCTGTTAACAGTTTACGGACTTGGCGATCAAGGGAATCTAATTCCGTTTGAGTCCATCTCAAAATGCCAAAGGTATAGACGATTAAGGGCATAACCCAACTGTTAAAGGCACGTACCTTATTAGCTCCCGATAGAAAGCTATTGAGAACTTTCTTCAGTCGGCCAAAGAATCGTTCCTTTACCAGTTGTTTCATGGCTCCGTCATCAATGCCCAATGCCTCTGACATTCCGAGATATTTGTAGGTTTCACCCTCGTTGAGAGACCTAAAGGTCAAAGAGTTCGCAAGTTTTAAATTTTCTGTTGAGACAATTCTACCTCTTTCTACATGGATGACAGCGCATTTATCCACACCAAACTCCATTCTTATACAAGTGCTAAAAGTTTCTGTTATTTTTAACAACTTGTTTAAGTCTGGTAGTTTGGATGCGAAAAGCTTCAAATCATCCATATAAAGTAGGTGAGATATTGCTTTGCTCCCTCTACGAAGGTGAAAGCCTAACCCTGAATCCTCCAGTAAAGTGCTTAAAGGGTTCAGGGCCAGACAAAACCACAATGGACTCAAACTATCACCTTGAAAAATACCTCGCATAATCCTTATCGGCTCAGTCGATCCCGGAACATCGACCGCACCCGGATAACGCAAAAAAGTGTTCCACTGTCTCATACACGTACTTAGAAAAGAGCATAAAGTAGCATCAATTTTGTACAGCTCCATAATTTTCATAAGCCATGTATGAGGCACTGAATCATACGCTTTCTTGTAGTCAATCCAAGCGGCAGCCAGATTTTTCCGGTTTCGACGTACCTGTTGGCATATGGTCATGTCTATGAGGAGAAGTTCCTTGGTACCGCGACTACCAGACTTACATCCGTTCTGAGTCGTAGCCAAAATATTATTATTATTATTATTACTATAGGTACTTGTACTTGTGTCATACGCGAATAAATTTATTTTCGTTATTTTTGAATAGGTAGGTATATCTGAAATCGTTAACTAAATTTTATTAAAAGTAATGATAAATAAATTAAACTAAAAAATTTTTTAGGCGTGAATTCATTCATACGCATGCGACACATTTAAGAATGAATCGATTTGTGAATTAAAAAGAGTTGACTTCTGTAATTTTACTTACTATTCATAACACGTTTTAATATTATTGTCATACAAAGGTGAGCGTCTGTTTAATATCTGTAATCTGTATACATGCGCCACACCTAAGATAAGATAAATCCACAGAGTACATTTGAAGATAAATCCCAGGCTCTTGAAGACATACTCTCATTTTAAATAAAATTTTCAGATTTTTAAATATGTAATGTCATGAAATGAATATTTTGTAATTTATTTATTTTCGACTTCATTTTCTAAAAACAAAGATGTTTATAATTATACTTTTTATACACAAATAGAAGAAATAAGTCTTTTAAATGAATTTAGTATAACATAGGTTTATTAGAATATTTGAAGAAAAAAATAAAAGTCAGTCATAGAATCAATTTCACTTTTATTAAATAATGTAGATACAAAAGACAATAAGATTGTCTTCATATTAAAGTTTGGAATTGTTGTCCTAGTAACTAAAAACGTAGAAAAAATTTAATCTTTTTATCTCTCTCCACTCTAAATGTGACATTATAATACCGAGTACGCTAAATTAACATACAAAATTAGAACGGTCTGTTAAATAACTATACACAAATCACGTCGTGGACCTTCAATGCCTTGGCTTAATACCTCGAGTAGTGCGATCTTCGTGATGGCCGTCCTCGGGAGCGCATGCCTCGTCCGCGCGGCCCGCTTTCGCTGTCTGATCAATATTAATAACATGAAATCGTTATGGGCCTCGTAAACGATCAAACTTGTTTGATCAAACTTGTTTGTCAAACTTGTTTGTCAAACTTGTTTGTCAAACTTGTTTGATCAAACTTCATGTTTTCTTATAACAAACACATCAAAAAATCCCGCAGCCCCGCACACGATCAAATAATTTGACAAACACGTTTGTCAAACAGAAATTTAATATGAAGTTTGATCAAATATTTGATCGTCTACGGGGCCCTTTACACATGCATGTATTCATTATTAGTATTGTTTATCGAGGTTATTACATTATTTAATTGTTATACATTAATCTTGTTTAATTATTTTTTGTGTAATACCCCCAGATGAGGAAATTATAAACGTTTTAAATTTCATTAATCAAAAATACCGACCGTTCCAGCGGGGATCGATACCGCACCTCCGACTAACCGTGTCGGTGTGCCGTGACGTTCGGGTTCGATCCCCGCTGGAACGGTCGGTGTTTTTGATTAATGATATTAAAAATGTTTGTTGTACGTTATATTTTATTACCAACGTTAAAATTTTCGTATATTTTGTCTTTACATGTTCTCATTTTTATTTGCTAAATTACACAGTATTTTTTTACTTTATTTACTTTTTACTTTTATTTTACAGTTATTTACCTAACGAATTTTTAATTCATAGACATATATTTGCCATTACAGATAGATTTACATATTTTTTAAACTGTAATTCTATTATTTCAAAAAGCAATATGCGGGAATCTTATTTTCTAACATGTAAGGGATTCTCACAAGTAAACACGTTAATATACTATTAGTAATAGTCTATTACAAACAACTACTAGGTTTGGGTGTGAACAGAGAAGGATGTCGCCTAGTTTTGATGCTAGGCAATAGAACTGCACAAGCAAAGGTTAAAACAGACAAGTCATTTTTGGCATTGATGCATGCAGTTACGAATATAGCTGTAACTTGACAAGATGACAAGCATTAATAATAATTGCATTCTAGTACTTTTAAAAAAAAATATTTTATGATAATTATACCTCGTCCGGCCACTTATTGTCTTTTTGACATCTCACGCCTATAAATTACAGTTGTTTTTTTTTCGGAAAAACACTAAAAATTCTACAATAATATCGTACTTTATTGACGATTTGATTGATTTAGTGAAGTACCCTGTGCATAACAAACAACCACAGACTATGAAACAGTTCTTGAAATAATAAATCGATAATAAATCGATCATATGATAAAATAATTTTACGTCTTGTGATTATTGTTTCTATAAATTTAATAAAAAAAGGAAATAAAAATGGTATCTATCACTCCAAGATTGATTATTTGCAAGGAATTAAGACGAAATCTTGAAATTTAATTTCAAACAAAAGAGTAAAGAGCAATAACTCTGTTCATTCGTTTATTTATTAATTATATATTTCATTTATAATTAAAAAAAACGAATAAACGAACAAATAAATAATATTTTTTAACCAAATGTATTTCATTAAATCGATTGAAAGTTCTTCTTAAATAAAATCGATTATTATTTCAAATCGAATAAATAACGTGTGAGGCAGTCACTAATGTCAAAATTTCTTGAAGTGTCAAAAAGATAATAAATGGCCGGACGGGGTATAATGAACCATTATGTCTTGTCAGTTATTTATTTCTTTACTTAGTGCTTTAAGGAGAACTTACCCCTAAGAGACAGTTCTCTCACTTCGAAGGTTCTTTCTCCTCTGAAGTCCGATATAAAGTGCAAACATATATTGTAATTACAAACAAAATCAAGTTTATCCTGACCTAATGTTTTTTAATTATGATGGCCTATTACATTTTATGCTACGTGGGTATAATCCGAACAAGATTTACATTAACTTTAGTAATATCTATCCATTGTTATTTAAAAATGATTCCCAGCTACAGCGTCATATCGAGGGCCCACTCTCGTGCTTAGGTGAAAGGCAGTAATCGCATTTAATTTTTTATTTTTTAATGCCACTACATTTATTTTATGATAACAATTGTACAATTCTGAGTGGGCGTCCGATTGGTGACATCACAAGTTCTGTTTTTTTTATATACAGGATGGTCCAAAAGGTGACGTCCAAAAATTTTTTTTGGATTGCTGACATCTGGAGGTAGGTACTCGAAAATACCCCATGTTTGTTCTACGATTTTTTGTAATTTACGAAATATGATTTTTTTTCATATTTTTTAAAATTTTCGACCTAACCATTAAAACATTTTTTTTTCTTTGTGAATTAAGCAATTATTTTTATTTTTATTTTTTGTGCCTTAGTCCTTATTAGTTGTACTCTCACAGATAAAATACCTAGCTTCCTACTATTAATAAATTTTATTAAAAATTTAGATCGAAAATAAATAATTTAGTTTGAGCGCGTCAGAGTTCAATTTTGAAATTTGAATTAAAAAAAAAAAAAAAAAGTTTTTAGACTTTTAAATATTTTCAAAAGCTTCCTGAAACTCTCAGCTTTGATTATAATACAAAGAAAGTGGTACTTTATAGGCTTACTTTAGCCGTAAACTGCCTTTAAATGTATAGGGGCGTAAAATGTCCTAAATTAATTATTTTAAAAGCACCTATTGTTAATTTCTAAGGTAAATTAGGTTGGTTATGTGTGAATTATATTACACATAACCAACCTAATTTAATATGGCTCTCTCTCACGGCAACAGTGAGAGAGAGCGAGGTAGAGAGGTGGCGGGAGGTACCGGCGGCGCGCATCCAGCGCTGGTGCGGCGAGTGCGCGGACGGCGCGGGCGACGCGCGGCGCGGCACCGCGCTCGCCTCCGCCTCCCGCCCCTCCTCCGCCACCTGCCACAACACATAATTATATTACATTATATTTTCATTTTTCCATATTATATGTAATCGTATTTTTATACAGTTACAAAAAGTTAAAGCTTTTAAAATTTTTATTGATAACATTTCAAAACAATTATATAGTAAATTTTACTAATTATTACTACTGTAACTGTGCCTCGTGATTTCACCCGTGTTAATTTGAAAAAAGGTACTAAAATATTATATAACGTTCCTCGGGAAATGGACTATCCAACACAGAAACAGCAGTTCCTGAGATTAGTATGAATTTTCTAATTATTAAAACCGCGGTAACTCACGAATGTTGAGTCTTAAGAGAAAAAGTGATTAAACCATTTTTGTAGAGAATTGTACGATCTACAACTTTTGTTTGACGTATTTTCACGATAAAACTTACCATTTTCGAGAAAAATTGAAAAAACCTTGATTTTGTTCGTTTGACCTTGAATAATTTTTTTTGCAGAAGTAGGATCGAAGGGGATTTTCGACATATTTTTTATAACTAGCTTTTGCGCGCGACTTCGTCCACGTGGAAAGGGAACAATTCTGTCATACATGATTTTTGCGAAACATTAACTGTTTACGCAGCGTACTCAGTGGAAGCTTTCAAAAGGGGGAAAAAAAACCCTATTTTGAAACATTATTCATTGGTGCTCCGCTCCTATTGGTCTTAACGTAATGATATATAGCCTATAGCCTTCCTCGATAAATGGGCTATCTAACACTGAAAAAATTTTGAAATCGACCCAGTAGTTCCTGAGATTAGCGCGTTCAAACAAACAAACAAACTCTTCAGCTTTATAATATTAAGTAATCTAGTATAGATGATATATTTAACGTCTCTGCCAATTTTCAGCTCTATGCGAATTTTGGCTAAGTTATGACTCATTTTCGTCTATTTTGACTGGACTATAAAGCAGACATCCACACGAAAAAAAAAATACTCGGCAAATTATTTAAGTTAAGCTGATCGCATTTCAAAACAATTGTTTAGTTTATTTTAGTAATTATAATTTTTATCTACTAAGATAATGTGTAACAAAATAATAATTGGTACTACTACTTAGTCGTAAAAAATTCATGCATGTATGTGCATATATGACCATGTCAATATCTGTGTATATGTTACAGGAAATGTATGTAATCCGGCATTGTATACAATAGGGGATCGGACAGTAATCAGATTAAAATGTATAATGTACTTAGTTAAAATAAATATACTGTTTTCCGATTATTTATCGAATAATAATTTAATATAATTCATTTAAATATTTTTAAATGAAGATATAGATTGTTGTTATTTACAATATTATTAATCTGTACTAAAACACCAACTAGAGTGCGTGACGTCATTTGGCGGTACAAGCCACAGAGTACTTTAGGAAAGAGCAAGCATTGACTGCACATATATTCAACGTACTCTGTGCTTTATATACTCTATGTTTATTACCTCCAGATGACGTCACGCGCTGTCAGATGTCATAACGTGGCGTTTTGGCGGGATTTTTGAACAAACAATATTAAAACATGATTTTGAGTACCTAAAAGGCTGTAAATTAATAAAATTTTATTTTTTATTGGTATAAGTATCCATAAAGATTAATTTAAAACGCTTTTTGAAAAT
The DNA here is from genome assembly GCA_905220545.2 of Melitaea athalia. Taxonomy (NCBI): domain Eukaryota; kingdom Metazoa; phylum Arthropoda; class Insecta; order Lepidoptera; family Nymphalidae; genus Melitaea; species Melitaea athalia. The sequence goes on along the minus strand of HG992176.1, from coordinate 2,710,446 downwards.
TTGTCCTATCCCCTATTCCTAGGAAAAGTATGAAATTCCTAAAATCGCACGGAAATGGGTAAAATAAATTATATCAGACACATTTCCTAGGAAATCTATACATTGCCTAAATAGCAATCGGAAATGTAAATAATTGAGATTTCAATGGGTATGCGAGGATAGCGGGGGAGGTCTAATTTTGAAGTTAGATAGGTTAGGGTTATTTTTTTTTCATTTATGTCAGAAAATCATGCCGTTACACAGTCTACGGGTCTTAATCTAAAGACTTACCAAATAACCTTAACCTATCTAACTTCAAAATTAGACCGACGCGGGTCTTAATCTAAAGACTAGCAATTAAAGTAGTTAATTATAAAGGGTTAAAATATAAATCTTATATTTATTCTAATATATTACAAAGAAAAGATTTAGTGTTTTATTACAGAAAGCGTTATTTTTATACATTTCCTAATACGATATAGGAATTGTGTACATTTGCTAAGAAATTTATGTATTAAATAGTTTTTGAAACAATATTTTATACATTTCCTAAATAGCTCCGGAATTGCATACATTTCCTAGGAATTGTATACAATTCCTAGATTTCATTTATTTCCGGTACCATATATAGTTTGAACTGTTTTAGATCAGTGTTTTATGCGCTTATTACACCTTCCTAAATTTAGTCACTGAATTCAGGAAGCTAGTTAGAACAATGCGGCCACCAGTGTTGTCATCTCGTGAAAAACATTTGCTATAATTTTTTTTAACAAAATTCCCTAAGTTAAAAACAAAACCTCCTAAAGGCCTAAACCTAAAATTGAAATTATTTAAAAAGAAGTTGTTTTTGTTATTTTTTTTCAAAGGGTTTTAAAATAGAAAACAAATTATTTCGTATACTTTGCTTTAGGATGTTCATTGAAGATGTTCTTTTAAAAATTGATAATTGAGGAATTTTATTTTTAAGAGTTTTTATATTAAAATATATTAAGTTCGGACGAATTAAAAGTTCCCATATATCCTAAAAAAAAAATTATCCCCTACAACTTTCCCGCTATTTGCAAGATATTTAGTTTATTTATTTTATTTTTTTATTTCATTTTATTTATTTATTTATTATATATCCCTAAATTAAGCGGCAAATCACCAAAGTTGGCAACATCCTTGCTTCTGAATTCAGAACACTAACTGAATGCGATTACACCTTCCTAAATTTAGAAGTTCTGAATTTAGAACTTCTAAATTTAGGAAGGTGTAATAAGCGCATTAATTATTTGTTAAGCAGATTTAATTAACGAGTTATTAGTCATTAAAGTGTCGAGTAACCAGCAGGAACGCCCAACTGTAAGTGCCAATATTAGGTATTTAAAAGTTATTTTAAAATAAACAAGACAGAAAAGTGTTTACTTAATGATATTTTTAGACATTTTAAATATTACACTTTTTTTTATAAAAAAATGCATTTAAAATTTTTTAATTTTATTTTTCAAACTTTAATTTTTTTTTTCTTCTCAAAATAGCTAATACTATATAAAAGATTCTTGCAGAGTTCTAGATCGGGCCAAAAAGTCGTTTAGTAGCTAGACCAGTAATAATGCCTGAGCGCAGTAGCCGGTGGTCGCCGTCCGGACTACATCTACTACATTGTCATCAGAAATTGTAATTTATCGCAATTTCAGCTTGCCTAAAGAACCTTCCCAACATTCGTCATCAGCTCGTGGACTATAAGCAATTTTTATCTTTAGATTATAAGTCGAAAGTGAAAATTACCTGATGTGGTGAAGATGGCTCGCTTCCCTGAGAGCTCACAGCCGTTGCTTCTTCATCACCCCGCGACTCTTCCCATTCACGTGACTCGCCTTCACTCCCTATGAACAATAAGCTGTACATTAATTGTATGTTGGTTTCCTTTGACTCACAAACTATTTCAAAAATCATTAGAAGGCGTTCGTTTGGTCTGGTCAAATTTTGGTGGATTTCCGGATGACCAGACCCATTGCGACTACATTCAAATTTTAGATAAAATATTTTCCAGAGAAGCCTTTGCCAATGAAAAACTTTTAAACTGACACACGTTTTTAATCTGCAGCATTTCATTACAATTTATTCCTTTAGGACTCTGCTCAGTTGTAGATCCGCGTGAAACATGAGAAAAATGGGTAAATATCGTCAGTAAGTCATCGTTCATATATTTATTTAAGTGGTTCAGTCTCAAAAAAAGCACATGAAGTTAAGGGAGCGAGTGTGTAGTGGCGGGCAGGCAGGCAGGCAGGCAGGCGGGGTACTCACTCGTGTGCGCGGCGTGCGGCGACGGCAGCGCGGCGGCGAGGTCGGCGTGCGTGTCGAGGTGCGAGGCGGCGCCGCCCGCCTCCGCGAACGTGAAGCGCGCGCCCGCCGCACCCGCACCGCCCACCGGCGACACAACCGCCTCGCCGAATCTGCGACATGAGGAGCTTTTATTTTTCGAATCCCGGCTTTAATACTACGAGTATAATATGTACTAAGGCTGGGTTCCGATATAAAAAAGTGCGTGCCTACAAAGTACACATGTCAGAATTGAATAGATGGCAAACTAATTTTACGTTTCATTTATATTTATTCTATGACGCCGCGTTGGCGCGGCGGTCACAGCACTGGATTGCGATTGGCGGTTGCGGGTTCGATCCCGGCACACGACAACATTTGTATTGACCATACAGGTGTTTGCCGTGGTCTGGGTGTTTGTGCAGTCCTTGTGGGTCTCCCCACCGTGCCTCGGAGAGCACGTTAAGCCGTCGGTCCCGGTTGTTATCATGTACACCTGATAGCGATCGTTACTCATAGTAGGGAATATATCCGCCAACCCGCATTGGAGCAACGTGGTGGATTAAGCTCCGATCCTTCTCCTACATGGGGAAGAGGCCTATGCCCAACAGTGGGATACTACAGGTTGAATCGTTTATATTTATACAAATCTAAAGCTTTAGATTTCCGTTCCAGCGCCATCCAGTTAGTTTGCAATGTAATATTATCGATATTATTCTTTGTAGTTTTCTATAGTACACGCTAGGTGGCTCTACCTACCAAAAACAACATAGATTAAAAACGTTGCCGCTCCATCAAATGTTGCACGTTTCATCCTTAAAAAATTTACCCTCATGCGCCTAAAGAAGTTTCACTTCAAAAAGATTCTTTATGCTCATAATCATCAAAACCGTTTAATTTTTTACATATTGAAGTCTAACTAACAGATATTATGAGAAAGAGAATAGAATATAGCAACCGGTTTCAACTGCTCACTGAATAGACACTTCCTTAGTGAGTTAAATTAAACAAGTTTTTGATACAATTAGGAAATAGAATATCTCTTTGATGAGTACTTACTCAGGCCCCTATATACATTCTTTACTATATTAAATTATGAAATAATTTATAAACCAAGCATTTTGCTGTTCATTTATTTTTCAATCATTTTTCGACATCTCAAGTGTTTAAAAATTCACTAGGAGTAATAGCATAATCATACTTCTTCATTCATACCCGTCATTTCGTCTAGGAACATAAAGTGTAGGAGTGGAAGGAACGATGCTATCGTCGCCATCGTCGGCACCGCTCCCACCTAATGATAAAGTTCCGCTGGCTGCAAACAAAATTAAACTTTAACTTGTAGAACATTTGAGTGTTTCGGACGGCAGGGACACGTCCAATGCCCGCACAGTCGTCCTGGGACAATCTCCCACTTAATTGACGTACGCCTTATAGCAACTTGCGCTGGTTACGTAGGTACGGGTACGTACTTCACTACGAACCCAAGGACCTCGGAAGACGTCGAATAAAAACAAGATTATTTGTAGTATCTCGATCTGCAGGTTTCGGATCTTGACTCTTGTTTCTTCCTATGTTGCCTCTTCGACGGATTGTTACGCTTACGACTGACTGACTGAGCTCGAGTTGGCTAGTTTATATACGGTCATATTTTACCGTATTGAAAACCGTGAGATTTAGCCTTACTTTTATTCACGATTTTTACTATGAGCCGAAACCTTTGGAGCCTTTATTTATTATTTTTACGTAATAACCCTTACAATCTATACTAATATTATAAATAGGTAAAGTTTAAAACTTTGTTTGTATATACGGGGTAATCTTCGCAAATACTGATCCGATCATGAAAATTCTTTCGCTAACAGAAAGCTACACTATTCAGGAGTGACAAGATAAAAGGAAAAAGATAAAAATTTATCAAAATTTTCGACCCAGCAGGATTTGAACCTGCGCCCTCTGACGTGCCGTGTCAACAATTCAATCTAATCAAGCATTATTATTTGCCTTAGAAATTAATTGGTGATTTTAAAACATTTATATTTATCTGATTTGCTGAAAATAGTGAGAGTGTGTTGGAACATATCAAATTTCACCGTACCCTTCTTATGTGAAATGGATTATAACGCCCAACGAAGTGGGCACGGGTCGGCTAGTTTATAAATATTTGGATACGTTAAACCTTTTTCTACAACAAAAAGGATAATTTAGATCCATTACCTTACATAATAAAAATTTCCTAGAACAAAATATTTATATTAGAATCTTACAATGTTTTTTTCTCTCTCACTCATTTGCAAAATGAAAGAGAGAAAACTTGTCCTGACGTGTATTTTAATTGTTGCAAACGGAAATATCTGACATATTAAGTGAGGTTCAATTATACGACGGCAACTCAAATTTTAGATGTTGGTTTTTTTATGCGAAGTTGCGACGATTGCGAATTATAATAAAAGGTAAAGGTTTTCCATTGTATAAGCCTCAATAGTAAAGTTAACTTTCATGAGTTAGCTAGGTATAATAGCTGGTGCACTCACGCTCGGGCCCGCTGCTGATGGCCTCGGCCTGGCGGTGCGCGGGCGGCTCGCTGCCGGGCTCGGCGGCGGCACGCGCGCCGCTGTCGCCCAGCTCGCTCTCCTCGCCCTCGTCGCTCTCCTCGCCCTCGTCGCTCTCCTCGCCCTCGTCGCTCTCCTCGCCCTCGTCACCCTCGTCGCCCACTCCGCCCGCCTCGGGGCTCTGCGCCGGCGACTCCTGCGCACTCGATCGATTATTATTACGTTGCAAGTGATTCATTAAAGGTTTACTAGCCCGTTGGCGCAGTTTGCAGTCACCCTGCTTTCTGCTCCGGGGGTCGTTGGCCGCATCGAGCCTAGGGGTGATATATATGATATATATATTTTATCGAAAATAAATATATAGGTTGCTTACTGTAGGAAGACGACCGCGTGACTATCTCTGACAGGACAGGGGAGGGGTCCAAAGGTCGTAAACTTCATGTAACGTAATTTATGGATGGCCCCTTACTACGCTTCTAGTGTTGCAAGCGTCTATAGACTATAGGCTACGGTAACAGCTTATTATCAAGTGGGCCATATGCTTATTAGCCCCTAGTAGTATAAAGAAAAAATGTGTCATATAAATAAGTTTCAATATTATGTAAGCAAGCATCTTAATACCGGGCGAGTGATAGTTTCCCCATCTTCGCCTTCGACCTCTTCTTCCTCCTCGCCGCCTTCTACGTCCTGCTCCTCCTCCATGTCTTCTTCATCTTCCTCTCCTTCCTCCTACGCGAAAAGAGATATATTTTAAACTTTCATAATTATTAAGAGACGAGTTGCAAGCTGTTGAATGCCATAAAAAAAATAAGAATAACGTATCTAACAATACATTATACAACAAATAGAACCATTACGCAAGAAACTAAAACAAATCTAAAACTTGAAAACTAATAAGAGAGCACTCATATTGTTTAACGAGAAAAAAAGCAAGGTGTAAAAATATTCTTCATTCATTAATTCCCTAAAAACGTAAGTATTTTTTGTCACTCATATCTAATTTAACTGGTTAATTTTTAGCAAAGATAAAAATGAGTAATCTTAAATTCGTATTATTTTTATTTTTGTGTTTCCCACACATGATGAAAATCGAAAATGTTTTTTATTATCATGTAAAATTTCGATCCAGCGGGATTCGAACCCCCACCCCCGACATACCGTGTCGGTGCTCTAGCCGTTAAGCTATGGAAAGATATCCCGCCGAATCGAAATTTTTGATTTAATCTTTTTAATCTTGAAAAACATTTTTAACTTACCCTATACATAGTGCCAGTACAGCGCTCGTCATCTTCCTCGGAATCTACTACGATGACACCTTCATCGTCTTGATCACAACGCGATGAAGTTGGCACCTGGTATTCCACTTCTACTGAACGTTCAAAACCCTGACAGCAACATTAAATGAATAAAGTTCTAAAAGAGACCTAACTTGCACATTTGAGTTTAAATGTACTCAAAAATTGTAGGTAGTATTTTAAATATTCATGATATTACATATGGATCATTCCATGTAAAATCGACAAATTTTTTACCTGTCCACCATCGATTACGCTAGAAATTTTCTATCTTTTTCTACCTCCTAAAAGACATTTTTCAGAATTTTTTCAAATTTTCTTACTCGACAAAAAAGTTACTTACGTCTTTGAAAAAAAAATCACTTCTTTTTTAAATGCTAGAACGTTCAAAAATTGACCGTTTGGGAATTTTTTTAAAAAAATTTTTGTTTTTAAATGAAGTTTTAAAAAAAAATATATGAAAAAATTTTCAGAAGCCCAGACATTATATGAAATATTTTGTTTTTTTCCTAACCGCCATTTTCTCAGTCCGACCCTTTTTTTTCTCTAAAAAAAAAAACAACTAATTCTGCAATTATCCCTGCTAATTTGAAAATGTGACGGCAATTGCTTCTCTTTTTTTTTCAAATTTCAATTGTGGCATATTTTATACATATACATAACTTTGCTATGAAATTTTTTTTAATTTCCTCGTATAACCTCAAAAGTTGAAGAATCAAATTTTATTTAGAGTTTTAAGTGATTATCTTCCAAAAAATCGTACTACTACTAAAACTACGTAAACTGGTAAGCAGGGAACCGCTCATCGAAGCGGTCACCGACAGGATACCCAAACAGAACGTATTCGACAAAAAATACAGGATACACTTACACGAAGACCCAGGGGAGGGCCTTAACCTAAAAGAGTTAAGAATCTTCACAGACGGGTCGAAAACATCAACAGGTACAGGTTCGGGGGTTCACTCAGAAGACCTGAATATCAACATCTCATCGCCACTGGGTACTCATAATACCGTCTTCCAGGCGGAATGTATGGGAATCATAAGGGCAACAACGGCGATTAGCTCCAGAGAGGTAAAGGGCTTTCCAATCCGTATACTATCTGATAGCAAATCGGTCCTGCAAGCCCTGCAGAGCAACATTATGACATCAGGGCTAATATATTAAAGCCATCGAGCTCTGACGAAGGTAAGCGAAACAAACACCGTCACCCTTCAATGGATAAAGGGTCACAGTGGATCGCGAGGCAACGACGCGGCTAATATACTGGCGAGGGAGGGATCGGAGCTGAAGGTCTATGGACCCGAACCAATTCTACCTCTGCCTTTCGGATGGCTGCGCGACCGGCTGCGACACAACACCAAGGTAATGCACCAAAAATACTGGACAAACCTAGGTACCTGCAGGCAGACAAGTTGTGTGGTTGGTGTGGCGAACTACAGGGAACGACACCTCGGGACTACGAGGTCGCTCCAGAAAGTCGTCGGAAACGTGAAGGGTCTGCTAGGCTTCCTGAAGGAGCTGGGCTGGCAAGATTAGTGTCCTCAGCCAGCCAACCACGCAAAATGGACGCACGAAGACGTCAAGTTGCGGAAAATGGCCCGTGCAACAAGTAACAAGTATGGGCTTAAAAGTTACCTCCAGTTGATATAACGTAATAAATAATAATTCACGAACTGTCAATTATTAGTAAGGAAGGTATCATCTCAATTTTATTTCAATAATACAATGAAGAAAAGAAGGCAATAAAAAAACGATGTAATATTAAAATAGATAAAAATAAATAAATAGATAAAAAAAAATTTCGCGTAATCGAAGGTCAGGTAAAAAAAATTCGTAAATACATAACTACTTGGATTAAATGCAGTTCTATAAAAATGATTGCAAAATTATAATCCTGAAACATCACGTGTATATGTGTATACATGCTATTCTATCTTCATTTTTATAGTACTAGTTGTAAGTTCTACATTACTGGGGGCATATAATAGATGGCAACTTGTACACAATATTTGCAGAACACCTTTGAATTGTACAAGTAAATATTCATTAAGGAATTTCATCATTACAATATTCCTTTAGTATTAAAGTCCCCCTAAATACCCTACGCAGTCACGATTTGGGATTTTCATACCGATCAGGTGTCAGGCTGTATATAAAATGCGTACCTGAACTCTAGTTCGCTTGGCGGTCACCGGTCGCTGTTGCAACCGCCGCTTAGGTGGACGAGCGTCGGGCGGAGCGTGCGACGTGCTCACGCCGGGTGCAGCGTGCGACGTGCTCACGCCGGGAGGCACGTGCGACGTGCTCACACCGGGAGCCGCGTGCGACGTGCTCACACCGGGAGCCGCGTGCGACGTGCTCACGCCGGGAGCCGCGTGCGACGTGCTCACGCCGGGAGCCGCGTGCGACGTGCTGACACCGGGAGTGGTGTGGGTGGTCGTGACGCCGGAGGCCGTCTGCGACGTGCTGACACCCGGGGCCACGTGCGACGTGCTCACCAGCGGCGCGGCATGCGACGTGCTCACGCCAGACTGCCCGCCAGCAGCGGACGCCGACGTGGGGCTCGCGCTGACGCCTCCTTGTTGTAACACGACTTCATTCAAAATACGATACTAACTTTTGCCTAACTTTTGAAACGCTTGGAGAAAACGCAACCCGACGTCAAAAATTTATAATGTTAAAATTGAGAATGTATACATTGTATTAGGATTTTGAATTTGATAATAAAATTAAAAAGATACTAAACATAAGATACTACTAACTAATGCTAAGAAAAAGGCAACAAAAATGGACACAAGCTATAAAATCAAAATCAAAAATAATTTTATTCAAATAGGCCCCATGAGCACTTTCGAATCGTCGTTTTACAAAATTTAAATTTAAGGTCATTATTAAGTTTTTTAAGAAGCTACCACTGATTCGGAATGTAGATTCTGCAGAGAAGAATCGGCAAGAAACTCCGCAGTTACTCTTTTGAAAATAATGTATAAACTGTAATTTAGTACAAAATTAGTAATATCATGCATGAAATACAGCGCCACTAAGTCCACACATCTTTATCAACCATGTAATCCCGCACCGAATAATACGCTTTATCTATTAATCTCTTTTTAATAAAAACTTTAAATTTATGTTGAGACAATTCTAAAATTGTTTGTGAGATTTTATTATACATGCGAATACCATAACCCAGAATGGAGACGTTTACTTTGCGCAGTCGGAAACTTGGAGTTACAATTTTGCTATTCCTTCTCGTGTTTACACTGCGATTATTACCATTTATTTCCAAACAATGAATATTCTGGTGAATATACATAATATTGTTATAAATGTACTGCGACGCAATTGTTAATATGTCTACATTTGGAAAAACATCCCGCAGGGAGACTCGAGCTCCAAGGTCGTAAATGCCGCGAATAGCCCCTTTTTGCAAAATGAATACTGTCTCAATATCTGTAGCATTACCCCACAGCAACAGACCGTAAGACATAACACTATGGAAATAGCTAAAATATATTAAACGTGCAGTAGCAACGTCGGTCAGTTGTCGTACTTTCCTAACTGCGAATGCTGCGGAGCTGAGTCTACCGTTCAAGGATGACAAATGGGCGTTTCACTGAAGTTTTGAATCCAAATTTATCCCTAAGAAAACTGTAGTATCATTGACAATAAGCCTCTCATTATTCGAAATTATAATTTTGATGCTTAACATTAGGCAAAGAAAACACAACACCACTTGGTTTTTTTGGCATTCAAAACCAAGTTGTTTGCTACACAAAAATCAAGTTGTTTGCGATACAAAAATCTATTACTAACTATAATATATAAGTACACGAGAATTTATTGCGGGACGCGCGGTAAGTGATACTAACCGACGAGGGGTGGCGCTACAGCGGGCGGTGCGCCGGGCGCCGAGCTGGCGGCTGGCGCGAGCACGCCCGAGTTGGCGCCGCTCGGCTGTTCTATGCGCGGCATCACCAGCGCCACGGCCTGGAAACATTTACATTACATCTCTGAAAATACTATTTATCGTTATCATGAGTGATCATTACAAGTTATGTTATTCAGAAAATACGAACCAAGACTACATAAGCGAAAAAAGAAGTGACTTCAATAATAATCTATCAGGTATCAAACTAAACGCATTTGAAACCACGAAAGCCGCTAACTGTACAAACATAGGGAAGAATGGGTCCAGAAAAATCACGAAATATCACAAGGAAGGTGTAATAAAATACTTAACCAAAAAACACTCTACAACCTTGATGTCTATCCCTAGATAGACAAACTCCTAAGTTTGTATCACGGTGCTTAATTTACCACAATTTAATCAGATTACACATGTATTTAGAGATAATATTCCGAAAATTTCAATACTTTGCAAAAAAAATTCGTAATTTTTGGGTATTTAGTCTAAAACCTCATCATGTATCACCAACGGGGAGTAGTGGGTTAAAAAGTTGCCAAAAAACATCACATGATTAATTGACGACCCCATACGAATATTGTAAGGTAAAACCTGCTGAGCAGAATAAGCCTATGTTTAATGAAGCTGTAAACATACATGCGTAATGCGAGTAATTCCGTACGTAGTGTTTATTTTATTGTTTCTTTATTTTTTCACAATATGATGTAAGTTTTTATTGCTAAGTAGTGATCATAACTTCAATAATATAAAGGATTGAATAGAACAAAATTGAAATGTTTCTTAATATCATATCAAAAATCGACCGTTCCAGCGGGGATCAAAACTACATCTCCGACTCACTGTGTTGTGTTAGTTACGGGTTCCACGGTCACTTCGAACCGAAAAAAACATAATATCAAAATTTTCGAACTAACGGGTACATCATTCCATAGCTTAATTGGCTAGAGCACCGACACGGTCAGTCGGAGATGCAGATTCGATCCCCGCTGGAACGGTCGATTTTCGATATATTAAGAAATGTTTAGAATTCCCTAATGTGTGGGTAACACAAAACTAAATCATAAAATCGAAATGTTTTATATTGTATGTAGATTTAGATAAACAAACCTGTTGTGGCGCTTGGGAATGAGAAGAAGACTGAGCTGTACTGTCACTGGAACCAGAACTGCCCATTCCAGCTTCACTTGTATCCATATCCTTTGAAAAATATATTTTTATTATAAATAGAGCCAGAGGTGCTGTGTGGCTACGGCACTAAAGAATGTAGCCACCCCCTCTCTTCCCGTGGGTGTCGTAAGAGGCGACTAAGGGATAACACAGTTAAACTACCACCTTGGAACTTAAAAATTTGACGGATGGCGGGATAAACATCCATGCTGGCTTTAAAATACACAGGCCAAAGACGGGCAGCAGCGTCTTCGGTGCGACGGCGCCAGCCCTGCGGTCACCAACCCGCCTGCCCAGCGTGGTGACTATGGGCAAAACACATGAGTTCGCGTCATAATGTCGGGCGCGAACTTGTGGAGGCCTATGTCCCACAGTGGACTGTGATAGGCTGTAGTAGTATGGTAGTGGTATAAATAGAGTTCTTCCAAAATTAAATTTTTTAAATAGAGATCATTAAGAAAGGGAATATGGATTATGACTTTATGAATGAAAACTTATGTCACTAATGAACAAATTTTCAAGTTTCAAGCCATTCTTTGACTGTTTATCTTTAGTTTAGTTTTTATATTTAGTTTTTTCACCATAATTGGTAAATGGTAAGGTACAGGGTATATTTTTTGTTTGTAATTAATACCACTTTTACCTACTAAGACATAATCTATACATATAATATAATGGTAGGAAAGTCAATGTATGTCCAGGATAAACTCAAAAAGTTCTGCATGGATTTACTTCAAATTTGGCACGAATATTGTTAAGAAGTCGGGTCAACATATAGGCTACATATTATCATGCTATCATCTACGGGGAACGAGCAGTGAACGCACGCAGACGACGTCGCGGGCAGCAGCTAGGTATACAATGAATGTGATGATTAATTTATTAGCTAAACTAGCTTCTGCGCGCGACTTCGTCGGCGTGGACTCCGCTCCTATTGGTCTTAGCGTGATGATACATAGCCTATAGCCTTCCTCGATAAATGGGCTATCTAACACTGAAAGAATTTTTCAAATCGGCCCAGTAGAACCAGAGATTACCGCGTTCAAACAAACAAACAAACTCTTCAGCTTTATATATTAGTATAGATTATTAATATCACATAGGGCACTGAGATGGTGGGTGGATAGATAAGATAATCGAATTATTCAAATTCAAAATTCAAATTCAAATTATTTATTTCGCCATAAGGTATATGTAATAAACTTAACGAAAGTCAAAAAGAAAAAAAATGATTTACAAAAAAAAAAACTAAACAATAATAACAGAAAGTTAAGGCAGCAAAAAATCAAACAATAAAATAAAAATTTATATCTTAACACTAAGGACATTACAAACTTACGTAATGTACCCAGTGTTTGCCGCCTTAACTTAGTCAAAATATTAAGCTATAATGTCTCGGTAGACATTACCTACCTACTTTATCCTCGGCTTTATTAAATATTACAATAAATAATAATGGCCCTAGTGTAGGCCGAGAGAAAAAAAGCCGGAGGAAAAAAAACTCTCGGTACTCTTTTAAAATATTTAAAGTCAGATACAAGATAAAAAAGCAGTAGTGGACCATGAAATGATCAGAACAAACACGAGACAGCCAGTCGTGCGTGCCGAGACCATCCCATGCCACCTGCTCACAATATTTGTAACTATCTAATTTATAAGGCGGGTCATAGACATTTACGTAGCATTTTACCTGTGTTGATTCGGGAGGTGCAGCAGAGGCAGTAGAGGCAGGGGATGTTATCGCAGATCTAGGTAAAGGTCTTGATGAGGACGCAGGCATGTACTCCGTGCTATGTGCATCATGTGGAGCAGTAGGACCCACTTGTGCCATGGGACGGATTGACGCTAGAGGTGTCTCCCCACCGCGCCGACTAGCCGAAACATTTTGCTGTGCTACACCTGACAATGTAGATTCAATAAAATGACATGAAAGTAATAATATAATATGAAAATTACGATAAATAATTAATTAAAAACGTACCAGCCATCGGTTTGATATTTGCAGTTGGAGGATCTGTAGTAGTTTTCTCAGTTGTGGCTTGTTGTTTAGATGCCGATGTCTGGTTAGCTAATTGTCTTTGAAGTATGTTAACTTTTTGCATGAGTGATTCGACCTCTCTATTCCTAGCATCAACTTCTCTATTTTTCTCTGCTTGTGCCTCCCCTCGCTCTTTCTCTAAACGAGTTAATCGTCCTTCATATTGCGACTTTATAAGTTCTAACCTAGCATCTTGTTTGTCACGAGTACTTTGTTCGATGGTCCCAATTTTATTACGCAATTCGTCTAATTCACGGCTGAGAGATTTTTTCAGTTCCGTTAATTGAACTATTTTACTTTTAGCTTGCGTTAAAACTTTTTTAGCTTTTTCTTCTTTATCCATATTAGCAGTTTTGAGTGCTTCAAGTTCTTGTCTTAGTCTTTCGTTATTAGCCTTTTCTAAATCTAGTTGCGCTTGCAATTCAGTTAACTGTTCTTCTGTTTTTTTGGTATTTTCCACTAATACTGCACCAGCAGCAGCTGCTTCACCTTCATGCTTTTTCTTTTCTTCTTCAACTGTTTTTACAAGTTCCTCATACTGTGCTTTATATTTTTTAGCGATTTTTCTAATTTGCATCTCTTTATTTTTAATATCATTAAGGGCGGCTTCTTTATTAGAAACCTCTTCTGTAAGCTTAGTATTACCATCGGTGGCTGATGTAAATTCCGATTTAACTTTTGTTAATTCCTCAGTCAGACGTGCCATGTCATCTTTAATAACTTGTAACTCTTCATTAAGTTTTTTGTTTTCTTCCATCAAGCTGTTTTGTTGACGTGAAAGTAGACTGTATTGTTCTTCTAATTTCGATTTTTCAACTTTAAGAGCCCCCAATTCATCATTTACTTTTTTAAGATTTTCTTTCTCATTTGTTAACATTTTAGCTAAAGTTTCCCGTTCGTTTTGCAATCTCTTCCAATCTTCTGGACTAGTTTTATTAGCACGTTCAACTAAAGCATTGACTCTTGCCCTCCACCTTGCACAGTCGGCTTTTAATGAAGTGTTTTCAGATTGCAATGTTTCATTTTTGGATGTAAAATCAGCTATCACGTCCTGTAGTGGTGATAATTGATCTTCCAAAGATTTAATTGTAACAGTTAATTCTTCGACACGCATTGTTAATGCGTCTCGCTCTTCTCGCAATATCTTATTACTGTCGATCACTGCATTCAATGTCTCAATTTTTCTTAAAATATCAGATTGCTTATTTACTGTTACCATACTTACCTCAGACTTTTCTCTTTCAGCAGCAAGGGTTAACTTACATTCATCTAATTGTTTTTCAGTAATTTCTAATTGTGATCGCAGTCTCATTGTTTCGGCTTGTAAAATGTCAAACTTAGCAATTGTTATATCTTTTTCTTTTCTTAGGAATTTCACTATTTGGAATAGTTGTTCAGAAGATTTTGCATCATCATCACTAACAGAAAAGTTCATATTTGAGTCGTTAGCAGATTCATTCATACTTTCGGAACGAGATCTAGATGCATGAGTTATTGACAATTGTGTACCTAAAGCCTGAATTTGGTCATGTAATAACGAATTTTGATCATTCAAATCCTTTAAGCGCTGAACTAATTGCTCGTTCTCGCTTGTAAGGATCTTTTCTCTTTCCATCCACGATGATTTTTCCGCCTCCATTTTTTCTATTGTACTATTTTTTAAGGCTACAGTTTCATTTAGTTGATTTTGTGCTTTTGACAGCTCATCTTTAACCTGAGATAACGTTTGAATGTCCGTAGAATGTAGTATCATTTCATGAGTGTATTTCTCCTCTGCTTTTTGTACAGCTTCTGATAACTTGGTAATTTCAGTTCGAGCAGCATCCAATTCACATTTGCAATTGTCAAAGTTAGTCAATGAGTTATTTAATTCTTCTTTAACAGCTTGTAATTCATTTTTCAAAACACTGTTTGCATTGCAATAGTCTCCATTAGAATAAAGTAATAATTCTGCTTCTAATTCGGAACATTTTTCTTCAAGTTGTTGTATTTTTTTCATATTCTCAGAAAGCTTTGTTCCTGTTTCTAATTTGTATTTTTCATATTCATCATTTAAAATTTTAAGTTCTTTCTCAGAACTTTCTGCGATATCACAATATTGTTTAATATGTTCTTTAGACGTATTAAGTTGCTCAACAAGTGATTTTATCTGATCAGCCTTCTCGGTCAATTTGTTTTCCAAGTCTTTCATTTTTTTTACAATATCAAGCGAACCATCACTGTTCGGCGATAGAGCGATTTTAAGCTTTCTTGCTAACTCTTCATTATTATTATTTTTTGTAACAAATTGCTCTCTTAATTGTTGAATTTCTTTCCTTAACGAATCGGCAGCTTCTTTTTCTTCTTGCATACGCGACTTAGCGGTTTCTGTTTGACGTTCAAGATGGTCTGCCAACTCTCTAAATCTATCCTGCTCTTCTTGTAATCTTCTTCTTAGAGCTGCACATTCCCGAGTTGCTTCATCTAATCTAGTTTCAATTCTAGCACGATTTTCTGCTTCGACACGCTCTAGGCTTGCTTTTATTAGTTCTAAATTTGTCAAAAGTAAAGATTGGCCATGCCTCTCTCGACTCACTATTTCTTTCTCAGTTTGCAATCGCAGTTCTGCATCTTTTAATAGTTTGTTTTCGAGCTTTAGATTCTCGAGCTGAATCTCTGCAGCTGCTAATTTTCCTTGAGCATTTAATACTTCATCTCGTAAATGTTGCAAAGAAACTTCATGTTTGGCAATTGTAGTATTATAAGCCTTATTTTTCTCTTCTAATGAAGAAATTTGTTTTTTATATGTTGTTACATTTGTTTGTAATATTTTAAGGCGTTCGTTATTGTACTCTGATGTTGAAGCGCATTTACTATTGGCAGCCGTTAATTTGGAAATTTCCTGCCGCATATTATCAATTTGTTCAAACAACATTTTCTCAGTGGCTTGTTTCTCTTCTTTATAAGTTTTACGTTCCTCTTTAAGAAGTTCTAGTTGTTTCTCAGACTCTCTATATTTTGCTTCAAATGACGAAATATCATTATTAACACGATTTGGAGATTTATCAGTTGCAGTATCCATTGCAAATGAATCCCCTTTTTCTAAATCAGAAGTATCAAAAATAGATGACATTTCTTGGCGTTTACCCTTCATATGATCATGATATAATTTTTTAAACATGTCACGTTGCCTTATCAGGCCATTTACCATTTTTGTTTGCCTTTCTTGAGCTTCTGTTAATTCGGTAACCCTTTGTTGTAAAGTTTCAATCCTATTTTCCATTTCCCCACTTTCAAATTGTTCTTTATTCTTTTCTAATTCTTCTTGTTTTTCTGTCAATTCTCGAATCATTCTTAACAGCTTTTGATTATTAACTTGCAACTCTTGAATGTCACTAAATGTTACTAATGTCTTTGATATAACTCGAGATGAGTTTAAATCAGATGAATTTTCGGCATTTGATGGTGTATTTGATGAATCATGATCGCCATTGAGTAGTCCTCCTCGATTGTGTTCTATTTCTTTTAACAAAAAGCAAACTTGCCTTCCTAAGTCAGCTAGTTCACCTTTAAGTCTAGTATTTTCTCTGTTATAGTGGTTAGATATTTTAGCACATTCTTCATAAGAATCTCTTAGCCTACTGCTTTCAGACAACAAATCATTAATCTGCTGAGTCAAAGCAGTGTTAGTTTCTAACACTTCATCATAATCTGCTTTTTGTTTTTGTAGCAAAGGAACTTTTTCTTCTAATTCTTGAACAATTATATTTATTGTCATATCAAGACGTTTATTTTCCTCTTTTTGTTGAGCTAACTCATCTGTTACCTTCACCATTTGTGAATAGATTTGTGTTAATGACATTCCTGACTTCAATAGTTTACTTGCAGTAGCTGCAGATGGTGCTAAATCACTAAGAGCCATTTCTAATTTTTGAGCTGTGGCAGCTTTTAATAGATCATTAGCATGCTCCAATTCATTTTTTAACAAAGAAATAATTTCATTCTTTTTCTCTAACACTTCCTCATGGTCAATTTCAGCCTGTTTATATTTTGTTTCTAGCTCACCATATTTTTCAGAGGCTTCATTTAACAACCTCTGTAATTCTGATATACCTTCTGTCAGTTCTGTAGTTTTTGCCTCTGAGTCATCATTCATAGTTTTAAACAGATCAGCTAGTTTAGATTTAGCATCTAATTCTTTTTTGTAGTTTTCTGACATTTTATTTTCAATTTCACGCTGCTCCATTAAACGTTGAGTAAGACTTTCAACACGACTATTAAGGTTCTTTTTTATTTCGTTTAATTGTTCTATTGTTTCATTTGCTACATTTAATTCTTCAATTTTTTCAGTTAGTTGAGTTTCTAAACTAACCAATCGGCTGGTGTTGTTTAATCTTACTGTTTGTAATTCTGAAGTAAGCCTATTCACCTCTTCGCTTAATGCAGTTATTTGAGAATTAAGAAGAACTCTTTCTTGATCCAATCGCTTTTCTCTATATTGCAAAGATAGTTCTTTGTTCTGAATTTCATCATTTAAAGCTAATGCCTCACACTTAGAATCAATAGCAGCACGAAGTTGTTGTGATAATGAGGTTTCAGCAGCAGTAAGCCTTTCAATTTCGGCATCACGCCTTTGCAAAATCCTTGTCAAATCATTTCGTTCATCAACTGCAGCATCCCTGGAACTTTTGTATGTTATAACTTCATTTTCCAAACGACAAATTTTTTCTCGGGCTTTTTCCAACTCATTATTTAGTGACCCAACTTGCTTTTCAAGTTGTTCAATTGTTTCCTCAGCCGCTAACAGTTTCTGAGCAGTATCCTCATATTTAGTTTTGTACTCAAGTATTGTGGTTTCAGCAGTTGTTATTTTTCCATCTAAAACAATTATAATTTTTAAAATTTAGTTGAAGATCTAATTTAAAATTTGTAAGATTTATTAATTATCAAATAATAACAATAATAAATTAATTTTTAATTTAGTCAAGACTTACTATAATGAATCAACTTTTTCGGATTTTATCGCGGTTTATAAAATTTTTTTAGATTCCCGATGTTTCAATCTCAAAATTCAATTCACAATGGAGTCAGAGGCAAATAATTCTTTAGCTTTCTTAGATGTATTAGTCATCCGTAATCCCAATAATACCTTAAGCCAGTCTATAGAAAGCATAATTGTGTTTGCTCGCAAATGAAAAAAAAAACAACTTCAATTACATCGACAAGTAATACAACGTAATAAGATGAAAAATATTCAAGTAAATACGCGCTATTAAAGATTACTCAAAAAATTGTAATCTGATCTCGATCTAATTTTAACAACACTACATGACAAGTATTAGCTTTTGATTTAAGTAAGTCATCAAAATCGGTACACCGAGTAAAAAGTTATGCAGTATAATACAACATAGGTCGATGAAAAAGTAGTCAAGTGAATATGCATTATTAGATATAACTCTAAAAGTACTTGTCAGATCTCAATTAAATTTAAACGGGACCACATGACACGCAACACCTTTCAATTAAAACAAAATTGTTCAAAATCGGTCCACCCAGTCTGTCTCAGTTCTGAGTGAACATACAAAAAAAAATCATAAAAATACAAAAAAAAACACAGTCGAATTGAGAACCTCCTCGTTTTTTGGAAGTCGGTTAATAACCCATACGATTAGGTACCTAAATGGCGAATCTCACCACTATCCAACACAGTTAGCTCTCGTGGGTAAATCTTTGTTTCAGAGAGCGTAAGGGATCAGGTAATTCATCTACTAAACAATGACAACATTCTTCACTTACATTAAAGTATATCAGATTTAGTTACAGTTAAAAACTTAGTTAAAAAGTTTGAGAGTGATATTGAAAGAAAAGTGAATGCAGGAAACATGGTGAATGGAGCTTTGCACTCCTTTATGAGCAGTCGGAAGCTGTCTAACAAGGCTCGTTTGGCTGTGCATAGGGGGATGTTGGTTCCGAAACTCATGTACGGAAGTGAAAGTTGGGTGTGGCAGAAGAAACATGAAAGCAGAATAAATGCAGTTGAGATGAGAGCGTTAAGAAGTATGATAGGAGTTAAACTGAGTGACAGGATAAGAAATAGTGAAATAAGGAAACGTTGTGGTCTGAAAGAAGATGTAGTGACAAAAATTGAGAAATGGTTTGGCCATGTCGAGAGAATGAATGAAGAACGATTGACAAAAAAAGTGTATAAGGTGATTGTGAATGGAAGTGTTGGAAGGGGTACACCTGGGCGGACATTTAGGGACCAAATTAGGGACGTCCTGAAAAAAGGCCAGATCAAGAGTACCCTAAACCAAAGAGCATGTATGAAAGGAATAATGAAAGTGGACGAAGCGAAACAAGTATGTAAGGATCATAGCAAGTGGAAAGAAGTGGTCTCTGCCTAACCCGGAACCCTAAACGGGAAAGAGGCGTGATTTGTATGTATGTAAAAACTTAGATTAGTAGAAGACTACTTTTTTAAAAGATTTAACTCTATGATTCATAGCACCTTTGGAAAAAGCAGGTTTGGTAATTTTTCAGCCCAGACAATGGGAATTTCAATTGAACAGAAAAGTGGCAGACAGTATTATTGGCACAACTTTACATGGACATGATTAACTTACTTTTGAATTGCAGTTGTTATAATACTATAATTATTATTTAAAATAAATTCAGTTCAAATTATATTTTTAAATGCATCAGATTGGGAGAGACATTTTCAACGTATGTATGAGAAAAAGAAAATATTTAGGTTACTCAATGAAGCTAAATGTAAAAAGTATGCACATTGTTATTGACAGTCATTAACAACTACAGAAATAGTAATTTAGTATTCGGCATGGTTAAAATTTAAATCCTGGACCGTCGACCGTTTATCGGCATAATTTCTTGACAAAATTTTTTTTTATTAAAACCCTAACCTATCTAACTTCATAATTGGACTGTTTATCAGCATAATTTCGTTCAAAACAATCGGCCAAGTGCGAGTCGGACTCGCGCACGAAGGGTTCCATACCATTGGCTAGGTAAACAACAGTAGGTACATTGATTTTGATATCGAGCAAAAAGCGGCAAAAAAGTCACTTTTGTTGTATGAACTATGAGCCCCCTAAATATTTTTTTTTTATTTTAATTTTATTATTTATTATTAAAGTAAATATACAATTAAGTATTTTGTGAATATATCAAGTGCCTACCTGTTACCATTTATTGATATCGAGCAAATATAAGCAAAAATTCGCGTTTGTTGTATGGGAGCCCCCTTAAATATTTATTTTATTTTGTTTTTAGTATTTGTTGTTATAGCGGCAACAGAAATACATAATTTGTGAAAATTTTAACTGTCTAGCTATCGCCGTTCTTGAGATACAGCCTGGTGACAGACAGACGGACGGACAGACAGCGAAGTCTTAGTAATAGGGTTCCGTTTTTACCCTTTGGGTACGGAACCCTAAAAAATAAATAACTTCATAATTAGACTATTATTTTATCAGCATAATTTCGTTCCAAAAAAAAACTAATAACCCTAACCTATCTAACTTCAAAATGTATAATGTGACAGTAAATAGGTAAAAATAAAAATATATTTAAGTAAAAAAAAAAAAAATAATTATAATAATAATATTTTCTGAAACCTGAGAATCACAAAAAGCTTTCTCTAAATGTGTACTATATACAGAAAAAATATGAACATCTAAATTGACGGTCCAGGATGTAATTTTAGCTTTTGGCATAATAAATGAATGTAACTGTTTTTTCTCAGTCGTAGTATCAGGTGTGTCTCTTTTAGATATTTCATGATAATATAATTACTTAATTGGATAATAAAAATAATGCAAATTTGTTTGCGTTTTGTTGAAAATGAGGTAGGTAGTTGTAAAAAAATAACATTCACGTGCAGTAAATGAATATATCATCAATTAAATAAACTGCCTATAGAATTTAATTTAACATTTAATACTTCTGGTACTAATGTAGGTAAATATATAATACACTTTTGAGTTATTTTACTCGCCTTATCAGATAAAATTAAAATATGTAAGGTTTGTCTTTGTAATATTTTCTAAAACTAAAATAATTAATATTATTTTTGTTTAGTATTGTACTTAAAAATAACTTGTGACTTAATTATACAGCAGAAAAGTTAATAAGTTTTCAAAAGACATGCCAGTGCCAGACCGGTACTTACCTATTTGTGATTTACTAGTTTCACATAATGCTTTAGAGGTCAGGTATTCTTCAAATTTTTTGTCAATAAATGCATTAATTTTATCTGTAACAGTAATTGGTATGTCTGCAATTTCTGTTTCAGATAATACATTTTGTAAGTGATTCGTTCCACCGGCTTCCACACTCTCGGCTTCCATTTTTCTCACAACAAAGTCTCACAACCAAAGAGTTATAACTCACAACACAATACGATTATTACGACGAAGGTCCCCGTATGTTTATGGTTTATATTACTTTTTGACACCGAGTTTTGACACGCAGGCAGTGTTGCCAACCCCATGAAACTAAAAAACAGCAGCTCACCAATAAAAAAACAGGAGAAAACAGTAGATAAAGTAAAAAAAGCAGATTACATACTTTCCTCGTATAATTAAAACAATCACCTACTTTTATTAGTTATCAGGACTCACATAAATAGTTATATTTTAATATTGATCACAACATAATAAATAATAAAAATATTTATAAGTAAAATTATTTGCCACTTTCATCCTCAATTGACTCATCTTCAGTATTTTCAAACTTTTAAATTTTCAAGACTCAGGTCGGGGAATTCGTTCGAATCCCGACAAGAGTAGGTACATACTGCCATTTAGTATCATTGTGTATTATTATAATAATATATTAGTAGTTATCAAAACATATTACATAGTGTAACAGAGGTGACGCTGAACGCTAATTGAAAAACAGTAAAAATTAGGAATGAAACAGAAAACAGGGGCATTGATGTAAAAACAGCAAATCTACTGTTAAAACAGTAGGGTTGGTAACACTGCACGCAGGGATGCATGGACTTAATACCTACTAACAGGACAGAGCACTCGCAGCTGAAAAACGAGCTGACAGAGATAGTTAGTACGGAGGCCTTGTGTCCCTTTCTAATAGGGTGACATTAAGATTTGGAAACTTGAAAAATCTGACACCAGTATTGACGACTATTATTATATTATTAGATTCATTTATAATGAATAAATAATAAATAATATACAGACATTTGCACAAGGGATGGATTACAAAATCAATACATATAATAAAAATGTAACAGATCGCTTTCTGTATGAATGGAAATGGAAGATATATAGAAAAAATATTATTGGGACCTTTATCAACGCAAATAGCACTCAAAACAATGATTGTTAGAATTTTTGTCTGTTTCAGAAATGTGTTTGTCTGTCATCTCAGAAACGGCTTATCCAATTTAGGTGTAGTTTTCACTAATATATTGTGCTAGGCTGCACTTAACATTTAGTGTTTGTTTTATGTCAATCGGTTCATAAATAAAAAGTTATGCCAATTTAAAGAATCACGTTGAACATGTAAATAACCAAACGACGGTGCTTATAATCCAAAATAAACCAAAACATGTATTGAAAAAATGCTGTCCAAAGTCACTATTCCACGCGGACGAAGTCACGGGCACAGCTAGTAAACAATACAAATAGTACGAGTTATTTATTTATTAATCTTAGACCTTAATGCTATATTTGTTACAGTTGGCAAGTAAATACAGTCCAAATAATGTCATTACAATTATTTTAAATTTAATATTTTATTTTTATTTGAACAACAAATAGTATTTATAACACAAACATTTCTTTAATATCAATAAAAGTGAATAAAGTGACGCATGGTCACCATAGTTGTAGATGGAAATTTGTTTATACCAAAATGAACACTAACACAAGGTGTTAAGCATTATATTCAGTTTTATTACAGTCTTAAACAATGTCCACTGTGATGTTTACGAGAGTTACCGTAAGAAAAAAAAGAAATAGGCAAAATAATAATTTATGTTTTCTTTTTATTTAAGAATAAATTTAAAGAAATTAATTTTAATTATGATTTGCTGACTTACAATTGGTAAAATAACATTAAAATACAATTGTTTCAATGGAGTTTTAGGTCAGCCATAATTTTTGATCAGAAACATTTTTATGCTGGCAATATGAAAGAACGAGACACAAGGCCTCCGTTGTGACTATCTCTCTCGGCTCGTTTTTGCATTTGTAATTTGTATAATGCGCAACCGAATATAATACTTAAGTCGTTGGACTAGTGTTCATTTTCGTAAATACATATTTTCAGAGTACTCTGTCCTGTTAGGTAGGTATTACGTCCATGCACGTGTGTCACCGACGTCGAGCCGAGTAAGATCGCGATCTTAAAAACCGCGTACTTTAAGTTCGTACGTCTATCACCCCCTTTACATACGTCATACAGTTTTGTTATTGCACATATTTACGTCACCAAAATGGCTGTAGCGCTTTCGCGGTAATAAAAAAGGTTTAAAATTTAAATCAATTTTATGGCATGAAAGCGTGTTTATTTTGCCGAAATATATTTTTTTGTAGCTTTTTATTAGAAAATCAACATTTTGAAGTACTTTTTCCTCGGACTAAGAATCAAAGGATTCTTAGTCCGATTTTTTGGCCAGAAATGAAAAAAATTCCGAGGTTTTATATATTATATTTCCTACGCCGCGTTGGCGCAGCGGTCACAGCACTGGATTGCGATTGGCTGTTGCGCGGGCGGTTGCGGGTTCAATCCCCGCACACGACAACATTTGTATTGGCCATACAGATGTTTGCCGTGGTCTGGGTGTTTGTGCAGTCCTTGTGGGTCTCCCCACCGTGCCTCGGAGAGCACGTTAAGCCGTCGGTCCCGGTTGTTATCATGTACACCTGATAGCGATCGTTACTCATAGTAGGGAATATTGGGTTGTCTGGAAGAAATGGCTAAATAGCCATAAGTCCGCCCATTGTACTTCACAGTCTGTAAATGACATTTGTATTTGTGATGTACAATAAAGTATAAATAAAAAAAATAAATAAATATAGATATTTATCTACCGCATTATATTATTGGATAGTGTGACTTGACTTACCTCGTAGAAATGAAGTTCAAATAGGAATCCAGTCAACAGCGAAATCGGGGTCCTTAAAACTTTCCAAATAGTCGTCAATACGGAGATAAACACGATCCAAATCACAAAGAAATCGGAAGTCCACAAACGAAAGCCAAGTTGTTGAGCCGTAGAAACATAAACGAAAAGACAAGAATGTAGATTTAGAGGTTTGGTATCGTTCATCAGGTTTTTATTCGTTCTTAATGGAATTTTTTCATTTCTGGCCAAAACCTCGGAATTTTTTTCATTTCTGGCCAAAAAATCGGACTAAGAATCCTTTGATTCTTAGTCCGAGGAAAAAGTACTTCAAAATGTTGATTTTCTAATAAAAAGCCACAAAAAAATATATTTCGGCAAAATAAACACGCTTTCATGCCATAAAATTGATTTAAATTTTAAACCTTTTTTATTACCGCGAAAGCGCTACAGCCATTTTGGTGACGTAAATATGTGCAATAACAAAACTGTATGACGTATGTAAAGAGGGTGATAGACGTACGAACTTAAAGTACGCGGTTTTTAAGATCGCGATCTTACTCGGCTCGACGTCGGTGACACACGTGAAGCTTACTCATTCTGTATTGCGATGTCGTCGACAGAAGAAGATTTGTGTTATTTAAAAATTGTATCGTATTACATTTTAAAAACATTTATTTTGAGAAATTTCTCAATCAAAATTAACAAAAACTACAAATACTTAAGCTACAAGCGTTGCGCGTCCACTGACTGGCGAAATATGATTGTGTTTTCTCGCAAACGAAAAAAAAAACCGACTTCAATTACATCGACAAGTAACACGTAGACGAAAAAATACTCGTAGTCAAGTTAATACGCGTTATCAAAGTATACTTAAAAAAGTAGTCATTATATTTCGATCATATTTAAATGGGACCACATAACAACTTTACTACTCCATTAGCTTTTGATTTATACAACAAACATCAAAATCGGTGCACCTAGCAAAGAGTTATAAGGTATAATACAACGTAGGGTGACGAAAACACAGTCAAGCAAAACGCATTATTAGATATAACTCAAAAAGTACTTGTCAAATCTCGATTAAATTTAAAGGGAACCACATGACAAGCATAATATTTTGACTAAAAGAATCATTAAAATAGGTACACCCAGTGAAAAGTGCATGACTTTTATTATAATACAACGTAAGTTGACGAAAAAATAGTCAAATAAATACGCATTATTAGATACAACTTGAAAAGTACTTGTTAGATATAAATTAATTCTAAATGAGACCACATGACACGTGCCATCTTTCGATTAAATTAAAAAATATCAAAATCGATCCACCCAGTCAAAAGTTTTGAGGTAACATACATAAAAATAAAAAATTAAATTAAATACAATCGAATTGAGAACCTCCTCCTTTTTTGGAAGTCGGTGAAAAATGGCGGCTCGTGGCTCGCAGTGCTGCCACACGTACGAGCGGAGGCGGGTTACGAGCAAAATTTCAAACTTGTCATATCGCCAACGAACTTACTCGGCGGTTTTAAAGTACGCGTACTTAGGGTGACACACAGGCGAAAAAGCTCGTCGAGCCACAAGTTCGCGTACTTACTCGCACGTCTATCACCCCTTTAAGAGAGTAACATAACCTACCAGCCATCAACAAATTAGTAATGAATGCATATTATTTCAGTTGGAACAAGATATGAAGAGTTATTATACGAAAAAGCACAACTATTACTCCTTGAAGTTAAAATTGATAGATATTACAGATATTAGATATGTACCCTAGCTGTTGACAGCACTGACAGTACTTTGTTATTGCCCGTATGACGTCACACCGTGGCGGCTCGTGTTTTAGGTCTCGTGATATACCTACAGATTAAAATATACGACTTTTAATTTCAATATAATAAATCAATAATGTGCTTTTATGATTCCAAATCAGAATATTTAGGTGTATTTCTCTATAGGTACATTTTAGTTTTTATCAAATTTTATAATTTATTTTTCACTACGGAAAGTACCCTATTTTTTACATCTTTAACTAAAACAATAATATCTTCATATTTTTCCTTTGTTGTATTTTCTCTATTGATGAACATATAAACTTGAATAATGGTTTAAAAATCTTGGATTGGCTAATATTTCTTCTGGGCGTTATGGGGTTATTTATATCCGAAGCCAGGATTGTTGAATATAGTACAATAAAAACATTAATTATCTGTTCACATCCACTGTATATATACTATAATCTAGGATCTAGGATGAAGTATACTTGATCCTAGTAGAACTACTACTATATGTATACGACACTACGTTTGTCTTTGCTTTCTACCACGAATCAAATAATCAAAACGTAGTGCACTTTGATCAAAACTTGTTTGATTTTTGCCGTAAATAGTAAACTGCGTCGCAATATACTTGCTGCTGTGTTTTTAAAAAGTTTTCAATTTACGTGTAATAAGTAGTTTTGATTTCAAAGCAATCAAATTTATCTACAAAAATGTTGACATCTATCTAGGTTAGTGTAAAAAGTTAAAATGAAATGTTTTATTTTTGGAGATTTTTGGCGTCAACATGTCAAATAAAAAATGTTGTCCTATTTTAATATAATACTGGTTCTAAGTTATTTAAATAAGTACTACATGTATATTAGTTTATGACATATATTTACATATACGATTTCATGGGGGCGTTGCAATAAAATAATTTTAGGTTATTACGAAAGCAATTTTTTTTATTTCTGTCGTATGTATTCTTTTTTTTTTTTAATTAATAATTCGCTATGGATTATGTAACCTACATTAAATTACACTTAATTATTTAATCTATACTAATATAATAAAGCTGAAGAGTTTGTTTGTTTGTTTGATTGTTTGTTTGTTTGAACGCGCTAATCTCAGGATATACTGGTCCGATTTGAAAAATTCTTTCATTGTTAGATAGCCCATTTATCGAGGAAGGCTATAGGCTATATACCATCACGCTAAGACCAATAGGAGTGTAGCACCAATGAAGAATGTTTCAAAATCGGGGTTTTTTCCTTTTGAGAGCTTCCGCTGCGTAAACGGTTAAAGTTTCGCACAAATCATGTATGACAGAATTGCTCCTATCCCACGCGGTCAAAGTCGCACGCAGAAGCTAGTATAGACAATATTCATTATTGAAGTATGAAACTGTTCTATGTATTTACATTTATACTTTATATTTCATTTTAATGATTAGTAAATTTTCTCATCTTCTTTCTTTCACTTAAATAAATTAACTGCTACTTGTAACAGACTAAAAACCACCAATTATTGAACAAAGTTCACAAATGAAAATGAATGTCATAAATCTTTACAGATAAATATGGAGCGGTTCCCTTTAAAGTCTACCATACCAAAAATGGCAACTACATATCAATCCGTCTACAAAAAGGTAAAAAAAATCAGTATAAATTAAAGACGTAACAAGACAATTTTAAAATCATTATATTTTTCTAACCTATTTTGAGACTTTTCCATCAAAATAAATGCATTTTAAGTAGTTTAGTTAAGCTGATGTAACTTTATGAAAAAGAAAATTTACTATTCAGTGTATTTGTAATTGTCAAACTTGAAAAAGAAAAAGGCTACTTTTTTAAAATTACTAAAAAATCTAGTTATAAAATTTTTAGCATATTTTATTAAGTCTTAGGATTTTCAATACTGCATTGGCAATTTAAAAAAAAAAGTTCTCCGCAAAAAAAATAATTAAACTGAACTAGAATTAACAAAATATTATTTGTGTTTTTAAAGTTTTCGTTTTCATTGTAAACACAATAGGTAATATAATAGTATACTTAGTTAATATATAGATAGATAGAAGAGCCTTCGACTTTGCAGATTTTTAGGTATAGTACTATTATATTGTGATTATCATTATCATTATCTCTATATATATATAAATGAATCGCTAAATGTGTTGCTAAGCGCAAATCTCGAGAGCAGCTGAACCGATTTCACTAATTCTTTTTTTATAACATTCTTTGAAGTACAAGGATGGTTATTACGGAGAGAAAAATTTAAAAAATTGTCTGAAAAAGTCTAAAAACAACACTTTTCTATATTCCCATACAAGAGATTCGTACTAATACTTAAAAGTCAATTTGAACTAACATATTACTATAAAGTTCAGTGTCAGTGGAGGGATTCCGGGAAGGATAAGTATTAAAAAAATAAAAAAATTAAAGAATCGACTGTTAGGCGGTACGAAGTTCGCAGGGTCAGCTAGGATATAATAAAACTTAGTTGATAAAATGTGCGTGCCGATAAAACTTAAAAAAAAACCGGCACGATAAAGGGACTCATATAGTGTGATAACCCTTTGTCCCTCTTCGAACAAGAAAGTTCCCGTTTTAACCTAAAGAGCGTGTTTTTAAAGATATAAGGGTTTTTCCAACCCTTAAATAGTAGCGCCATCTGTTGTGGAGTTTTTAAACTTCATTCAAAACGATTATTATTTGGGTTGCATTTCGAATGGTGCTGCGAGCAATTGCAGCATGTGTATAATAAATTAAATTACATTTGTCCACTAATATTATAAAGAGGAAAGTTTTTTTTTTGTTTTTTTGTTTGTTTGTATTGAATAGGCTCCAAAAGTACTGGACCGATTTTAATAATTTTTTTCACTAATAGAAAGCTACATTATTAGGAAGTAACGTAGACTATATTTTATTTCTTAAAACTTAGACATGTGCAAAAAAAACGGGTTATGTTCACCAAGGTGTAAAAAATCTACTATTATATAAGCGAGGGCGAATCTCCAATTTTGTCAGTTTATTTATGGGCATTTTTTTTTTAAGTGTACCCGCCGATTTGAGGCTGTCCCAAATATTCAAAATTTTATTTCAAGTTTAATAAGTGCCATATTTTCTAATTTTTGGAATATAAAGGTAAATCGTTACATTATTTTACGAATTCATCTGCGATCCTGGTAAAATATGTTCAACTTATTAAATGACGAATATTTTAAAATCAAGAGTCACTGTTTATGAGCATGTCCCACCCTTACGTACATGGAATTAACCGAAATTTAAATAGTACCACGAATACATATTGTACAAGTAATTTTGGTACGACTATAAATACATCATTATCGTCACATAGATTAAATTTGTGCAATTTAACTCTAATGAGACAAGCTCAAAATACATTTTCAAAAAATGTTCCTATTTGATGCCGGTCGGACATGTCAGTTTAGTGACGGTCCCTATTGTTCAAAAATATTAATAAAGAATGTCATGGCACCGAAAATCGTGACATTTTGTAAAGAAGATCACTTCCGCCATTTTAAATTATCAGAATTGCCATAGCGTCTCGAGTAAAAGGGGGTTTTTGTTGGTGCCAGTAGCTGTCCCAACTTTATTTGTCAGGTATGTGATGTTATTTCTCTTTCCATATAGGACTTTTTACATCTTCCAGCTTTTTCAAACGAATCTGATATATTTAGAAATAGTTTCACATACTTTTCTAGTGCAAAATGTTTAACTGTAATTAAAAAACATTTTTCCAATAAACTTGCCCGTAAATGTGACGTCAGTTCAGTGACATTTTTATTCCGTCACTTATAAGACTGACTACAAATGTCACTAAACTGACACGTAAGGCTGGGATCACATCGACAATGAGGAATATCATTTTTTTTTAAACGCCACTAGTCAAAAGGCAATCTGAAAATCTATTAATCTAAACTAAAAGATCGAAAAGCTTAGCAACGTTTATAAAAGAACTATAGAAGACTGAATTACTTTTAATTTTAATTGCGCAGCTATTTCTTAATGGAGGATGTTCCTTTAGTATATTGATTAATATTCAAATTACATTATTTCATAGTCGCTAGATAACTTTAATAAAACCATATGTTTTATAAACATTAAAAATAATAATTACCAATGCTGTTTTCTTTGTACCATGTAACCTCAGCCTAAGGATTTTCGATGTGTCAGTTCAGTGACTGTCCCAATTTGCAGGTGGACAAAATATTTTTTTACATATTTATTTTTAGTTTTTTTACTAAGTAACTGTTTGGATATTGTTTTAACTAGTAACTACATTAAACACTAAAAATATTAACGAAGACTAACCACATTATCAAATGAATATATAAAGAAAAGCGATCTTGGTAGCGTCACTTGTCACAAAACCGTAGTTAAAATCTAATTTTAGAAGAATTAGATTTCAATTGATGGTTATTGTAATTTATTTTCGATGGATTGCAATATTCTCTATTAATAGAAACGAAAAATTAAGTCGTATTACGTAAAATATTAAAACAGGATGATTTTTATATTGTCACCAAACTGACCACTATTTTCTACAATGTCCATTTATTTTGCATTTTTAATAAGGAAAATATATTATTTATTCAAAATAAAATACTCTTCCCTGTCCGTCAGCCTATGATGTACAAACTAGGACCTTTAAACATCTTAAGAACACAGTTTAATAAAATATTCGTATTTTTTATCAAGGTACACTTAAAAGTAAAAATGCCCTATGTATCTTAAAATATATAGATAATTAGTAGATTGTTAAATTTTTGAGGCACTTATAAATTCCCACTTTTAAAAGTATTCTAAATAATGAATAAATTAAAAGTAAAAAACCTTTTTAAAAAACAAGCTTTTATTTTAATGCACTAAAACGAAAAAAATAAATTTTTACTTTAAAACTTTTACTATCTACTTATAAAGTCATTACAAATAATCCATATGATAGAAAAGCTTGTCGCGAGATATGAGTACTCGTATTTCCTTAGTTTGAAAATTTTAATAGTTAAAACCAATCACATCAATTTATTTAATTTACTTGTTTACAAGCAAATCTCGCGACAAGCTTTTATATCATATAGATTATGTGTAATGACTTTATAAGTAGATAGTAAAAGTTTTAAAGTAAAAATTTATTTTTTTCGTTTTAGTGCATTAAAATAAAAGCTTGTTTTTTAAAAAGGTTTTTTACTTTTAATTTATTTTTGGCTTTTTAGTCGGTTGTCACGTCACTTTATTCAAATTATTCTTAGCAAGCCCTTTCATTTGATACCCATATTGTAGAAGTGCTCTAAAAATAACTAGTCCGCACTCAAAAGTCTAAATCCAATAATTATGACGTCACAAAGTTAACCATGCATTGTCATCCAAATTGAACCTGCATACAAAATTTCAGCTCAATTGGTTGCTTTAAAATTGAGTTGCAAGATTTCACCCGAACAAACATACATACATGCATACATACAAACCATGCATTGTCATCCAAATTGAACCTGCATACAAAATTTCAGCTCAATTGGTTGCTTCAAAATTGAGTTGCAAGTTTTCACCCGAACAAACATACATACATACATGCATACATACAAACCATGCATTGTCATCCAAATTGAACCTTTATACAAAATTTCAGCTCAATTGGTTGAAGATATCTGCTTCAAAATTGAGTTGCAAGATTTCACCCGAACAAACATTCATTAAAGTTACATACATACATACATACATACATACATTGCAAGTTAAATAAAAGCTTGTAAAATATACACACCGGCACAATTAGCGGAACAGAAAAAAAAGGAGACTAT
The DNA here is from genome assembly GCA_905220545.2 of Melitaea athalia. NCBI lineage: Eukaryota > Metazoa > Arthropoda > Insecta > Lepidoptera > Nymphalidae > Melitaea > Melitaea athalia. The sequence continues at coordinate 2,678,507 of HG992176.1, read as the reverse complement.
GAGATAATAACGCATATATTTGACGAAAATGTAATTAGTAGGGCTCGGATTAATGTGTAAATACATATTTTTAATTTACACGATTTTCGGTTTTGAATGTCTTCTATACATTGATTATTACATATAGACTCGGAAAAACTAATTTTTATTTTTCATATTTTTCCATATTTTATGGGTAAGTCCATATTTTACAAAAAAATATCACAATCATCCATATTTTCGATTTTTATATCATAGAACATGAATTAGTTCACAAAAATTAATATAATTTTACGTATTTGCATTGTCGCCACCACACGGACGCGCGGGTTTCATTTCTCTCGCGTATTATTCGTGGTAATTTGATTTTTAATACTCTAACTTCATTTATTCCGCATTATCTGCCCCCGCGCCGCCGATCAAATCAATCAAATGAAAACCTGAAGATTATGAAATAAATAGAAAAAAAAAGTTTCTGAAACAGAAGGCGGTGTTGCTGAAATAGCTAAACAAAAACTAATATTCTACTAACACTACAACTATATATAACTGAGGTAGGGCACAGCAGGAAATTTCCTGCTCAAAATATGGAGCAGCCCGACTGGGGTAGTACCTCGACCTTTCAGAAGACCACAGCTAAATAATACTGTTTTCAAGCAGTATTGTGTTCCTGTTGGTGAGAGCAGAGCTCCTGGGAGGATTGGGGATAGGGTTGGCAACGCGCTTGCGACGCTTCTGGTGTTGCAGGCGTCTAAAGGCTACGGTAGTCACTTACCATCAGGTGAGCCGTACGCTTGTTTGTCGACTTAGCAACATAAAAAAAATAAATAAAAAAGATAATAGACTTTAGACAAAAATAAAGGCTTCGTTACACTAAAAACAATTAATAAAGCTAAGTGCGTACTGAGTTTTGAGGGTACTGCAGACGTGCCTTACCCAATTACAGAACTAGGCGTCTTTAAGTACGCTCCCATTATATCATGTTTTTTTTTATATTTAAGTAGGTCAAAAAAGCATACGGCTCACCTGATGGTAAGCGATTATCGTAGTTTCAACACCAGATGCATTGAAAGCGCGTTGCCGACCATACTCCCAATCCCCCCCAGGAGCTCTGGTCACCTTATTCACCACAGGAACACAACACTGGTTGAAAGCAGCATTTTTTTGCAGTGATCTGCTGCATGTTTGAGGTTCTTCCCCAGTCGGGCGGCTCCAGTTTTTGAGCAGGATATTTCCTGTTGTGCCCTACCTTACTTATTTGCCTTTATTGTGACGTGGAAAGATCTTACAGCCAATATAAGGCTATATTTAGACCTAATCGACAGTTTTAATTACGATAATTTAAAAAAGCGTGTGATTGTGTACTGCAATCAATTTAATAAGACAGATTTAGTGGAAGATGAATAAACTTCTTTTTTTTTTTTAATTAGGTACCTAAACATATCGCTATCTTTTTATAAATTTTTTAATGTTACTGCAGTAACATTTCACAATAAACAATGTTTAATATAAAAGATATTTTTATTTTATACTCCATATTTTTTCCATATTTTACATTTTTTGGTCCATATTATATGTACATATTTTGAATTTTTTAATACATATTTATCCGAGCCCTAGTAATTAGACACAAAATAACAAATTGATTAACATCTTTTAACGACTTTGAAAAGTCTTCGTTATTTTTTATTGAAAAATAAAGAAATTTGAAATACGTGAAATTTTTAGATGATTATGAACAGTCACAAAAAATAAAAAAAAAGTAAGCATTAAATAATTTAACAATAAAATTAAAGCAAAATTAATAACGAGTGTTTCCCCCTCTTGCTCTGATTACGGTTTCCATTCGTCTGGGCATGCTACAGATTATGTTATCGATGATTTCTTGAGGCAACCGCTCCCACTCCTCAAGTAATGCGTTTCCAAGTTCATTCAGATTGTTGTGGGGTGGCATTCTGGATTTAACCCTTCTTTTTAGCAAGTCCCAGACATGCTCTATCGGATTCATATCGGGGGAATTTGCTGGCCACTGCATCACCGGTATACCTACGTGGCTCAGATATGCCTGTACCGATTGTGCACTATGAGCACGAGCATTACCTTGCATTAGAATAAAGTCGTCACCAATAAATGGGGCAAATGGTACAACATGTCCTTCTAAAATGTCCCTGATGTATCGATCTGCTGTCATGGTCCCTCCTGTGACTATCACTAACTCCGTGCGAGCTCCCAAACATATCCCTCCCCAAACCATAATCGAGCCGCCACCATAAGCCACTGTGTGTTCAAAATTAGACTGTATGTGGCGTTCTCCTTTGCGTCTCCATATTCGCTGTCTCCCATCGTTCTGTTTTAAAAGAACTCTGCACTCATCAGTAAAGAGAACCTGCTGCCATTCGTTTAAATCCCAATGACAATGTTCTCGCGCATAGCTTAATCGGTTTACGCGGTGACGTCTCTCAAGTTTTGGGCCTTTGGCAGGTATATACGGCCCTAAACCAACTTCTTCAAATCTCCTGCGAACTGTACGCTCACTTACTCGTACTCCTCGAACGTCTTCCAGTTCATTTCGAGCTTGTACAGCCGTTAATCGCGTATTCCTACGAACTCCAAGTTGTAAAAAACTGTCATCTCGCCTCGATGTACATCTTTTTCTACCTTGACCCCTCCTCCTCACAAGAGAATTAGACGATCTGTACCGCTGGATGCTGCGATGAATCGTTGATACTGGTCGACGAAGCCTTGAGGCAATCGATCTGTAGGTATGGCCATTTCTTCTCATTTCATCAGCCGTAATGATTTCCAGTGATGTTAAGTCAGGCATAATAAAGAGCTTTTAATAAACAAAATTGCCCATAGAATAAATTTTTTTATAAAAAACCATTAAGTGCAATTTTTCAAAAAAATTACAATTACGTAGTTATTACTCGAACAAGTTGACAAAACGTATTGTTCGGGAAAATAAAACAAATGAATGAAAAAAGTGTATGTCATCTAATTTTCTATTTTCAAATTTGACAATAAATTAAATAAATATCATAACTGGCCAGTTCCTCAAGTAAAAGATTTTGAAATCCTGCTTTTTTTGTGTTCCGCTAATTGTGCCGGTGTGTATATTTAAAAAATACTTCTTTGAAGGCATTGTTGAAGGTTATCGATACGTGCAAATTGAAACGAAAGCAAATCTAATAAAAATATTTATAAACTGTCAGTGGAATATTCATTCAGGCTTATTGTATTATTATGTTAGGTCTGATAAGTTTATATTAAAATAATCTAATGTTAACGATTCATATAAAATATGAATAACGCGAGTTTAATCATATTATATTAGACGAGACCTGTCTTTAATGGTCACAACAGTCTATTATAAACATTCAACTAAAACCAAATAACGTTCATTTTAGTTCATTCCGCTTTGTTATGTGATTATACTATAGGCTTATGCATTACCACTAGACTTTTAGAGTTTCACTAGGCTATATAATAGCAAGTTACGATTTGTACATATAAAACATTAATATCGCATTAAAATCATCGTGTATGACTAAACTGGTCTGCGATAGATAACCTTGGCCTTACTAGGTCTAAACTGATATGATTTTTAGAATCGACGAACCATGACCTAAAGACCAGCATCCTGACTGATCCTGGTCCATGAGAAGCGAACGCCCACAACATACATACAGACACATGCAAAGAACCTCATGTAGATAAAAAGAAAATTAAGAAAAAGCAAACTACATTTACTAGAAATTGTTCCGTTAAGCCAGTATCGAGTTACAACTACAAGTTTATTGTTCGCTGAATTGATTTTAAGTGCTGATACTGACGGATATTGTGCCCTAATTCCGTTAAATTGCTAACAATTCTGCTGTTATTTTGTTACTAACGGCTATTTATACAGTAGGTACATAATAACATAATTATGCCTTTTCGTCATTAATTCTTGTTGTCAATCAATACACAACACAATTTGGGTGATGTTGTAAGTATGAACATGAAGTGAACGGTTTTTAAATATAATATAAACTAGCTGTGCCCGCAACTTCGTCCGCGTGGAATTAAAAAAAATATATATTGTATAAAGGATGAAAGCAAATATTGTAAGTAATACAAGCCACGCGACAGTTCTAGTGATTGATGTAGAAAAAAAAATGTTCAAATTAGTTTTATGTTATAATAAAACAACTTTTACGTACTTTATTGCGCTTTATTAGGTTTTTTAGATGCCCGACGTTTCGGATACTTTACAAGTTTACAGCAACCATGGTCACGGGAGAACTCAGTCCTAGTAAAAGTTGTTTCATTATAATTAATGAAATTCGCGTAAACATTAGAAAACAATTAGACTTATGTATTTGTGTTTGTTACATTTCCACGTGTATAGTCTTAAGGCGATTTTCCTAATGCCTAGACGTAAATTGATCATTATAGGACTAAGTACATTAATTTGGTCAGAACAGAGTTAATAAACTATGGTAAAATACTGTGTTTTAATATAATTTTATATCTCTACTAGCTGACCTGGCGAACTTCGTACCGCCTTTTTTTTAAATATAATAATTACATATACCAAAATAAAATATAGCCTATCTTTCAAGTTGGATCAAACTGCACACGGTGTGCAAATTTGATTAAAATCGGTTAAGTGGTTTAGGAGTCCATTGAGGACAAACATTGTGACACGAGATTTATATATTATATTAAGAAGAATAATATGTAAAAATGAATAGCTGAATATGTTGTTAAGCGCAAATCTCGAGATCAGCTGAACCGATTTCGCTAATTCTTTTATTATAATATTCTTTGAAGTACGAGGATGGTTCTTACGGAGAGAAAATTTTTAAAAATTCTAAAAACGTCTAAAAACAACACTTCTATATTCCCATACAAAAGATTCGTAATAATACTTAAAAGTCAATTTGAACTAATACGAATTAAAAATTAAGCCATAAGGTTAATTACCATAAGGATTAAAAAAAATTTTAAGTTTTAAAAAAAATTAAAGAATCGACTGTTAGGCGGTACGAAGTTCGCCGGGTCAGCTAGTATAATATATAAATTGCATTTTTAATATTAGACTGTTACAGTGACATCGATTCTCCGTATTCGATATCTTATTTCATACCATCGACATCACTAGCTCTGTGGCAAAAGATGAAACCGTGTTTTATTGATTTTCCGCTTTCGGCATAACATTCAGTCGGTCGAACATTGCCAACGCAAAACCATTTCGAAAACTATACAAAATCTTGTAACATACAGTTATTTTTATTATTATTTAATGTGAACGGTGCAGTTATGTTTTTCCTGTGATTATATTTGGATGAGTTTTGAGATGTAAGTATGTACATACACACATCGTATGTACATAATTATATGAGGAAATGCGTAGTGTTCGTATCTGTACTGTATTTATATTATGTTAAGTTCAAAGTAAGGTGAAAATTGTAGTTAATAGAAATAAATTGTTGTTTTGATTCAAAGAGCAATGATAATTAAATTTTATTGCTGTGGTGATTTAAAGTTATAGTAGGGATAAGGAAATTCTTTAAAATAAAAAGTAATTAGTGTTTTAGTCGTTTGTAAAATACTGATATACTATTAAGTAATGATAATGCTATATTATTTTTAGTATGTCGTGTTTCTATTTATATCATTTACTAGCTTCTGCGCGCGACTTCGTCGGCGTGGACTCAGCTCCTATTGGTCTTAGCCTAATGACACATAGCCTATAGCCTTCCTCGATAAATGGGCTATCTAACACTGAAAGAATTTTTCAAATCGGCCCAGTAGTTCCAGAGATTATCGCGTTCAAATAAATAAATAAACAAACTCTTCAGCTTTATATATTAGTATAGATTGAGATAATTTAATAAGGTTTGGTATGTAGCATGTAAGGAGTGTGTAAATATAGCGAAGGATTTCTTAAATTTTAATATACAGGGTGTTAGGGGAATGGTTAGCCATAGAGGTATGTTGGGTAGAGGAGGTCATTTGGAACCTATTTAGGCTAACTTACCTATATGCAGTGTTACGGATTTTTTTTATAATTTTTTTTTCATTTTTCGAAAAAAGTGCCGAAAATTAGTGATTTGACCATCATATCTTTTTTGTTTATTGATCTATCAACGCCATTTCTTTTTTGTTTTGATCATCAATACATTACGCATGTAAAATGAATGTGATTTAATTACGAAAACATCTACAAAAAAAATTATGGGCCAAAGAAATCTTGACAGAGACAAAAAATAGATCAAACCTTCAAGTTTAGGTATAAATTAAAAAAAAATTAAAGCCTCCAGACAATTTAAAATAATTAAAAAAATTACTCTAGTTAACACTGTTTTAAATAATATTACTTTCATTCACCAACCTTTCTTACTTTTTTTTTAAATGATGAAATAACGTAATGGTTTCTACCTGAACCCGCACTCTACGCTGACAATTATAACAATAATTGTTATTACGCAGGGCGGTATGTCCGTGTATAGCACATGGTAAAAGCCTAAATAGGTTCCAAATGACCCCCTCTACCCAACATACCTCTATGGCTAACCATTCCCCTAACACCCTGTATATGTATTTTTTTATTTATCAACTAGCCGACCCGTGCCCACTTCGTTGCGCATTAATTATTTTTAATAATTACTTCTAACGCCGATATCTCAAAACTATTCATCTGATTGATATAGTGTAAAAAGGCAATTTTAATCTGCATTAAATTCTTAAGCTAACTAACATATTTATTTGGATAAGGATTAATACTGAACTAAAGAAAATAGCTTTGAAAATAACGTAATGTTTTGAATTAAATATTTGAACATAAAAGTGGTTATTTTAAGTCAACCGTAAGAGATAGAGATATGCTGTCGCGGACTTTTTTGTAGCATTTTTATAGATTTTGAATTCGCTAGTACATTATTTAACTATATCTTTGCTAGTTTACGCAGCGTTCGCGAGGAAAGGTCCCCGTTGGCGAGATTTTTTGCGACCTCTTCAACATTTATCGCCGTATTTCTGCTAATTTACATAAAAGCATAATAAATTATATACCTAAACCTTCCTCAAGAATCACTCTTTCTATTGTTGAAAACCGTGCAAAAATCCGTTTAGTAGTTTTCAAGTTTATCGCGTTCAGACAGACAGGAGGACAGAAAGACGCGGCCGGGGGACTTATTTTTATAATAAGTATACGCGCTGCTTTAGAACGAAAGTGACCTAATTCAATTTTTCAACTTTTTGGGAAATGGCAAAATAAGATTTCATGTTTAGTCATTTTTGCATTAGTTTAAGTATATATCCGAAACCAAGTAAGTTAAATGCCCATTGATTGTTGATATATTTTAATTAACTATTATGCTTGATAATTATTGTTATTTTTTATTATTATTTTGATAAACAATATTTTAAAATAACGATTTTCAAAAACTAGTTACTTCAAGGTCATTTTTTGAGCGAACTTCTATATTATCGTTTGACTTAATATTAATTAGGTCAGTTTCGTTTTAATAACTTAAAATTGATGTATGGCCTTTTGAGTATTATGTCATTTTTGTATTAAAGTTAGAGTAAAATATTCGGAAGAGTATTGAGTTAAAACCTATTATGTTACTTTAGTTACAAAAACGAAAATGTAATTCTTACCTTTTTTCGGAATAAAAACGACTCAAATACTAATTGGTCACTTTATTTACGTTTGGTCAACGTATTGCGCTTGCGGCTGCGGGAATAATACTAAAAGGGGCTTTAGCGTGCCGACCCAGGACCCCCCCGCGCCCAGTAAGAAAGTGACCAAAATAGCGCGTTCACACTCTTCTAATACAGTTGGGACATTTTCTGATTAACTAAGCGATAGATTACGGTGTGTAAAGTCGTTCGGTGACATTAACTCAATTTTAAGATTTTTTGAGTTAAGTCGGTTTCATTCTAAAAACATATCTGATATGTTCTGTATACCATTAAGGTACAACGATACTTTCGATTTTGCACCTTTTGGACTATTATCAATTACGAAAAAAAAAAACAAATTTATTCATCTTTACTTTGTATTTTTTCATACATTAAAAATCTACTTACAGAGTAATATTTATCGTAAGTAGTTAACTGTAGTACATATTGTAATTATTTCTTAATTCGTTTAAAAAAGAAGTACTTTAACTCCTACTTTCTTATTATTCATTCGAAAACTACATTTGATGGCAATTGGTTTCATATAGATTTTTCAAATATTAATTCATTTAATAAATTTAATTGAATTGACTTTTAATTTTTTTTAAGTTAGGTACTTGTTTTAAATGTAGAAGTAGGTACTCTTATAACACTAATACACATTTACCTATATGGTAACTAGTTCAATAATAATAAGTAATGTCTACAATTCCTAAATTAAAAGTAATAAAAATTGTAAATATATTTTTAAAATAGGTCTAAACTAGATTCTGCGCGCGACTTCGTCGGCGTGGACCCCGCTCCTTTTGGTCTTAGCGTGATGATATAATCCTGAGATTAGCGCGTTCAAACAAACAAACAAACAAACAATCAAACAAACAAACTCTTCAGCTTTATTATATTAGTATAGATTAATGTTATCGTTATAATAGTTCTTTATAATGAAAACGAATGAATAAGTAACTCCATGATGGTTAATTATTCAGATACGATATCTATACTAATATTATAAAGAGGTAAAGTTTATAACTTTGTTTGTATATACGGGGTAATCTTCGCAAATACTGATCCGATCATGAAAATTCTTTCGCTAACAGAAAGCTACACTATTCAGGAGTGACAAGATAAAAGGAAAAAGATAAAAATTATCAAAATTTTCGACCCAGCAGGATTTGAACCTGCGCCCTCTGACGTGCCGTGTCAACAATTCAATCTAATCAAGCATTATTATTTGCCTTAGAAATTAATTGGTGATTTTAAAACATTTATATTTATCTGATTTGCTGAAAATAGTGAGAGTGTATTGGAACATATCAAATTTCACCGTACCCTTCTTATGTGAAATGGATTATAACGCCCAACGAAGTGGGCACGGGTCGGCTAGTTGTATTTAAAATCGCTATCGAAACAGAATGTTGCAGTTGTACGCGCAAACTGCAAACATAGCCCTCCCCCGATAACCTGTTTAAATTTTTATTGAATGATTAGCTGCTGCCCGCGACGTCGCGCGTCGTCTTTCACTGCTCATTCCCCGTAGGTGATAGCGTGATAATATTTAGCCCTGTGATTTAGCCTATATTCTGACCCGACTTCTTAATAATATTCGTGCCAAATTTGAAATAAATCCATGCAGTACTTTTTGAGTTTATCCCGGACGTACATTGACTTTCCTACCATTTTATTATATGTATAGATTGCACTGAAATATGGTAACTTATTACACGTTAGTCTCAATCATTAAATAACTGAACTGGAAAATGTTGCTTTTACGAAATAGTGAAGGTGGAATTTTTATTAAATTTTATCTTTTACTAGCTGACCCCACGAATTTCGTGCCACCATATCTTTTTCATGACTGAATGACGAACCTTGTCCTGACACTAAACGAATACAAAGAAAAAATAATTATTGTTTTCTAATGTTTACGCGAATAAACCGGAATAACCGTTTATTCGGTTTTTTACATGATCGACGTTTCGGATACTTTAGAGTTTAGAGCAACCATGGTCACGGGAGGACTCCGGAAAAGTTGTTTCATTTCCGGATATCCGAAAAAGTTGTTTCGTTATAAAGTTATAATGAAAAAAGAAGTTCGGAACTTCGGAAGTTATGCGGTTATAACACAAATCGACGACGCATTTTGGTTCAATTTCCAACGCTTCTTAAATTTATTCGTTCATAAATTCGAATTTCGTATGACAAGTTTTGTATAAAAGATAATTAAAAAATTAAAAACTATATTCCGTAAAACAGGGTTTAAATGTAAATAAACTATCACGCGGTGTTCCCAGGCGGTCACCCATCCAAGTACTAAACGTCATGACGCTGCCGCGTTACCGGTCGCTCAAATTTTACCCGTCAGGCGCCTAAAACAGTTTCACTTCAAAAAGGCTATAATTTTATCCTAAAACCTTTAGTTTAAACCAGTGATGAAACGGATAGTAGTTTGGCCGGATACCGGATAGCCGGATATCCGGCCAACCATGTGGCCGGATAGCCGGATATCCGGCGGGACTTAGCCGTTTGGTGAAATTTAACAAAGTTTGCCAAAATCTATCTTTCAGCACCTTGCAGCAGTGTGTACAGCGAAAGACTTTTTTCTGAAGCTGGCCTTATTTATAAAGAGAAGCAAAACCGCTTGCTCAATGCAAATTAGCTTTAGCCCTTAGTGCAGTATGAGTACTAATTAATTCATTTTCTTTCTATTACATTCATTCATAGGTAGGGATCCCTAGTACACTTTTTTCACCTGATTAGTATCAAGCTAATTTTTTGGGAGTAGCTTCCTTTTTATGAGGCGAACAAAAAATTCCTCTTCGAAAACTCTCGATTGTGGTAGCTAACAGAGATAGCAGGGGGTAGAGCAGCAGTGAGCGTAGGACCGGGATAACGTACCACGCAATTTGGAGGACAATATTACTATTAAATTATATAGATATTACCTGACTAAAAGAAAAAAAAATCAGCTGGTTAGGAATAATTTTTGATGACCTTACGAGGTCATCAATTCTTAAGAAAAAAAAATCAGAAAAAAAAACAATTTTTGATGACCTCTTACTATTGTGTGATTAAAAATTTACAACTAAAACTAATTATATTTCTTAAGTGATACTAAGACTAGATTCATTTTCTTTCCATATTCATTTACTATTGTGTGATTAAAAATTTACAACTTAAACTAATTATATATTTTATTAGGTGATAATAAGCTTTAAACCTTAACTCTTAAAATTAATTATTAAATTATTTGAACGTTCTTGTATAAATTACTTAATTCTTAAATTTTTTTTTACTCATTTTATTTTTTGTTTATTTTACAATACTTTAAAAATTTGCTTTCTACCTGTTATAGCTAGAACTAGAACGTCCCGATATCTTACGATAGTAGTTTTAGCTTCGTCTATAAATTATATAAATAAACATAATATGTAACTCTTGAAATAAAATATTATATTATATTTCCTACGCCGCGTTGGCGCAGCGGTCACAGCACTGGATTGCGATTGGCTGTTGCGCGGGCGGTTGCGGGTTCGATTCCCGCACACGACAACATTTGTATTGGCCATACAGATGTTTGCCGTGGTCTGGGTGCTTGTGTAGTCCTTGTGGGTCTTCCCACCGTGCCTCGGAGAGCACGTTAAGCCGTCGGTCCCGGTTGTTATCATGTAGGTACACCTGATAGCGATCGTATACTCATAGTAGGGAATATATCCGCCAACCCGCATTGGAGCAGCGTGGTGGATTAAGCTCCGATCCTTCTCCTACCAGGGGAAGAGGCCTATGCCCAACAGTGGGATATTACAGGCTGAATCGTGATCGTGATATTTCCTACGTTATGCTTAATGAAATGCCGTTATTACACACACAAAAAAAAAATCAAAATACGTGAAATACGTGTGGGACGCAACAAAATCAAAATTGGAATATTTATCTCATTGCAATATGTACTTATGTACTAGCTGACTACTACTACTGATTCTTTAATTTTTCTTTTAATACTTTTCCATCCCGGAACCCCTCCACTAACACTTAAACTTTATGGTATAGTATTAAAGTTCAAATTGACTTTTAAGTATTATTAATTTATTACAAATCTTTTGTATGGGAATATAGAAAATTGTTGTTTTTAGAGTTTTTAGACTTTTTAGAGAATTTTTAAAAAAATTCTCCCTAAGAACCATCCTCGTACTTCAAGGAATATTATAAAAAAAGAATTAGCGAAATCGGTTCACCCGTTTTCGAGATTTACGCTTAGCACCACATTCAGCGATTCATTTATATATATATATATATATATATATATATATATATATAGAGAGATATCGCTACCACTTAATTATTTGGTCTATAATTAAAGTTTTTAAAAAAAGTAAAAGAATAGAGACAGATAAGAAATCTTTCTTATAATATAAAAAAATAAATTGCATTTACGTCAGACACAGAGAAAATATGAAATTTTCTTCATGTACTTATAAAAAATTTTTTTCGTAACCAGGGTACCGGCACAAGCAACGGGCACAGCGCTCACACATCAACAGACGATGACATGGTAGACATCACGCCCGGGCTGCACCGAGCAGCTGACTCCAACACCACACCCACCAACCACGGAACCTTCCAGCTGTACGAGCACAGCGGCAGAAACAGCAACGCCAGTGCTAATTGTACGTACTTCAGTGGAAATAGCTTAAAAAAATTGCCATGCCAGATCTTTTCTATTGAATATGTCACGACTCATGGCTAGATAGATAATAAGGTGTGTAAGGTGGTGTCTATAAAATACGTTCGCCAATAAGGATAACGGGTCTTTGCTTATAGACTGATTAAACTCGAATTTCTAGTAAAATAAGGGTTACTAGCAATTAAAAATGCTAGGTACATCAAAGATAGAGTAAAAGAGAGCTATCAATGTATTTGTCTATTCATAAAGGTTTGTAGAAATTAGATTTTGATTATCAAATATGATGTATGTTATTTTTAATCACGAAACGTTATGGGGAGAGGGCGGTAGCTTTTGTGACGCAATATTTGTTAGTGGGTTTCCGAAAGTGTGATTTATTTAACGTGACGAAGGAGGTGGTGGGAGGGTTTTCGAAACGGTAAATTTCCCCATAAAGTATTTTATGGACGGCCCTTAATAATAAAAATCACTAAATAAATTTAATATTTTCTAAACGATTGTAATATGGTATCTCTTTTAATATCTTGCATTTGTAGATTGTAGTTATGAGTGTTATATGACGTAGTACAAATGAAAGCGAATTAAAGTATCCGTTTCTTATTTTTAAGCTTTCATCGCTCAGTACTTCAGTTCATCTGCCGGTAAGAACCAGCTGGGTGTCTATCTTTTAGTACCGTAAACACTGCGAGTAAATTTAGTTACTCTCGTATGTATAATATATAGCTTATTAGTCCTGTTCGCTTTTGTTAACATAATTTTTAGTATTTCTATTTTGTCGTAATATTTTCTTTGGATTATTTTAAATTATTTCTTTTTAATAATAAAGTAGGTTTAGGTAGTAGAAGTAGGTACAGGTTACAACTTTAAATAATATGTTCATATATTAAATATTATAAAGAGGAATGACGCGGTTTTAATGGATCACGTATATTCTGCATTATTTATTAAATAAAATTAAATATGTTCTGCAATTTGAAAGATTTGAAAGTATTTTATTACATTCGAAATTGATTTTGAATATGATATACATAATTTATTACAATAAAATATTTAGGGCGTTAAAACGCCATCTTTATAAAAGCAAGAAGCTCAATCCACGGCGATTCAGTTTTTATTACCGTTAAAATTGGTACTATTAAAATTTAAGGGACTTATGTACTTCTACCAGAATCTCGAGTAGTACTTTTGATATAGAACATTTTCATTTCCTATTTTTTTTTAATTTCTTCCTCGGACATTAGGCCCTTAATTATCGATAACATGCACGCGCCTTAGTGTGAGAGATAGATATCGTACTCCGAATATTGCCTCCCCTAAACTAACGACTTACCCTTTTTTGAGGCTAAGTCTCAATACCGGGCCCTTCTATTCTGTGACGCTTTATAGACCAATTTTGCAAACAGCTATAAGTAGACATTTCGGTCAAAACTAAGATGTGTTTGAAACCAGATTAGTAACAATGTCTGTATGTAGATTCAATAAGCAGCATAATTATCTTCGTCTTCGACCGTTTCATTAATACTTGTCGCACTATTTAGATAGGTAGGTACGTCTTGTCATCTTGACTCTTCAATAGTAATACAGATTTTCAAGCGAATTCTTCAATGTAGTTACATGATTCTTCAAAATATCCCAATCTCTAGTGGGTCGAATAACAATCACAAATTCACAATGGGTTTAGTTAATTTTAAATTTAGGTTAAGTTAACTTATGGCTTTTTAAATTTGCCTTGATGTAACTCTGCATGTCTGCTGTCGAGTGTCTGCTTGCGTTATTATTTTTTTTTATATAACTAGTCGGCAAACTAGCTTACGGCTCACCTGATGGTAAGCGATTACCGTAGCTTCTAGACGTCTGCAATACCAGAAGCATCTCTAACGCGTTTCCGATCCTATCCCCCTATTCCCCCCCCAGGAGCTCTGGTCACCTTACTCACCACAGGAAGCTGTGATCTTCTGTAAGTTTTTGTCTGTTCTGATTTCAATGTAAAACTCACCGTGCTTAATTATTTAGGTGCTTACTCGTAAACAAAATACGTAACATTGTATTCGAGAAGTCCGTTGCAATTAAATCTATTAAATCTATTAAATCTATACTAATATATAAAGCTGAAGAGTTTGTTTGTTTGTTTGTTTGAACGCGGTAATCTCTGGAACTACTGAGCCGATTTGCAAAATTCTTTCAGTGTTAGATAGCCCATTTATTGAGGAAGGCTATAGGCTATGTATCATCACGCTAAGACCAATAGGAACGGAGTCCACGCCGACGAAGTCGCGCGCAGAAGCTAGTAAATAAATAAATGTGCTTATCGTAAATCGTAATAAAAAATAAGTACCTACTAAACAAAGTTAAAACAAAACAGTGTTATCCTAAATATTGGTATTAATTGATTAAGGGTTCGTTCATTAATCACGATTTTTTAAACAACCTTTTGACCCCCTACGCCCATCCCTTGTGATATTTGGTGAAGTTTTAACTAACCACCCCCCTACCCAGAAATCACGTATATGTTATTCTTCAAAGTATATTGTAATTCTCAGAATATTGTCTTAAATACATGTATAATCTGATAAAATTTTGTAAAATTAAACATGTGATACAAATTTCTGGACAGGCATCAGGGGCGTAGTGAGCTTAACTCGTGCCCGGGACACAGTAGGTACCTTTTTAGCGTCCCCCTCATTCCACGCGCCCGTTGCACAGTACCTTTTTAGCGCCCCCCTCATTCCTCGCGCCCGTTGCACAGTACCTCTTTAGTGTCCCCCTCATTCCTCGCGCCCGTTGCCCAGTACCTTTTTAGCGCCCCCCTCATTCGAAAACCATATAATAGGTATGTCCAGAAATTTTTAGTTTTGCGGACCTTTTGGTGTCCCTTTGTGAGTTGCGCCCGGGGCATGATGCCCCCCCTTTGCCCGCCCCTCTACGCTACTGACAGGCATCAAGGTTGTTGGTTGTTTTTGAAGTGAAACTTCTTTAGAATCGTTGTGATTTCAAACCGGATGCAACGGCAAAAACGACAGGGAAGGACGCGCCGCGCTGCGGCCGGGCCGCGCTGCAAGCCGCTAATTTTAAATTAGTTTTTTTTTTAAATTAGTTTGCCATAAAAGTTTCACTTCTATCGTGTGTGAATCGCACACACACACCTTCTTTTTGTTTTTTTTTTTTGGTTTGGTTGTTAGAGGGAAATCGCCCGTTTCGTGAAAAAACAAAATAAATACACGCGATACCTCAATGTTACTCCCCCCCCTCCTTGTGATATCGTGATCTTAGTTATGATGTGATATCTCACGTGATTAATGGACGACCCCCAAAGGGATATTTTTAACTATTGAGATAATTTAGTTTCAAAATATTAAATAAATGAATCGTTTAAAACAATAGTAAATAAAACCATTATTTATAAGTATTAACACTAGATTTACCAGACCAGTCATTTTGACTGATTGTGCAATTTCAATTCAAAATTCAGATAATATCTAACATATAGATTTTCTCTATCGATTAGCAGAAGAGCTTGTTTCAGAATATCAGACTAAAACTACACGAAGCTGACATAAAATTTACAAGTGGCAATATTTTTTTACGCAAATGTTGTCAAATATGACATTGAAGTAACGATAAGACTTGTAATACCTACATTCAAAAAATAGTTATACAGTCGAATTGAGAACTTCCTCCTTTTTTAAGTTGGTTATAAATGTCTATATAAATCCATTTATCTATTAATCTATACTAATATAATAAAGCTGAAGAGTTTGTTTGTTTGATTGTTTGTTTGTTTGTTCGAACGCGGTAATCTCAGGATCTACGGGTCCGATTTGAAAAATTCTTTCAGTGTTAGATAGCCCATTTATCGAGGAAGGCTATAGGCTATATACCATTACGCTAAGACTAATAGGAGCGGAGTCCACGCCGACGAAGTCGCGCGCAGAAGCTAGTGTTATTAATATTTTGTCGATTTTTTTTGAAAGAAAATATAATCCAAAATCCTATATAAGAAATAGGTTTATATAAAAAGCTGGTAAATCTATTGTTAATATTGTTTGATAGCATTGAAACGTTTCACGCATATCAATGAGATAAGTTATCTGTCTAATTCAGTTGTGTTTGGAAAACTGGCGTTAGCTGTCGTATTTGTTTGAACCGAGAGAATGGATTCCTCAACAGTGCCTGACACTGATGATATGGAATTCTTATGTAGTGATGTAGGTAATGCAATTAGATACTATATCTAGTGGGTTCAATAGTAATGAATTATGTAAAACATTTATTTTTAACAAAATAGGAAGAAAAAAGGAATTCAAACGCAAATATGCTTTCATGAATTAAAATGTTTGCTTTAGACTAAAAGTAGTCGTAAGTAGTGTATTTTCTTAATTACATTAAAAATATTGTGTAATATGTTTTTTAATTAATATATGATTCATCAATCACAATTTATGATATGATAATTATCTCTGCACTTATATATTATATATCAAGAATAGAGAAATTTCAGAATGGTAGTTTGTATATTTATAAGCATGGCAACCCTGGAATGTCTTTGACTTTGACAGTTCACTGACTCCTTGTACCTACGTTTTGTCTGTTTGTCATTCATCGATTATTTACTATTAATATTATCCTTCCTTCATGTAGGTAATTAAACTTCTTTTAACAAAGCCTTATCTATTTGAATTAATATTTAATACTACGTTTTAGACGATATGCAATACAGTACTTGATAGAAACTAAAAGCAATAACATGTATCTAAAAGTGACGAAAGTGGCTTTCGGAGTGTGAACTTGAATTTATTTTATTTAATATATTTACAGGGGACGCAGTTTTATTCTCCGGTATGCAAGGTATGTACGTGTAATAATTTTTTACACACATGATTGTAATATTAATTTCTTAAAACCGTCGATATAACTAAATAAGAATGAGTTTTAAAAGTTTCAAAATACACTTCGTAATTGATAACAAAAAGTGCTGCGAACATTATCTTGACAAACGGTTGTTTATATCTCAAGTTAATAGGTAAAAATGTTGTTTGCCCTTCATTACGCTAATCTTTTGAAACTCCTTACTAGAAGTAAATTGTGAATCACGTGACGCGAACAGATTACAGTACGTACCACGTACTATTTACTTTTCAGATGCTTACAGTTGTACTATTTACTTTGCGTCATATTGTATGACAATAGTGAACTACTGTAATGGCTGTAGGCATTTCAGTTTTATACAAAAACCTCTTGATTAGATTTAAAGTTTAATCTACTATGTAAAACACTATTAATATAATAAAATATTAAAATAAAATGTATTTTTTTTTTCACTTTTAATGATTGTTTCGTTCTTCTGAATTAACAATTTTTTAAATAAATTATATTATCTTCTTGTTGATTAAAATAAATAATAACTAAATTAAAAGTTAATTTTTTAAGTATACTTTAAAAATTGAAATGTTTATTGCAAAAATTCCTTTTAATTGCCTTCATATTCATGATAAGTTAATAGTTTCCTGATACAATAAAAAAAAAAACAGTTTATTTCGTTGAGTGGTTCATCAGGTTCAAGGTGTCATTATATTGTTTAAAAATATCTTAATTTACATAAATAATAAATATTTAGCACAAAATATTGCTTCTTATTCGTTCATAAATAATAATAATTCATAAATAAATTAACTAGACTCCAGTCACACAAAATAAACTCGTCAATAAAGATGTAAAACACTAAGTATACCAAGTGCGCCTGTGACCCTTGCAATGGCGCCTAAATATTGGAAACTCAATATGATTATATTGTTATAAACATTGTAAATGTCATATTTGTGACCATGAAAGCTTAAAAACATTTGTATGGTCTATACAAAATATTATGTATGATACAATATAATTTTTATTTATTTATAATATAACTACTTTGACAAAAAAGCGTACAGCTCATCTGATGGTAATCGATTACCGTAGCTTATAGCAATAGAAGAAGCATCGTAAGCACGTTGCTAAACCTATTCCCAATCCCTCCTAGGCGCTCTGGTAACCTTACTCACCACAGGAACACAAAATTGCTTGAAAGTACATAGTATTATTTAGCTTCATTGTTTCTTGATCATCGATTCTTAATTGTTTTACCTTTGCGATCGTATTATCCATATCAATATACTTATATATAACTTGACTTAATGTCGTCAATGGCGCCAAAATTTAAAATCTATTACTGATAAGATGGCATGCTAAAATATAATTAAACTTTTTTTTTTAGGTATGATCCACTTACCTTATAAATATGTACCGCTTTTAACATATATATAAGTAGATTGTTCTTAATAGAAATATTTTGAGTTTCTTTTGTAGCGTTTTGTTCATTTTGAATTGGATGTTTGCAGGCGATACAGACGACATCCCCGGTATCGGCCAATACGATGATTTCCACACTATTGATTGGCAGCGGGACATCGCACGGGACCGGATGCGTCACAGATACATAGTGAAGAAACGCCAGGACTCGATATGGGATCTCATTAAAGTAATTAATTACCTTTTATTATGGCACTTAGGGATATTCTCGTGACTATACTCGTATGAGAAACTTATTTAGAAATTTCAAATTCGATTTAAAAGATGTGTGTTGTCGGCATGGTTGTTTGTGTAACATTTTGTTGTTTTTTGTCCTTTTTTAAATTCGGTACATATGAAATCTTTAAGATTTTTATTTTAACTTAGTCAATAAAAAGTAGTGAAATATTTATTACTTTATTATAATATAATATCTCACACCCAGGGAGCTCACGACGCGTGGTCGGGATGGGTGTGCGTTCTCCTCGTTGGCGTCTGTACCGGCGTTGTGGCTGGTGTGATAGACATAGGCGCGTCTTGGATGACGGACCTCAAGTTCGGCATATGTCCGCAGGCGTTTTGGTTCAATAGGGAACAGTGCTGCTGGTCGAACGATGAAATTACCTTCGATCATGGGAATTGCTCTGAGGTATATAGTTTTTTATTAATAGTACTAAACGCCTATATATGCTATTATGTACTTTTTTATTTATGTATTCTAGTGATACCTTTAAGGAATATAACCCGAAAGGAATAGTAGGTAGTAGGTAGCTTAGTGTTATGTTCTTACAAGTGACTACTATTAGCTACTACTATGAGTTAGCAAACCAATTAACTTCCTTTAAATTACTTTAGTAATGTAGCAATTATCGAAATTATTTGAAGAAGTTCCTCTATATAGCTACAATAAATAGATATTTTTGTATATTGCATGAATAGCTACCCTGTCCAAATTTCTCACAGAAAAGCAATAATATTTTCTCTGAGTTATCCTCTCTATAGATCAATATAAATGGGCACTACCTATAAACCTAATTCTTTTCTGAACATAATAAAAAAAAAAATTGAATCAGTCTTTGATTGAAAGATATCAACAGTTCAAAGATTTTACTTAAATTATAGATAAATATACATATATCAAATTAATTTCTTTATATATTGTATTAAAATTAAATTAATAAATAATCTTTACTTTATAGTGGATGACCTGGCCCCAACTGTTTGGTGAATCTCGCGATGGACCTGGAGCGTACATCATCAGCTACTTATTCTACATAATATGGGCGTTGCTCTTTGCCGCTCTATCTGCTTCCCTAGTGCGAATGTTTGCTCCATACGCCTGTGGATCAGGTAATTACATATCTATACTAATATATAAAGCTGAAGAGTTTGTTTGTTTGGTTGTTTGTTTGTTTGTTTGTTTGAACGCGGTAATCTTTGGAACTACTGGGCCGATTTGAAAAATTCTTTCACTGTTAGATAGCCCATTTATCGAGGAAGGCTATAGGCTATGTATCATCACGCTAAGACCAATAGGAGCGGAGTCCACGCCGACGAAGTCGCGCGCAGAAGCTAGTATTTTATATAAATAATCCGGTATACTTACATTAAAGAAATTCATAAGAAATTTTTAAGCAGTGTTGTGTTCCTGATGGTGATTAAGGTGACCAGTGCTCCTGGGGGAATTGGGAATAGGGTCGGCAATGCGCTTGCGATGCTTCTCGTGTCGCAGACGTCTATAAGCTACGGTAATCGCTTTATTGATATTTTGTTGAGTCAAACAGGGATTAATTTATAGTATTTGTAGGGAGAAATTTGATTAAATCTGGTGTTATTTATATTTATGTCATGTTATTTATATGTGTGTGAGTATGTGTATGTAGCAATCCTCAATTGCAATATTTTTTATAAAATTGCATTCATTTGTACGCTGCTTGGTATACTTTTTGAGCGACATATAGCAATTATTTCTAGCAACTAAATTACTAGCCTAATGCTAACTAACTAGCTGTTAATGATGAGTTATCTTTATGTTAATAATAATTTGTATGTTTTAAAAATTTCATTCATGAAAGCAGTATAAATGTTCATAATTATAAGGTACTGAAATGTTCAAGTCTATTAAAATATTAATGATTTCCAGGTATCCCTGAGATAAAGACCATTCTGAGTGGTTTCATCATCAGAGGCTATCTCGGCAAATGGACGCTCATTATCAAAGTTGTGGGTTTGATTCTGTCCGTATCATCAGGACTGTCACTGGGGAAGGAAGGTCCAATGGTCCACATAGCAAGTTGCTTAGGTAAGATTTAACATTTACTCAGATGAGTATTTTATGGGAACTTTCAAATTAAATTAATAGATAAAATAATAATTATGTTGCTCGCAAGCGAAAGAAAACTGACTTTAATACATTAACAAGTAATACAATATAGGTACTTGGAAAAATAATCTATTAAATACTCATTATTGGAGATAAATCAAAAAGTTCTAAACAGATCTCAATTAAATTTAAATGGTACTGCGTGACGAGCTACCTAGTTTTCTATTAAAAAAAAAAAAAACATCAAAATCGGTATATCCACTAAAAAGTTTGATGTAACACACATTAAAAAATATAGTCGATTTGAGGTCCTCCTCCTTGTTTTGAGGTGGGTAAAAAAAACACGCATTATATAGTTCACACAGGCCATATAAACAATGGGCATGACGAAAGATTTTCAAAACCTCTTCCGTAATGTGGCTACACATTTACTATTTACGAAAATATCTATATTTCGGTAATTAACTTAAGTTTAAGGAAGATTAGAACTATTTTTCTAATATGTTTTCAATGACAGCGGCAAAACGGCTGCAGGTGTCATGGCGTCGGCTCTGACGTCACAAAATAATCTGGGCCTTACTTTTTACTTTACTCTTTGGAGCGCGCCTGACGTATTATGTTATGTTGTGACGTCTGCGCTGTAATTTGTGTTTCATTCAAAATGGCCGATTGCAGTATTTTAATGTTTTATTTTATTGAAAATCACAATAATCTTATTATTTTACATAAAACTAAACCAGTATTTTGAATTTTTTTAATATGAGTGTTCCCCTGAAATCATTAAATTGACGATTTTTTGATACTGTCATCATGCCCATTGTCGAGGACAGGGGTGTATGTGTTTATGTATTGTAATTTTAGACCCCCTAACATAAGCCAAATCCTACTTTAGACGGTTGGGTATGAGGTGTTGATTTTATATCAGTAGAGGTATAATATAAATACTTGCTTCGCAGGTAACATTCTGTCGTACTTGTTCCCGAAGTACGGCCGCAACGAAGCTAAGAAGCGTGAGATATTGTCTGCCGCGGCCGCTGCAGGAGTTTCAGTGGCCTTCGGAGCTCCTATCGGAGGAGTTCTTTTCAGTCTTGAGGAGGTAAGTTATTTGTGTATACAAAAAGGCCTATCTTCTGTTTCATTTATTACTGTGTTCATTCCTGTGAGTCAGCGTGTAGGCTTAATGCTTCCTTCCTATGTTTTCTAGCCTACCTTTCTCTATGTACAGGCTTTGAAATGTTAAAAGAAGTTTATAAATATTCATAATATAATAAGAAATTAGCTCGTTCAGACAAACTAGGCATCCCATTTCTTTATTCACAATCATTATTATCAATAATATTTTCATCTCTCCGATTACATATTCTCATTTACAATCATTAATATTTTATCAAGAATTTCGATCTAGCTGGTACATCGTTCCATAGCTTAATTGGCTCGAGCACCAATACGGTCTGCCGGAGGTGCGGCCGTGCGGGTTCGAAACCTGCTGGATCGAAAAAAAATATTTTGATATGATTTAAAAATATTTATAATTTCCTCATGCGTGGGTAACACAAAAATAAAAATAATATGTGAATTATATGTAATATTTATTAGAGATTAAAATACTATTTCGTTTTTGTACCGCTTTAACCAACATCAATATTTTATTATTTTTACAGGTATCCTATTATTTCCCATTGAAAACTCTATGGCGTTCGTTCTTTTGCGCCCTGATAGCTGCTTTCATATTACGTTCAATCAATCCGTTTGGTAACGAACATTCGGTGCTTTTCTTTGTGGAGTACAACAAGCCTTGGATATTCTTTGAGCTGATACCGTTCGTGGGACTCGGTATTATAGGCGTGAGTATAATATTTGTATTAATATTGTAATTTTACTAACTATTAGTATCAAACAATAGACTATATAAAAATATTTGCAGTTTCTGTATGTGACGTTAAAATAACTGCTCTCAAATAAATAGAATTTTGTCCCATCTAATTAATTACTAAGAGAGCTAGACTGAGTTAAATAGGACTGTCACTGACAGATATCCACCTTATGTAATAAAAGGGACCCAATTTTTTTTAAATAATGAAATAAGGATTAAGTGCTAAAATAAAAAATGAAAACTGTTTACAATTTCAAATTAGCTTAGAATTGCCAATACTTACTATTGAATAAATAAAATATAATTAGTTTTATAGGGTAGTTTCTTATTGATGTTTTTATGTTTTAATTTCAGGGTTGCATTGCAACAATATTTATAAAGGCTAATATCTACTGGTGCCGATACCGCAAGTATTCAAAACTGGGTCAGTACCCTGTCACCGAGGTGTTAGTAGTTACATTGGTCACTGCTATCATCGCCTATCCCAACCCTTACACAAGGATGAACACCAGTCAGCTGATTTATTTGCTGTTTAATCAGTGTGGTATTTCTAACTCGGATCCACTGTGGTAATTATACATTTATATAACTTAACTAACTGGCATGAAAAATTTGTTTTTTTTTCCACTGTTTATTTTTTTTTTCAAGAAAAAGAGGACACTAAAGATAGTATCTAGTTGTTAAAAAACATATAAAAAAATAAAAATACATGTTAACAAAAATTCAGAATCACTAAAAAACCCTCATACTAATTCCTATATTTAATAAACAATTTGTTTTATTAACAACAATGTTGTGTAAATTGAAGCGGATTGTGTGCAAAGTGACTTGTATTGAATACTGGGTGTATTTGGAACGCTTGGAAAGATTTAAACCAAGTAATATGCTATTTATATACTATATCTATCTATCTGTATATATAAAAATCAATGCCACTTTTCGTTGTAATTTTATAACTCAAGAACGGGCTCACATATCCAAACCATGTTTAGGCTTTGTTCGGACTATTTAGTAGATGGTTTGTGTGAAGTTTGCACAAAATCGGTCGAGCGGTTCTTCATTTATCACATTTTTTGTAACAAAGGAGGCTCATTTTGTTAATGGGGATTTTGCTGTCAAATTGAAACTTTGTATGCATATTGTTATGTCATTCATTTCTGTAATTTCATTTTGGACGTGCTTCGATTAAAGCATATTAATAAAAAATGATGAAGACAAAAACCCAGGGATATAGTACATCACAAAAATAATTAACGCCCAACGAAGTGGGCACGGGACGGCTAGTAATGCATATACATATAACCATTTATCACAGAAACGTATTTTTAAGAACATTTTAGGACTTATGTATTTTGCGAACTCTCATTGAGATGCATGAGTAGTGTGTGCGGTCCGTTGACCTCGCGCCTGTCAGCTGATGGCGCAGATGAACAAGTAGTACTCAATGACATTGCCGATTTTTTCAAAACACGATTATTTTAAAGCATTATCTTCAAATTTCTGTTTCATTTTTTTCGCAAACCGGATTATACGAAAAAAAAGTTATGAAAGACAAGACACCAAAAGACAAGAAAAAAAAATCTTTTCGTATTTTTTTTACTTGTATAATGTCAGGCCAACACTATCATACCTCTTCGTTTTTCCAAGCGTAGCAAATACACCCGGTATAGGAACTTGGTAGTAAGATGCTCGTCATACACTAAAATGAATAGAAATATTGCTTTTAAATCAACTAGCCTGGCAAACAAGCGTACGGCTTACCTGATGCTAAGCGATTACCGAATTCTATAGACGTCTGCAACACCAGCAGCTTCGACAGCGCGTTGCCGACCCTACCCCCAATCCAACCACAAGCTCTGTTCACCTTACTCACCAACAGGAACACAACACTGCTTGAAAACAGAATTACTTAGCTAGGTACTTCCCTGCACAGGCTACTCAAAATTACGATGAAACTTTATTACAGTGATTATAACCGCAACTTCACGGATGTGAACTCAGCGATAGAGAAAGCCGCGGCCGGACCGGGTGTCTACCAAGCGATATGGCTGCTACTACTCGCTCTGATCTTGAAACTAGTCATGACTGTATTTACATTCGGTATTAAAGTGCCGTGTGGATTGTTTATACCGAGTCTCGCGTTGGGTGCCATCGCCGGAAGGATTGTTGGCATTGGTTAGTTGAAGCTGTCGTATCTATCTATATTCTATATAAATAAAAATTAATAACTGTTTATTGTTATGTGTCGTGGGTGACATGTGCACGGATTTGTTTATTTTTATTAATGTTGCTGACAATTAAAAAAATGTAAATCTTTTCTCTTTATAATTCGTGTGACACAGTGATGTAACTCACGTCATGTAAAAAGAATGCTGAAAGAAACTGGAGGGAGTAAGTTTGCGCATGGGTCGCATCGCGCACGAAAATACTAGGCCTATTGTTTTATTTGTGAATTAGCCTTTCGCTCACGGCTTCGTATAATGGTTATTGGTAGGTAAAATAAAAAATATAGCTAAAAATAAAATAAAAATAGCCTTTATTTCTATTACTATTACAATTTCAATAAATATCAGCGTTAGTATTGTTAGTATAAACATATGTATGTATATTAACCTATGTATATATTGATTTTATATAATTAACTCCACTCCACTAAAATCCATATAAAAATATAGATAGAATATCATTAAATAGAATTATAAACATGTTTGATTCAGTGTAGAATGTTTAATCTAATGACAAAAAATTCAAGTAATGTTATGAAACTCCTTCCGTTAAGTCATCGTGGGTGTCGTTCATACATTATTTTAAATTCATAACTGCATTATTATCAGCCTCTCTCTTCATAAACACTATATGTATTACTTAAATAATTTTTCTCACTTCCCTATGTAAAATTATTTCGTAATTTAAGACTTTTGTGCGCGAGCGATTTTGAGTCGACGTTGAACTGTCCAACCAATAGCACACCGGCAAGCGTGCGGCGAGTGATACACATGCCTCCCCTACCTCATACCATCGGTTAGACCGATAAATCGTTTCTGCGCAACTTGAAGGCCAGTGTTCTTTTTACATGACGCGAACTATACCATTTCAGATGTACCGTGTAATAAATTAAACTAAATCTTCTAATATTAGATGGTTATTACCGAAATCATCTCTATTTATATTTATATCATTACATAGTATAAAACAAAGTCGCTTCCCGATGTCTGTATGCTTAGATCTTTAAAACTACGCTACGGATTTTGATGCGGTTTTCTTTCGTAAATAGAGTGATTCCAGAGGAAGATTTATATGTATAATACATGCTTAATATAGTAGAGGAACACTGATAGTTTTTGCAACCGTGCGAAGCCGGGGCGGGTCGCTAGTAATACGTACAGGCTTTAATTGATCCTACCAATCGCAGCCAATGTCACATATAATGAAGAACTTCTGTTTATTTAGTTTGATTGCGTATGAAGTGTCGAAATTGTCATCTAGTGTTATCTATACTAATATTATAAATCTGAAAAGTTTGTTTGATTCAATTTCGCAAATTTTTGGAATTAAATTGTTTTTGAAATGGATACTCCATTTACCGACGAAGGCACTAGTTTTCTAATTTCAAAACCAGCAACTTTAAAACATTGCAATTTTATTTGTGATGTTAGAACAAGCAGTACTGCTAAAGTGCTATCCAAAATGAAAACCTATCAGTTACATTTTACCTTTTATATTGAATTTTTTATTATATATTAACTAGCTGACTCGGCGAACTTCGTACCGCCTAACAGTCGATTCTTTAATTTTTTTATTTATTTTTTAATACTTATCCTTTCCGCAACCCCTCCACTAACACTTAAACTTTATGGTGTGGTATTAAAGTTGACTTTTAAGTATTATTACGCGAATCTTTTGAATGGGAATATGGAAAATTGTTGTTTTTAGACTTTTTCGGAGATTTTTTTAAATTTTTCTCCGTAAGAACCATCCTCGTACTTTAAGGAATATTATAAAAAAAGAATTAGCGAAATCGGTTCAGCCGCTCTCGAGATTTGTGCTTAGCAACACATTCAGCGATTCATTTATATATATATATATATATATATATATACTACACATTCTTAAAACTGAAATGGTAATGGCCAGGACATATTGCTAGAACTACAGATTAAAGGTGGTCCCTGCGAATCACATGGACGGGTCCACTGGGAAAAAAAATATAGGTAGACCAAGAAAACGATGGGTTGACAATATAATCTCAGTGGACGGTGAAATCTGGCTACACTACTGCAAAAAACAGAGATAAATGGAAAAAGTTGGAGGAGGCTTTTACCTAGATTGGGTCCAAGCATTAATTTAATTATGATGTATATATATTTATAGAACTTGTGTAGAGTAACTGCTAGGTAGAATATTTTTTTTTGGAAAAATAACACTTTATTATTATTAATATGTCACAATTAGGTGTGGAGCAACTGGCTTACAATTACCCAAAGATCTGGCTGTTCTCTGGGGAGTGCTCAACAGGTGACGACTGTATAACACCAGGTTTATACGCTATGGTGGGAGCGGCGGCCGTACTGGGTGGAGTTACTAGGATGACTGGTGAGCCATTACGTATTTATTTACGTACTTACTTTACTTCTGATGTTGACGTCTATAAGCTACGGTAATCGCTTGCCATCAGGTGAGCCGTACGCTGGTTTGCTGACCTAATTATATGTTTAAAAAAATGTATATATTTAAGTATTCTCCGACACAAAAATACATGGGTGACACACATATACTACGCTGTAGTTATTTATATACTGTATGTCTACTTTCTAAATACAGACTTATTGTATTAGTGGAGTTTTTTTTTCTGTAAGTGAATAAAAAAAGATTTCTTTCAAATGTTAAGTCTTAGGGCACCACATGTATATTTGAACGCAAAGAAAATGCGCAATATAAATTTAAGATCCTTACCACAGCGAACAAAAAAGAAAACCTTGAAATGTTTGAACATATCTTCATTCATTAATTGTAGCTAAGACTCATTTTGAGCATATCAGCCTTCATACGAAACAACCGAGGCCATAGACAAAAAAAAAATAATTGCGTCAGGTGTAAAAGAATAAGCTATATTAAAAAAAACGAGTGCTCTTTAGACCACAGGACTGACCTAAAACTTCGTAAAAACGTCTCTAAAACTCTCTCTTTCTATCTTCACTAACTTATATCTCACCCTCAACTTACGTTCGCCTCGCACGATCACACTTTTCGTAACGCTCTCGTCACGCATTCACCAGCTTACTCCCCAAGTCAAGCATGCGTAAAGAAAGTTTGACATAAATAAACCCTTAAATCAGTGTTTTT
The DNA here is from genome assembly GCA_905220545.2 of Melitaea athalia. NCBI lineage: Eukaryota > Metazoa > Arthropoda > Insecta > Lepidoptera > Nymphalidae > Melitaea > Melitaea athalia. The sequence goes on along the minus strand of HG992176.1, from coordinate 2,650,310 downwards.
ACATTGATTTATGATATTAATCTTTTATAAAATAATAATTGTGTTTGCTAGCAAACGAAAAAACTGACTTCAATTATATCGGCAAGTAATACAACGTAAGTAGTCGAAAAAATTAACAAATACACTAGTGGTGTGGTCACTACAATTTTCGAAGGTTCCTCTCGATTTCTCTGTGATCCCATCATCAGATCCTGGTTTCCTTATCATAATACCAAACTAGGGATATCTCCTATCCAACAAAAAAAGAATTATCAAAATCAGTTCATAAACGACGAAGTTATCCCCGAACATACATTAAAAAAAATATACACGGTCGAATTGAGTAATCTCCTCCTTTTTTGAAGTCGGTTAAAAAGTAACTATGTATCCTCAAATATTATTCAGTCATATAAAAACAGTAATAACTGTATTTTCTCTCCAGTATCCCTAGTGGTGATAATGTTTGAGTTAACCGGTGGTGTGCGGTACATTGTACCACTGATGGCAGCGGCTATGGCCTCCAAGTGGGTGGGCGATGCTTTGGGAAGGCAGGGGATATACGATGCTCACATCGCTCTGAATGGATATCCATTCCTGGACAGCAAAGATGAGTTCCAACATACGTCCTTAGCAGCGGACGTCATGCAACCTAAGTGAGTATTTTGATGTTTGATTACTAGATTTTACTCGCGGTTTCCTATATTTAAAATTTGGTACATAGTATAGTTGTTGTTGACAGTGTGTACACTATTTTATGTTGTCTAACTTAAACTGCAAAATCGGAACTAAAAATCATGCTAGTTTAGTAGTTTAGTGTGATGTAGAAATACATAGCAACAAAAATTTTATAAATATGTTTTTTTTTTGGTTTATTAATTTATAAAATTATGTGTAATGGCATATGCGCGTTAAAAATCATCTATTGGCTAGATTACATCTATTTGCCACGGACTGTAGTTAGAAAATTGAAGTTATTTGTTAAAGAATTTTATTACAATACGCTTCTGCCTGTAATATCCCGCTGCTGTAAATACATAGGCCTCTTTCCCTGTGTATGAGAAGGATCAGAGCTTAATCCACCACGCTGCTCCAATGCGGGTTGGCGGATATATTCCCTACTATGAGTAACGATCGCTATCAGGTGTACATGATAACAACCGTGACCGACGGCTTAACGTGCTCTCCGAGGCACGGAGATTACAATATTATCACAATATTCTTCACTATACAAGATCTAACTGTAACTTTAAAAAACTAAAAATAATTATATCAAATTGTCTCAGGCTGCAATTACAATTGTTTTGTGTGTCATTTTAAAAAGCAAGGTCTTTATATTTCATGCTTGGCTGATTTACCTTTTACAGTGAACTGCGTTTTCATGATTCTGCAATCTCTTTGGCGAAATTAATATTAACTGCTGGCTATAAAGTGAATTTTTTCTAATGTTTTGTTTCGTTATTTTAACTTAAATGTATGTTAATGTATGTATGTTACCCGTTTAAGCAAAAATTATTCAACCGATTACTACGTAACAGCTGCTAAGATAACTGAAAATCTATCATAACGCAGAAGTTTCTTTTTATCATGACATGGCCTTGTCAAAAATTATAAATTTACATAAAAAAATTTGCGAATTTTAGAACGGTGCAATGCGTACTTGAGTGACTTTTTACTTGTTGATCTTCTTAATATATATAAATCTCGTGTCACAATGTTTGTCCTCAATGGACTCCTAAACCACTTAACCGATTATAATAAAATTCGCACACCATGTGCAGTTCGATCCAACTTGAGGATAGGCTATATTTTATTTCGATATATATAATTAATATATACAAAAAATATATAAGGCGGTACGAAGTTCGCCAGGTCAGCTAGTTATACTATAAAAATGAATCGCTGAATGTGTTGCTAAGCGCAAATCTCGAGAGCAGCTGAACGGATATCGCTAATTGTTTTTTTATAATATTCCTTGAAGTACGAGGATGGTTCTTACGGAGCGAAAAATTTAAAAAATTGCCTGAAAAAGTCTAATAACAACACTTTTCTATATTCCCATACAAAAGTTAAGACAGGACAACGTCGGGTCAGCTAGTTATTCATAAATCCAATAATAATGCTACGCTAACTCGAATTTCAGGTAAAATTGTTTTTTGTTTGTTTGTTGTTGTTTGTTGACTTTTTATGCGTGATAAAAAGTCGTGAAAGTAAAATGTTAATTAACTTTTACTTAGGACACCAACTTTCAAATAAGTATCTTAATTAATTTAAAATGTATCACATTTCTGCTTTTATAAGCCTCTACTGAAAAAGTTCACTTTTATGAGTTAGTTTAGTATAAGTTGCTGGTGTCGAAATAATACTCAATGTGTTACTTTACGTTTACGGGAACGCTGTGTAATAGATTTACAAAAAGCTTAATCATGTCTTTTTATTTTATAAATATGTATATCTCAATGAGTACAAATACTGCGAATGCTTTACATCCATATTTTTGTATATCTATAGTATATATATATCTAACTTATAAGCATTATTTATATAAAAAAGTGACTAAAATTTGATATATATACGTTTTTAAAGCGCGCGTCGACGGCTCGCTTTTATCCTACAGAGCAGTTTGTTGTCGTTTGTATAGATACAAACGCGTGGCACCGGCGCGTCTGTATCAATACACGCGTATTTAATCGCGTCTGTATCGCTACACACGCGCGTCAACGGCGCGTTTTAAAAACGCGCGTCGACGGCTCGCTTTTATCCTACAGAGCAGTTTGTTGTCGTTTGTATAGATACAAACGCGTGGCACCGGCGCGTCTGTATCGATACACGCGTATTTAATCGCGTCTGTATCGCTACACACGCGCGTCAACGGCGCGTTTTAAAAACGCGCGTCGACGGCGCGCTTTTATCCTACAGAGCAATTTGTTGTCGTTTGTATTTATTGAAACGCGCGTCACCGGCGCGTCTGTATCGATACACTCGCGCGTTTTCATCGCGTCTGTATCGTTACACACGCGCGTCAACGGCGCGTTTTAAAAACGCGCGTCGATAGCACGCTTTTATTATACAGGTGTGCAAAGGTCTACAGGCTGCGTCTCTCTCGCGTGTGTATCGCGTCTGTTTCGCTACAAACGCACGTCGACGGCGCGTTTAAAAACGTGGTTTGCATAGGCCTCGCTAAAACTCGAGAATGGCTTGACCGATTTAGCTAAATTTGTGGAAGTTCAGGGAAGGTTTAAACGTTGAGAAACATAAATAATATGTAACGGAAAATACTAAAAACGACGATTTAATTTTCCAATACAAAATGTTTCTAGCGGCGAAATTTAATATCTTTTGTCAAAAACGTTGTCAATTGGTTGTCAAATATTTATAGGTGCGTTCAGAAAGTGTTTTGTGTATATTTTTCACAAATATAGGTACGTAGGTGATACGAAGTTCACCGGGCCACCTAGTATATATATATATATATATTAATTAATAAATTAGTACACAATTACTTATGATAAAATGAAATATAACTCATTTCTCCAGACGCAATGAAACCCTGGCGGTCATCACTCAAGACTCCATGACAGTGGACGATGTTGAAACTTTATTGAAGGAAACAGAGCACAATGGCTACCCCGTTGTGGTCTCCAAGGAGTCACAGTATTTGGTCGGATTTGTTCTGCGTAGGGATCTTAATCTCGCTATCGGTAACTACTAGCTATTTTATTCTTCAATAGATTTTGTTAAAAGTGTGGCTTAAAAGTAATTCTTGTAAGTGTAAAGTGTGCTTTTGAGTTGGAACTTTAAAAAACTTAATAATAATATAACACACTAGCCGAGCTGTGCCCACAGCAGTAATTTGCTATGTTTCAAGTTTTTTAAATTTAACTATTACAGAATAATAACGAATTTTTAAATGAAGTATACTTTGGTAAACGTCGTGAACACAGTCGTTCGGCGCGCCGTCCGCTGCTATTTTACATCGATGTTTATTTAGTTTGTACCTAGAGTTAGTCAATAGATGGCGCGATTCGTAACACCTACTATTATTTTCACTGAATTTTATGTTCAATTACAATAAAATATAGCCTATATCACTCCTGAATAGTGTAGCTTTCTGTGAGTGAAAGAATTTTCATGATCAGATCAGTATTTGCAAAGATTACCCCGTATATACAAACAAAGTTATAAACTTTACCTCTTTATAATATTAGTATAGATAAATGCCTTACACTCATAATCTATACTAATATTATAAAGAGGAAAAGTTTATAACTTTGTTTGTATATCGAGGGTAATCTTCGCAAATACTGATCCGATCATGAAAATTCTTTCACTAACAAAAAGCTACACTATTCAGGAGTGACATAGGCTATATTTTATTGTAATTGTACAAAAATCGATCATGAAAATTCTTTCACTAACAAAAAGCTACGCTATTCAGGAGTGACATAGGCTATATTTTATTGTAATTGTACAAAAATATTCAGTAAAAAAGAAAAATATTAAAATATACTATCAAAATGACAAAGAAACGATCGCCATCTATCGCTATTTATTAGTCTACTTATTTTATTTACTCTTATTTCACTCAATCGACGACGAAGTTTTTTCGCTTTTTGATAGATGGCGTTGGAGCAACATTTTATTTATAAAGTATGTAATTTAAAATAATAAATACACGATATTAGTACGATTTTATACGTCAAATTCTAAACAATGAACCTTATAAAACAGTACTAAGAGCTACACAACATAATTGCATCACAAAGATAATTAACGCCCAACGAAGTGGGCGCGGGGCGGCTAGTCTATACATATAATAAAATGGTAGAAAAGTCAAAACTGTACATTGAATATTTTTTTAAAAGAATACTTGGGGTGTGATCTACAATCGATACCGAAGCCAAAAATATAGTTTTTAGAATTTTTGTCTGTTTGTCTGTTTGTCTGTATGTATGTCCGGGATAAACTCAAAAAGTACTGCATGGATTTACTTCAAATTTGGCATGAATATTGTTAAGAAGTCGGGTCAGAACATAGGCTATATATTATCACGCTATCACCTACGGGGAACGAGCAGTGAACCTTTATTTCTTCAAATGTATGTCCGGGATAAACTCAAAAAGTACTACATGGATTTACTTCAAATTTGGCACGAATATTATTAAGAAGTCGGGTCAGAACATAGGCACCTAGCAAATAGGAACATATTATCACGTTATCACCTACGGGGAACGAGCAGTGAACGCACGCAGACGACGTCGCGGGCAGCAGCTAGTCCTATACTAAATAAAAATCTCTGTCAGTGGCTTGGACACAAATACCCATCTCACAAACATCTATATAGACCTTATGACCATGAGATAATGAATAAATTCTGGCCTCCTTGTGACAGCTCACATGTCATCAACCAGGCCATCTTACTTCCTAATAACATCTAGTGACACAAAAAAAAATAATTATAGAATTCAATAAATAATTACAGCAAATGCACGTCGAACGATTGACGGCATCATCGGTCAGTCAGTGGTTATATTCGCTGGTCCAGTCCAGCCTCAGCCCGGTGGACCTCCCAGTCTACCACTAAACCGCATACTGGATATGGCTCCCATTACAGTAACGGATCAGACTCCCATGGAAACAGTCGTGGATATGTTCAGGAAGCTCGGCTTGAGGCAGACCTTGGTTACTCATAATGGGTAATTATTTTTAATTTTTTATTTATAAAGATACTTATCAACAAGATATTAGGTATATCAGGTGCTTTTTAGGTGGTAGCCGTACCATATGATAGGCAGTAAGGTAAACTCAACACTACTTTAATATGACAGTTTATTTTTTCAATTATATATTGTACAGTATCAGTATCACGATTCAGCCTGTAATATCCCACTGTTGGGCATAGGCCTCTTCCCCATGTACGAAAAGGATCGGAGCTTAATCCTGCTGCTCCAATGCGGGTTGGTGGATATATTCCCTACTATGAGTGTCGATCGCTATCAGGTGTACATGATAACAACCGGGACCGACGGCTTAACGTGCTCTCCGAGGCACGGTGGGGAGACCCACAAGGACTGCACAAACACTCAGACCACGGCAAACATCTGTATGGCCAATACAAATGCTGTCGTGTGCGGGGATCGAACCCGCAACAGCCAATCGCAATCCAGTGCTGTGACCGCTGCGCCAACGCGGCGTCTAGTATCAGTATCAGTTTAGCCTATTGCAGTCCACTGCTGGACATAGGCCTCACCAAGTTCGCGCCAGACGTCCCGGTTTTCCGCAATCCTCATCCAGCCTACACCGGCAATCTTACGTAGATCGTCGGTCCAACGGGCCGGAGGACGTCCTACACTGCGTCTGCTAATACACGGTCTCCACTCCAGGACACGTCTGCTCCAGCGTCCATCGGTCCTGCGACACAGATGACCAGCCCACTGCCACTTCAACTTGCTAATTCTGTGGGCTATGTCGGTTACTTTCGTTCTCTCGCGGATAGTCTCATTTCGAATCCTATCTTTGAGAGAAACCCCAAGCATAGTCCGTTCCATTGCGCGTTGAGCGACTAAACTTGTGGACCAGTCCTTTCGTTAGTGTCCATGTCACGGCTCCGTATGTCAACACAGGCAGGGCGCATTGCTCGAAAACCATTGTCTTCAAGGATTGCGGAATTTTCGAATTGAAGACTCGACGAAGCCTGCCAAATGCCGCCCAGCCCAACTGAAATTGTACAGAAATGTATGATATTGTTTTATATAAAGATTAAATTCTTATATACCAACTTCTCGATTGCTTTATATATTTCTTATTATCTTCATATATTTGTTATATAAACTGCACAAGTTATTTATATTAATCATAAACTTGTATTGAGTAAAATGTTATGTAACTAATATAATTCTACTTACAGCCGTCTCTTGGGCGTTATCACAAAGAAGGATGTACTGAGGCACGTGAAACAGATGGACAACGAAGACCCCAACTCCGTCTTGTTTAATTAAAACGGTAACCAAGTATACAAAAACATAGATAATTTAATCTGTATATTAAATCTAACTTTATCTTAACATATATTTAATGGTGATTGATAAAGACTAGACACCATACACTGAAAAGATTTGACGAAATGTTTTAAACATATTTTACATGATCAATATAGACTTATAGGAAGTAAATGCTATTAATGTTGCTTGAAGTAATAAATCATCTCATAATCAGAGTAGCAAATATTGTATGTTAAGAAAATGTTTAGGCATAGATCACTTAAATTATGTGTATATATATGCATAAAGTAGTAATTTTTACAATTGGTGTGTTAGTCGCTTAACATTTTTCAAACTATTTTATTAAAAAAAAATTTACTAATTAATTTATTTTGATTTTTTGACATTGTATTAAGTTTAATCAAATTTAAGGATGTATCAAAATATTCTTTACATATTTGTAAGTGAAAGCGTTTTCATACTGGAATTATTAGTGTAATAAAAAAATCATACAAACATTATTCCCCATCAAATATTAACGAGAGACGATTTAAATAAAATCGTTAATAAATAAATAAAATCAGTATAAGTAAGGTACATTAATTGACATTAAAAGTGGGTCCTCGTGTAATATTATCTGAACGAACACATGTCAATTGTGAGCCTTCATTACAAGTGAATTATCGAGATAAACAAATGTAACATTTCAAAGAATTTTTCCTAATTAGATGTCCATAAATCATTTTAAAATTGCATAATTAATTTTTTAAAAGAAAATGGCTTATACCATTCTCAGTTTTTCTAAGTACCTCAATAGAGTGCAATTTTGTATTAATTTAACCTCTAGCTTAAATATTTTAAATATCAAAGTTTTAATAAAAATATTGATCATATTAGTTATTATTGATGTGAAACTTCTTTAGGCGCATGAGGGGTAAAATTTGAGCGACCGTCGGTACTTGAATGGATGATCGCTTTTTTTTTCAACTAGTTTTTTTGTATTTTTAATTCGTTTTTTTCTATTAGTTTGCCGAAGAAGTTTTACTTGTGACATGTGCACTTTGTACACACACAATTTTTTTTTAATTTTTTTTTTGTATTTAAAATTCAATTAAGCTGACTTCAGCCGAGCTCAGAGCGTAACTTCCATTCGAGTTTTTATGAATTTTTTCATATCCGTATATCGGGTCTTCCTTGATACGTATCAGAAGAAGCAATACTGTTCATAATATCAATTTGTTAGTGTTATATGTTTCTCGGTAATATGTAACACTGCTGAGGTTTATATGAAATGATTTTAAAGCAATATGTAGACGTAATAATTAATTATATATAGGGAAACGTTCTTGCAATATACATTTTCATTTAATTTAATAAATAATAATACTTTTTGTAATATCTCCTAGTAATTTTTTCAATTTTTTGGAAAATAAGGTATTCACTATCTACTTAGGGTCAATCTTATTTATATCTATATTATTTCAAATCTTAATCTAAAATCTTAGCGTGCGGTGCTTGATTGCGTCAATTTAATTAATTGTGTACATAAAAATGTATGTTCAACGTTTCATTGTGTAACGCAATATCAAGTAATTATTCACATTAGTCGCAACAGAACAATGACAGACGTGTTGCTTGAACGACGTCTGAAGCTACACTGACACAAAAAATGAAAAATATCAGCATTCAGCTTACAAAATAACGTACACAGCGCCGCCCGTGGTTATTTTTCGAACTATCTATAAGTATTGACAGGTTCTTTTTTTTTCATTTTTTGTTACTTCACAAATTATTTTTTCTTATAATGTTCCCTTTACGCTAATTATTATACATCTGAGATAATCACTTGAGATTATCAGCCTAAAATAAGTTTGATATTATCAATATTTTTATTCATATGAATTTTTATATAAATGTTTATATAAATACGTGTCATTAACTGTAATCAAATATGTTATTGGATAAATAATAATTATGTGTATATGTAAAACTATCTGTTTAATAACAGCGTAAGTGCATTCGACTAGGTGCCTTACGTCGCTTGGAGTGTAGACCGTGGTTGTATTAATAACTCGTTTTATTAATAAACCGGATATAAATCTAATTCCACTGAGTAGGTATATCGTTTTATTAATAAGACTGGAGTTTACCCGATACGGTATTTAGTAGATAAATGTTTAGAGCCCCAGTTTGATAAAGTCGGCCTCAAATCAATTATATATTATATAACGTAGCTTCAAATATATAGTAACTGTAATAATGCTTGTAGTCTATTTACTTATTTTGTAATCACCAAATAGATATTATCCATATAGGATTCATTTTCATTGAATAGCTAGTTGATATAAATCATGCCTGTGTTAAGTAAATATGTATTTAAATAATACCAGACGAAGAGAGGTCAGCTTAATTATGTAGATTTAGTTTTGTATAGAGTGTATATCCTAAATGTTTTACTTTATAAATGTATTATTTTGTTCGATATCATGTTATCTAGGTGTGATTTTATGGCATGTCGATATTTAAAAATATTTTTTAACTATATACTATTTTTAAAATAAGATTGTATATCGTACAGCATTCAGGTTTATATTTCAATGTTTCTGTACTGCACAGTAGGATATGATTTCAATTTTTTTGTTCCGTTTATATGTACATGGAATGTGATTATATAACACTGTGCAATTAACGTGTGATTATTCTTGCAGCTTAATATTTAAATTCACGATTTGCTGTATATCAGATACTAATTTTACGTGTAAATAATTAAAATATTTATAAACATTATTAAGATAACATTGTATAGTGTAGCGGGATGTTGTCTAACGCTAAACTAATGTATCGTCATGTAACATGTTATAATTATCTTCTTCGCATACGGGAAATTAAAAATAAATATTTTTTGTAAGGTTGCTAACATTGGTGAGTATCAAATAAGTAAATCGTTGTATAACTTCAGTCCTGTCGACTTAGTAATTGCAGCGGCGTTGATTTCACTATGGAACATTTTATTTAAAATCAATTTGAAAAAAGAGTCTTATCAAGTATCTATAGAATAGTAAGGACAGTTTTAACATAATGTAAAATATAATAGCAATTTATGTACATAATTGAAAAGGAAGTCGGTGCCACGAGTGTCATCCATCCAGCTGTGCCGCAGACTAGAACGATATTCACCTTACAAAGGACTGAAACAATTTAGATGTTTGTAAATATACACTATTATCGTATACACGCGCAGTTTTGTAGAGAATATATATATATGTATATGATGACTGATCTAACACCTCTTATGACCAAAATTGTATTGTGCTCTTGAATTTAAGATGCGCTAATGTCTTCTCGAGTGCAGTATGTTAATATGTTAAGATCTTAATATTCGTACAGAATAAAGGCAAATAAAGTGTTTCGGATTATTTTATTTATGCTGTGCTGTGTTTGTGTGTCTAATGTACCTGCAGGCTCCTTAATTAGTTTTTGTCTTGTTTTTTTTCTTTTATTATATATATATATATATATATATATATATATATATATATATATATATGGAACTTGAATGTTCTTCTTGTCATTTAAATATTAGGAAAAGACGGCGAGAGAATATCAGGTTGATAATGTCACAATTTTTTTTACTTTTTTATTTCAAAGCTAAAGTATCTTGACAAAAATATGATTGAATTTTTCTATGCGACTGCTATGCTATTTGATATTTGCGAATCCTATTCTTGGCTACACTAATTGTAAGCTATCAGCACCACTGCTCATTTACTTAAGCGAAATAATACCTCGTTCACTTGCTCCTGCTTGCTTCATCCTGTCATCGCTGCGCCATAAACAAAAAATAGATTTAGAACAAAAGGATTTTCCGTGCAATAGTAAAACAAAACACTGACAAAGAGTGACTTTTAAAATCCATACTTAATATTATAAATGCGAAAGTAACTCTGTCTATCTGTCTGTCTGTCGCTCAATCACGCCAAAACTACTGAACAGATTTAAATGAAATTTGGTATACAGATAGTCTAGAGTCTGAGAAAGGACATAGGCTACTTTTTAATGCGAAAAAAGGGTGTAAGGGGTTAAAAGCTTGAAATGAAAATTTGTATGGAAGTATTGCTCGTGTTACGTAACTGTCAAACATTTAATGTACATCCCGTCGATATGGTAAACTCTCCTCTAAAAATCAAGAACGTATTTAAATAAAGGTTTCGAATCGACAACATATATCCACAATTTACGAATAGTGGCGTATTTTAGATTTTAAAAATGTATAATAATGTCAGTAATGAAAACGGATTGACATATTACATACGAGTATTGGTTGTCAAATATTTATGCATGCGTTCAGAAATTTATTTAATGTAAACTAAGGAAAATATAATTATCAAGCTTCTTAAATCTATACTAATATATAAAGCTGAAGAGTTTGTATGTTTGGTTGTTTGTTTGTTTGTTTGTTTGTTTGAACGCGGTAATCTCTGGAACTACTGGGCCGATTTGAAAAATTCTTTCAGTGTTAGATAGCCCATTTATCCAGGAAGGCTATAAGCTATGTGTCATCACGCTAAGACCAATAGGAGAGTAGTCCACGCCGACGAAGTCGCGCGCAAAAGCTAGTACAAAATATATGAATAAGAAATCGAACCAACGACTACAGATGTTCAATTCTTTGACGATAAGATTTATGTAATCTTTTAGTCATTGATTAAATAAAATGAGATTATAATTTCATATAAACTATTCAGCTTTGTGACAAAATTATGCTCTTTTTATTTATTTATTATTTATTTATTTATTTATACTTTATTGTACATCACAACTACAAATATCATTTACAGACTGTGAAGTACAATCTTTTTATATTCATGCAATGCGATTTCTAGAATCTAAAACTATTGCGAGATGTTAATCTATTCTAACTTAGTAAATATTAGGTGATATAAGTACCTAAAAAGGAAAGTGAAATGTAATAACGTAATCTGGCAACGCTCTTGTACTGTATACAAGTGGATCTTATTGATAGTTCCACGAAGTATACTTATATACTTCGTGGATATTTCCTTAATATATTAGACGTTTTACACAATAGCAATGCCTTACGTCAGTGCTGAGCATTATATTTATTTATTAAAATCGAACAGAAATGTTCTCAACGAATGTGTAGTAAAAGGAATACGAGTTCTTGCTATCAATTATTTATAGACAGTGGATTTAAGACTTAAGTCTTATTAGGGATATTCGATATACATCGATGCATCGCCAACATCGATGTTTACAATCCGATACATGGAATCGATCCGATGTTTTGAAAAGCTGCCGATATACTCGATGCATCGATGTTTTTTCATAAAACATCATCAAATTATTACACACACTACAGCACTCACACACGAATATTTTACTATTTGTTGATTGTCAAAGTCTGTAGTCAAGTTGAATTTTTTTAAAAAAGGTTCTTTGTTTTCATAATTATTTGGTTTTCTTGAATTAAAATTTTTAATTCTGGTCGAATTTCGACCTCTGGGCGACCACTAGTAATTATAAATCAGACGAATTTAACGAATATGTGGAAACCAATGACATCCAGTTTATTGATTCCTATTAGTTATGGACACGTTCGCAGCAAATAGTTACTTTTTTTTTTCAAAAATCCTAATGTATTAGCATTTACTGCAGCAAAATTAGTATTTTATATTTAGACTTGTGAGAATATAGTAAAGTATTTTATGTATTGTAGTCTGTAGGCTAAGTTCTAAAGATCGCCGGTAAATTACCGGCAATTACAAAATCACCGATGAAGTTTACCTATTTTCCGGAATTTGCTTTAAAGCCTGTTTTACGCTGAGGCAACAATGTGCGTCATTGTGGCATGCGGCATTGACGCATGAAAAATGTCGCACGTTGTGGCAAGAACCTTGCGGCACGGCAACACCTTGCGTCATGTGGCAGAGTGTCGCAGCTTGTATCCGATCACGATGGATTCCGTGCGACAATTTTTGATGCGTCTAGCCAGTTTTTAGGTTATGTTTTGATTGTACTTATTTATTTTATTTACAAAATGAGATGAATCGGACATGGAGTGGTGTAATGATAATTATATTTGTTAGCAAACGAAAAAAAACGACTTAGATCACATCGACAAGTAATACAATAAACCTACGTAGACGAAAAAAATTAACAAACTCACTAATCGTCTGGTATCTCTAGAAATTGTACCCTTACTACAGAAAATCTAAAAAAGAAATATATATAATCTACTTTTTTTTGTTTTTTTGTCTGAAGAAATTCTAACCTATCTCTATCAATCAAGTAGGCAGACTAAAATTTGACAGCACGACGCTTAAAAACTGTTGCCTTGGCATAAAATACGCTGTCGCATGCCACATATGCCGCAATTTGTCGCATGCCACAAGATGGCGCACGCCACAATATGTCGCATGCGACAATGCCGCACGTTGTTGCCTTGGTGTAAATCAGGCTTAATGCAAGTTCGTAAACGTGGCACGAAAATGTCAAACTATTTGGAATTATTTGGAATACCTCCGTATAGTTAGCAGGTAAAATGATCATTTCTTGATTATAATTACAGAAATCACTAGGGCACAGATCAGGCAACTAGGTAATAATTTTTTTTTACTATAGGCAACAATAATTTGTTTATAATTAATGAAAAACCTTTGAACGTATAGTTAGCAGAAATAGGTTAACCGATTCAGTGCGATGGTAGATTTATCAAATTTTAGTGCCTGGCGGCGATCAAATTTTTCGTGTCGCCTCTGAGGCTTCTAGCGCCAGGGACTTTGATGAATCCTCTCGGGCGTCATCCGCCATGAAGTGTAACTTTACGCTTTTTCATCGGTTTCCCCTTGTTTTTCCCATAGTCGCAACCCAACACCGAACGGGAGCGGTTTAATAGTTCGTTTCAAGTGTTTAAAAGTGACTATATACTTGTATAAACTGAGATAGAAAGTAAGAGACTTATTTTATCAGGTGTCATAAACCTTTTGTTACATGTTTGGCTCGATTGACTGATCAATTAATGTTATTTTATTGAAGAATGGGATATTACCGTTTGTAGGTCCTAAAATGCTCATACACCTATTTTGTAGTAGTATTTCATAAAAAAAAAAAAAATTGTATTATAGCTTTTGAATAGAATATCTATTTCTAACAAATCAATTCAATCGAAAAGAAAACTACAGGTATATAATTAAATACGAATTTATTTATATGGATAAAAACATTCACTTGGTCTATTTGTTCTATTTACATTTATTATGAACTAGTTGCCCGGACAGACTTCGTTCTGTCTGTTATGAGTTTTTTTTTTTGTATAAAAACAAAAAAAAATTAGCCGAATTGGTCGAGCCATTCTCCAGTTATGCTCTTAGCAACATTCATTTTTATTATATACTAGCTTCTGCGCGCGACTTCGTCGGCGTGGACTCCGCTCCTATTGGTCTTAGCGTGATGATACATAGCCTATAGCCTTCCTCGATAAATGAGCTATCTAACACTGGAAGAATTTTTCAAATCGGCCCAGTAGTTCCAGAGATTACCGCGTTCAAACAAACAAACAAACAACCAAACAAACAAACTCTTCAGCTCTAGCTTCTGCGCGCGACTTCGTCGGCGTGGACTCCGCTCCTATTGGTCTTAGCGTGATGATACATAGCCTATAGCCTTCCTCGATAAATGGGCTATCTAACACTGGAAGAATTTTTCAAATCGGCCCAGTAGTTCCAGAGATTACCGCGTTCAAACAAACAAACAACCAAACAAACAAACTCTTCAGCTCTAGCTTCTGCGCGCGACTTCGTCGGCGTGGACTCCGCTCCTATTGGTCTTAGCGTGATGATACATAGCCTATAGCCTTCCTCGATAAATGGGCTATCTAACATTGGAAGAATTTTTCAAATCGGCCCAGTAGTTCCAGAGATTACCGCGTTCAAACAAACAAACAAACAACCAAACAAACCAACCCTTCAGCTTTATATGTATATTAAGTATAGATATATAAAGTCATCTATGGCGTTACGACAACGACGCGTACGCACCGGAAATTGAAAGGTGCGCAGAATAGGTTGTGCACAAAAACGTAACGATGGTCCTTCGTTCAATACATTTTACACCTCATATTTTTTCATACCGGGGGCCTTATATGAAAAGCGATTCTTAAGGAGTAAACTCCAATAAAAGAATATTTCATACATTCACTACACTTACTTGTACATTAAATTCTTAGTAAAATAATATTTCATAATGGAATAAATAAAAATTTCCAATGGAGTTTCACTCGTAATCTGAATCAAATTCATCAGTCACTATCCTCATTTCATTTTTTTAAAAGCGACTGGCAGTTACAGAAACATTTCATAGCTGTACAAAAAAAATTTACATCTTTTTTTTGTAAAGGTTTACAACTTTTGATATATGCGTTTTCATGCAATATCCCGATGCTAGCAGTGTATTCGTAATCTGCGTGACAGATAAAGACACTTTTGTTTACGGATGACCACTGAAAAATGATGTTTTATCAGAGTTTTTCACGAAAACATTTAGGATCCTCTCGGGCTTCACACGCCATACACAAAAGATTCCCATGAATCCCCTGCGGCTTCTGCCGCACTGGAATAAAGTTTTTTTTTTACATAATTTTTCTTTTGAAAAGGTTTACAACTTCTGATGTATATTTTTTCATGGAACATCCCAATGCTAACAGTGTATTCGTAATCTGCGTGACAAATAAAGACACTTTTGTTTACGGATGACCACTGCAAAATGATGTTTTATCAGAGTTTTTCACGAAAACATTTAGGATCCTCTCGGGCTTCACACGCCATACACAAAAGATTCCCATGAATCCCCTGCGGCTTCTGCCGCACTGAATCGGTTAATGTTTAAAGTTCTGACTGTTGCATTCGTTAGGGCATAGTTTAGGCAAGATTAGGCAATTGTTTTAGATTTTATGAAGCAATAATTAGTAACAATATAATAAGAATTATAAATCATGTCCCTAGCAGAAAATAACGTTTAGAGCCGCTGTAATCACTAGGGACTTTCCGTTTCCGAGCGCTCTGTTTGGTCGAGCCGTACGACCAATCAGAGCTCGCTCTTTCCCTGAAGTAGACAGTGTCATGATCATTTCTTGATTATAATTACAGGCTTTATCTGTTTTTGACGTATTAAAATCATGGTTAGACTATTCGACGTGTTAGGGCCTATGCAAACCTCGTTTTTTAAACGCGCCTTCGACGCGCGTTTGTAGCGATACAGACGCGATACACACGCGAGTCAGACGCAGCCTGTACACTTTTGCACACCTTGCTTGCTTTGCTTTTTTAGAACTTGGCGCTCATTTAGATCTGAATACTTTTTTCGGCGAAGCCCACAAACAACATATTCTTATTATTGAAATTGGCTGTCATTTTTCACATTTATGTTTTTGGTGGGATATCATTACTTTTTGTAGAGATATTTATTTCAAATTTTTTTTTCTTGCTCATTCTGTTAACGGATTCGATGTCGGAGACCAACCGGATCCTCAGATATCGATTTTGAAAGCAATCACTCGAATACCTAACTAAAAAGTTCAAGATGGCGGCTACTTTTTCTCATTCTGTTAACGGATTCGATGTTGGAGCAATCAGTCGAATAACTAAAAAGGTCCGGTTGGTACCGGATCCTCAGATATCGATTTTGAAAGCAATCGGATAAATAATTACAAGTTTTTTGTATGGGGATACCCTTTATTTTTTGACTTCATTTTATTTTTATACTTGTTTAATATAGCAAATGTATCAATTCATATTTTGTGCAAGTTTCAAATATCCACTTATAACGGTTCAGACGCTACAATTAAAAAACGTTTTTTTTTTTAATGGGGACCCCCTCTATTTTTAACTTTCTTTTGTTTTCAGATTTTTTACTGCGCTTAAACGTAATTACCTAGCTAGGTGCCAAATTTCGACTTCCTAGGTCATCTGGAAGTGGGTTAGGTTTTTGATCTGTCAGTCAGTCAGTCAGTGGAAAATTGGCGACTATTGAACCTTCATATTTTTGTAACCGTTTCAACTAGGTTAATGAAATTTTGGGTTCTAGTTGTCCTTATGGATATAAATAAATATACGTAATTTGATCTGTTTCTGTTGAATAGGTTTTGAGTTATGGAGGGGTCAAAAGTCGCTCGAAACGTATAAATATACACACGGTGCTGAGTCACCAGTTCTTTTGCTTGAACTTGGCTTGACACGCTGCCGCGTGTCTAGATCAAGCTAAGATCAAGAAATGATCATTTTTCCTGCTAACTATACGGAGCATCCGCATGTCCGCAACGATTTCAACGCCCATATTCTCTCAAATCCTGTGACATATACAAAGTATTTCTGTGCATTCAACTTATCAAACTTCAAATGAATATACCGAGGGCGTCCGACATGTTGGATTCGTCGTGAATCAAAATTTTTGGATCATTTTAGGGCTGAAAGTGCTGAAACCATGTGGTTTGCTCATTAAAGTGAATTTAGTGATGATAAAAGTATATGAAAAATAAAAGGGTCTTTTCCCACCATTCGTTGAATTCAGACGTGGCTTCGGCCGTTTATTACATCGGATTGAAATTTATAAATAGGGTACTTTCCGTAGTAAAAAATAAATTATAAAATTTGATAAAAATTAAAATGTATATAGAAATACACCTGAATATTCTGATTTGGAATCATAAAAGCACATTATTGATTTATTATATTGAAATTAAAAGTCGTATATTTTAATCTGTATATCACGTGACCTAAAACACGAGCCGCCATATTGTGACGTCATACGGGCAATAACAAAGTTCTGTCAGTGCTGTCAACAGCTGTCTATATCAATAATATCTATCAATTTTAACTTCAAGGAGTAATAGTTGTGTTCTTTCGTATAATAACTCTTCATATCTTGTTCCGACTGAAATAATGTGCATTCATTACTAATTTGTTGATGGTTGTCATAGTAATTGTAGGTTATGTTACTCTCTTACTTACGTCATACACTTTTGTTATTGCATATAATTATTACGTCACCAAAATGGCTGTAGCGTTTTCGCGGTAATAAAAAGGTTTAAAATTTAATTTAATTTTATGGCATGAAAGCGTGTTTATTTTGCCGAAATATATTTTTTTGTGGCATTTTATTAGAAAATCAACATTTTGAAGTACTTTTTCAAACATAGTGGAATACCCTATTCAGACCAGGCTGTATGGACTATTAATGTCTTTTGCCTTTTTGATAAATTTTAAAAAAACAAGTAGAGAGCCACAGAGTAGGCATGTCGATTCTTTCAAAAAAAGATCGATTTTCAAATTGATTCGCATCGTAACCAATAATAAAATAATCAGTCTAAAAGATCGATTTTTGAAAAATCGATTTTTTTCTTCGTATTTACAATGTAAAATATAAATCCATTTTACGAAAAACAAGAAAGATACCATAATAAACAATTTCTAGACACTCATATCAGTAAAATGAGGAATTTTAGTTCAGGGAACTTGATAATAAAAAAAAATTATTATCATATCAAAGTATCAGATCAGGCAGGGGAAGGTTTGGTATATTGGACCATTCGTTAAGTTGGACCACCATCAATAACTGTTTAGTAGTTTATTTATTTTATAATTGGCAACACCAAACGACAATCAACTATACCCCGTCCGGCGACTAATGATCTTTTTGACACTTCAAGAAATTTTGACATTACTGACTGCCTCACACGTTATTTATTCGATTCGAAATAATAATCGATTTTATTTAAGAAGAACTTTCAATCGATTTAATTAAATACATTTAGTTTTAAAATATTATTTACTAGCCGACCCGTGCCCACTTCGTTGGGCGTTATAATCCATTTCACATAAGAAGAGTACGGTGAAATTTGATATGTTCCAATACACTCTCACTATTTTCAGCAAATCAGATAAATATAAATGTTTTAAAATCACCAATTAATTTCTAAGGCAAATAATAATGCTTGATTAGATTGAATTGTTGACACGGCACGTCAGAGGGCGCAGGTTCAAATCCTGCTGATTTAAAATCTTTATATATTTTTATCTTTTTCCTTTTATCTTGTCACTCCTGAATAGTGTAGCTTTCTGTTAGCGAAAGAATTTTCATGATCGGATCAGTATTTGCGAAGATTACCCCGTATATACAAAGTTATAAACTTTACCTCTTTATAATATTAGTATAGATTTATGCGTTTATTAGTTTTTTAATTATAAATGAAATATATAAATAATAAATAAACGAATTAACAGAGTTATTGCTCTTTATTCTTGGTTTGCAATTAAATTTCAAGATTTCGACTTAATTCCTTGCAAGTAATCAATCTTGGGGTCATAGATACTATTTTTATTTCCTTTTTTGTATTAAATTTATAGAAACAATAATCACATAATGTAAATTTTGGTGTTCTTTGCTAGTGGTGTAATTAAGGCAAAGGTAAGCTGTCTAATACTGTCTATATTTATATTTTTAATTGAGATTCGTTTTAAATTAACAATGAACTGGTGATAAACATTAACCGGCTTAGATAGGTTATGTTCTTGTCAAATTCGTTTTTTTCATGCGAGTAAACAATTTGCTTAAATGGACCACATATAGTCGGTTAAAATGGACTGGTCTAATCCATTTTAACCGACTTTCCAACTTGTCCAATTTATCGAACTTTTTCTTGTTTGTTACAGATGACTGAACAAAAATATTTTAAATGGAAAGCAGAAGATCTACAAAACGTTATACATGATTATAAGAATTTAGATATTGGTTTGAACGAGTGTTTTTGATGATTGTCTGAATTAATCTTTTTCAAACTTATTCTGAATTTTGACTGTTTTTAAAAGTATTTTTAGTCAAAGTTAGATTTTCTATCGTTGTTGTTTGTAGTACGAGAGATATTTTTCTTAAAAGTGTTTTTGTTTAGTTTTATCTAGGTAAGTTTTCTCTAAGTCCAAATTACCAACCGCGTGGTCCAATTAATCCTACCGGTTGGTTAAATTGAAACAAATATTTAATCTCATAAAATGATAAATATCTTAAGTGTTGCTAAAATTATGTTGATTTTTATTAATTATATGTGAAGCCAAATAAATATAGTTTCATTTAATACAGCTGTTGTCTGTGCTACTTTCAAAGAAACGTTTTAAAACCGCATTTTTGTAAAAGTGGTCCAAAATAACAGACTCTCCCTTATAAAAGAACACATTTATTTTCGAAATGTAGGTATTTGTTACCTACATTAAAAAGTTAAGAAACTATAAGAAGAAGTATATAATAACGTGATACATACATACATACATACATATAAATCACGCCTCTTTCCCGTAGGGGTAGGCAGAGACCACTTCTTTCCACTTGCTACGATCCTTACATATCTACTTGTTTCGCTTCGTCCACTTTCATTATTCCTTTCATACATGCTCTTTGGTTTAGGGTACTCTTGACCTGGCCTTTTTTCAGGACGTCCCTAATTTGGTCCCTAAACGTTCGCCTAGGTCTACCCCTTCCAACACTTCCGTTCACACTCACCTTATACACTTTTTTCGTCAGTCGTTCTTCATTCATTCTCTCGACATGGCCAAACCATTTCAGCATACCTTTCTCAATTTTTGTCACTACATCTTCTTTCAGACCACAACGTTTCCTTATTTCACTAATTCTTATCCTGTCACTCAGTTTAACTCCTATCATACTTCTTAACGCTCTCATCTCAACTGCATTTATTCTGCTTTCATGTTTCTTCTGCCATACCCAACTTTCACTGCCGTACATGAGTGTCGGAACCAACACCCCCCTATGGCTGTGCCAAACGAGCCTTGTTAGACAGCTTCCGACTGCTCATAAAGGAGTGCAAAGCTCTATTCACCATGTTTCCTGCATTCACTCTTCTTTCAATATCACTCAAACTTTCCATCTCTTGTAAACTTTGAACCCAGATACACAAACTCATTCACCTGTTGTATTTGTTCATCTCCAATCACAATATTGCAGTCTGTCACTGCCTCATCTCTTTCAAACACCATTACTTTCGTCTTCTTTACATTCATCTTCATACCCTTTCTAACAAAAGCTCAATTCATAGCAGTTACCATCTCCTGTAACTCCTCGGCCGAGGACGCAAGTAATACTTGGTCATCAGCATAGAGAAGACATTTGACGAGTAATTCATTCTCAACCCACTTTCATTCGCTTTTAGCTCTGCCAAGCACTTGGCCATGAACAGATGAAACAGCCACGGTGACGCTACACATCCCTGTCTAACACCCTTTTCGATATTAAACCATTCAGTGTACGCCCCGTTTATTCTTACACAAGCACTAGAATTCCTATAAAGAGATCGCAGTGCTCGTATGAGGATATTGCTCACACCCTACCCGGACAATGCTGGCCACAATTCATTCCTCACCACTCTATCATAGGCCTTTCCTAGGTTCACGAACGCGCAATAGACCTTGTTTTTAGCCAAGAACTTTTCGGCTATGCACCGCAAAGAAAAGACCTGATCCGTAAATTCCATTCCTTTCCTAAATCCTGCTTGTGCATCCCATACTTTTTCGTCTGTTTCATTCACAACCCTTTCAATCAACACATTCGCATACAATTTGCCAACGACGCTGAGAAGGCTTATACCGCGGTAATTTATGCAGTCCTGCCGTGACCCTTCTCCCTTGTATAATGTCACGATTATGGCTTTGCACCAGTCTCCCGGTACTTGCCCATTTCGCCAGCACAGATTGAAAAGGCGGTACAGCTGGCTAGCCACTATGCCCTATCCGGCCCTCAGCATCTCGACGGTAATCCTGTCATACCCTGCAGCCTTACCTAATCTCATACTATTCAACGCTTTTACTATTTCATCCATGCTTATCTCACTTTCATCAACATTTACACTAGTTTCCATGGAAGGTGCCGGATGTTGTACCTGCACTTCTTCTCTTTCAAACGAACTTTCAAAATACTCTTTCCATCTCTTTAACACACATTCTTATCCTTTTATAATGCTCCCATCTTGACTCCTGATTGTACTCAGCTCTGAGGTAGAAGTTTTTCCTCTGGCTGTTTTGATGGATTTCCAGAAAAACTTGATGTTTGTCTGGAAATCTTCAGTGAGCCTCCTATCAAAATCATCCTTTCGTTCTTCTTTCTTTCTAGACACAACTTCTTCCGCTGCTTATTTCAGTCTTTTATACTTCGTTCTCGCTTCCTTTACCTCGTCATCCGTTGCCTTTTGAACTTTTTGGTTAGCTTTTGTTGCTAACCAATCCAACCACGCTTTCTTCTTTTCTTGCACAGCCTTTTGAACATCTTTATCCATCCACACATTATATTTCTTTCTTACTTTACTTCTTTTAGCTACACCGCATACCTCAATAGCAACATCCACGACCCCTTTCTTAAATGTATCCCACAAATCTTCAATCACACCTATCTCTTCTATGCCATTGAAACTCGCTTTCAGTTTATCTACATACTCGTCTTTCTTTTCTTTTTTCTGCAGATTTTCCACTTTCACTCTGTCCAAAACACTCGTAGGCTCTGCCCCTCGGTGCCGCCACAGTTTAAAGAGGCCACGCATTCGGTCTATGACCAGGAAGTGGTCTGTGTCGAGGCCTACACCACGGTATGCCCGAGTGTCTAGCACTTTCCTCCTCAGTTTTTCATCTGTGGCGTCTCGACATATAAAGACTTTTTGTGTAATTAATAGTGAAACCTTTTTTATTTGTTTTATAAAAATATTTTTTGATAGATGTCAATTAATTTATATTTGAAATTCTTTCTTTATAATTATATTTTCATATAATATATGTTATAATTTTTGATGAGTTATTTACAACATTTCGTAACGTGCACGTCGTTTTATAATTATTATTATATTGTATATATTTTTCTAGAAGTAAATTGTTTTTATATCATCATTATTATTCATAATAAAGTCTGCGAAGATAGCGAAGATTTATTTATTACTTCGGTCGTTCAATAGCTCGCCATATATTTTGCTAAACTGGTGACCCCGCATTTGAACGCCATCGCAGCCTTCGCAAGGAGAGACGCACTCGCAGCAGCCAGCCGCTACGCAGCATCACCTCGACTCACTGGGGAAGCGCTGCATCACCTCGACTCACTGAGGCATTGGCGGCAACACTCCGACTCACTGGAGCATTTTGCTGCACCACTCCGACTCACTGGAGCATTGGCAGCATCACCTCGACTCACTGGGGCATCGGCAGCATCACCTCGACTCACTGAGGCATCGGCGGCAACACCCCGACTCACTGGGGCATCGGCAGCATCACCTTCGACTCACTGAGGCATTGGCGGCAACACCTCGACTCACTGAGGTATAGGCAGCACCACTCCGACCCACCGGAGCATTTTGCTATCGACCTTCGGTCTCGGAGGGGAGTGATGTGGCGTCTCGACATATAAAGACTTTTTGTGTAAATAATAGTGAAACCTTTTTTATTTGTTTTATAAAAATATTTTTTGATAGATGTCAATTAATTTATATTTGAAATTCTTTCTTTATAATTTATGTTATAATTTTTGATGAGTTCTTTACAACATTTCGTAACGTGCACGTCGTTTTATAATTATTATTATATTGTAGATTTTAATGAAGCAATAATAATAAAGATATAAAAACAATTTACTTCTAGAAAAATAAGTCTGCGGAGTTAGCGAATATATTATTTCAAACTCGTTTTGTTCGCTAAACATCCACAATTACAAAATCAATCATACTTCTAGACTCACCCTCATCTCTTGTATACAAATGGATCTTTTTGTGGTCAAACATTGTGTTGGCCACGCAAGATTCCATTCCAAGTATACTTCAAGCAGGCTTCTCCCATTGTCATTCACTCTCTCGTCCCCAAACGTACCTAAAACTCCTTCATACCCATCACGCTTTACTCCAACCCACCCATTAAAATACCCTAATATCACGATCCGTTCATTTTCTCCGCATTTATTGAAGACCTCTCTCATGCTATGCATAATCTAAAATATAAAAAAATAGTATATAAAATAAAACTATTAAAAATTAGTCATTTAAAAAATGTCCTTTTTCTCTAATAAATCTTCAATCAGATGAGGTGGTTAATCATGTCAATCAATGCCTTTGTACATGATGAAGTCAGCGCGACAACCGTGGACGTTCTGTGACTAACAGTACCACTGCCTCCTCCCGTGCGCTTGATGAATTTATTTAGAGCAGTATTTTTCAACTGTGAGTTCTGTAAGGTTGAGGTACTTCCCTAGTCGGACTGCTCCAAGCATTTTCTGCTGTGCGCTATGGTGGTCTTGCAGGCCTCACAGATTCCAGCCATTGATGTAATTTATAACAATTTATATTAAAAGTATAACGTATATTTATATATACATACGTCTGTGGCAATCAAATAAGTGGGTATGTAGGCATCACTATACACAACACAGAATTCACAGCTTATTATTGAATACAAACACAAACGTTCACTTTTTGATATTTTGATGATTTTGATAATAGGTATTATATTTATAAATTTTATATTTTATGTTAATCTCTGAAAATACATATCGTTGCCTGGCAACAACGTCAACGTGAACGCAATAACGTGATAGTCATATACATCACGTCTATTTAGTGAACATGGTGATAAACAGAGAATTACGAGTACATTTAGCTAATTGTAAATAATTTTATGATTTCTACCAAAAAAGAAAAAATTGAATCTCGATTTTCAAGGGTGATATATCGATTCACTGAATCGATTCAGTACAACATCGATTTATTTGGTCCCAGAAATCGATTCTTCAATTAATCGATTTTAGATCGACATGTCTACCGAGTACCGGGCTACCAGCTGGCTACCACAGATGACACTGACTATATGTGTTCTGTGACACTGACAGACAGACAGTGCTGAGTTGCTGACCAATAGTAGTCTATGTTGCTGACACAGAGTACATTGTAATATACAGGGTTGCTGACTATAGCTGAGAGCACAGAGCAGAGAGCTTTATATGCTCTTTGGCAGAGAGCAGTCGACTGTTGATGTGGTAGTTTGGTGTTTATTGTTAATTTAAAAGAAAAATTCTAAATCTGTTTTTAATTTAATATAATAGAGTTTGTATTTATTTAATAATCAGTGAACAATATTCAAGGTTTTCGCTACAGAAAAATTAAATACCTCATGCAAATTCGAACGTGTTTTTCAAGCAATCAAAATAATCTTAAGTGAAGGTATTTTACAATTAATATTGAACGCGGTGAAGTGTTCATTATTACCTGTTTTTCGATTATTACCTAAATTGTAAATTCAAACATGTTTATTTTAATACCTACGTTAGGTAAAGTTTTGAAAAATGGAAGAGGAAATTAAGCAGTTGCAGTCGGTCTTGAGGGCGCTCTTAGTATCGAGTAGGTACGACGCAGGTGGACGTGCACTCGCTGTGCTGGGACTATCGCAGCATGCTCGGCAAGCAGATTCCCAACGCTAAGTTCGGATTTACGGACACCGCTACGTTTCTTAGAGAAAAATTTAGTGACCGTTTCATAGTAAGTAATAATAATTTATTGTTAATAACTTTGTAGTAAAGAATACAGCCACCCCCTCTGTACAGAGTACATACAAACATACTCTGTACATTCAATTTATTATATTTAATATATATTTTAATGTTACAATACTTTTGTCAACACAGCATTTTACATACATCATGTATTCTTTAGCATGAATAAATTAGTGTAAAAACAGCACTCGTGGAGTTAAGTCATTTCGCACCTTAACTCCTCCTAATTTATTGTGCGTGTACAAACAGTTTCGTACACCCTCTCTTCCCGTGGGTGCCGTAAGAGGCAACTAAGGGATTCCACTACCAGCTTGGAATTTATAAAGCCGAATGATGGTGGGATAATCATCCAACTGCTGGCTATGAAATACACAGGCGGAGGACAGGCAGCAGCATCTTCGGGTTCGGTGCGACAAAGCCAGCCCTGCGGACACAAACTCGCCTGCCCAGCGTGGCAAAATACATGAGTTCGCACCATAATGTCTAGTGCGAACTTGGGGAGGCATATGTCCAGCAGTGGACTGCGATAGGCTGAAGTGACCACATAGTGTTACTATTAGAGATATATTATGTAAGTTCTTTATAATACTTCACAAATTATAGTATTTATTTGTTTGTTATTGGTATCTGACTGAAGGGCATACTTTAAGCAATAATTCTACTTAATGCTTTAGTGTAAATGGAATTTTAATTTAATTGGTCATAAGCGTGGCTAAAGTGACTGATGATGACGAGTCACTAATTAACTAATGAGCATACTTTAATATGTAATTGGATAAAAAAATTGTTTAATAATTCACTAAAAACACAAATTGATTAGTTTAAAGGGCCTGCTATGAATCCTGTGCTGACGTTAATTGTGCCAGATTCAATCAGCCAAATCAAATCAAGAAATCGGCAGAAGGAACAAATAAGGGCACCGAGTGTTGATACAGTAACTGTAAATAGTAAACATTCAAAACCAGTACATACTTCCCCACAGGTAAAAAATGATTTTGAATTACTATAATTACACGCCCTATGCCCAGCAGTAAGATGTCGCAGGTTGAATCAATCAATCAGTTAATATTATGAAGATTTAATTTTTTGTTTTTAGTTTGTTTGTTTCTTTTTTTTTTTCATTTTTTAGTTTATTCTAATGGATAAAAAATAAAATTACTGGACAAATTATAAGAAATTCTTTTAACAGTTAAATGGTAAATCTAAGTGAAATTTTGAACAGTCAAAATAATTTATCGCCTGCAAAGCTGCAGCTTAAAGATAGGTAATTATAATTTAAAAAAAAAATACAAATTAAATACAAAATAAATTACAAATTAGTAGATTAATACAGTAATTATGGAATTTATATTATATCTATAGTCTATACATCTATACAAATAAATAAAATTGGAGTGTCTGTTTGTAATATTAAAATAACCGCTTTTTACTAAATGCATACGGATTTATACACGGTACATCATCGGTACATATAATAATTATACTAAAATAATATTTTTTACAATTTTTGTCTGTCTGTCTGTCTGTTTGTTCCGGCTAATCTTTGAAACGGCTGGACCGATTTTGACAGGACTTTCACTGGCATCATAGTACATGGCATCATGCTGGCATCTACATCAGCTATCTAGCTGATGTAGTAAGAAGTAACTTAGGCTACTTTTATTTTAGAAATTTATTTATTTTATAACTCTGCGAATTGAACAATAACTTTTTTGTTAAATTCCACGCGGACGACTAATTTGAATATGGTAATGTAATTAACTAATTATAATTATCTACCTTAATAATTTGTAACAATACTATCTTAGGTTATTATTGAACATTAACATTTATATACTTTACCATTTTCATAAATTCATAATGAGGATCAGTAAAGTTCTAGCAAATTCAATAGAACTAGTATCCACGTTATTCTCTAAGACATAAGAATGATATTTCTTTTTGAATTATCCAAATCGGACCATTACTTACGAAGATATTAAGTTATAAACATTATTCCGTTCCTGCCGCTACGTCAGTGTACGCGGGATGCGTGTGACGTCACTCGGACGTTCCATGCCAGTTAGCCCATAGTAGCGACAAGCTGCGATGGTGTTTTCATCTAAACTATCTGTCCTACAAAAAATTTGTAAGGACATAATTTGTAGCAAATTGCTTTGCCTACAAATATGTTCATATAACTTTTTGCCGAAATTTAAAAATTAAAGAAGTTATAAGCAAAAAAGTGATAAAATTTCTATAAAGATTTTCTTTTTTGCTCTATAACTTTTTTTTATACATTTCACAAAAAAAATACCTCTTACCAGTCTTGTAGATGGTTTTTTGAGGAAAATTTTTCTCTACAATTTTTTGAATTTCATTCATTTAAAACGCTGTTACAGCGCTCCAAAGTTGACCGGGTTCGTCAATGCTCATGAGAATCCGGTCAAAACGAAATGTTTAACTTAGTTTTATGATCCGGAGTGAGTTTTATTATATCTTCGATGTAACAAAGCATGAAACGATGCCCAAAACTAAGATTTTCTGAAACATCCTTTACAGAGACAAAGTTTTTACTGATTTACGTAAACAAATTGAAATATTTATTTAATACACTTCCAAGAATACAAATCGAACTTTCTTGGCCATATATAATTTTTTTAATTTGTGGATTTATATAAACCATAATCACACATCAAAACTCGAGTCAAACGCTCAAATCCAAGGAAAATTGTAATAGCCCTCTTAACTTAGTTTTATGATCCTTTTTTTATTGTAAATATATTCTTAAATTTTTTTTGTTAAATCCCTGCCTACAACTTTACTTATTCATTGGCATAAGCTGTCTGTGGGGTAGGCCTACTGGGAATACCACGTTAAAAAAATATGATTTATGAGATATTTGATTACCTAAGTAGATACATTCGAAGAAGATTAAGAGAAGTCAACGCATTTTTGGAAAACATTAGTATTTCCGAAACTGATTGAGACTCAAAAGTACTCTTCTACACATATGTGTAATGAGGATCAATAAAGTTATAGCAAATTCAATAAAACTAGTATCCACGTTATTCTCTATGATATAAGAAAGATATTAAATTTCTTTTTGAATTATCCAAATCGGACCATTACTTACGAAGATATTAAGTTATAAACATTATGCCGTTCCTGCCGCTACGTCAGTAATAATAATAATAAATAATAAACGTTTCACACTCAACGGCCCCCAGTAGGATTTTTTCCTGTGTCGGGGGTCCGGAAACACACACAATACACAACCACAAATGCGTCTGGGCATTTGTGGTTGATGACATGACAAACATCTGTATGGCCAATACAAATTTTTGTCATGTGCGCGGATCGAACCTGCGACTGCTAGCGCAACAGCTAGTGCTGTGACCGCTGCGCCAACGCGTCGTCATGCAAGTGGGATCAGTGTATGCGGGATGCGTGTGGCATCACTCCGACTCATAAAACTCACTCCGGATCATAAAACTAAGTTAAACATTTCGTTTCGACCGGATTCTCATGAGCATTGACGAACCCGGTCAACTTTGGAGCGCTGTAACAGCGTTTTAAATGAATGAAATTCAAAAAATTGTAGAGAAAAATTTTCCTCAAAAAACCATCTACAAGACTGGTCAGAGGTATTTTTTTGTGAAATGTATAAAAAAAAGTTATAGAGCAAAAAAGATAATCTTTATAGAAATTTTATCACTTTTTTGCTTATAACTTCTTTATTTTTAAATTTCGGCAAAAAGTTATATGAACATATTTGTAGGCAAAGCAATTTGCTACAAATTATGTCCTTACAAATTTTTTGTAGGATAGATAGTTTAGATGAAAACACCATCGCAGCTTGTCGCTACTATGGGCTAACTGGCATGGAACGTCCGAGTGACGTCACAGCCTTCCGCGCCGGCCGGTTAGTAAACTCCGCTAGTAATTTGATCATAACTTCGTCAATTTTTGTCGTAGAACAAAAATTTTTGCACTGTATGTTAAGGATTTCTTAGTTCTATAAATCTGCATTCTCAACTAAAAACGTTACGGATCCTCATTGATAAGTTCAGAAACTAAATTCTTTGTTTCAGACTGAAAACAGTAAAAACGAAACGTCAGTTAGTAATGGACATTGTTCACAAAGTGCTTTGAGAAACTTCCTTAAAAGGAGAACTGCACTTTGCGAGCCGAAAACTAGTCTCACCAGTGACAAAAAATCTTCCAGTGGAAAGGATTCTACCAAGAAGGGTGATGATTTCGGAAGACAGACATCTTCAAGTTAGTTCTTTTTTGTTGATTATCAAAGTCTGTTGTCAAATTGATTTTTTTTCAAAAATGTTCATTATTTTCATAATTATTTGATTTCTTTAATTTACATTTTAAATTATGGTCGAATTTCGACCTCTGGGTGACCACTAGTATTTTACAATATGTATATAAAGAAATTCTTAAAGAATCTCTTTAGTTTATTATGTCACGCCTGGCTGGATGTCACGATTCACGATTCAGCCTGTAATATCCCACTATTAGGCATAGGCCTCTTCCCCATGTAGGAGAAGGATCAGAGCTTAATCCACCACGCTGCTCCAATGCGGGTTGTCGGATATATTCCCTACTATGACTAACGATCGCTATCAGGTGTACATGATAACAACCGGGACCGACGGCTTAACGTGCTCTCCGAGGCACGGTGGGGAGACCCACAAGGACTGCTTAAACACCCAGACCACGGCAAACATGTGTATGACCAATACAAATGTTGTCGTGTGCGGGGATCGAACCCGCAACCGCTCGCTCAACAGCCAATCGCAATCCATTGCTGTGACCGCTGCGCCAACTCGGCGTCACTGGATGTCATTTAATTTAAAATTTAAAATAGATGTCAGACGGAGTAATAAACTTATGTCGTTTCTTTGATTTCATGTAGGATTGTATATAATTATGTTATTATTGTGTATAATGCTAGAGTATTTAATAATACTTTTATATACGTTTTATGTATGTATATTCATATATAATTTTGTCATAATTTTTATTTATATATAGTCATATGTGTACGTCTGTTTTTAATTATAAATATATGCATGTATAATTGTATATGTATATGTTAATTTAAAAAAAATATATATAAAAATAAAAATCGTCAGCGTCGGACCACGTCCTAGTTTTACTAGGCAGTCACAGGACTCGATTTGTAGCTTTAATGTCTGTAATATTATAATGCATGTTTAACAAAAGGCATGGGCATTTTGAGCCCGTGGAAGTTCATTCTAAAAAAAAAGAGTATTTAATGAATAAACTTTGATTTTAGAGCAACGTCAGCCTATTCTTTTGTACTCTCATACAAATAGATAAATAATCTTATATGTATAAATATTGTCGTGCCTGAATGAAGGCTATGAAGGATATGTATGTATTAGTTATAATTATGTATCACTTATATAAGTTCATAAAATGTGTAGATGTGCTTTTATTTCAGTTTGATTTCGACGATGTTTACACTCTAATTTTTTTTTCAAGGTATGAGCAGCGGCCAAAGATATCAGTTGAAACTATTAAAAGAACAATTGAGGGATATAATATTGAGTCGTCCCGACGGGGTATGGTGTATGGATATGCTAAGATGTTACAGGTGATTTTTTTTATTTATTTTTTATGTAACTAGGTTGGCAAACAAGCGTACGGCTCACCTGATGGTAAGACCGTAGCCTATAGACGCCTGCAACACCAGAAGCATCGCAAGTGCGTTACCGACCCTATCCCCAAGGAGCCCCCAGGAGCTCTGGTCACCTTACTCACCAACAGGAACACAATACTGCTTGAAAACAGTATTATCTAGCTGTGGTCTTCTGTAAGGTCGAGGTACTACCCCAGTCGGGCTGCTCCATATTTTGAGCAGGAAATTTCCTACTGTGCCCTACAATCCTGCTGATACCGAAAATCGTAATTAAAACATGAAATCAATCTAGTAAAGTCGACGTATTACTAAATAATAAATCCGATGACATAATAGTAAGGCGAAGTCTACAGAGACACTACAGAATACACTGGCTAAATTATCTAAGGTTGTAATGTACCCAATATTAAATTGTAACAATTTTGAAATTGCTAGTTGATTTCCTACCATGACTGTTTTTTATGAAATGTAGATATTTTTTTTGACGTTCGATAAATGTGTATACAATGTGGGGATGACAATAGAACGATAATTGAAAACACCGTTAGTACTAGTATAAAGAAGTATTTCAAAACCATCAGATAAGTCCTAACATCAAAATCAAAAAAAAAAAAAGATTTTTTCATACAAACTAATTCAATTTAATAAAATAAAATTTTATAACATAATTTTTGTAACTACAGGATCACTGACCTGTTACACGCGTCATCGCGCGTGTAACAGGCGCGTGACCTTCTTTCTACGCGGCAAAGTCGCTTAGAAGTGGTATGTGCGTGTACCTACAAAACTTCATTATTTTGATTGAATAAAAAATAGTAAGTTAGAAAAGTAAATTAAAATAAATTGTTACGCATTTAAAATTAAATTGAATAAAAAACTATTTGATTTAAATTTTCTCAAACCATCAATTTTTTTTTTAAATATGTAGAACTGATCAGTAGCCGATACTGAATAAGTTTTTTGTTTTTAAACATTAGTTATTATAATATTATTTGGTCTGCGAACTGTCACTAAATGGCAATGATTAAAAATTGTGCCTTTTTGTGGCAGTCGATGCCATATCCATTTCTTAATCTATGATTTTAAAAATAATAATAGCTGTCCTTGAGTCGTTAACCGCCGGTTTTAGGGTAGGTCAGGTCTTTAGTCTAATACATACGTAGAAATTTTAAAAAATGAAAAATCATAATTTGTGACTAAACTACTGGATGTATTTTATTGATTTTTTGTATGTGGGCTTGGAATGTCATTACATATACGCTGTCCAAGTTATCGTTGTATTATAATCCCCACCCTGTATATATATTATAATAAATAATTGAATCTAATAAAATTGATAACATCCAGGGAGCGGTACAGACGCGATCTGGTGTTCCCGCTCTTCGGCTACTCCAGCGTGCTGAGCCTGGTGTTCACCTTGCCCGACGTGGGCGTGTCGCGGCAGGGGCTGGGCGACTGGCTGCTGTACGACAAGCGCGCGCCTCCCGCCCAGGCCGCCGCGCCCGCCCTCGCGCCCGCCCTCGCGCCCGCCCTCGCGCCCGCCCACGCGCCGCGACCCGCCGCCACCGACCCCGAGGACGCGCTGCCCGGCGTCCCCTTCGTGAGTACGCTCTCGTCTCTCCCCGCCCTCGCCACAAAAAAATCATTTTTACTAAGGAAAAGCTTTATGATTTAGTCCATGACATCTATAATAAATAATGCTATGCAGAAATCTCTATATATATATAAATGAATCGCTGAATGTGTTGCTAAGCGCAAATCTCGAGAGTGGCTGAATCGATTTTGCTAACTCTTTTTTTATAATATTCCTTGAAGTACGAGGATGGTTTTTACGGAGAAAAAAATTTAAAAAATTGCCTGAAGAAGTCTAAAATCTACACTTTTCTATATTCCCATACAAAAGATTCGTAATAATACTAAAAGTCACTTTGAACTTTAATACTATACCATAAGGTTTAAGTGTTAGTGGAGGGGTTTCGGGAAGGATAAGTATTAAAAAAATTAAAGAAAGAATCGACTGTTAGGTGGTACAAAGTTCGCCGTGTCAGCTAGTATATAATAAAGGGCCCCGTAGACGATCAAATATTTGATCAAACTTCATATTAAATTTCTGTTTGACAAACGTGTTTGTCAAATTATTTGATCGTGTGCGGGGCTGCGGTTTTTTTTGATATGTTTGTTATATGAAACATGAAGTTTGATCAAACATGTTTGACAAACAAGTTTGATCGTTTACGGGGCCCATAAAGTTGAGCATGTCATTTGAAATTTTAGTATTTTATGTTCAGCAATTTTTGATATGCTAATGGAAACTAAAAAAGAGATTGCTGAAAGACAGATTTGCTGTGCAAACAGTGTATTTGATATAAAATTGGTTTATTTGCGTACAAAACAATTTTTTGCTAATATCTAAAAAAAAATATATAAGCAACTATTTATGTTATTTTTCGAAGTATGTATTTGTAATACTAGTTTTGATTTCATATCAAATAAAAAAAAATGTAAATATTTCACACTTTAGCCGCTGTCTCTGCGCAGGACCCGGACGTGTTCCCCGAGGACTGCATGCAATACATGGATAGCATCCCGTCGGTATCTCTGGTGGATATCGAACGCGGTGCTATGCTAGAGGTGGTCGTCGCTGAGGTGTACTCTCCTTCGCATTTCTGGCTTCTACGTCTAGGCGAGAGTTATGACATCGCCATGGAGGACACGATGGACGAGATGAAGTGAGTGCATGGGATAATCGTGAACTTCGCCTGCCCCTTGCGGTCTCTCGATGATAAATTTATTTATCTTATGTATATAAAAATTTCGTGTCATGATGTATGTTTGCGATAAACTCAGAAACTACTGAACCAATTTATATCAAATTTTGTAATCTTCTGTAATTTAGTTCGTTTGTGGGCTCATGCAGGCTGACCTAGGTCAGTCTGGGTATGGACCGTTAGGGTCTCGCCTCTCCGCCCGAGCTGTTCCTCACAGGGGGACTTCGCCTTTTGGATCTTGAGTTTTGGCCCGGTGGGCCAGGGCCATACCTACTAGGGTAGGCTATGGCCTTGTCAATGATTTTTACTGTATATGTCCGGTATTTGGGTTTCTCTTCTTACTGAGGTTCTGAAGGACACCGCGTGGGGGTCCCGGGTGTCCGATCGAGATCTTCATTGTCGTCGCCACCAGCGGCGATGTTGGGAGCCGGCGGTGACAGCAGGAGCTCGCGAGGTAGGGAACGACCGTCTGGAGGCCTGTCGTGTAAGGGTGCTATGCCGTGGAGGTGTGTGCACGCGCTCCTGTCCGCGCGAGCGAACATAGCGCGTGCGAGGCGACGCACGTACTCCTCCACGGTGGGCGTCTTGGTGTCGCGGTGTATGACGTTGTTCCTGACGTACCTCGGAGCTCCTACTATCAGTCGTAGGCATCGGTTCTGCTGGACTTGGAGCCGTCTGGCCTGGCTCGCCGCGCAGAGGGCGTACCAGGCTGGGGTAATTTAGGGGCTGGGCTGTAATTTAGTCCAACTTGGGAGATAGGGTTCAATTGGACCCGGTAGGTGGTGGTGGTGGTAAGCAATCAAATTTGGTAGCTGTTTTCCGGGCAGGACAATGTCTGCCGGGTCCACTAGTTTATTTATAAGTCAACGTCAACAATTAGTACAACAATAAATATAATATTAATCAAATAAACGTCACGATCACGATCACGATTCAGTCTGTAATATCCCACTGTTGGGCATAGGCCTCTTCCCCATGTAGGGGAAAGGATCGGAGCTTAATCCACCACGCTGCTCCAATGCGGGTTGGCGGATATATTCCCTACTAAGAGTAACGATTGCTATCAGGTGTACATGATAACAACCGTGACCGATTGCTTAACGTGCTCTCCGAGGCACGGTGGGGAGACCCACAAGGACTGCACAAACACCCACAGCATGCCAAACATCTGTATGGCTAATACAAATGTTGTCGTGTGCGTAAATAAACATCGGTATTTATACATATAATTGCCTACAACTTTTTTACATATGTTTTAAAGGTTTTAAATCAAACTACCTTCTATCTTCCAGCGTGTACTACAAGAAAGGCGAGGGCGCCGACAGAACGCTGGCGCTGGGTGCCGTGCGCGTCGGCCACTACTGCGCGAGCTGCTACGAGGGCGACTGGCACCGCTCGCTCATCGTCAAGGTCGTCGACAGCGATACCGTCAAGGTGAGTACCGGCCAGAGGACGCCTCGCGCCTTCGTCTTTCAAACGCGAGAGCCCTTAGGCCTCCTCGATGCGACCCCGTCGCGGAATTCGTTTTTGCCGGACGTCTCCCGAATATTAACTATCTCTATGTCAAATTTCAAGTTGGTAGCACTAAAAGATGTAGGACTAAAAATTTGGGAGAGCCCTTAGGGCTCCTCGACGTGTTAACGTGGTCACTCGTCGCGTGCGCAGGTGCGGCACGTGGACTACGGCACGGTGGAGCGCGTGGCGGCTTGCGCGCTGAAGCCCCTGCCGCGGCGCTGGGCGCGGCTGCCGACGCAGGCGCTGCGGGCGCGCCTGGCCGCCGCCCGCCCGCCCGCCGCCGGCCGGCGCTGGCCGCACGCTTCCGCCCTCGCCTTCCTGCAGCTGGTGCGCGAGCGCCGCCTCGTGGCCAACGTGGTGGCCGCCGACCCGCGCGACGGCGCGCTCGAGGTGCTGCTCATCGACACGAGCGGCGCGCGCGACCGCATCCTGGGCGACGAGCTGGTGCGCGCCGGCCACGCCGACCCGCGCCCCACCTCCGCGCTCGGGGTGAGTGACCCGCCCGTTATGTTCCTCTTTATAGTAGGGGAGACGTAGAAGTACAGCCTGGTGACAGACGGACGGACGGACGAACGGACGGACGGACAGCAAAGTCTTGGTAATAGGGTCCCGTTTTTACCCTTTTGGGTACGGAACCCTAAAAATTGACACGTCCGGTTTCCTTGTGACATCAAAACATATATTTTCGTAAAAAGTACAAACATCAGCTACATTCAGACAAATTATTGCTAAATATAGAATAAATACTTATGATTTTCTTGATTATTTGGCTTCTGGAAGGTCTTTTTTAGTCTCTTAACAATAATCTGCTAGCATTTCTGGACTCCATTTCCCTTGATAGCGCTTCTCCATTAAGGAAATGTCCTGATGGAACCTCTTGCCTTGTTCATTACTCACAGCACCCAAATTTGGCGGAAAGAAATCCACGTGAGAGTCTATCATATGTATTTTTAAGGACATATTACACCCCAAAGCTTTAAATGACATTATATATAATAATAATAATAATACACTTTATTGTACACCAAAGACAGAAATAATACAAAGAAATTTTTAACAATATATCATTAGGTACAAAAGGCGGCCTTATCGCTAAAAAGCGATCTCTTCCAGGCAACCTTAGGGCAAAGGAAATGGTATAGCGTCAGCGTAGGTGTACAGGCTACAAACAATTTATAGTAAATATTCAAATAATTAAACACATACATACATACATACGTACATACGCACATACATACACACATACATACATACATACATACATACACATATACATACATACATACTTACACTCATACATACATACTTACACTCATACACAGACATAGATACATATTATATACTTATAAATTACTTGTTTACTGTTGAGTTTCAAGAAAATGCTTCCTAACAGTCTTTTTAAAAGTTGCAAGTGTTTGTACACGTCTAATATTCAAAGGCAAGGTATTCCAAAGGCGAGAGGCTTGAACTGTAAAAGATTTATCATAGAAGGAAGAGGAGTGAGAAGGAATTGCGAGAAGGAAATTACTGTCAGAACGGAGGCAACGTTCATGGGTATCGCCAAGGAATTGGAATCGTTCTTTCAAATAGGAAGGGGTAAAGGGATTAAATAAAATAGAGTAAAGTAGGTTAAGAATATGAGCATTCCTGCGAAGGCGGATTGGGAGCCACTTGAGTTTTTTGCGAAATTCGGAAATATGATCATATTTGCGTAGTCCAAATATAAATCTTATACATAAATTTTGAATGCGCTCAAGCTTATTAAGCTGCTCCTCTGTAATGTCGAGATAGCAAGTATCAGCATAATCAAGAATTGGTAATAATAGACTATGAGCAAGAGCAATTTTAGTAGGAATGGGTAGAAGATTACGCAATCTGCGGAGAGACCCAACCGAAGCGAACAACCTGCGGCTAATTTCACATATCTGCGGACCCCAAGAGAGATGTTGGTCGAAGATAACACCTAAATTTCTCACGTTTTCGCTATATGGAATGGTGAATCCGTTAAATGTAACAGGAGGTAGTTCAGATTTATCAATACGGCAAAGCAGTTTGGAGCTTTCTATAATAATAGCTTTCGATTTGTTTGGATTTATATGTAGGCCGTAGGCTTTACTCCATTTACCAATAGCTAAAAGGTCATTATTTATGCGCGATACACACTGAGATAAGTTATGAACAGTGGAGTGAGAGTATATCTGGAGATCATCTGCATAGAGGTGGTAGAAAGAAGTTATAACATTACAAAGAGAGTTTATAAATATAGAAAACAAAAGAGGTGATAGCACGCCACCTTGCGGGACACCGGTATTGACTGTTGACCAATTTGAATATGAGTCGTTCAATTTAACTCGCTGCCGGCGACCCTGCAAGTAACTTAGAAACCAATCAGCAACCTCAGGAGATATGTTAAGAGAACGTAAAATATCACACAGTATATCAAAGTCCACAGTATTAAAGGCGTTACTAAAATCGAGTAACGTTAATACCGTGAGCCTTTGATTGTCCATATTTGATCGTATATCATCAGTTATTTTTACAAGCGCAGTAGTCGTACTGTGACCTGGGCGAAAACCGGATTGCATGGGATTCAAGACGGTGTTTCACGAGGAAACTACTGAGCTGTTGATGCACAAGACGCTCGAGTGCTTATATATATATTCTTTATTGCACTAAGTAATTACAACAACACATTATAATAAAGGAAGTAGGCAAGGGCGAACTTATCTCTAAAAGAGATCTCTTCCAGTCAACCCATGGTGGTGAGAGATGATGTGAGCGCGGGGCAAAGTAGTGCAAGAATAGACAATAGAAATAACAAGAATATAAAAAAAAAAACAAAAACATAAAATACATACACTACATATACATACATAAACATATACAGTGAAACTTGGTTAAGTGGGACCTGGATAAGTGAGAAACCTCCATAACTGGAACTCACATAAGTTTATTTATTAAGTCCTTGTAATTTTCTGATTTATGGTTTCCTAGAAAATTTTGTACAACGTTCAGAAAGCATTTCCAGGCGAGATTTTCCTGATCATTCAGTTTTTCTTCAAATCTCGTATTCTTTATCAGTTGCCGTATTTGTGGACCTACAAATATTCCCAAATTAAAGATAATTTGAATTTTTTAAGAAAATTTTCTCGCTGAGTTTGGGGGATTTCACTTTAAGATATGCAAATCCACTTCCATCTTTAGGCATAGCTTTTACTAAAAAAATATCAGTTCGGCACTATGTAGGATGGGTCTGTTGGCCGAAGACGAGTTTGGATACTGGATAGCGTGTTTTGAATTGGTTCTAATGCCTTTTGTTTGAATCAAACAAAAATAAAAATCAGTTACATGACCTTTGGTTTGGACCAAATCATTTCCAATAGCAAATGGCATATGTCTGGGTTCTTGTTTAGCCCAACCAAATAGCAGTCTCACAAACGCTAAACAACGTTTATGTGGAACCCAGGATTTATATCGATTCCTCACAGAAAATTCAAAACAGTCTAAATAGCACTGTTTAATTAATGATGTGAAATTTCTACTACTATGTACTTACTATGCTTACTATTACTTGTGTTTAATAAGTAACACACGTATAGAAGATGTAAGTTAGTTGAATGCAATAGTTATACAGTCGTCTAAATGAAGTTATTCAAAGAAAGACACGTGTGTGAGGTCAGAAACGAATATGTAGCTGTCACAAAAAAACTGGACGTGATGGAAACAAAATTATTATATTAAATTGTTGATGAGGAATTGAGGATACACCAACATGAACGAAAATCATCACAAAGTTCGTGTGACAAAAACAGTGTTGACCATTGTAATCGGACGAGAACCGGTGTATTCAACGTTGTATGGACGTTTAAAAATTCGTGACTCGTGAAGCCGTAATGCGTTTGATCCGTAAAATTTGTACCCCTCATGCACTTAAAGAAGTTTCACTTTAATAATCGTATCGTGCCGTCCGTGTCGCGTCTTCGCCCCGAGCCTGACCGACGGTACTCGTAACCCGCGATGTCTGCACATCCCCGGGCCTAACAGTTTTTTTTTTTTTTTTTTTTTTTTTTTTTTTAAATCTAGACCCGCACACTATCTAGACCCGCACTTTATTCTTATTAACTACTAGCTTCTGCGCGCGACTTCGTCGGCGTGGACTCCGCTCCTATTGGTCTTAGCGTGATGATACATAGCCTATACCCTTCCTCGATAAATGGGCTATCTAACACTGAAAGAATTTTTCAAATCGGTCCAGTAGTTCCAGAGATTACCGCGTTCAAACAAACAAACTAACAAACAAACAAACAAACAAACAACCAAACATACAAACTCTTCAGCTTTATATATTAGTATACATCTACTCCGGGATAATGAGCAGGGGAGACAGTTGTACTAACTACTTTTTTTTTTAAATTTTTTTTTTACTTGACTATTTTCTAAGAGTAATTATTTATTTTACAATGTTATCTTATTCTCTAAACTTATTATATTTTTACGTATTTACAAGAGGCAGTTAAATCTAAACCATACAGCGAACAGAGTAAAATAATCTATTGTATTTTTTATTTTATTTTATTTCATTTCCTACTCTCTTCTCTTCCCACTCTTAACACAAAGCCAAGCATTCGTAATGCTTTCGCAGTAATGAAATTAATATGCGGCTTAAATGTTAATTTACTATCGATGTAAATACCCAAGTCTCGCACCTCGGTAACTCGTGTTATGGACTCCTGATTAAGTTGGTAATTGAATTTAATAATATTAGTTTTACGAGAAAAAGATATAACATTGCAAAAGATATAACATTACAATGAATTGTTTTATATAAATGCAAATTTATATATTACAATTATACTTTTATTCTTATACGTTCCTTACATTTTATACTATGTTCTATATGTTATCCTAATTATACAATTATATTTAGTTAACATATGTTACTTAAGTCTTATTCCTATTGTTTACTATTTTGCATATTTTTTTACAAAAGTTTCAAAGTCTTTTCTGTTCATTACTTCTGAAAGAAAGTTTATATCAATTTAACATCCATAGTAAATTCTACTTTCTGCCTCTCGCGATCGTGGGCCGGGCACTCCAGAAGTACGTGTAGGACAGACTCCGAACACGCAGGATCGCAGATGCACGATGGACTCCCCTTGCACTTGAAACGATGCAAGTACTCGGAGAATCCACCGTGCCCCGTCAGAACCTGGGTTAGAAATCTGTCAACCTTTATTTTACCGATGATCTTATATGCGGCTATCGCGTCAGGGAAGAACACCCTGGTGACACCAGCCGTTTCGCCGCCACGATACCGCTAGTTCCATTCATCGAGCGATTGCATACGAATACTACCGCCTAACAGTGTGGTACTAACGGGTTTAACTTCGGTTCTTGCAGACGTCGGAGTGTTACCTATACCCTCGGTTCGAGGCGCTGGAGAACGGTGATACGCCCAGCTTCGCGGAGATCCACGCCTACCTGCGCGACGGCATTGCGCTCGAGTGCGTCGACGACTACCGCCGGCACGTGCCGCCCTGCCTGCCCGACCTGCCGTCCCCATCGCCGCCCCCGCCCACACCGCCGCCGCCGACGCCGCCGCCGCCGCCCCCGCCGCCCCCGCCGCCGCCCCCGCCGCCTACCACCGCCCCGTCCTTCCCGCCTGCTGGCCCTACCCTCGAGCCCGCGCAGCCCGCCGCTCCCGCGTGGGGCGCTGGCCCGCCTGAGCCGCCCGCTACTGTGTCCTTGCGGGGCGCCGAGGAAGCGTGGTGCGCTGGCACAGCCACGCTGTCGGCGCAGGACTGCGAGACGTACGTGCTACTACTTATGCTGCGACCGGAGGCGGCGCACCGTTTTATGTTGGCGGCGCTGTCGCGTTCACTGGCGTCACAACCCGCACTGGACCCGCTGGCGCCCCGCCCTACAGTGGACCCCTTGGCGCCCCGCCCCGCACTGAACCCGGTGGTGCCCCGCCCTACAGTGGACCCCTTGGCGCCCCGCCCCGCACTGAACCCGGTGGTGCCCCGCCCTACAGTGGACCCCTTGGCGCCTCGCCCCGCACTGAACCCGGTGGTGCCCCGACCCGGACCACTGGCGCCCGAATTCAAGATGGTGCCGCGCGGCCGGCCCGACATCCACCCGCCGCCTGGCTTCGAGCTCGACGACAGACGACTCCACTGGCACTTCAAATAAAAATAAAAACAGTTTTCAGTTTCGCAAACAATTTGTGCTTTAATTAAAATTTCGATCAATGTCCGACTTTGGTGACCTCTCCGGTAGTGACGTGAATTAAAAGTGAAAGTGCCGCGTCGACCGTAGTACATAAGTGTGAAAAAGTTTCCTAAATAGAACTACCTCCTCTAGTTCCATAAGATGTCTTATTGTTTGTTATAGAAGTTGCTTCTGATGAAGATACCGATACCAGTTTGTTGCTCGTGATGTCTCAGCTCGATCAGTAAAAATCGCTTGATATTTCAGTGTGAGATGACATTTTTAAGTGTACGAATCATGAGCACTCAACGTAGCTATTATTATTACTTATATATTATTATTTATAGTATTATTTTCTTAGTTTTGTTTTTGATCCGTAATTGGTATAGTTTAGTTTTTGTTTTCAAGTAACCTTTTTTTATTATAATTTATATAGTCTTTGTCAAAACATACATACTTTTTTTTATTATACTTTCTCAGTTTTGTTTTTGACCTGTAATTGGTATAGTTTAGTTTTCTAGTGTCTTATATCCTATACTTGTTTTCAAGTAACCTTTTTTATTATAATTTATATAGTCTATGTCAAAACATACATACATTTTTTTATTATACTTTCTTAGGTTTGTTTTTGATCCGTAATTTGTATAGTTTAGTTTCCTAGGATATAGACAGGATATAAGACACTTATATCCTATACTTGGTTTCCAGTAACCCTTTTTTATTATAATATTTATATAGTGTATTTCAAAACATACATACATTTTTTGTAATTGACTTAATTTACAAGTTTCGTAAAATAATTGTTTGTTTATAAAATACAATAGGTGAAATCTTACTTTTGTATGTATTTTCGGCGACAAAATATTGTAATAAGAAGAATACCATTTATCTTAATAAATTATAAAAATTGTTCGATAAAAAAGTGTCATTACATTTTTATGTTAAAATTTTTCAACTACTTTATTCAAAGATCTGTTAATATAAGTAACAAGGACAGATAAATTTAATTAAATATAAGTGATTCTGTGATAATAAGAAGACGTTATGTATAAAACAATTGTTAAAAATGTTTGTTTGTTTTTTAATAAAAAAATGTTAAATAACGTGTTTTATCTTTGTTGTGCCCCAATTTTACCCAAAAATTTGGTTGATGTATCGTGGCTAAAGTAGGTGCTAAAAAACATAGGATGTAAGTATACCATTTTACTGGTGCGAGGAAGTATGAAAAAACATTCACAAAGATTTACTTGGAGCAGCTTGACTGGCGCTATACTGCTTTCAACAAGTATTGTGTTCCTGTTGGTGAGTAAGGTAACCAGAGCTCCTGGGGGGAATTGGGGATAGGGTCGGCTACACGCTTGCGATGCTTCTGGTGTTGCAGACGTCTATAAGCTATTACGGTAATTGCTTACCACCAGGTGCGCCGTACGCTTGTTTGCCGACCTAGTGATATAAAAAAAGTCATAGCCGAAGGGTTATACTTGCATATACATATACACAACAGTATTGATGATTATAGCTACTTCGCCTTGTGTAAATTGGTAGACTAAATTATTCCTGTGATCCTTGAATGAATATTTTTTTTATTTGTCAAACGTAATAGCTCGATACGCATCGTTTCTCTATGTGACGTGAGACTACAAATGAAAAAGCTTTTTAATTACCAGAACAGAACAGCTATGCTTTATCATAAAAATTGTGTCTGCAACCTAATTTATCCAAAGTATTAAATTAGTTTTAGCAGTTGCAAAATCGTTTTGAAGTGAAATCTTTTATAGTTGAGGAGACGTGGAACATCGGCCTTCACCGATCTGATAACTCGATGAGTCAGATGATGACTCAGACAGAGGCGGCTCGTCACATTTTTTGTTGGGGGTTCACAAAAAAAAAATAAAAAATAGAACTTACCATTTATTTTATTTATAATGGACATTGTGAAAGATTTTTCGTTGGAAATTACCTCCTTTATCTCCCTGTTTCGTTTGATCCACGACTTTTGATTCACCCTGTATATCTATACTTAATATTATAAAGAGGTAAAGTTTATAACTTTGTTTGTATATACGGGGTAATCTTCGCAAATACTGATCCGATCATGAAAATTCTTTCGCTAACAGAAAGCTACACTATTCAGGAGTGACAAGATAAAAGGAAAAAGATAAAAATATATAAAGATTTTAAATCAGCAGGATTTGAACCTGCGCCCTCTGACGTGCCGTGTCAACAATTCAATCTAATCAAGCATTATTATTTGCCTTAGAAATTAATACTTAGGTCAGAGGCGGCCTTACCCATTGCGAGGCCCCGGGCGGCAAGTCTTTGCGAGGCCCTTTGTCCTTCTAGTCTAGTCGACCAGTTGAAAATGGTCGAAAATAAAGATATAGCTCTTAAAATTATGTGTGATACCTCAAATTATTCGGAATAACGGCTAGAAAAATGTTCTAAAAGCGTGTTTTAGCACATAAAAATTGCAAAAGTTATAAACAATTAAAAAAAGGAAAAAAATGGTATTTCGTTTTTTTCCAATATTTCATAAACTATTAATATTTAAGAAATTTCAAAAACAGATTCTGAAAGAAGAGGATATTTCCAATAAAAAACTTCTCACTCCCGAAACTCTATCTCCATTATTTATAATTTTAATTTAAAACTGAAAATGGGTTTTTTCCACGTGACATTTTAAGGTTGCGCGCGCGGCGTCAAAAGCGAGTACGAC
Organism: Melitaea athalia; assembly: GCA_905220545.2. Lineage (NCBI taxonomy): Eukaryota > Metazoa > Arthropoda > Insecta > Lepidoptera > Nymphalidae > Melitaea > Melitaea athalia. The sequence goes on along the minus strand of HG992176.1, from coordinate 2,605,895 downwards.
ACATTGGTTAATTTATTTAAGACTAGCTGTTCTCAACGGCTTTCAACCGTGTGCGCAAACAATTTCCCGTGGAAACATATTATTTTCCCGGGATAAAAAGTACAGTACCTGTGTTACACAGGGATAACTAAGCTTTCAAATGGTGAAAGAATTTTTTAAATCGATCCAGTAGTTTTTGAGTTTATTTATTACAAACATACACACAAAAATACAAATCAATTAGTATAGATATTAACATTTTTTCATAAATTTGAAAAAATTATGGTGTATTCTGAACACTACAAATACTCAAGTCCCGTTGAAAATTTAACTTAAAGTTAATTTTTCAACAAATAAATTAAATATTAATAGTTTATGAAATATTGGCAAAAAACGAAATGCCAATTTTTTCCTTTTTAACCGACTTCTAAAAAAGGAGGAGGTTCTCAATTCGACTGTATTTTTTTATGTAGGTATGTTACTTCAGAGTTTTTGATTGGGTGGAACGACTTCGATGATTTTTATTTTAATCGAAAGGTAGTGCGTGTCATTTGGTACCATTTTAATTTATTTGAGATCTTACAAGTACTTTTTGAGTTATATCTAATAATGCGTTTTTACTTGACTATTTTTTCGTCGACCTACGTTGTATTATATCGCATAACTTTTTACTTGGTTTACCGATTTTGATTATTTTTAATTTAATCGAAAGCTGGTGTTTATCATCATGCTACATTTAAATTTCATCGAGATTTGTTAACAACTTTTTGAGTAATCTTTGATAACGCGTATTTACTTGTCTATTTTTTCGTCTACCTACGTTGTATTACTTGTCGATGTATCTAATTGAAGTCGTTTTTATTTCGTTTGCAAGCTAACACAATTGTTAATTTATTTGTTTATAACTTTTGCAATTTTTTATGTGCAGGCTTTTAGAGCATTTTTCTAGACGTCATTCCGAATCCAACGAGCTATCACACATACTTTTAAGAGTAGTATCTCTATTTTCGACCATTTTCAACTTGTCGACTAGACTATTTGGCTTTTCCTAAGACTAAAATCTTTACTAAAGTACAATAATCTAACGAATGAGCTACGTTATTTTCGATTTAAAGAATAGCAAGAACTGAAAGCCGATCTTGTGTCATCGAATTCCTCAAATATGTTTTAATAATTTTAATTAAAAAAAATACAGTTAAAAATCTATATTATTTTTAATTTGCTTGGGTTGTTGCGCGAGGCCCCTGCAAGCGCGAGGCCCCGGGCGATTGCCCCGTTCGCCACCCCCTAAGGCCGCCACTGACTTAGGTACTCTCAGAAATAGCTGTTAAATATTTGATTTCTTCTGTAGCATCTTAACGAATTGCTTCTATAATTAATCTTTTAGTGCCTAATAATCGTAATAGTTGTTTGACAACTGAACATATATATAAATCAACGAATATTTTTAAAATCTTACTGAATATTGGTACGCATTATTGTTTTAATAAAATTGAACAATAATTACTGAGAACCTTACATTTTAATAAATCACTGATAATTTAATTTGTTTAACAAATATTATACTGAATTATAAACTGTGTAAATTATTTTTTAAATCGACTTTTGATTGTTTTTTTAATTATCAAAATCGGACAACTCTAAAAAGTTATGTGCGTGGTCATACATAAAAAAATATACGCGTCGAATACATAACCTCGTCCGTTTGTACGTCGGTTGAAAAAAAGGCGATGAAATAAAATTGAATAATTGTGTTTGCTAGCAAACGAAAAAAACAGACTTCAATTACATCGACAAATAATACAACGTAAGTAGACGAAAAAAATTTAGAAACGCGTACTAGTCGTCACTACGGTTTTTGAGGGTTCCCCTCGATTTTTCTAGGATTCCATCATCAGATCCTCGTTTCCTTATCATGGTACCAACCCTTGGGATATCTTCTTTCCAACAAAAAAAAAAGAATGATCAAAATCGGTTCGTAAACGACGAAGTTATCCCCGAATATATGTACATTAAAATCGAATTGAGTAATCTCCTCCTTTTTTGAAGTCGGTTAAAAAATATCGATATACTTATAGTTTTTTTTTCGATATCTCAAACTCCGATATTGATTATATATTTAAAAATATCGATATATCGAGAATCCGATATTTTAAAAAATATCAACAGTCCTACCATGCAACATTGACGCGGAACAAATGTTTTCGATCTCGAAGCGGGAACAAGCAACATGACCCTCAACACGTACATACTGCGGGACATGTTGCGGGACACTGTGCAGCATGTGTGTGTACGTGTCCCCCAACATGTGGCGGGACAAAATGTTCCCTAGTGTAGCTGGGGCTGACGCGGAACAATTGTCCCGCAACACGTATATGTTGCGGTAATGCCTCATCTTCACTAGGGAACATTTTGTCCCGCGACATGTTGGGGGACACGTACACACACGTTGCCAACTGACAAAATGTCCCCTAGTGGAAACGAGGCATTACTTTTTAGTTTACTCTTTGGAGCATAGGCTTTGGAGCGCACCTGACGTATTTTGTTATGTTGTGACGTCGTGCGCTGTAATTTGTTTCAATCATAATTGTGTTTGCTCGCAAACGAAAAAAAAACCGACTTCAATTACATCGACAAGTAATACAACGTAATAAGACGAAAAAATAGTCTAGTAATACGCGCTATTAAAGATTACTCAAAAAGTTGTAATCAGTTTTCGATCTAATTTAAACAAGACTACAAGACAAGTATTAGCTTTCGATTAAAGTAAGAATCATCGAAATCGGTACACCGAGTAAAAAGTTATGCGGTATAATATAACGTAGGTCGACGAAAAAGTAGTCACGTAAATACGCATTATTAGATATAACTCTAAAAGTACTTGTCAGATCTCAATTAAATTAAAATGGGACCACATGACACGCAACACCTTTCAATTAAAACAAAATTGATCGAAATCGGTCCACCCAGTCAAAAGTTCTGAGCTAACATACATAAAAAAAACATACGTGTCGAATTGAGAACCTTAGGGCACAGCAGGAAATTTTCTGCTCAAAATATGGAGCAGCCCGACTGGGGTAGTACCTCGACCTGACAGAAGACCACAGCTAAATAATACTGTTTTCAAGCAGTATTGTGTTCCTGTTGGTGAGTAAGGTGACCAGAGCTCCTGGGGGGGATTGGGGATAGGGTCGGCAACGCGCTTGCGATGCTTCTGGTGTTGCAGGCTTCTATAGGCTACGGTCTTACCACCAGGTGAGCCGTACGCTTGTTTGCCAACCTAGTTACATAAAAAAAACCTCCTCCTTTTTTGGAAGTCGGTTAAAAATGGCCGATTGCAGTATTTTACTGTTTTATTTTATTGAAAATCACAATAATCTTATTATATTACATAAAACTAAACCAGTATTTTGAATTTTTTAAATATGAGTGTTCCCCTAAAATCATTAAATTGACGATTTTTTGATACTGTCGTCATGCCCATTCCCGATCCATATTTTTCGACGTCAGTCCGCTACCCCCACCACCGACGCTAGCGCCACTGTCACCGTGTAAATGCCGCCGAAGACCGAAGTCAGTCGCTGCCGCGTCAGTATAGGGTGACCACGCTGCATCATAACAAAATTATATAAAATAAAAATTAATATATTTTTTAAATTATATAAAATAAAAATTAATATTTTATTATTATATAAAATAAAAATTAATATTTTTTTAAAAAGTAAATAGTCAAATAAAAATTTAAAAAATGTTCCATATCTGCAATGACCCGAATATAAAATTATTTATATCATTTTAAAAAGATAAAAAAGTTTTAGTATCATGGCACAATCCATCAAACTATTCACCATTGTTTTATTTTTCCGTAGATCTTACTCGGTATATTCAAATGTTTTTCTTTTTACAGTATGCTTAAAACTTGTTATACTATTGAAAACCGTCAATATGGTGTGTAAATCAAATTAAAAAAAAAAATAACTACATTGCCATATTAAAAAAATAACTAAAAGATGGAAAATAATAAGTTGTAATAGCTATGCATTCCAATTTTACGACATGTGTGTAAAACGACAACTACACTAACGCATTAGGATAACATCCTGTAATGTTAGATGTAAGATGGTGATGAAATAAATAAATAAATAAATAAATTCAACAAAACAAAAATGTTTTAATTTAAATTAATTTATATCTACAAATAAAAAGTTTTATTCTACATCTCATAATACTTTTTGTGCATAAATATTAATTTTATACCTCTATTATTAATTCTGATTTTTTGCTGTTTTCGAGAATTCATTTATCCGCACTGACTTTACAGACGTGTGTAGGTACACCATAAGACTACCGACGTTATTCTCATAAAAAGATTACATTAAATCTACTTATATGAGAACAATACACATGATATAAGTAGATACTTAATTAACACAACAGTCACCGCATTTTAACAAAAGTTCGTTACAATATGTAGGTAAAGATGCTATAAGGAACGGTTACGGTTGACTGAGAGATGACATATGTGAGGGAAGGTTATGAGGGAAACCAAACCCAATGAAAGTCGATCCAACACTGATTTATTAAGATAGATTTACAGTATATATAGGCAGAAGTACAGACTTCATACGCTTCAGACAAATAACAATTTCATTGGAAATCTGCATCAGGCAAATAATAATATTGTGAGAAATAAGCTAAATTAAGTAGGTGATTAGTTTGCAATGTTTGCATCTGTATCAAGCAATAACAGTTTCGTAATAAATAAGCTAAATTAAGGAGGTTGCAAGACAATCAAATTGCTCAATGTGCGTTGACCCGTACAGATGCATAAAACAGATGCTTATATCCTAATGTACTCTGTGCACATATCGTACTAAATCAAAATCTCTCGGTAGAGAGAAGTATATTCTTTGCTGTGCAACATGTATATTACGTGTCCCCCAACATGTCGCGGGACAAAATGTTCCCTAGTGTAGCTGGGGCTGACGCGGAACAATTGTCCCGCAACACGTAAGTCTAAGTTGCGGTAATGCCGCGACATGTCGCGGGACAAAATGTTCCCTAGTGGAAACGAGGCATTAAAGTAAAACTTTAAAATGTACCGAATTTTTTCAGTGCATTTCATTTTAGCGGACAGAAAAACAAATGAAAAGTGGCGGGAATTTATTTTATTGCAACTTATTAGTATTACTAGAAAATACGAGCGAAACAAAATATATCTATAGAACATAATAATTATATAGACTAGCTGATGACCGTGTTGGCGCAGTTTGCGGTGGCCTTGCTTCCTGTTCCGCAGGTTTCGGGTTCTATTGCCTCCTGAGTCTGGGTGTAATATTTGTTTATATATTTATATATGTACTACTTCTATGTATATTTTAAAAAAAGTTAGCTATAACAACCGGCAGCTAACAAGCATTGGGTAGCTTACCATAGGAAGTCCACTTGACGAATTAAGCTGTTTTTTTATTATTTCAGAAAACTATTAACTTAGAAGCATATTTATGACGACTAAAAACTTCTTAAATTTTTCACAATAACCATTTCAAATTTTTATATTATCTTTGAGCTAATAACTCAATTGTTAACTATACGAAAACTAAGTTATAAATTTTATTTTTACGAGTGGTAAACTCAACAATTATCTAACAAACACAACTTGGATGCGCATACTTTTATATTCCCTAATTTTCTTTGATTCTGGCGGAAAATAATAATTAAAATGAATTTACAATAGAGCCATTTATGATCCCAGACAGATCTAGTTTTGAAAATTAAGTAAGTTTCTTTTTTAAGACATTTTTTTTTGTATATTTTCGATTTTGTTGACCAACAAATTAATATTGAAATATGTACATTCTGTATTAAAATGTCGTTATATAAGGTTGTAATAAAAGAACAGATCAGCTATTAATTTATTTATTAATTCAAAACACATGTACAACTGGTTATAAACTTCATTATTTCACATAGTTTTACTAAGACGCGTGTGGCGCGAACGGGACAAGAGATGATAAAATTAATCTAATAATAAATATCCTACTTAGATACAAAAAGAACTAAAATGGAAAATTATATCACAAAAAAGCGATGAGTAAATAAAGCAAACAAAAAAATAAATATGCATCACTCGGTGCATTTTACTTGAAAAATAATGATAATAATGCACTGACGGTAAGGACAGCGGATTTATTTAAGATATGTAAAATTGATGACAATATAGTATATGTAATATTTTCGCAAAGTTGAACTTTTTGTTCTGATGAAATTATTGTTAATATTTTAGATATGTTTAACATTCGAAAACGATTACCGCAAGCTTGTCTATAAAGAAATATTACATTTTTTTGGGCGTTAGGTGTGAATACATTAAGAGTATTCTACTCTTTGATTAAGAGCATCGCAATAACTGCCTGTAAAGCGCAATATAACAAAACAAACAATTTGCTTATTAGTACGATTGATGTTTGTGTGAACGAGCGTGGTAAACAAAATAAGCACTAGAAAAAAAAATATATTTGGTTGCGTACACGCGATATCTCGACATATATCATCATACTTGAAAGTATTTCTAACAAAATCTTATTAGGAAGACAGATTAGAAAAAAAAAAACGCCTCTCGTTTGCGTGTCTTATTTACCATCGAGGATAATCTTTACTCGTTAAAAATAGTGTTATCAGATATATTACACAAAAGCCTGAAAATTTATAAAGAGCGTACTGTTTGGTGGTATAGCATAGATTAAATTGGTGGTACTAATATACGTACATACAATACGTACGTATACATACATACATACGTACGTACATATAGTACGTACAATATCATTTTGACAAGAATAACTTCATTTCCAGCTGAATATACAAAATGTATAATCTATTTTGTTTTGAGAAACCAAGTGCAATTAAAATATCCTAGCTGAGATCAGTAATATGAAAACTAAATGAGTGTTAATTACAATAATATGTACTGTTTAGTACAATAATTCACCTAACAATAATTATTTATTTACTAAATTCGCTACACCGCACGCCGTAGCGAGCACGGTTATTATCAATCGTTAACTTCATATTATATGGAGAACTTATAACATTTTTGGGAACGAAAACAAAAAAAAAGTACATATATGTTTCGATTACAATTAATAAAAGGAAAATCGAAATGGTAACAATACTGGATAATAATTACTTAAACATAGAAATCATTTATCTTTGACCCGGCTGGAGAAAAAGAAAGTGCATTTCCAACCAAGCCATTTATTATTCCAATCTGATCTAGTTTTGAAAGTCACTTTAAATACATTTAATAATGTTTTTCTATTTTTAATATATTATATATTTTTATTTTCAAAATAAATATTTCATTTATCGAAGCGTCGTTTATATTGTAGTTAGTACAACATCAACAGTACAGAAATTAGTAGAAAACTGTCACAGTAGGGAAATATTTATTTGTTACATTAATTCTTACTAATTATAATATCATATTTGAGAGCTGGATTACAGACACTTGTACATTTCAACATTAACTACTTTAAAAATTAACATTTAAACTTCCCGTCAATTTGTCATATGTTTTACAATTAAATATCTTATTAAATACAACACTGAACAGTTTCTACTTGACCACAGTAAGCGGGAAGTGCGGATAGAACGTTCATTATATAGTACTTAAACACTGACTGAAACTTTTATATAGAAAATAACTTCTTAGTGTACATTGTGTCCATACACTTATGTAAGCGTAAAACGAATTCCACAAAAATATAACTTCATTATAATTATGTTTCACGAATCTAAAACACGAAATATAGAGAATACATTTAAAGCAAAATATTTTTTATAGTAGTAAAAACTAACGAAATATAAAGATAAATTACATAATACTTGAGATTGAATTTTTGGTTTATATTGTTTTTTTAAGCTCCGATTTTTAATTTCGTTTTTACATAAGACACCGTATATTGTTATTTATACTATAATAAAATTATTTTAACACATTTATGTAAAATTAATCGAACAACAAGAGTAGTTTAAAATTTTAGTACAATTAAGGTAACTTACTAAGGTAAGGTACTTAATTTTTATTGTTCCGTCTTATTATTTAGGTATATGTATTTTTTCCTTTGTTTTAAGCGCACTGGTGTGAAAGTATTAATAAATTTTACTATATTACAAGTGACAAAACGAAATTAAACTTAATTAACGTTAAAATAATATTAGTACGATGAGGATAATTAGTGTGTTACGTTAAATCGAATTTTCGAGATTTTATTTATTATATTGTTCTCATATACATATACGATAGTAATTTGTATCTTAAATTTATAATTGGTTTTCGTAAATTCATATTTTTTACCTAACCTAGGTTTAGTGTGTTGTTTATTATTGAAAAAAAAAAACATAAAAATGAAATTTTTGTTCATACATAGGTGGAAGTAGATTTAGTGCGCATTTGATCAGATTATTCTAGTGTACGGTTTAGCGCGCGTCTGTTGATCGATGTTGAAGCGGCTCTGGCCTGAATATAGCGCGTCAGTTGCTATATGAGCAACCATTTCGTCTGTATGTCGATGTAGGAGACTGGTGTGGCCCATAACGGAATACCGTCCGCTGTAGGGCCGTCTCTAATCTGTGATATTGTTGCGGGAATCTTATGCGCGCACGTGCACAATCGTCTACATTATGTCTAAATGTGTTGATTAACAATGTTTACATCTCGTATACAGTTGGTGTCTAAACGTCAACTTTGTATAGGCTGTGGCCTTGATGATGTTATTTAGTGCGATAGATGCGATCTATTTGTTTATCCATCATTATTGATAGGTTTAATGACGCTCGCTGTCTAAGGTCAGCCGCGCCATTTTGATGGTCTATATGTCTATATTGAATAGGTTGTGAAGGGGCGGGCGGGGGCGGGGGCGGGGGCGCGGTGCCGGGCGGGGGGCGCGGCATCAGACGAACTCCTGCCGCTGCAGCGACACCGACGCCTTGTACAGGCTCTCCATCATGAACGACAGGTTCTGGGAGAGTTCGTTCACTGGACGAGTGATCGCCACCATGTCTGGAAGGAGGTTGACGAACGGATCACAACTATGTATATTGGAACATAACGAACATTTCATTGACCGTGCTGTATGTTAAAATTGTTATCAATCAAAGCAAAGTTTTGCAGAAAAAATTGATGCGAATCGAAAGCAAAAATCCACAAGATTCCAGCTATGAAATTATAAAAATAAGTAGTAGTCCACTAAATTATCTTTACTGTTACGTAAAATAAGATATTTATTAATCACCATTATAATATTTTGCTACGTACCAGGATGCGCTTGCGCGAGTCCCTTGCAATAGACGTGCAATAGGCTCGTGATGTCGTCCTCGGGAAGTTCTCCACGCTCCAAGATCCGCTCCGCATTACGTTCCCGTACTAGCGCTAGTGCCGCTCCCCACCTTGAGTTGCATAATTAATTTCATTGATGACGTACAACACATGACATGTATCTGTTACAGCTAAAAGCATCTGTTATAGTTAATTTGATAAGAAAATATTTCCGAAAGTTGTGGGCTCTGGAAGCCATCTTACGCCATGTATGACCAAAAACAAAAAGTTGAAATAGCGAAATGGATAAACGTGTACGGAGCCAAAACTAGTATCACTGTATATTAAATGTTGAGCTTTTGTGGTCGGCGATTAAGAACTTCATAGGAAATCCTTTTGATTAATGAGATATTTTGAGATATGTTTTAGACATTTGACAATATCAGGGAAGCTATACGGTGAACTAATATGCAATCCCCGTAATTATATACTGCTCTACAAGAATTATAATCGTCTTAAAAAGTTTGATTAGTGTTCTTTTACTGACATGATTGATTTGACAGTTTTGGTAATCTACTAAATCGACTTCGACTAGTATGATTTTATTACAGAACCAGAATTTTTATTTATTCATAAATTTAAAATTTAGGCATAGGCTTCTTTCTCTGTATAGGAGAAGGATCGGAGCTTAATTCACCACGCTGTTCGGATACATTCTCACAGTAGGGATACGATCGCGATCAGGTGTATATGACAATAATCGAGATAGCTATCTCGCGAGTGATCACGTGTTCTCCGAGGCATAAAGACAAACATTCAAATCGAAAACAAATATTTGTACAAATACAAATGTCAATTCCGAGCGGAAATCGAATCCGCAAACCGCCGGTGTTATGTGACTATACTCAGCAGTGGGCTATTACAAGCTGAAGCAATTATTATTTCTAATGGTCGCCCAGTGTCGAAATTCGACCATAATTAATTTAAATGTAAGTTTCAACAAAAATATATACTCTGTATAATAAGAGTGTGTGTCAAGTCAAATACACGGTAGTGTGTGTAATGTTTTTTTTATTGATTCTTTTTATTATGATTTTTTAATTAAACAAAAAAAAAAAAAACATTAGCATTCTGCACTCCTCTACATAAGGGGGCGTTCAAGTATTACGTAACGGAATTTGAGGGGTCTTGTAAAACGTTACGATGCGTTACAGGGGTGGGATTTGACTTAGAAAAATGCGTTACGTAACATAGTTTTTTATCGAAATAAAAAAAAACTAGGATATTAAAATTGATTGTTTTATTTATTAATTACTACCGCAAACGCGATTAAAACAATAACAAAGGTAATTTAGCGACTTTCTGGTAGTTTGCGCAACATAGTTGTGACATTTGGGTAAAAATGCTCAGTTTTGGGTTTACAGGAAACTTTTACGGCGCGATGCGTGGGGGAGGAGGGGGAGGTCAAACATCTTCAAAACTTGCGTTACGTAATACTTGAACACCCTCTAAATCTAAACCATAAATGTGCGAGATTCCATACTCCTCGCGAAGGGCATAGTTTTCGCTTGACGTGTTAATACATAGACCTGTATATACCTCTGGCGCTGCATGAGCGCGAGCAGGCGCGCGTCGTCGTGCGGCGCGGGCGAGTGCTCGCCCCACGAGTCCGCCGCGTGCGCCGCCAGCGCGCCGCGCACCGCCATCACGCCCGCGCTCATCTCCACGCCCTGCCCACACACCACACACTCCACTACGATCCATGTATTGTGTTAACGATTCGTTTTACTCACGAACCGTTACATTTAGAACGTGTCTCGTTCAGTCTACACGCCATCCCCACACAACCCCACACTTCATAGCCCGATCGATATACTATGTATAGCGGGTGTATTTGGAACGCTTGAAAAAACGAAGAGGTATGATAGTTTTGGCATGACCTGACATGATACAAGACAAAAAAACGCGAAAAGAATTTTTTTCCTTGCCTCTTTTCATAACTTTTTTGGTAAAATCCGGTTTGGAAAAAATAATGAAACATAAATTTGAAGATAATGCTTTAAAATAATCATGTTTTGAAAAATCGGTAATGTCATTGAGTACTACTTCTTCATGCGCGCCATCAGCTGACCGGCGCGAGGTCAACGCACTCCCGCACAAACTGTCGCGCGTCTCGCGGTCAACGAGAGTTCGCCAAGTACATAAGTCCTAAAATGTTCTTAAAAAAACGTGTCTGAGATAAATAGTTATATGCATTATAAAGTATATAAATAGTATATTATTAGGTTTAAATCTTTTCAAGCGTTCCAAATACACCCTGCATATACGATTCGTTTCGCTCACGAATTCGTTATTTAGAACGTGTCTCGTTAAAAGTTTGTAAATGAAACGAACCATTTTTTGAACATAACGATTGGTCTTTTATGATCCAGAAACAATCTGTTACAAGTAGTACACGGCTTGTTCGCTGGATCATATATTCGTAATTGATTGTAAATAAAACTAACCGTTTAATGAATATAGTATCTGGGCAAGTTTAAGTTTTGAGAACGACATGTTTCAATGAATATGAACCAGGTTAAAATGGAAATAAAATCATAATTTTTGGACGTTTGTTATTTGATATCTCCGCGAATGTCTTTTTCTATATAATTAAATATGGTAATTTAAAAAATATCAGATAATTCTTAAATATATCTTAAAATTTTATTTGAACGTATAACTATTAAAATAATAAAAAATTAACGCATCACAGTCAAGCCCACCCACCATCAATTAGAATTTACTTCTATGTCATGATCCGAAAACATTTTGATGAAACATTTTTATCACCAACGTGATTGTGCTTCACCCACACAAGCGTTATACTAACATAATTATATAATAATAGGTACTAGCTTTTTGTAATTAATCGAAATAAAATATAGGCTCCATTTTAAGTTGTACAAAATTACAAATCTATGCAAAATTTCATTAAAATTAGTCCAGTAGTTTCGGGATAAGCCCGGAGAAACATCGTAACACGATATACGAGTATAAAATAATATAGAAGATAAGAAAAGAAGTCTTTCTTTCTTTCTTTATTCTTCTATATAGAAGATAGACTATATTAGTAACATTACAACATAAACACACAACAACGTTAACACACAACATAAACATTTAAAAACTAGTTTCGTTATAAACATTTTATTATACATTCAGTGAGTAATAAGTAAAAACATTTCTCATAAATCAATATTTGAAATAACACGTGTAACGCCCATGTAGGATTACGCTATATTTATTTCGAAGAAACGCTCTATAAACTGTTAAAAGGCTCCGCTGATGCAATCGTCTTTTATATTTCCAACTTTACATCAAAGAAAAATTTTATATACATTTAAACGTAGATTTAAAATGAATTTTTTGTATTTTAAATAGACAATTTCTCTATCAGAATGTATGTGTCCCTTCTCACACTTTCAGTTACCATACAACCAAAGTTTAAATAAAATATATAGTATACCTATGTACATTATTACGCTTTCGACAAAAAAAGTAATATTATTCAAGGTATAATCAATTTTACATTGAAAATAGAAAAGCAAATTAAATACCTGCTCTACAATCAACATCAAAGGTGCATTCAATTAGTAATCTGGAATATTACAAAAGGGGGGATCGAAGTTGACCTGCATCCTCCACCCCGTGGGCGGGGGTGGTTTACACGTGTAACGTGCTTTGATGCAACGCGCCTGTGCAGTTTAAAAATCAATAATCTGTTGCTATCTAGTTATTGTAGGTCAAATGAGAGATGCTTTTATAAAAGTGTGTCTAGCAAACGAAAATATTCAGAATGATTTGTTGAAACTTAATTAGTAATAGGTAGGGATCCCTAGTACATCTTTTTAACCTGATCAGTATCAAGCTAATTTTCCGTGAGTAGCTTCATTTTGATGAGACGAACAAAAAGTTCCTCTTCAAAAACTCTCGATTGTGGTAGATAATAGAGTTAGCAGGAGATAGAGCAGCAGTGAGCGTAGGACCGGGATAACGTACCACGCAATTTGGAGGACAATGTTACCATCAAATTATATAAATAGTAATTAACTAAAAGAAAAAAAATCAGCTGGTTAGTAATAATTTTTGATGACCTTACGAGGTCATCAACTTGATGACTTCGTAAAGGTCATCAAAAATTGATATTTTTTTTCTAATTTTTTTTTCTAAAAAAATTAAATTTTTATAACGCAACTAATCGTTTGAAATAATCATTAGTAAGTGACGTTGAGTTCTTTGTTGTAAACGTTAAATCACAATATTGTAAAATATATAACATAAAAACATAGAATATTTTGAAGTGAAACTTCTTTAGGCGCATGAGGGTAAATTTTACGCGTTTTGATGGGACAGCGACGTTTTTGTTTTTAATTATGATGCCGCCTACTTCGTCCGGTACAGGCGTCACCCGCCTCGTGTCCCGCTTCACCTTTGTTTTCAATTAGTTTTTAATTATTTATTTTAAATAAAATTAAAGAAGTTTCACTTCTGACATGTGTACCTACTTTGTATTTAATTTAAAACGTGTAAACAACTTAAAAATTTTGTGAGAGATAACAAAAGTTTTCGTAAAGGTACATAAATTATGGCGGATTAATTTGTCTGTCCTGAATATTCGTCGACGTTCAAATGGACAAACGAATATGTCGATCAATTTATGTCAAAGCTTCGAGCGTTAAAAATGTTAATCTGTGTAATATAAAATGAATCCATATTTCCCTTTTTTACAAAATAACTTAAAAGCGAATTTACCGATTTAATTTTCCCTTGTAAATTTTTTAATACTCTGTAGGTTCTTACTGAATCAATTAATAAAGAAAGTTTTTCACAAAATTGGAAACTTTCTTAAACTACTATTTTGAAAGTTTTCGTCGCGCATTGGACTGAATTTTTTTGAAGTGAAAAGTTCTTTAGCCGCGTTTCGCACTTTTTGGTAGGGGTTAATCTTATGGGTTCGCGTCACCGACATGCTTATAGCAGTATATCTGTAGCTATACAGCTGACGTATTGCGCAACATTAGTGCTCTGTGTCTGTATATCTTATAAGTGAAATTGGGTGTATTTAGTGAGAAGTTCAACGTATATTTGTTGAAATAGTGTTTTTGTTTCATTATTATTTCAATTGTTAAATTGTAAATCACTAGCGACCCGCCCCGGCTTCGCACGGTTGCAAAAACTATCAGTGTTCCTCTACGATATTACGCATGTATTATACATATAAACCTTCCTCTGGAATCACTCTATTTACTAAAGAAAACCGCATGAAAATTCGTTGCGTAGTTTTGAAGATCTAAGCATATATATGGACAGACAGACAGCGGGAAGCGACTTTGTTTTATACTATGTAGTGATTATGAAATTTAAAATTTTAATACTAAAAGTTCTAAGTTTTCACTTCTATCGGCAGTCTCTATAACTACCATTTTTTTTCATTGCATATACCTATATATAATTCTAGTTAAAATGGAATATTCATAGCTAAGGCAGAAAAAAACGCCTGTTTGGTAAGCCAGTAGTATAAATAAAACAATAATGAGAAAATAATAAAAAAATTGCGTGCGTACAAAGTACACGTCAGAAGTAAAACTTCTTTGGCAAACTAATTAAAAAAAAAAAAAAACTAATTGAAAACAAACAAAAAGCCAACGTCACCCAGTGTTCCCAGACGGTCACCCATCCAAGTACTGACCGCACCCGACGTTGCAACGTCACCTTACCACGCGTTTCATCCTTAACAATTTTACCCTCATGCGCCTAAAGAAGTTTCACTTAAAAAAACCGGCTCACTTCGCAGCAGTCTTGCCGGGCCGCTGGATGTAACCAAACAATGGAACATGAATAATGATTTCACCAAATATTTATATTTGTTTACTTTTTACTCACCCTATTATCGAGCGCCGCATGGTAAACGGCGACTACCATCTTGTTGTTGGTCTCGAGAAGCAGTAATAGTTGGAAGATAAGCTTGTATAGACAGCGTCCTGTTTCTTCCGCGTTTCGGGACAGCTCCAGAGTCTAGAGAAGTAATGCCTAATTATTACGCAGAATTTTGAAGGTTTTTTTTAGTTATAATAATTTCATATATTACGCCGTACTGTTTAACTAATATTAATGACTCGTTAAGTTTATTTTAACGCGAATCTTAGAAACTATACTTGTACGGTTCAACCGCACATACATAATTATCACCGCATCAGCATTTTACATCACTTGCACGATTCATTAGCAATAGACATCAGTTCACGTACAATCATCAATCAGCGCGTTCGTGTACTCATAGCAATTAGATATATCAAAATATAGTTAAACCTTTTATTTTTATATTTTATCTTTTATTTATAACTAATCAGCAGCAGCTAGTCAGGTGTAACAAACAATACTTTAAATCTCAATAGTGACGAATCTTCCTCCTCTCTGTCCCTAACAGTCTATGACGGACAAGCACTGGGTGAAATTTATTGGTTTTTCTTCATTGGTCTTAGAATTTTGATAATTTCAATTTAAACAATTTCTGAAGTTTCTTTCGTTGCAGCGCCAATTAACACATTCCATTGATTTCTGATATTGAAAATCAGGGCAATGTCACAAATCCCTCTGAATGGAGTAATAACAAATAGTAATTCATACTTAAGAAGTTAATAAAAGATAAAAACTCACCTCCAAAGCATGTTCCCGTCTATCGAAGTACGTTTCAAGATGCTCGTTAATTTCCAGCGCTGCGTACCGGACTGCGTCCCGTACTCTTGCACAGTCCGCCGCTAAAGGTCCTACCCATAACAAGGCAGGTTCCTCAGAACTAAGTCGTTCTAATACCGCGGCGAGTTCTCCTGCCCCACTTGATCCTCCCGAGCCGGATAGTAAGGCCCCTTCGCCACAGACCGAGATCGTCTTCGATGTTACTTCCTGAGATATAAATTCGAGTTAATGACGCTTTAATAAGCCGTAAGTAGACCACCAAGACCGAGGAGAAGAGTAAATATACATTGCATATGTTAAAATTACAGTATTACAATCAACATTTCTGCAAAAACGCCATTCTTGTACGGTATTATGACATATCAAACCTACATACGGCCTGTAATCGACAATACATTCCTGAAATATTTTACGTTAAAATCAATTGAACATATTTACGATGTGGAAGGTGGACGTTGGATTGTTAAAATGTATTGCTATTGTTACACATTCTCTCTGAATTGCAAATATCGCATTATCGAGATATAAAATGTAAATATTGATGAAAATCTTTGCAAGTGCAATATATTTTGATTACGTTCCTTTTTTATGTGTTACAATATTAGTTTATATATTCCACTGCGTGTTCGCACTAGACATACTGCTTTTATTGTTTGTGTTGGATGTTGTAATATCTCTGTATACACATATGACAAAATGTCAAATACAGAAATACTAGCTGACCCCGCAAACCTTGTTTTGCCATATATATTATTAGCCCCCACAACCCCCTCTTGTGGGTAGAATTTCGTAAAATCGGTTCTTAGCTGACCTCTACTCGGCGAAAGGAATATTCCTACCAAATATCAAGTCTATACGCCTTATGGTTCCAGAGATATCGTGATGAGTCAATATATGGGTGGAAATCTCTTTTATATATAGATATAAACATCTTTAATAAGTGGTCCCTTTAAAGAAAAGAAATGACCGTCGCGGTCCGCACATCATTTTATAGAAAAAAATATTTATTAAACAAACGAAATATCAAAATATTTTTTTACACATTAATGAGGAGAATGACATTTTTTTTTTAATTGCGAACTATCTGTCTGAAGTTCGAAGTTGCGTGGGATATATTTTTATTAAATTATGTACTCTGTACTAGAGAGTACAGAGTCTGTAGTGTAAGTTCCTGTGTTCTCGCGGTCCGCCAGTTGACGACCCCTGCACTAGCAGTGGGCGGTAGGTGGTGGTGGGTGGTACCTTGAGCACGGTGTGCAGGCGGTGCACCAGCGCGAGCGGCGGCAGGTGCGCGGCGTGTCTCAGCAGCGCGACCACAGACGCGCGCCACGCGTCCCGCACGGCCACGCCCGCCGAGCTCGCGGACAACACGGCGCCCGGCACCGGCGTCACGTCGCCGCGCTCACCTGCACCGCGCACACATCGAACATCAATAACATCATTAACAGCACCCCTCGTAATGGCCATGACGAAAGATTTTGAAAACCTCTTCCATAATGTGAGTACACATTTACTATATTTTACGAAAATATCTATATTTCGGCAATAAACTTAAGGTTAAGGAAGTTTAAAACTATTTTTCTAATATGTTTTCAATGAGTGCGACAAAACGGCTGCAGGTGTCATGGCGTGGGCTCTGACGTCTCAAAATAATGTGGGCCTTACATACTTTTTACTTTACTCTTTGAAGCGCGCCTGACGTATTATGTTATGCTGCGACGTCGTGCGCTGTAATTTGTGTTTCAATCAAAATGGCCGATTGCAGTATTTTAATGTTTTATTTTATTGAAAATCACAATAATCTTATTATATTACATAAAACTAAACCAGTATTTTGAATTTTTTAAATACAAGTGTTCCCCTAAAATCATTAAATTGACGATTTTTTGATACTTTCGTCATGCCCATTATAGCCCAATGGTATCGTTAACCGCGCGTACTGTTATACCCGGGCTATGTATGGGGATGAGCCGCGTAATCCTTTTAATGGATAGTCCTGTGTTTATGGGCCCCGTAAACGATCAAACTTGTTTGTCAAACATGTTTGATCAAACTTCATATTTTCATATAACAAACACATCAAAAAAGCCCGCAGCCCCGCACACGATCAAATAATTTGACAAACAAGTTTGTCAAACAGAAATTTAATATGAAGTTTGATCAAATATTTGATCGTCTACGGGGCCCTTTATGATTGTATTGGTTCATATCCATATATCACTCGGGGAGTCTGTCGCAAGTCGTCGCATCGAACGGCCGCTCCCGTGTCCCATCTTTTAATTATTTTCTTATAATATATAATCGTGTAAATTCCTATTTATGATTTAATAAAACCTTTTTTTAATGTTTTCTTGGGACCCGATAACAGTACGCTTGTTTCACACACACATCAGTTAGATCAGTTGTATCATTAGAACGCTCACCTTCGCCACACACCGTTACATATGATATAGTTAAGGCATTAACCGCGCTCACTTGCACTACACACGATCTCAGTTACAGACACATGTTATATAGTTTGAAGACGTATTTATTTATTGAATAAAATCTGCATAGTTGCATGTTCACCTAAATGCTAAAATACCAATTAAAAGTCTAGATTAGACTTTCATGTTCACTATTAAAAATTGTGTGATATAATGTAACCATTAACTTCTCCAGTCAAACAAGATTATGACGGCAAAAATCTTTAGATTAGACGCGTAGATAGGCGTTAATTTTTTTATCCATTTTATTATAACAAATTGTAAGTAAAGTCAAATATCTCACCATCAGGCTCTCCACTAGAGGCGCTAGAGAGCGAGTGCGCACGCGCCCGCAGCGCCAACTCGTGCGCAGAGCCCGCGTCACCATCTCCCCCCTCCCCGCGCGCGCCTTCCTCCCAACCACCCTCCTCGTCCGAGGAGTCCTCTTGACCCTACGTTCAATATAAAAATTACTTCCTTTCTTTCGTGGATTTAGTTGGGTAAATTCCAATTAGTAGGTTTCTAGATCAGGTCAAATGTTACATATTAAATTTAGAAAAGTAAGAACTAAAAGACTTCGCCAGCCTTTTCAATTCTGAGATCTTTGCCTACTCAGATAACCTTGACTACTGCTCAACTCCTAGGTGACCTACCTTAATTAACTATTTTCCTCGACAAACCATTTGAAACGACTTATTTCTACAAAATAAAGCTGGCAGATTGTCCTAGGTACTAGATAGTTGACCATGACCATGGCATTTGAGGGAAGACGCTATAATCCTGAAGTCAGGAGCCACAGATACGGAACTTGGAACTCACAGTTTTTGTATGGTGTGCGTGGTCACTGTGTTCCAGCGGTCTACTACGCTGTGGTGGAGGACTTCGTTCAGGAGCTCCGCCCTCCTCTCGCTCCTCACTCAGTAGTCGACGGCGGACACCCCAGTTGAAATTGTCCGAACTCTCGCCCTAAGAAACGACAATATATATTAAGATCAAGAAAATTATTATTAGACAGACCATGTTATTCACAATTAAATAAATAACTATTTGACAATCGCCTTATTTCAGATCTAGAATTGAATATCATCAAATCTTAAGCAATTAACTACATTAGGTAAAAAATACAATAACAAATTAAAAAGAGGACGTCAACAAAAACCAAGTTAAATATTTTCCTAGTTACCTGACCCTGTTAGTCACACTGACCTCTATGCTCTCACTCTCGTACTCCAAGAAGTCGAAATCCTTGAAGACACCGAAGTGGTCAGTGGGCGGCGCGCCCCCGGACGGCTCGTTGCCCGGCGTTCCAGAAACTTCCTCCAGTGACGACGCCATCGACGACTCGCGCTCTAACAACTCCGAGCTCTGACTGAAGATCACCTGGCGGACATTTTTGTTACAAAGCGGTGCTCTTTGGCGTATCGCACGGAAATACATGAAACTGTCTTTTGAACGATTTTTCATTTAACGATAGAACGTCTCCGACAAAAGTATAACTTCGCAAGTTCGCACTATCATTAGCACGATATTATTGGCTATAAATGTACCAATTTTTTTAGACTACGTGTCAAAAAACAACGACAATTCAAAGTTCTTTACTCTGCATTTTTTTTCGTTAAGTTAATAAATTGTATAACTACAAAAAGTGTAGCAATATTGCCAAGCCAATAAATAAAATGTCAAGATACGGTTATCGTTTGATGAAAAAATGCTCTTAAACCATCAATGTAGGTGTAGTGTTCATATCACTTCATCAATAAACGCGATATTTTTGACACATAATAAGCAACATGAAACACTAAATTGTAGTAACACTATATGAGCATACATTAATAATCTAAAATATAAACCGATTATAACAAAAGTTTGACTACAATAAACCTTTATAAAGTCTAATACTCGAAAAATGTATCACACTCTTTTATTCACAACTATACTATTTCACAAACAAAAAATTAAAAAAAAACTAAATTATCTAAATATCGGCGTTTATTAATAAACTTGTTATAAGTATGTATAATATATTGTGATTAATTCTTTTGCTCTTTGATTCGTGTTAACTTCAAAGCTCGTTTCGTTGTGTGTGCAACTTACGTAATAGTAACCCGTGTGTTTAAATTTTGTGCCATGTGAATTTATTTATACTATAAGTAAATCTTTTAGCTTGTAGGAAGATTACCACAATTTATTGAGTAAATCAAACACATTATCTTTAGTACTCTATTCTATACTTACGAAATATTTCAAGACCTATGTATGGTATGTAGCATTGCTTGATGATGTATACTGAAGCAACTATAGCAAATAATGAGAAGGTACAGTTTACGAAAGCTCAAATAAATATTGTGAGTAACGTACTGGGTGTTGCGCTATCTATACAAATAAATAAATTGGAGTGTCTGTTTGTACTATTAAAATAACCGCTCATTACTAAATGCATATGGTATACACGGTACGTATACCAAAATAACATTTTTTTACAATTTTTGTCTGTCTGTCTGTTTGTTCCGGGTAATCTCTGAAACGGCTGGACGAATTTTCACAGGACTTTCACTGACAGATAGCTGATGTAGTAAGGAGTAACTTAAGCTACTTTTATTTTAGAAATTTATTTATTTATAACTACGAACTGAACAATAACTTTTTTTTTAAAATTCCACGTGGACGAAGTCACGGGCACAGCTAGCTATATTAACAGCTAGCTAATACAAGTACATACATGTTAGTAAGTACTTAAGTAGAACTGTAGAAGTATGAATGTTTTCAATTTCTTTTCTTGGTATATTATTGAAAGCTAATTGATAATAATAGTGAATTTATTTTGCTAATACGATGGAAAATTTTATGTATTATTTTGTTAATGATAATAGGGTATTCCACTATGTTTGAAAAAGTACTTCAAAATGTTGATTTTCTGATAAAAAGCCACAAAAAAAATATATTTCGGCAAAATAAACACGCTTTCATGCTATAAAATTAAATTAAATTTTAAACCTTTTTTATTACCGCGAAAACGCTACAGCCATTTTGGTGACGTAATATGTGCAATAACAAAAGTGTAAGAGAGTAACATAACCTACAATTACTATGACAGCCATCAACAAATTAGTAATGAACGCATATTATTTCAGTTGGAACAAAATATGATGAGTTATTATACGAAAGAACACAACTATTTCTCCTTGAAGTTAAAATTGATAGATATTAGATATGGACCCTAGCTGTTGACAGCACTGACAGAACTTTGTTATTGCCCGTATGACGTCACACCATGGCGGCACGTGTTTTAGGTCACGTGATATACAGATTAAAATATACGACTTTTAATTTCAATATAATAAATCAATAATGTGCTTTTATGATTCCAAATCAGAATATTTAGGTGTATTTCAATATAAATTTTAATTTTTATCAAATTTTATAATTTATTTTTCACTACGGAAAGTACCCTATTATGATTAAGTATCAATATTTTTTCGTCTACGAAATTATTGCAAAAAATTAGATAGATTTAAGTATTTATAAAGATTCAAAATGAAAATTATTTTGTTATATGGACATTAAATTTAAAATAGATAGATAAAATTTTGTTACGAGAACTAATTTAATAGTTTTAATTTTCATATAAACTATATTTATGTGTTTGAGTATAGAAAACCATCTGTAATTGAGTAATTTTTGATAAATTCTTGCAGCTTGCAGTCAAATCTTTTATGCTATCATACGAAAACGTTGGTAAAACAAGTGTATGTGATTTGAATCGTTTAGCGAACACCCAGTACGACAAGGAGTGATGAGACGGCTCGGCACAAGATGACAAGCGTAAAGCCATAGTACAGTCGACCGTGTCCCGACACTCAGGTGTCTGTGAGGTGAGGCCGGTACGAATCTCAACCTGTTAGCGTGCGGAAGCGTATGTTAAAACAGTATTACCGTTACCTTCGAACATAAAGTGGTAATTAAATCGTCCTATACGCAGCCATGGATAGAAATATCACTTATTATATACCGAGTTGTTATTTTGTATAGTGTACATCGTCGCGGTCGTACTAGGTACACACATCATGCTCTGTACAATTTTAACTTTTCTAATATATTATGTATTGTTTTTTTATTATATTAAAATTTACATAGCATTAATATAGTAGTAATGTTTGCTTACAGATGGACTTTTCGGTAGACCGACTCGTTGGCCGCACGTTGTTAAGAGATTGACGAGGCATTCACGAACGCGACTCTGTGGATTAAACTTTTAATAAATAAATTATATAAAAAATAATTAGTTCTTCTTATATGATTATTACTGTGACATATATTATATTTTTATTTGGTAAAACAATAAGTAGAACAACGGTAAGTAGCTGAGTGTTATAAAAGGTAAAAATGGTTTTACAAAGAACTGTTAAATAAAATGTTCATCAAATTTTGTTTTTACAATATTAGTATGTACTGGTGCATTAAAAATAATTTTGAATTAGAGGCCTATGTGCAGCAATGGACTGCGATAGGCTGAAGTGTGTGAGTGTTGCATAGATATAGAAAAATTGTCCAATTTAAAATACAGGCAATAATTTCGATTAACGGCCGCAATAATATTTTTAAATCATATCAAAATTTTCGATCCAGCGGGGTTCGAACCCGAACCTCCGACATACCGTGTCGGTGCTCTAACCAATTAAGTTACGGAACGATGTACCAGCTAGATCGAAATTCTTGATAATTATGATGATTTTTATTCGGTTTTAACGCAACCGTGGCGTCGTCTATAGCGAGTCCTTTACGTCACTGAACTATTCAAAGATTCACATTACAATGAATTCTTTGACAAGAGACGACACCATGGTATACCGGGTGTATTTGGAACGTTTGAAAAACCAAGAGGTATGATAGTGTTGGCATGACCTGACATGATACAAGTCAAAAAAACGCGAAAAGAATTTTTTTCTTGCCTATTTTCATAACTTTTTTTGAATAATCCGGGTTGGGAAAAATAATGAAACAGAAATTTTAAGATAATGCTTAAAAATAATCGTGTTTTGAAAAATTTGGCAATGTCATTGAATACTACTAGGTCATGCGCGCCATCAGCTGACCGGCGCGAGGTTAACGTCTCCCGCACACACTACTCGTGCATCTCGCGGTCAACGAGAGTTCGCAAAATACATAAGTCCTAAAATGTTCTTAAAAAACGTTTCTGAGATAAATGGTTATATGCATTATATAGTATATAAATAGTATATAATTAGGTTTAAAACTTTTCAAGCGTTTCAAATACACCCGGTATATAATTCATTTTTTTTTAATGAACAAAACTGTAACAATCATGGCGGTAGTAAGCTCGATAGTGGTGTGTGCGTGCGACTCGCCTGCGACATCCAGGGCCGCTTCCAGCCGGACGCGACGTCGGCGGGCGACAGCGACAGCGAGCGGCGCGGCGAGGCGGCGCAGTGCGGCGCGCCCGCCTCTCCCCCCACCACCGTCGCCGCCGAGCCCGACGACGACCCTGCACCCACCACACACACGCTCTTTAAACGACTTCAACAAAGGACGCTTCTCAATTCGACCGTATCGTGACACGATGTATGTTCCTGATAAACTCCGAAAATTCTGAACTAATTTTTATCAAATTTTGTAAGCATCTGTAATTCGGCCCAAACTTGGGAGACAGGGTAGTTTTTATAGTACCCGGCCATAAATATTGCACATCGACCTTTGGAAAGAGACAATCGGCTAATTTCGACTTCGTAGAGCGTTATAGTCCAAGATCCCAGACCCCAGACTTCCTTGTTTCTGATTGACAAAACATTACAGTATACATCGTAGTATAAAGAGTTGCTAAAATATTTTCTACATGTTTTAAAATATAGTAATATAATTAGTGTCTGGCGATAAATACTAAAATAGCTGGTTAATAACATTTTTACGTATATAAAGCAGCCAAATTTAAAAAAATTGTGAAAGAACGTTTGTGTACTAAAGGATATTATTCGATTAACGATTTTATAGAAGACAGTACGCCTTGGGAATGATGTGATCGCCGCCAGGCTATTTCAACCTATAAAATTATTGTAAATTTCAATCTGCTTTGGAAAAAAAACATGATTAAAAAAGAAATGATATTAGTCCCGCTGAGTTTCTTTCGCCAGTTCTTCTCAGGTCAGAGGCTTTTTCTTTCCGAACTGGTAGTAGACTCATGACGTTCAGTAAGAAATTGTAATAATTTTATGCTGAATAAAATATTTTGAATTTGAATTTAATATATTTTGTCCTTCAAAAAAATATGACAGGTGATCTGGGAACTGGGTTCTTACACTATTAGATCTGTCATATGAAATACTGACAGTCCGATACGTCTCATAGGTAATGTGCGTCAGAGATAACGCTCTACAAAGTTCAAATTAGCTGATTGTCTCTTTCTAAAAGTCGATGTGCATTATTTACGGCCGTGTACTATACCTCAATTGGATTATTATTTTTTTAAAAATTGACAAAGAAACATTTATTTAATTTAATCACTATAATTATGCGCATGTACTTTGACTTTGCTTTCTTATGTTATTATTTTATTATGTTTATTTTTATTTTTCTTTGTTTCTACGTTAACTATTTTGTATACTGTTTTTCATTAAATAAATCTTGTCGGAAACAAACGTATCATTATTATGATGAGCAAAACGTACCGTTTTCTGAATATAGAAACCATGAGTTAAGTTATTAACAACTAGCTGCAGCCCGCGACGTCGTCTGCGTGCGTTCACTGCTCGTTCCCCGTAGGTGATAGCGTGATAATATGTAGCCTATGTTCTGACCTGATTTCTTAATAATATTCGTGCCAAATTTGAAGTACATACATGTTTTTGAGTTTATCCCGGACATACATCGACTTTCCTATCATTTTATTATATGTATACATTAAATAACAAACACAACGGTGTACGGTTGCAACATCGGGAACATACTCCGAGTGTCAACACTCACCAGAGAAACACAACACCACTTGAAAGCAGAATTATCTTACTGTGATATTCTAACATACTTGAATTCTAACTATTCCAGAATTTGAGAAAAAATCTTTCCGATATTATCTACAAAAACAAAAATATGTCAGTCGATACCATTTTAAAACTTCTTCATAATAATTCTAGTCTTGTTAAACTCTAAAAAAAATCTGCAATGATTACGCAAGTGACAAACGAGTCACTTAAGAAACTCAGCATAAAAAAAAAACTCCATATAAAACCGCATAGATCGTTTATAACGCATACCTTTATCAGGAGTAGCGCTAGATGCGTTAGAGAGCGAGCTTGGCCCAGTGGCGGGATGGCTCCCACTTTTGGGCAAATATTTGCGACCAATCACCGGCGTCTGGGATAGATCGAAAGTGAAATCCATCGTCCGACCCGGAAGCTCCTGTGGAATAAAACAACTTTATTTTAGTTAAAATCTTTCTTACTTTAACTATAACCGATACTGGTATATTGTAAAAAGTAAATTTCAAAATCTATATACACTACAGTGACGCATTTGGAGACATTATTTCATAACTCGAAGCAGAGAATTTCAATAAAATGTGTTATTTCAATTTTACATTATATCGTGCCATTTTTTCCCAGAATTACCCGAGAAAAAATAATTATATATAATAATATATATTCAATCATGTTTGAGCGAGAAATAATAGTTTGTTATTATATAAAATTATATATGACTGTATATATGATTATATATAAGAATGTATAAATAAGTATAATACTATAATTATATAATTGTATATATAATAATTTTAAAGGACACAAACATTTTGTTATCATATATAACTATATATAATTATACATTCTACATCGCGCTATTAGTTTTCATAGCGATTGAATATATACACAAGAACCCGACAACAACTGAAGAAACAAGAAACAGACACAACACCCGTCTGGTCGGAGAATCGTCCCTGTTCGAGGGTGGATGAGGAACTTCACACCCTGTTCCTCACTATCCCCCAAAATACTATAAACATAATATAAATTAAAGAAAATGGTTATATATGATTAGATATAATTTTATATATAATTAAATATGATTATATTTGGCGATTTTTCATATGTATGTAATTATATATAACCGATTTATATATAAATATATATGATTATATATGATTATTTTTCTCGGGTAGTTACAATAATTCGAAACATGGCCAAGAATATTAATTTTTCATGAACATGATGGTGCAGTTTGATATATTTATTTTCAAATTTAGCGATAGGTATTTAAAAAACTCTTTCGGAGTATATATCACTATTAAAAATACCCCAGCCAGTAGTTTTAAACATCTCATACTCATAATATATATTTGATACGTAAATAAAAAACTACTAACTGTATTCGACATATAAACACAATACACACCTTTTTCCCGTGTAAGTCGGTATCTAGTACAGAGGAAGCGTGGTCCCAATGCGGCGGTACCACGAGTGTGGAACAACGTGTCACAACTAGTTTCAAGATTTTCATCGCCTCTTTGTAGTTGTTTCCATCTTGCTGTGTACCGGATATATGTAAAAGAGACACAATATACAAACATTACTGTAAATAATTAGAAATATGTTTTTATTAAAATTAAAATAAATTATATAAATTACGCGTCACGTTGTTCATCCGCAATGACACCGCACTCCTAAACTACTTAACCAATTTTAATCAAATTTGCACACCGTGTGCAGCTTGATCCAACTTGAATTTTATTTTAATAAATGAATTTATATTATTAAGGAAAAAAATAAGGCGGTACGAAGTTCACCAGGTCAGCTAGTAAAAATGTATAGATGTTGTGACATAAAAAAACACATCGCCGGCGCCGTCCCCGGAGAATAAAATGATAACTGCTTATAACTTAGTTTTAGTGTACTACCATTTTTGGGATCTGTGGACGGTAATAAATCTGCTCAATTTTTTTTGACATTTTTATAAAGTTATTTTACTCATAAGTCACCAAATGTTATAATAGAATTCATAGGCAAACACAGGCCTTAAATTACGACAACAAAATTTTAATATAACATTATCGAAATATATTCTTACTTCTTTGTATGGCAAAACAGTTATACAATTTTTTTCTCGTAAAAATAGACCGACTAGATAATGATAAATGCAGTTACCATTTTATCATTTTACGGAATAAGACGATATTAAAGTATGTGGCGCAACGGTCACAGCACTGGTTTGTGGCTGTTGCGCTGGCACTTGCGGGTTCGATCCCCGCACATGACAAACATTTGTATTGGCCATACAGATGTTTGCCGTAGTCTGGGTGTTTGTGCAGTCCTTGTAGGTCTCCCCACCGTGCCTCGGAGAGCACGTTAAGCCGTCGGTCCCGGTTGTTATCATGTACACGATCGCTAGATCGTCACTCATAGTAGGGAATATATCCGCCAACCCGCATTGGAGCAGCGTGGTGGATTAAGCTCTGATCCTTCTCCTACATGGGGAAAGAGGACTATGCCCAGCAGTGGGATATTACAGGCTGAAGCGAAAGTATTATCATCATCACTTGCACCCTACAAGCACGTAGAATAAAATGACAAGTAACGAGTGCATTATTTGCCTCCGGTCAGACTGTATGAAGAATAAAATGATAATGGAGATTATAGACGTAAAACGATGACTTATTTTGTTTATTATTTTATTTCTTGAATTCTATCTATATTATAATAACTGGGCATGTTTCATTATATCATTTCTAACGTACAAAAAATAACTTTTTTCTAAAGCTATCAATCATAAGTCTAAGTCCAGTATTTAAGGAGCAAAAGACAAAAACACGTTTTTTTTATTTTTATTTAAAAGTCGCATTTTTGAAATTATCATTTTATTCTCGACATGACATGACATTCGGCGACATGTTTCACGTGTATATCGTGAACGTAACGAATGCTAACTAAAATTCAATTTGTCACGCACGCGATCGATCTTACAAGCGTGACAGATATTGACATTTTTTTTTGTTTTATTCCAATTCGATATACGACGTGACGTTCAAATTCATTTTTGAATTAAGATTTTAATTATATGAAATCGTTTCTTTGTACAAAAAAATTGGTTGCCTGTAAAGTCGGTATACGGCCGAAAGTTTTACGTGACAACGACTTTGAGTGGTAAAATAATTTTAATGTGAACTGTGCTCGAGTGGAAGGGACGCGTGCCTTTCACTTTTTATGTCTGTCTCTCTCGCTCTTAGGCGGGCTAACCATGCCCGAGGAAGGGACGCGTGCCTCTCACTCGCTCTCATTGTGAGCGCATAACGTGAGCGGAGCGTAACGCAGTTTCTTGAAGTGTCACCCGGCAAACCAATTTATAAGACGTTGTCACGTCAATAAAATGTTCTTATTTAAACATAATTCACAATAGAATTGCATCGGAGTGTTGTAAATGTACCAGTTTTAGATACATGTTCAAGTATTGTGGTAATCTTTTCTTGTTCAAAGTAAGATATTTTTCTTTGTGGACATACTGTATAATAGAATTTCACTGTAGTATAATAGGATATACTTTATTGCACACCACTTAGAAAGAATTTACATCAATTTACGGCCACCTTTAAAATTTCAATGTAATATTTTTTATATAATTTTTGTTTGTAGTGTTTTGTAGTGAAACTTATTTAGGCGCATGAGGGGTAAAATTTGAGGGACCGGTAACGCGGCAGCGTCATGACGGTCAGTACTTGGATGGATGACCGCCTGGGAACACCGCGACGTTGGCTTTTTGTTTTATTTTTCAACTAAATTTTTTGTATTTTAAATTCGTTTTTCGAATTAATGTTAATTCCCAAAACCTTGTCGAACAAAACCAGGAGTACAAATAAAACCAGTTAGTACTGGTTTTATTTGTTTTGTGATATACTAAGTTGAAGCATTTCTAATGAAATGCTTCAACTTAGTATATCGGATTGTTCAATTTTAACAAAGAAGTTTCACTTCTGACATGTGTACTTTGTACACACGCCATTTTTTATTATTATTTGAACCAGTAGTTCATTTGTGCGTTCAAAAACACTTTAGCTTTATGATATTAGTACAGATAAATGTTAAATACTAACGTCGATAAACTTGGCCACCGCTCGTAGTAGGTCGGCGTTGACAGGTTGCGCGGCGGGTGCGTTCAGTTCCACGTAGTACAGCATACAATGGAGTATGGACAGTACGGGCAGTTGGAGATTCACAGCGCCCTGGGGAATCAGACGATATTGACACGTCGGTTCATGTGAGCGTAACTTTTGTACATACAGGTCAAGAGATCTTGGCGATAGACATACTTATTAAATATTATATTTTCTTGTTTTTAAAGTGAAACTTTTATTACATCGTTTCAAACTTTTTCGTGTGCGTGTTGCATGTCGCGTGATGAATATTTAAAAAGTTTCACTTTTACCGTGGTTTCATAAAACCACACAGAGGTTTTTTATTTACTTATTAAGGGTCTGTATTAAATCGTCTTACTTTATTTTTAGAAACTGTACTCGCCCAGCTGAGCAACAAGAAGACGTCTTGTTCGGACGACATTTGCAGCGTGACTGGCACACTAATCTAAACCAGGGATGTTAGACGGCCACTTAGAAATCATGGTACCGAACTAGCTAAAATAATGGTACTGGCCACAAAAACATGGTACGCCAACACTAATATGTAAATTTTGTCGGAAATCGCAGCCTATAATTAGTGAAAAAAATTTATATATCAATTTCGTGTACCGTTAATAGAAAACAAACTTTTTTTTTGATATTCGAATTAATTGCTGTACGTACGTATGTATATCACGTACCATGTATAGTAAGTTCAACTCATCTTTGCGCGCGGCGCTATGTGTAGGTAGACCTTGTATATATACAGTGACTTTGTTGCGTGACAAGGGGTACAGTGAAGTGAAAAATATATATAAAGTTATTTAAAAAAATTTAAAATAAAAAATTATATCTTGGTGACAAATAGTATACATACATACATAAACTCACGCCTGTATCCCGGAGGGGTAGGCAGAGACAAGAAAATGACACTTGCCACGATCCTGACAAACCTAAGCGAAAACGCTTCATCAACATTCATTAGTCGTTGCATATTCTTTAATACTTGGAATAGTAACTACATATATGGATTTAAAAAATAATAATAATAATTTGTTATTGTGTTTATTGAACACAATAATTCGGAATCGCTACTAGAATAATAAAATGATGAATTTTCGGATTCGCTGCTTTCACCAAGTTTAATTATTATTTCAGATTCCATATCAAAAATTCTTTTTCTTTTTTTACGCGTTGACAAGTATTACGCCACATCTCTTCATTAATTTGACTTAAACGATCATTTATTAATTTCATTATTCCAGTCACACTTTGTTCAATATTATGCGGAGCAATATAATTTTTTAAAGTAAGTTAGTAATTACACTAACATTATTTAATAATAGTAAATATTAATAATATTGAAATTAGCACATTAAAAATATTTACCTGACTCCTTAAAAAAAATTGCGTGAAGAACTAGACATTTTCTTTAACGACTGTACCGGTGGAAAAATGACCAATAAGAAGACGTGTTTTTTGAAATTTCGAATGACGGCGGTCGCGTCACTGCTACACAAATTAAGGCTAAGCGCGCACTAGTGACTTTTGTCACCTTGACAATAAATTCTTTAAACAAAAGTCACTAGTGCGCGCAAAGTGTTATAATTACAAGCGCACGCACACATAGAGCCCCGCGCAAAGATGACTTGAACTAACTATACCATGACTAATCATCATGGTACATGGTACGTGACACTAAATATTGCTAAATAATGGTACGTCTGACATCCCTGATCTAAACTGCTTATTTACGAGAGCACGCACAGAGCATCACGCGCTAATACTGCTCTCATATACATTACACACACATACATAATTGAT
Organism: Melitaea athalia; assembly: GCA_905220545.2. Lineage (NCBI taxonomy): Eukaryota > Metazoa > Arthropoda > Insecta > Lepidoptera > Nymphalidae > Melitaea > Melitaea athalia. Next base: position 2,574,460 of record HG992176.1, on the reverse strand, counting down.
GTCTTTATAATTATCTAACAAGACAATTGACTTTTAGTCACATACACATACTTTCGCGGCATCGTATCCAGACCTTCTCCTCTAGGACATGAACAAATATAATCAACAGCTAAGACAAACATAAAAAATAAGTACCAGGTTTTAGATTAACATGGTTACATCTATTACGAAAATTATTCGAAAACGGGACATTTACCATGTTTATTATTTTCGCTTTGCGGAGCTCGATATTTCGACATTGACTGCGAATGTTTCGATCACGAGACTGAAATTTGCCAGTAGATGTTGACGGCTTTAGCTGTGTCCATACCGGACTACCTCCTTTCTAACACGTTTGCTGCTCAAACACTGGTCACCACTACTACTGTTACTTTCACCCCTACCATTGTCACTTGCTTTACGCACATTCGACACTCGATCCCGTGTTTTGAAATATCGAGCTCCGCAAAGCGAAAATAATAAACATGGTAAATATGCCGTTTTCGAATAATTTTCGTAAGTACAAGATTTATTTAAACGTCTCACCTTCTCGAGAACCTCAACGAGAAAAGCCAGCATCTGCAGCGAGAGATGAGAGTAGGTATCCCATAGGTACTTGACCACGCACTTTGTCCACTGGAAACTTTCCTTACTAAACGTGCGCCTCGAGTACAACGTCATCACCGTTCCGAGGTTCTCCAGCTTCTTGCTCTTCTCTGACGTGAACTGGGCGTAACAGATGATAAATAGACAAGTCAACCGAATTAGAGTGAAAACAATATTAATTTTTTTATCAGTCAAGTTTGGGTTAATTTATTTATCAATTTACTAAACTAAACTGAGATAAAATAATCTATTGTTCTATAATCATTCTAGTTTTTTTTAAAATTTCAACTTATTTTATGTTTCGTACATATTGTTATGAAGGTCCATTGTAGTAACATTCTGCCAACATTTTAACGTTTTATTACAATTTATATTTGTTGAGAAATATGTAAGGCAGACAGATGAAAGGAACGACTTAACGATAAATCATCACAAATATTTAATTCGAAAAAATATAAATTATAAAAATTACCACCAAAAAATATAATAATTTAAAGACAAAATACCTGTGCAATATGACAGGCGGCGCGTACGCACAATTCGTTGGCTTCTTCATAGTGCAACAGCATGTAAGGTAATAAAGCGACCACGGTCATAGGGAAGGCGAGTGATTGTGTGGGGTCGATGACCGGCAACTCCAGCAGTGGGATCATGTCTACCAACACGCCCACGACCGGTTCATACGTATTTGGGTGGGTGCAACCCTGAAAGAAAAAATACTCATTTTATTATCATTTTAGGTCATAATATTACTAATATAAATATTTATGATTATGACAAAACATGTATACGACGTGTTATTAAACTGGCGTCCTTTCGTTTACGGCCATATAGAGATATATGAAGGCATACTATAGCCGGAAGTGTACGTGAAAAAAAATGAAGCAGTAGTAAGTACAGCTCATTACTATCGTACCATTAAAATCAACAAATTTGAAAAAAAAAATGTCGTGACGACGGGTTAAGAGGCACAATACCGACTAACCTACAAATAACCGACTTCATGTTAAACTCAGGTGACTCGGTCATTTACACGAGACTAACGTACATATGACGGTAATTTTATATATAATAATTATTTAAAAATAAATTTTATTATTTTTATTAAAGTGTTAGACCTTAACTTGCTTATTTAGGATATAATATCGATTCTGATATCGCAGTTAAATGTACGGACGCCAGTTTGATAACATGTTGTATTATAATTTTAGCATAAAATTTACTAATGTTTTATATTCATTTACAGACTTTCGTTTTTGAAGTGAAACTTCTTTAGGCGCATGAGGGGTAAAATTTGAGCGACCGGTAACGCGGCAGCGTCATGACGGTCAGTACTTGGATGGGTGACGGCTCAACTAGTTTTCTTTTTGTATTTTAAATTAGATTTTTTTAATTTTCTTTTATAAATTAACGATTGGTTTTTTATTTTAAATTAGTTTGCCAAAGAAGTTTCACTTCTGACATGTGTACTCTGTACGCACGCAATTTTTTTCAGTACTCCTTCTAAATTGTTACTTTTAGTTTTCATCCAACGGTTGCTTAGAGAAATTGCCTTATGCGATAAGGCCGCCTTTTGTACTTTTTTTATATTTTTGTAACTTACATTAATTTTTTCTGGTGTAGAATAAGGTAAATATTTTTTTAACACTAAATGAAATGTTTGTAAAGTAAAAATATTATTTTCTATAAAAAAAAAAATCGTGCTCAAAAGGACCAACCTTAAGCAATAATGAGTGTAGCGACGAAGGGCCGTGGGTTCCATGGGCCTGAGTGCGGTCCAGTCGCTCTCTTGCGTCCGGACGGTCCAGGGGTAGCCGGGCCATGACGCGAGATAGCAATCTGACTCCCAGTAGGAACTCGTGTTCGTAGTCGGATTCGAGGAGAGACGCTCCGACCCAAAAAAGCGTTGCTAGGATCGTTAGCTTGTCATCCTGTTATAAATGCAAAAAATTAATTTTTTTTATAAGAGTTCCGTCCTCGTAAAGAAGTCTCTTGAAAACTTATCGAAACAGAAATTTCGATCATAATGTTTTTGTAACCTACGTCTGTAATAGGGGTCATTCGAGTTTTACGTAAGCAGAATTTTAGTAATTTTTAACCCCCTCCTCCTTATCAGCGAATGTCAGCAAAACCTTACTACCCTTCTACGCTGACATAAATAGTGGTATATATATTTTAATATATTCAGAAATTATAAATAAATATTGCTGACGCAACCACCATCTAGACCCCCCTGGGCCCCATGTCATCAAAAATAAGGAAAAGAATGACCCATCCACCTTCGGTGCTTACGTAATACATGAATGATCCCATACTGTTGATCTTTATATTACATACGAGTATATTGTGAAAAGTAAATAAAATACAAACCTGTGTCGCAGTATCGCCCAAAAGTTTCAATGATTGTGCGGAACGAGATCGACATAAATTCGAACACGCGCCTTTTGTCGATTCGCATGGTCTAGTCCGAGGCTCTGTGCCGAAATAAGTAAAACAAATTAATAATATCGTTATTATAATTAAGTTTCCAGCATTTATTAAGATAGAAACTTATTAAACGTTTTTTTGAAGTTATACTTCTTTTGGCGCGTTAGAGAAAAATTATGAGAGTAAATTTTTACGATGCGCGCGCACTCCGTCACGAAAAAAACCGACACGCTGAAGTTAGCTAGTCAACGAAGAAGAAGTTAGCAACGTGAAGGTAGCTAGTCAACGAAGTATAACTTCTTACGTGCGTACATAAGGTACACACACAATTTTTTTTTCGTTCTTTCTAAAATCATTAAGATGAATTACTATTAATTGCTTTATATTATTTACCGTGCGGTTGTTTCTCCGCGGAAGGCGGCGCGTTGCTCTTACGCACGCAGTACGAGACCGAGTAACTCGTACTGCGGGTGTGGTTACTGACGCAACCAACACAGACTCCTGGCGATCTTTTACCTAAAAATTTCATTAAAGATACATTAAATCCTGGTTCCCATAAAACGTGAGCACGGCCAATCGTCTTTTGTGATACAAGTATACTCAATACATGATTCCAAAGTGAAATGTGCGCAAGAAAATGTCACTCTCAGCACTAATGTTCAGCGTTACTGTTTCACGCGAGGGCTTTTAAGAACTAAACTCTGAAAAACTTTCAATAAACTAACCAGCCGCATAAACATTGCCATTAGGTTGCTGCCCACCATCCTTATTGTTCAAATTCGGAGTGCTCTTGAATATGTCACGCATGTAGTCCAGCGGTCTAAAGTTCGATTCCAGGGAGTCCACGGCCGCCTCCAGTGTTAGGAGAAGTTCTGTGACGTAACCCTGCATGTCTTCACCTTGTTCCGCAACAGTTTCAACAAGACGTGACAGGATATCTGATACCATTCTTCCAGTCATGGCTACGCCGATGAAACGGAATACCTGTAAAGAAAAATCTCGAAATTATTAATTTACTATATATTATAAATATTACAAATATTTAGAGGCAAATATATATTTCACCTGCAAAGATCTTCCAGCGTAATGCCTAGACGGGCACGATAGTCCGAGTTGCAAGGCTGTTTGGGCCCATCGCTCCGATATAAGGGCGTGGGGAAGAGATTCTCGAAATATTCGTAACGCATGACGTAACAGTGTCGCCATCTGTTGACAGCTGCGGAGACTCCACACTAGTATAACAAATTAAAACAATGAAAGATAATTTTTTTTTATCCACAATCCTAATCTACCCTACCCTAATAATATCTATGTGGGTATACCCACCCTGCTTCGGAGAGCACGTAAGCTGTCGGTCCCGGTTGTTATCATAAATACATGAAAGCGATCGTTACTCGTAGTATTCCAGATAGTCGATTAAGCTTCGATCCTTCTCCTACATGGGGAAAGAGGCCTATGTCCAGCAGTGGGATGTTACGGGCTGAATCGAAAACAAAAAATAAATAATAATTGTATTTGTTTACCTTTAGCAGTGATATCCTCATACTGCCAGAGCGGCATATGTGTCGGCCGACTCGCTAGGAAGTGTACCATGGATTTAATGACGTCAGCGACTGGCATCTCTGCTGGCGGCACCTCCGGCTCCGCTTCGGGTTCCTGTTCCGCTTCACCGGTGACTATCACTGGTAGGGACGGGTAATTGTCGGTTTCACCTGTGAATTTGAAATTGAGGATATTTAGATTTTTTATGATAGTGGTGAATGACCCTGTATATAAAAGTTAGAAATTAACGGAAAATTCAATTCCAAATATGTACAACTTGGACTTTATTTTTTTTATTTTATCTTAAACGATTTAAAAGTTTGTTATAGTCTCGTTTAACTTTTTGAATATAGCGACTGGGCTTCATGTTGTAAATCTTACCTTCTGGTGTGACTTGCGGGTCGGAAGACAGAGATCGGACGTGCGAACGCGGCGAGTGAGGGCACTGGGGGAAGTTGTCGAACACTGCGTCTGGCTCTGTGACATATATTACTTTAGTAGAATATAGGCAATTAGGTGTAAACAAACATAGATGTAGCACATAGCCTAATGAACAAATAAATAAATATCTTTGACATGCACACACGGTCGTCCATTCCTAAGGTCAACTTAATGCCTGTTTTAGGTAACAGCCGACTGATACAGCCATATTTTTTAAAATAAATAATACGCATATAAATATATAAATTACATCCTGATTCGAGCCGGGAAACGAACCCACCACCTCTGTAGTTGATGTCATTGCACATTACAGCAACTGAAGAAGTGAGGTAGGGTTCAGCAGGAAATTTTCTGCTCAAAATATGGAGTAGCCCGACTAGGGTAGTACCTCGGCGTTACAGAAGACACACAGAAAACACAGCTAAATAATGCTTTCAAGCAGTGTTGTGTTCCTGTTGGTAAGGTGACCGGAGCTCGTAAGGGGGATTGGGGATAGGGTCGGCAACGCGCTTACGATGCTGCAGGTGTTGCAGGCGTCTATAGGCTACGGTGATCCTTACCATCCATACCATAACCATAAGTGAGCCGTACGCTTTTTTGCCGACCAAGTTAAAAGAAAAAAAAAATGGCACAAACGGGCTAGTCAAATTATTATCAATTTAACCACCTATGGACACATTGGATATCTATATTACTTTTTGAACTGGTCTTACTCTATGATTTATATGATAAACGGGATATTTATAATATTTGTAGTTGATAGTTTTAAGTTTCCGATGATTCGACACTATTGCAAGATATAGTCACGGGCACAAACAATATTAATAAAATAATTTCGTCCTTTGGATTTGTTGCTTTTGAAATCTATAATGGGCATGACGAAAGATTTTCAAAACCTCTTCCGTAATGTGGCTACACATTTACTATTTACGAAAATACCTTTAATTCGGTAATAAACTTAAGTTTAAGAAAGATTAAAACTATTTTTCTAATATGTTTTCAATGAGAGCGGCAAAACGGCTGCAGGTGTCATGGCGTCGGCTCTGACGTCACAAAATAATCTGGGCCTTACTTTTTACTTTACTCTTTGGGGCGCGCCTGACGTATTATGTTATGTTGTGACGTCTGCGCTGTAATTTGTGTTTCATTCAAAATGGCCGATTGCAGTATTTTAATGTTTTATTTTATTGAAAATCACAATAATCTTATTATTTTACATAAAACTAAACCAGTATTTCGAATTTTTTTAATATGAGTGTTCCCCTGAAATCATTAAATTGACGATTTTTTGATACTGTCGTCATGCCCATTGTGTACTATATCAGTTATCTATATAAATAAAAATGAATGTTGCTAAACGCATAACTCGAGAACGGCTCGCATAATTCGGCTAATTTACTTTTTTGTATGTTCCTTAAAGCCCACGGGTCACAAGCCCAAGCCAAGGTTTTAATACTGAAAAAAAAAAACTATTAACTTTTGACAGAACGAAGTCTGTCCGGGCAGCTAGTAAATACTAAAGGTAATATCTAGGCTGATGATCATTACTCGTTTAAAACAAACTTCCTCAAAGATTAACTGAGAAGTTACCACGGAACAGATGAACATACACATAAACGGGCTAAAATCATAATCCTAAATAAACATACAAATCATAACAAATGGGTACAACTTCACAAATATTGATTTTCACGGATTTTTTAACAGAGTTATATCACTGGAAACAAATTATTTCTGTAACAATAACAGATAGAAGAACGTGAAATAGGCCGAAATACCCATATTTTTTTTCTGATAATGCACACGTTTAAATCACAAGACGGGTAAAACTCGACTTATGTTACTCATCACAGGAAGCACAGAAATAATTACCCATAAAACAGTACTTACAATTTTTTGGATATATTGTAACTTTGTAAGCAATTTTATAAGAATTATTATCGTATCAAACTCGTCGCTAAAAATTTTACAGTACGTATTATTTTCAAATACTATATGCTTCGGAAAACATCTAAGGACTAGTTAATAAATAATGAATATTAATAAATAATTATAAAACGCTCATTATAATTGATAACAAGGCTTATATCTTAAAAATAAAAAAATTAATTATTTTATTTGTACTTATATTCTTAAACTCCATTGAAATATTTTTTCTAAAAAGCAATTTCTGCGAGTTCTGGAATTAATTTGTACGTAATATAAAATTGTTGTAAATATTTACGTAATTATAAAAAGTACGTTCAACAAGCGAAAGTCAAGTGTACCTACTCTCGTGTAAAAGTCGATAAAATAAAAATAAAAAACTATTAGAGCAATTCTACGTATTAACATGTCTGATTATATTTAATAATTTTTCACTTTTTAATGTAAGTCTAATTTGTTATTTAATTTAACTTTATCGGGAAATTTTTTGAAACAGATTTCCAAAATAAGAATATATAAAAACTTTTCTTAAATATCTAACCAAAAACGGTTTTCTAGATTACATCTAAAATAAGAAACAATAAGCAAGACTAAAAATATGTTAAAAATTTGATTACGTCTGTTTTCAACATGGTCCTGCTAGATTTAATTAATATCCGCAGATGCTATAATATGACGTGGTTCATCCGCTAACTCGGTTAACTTTTACTCAGTTACTTCAAAGGTAGATAACCCAGTTAGATTAGGTTCGAAACTCCGTTATACTCGTACTTGTTCCGTGAGCTATTGATTCTTAACAATTCAATTAAGTCTTATAATTCTATTTGATTTACTGAGTTTAAACCACTTTCATAATATAGTCGTATTTAGAAATCGTTCTTTTCGAAATAAAGTTAAACCGTAACGGGTTGTTAGTTAAAAATTCGGAGTTTTAGTTGGACGATACTTTTAAAACAAATAAGAGATTTTCGATTACACCAAATCCTTAATCTATAATAACTAACTAAACGACCATTTTGTAGGGTTCCGTACCTCAAAAGGAAAAACGGAACCCTTATAAGATCACTTTGTTGTCCGTCTGTCTGTCAAGATCCTTTTTCTCAGGAACGCGTGGAGGTATAAAAAAACAAATAAGAGATTTTCGATTACACCAAATCCTTAATCTATAATAACTAACTAAACGACCATTTTGTAGGGTTCCGTACCTCAAAAGGAAAAAAGGAACCCTTATAAGATCACTTTGTTGTCCGTCTGTCTGTCAAGATCCTTTTTCTCAGGAACGAGTGGAGGTATAAAACTAAAATTCATATCAAATACTCGGGTCTACTGTCCCTTGGAGCTGTAAAAAAATGAAACTTATAAGCTCACGCAATCAAAAGATACAGCCGTTTATGCTGTAAATTTTGGGCACTCGAAAGGAATTCAAAACCTACAGGATACTTTCCGTGAATTCAGAATCTTGTTTGGTACGAAGCAACGTTATAGCACAGATAAAGGAAAAATTTCGAAAAGCATTAAATTTCAGTTACATTATATAGTGCAAATATTTTCAATAATTTTTTTTTTACGGAACCCTAGGTGCGCGAGAATCGTTCTAGGCTATAATCATCATGTTAAATATCATAAGAGGATAGCTGTAACCGCAACTGTCATCCAAACTGAGTAGCTTTGATATTAAATACACCTATAATTATTATGTTCATCGAAGTCAAGTCAAAGTCAAAATAGTTCATTTAACTCTAGAGATAGTAAGGCGGCCATTTGTACTTTTTCTAGATTATATATATATATATATATATATATATATATATATATATAATCTAGAAAATTATAATAATCTAGATTATATATATATATATATATAATGTGAATGTAAGTTTGCTTGTTACGCCTTCACGCAAAAACTACTTAACCGATCATCATGAAACTTTGTACACATATTCTTGGAAGTATTAGAAGTAACATAAGATACTTTTTATAAAAAAATAAATAAGTGAGAGCGAAGCCGCGGGTAAAAGCTAGTTAATATAATAATAAGACGAGTTGGTAGAAGTTAATATTTCTACGGTAGTAAAGTTGGTTTCATATCCGTCAGTGATTTGACAAGTCATCTATATTATACGAGTATTTTTCTCAGAGAATAAAATTGTTTACTTATACTATCAAGTGTCATTTATAAAAATTAAAGAAAGATTAATCGAATTTTGTGTTAATTTTCTAATACTGTTAAAACAGTTATGTAATGTAAAAAAAAAAAATAGTGCAGTAAGTTCAGTAAAGTAAGTAAATTAAGATTTATTTTTATTAAAATTTAAAAAGCGGTAGTTCATCGCTCTGTTAGGTTTAGTTAAGGATCAAGATGGACAAGTGAATCGTTCAAGCCAACTGAATTCTCAAGGATTGAATGTGGTGAAGAGAATCTATCGAATTTAATACATTTAAACGAGCAGTTCTTGTATATGTTACTGTAAAAGCTCGAACTACGGTAAATCCTAAAATTTAAGAGTAAGTCTTAGGATTTACCGACATGAGTTGGTAAAAGTAAGGATTTATGAAAATGGGACATTTTTTTCGGACTTTTACTATTAGAATTTAGTACATGCTAGGTTTTACCACTGACAGTTAGTAAAAGTTAGTTATTCCTATTAAAATGAAACTTTTATTACAGTTGGTAAATCTTTTTGTTTTACCCGTGTTTTCGGGCAATGAAAAAATGTCTACAAGATCATTAGAATAGGAAAGTAAATTTCGCTACCATCTATAAAGTAATAATAGCTCAGGTCAGGTAGGAAATCGGGCGGTCACGAAAGGAGATGACTCCAGATCGCTATTTTTTTCCATTTTGTATAATTGCACTCGTATTTTTTATTTAAATAACCTGTTCATATTTTTTATTATTAAGTTGGTACGATCGAAAAATATTATTCATATATGATATGTATTTAAATAAAATTTCCAAAAAACACGATTTGAAAAAAAATAAAATAAACTGAGCTAAGCTCTGTCATCCAGGTACTATTAATTATGAGTAGATTTTCTGAAGAATTATTTTTCATGATCAACATACGCGGTCACACACGAGTCTGTCCGGGCAGCTAGTCTATATATATATAAGATATTTCCACCCATATATTGACTCATCACGATCTCTCTGGAACCATAAGGCGTAGAGACTTGAAATTTGGTAGGAATATTCCTTTCGCCGAGTAGCAGGTCAGCTAAGAACGGATTTTACGAAATTCCACCCACAAGAGGGGGGTGCGGGCGTTAATAACATATATGGCAAAACAACGTTTGCGGGGTCAGCTAGTATTATATAAATAGCACATATATAAAAAGGAGGATCACTGTAAATTGAACCAACGCGACGGGCTAGTCAAAGATTGTACATCTAAATACTTACCAGTAAAGTTGTGTGGTACGAGTGGTAGGGGCGGTGGTGGTAGCCCGAGACCGAGTTGCGCAGACCGCGCCGCCAGTAATACTCTGGCGATGGTCAAGTGATCGTGGTGAGCTGCCACTGCTACCAACAGGTTGAGCAGCAGCTGCCTGCAGTGTTGGTGAACTATCCACCTGTTATAAAACGGATTTCATTCATCTTGTACTATATATTTTATAACCTAAGAAAACATTAACAAAACAATATTGGTCTCTTACGTACTCTGTTAACTCTAGAAAGACTGAAACTAACCCAGAGCAGTAAAAATGACTGCTTTGTGAATAAATAGCTGATTTGAAGAGAATTTTTTTTTAAATGTTATTTTATATTATTTACAGTTCAAACAAGTTATTAGTAATTTAATTTTTGTTTTATCTTAGGGGGAATTCGGAAACGCTGAATATAATAGAGATTGACGGAAATTAATAAACTATTAGGCATACTATAGTTAATTTATTTAAATTAAATAAAATACAAAGCAAAATTAAATGATTTTAATTTGTAACATTTTATATATTTTTTGAAGTTGAGGCGAGATTTTCGATCACCCCCCCCCCCTCGGTTTAAATGAGATTTGGTGAGATTTCATTGGACCCCTCCTCCTATTCTGAGCTTACGTAATTAATAGATGTCCCCTTATATTTTGTCGTGTAGCGCAATATGTGCATCAAGTATTAATAGTATCAAGGATGTGTAAGGTGGTGTCATGGGAGATATGTAAACGACTTAATTCATTCGAATCTGATTTATTACTGACCCTCGTATAAGACATTATACCTACATTTTGTATAATATGTTCTTACTCTAACACACTTACACTACTCCTTATAATATAACATCTCTACCTACACACTACAGATGGTTTTCAATTTATATCATCATAAATTATAAATCTTTACGAATAAAAATAGCTAAATGTGTTGCTAAGCGTAAAACTCGATAAAGTATGCTCCAATTAAGCTTTTTTTTTTTAATTACAAAGAAATTCGACCCACAAGAGGGGGTTGCGGGGGTTAATAACATATGGCAGAACAACGTTTGCGGGGTCAGCTAGTACATGTATATATGTATATATAGAAAAGGATTGAAATTCCCCTGTAAAAAGTACCACCGGTAATTGGATCATCAAAGTCTATACGAAACGAATCCTACAAAAAAAAAAAAAAAAAAAACTATCACATTGTACACTAATAAAAAAGGGTCTAAATCATAATGAAAAACATAAATACATTAGAAGTACAAATTAATACTACCCACATGAAAATAAGTAATCAACGAAATAAAAAATAAGAAAAATATAATCTCCTTGTCGAAGACAAATCATATCGTACATTTGATAAATAAAAATTTATTTAAGTTAAATTGATATTTCGATCAAAACAATTTCAACTATAGTACAGAAATAATACTTTTCAAGGGCGTTACGTGCTCCGACGGCTAGTAAAGATTTACATAAAATGCCACATAATCTCCAGTAGCGACAATTACTCTGTTATCGGGATTATTTGAATAATGTAGTCGGTTTTGATCATTTCTAGGGATGGGATTTAATATTTTCATTTTACTTAATCCTCAGGAATACTATTCATAGCAAGATTTTATAAATATGAATTTATAAAGTTTTGTTTGTTAGGTTATTTCCGCTTATTTCCATTTCCTATATTCAGAAAAGTATTTTTATTTTTAGCGGGTGGCAAGTTTCGAGAACTTCGTATTCAAAATTAAACGTCCGTCAGCAAAACAATCAATTTAGTGTATATATATATATATATATATTTATATATTATATATATATATATATTTATTTTATAATTTATTTATACTTTATTGTACATCACAACTACAAATATCATTTACAGACTGTGAAGTACAATGGGCGGACTTATGGCTATTTAGCCATTTCTTGCAGACAAACCAAATATATATTCCCTACTATGAGTAACGATCGCTATCAGGTGTACATGATAACAACCGGGACCGACGGCTTAACGTGCTCTCCGAGGCACGGTGGGGAGACCCACAAGGACTGCACAAACACCCAGACCACGGCAAACATCTGTATGGCTAATACCAATGTTGTCGTGTGCGGGGATCGAACCCGCAACCGCCCGCGCAACAGCCAATCGCAATCCAGTGCTGTGACCGCTGCGCGAACGCGGCATCGATATATCCGATTGTTCTTTCAATATATCATATATTTCTTATTGATTAATTCCTCAACTAGAATAGTTAAAACAGTGTTAATGGAATTTTTAGTATCATGTTGTTTTCAGACATTAAAAGTTATAAAAAGACCACAAACATTTCAATACATATAAAAATATTTGTCAAATACCTCCGTTCTACAATTGGCAATTTGAAAATTGAACTGTTTTAAGATCGGTCAATGTTCAAAACTTACCTAGTATGGTCCATGCCCAGGAACACGATGTGCAGCATCAGAGGCACGTGGATAGACCAGTCGAGTTCCACTCCGTCCAACACTACATCGCAGAGCAGCATCACTGCCACGTTGCATCTGTTTAGAAATAACATTGGATTTTAAGAACTAAATAAGCGCCTCACAATCAACGCCCCCCTCCGAGGATTTACTCCCTTTATCCGGGGTCCAGAAACACACACAATATGCAAGACAACGGCAAACATTTGTAAGGCATGTGTATGCTATGTGCGAGGTTTGAATCCACAATCGCCATCACAATAGCCATAAGCTAGTGCTGTGACCGTTGCGCTAAGCTGTCGTCTTGAAGTTATATTTTAATTTTAATTTCAAAAATAATAAAAACGGCTCAAACAACGTCCTCCACAAAATCAACAAAGGGGGAGGGGGAGATACCCCCTCCCTCCCTGTAGGAGATAACAATCCTGCGTCCAGGACATATAAAACAAACAGAACGCAAATACAAACACCCGGATCACAAGGAATATCCTTATCCCTATGTGTGTTTGTCATGACCGGAGGGAGTGTTCCTACTAAGCCACTAACATCACGGCAAAAGGCGTAGGACATTAAATTAAAATATAGTTGACTTAATTAATACTTTTTAAATTAGACTATTTTTGGCGACGGCAATGATTCTTGAGTTAACTGCGATCTTAGTAACAGACGACCCGTTGCCGCAACGGTCACAGCACTGGTTTGTAGCTGTTGCGCTGGCGGTTGCGGGTTCGATCCTCGCTCATGACAAACATTCGTATTAGCCTTGTGTTTGGGTGTTTGTGCAGACTGCAGTCCTTGTGGGTGTCACCACCGTGCCTCGGAGAGCACGTTAAGCCGCCGGCCCCGGTTGTTATCATGTACACCTGATAATGATCGTTACGCATAGTAGGGAATATACCCGCAGACCCGCATTGGAGCAGCGTGGTGGATTAAGGTCTAATCCTTCTCCTACATGCGGAAAGAGGCCTATGCCGAGCAGTAGGATATTACAGGCTGAAGCGTTAGTAACAAACACCGAGTAACAAAATGTTTCTACGAAATCATTAATTCTTTTCTCTTGAAAAATGTTATCTTAGTTCAACTTGATCCTGTAATGTAATTTAAAGTTTATTTCTATTGAATAATAAGAATTCAATACAATTACAGATGCATTAAACATAAACTATAACATAAGTCGACAACCAGTGATATTTGTCTAACGAATCTACCAAGTGTTCGATGGTTAAAAAAAACTTCCGAAAGAAACCTGCTTTCCTCTAATAAAGAGATTTTCGTCCAGGAGTATGAGACAGCTATGAAATTGCAATACATACAAGTGTAAATAATGTATTGTATTTACCGATGGAACCCGGAGACTGGTTGGTTGGTATCCGGCAAATACTCTGTTAGTAGGGCGAAGAAGCCTCCGTACTCCGGCATCGGTAAAGGTCGAGGCTGTGGGAGGTCAACGCGTGGCTCTTGAGGCGTACTGGGCGCACTAGCCGCGCCACCCGACTCTCCACACATTCCCGTCTGACAAAAAAATAAAAACATTACGTTAATACGTTTATTTCAATTAACGGGCGAAATATACTATGCAGTATAGATATAACTATATATGAATTATGAAAAGATTTGAAAAACTCCCATATTGTTTTGATAAGAGAATTAAATCGATATTATCAACCAAAGCAGTTTTTAGAATTCTTAATAAGAATAATTTCTTATTGCTAAGATAAACATTACTTATAGACTAAACATTTGATTGATATGAAATTGAGGGGACTGTCGTCAGAGACACTATTTACTTTATTTAAAAATAATATTTTTAATGTATTTCATAATTTCTCAAACAAAAATTAGTTGTTTTGTAAATTCTTAGGGCGCATTTTAGTACTCTTGAATTCAATTTAATTTTCGTAAACGTCTAATCGTTCTTCAAAGAATCTTTTAAGAAAAGTCAATATTTACATTACATTTGTTACATTTTTATGAGTGTCTCTTAAATATTCTCTTCAAATATTTATTAAAAGTACAAAATAACTACGTTAAAACATTATTAAGTTTAAACAATAAGTAACATTAGTATAAGAAGAAGAAGTGATGAGGGGGCGTTCAAGTATTACGTAACGCAAAATTTTTGATGAGGGGGCGTTCAAGTATTACGTAACGCAAAATTTTAAGATTTTGACCCCCCCTCCCCCCATGTAACGCGCCGTAACGTTTTCCTGTACCCTCCCCCCTTCCCCAAAAAACGTTACGTAACAACAAACTGACCATTTATACCCAAATATCACAAGTATGTTGTTCAAACTGACCGGAAAGTCGATAAATTACTATTGTTATTGTATTAATCGCGTTTGCGGTAGTAATTAATAAATAAAACAATAGATTTTAATACCCTAGTTTATATAATTAAATAAAAAACAATGTTACGTAACGCGTTCTTCGAACCCCCCCTCCCCCCTTGTAACGCATCGTAACGTTTTACAAGACCCCCCCTCCCCCCTAATTAGCGTTACATAATACTTGAACGCCCCCTGAAGGCCTATTTCACCTGTTTCCGTTAATAATCTGACATATAACCGAATCCAACAGACAAAAGTCCATCAATTAATCTAACTACATTCTATTCCTCAGATGTTTCTATTTGTAACACGCGTTCAAAACAATCATTTATTCAATATATAACTCACAAGTTTAATAGGCTTAACTGTATGAATAGTCGACATTACTCTTCCGTACGTTTCCGACAACACAATTACGTTCAAGTACAAACAGGTAAATAAACTAAAGCATGCAAACAGTGCATTTTCGCATCACGCCTTTGTCATGTCTGCGTATCTGTGCGTAAATTTTCGACGTTAAATTTCATTGCATGGGCATCACGAAAAATCATTCTTTCTCTCTCGCACGCGACAATCGATGATGTTTTGTTTCGACTACAGTTGTGAAACGTGAAATGATACTTTTATGAAATCGTGTCTCCATTGAAAATTTATTTCGACGTTTCCTTAATTTAATATTTTTTATTATTTTATTTCTTTGTTAGATTCTTAGATTCTAAAAAAATCGCTAACTAAATTGGTGTGATGTACTTACCTATATCACTATATAAAGAACTTTCGTACGGTTGTCAAATTAATACGTTTACAAGGAGAAATTGTAAGAGATGTATGGGATAGGACATAAACCAAGCGACCGCACACTTACTATAGACATAACTACCATAATTTATTTTATTTATAGGTACAAAAAAATTACAGATATTATAATTACATATAATTATAGTTTCATAATTAGTTACTTCAGCTATTTTCAAATTAAAATTAAAGTTAACCTGAAAACGTTTAATTTTCCTTATAATTAAGACTAAAGCTTTGATATTAAACATATTAAATAGCTTCTATTGGGGGGTGGAAAGTGTAATACCCCTACTTGATTATTCATTAGATAAAATTAGATAATTAGGCACTGAAGTGACAAATATTTATACTCAAAAATATCTAAGTATTTTTTTAAAATAAATCTCGACATATATCCATCTTAAACATGTTCCTAGCACATACGCCAACGCGCAACATTTGAACAGCGCTGCAGGAATCTAAACTAATACTAAACTATAGTATAGTGAGCTTATACGATGTGTCTTTTTGTAGCTTTCTATGCGCCAGCGGTATATACATATATGTACGTGTCAAACTCACCGGTGTTGCGTCCCCATCGGAGGGTGGTGTTGGGTCTTCGTCGGCTGGCGGCGTGGGGCAAGGTGGGGCAGACGCGCGCTTGTCCGTCGGGCCCATTCGGGGCAAGTCGGTCTTAGCGCTTCTTTTGAAAAAACAAAACAACAATAATTTAACCTATAAATACTTTATATAATTGCGTCTGAGTCTCAAGTATTTTATTTATATTTAATGTATTTTATATATAAAGAAAAAAAATATTAAAGATCTGAAGCAAAAATATACTTCGCTTATTAGCAATTATAAAAATAGCTGAAACTATTTTTCATAAATAATTACTACAATATGTTTTTAATAATGAATGAAAACGAAGGTAAGACTATTAAATCTACCCACTCGTTATTCCAACATGAGGATCAAAATTGTTATTACATTGTTTATACGAAGACAAGCTACTTCAATCCGTTCCCAAGTCGTAGCACGTAGAGCTTAAGTAAACGGTACTTTTGTATAAGTTACCGTTAATGGTTGCTAGTTGCTGCAACTAAAGTTGCTCAGCCTACAGTTGCTTTGATTTTTTATACCGCTGACATAAATAGTGCATTACGGCACACTATTAAAAAAAAAAAAAAAAAAAACTAATAATCCGTCTGCCGAGCATCATAATATCTCCGAAAAATAAGCTTTTAATATTAAAAGATTTTTTAAGTCGTTCAAAGGCAACAAACCTATGTTCATTTATATAAGATTTGTAAAATATAATACATAAACTTCTGTTTGTATGTTTTTATTATTTAGAAATTAAAATTTGTGCTTTTTCTTTTCGCCTGTTACTAGATTAATTGAAATATACAAAACATTTCAAAAACGAAGTAACGATTCTAAGTACTGATTCATAACATTGAAATCATGTGATACCACTACACACAAAAACTTTATTAGTAATCCTACTTATTGCCTTATACCTGAATAAGTAAAGATGTCCATCAATTTTACCACACCTGGTTTTAATACTATATTTAACTTGTCGTAGTGTTGCGGTTACAAAATTTTCATTAACAGATTTCAGCTTGGATGATACATGAATGTGCTTTTTTAGTTGGTGAGACCTATCTTGCCTAGGACAGTGTGTAAAACAGCAATGTAAAATTGTTATCATAGGAACTTGATTACGATCGTTAGGTACTCGAAGTGGAAAACTAAGCCAACCTCTAGTGGAGCAGCGAGCCAGTAACATTTTCAATCTTTCATCCACACGAAGGGAAGATTTTCGTTACAAAATTTTACCAACAAAACAATCTCATAACATTATCAACAGAACTATTACAATAGTACAAACATTGGTATTGGTAGCACCGCGTCTGGGCCGGCCACTCCCCCACTCACTTAGGGCACACCTTGCTCTATCACTGGCCGTGTTATCATATCGGCTCCACGGATAAACTACCTACCGTGTTTAAGTTTCGTTTAGCGACCACTTGTGTACAAAGACCGTTATGCAAGTTTTATAACACTTTCGGCAATATCAAACAAGACGTTTAGCTTAAGACGATAAAAAGACACAAAGATTATACCAATTTTTAGTAGAAAAAAAAACCTCTGTGTGGTTTTATGAAACCACGGTAAAAGTGAAACTTTTTAAATATTCTTTGCACGCCATCTATGTTTTAATAGGTAACTTACATCAGCTGCATGTTGTCATTAGTGTCTTAGTTCTAGGAAATGATAAGAGATGGCCGACCGTCATGCGACATGCAACACGCACTCGAAAAAGTTTGAGACGATGTAATAAAAGTTTCACTTTAAAAAATATTTTGAGCAAGTACTATTCAGATTATAATGAAACAACTTTTTCGGATTTTATCGCGGTTTATTAAGTTTTTTAAATGCCCGACGTTTCGGATACTTTAGACTTTAGAGCAAGAAAGATCACGGGAGGAGTCCCGAAGTCCCGACGTTTCATTATAATGAGTGAAATTCGCGTAAACATTAGAAAACTTTTCAAATTGTCTAGAAATAGTATTTAAATTAGTTTGTTATATGGTATTTATTAGGTGACTGTCTTAAATTAAACATTTAGGTATAAACACATACTTCGCAATAAATTATCAGCATTATTGTATATGGATAGGTACACCCCTATAAGTCGTAGCGCGTAGTTCATTTTACTACTTTCCTCAATAAATAGGTAATCCAGCGCAAACAGTTTTTAATCTCGACTTAGCGGGTTAAAAAAAAGCTATTATATATTAAAACTAGCTTCTGCGCGCGACTTCGTCGGCGTTTACTCCGCTCCTATTGGTCTTAGCGTGATGATACATAGCCTATAGCCTTCCTCGATAAATGGGCTATCTAACACTGAAAGAATTTTTCAAACCGGCCCAGTAGTTCCAGAGATTACCGCGTTCAAACAAACAAACAAACAATCAAACAAACTCTTCAGCTTTATATATTAGTATAGATATAACGTATTTGTGATTTGTATAGCGCCGAAGCTATTTCTTATTGTTGTTTGATATTTGCTTGTACTTTCGTTGTTGGCCGTCCATGTTATTATTATATAAATATATACCGATGACTACGACTATTCACAGGTTAATTATCCGCAAAGTTGCATTATATCTTTGAACCCTTCTAGTAAACAAAAGACGCTTGGAAGATGTGGAACAATTATAGGTTTAAATTCATCAAATTTAGCTGACATTTTAATGGAAATAACTGATATCTCAGATATATTATCGGTCGTCGGAAAGTATCTAACCTACTTTATAACTCCAACGTTGATGTTAGGGCTGAGAGAGTTGCAAACTTCGTCGGCGACTCCGACAGATCCGCGCTCAACTAATAATTTTAGTCACCTCGAACCGTGAACTTACCTCTAATCTAGTTTCACTGTAGCTACGTTTTATTTTTAAATATACTCATCTATTAAAAATGATAGATAAATGATATCAGTTAAGAAATGACCAGTGCGTCTCTTATAAACTGCAAGCCCTAAGTCATTTTTTAAAATACGCGACGTGGCTCTAGGTGCTATCGGATTTCTTTCCCTTACTGCTTTGATCGCCTTTTTCATACGAATACTACATGGACGGCCAGATATTTTTCTGTCAGAAACAGAGGAGGTTTCATTGAACCTATCAATAGCCCGGTACACAAACATTTGACTAATACCAAGTGTATAGGTTTTATTAATTTTTTTTTTATAATTGTATTTGGCTCCATACCTACTTTGCGTAATGCAATCACAGTGATTCGGTTCTCTATAACACCCCCACTCAATTTTAATATCACAAAATATTTTACAATGTATTGGCGCGAAAATGAGAAAACACGATCATATAAAAATGACAGATTACAAATTCAAATTTGTAACAATATTTATGACCAGACTATGTATTTAATACTGCAAACAAAAAAGGTTTTTTTTGTAAGTTGCATTTTTATAACAACTGATACGGTTAAAAAAAATTCACACAGCTACACTACAATGAAAAGTAAAATAATTTTATTTCGCCCAAGGCTATATTGTATTGTATTTCAATTTGTTAAACCTGAAAAAGCAATGTCTGGTCATTGATTTCTAATCAATACTTGTTTGAGTTGGCCGATATTTTTGTTTAATAAATATTTATTTCAATAATAATATTGCAACTTTGATTTATCTTTTTTATTTCGTTAGTTTTGAAATCAAATTTTTATTAAAAAAATAGTTAAAATTATTTGTTATATACACAAGTTGGTAGTGTTAAATTCATTACACCGTAGCAGTAAAAATTATGACAAATAAAAATATGAATAACTTATGAAATAGATATACCGTAAAATAATTATTAGATACTAAATTAAGTTTGCGTAAAGATAAATCAAATTTCCGGTATTTAATATTTCTATACAAAATCGAGTGCCTATAAGTGTACGTAATACGTGGAAAACCTAAACTGTTAAAAACAATAATTATGAAGACAATAACATTTGTTATAATACAAAATATATTAAAATAAAACTTACAATGGATTGTATTATTGTAACGAGAAATAATTAAATGTAATTAATTCTAGTTCTTCGATTATGTTTCTCAAACCCTGCCCATTACGTGTTTATTCCTTGTTATTTTCTTGTAATATAAAACACGTACAAAATATATTAAAATAAAACTTACAATGGATTGTATTATTGTAACGAGAAATAATTAAATGTAATTAATTCTAGTTCTTCGATTATGTTTCTCAAACCCTGCCCATTACGTGTTTATTCCTTGTTATTTTCTTGTAATATAAAACACGTACAAAATATATTAAAATAAAACTTACAATGGATTGTATTATTGTAACGAGAAATAATTAAATGTAATTAATTCTAGTTCTTCGATTATGTTTCTCAAACCCTGCCCATTACGTGTTTATTCCTTGTTATTTTCTTGTAATATAAAACACGTAAGTATTATTTTGTCGCTTCAAAGTGACTTCGTAACCTTGATATCGATATGTTGTTGACAAAACATTCCGTAAAACATTGGTATCACATGAATTTCTAACGTAAAACAAGAATAGAGCATCCTCATAGTAGAGTAAAGTTAATAAAAATGTTCACATATCAATAGTATAATAATCTCTATATATATAAAAATGAATCGCTAAATGTGTTGCTAAGCGCAAATCTCGAGAGTGGCTGAACCGATTTCGCTAATTCTTTTTTTATAATATACCTTGAAGTACGAGGATGGTTGATACGGAGAGAAAAATTTAAAAAATTGCCCGAAAAGTCTAAAAACAACACTTTTCTGTATTCCCATACAAAAGATTCGTAATAATACTTAAAAGTCAACTTGAACTTTAATAATAAAATAAAAAAAATAAAAAGCCTTTTATTTCTAAACAGAAGGTAAGTTTACAGCGAAAGTAACATAGAATAGAATAATTAAAAAAAAAAAATAAAATAAAATAAAAAAAAAAAAAAAAAAAAAAAAAAAAAAAAAATTAAAAAGTAACTTAAAAACAAAATATTAAACGAAAAAGTAATTGTAATCTAGGTTTTTTTTTCTTTTATTTTTTCCTTTCAATCTTCTGCTAGAACCCCTCTGCAGGTGAAGGCCTCCTCCAAGGATGACCAGTCTTCTCTAGATTTGGCTAATTGAAACCAATCTACACCGGCGACTTTAACTAAGTCCTCTTCCCATCTTGCGCAGGGTCTTCCTCTTCTCCTCTTACCAAGTGGGCCTTTCCAGGTTGTTATTATTTTGGTCCATCTCTGGTCTTGCAAGCGCGCTACATGACCAGCCCATTTCCATTTTAGAGTCAACGCTTGTACTAGTCCATCTTTGGCATTTGTTGTTTCTCTTATTTTTGTGTGGCGTATTCTTTGGATTTTTTTGATGTTTAACATGCTGCGCTCCATGCCTCGTTGACATGTTACTAACTTATTTTTGACGCTATTGCTGTATTTCCACGTTTGGCAGGCGTATGTTAAGCAGGGTAAGAGGCAAGAGTTCATGACCTTCGTTTTTATATTGGTCGGTAAGCTGCCTTTGAATATTTCTTTTAGGCTCCAGTACTTATTCCATGTTAGTTGTGTCCTTCGTTCGACTTCACGTTCGTTATTTTCGCGATTGAAGCTGATTTGTTTACCTAGGTACAAGTACTGGTCTGTATATGTCAGAGGCTCGCTGCCGACCGATATTGTTCTCCTGACACTGTTTGTCATTAGCATAGTTTTACATAGGTTCATCTCTAAGCCAACTTTTTTACTACATATGTTCAAGGAATCTATCATGGATTGGAGATCTTTTCCAGATTCTGATATAAGAACTAGGTCGTCCGCAAATCGTAGGTGGTTTAGGTACTTCGTTCCAATCTTTATTCCGTATCGACTCCAGTCTAGTTGTCCCATTATGGCTTCCAGTGTAGCTATAAATAGCTTTGGGGATATCGGATCACCTTGTCTTACACCTCTTTCCACAGGGAACCACGGTCCGATTTTCTCTAGTTTTACTCTACTTCTGCTATTACTGTAGATGTTTTTGAGTACTTGTATATATTCTTTTTCTACGTTCTGTGTTCTTAATGTTTCCCATATACTATCGTGTACCAAAGTGTCGAATGCTTTTTGATAGTCTATAAAAGCTAAGTAGAGTGGTCTTCGCATTTCTTGAAATTTTTCGATGAGTAGTTCCAGCGTGTGTATATGGTCTACAGTCGAGAATCCCCTCCTAAAGCCGGCTTGTTCTACAGGTTGATTCTGATCAATTGTGTTACTTATTCTTTGATTTATGATTGAAGAAAATAATTTGTAGACGCATGGAAGTAGACTTATTGGCCTGTAGTTCGCGATATCTTTGGAGTCACCTTTTTTATAAATTAAAATTATATTAGATTCAGACCACTGGGTAGGTGTCTCTCCTGTTTTCAGAATGAGGTTGAACAAGTTTGTCAATGGTTTGGCGAGCATTTCTGATGCAATTTTTAAGCTATCATTAGTAATTTTATCTGGTCCAGGACTTTTTTCAGTTTTTAGGTTCTTGAGTGCCGTTAGAACTTCGTTTATTTCGATTTTTGGAACCCTTGCACATTCATTCTCCTTGCTAGTATGGAAGGCTATTGTGGTATTTGTATCTTGTCGATTTGAACACTGTCGGTATAGATTTTTGTAAAATTCAGTTGCTACTGTAATGATATCACTCCGGTTGCTTAGTACTGTTTCATTTCGTTTTATTCCGTCTATCCATGTTTTGTGCGTTCGCAGTTCTTTATATGCTCTCCTTGTACTTCCTGTTATGTTTATGTGTTTTTCTATGATATTTTGTCTGTACTTATTGTAATCCAACTTTATATATTTACTTGTTAGTTTGTAAAGGGCACTAAGCTCGTTTTTTGTCGCTCGACTTTTAGGTTTAATTCTTTGTATTTCTTGTTTTCTTCTTATAAGTTTCAAAGTGCGTTCTGATAAGATTTTATTTTTTTCTTTATTATTGACTCGTGCGTACTGTAGACTTTTTGTTATTGAGTATATTATGTTGTCGTAATATTGTTGAACTGACGTATTCTCGTCTGTTTCCGGTAGACTTTCAGATATATTTGTGTTCATAGCGTCTTGAAATTTTGTAATTTCTTCTTCACTGCTAAAGTTTTTGATCTGATTAGTGTTGTATTTACTTCTAGTCTTTGTAGTCGTTGCCAGTGTGATTGTTGCTCTGACCGCCCTGTGGTCAGAAGGGTAGTTTATGTTCAATACTTCAACATTTTGGAATAACTTTGCACGGTTAGATAATATAAAGTCAATTTCGTTTGTGTATTTTCCATCTGGTGATCTCCAAGTCCATTTATTTTTAGGTTTTTTCTTGAAGAATGTATTTAAAATCGATAGTTTGTTTTCTATAGCAAAGTTTACCAATTCCTGACCTCTTTCATTCCTTACACCGTATCCGTTTTTTTTCGTAATTAAGTATTCTTCTTTTTTAGGTGTTCCTATTTTTGCATTAAAATCGCCCATTAGTATGAAGTCTTTATGAGCCAATTTTAATGCCCTATCCACAGTCTGGTAAAATTTGTCTTTATCCTCTTCATTTGCTTTCTCTGTTGGTGCATAGACTTGTATAAACGATAAGTGGGTGTCTTCTAATCTCATATTTAATAAAGCTACTCTCTCAGTAAGGCCTATATAGCTCTCTATGTTATTTTTATGACGTATATTTATCATAAAGCCCACCCCGTGCAAGCCAGGTGTGACACCTGTATGACATAGTACCAAGTCTTCGTGTTCCTCTATTTTGTTACCCATTCGTCTAGTTTCAGAGAGTCCTATTATGTCGTATTTGATGTTTTTCAGAGCTTCGTGTAGTTCAATCAGACGTTCGTGAGAAGACAGAGTTTTGACATTATATGTGATGACATAAAATTTGTTTTTTGATTTAGGTTTTGGTTCTATAAGTTCTTTTAGTTCTTTTGATTTCGTTGGAGGGTTTTGGTCATGATCCCCCGCGGTGACCAACCGGCTTGGGAGATGTTTTTTGTCTTGTTTTTCTAATTTTCTTTTGTTATCTATGGCAGAGGGGGGCACGCGTTGCTATATATTTTTGTTCTTATTGTCTTGCTGCGCTGGTGTTTTATGTGGGCCTTTCGTGGTCAAGAAGTTCAAAATTCCGGGTTTCAGGACTCCATCTGACAAGCTAGATGTTCTTCTGAGTGATGTCTGGGTTTTATTCTTCTTACTGGCCTGTGATTCCTTTTCGATGTTGGTAGTCTGATTATTTTCTGGAGATGTTGAAAGCAATCTTTTATTGTTACTCGTTGGTTCTTCCTTTTTTTTCAGTATAACTAGTTTGTCATATTTTATAAAAGCTAGGTTTCCTTTTTCCTTTTCAATCCGAACCTGTTCTTGAAGTTCTTTTCTTTTTTCTAAAATATTAAGCGGGTAATCTTCTTGAATATAGTAACCGGAGTTCTTTAAAGATTTTTTCTGTTTAAGGATATATGCTTTCACGTTAAGTGTAGAAAAGGTGACGGTTATTGGTCTGGCTTTATCTCCTTTTTTTCCAATTCTTCTGGCTTCTTGGATATCTCTGTTATCCAGTTCTAGAGAAAAGTACTTTTTAATAAAGTTGATCAAGTTACTCTCCAAATTTAAATATGAGGTTTCGGTTTCTTCTATTCCAAAGAAAACAATATTTCTCAGTCTTGCTTGTTTTTCTAAAAAATATAACCTTCTTTCTTGATTTTCTAACTTTTCCTTAAGGTTTTCATATTTACCTTCTAGTGTTGCAAACTTTTCTTCTAATAAACCATTTATGTTTTGGGTAACTTGCTCGGTCACCTTTTCTCCGTTTTTCAAAATAGTGGTTTTTTGTTCGTCAAGTTCGCTTTGAATTTTTCGTAACATATTCATAACTTCTTCCATCTTGTTTACTAACAATACGTGATGATTGATAGAATTGATACCAGTAGTGCCCTCTTGTGACTGTTTCTCGAATTGTAATAAACTGTTGTACGTACGCAAGCGTAAGCTGGCTGCGCCTGAGTAATCCAATCTGCTGCGCGGTTCACAATAATTGTAATAGATGGCGCTGTTTACTATTTGATGTAGATATTTTGCTTACTAATTTTAACAACTAGGTTATGTTTTATTAGTTTTTTAGGATCAGCTAATTACGATCTACTGGATTGTTTACACTAATTGTCACAAGTTGTTTTTTGTCACCAGTAAGAGTTTTTTCAAGAGATACGTTGAATTGACACCATACAGTTGATAGTTGCACTCGAGTTGTTTTTGCGTTTTTTTTTTTACTTTAAACACTTTTAGTCTTTGAACTCCCACACTGTATGTTGTTTATTAGTTCACTTCTTGTCGTTTTAAACACTTATTTGTCCAATTCAAGCACTTTTATTAATTTTAAATTCACAAATAGTTAGCAGCTCGATGTAACCGTTAGCACCGCACACTACCCTCTCCTGAACTTTAATACCATATGATAAAGTTTAAGTGTTAGTGGAGGGGTTCCGGGAAGGATAAGTATTAAAGAATCGACTGTTAGGCGGTACGAAGTTCGCCGGGTCAGCTAGTAATAATTAAAAACGAAAAGCAAAAAACACAACAATTTTATATTTTAATATAATCTATTCTTGCTTCCTGTCTGACGATTCGATTTACAGATCTTATAGATTTATTAGTTTTGGATTATATTAGTTCTCAATGTAAAATCATTGGTAATTCGGAAAATAATTGGAAATAGTTTGAAACATTTTTGGTTATATTAAATTGACAAAGAAAAAAAAACATAGAGAATTATCGTATTCTATTGTTCTTTCTCTTGCTAGTCTTAGCAGCAGTGGTCGCGACTGTCACATCAGGTTTGGTGGCAAGTTAACTGAAACTTTTGTGTTACATTTTTGGAGGGTATTATTAATTCTCGTATTTGATCAGCGCTGTTGAGTAAAAGGCCTTCCGTGTGTTCCTTTACTTCTCATTTGTACTACTACATTTTACTAGAACTTATTTCGACCTAAATATGACTAAAGATGATGTAAAAGTGATGATGTAAATAAAAGTTAGTACAACAGAAGACATTGCTTGATGCAGAGTTCTTGAAGATTAACATATTGCATACAAATAAAAAAAATCTATACTATGAGTAGAAGGAAAAACAAATGCGCATAAATAAAACAAATCTTCACACGTTGATCACAAATAATTGTTACGTAGAAACGATTTTGCCGTCACGTACATTGTGCAAGCAATTTAGATTTAAATGCGAAGTCCTTGCGAGCATCCCGTCGGTGTCGCTTTATCAATAAAGCCGAGCGCGATCACGTGTACAAAAATCACACATTCGATACTTAACGTGTATATCGATAGTTAAAAGATAGGTTAAGGTTGCCAACGAGCCAATATCCTTTTCATTTTTAATTAAAAGTTTAATGGAGTTTCGAGGAAATTGAAGTGTTGTTTATAACGTTTTATTTAAACCAATAAATGGAAATGACACGTATGACAATGACGTGTGTGAACAACTTAGGTCTCGGATATTAAGTGGACTTGTTATATATTCTAGATTGGGTTTATTTTGATATGGATATGACACTGATTAAAGTTCGGAGCGATTGCCATCTCAAATATCCATTAGACTAGAATAACATCCCCCAAAAAGAGTAATTACCATTATTAAGTGTTTATGACGAGATTGGAGTCAACTGGCAGCGGGTCAACTTTAAATAATGAATAAATAAATATTTTTAATATTTACGCAAGGTCGTTAGTTCCTATGGCAGGGTAAATTAATACCTGTGTTCTAAGTATAACCGGCTGGTATGAATACATTACGCTAAAACCTGTAATATCCCACTGCTGGGCAAAGGCCTCTTTCCCCATGTAGGATGAGGATCAGAGCTTAGTCCACCACGCTGCTCCGATTCGGGTTAGCGGATATATTCCCTACTATGAGTAACGCTCGCTATCAGTACATGATAACAACCGGGACCGACGGCTTAACGTGCTCTCCGAGGCACGGTGGGGAGACCCACAAGGACTACACAAACACCCAGACCACGGCAATGAAATGCCTACTTATACATATTAATGGTTATAGCTCAATAATTTTACGATATAAAGTAGATAGTATAGTACTGTTTTTGAATCCTTATGAAGTAGGCAATTTGTTTAAGTAGTTGGCCAACACAACTCCGATACATTTTTTTACACCATGCAACTGCTCAAACTTAGCAGTTGAGTAACTTTCAAAAATAAAATTTATCTTTAGCGACTTCTTGTAAACTACTATTCATAGTAGTTGAGTTTTTTGAAACATAATTTAGAAACAGTATCATTATCGAACACTTTAAAGAAAAAAAAAATCCGATCTAGGCCTCAAATAGCGGACGTGGTGCCCACAATTGTGAGAAAACTGGGATTTTTCTAAATTTTACAAAAATTGGCATTGACCGCGAACTGTTTGAAAGAGATTTTTATGTTAAATGTTAACTATAACTTAGGTATCTTGATTTAAAGATACCTAAGTTATAGTTTAACTGAGGTAGGGCACAGCAGGAAATTTCCTGCTCAAAATATGGAGCAGCCCGACTGGGGTAGTACCTCGACCTTACAGAAGACCACAGCTAAATAATACTGTTTCCAAGCAGTATTGTGTTCCTGTTGGTGAGTAAGGTGACCAGAGTTCCTGGGGGGGATTGGGGATAGGGTCGGCAACGCGCTTGCGATGTAGGATGCTTCTGGTGTTGCAGGCGTCTATAGGCTACGGTCTTACCATCAGGTGAGCCGTACGCTTGTTTGCCTAACAAAAAAAATGTATATGTTTTTTTTTTGTTTTGTAACCCACTTGCTTCTCCGCACACGCACGTTCAGGATTATCCATTCATTACGGGATATCCTGTATATAAGCAGCTAAGTAATATTCAGACAGTTTCGGTATAAAAAATGTTCATACTCTTTTTAAAGACATAATTACATTGTGAGCTCTGTGATGTTTTGATATTATTTTATATGTATGTCTGCTCATTGATTCTCTCAATTTAAAATGTTTGTTTCTATCATCTATCAAATGGATGGATTAGACGTAGCACCAAGTTTTCTTTTTGCTTTCTCATTTTTGACGAGTCCTCGTGTCAAAGTATTAAATAAAATACTCAATACTTACGGTGTTTTCGTCGGGTCCTCTCCGCTGTGTCGCTTGGTGTGTATGGTGCCTTTCTCCACGGGCGCTAATTCTCCCGTGCGACCCGTTGCGTCCTACAGAATATTAGGATCATTTTTCAATTATTTATTTGGGAAACAAACAATATAAACATCACATACATATAAATTTGTTACAAAACACATTTGTCAATAATGTTTCCACTGATGGTGATGATGACAATGAAGCTACAAGGCGAGAACATTTGTTATTTAGGAACGCGAACGAAATAATATTAGGTATTGCGTATTTGTACAACGTCCGGCAGTTTGTCATAAGTCTGTTCTTAAGGCTAGGTAGATGGCCAGGGTAGGGATTCAGACGGTTTGCTAGATGCTGTTTTTCTTATCAAGAAGAGTCAGCAGAACGGATGGGCCACAGTCCGCTAATTGAGAAAGTTCAGTTCATTCTATGGAAAGTTAAGAAAATTACCTGTAAGCTGGTTCTACGTTGTTAACGTGACATGTCTTATCAACAAGAGATAGTACAATTTTGGTGCCTGAGTCTTTTCAACGACAAACTAAGAATATTTCTGTGAACCAACTCCAGGTCTCATTAGGCTTGTTTTTTTTTTTTTAAATATAGACTAGCGCTTGACTGCGATCTCACCTGATGATAAGTGAAGATGCAGCCTAAGATGATGCGCGCTTGCCTACAAGATGCCCATTCACTCTTGATTTAAAGATACCTAAGTTATAGTTAGTCGGAAAAACGGAAGCCGGAAGGGCATTCCAGATGCTTTAGGGCTTTAGTGATCAACGGGATCCATTAAAAAGAAGTTTTTAACTGTTTTGCTCTGGAAATAAACCTTGTAGTTTATATATTAAACTACAAATATTACCTGCGAACCAGTACCCGGTCCATCGCTGTGGCCAGAGGTGGCTTTCCTCATCGACGTGAGCCGGTAGAAAGGAGGTGTCTCGGTCCTCTCAATGAGACAATTCAGTGTCTCGACGGTTTGAAGTTCAGTCATCATCTCGTCCAACAGACGCTCGGGTCTTGAGCGCGCCAAGTAAAGTACGACGCGTTTCGCCTGCGAGAAACGAAAGAGTTTCAACAAAGTTATCTTATTACCTAATATGTATTTACTTTTTAGACCAACCAATGTCTGGTATTTTGTTACTTACGAGTATCTTTTCACAACTGTCACAAATAATTGCAACAGATATTTATAGGTTAGCTCTGCATTTATAAGAGCTTCGTAAAACCATACGTTAAAAACGATTAAAAGTTAAAAATCCACACATGGTATTTCACAATATAGTTTTTTAGAACATTACATAAAAGTCAAAGTGACATTGACTAGCCCGTTGGCGCAGTTTGTAGTGACCCTGCTTTCTGCTCCGGGGGTTGTGGGTTCGATTCCCACCCCGAGTTTGGGTGTAATATACATATTTATTTATATACTTATATATGTATTAGTTATAAGTATCTTTATCGAAAAAAAAAAAATTTGTAGCTAGACCAGTAGGCTGTTACCTATAATACAAGCATTAAGTTGCTTACTTTAGGAACAGACAGACCGTGTGTGTAATGTGTAGATATTTATTTATTTATTATTTATAAAGTTCAATCATATAGCATACAGCAACCAATGGTGAATTCGAACCCCACACCGTATTTCGCAGAGAGTGGGAGAGGAGAGTTGGTGGTATCGCTAGGAATCCTAGAATGGGTGCGAAGAAATCCTTCAGAGATAAATATTTCTATAGATGACCATGCATTATATCCTTATCGCGGTGGTATAAGTTGAAAGGAAATAAAGAAATGTTAACTAATTTATTGCTCTTAAGATGCGATTAATTAAGACAATTCAAGCTAAGAATTCTCTCGTTCTTCAATTTTAAAGGAGAATATCAAGCCGTCACTTAGTACCATTAAGGCGGCTAGGTTTAGAGAGCAAACAGCGACGTTTTATCGTATCGACTATATCGACGTTTAATCTATTTACATTTCGAAGAAATTAAATATGTACTATTACGGTAAATTATATACAAATTTACAGTGAGTATAAACTAATAACGTTTGCGGGCTCTCTCGTGCAGAATTATTCGATTTACACTGCATGCGATTTCAAAGAATTTATTTCATGTCAATTTACTTTTATGAGAGGTATATGAAAATATTAGTATTTTAGTTCATACTGAGTATTATTTGTCTTACAATTATATAGTTAATTTAAATAGTCTTATGTCACTGACGTACGACATTCTTTATTACAAATTATAATATGTTTATTATCATCTCTCTATTTTAAGATTGAAAGACTGCAGTTACACCTGTTTGTATGCCAGCTCCTAACTTTATAACATACTTACGTATGGCAGTAGTTCGTTCGGAGCCATCCCTGAGACGATGATGAGGTATCTGATGATGACCTTGAGGTTGTTCGACCAGCAGGCGCACAAAGTCGACCACAGCTCCTCGATTTCTTTCGGATGGTTGTCGGAGAACTATGATAACAAATAAATTATAATATTAATTGAAAATAATAAATTACGAATTTATACAAAAATTATTGGATTGTATAAGAAAAACTATTAGCAAGTTCTGCCTTGCCAGTTATATAAAAAAAAAAAATATTAAGCGTAACACGACCCGCTAAGCTTCCAAAACTAGGTCAAATTACATTAAAATATATAGGTACGTTTAAAGGAGCCCAACTTTTTAATCACCCATAAGCACAACTTTTCTGCGAACTATAGTGGATCAACGAATGAAGAAGTCCCAAACGATGGTCGGACCAAATAAGGGAGGAACTGAAGATGCCTGTCAGCGACGCACTCCACCTAGCTACAGAACGGGATCGATGGAGACAGCTGGTTGACGGAATCAAACGGAGTCACGATCCTCAGCAATGAGGGACCGATTGAAGAGAGATAGTGGATCAACGTCATGCGTTACACTCTAACCCTGCTTCCTAATTAAAGGATTTTTGAAGTAAAACTTCATTACGCACGCTTGACTTGGGGAGTAAGCTGGTGAACGCGTGATGAAAGTGTTACGAAAAGTGTGATCGGGCGTGGCGAACGAAAGTTGAGAGATATAAATTAGTAAAGATAGAAAGTGAGAAAGTTACGTTTCGTATATTACTGTAGGGGCAAGAGAGAGGTCTATCTATGGGTATACACCTACATGTCTATATTATACACTAGCTGCCCGGACAGACTTCGTTCTGTCTGTTATGTTTTTTTTTTAGTATAAAAACCTCCCGTGGGATTTTTAAGGAACATACAAAAAAAAAAAAAAATTAGCCGAATTGGTCGAGCCATGCTTCAGTTATGCGCTTAGCAACATTCATTTTTAGGGTTTTGTACCTCAAAAGGAAAAAAACGGAACCCTTATACCTTATAGGATCACTTTGTTGTCCGTCTGTCTGTCAAGACCCTTTTTCTCAGAAACGCGTAGAGGGTATCAAGCTGAAATTTATATCAAATACTCAGATCTGCTGTCCCTTAGAGCTGTGAAAAAATGAAACTTCTAAGCTAAGGCAATCAAAAGATACAGCCGTTTATGCTGCAAATTTTCGATACTCGCAAGGGAATCAAAACCTACAGGGTACTTCCCGTGAACTGAGAATCTTGAAATTTGGTACGAAGCGACGTTTTAAAGCACAGATAAAGGGTAAAGAAGTTTTACTTCAGTCGTGTGGTCTAATGCACACTCGTTTCTTTTTTCTAACTGTGTAATCATGTAACCTATAAATACGATATTACAATAAAGTGATAAATGAATAAATGTACAATAAAAAAAATAGTATGTAAACTTATTTAAGTGACATACTCGTTTTAGATTTATGAACCGATATTTAGTTACGATTCAAGTATTTTCTTTTAAATAATTAAATATCGTCTATCAGGTAAGTACTGTATACTGGTAGAGGTACCTGCGTATTTGTTTACCGATAATTAATTAGCAAGAATATTCTTAGTTTATTCAGAGTGAAATCGTAAAAAAAAATACTGAAGCTGCTTACTGTTTATATTCGCCTTTAAATATTTTCTGTACTCTGTTTAATTAAAAAAAAAAGAATAAAAAATACTGAAGTTGCTTACTGTTTATTAAAATGCCTTTAAATATTCTATGTACTCTGTTTAATAAAAAAAAAAAGAGTTCGAATGTCTTTGTTGGAACTACAAAGATAATTTAGATTAGCTAAAAAGCTAAAGAATAACTTTGTTATTCCTTAAATTTTCAATTTATCTAGAACCGAACATATTCCTTGTCCTACATGGGGAAAGAGGACTATGCCCAGCAGTAGGATATTATAAGCCGAAGCGTAGCTCTTAGCGAACATATTCTAAATGTTTAGATAATTATGTACATAATAATAGATAAATAATTGTGTATCAACTGAACTCCGTTAAAGTGAGTTCATTTTGTCGATTCACACAATAACCCAGTGTGTTAAGTCCTTTATCGCGGGGATGTAGTAAAACATCCCGTTTGGGGGTCGCTCAAAGGGCCGTGGCGTATTTGTCGCATAATGATTTTGTCAGAGCCGTCGTGTTGGCTCAGACTGCAGGTCGGCAGCGAACAAACAGTGAACGAGCGATCGCAGCACAAACCATATTAATTTGCTTTACCGTCGAGTGATGAGATACCGACTACCGCGGTTTATTATTTACTCTTGCATGTGAAACATTCATATTTTTATTTAAATAGAACTAAACGCGAATTTATGTACATTATATATTTTATATTTAAATTAACTAGCGACCGACCCGGCTTCGCACGGGTGTAATGCTGATACTAAATAATTAACTTAACCTTAATACCGACTAAAGTACGAACAATACAATTTCGAAAAAATTGTCGCGCTGAAAAGCACTTTTGTGTTTATTTAAATACTATTTCGAATCGAATATATATTTTTAAATTTATTGTAACGTAATTACAAGTACGGATTACGTTGTCACGCTAAAAAGCACGTTTTTATTAAGTAACTAGCTGACCCGGCGAACTTCGTACCGCCTAACAGTCGATTCTTCAATTTTTTATTTTTTTTAATACTTATCCTTCCCGGAACCCCTCTACTAACACTTATGGGCCCCGTAAACGATCAAACTTGTTTGATCAAACTTCATGTTTTCATATAACAAACATATAAAAAAAAACCCGCAGAACCGCACACGATCAAATAATTTGACAAACACGTTTGTCAAACAGAAATTTAATATGAAGTTTGATCAAATATTTGATCGTCTACGGGGCCCTTTAAACCTTATGGTGTGGTATTAAAGTTCAAATTGACTTTTAAGTATTATTACGAATCTTTTGTATGGGAACATAGAAAAAAGTGTTGTTTTTAGACTTTTTCAAGCAATTTTTTAAATTTTTCTCTCCGTAAGAACCATTCTCGTACTTCAAGGAATATTATAAAAAAAGAATTAGCGAAATCGGTTCAGCTGATCTCGAGATTTGCGCTTAGCAACATATTCAGCTATTCATTTTTATATATATAGAGATAATTGTTATTTTTCTCGCTAGAGAGCTCCGATAAACGTGTGCGATCGCCGCTAAGCTAATCCATAAAGTGCTAAAGGGAAAGGGCGAAGCGCGGCCTTTGACGCGATATTATATTATACACGCGCCGCGCCGCCGGCCACCCCGACCGGTACCGCTGCAACCGCTATGTCCGAGCATTTTAAATGTGTAAATATTCATTTTAATTACATACTGCAAAGGGCCATATTGATCTACAAGTATATTAAATGCACAATGTATTTAAGGTACTTAATTGGATAACGATTAATGCTGTATTGCTTAAAATTGTTTCATAAATAAGCCATTATTTCTCGTAAAAGTAAAAGATAAATAAATCGGCCAAGTGCGAGTCGGACTCGCGCACGAAGGGTTCCGTACCATTGTCGAAACTAAATAATAAGTAAATTTTCTGTAAAATATTAATTTAATTGTAACGCCATCTATGCCGCTATTGGAAAACTTATTAGTCTATCGACGAAGTTTTCCAAATTTTTGATAGATGGCGTTGGAGACTAATAAATAATAATTATCGACCCCCTTAAATATTTATTTTATTTTGTTTTTAGTATTTGTTGTTATAGCGGCAACAGAAATACATAATTTGTGAAAATTTCACCTGTCTAGCTATCGCCGTTCTTGAGATACAGCCTGGTGACAGACGAACGGACAGCGAAGTCTTAGTAATAGGGTCCCGTTTTTACCCTTTGGGTACGGAACCCTAAAAACGGTTATTGTTGGTTATTCCCAAGAGATAGACATATACTATTGCGGAATTTTTAGTAGACCTTTTTAAGGTATACATATGTATGCATACTGTAGTACATTATTTTGATCTATCTCGTAGAGTTCAGCCAGCGTTTGCAATGTAAGCGCAAATAAATGTGCTTATTTACGACATCACATTAGAAACCTCTAAAATTAATTATCAGTGTTTTAATGACATCGATTCGTTACATTTTTATTATATGTATTGATTAATAGTTAGAAAAAGTATAATGTTCCTACAAAATTTTCATTTAAACATTGACAAATGACGATATCTCAATATTTTTTAGACAATGTGTCAAAATAAAATTTAAAGATGAAAATAATATAAATAGTTTTAGGTAGGGATCCCTAGTACATTTTTTTTCACCTGATTAGTATCAAGCTAATTTTTTTGGGAGTAGCTTCATTTTGATGAGGCAAACAAAAACTTCCTCTTAGAAAAAAAAAAAAATCAGCTGGTTAGTAATATCAACATGATGACCTCGTAAGGTCATCAAAAATTGTTTTTTTTTCTGATTTTTTTTGCTTTTAGTCAATATCTATATAATTTAATAGTAATATTGTCCTACAAATTGCGTGGTACGTTATCCCGGTCCTACGCTCACTGCTGCTCTACCCCCTACTATCTCTGTTAGCTACCACAATCGAGAGTTTTCGAAGAAGAATTTTTTGTTCGCCTCATCAAAATGAAGCCACTCCCAAAAAATTAGCTTGATACTAATCAGGTGAAAAAAATGTACTACGGATCCCTACCTATTTTCCGAATTCCGGAATACGTGTACTAGCTACACATGTACAAGGACAGATCTTTATAATTTTACTATCAATTAAATACATTTCAATCAGAGCATTGCTGATACTCTTCGAACCTATTAATAAGGAATAATAGATTTCCTAAATGTGAGTATTTGTATGATTACGCGTTAGCAACTAAATTAATATTTACCCGAGTTTATATTCGTCTATACTTCCTGAGTAAACAAAGTATATAAAGCAAAATAGTTTTATAAACCTGAAACTAGCACAATAAAACAAACAAACGGATAACCTAGCTTTATGTATAAAAGCAAGTGTAGATGAACTAAAGTTTTAATTAAAGGTCACTTAAATAACGAGAATTTATTTTGATATTAGTCTATATATATGTATATATATATCTTAAAATTAATTCGCTTCATTTAGGGCTGTCCATTTTTTTTATGTATTTTGATATCATGCGCGCAATAAAAACTAAACAAGTAAATAATAGGTACGTGCGCCTACGATACGTAGACTTATTGACAAAGTACATAATAGAACGAGGCTGCAAATAATATTTTCTGTAAGAGCACTAAGAATAAATTTCAATTTATTATTATGTTCAATTAAATTGTCAAGAGTACCCTAAACCGAAGAGCATGTATGAAAGGAATAATGAAAGTGGACGAAGCGAAGCGATCGTAGTAAGTGGAAAGAAGTGGTCTCTGCCTACCCCTACGGGAAAGAGGCGTGATTATATGTAAATTTTAATCAATATGACTATTTGGTCCCAATCTGCATCTGAACTCTGAATCTGAATCTGCAACTGAGGTAGGGCACAGCAGGAATTTCCTGCTCAAAATATGGAGCAGCCCGACTGGGGTAGTACCTCGACCTTACAGAAGACCACAGCTAAATAATACTGTTTTCAAGCAGTATTGTGTTCCTGTTGGTGAGTAAGGTGACCAGAGCTCCTGGGGGGGATTAGGGATAGGTTCGGCAACGCGCTTGCGATGCTTCTGGTGTTGCAGGCGTCTATAGGCTACGGTCTTACCATCAGGTGAGCCGTACGCTTGTTTGCCGACCTAGATACATTAAAAAAAATCAGTTTCGTGTTAAGATAAATCTTATATATAAAATTCTCGTGCCACAATGTTAGTTAAAATACTCCTCCGAAACGGCTGGACCAATTTTTATGAAATTTTGTGCATATCGGGTAAGCCTGAGGATCGGCCAACATCTATTTTACATACCCCTAAGTTTATAAGGGGGGGGGGGGATGAAGGTGGTTAATATCATATATATATATATATGGCAAAACAACGATGGCCGGGACAGCTAGTAAAATATAATTAATTAATCAATGTGACGTCACTCAGTAATATGTACAAAAAAGTCATTATAAATTAAGCTTAAGTAGTCATGGCAATGGACATCAGAGGCTTTGTAAGAGTTGTATCGCATCGCTACGCGTCATTCGCTGCGTGTATTTAAATTAACCTATTGTATAATAGCTATAAGGCGTTAACGATTCAGCCTGTAATAACCCACTGTTGGGCATAGGCCTCTTCCCCATGTAGGAGAAGGATCGGAGCTTAATCCACCACGCTGCTCCAATGCGGATATATTCCCTACTATGAGTAACGATCGCTATCAGGTGTACATGATAACAACCGGGACCGACGGCTTAACGTGCTCTCCGAGGTACGGGGGGGGGGGAGACCCACAAGGACTGCACACACACCCAGACCACGGCAAACATCTGTATGGCCAATACAAATGTTGTCGTGTGCGGGGATCGAACCTGCAACCGCCCGCGCAACAGCTATCGCATTCCAGTGCTGTGACCGCTGCGCCAACGCGGCGTCGAAAGGCGTTAAGAACGATTGAAAATAATACAATCTCGAATAAAACTCAAAACTCAATGACCATCCCATTAATTTTTTTAATACACAAATAATTAATAGATGACAAAAAATATAGGTTTAAAACATGTAAAAAAACGCATATAGTCGACTTTAGTTATTATTATACATGTAATTTAATAAGTTGTTTAATTATACCTTCCTCGCATACTTAATGTATGCTGAAACGATGTAAAAATATAAATTGAAATTATAATAAACCTAGTTCCACGAAGTAATAAACAAATATTACGTATTATACGCGTAATATAATGCGTTATACAAATCCGGTAATATAAAGTCGAGTGTGAGCTGCAACTCTTAGGTTAGCGATTACACAAACAATGGCGCGTTTGATCGAGATACACCCGTTCACCCCACCTCCGTATGCAACCCTAACGCTACAAATATTTCGGTATAGACGCAAATTATTCCACCGTACTATCACTACTGAAACGCGTACTGAAACTAACCAGGTATCAGGTTTAACAAGCGGACTACGGGAATTATCATAACTAAAAGTTAGTATCGTCTGCAATTATATAACTAACTAGGACCTAATTCTACATTCAATTATACAGGAGTACTAAAACTATCTAATGGGAATCACGGTTCAGCCTGTAATATCCCACTGTTGGGCATAGGCATCTTCTCCATGTAGGAGAAGGATCTGAGCTTAATCCACCACGCTGCTCCAATGCGGGTTTTATTTTATTATTTTATTATTTTATTATATTTAGGAAAACAGACAGTGTAATTTTTGACATAGTTTAAAGCTAATTACATAAAAATAAAATAAAAAATACACCAATTAAAAGTTTTCACATGTGGTTGCTACTTAAAAAGCTAAAGCTTGTACAGTAAATTAATGACTGAATTTAAACGGAAATAAGAAGCTATCAATAAAAAGATTTACAAGTTTATACATTTGCTAAATAAAGAACAAAGTTTGAGCTGAAGGTTATGACTAACATAATAATAATTAATTCATAATACACAGCAGCTTTAAGTAATCGCATCAAACCAGTGCCTTGTCATAATTCTTTTTAGAACATCGACTGACGTATTGAATAAATCTAAATCAAGTTCTGGGATGTCATTCAATGTGTTAATTTCTTTAGATGTTCTAATTAAGAAATAATTTTTCCGGTAATTAGTGCTACTAAATGGAGTATACAAGAGAGATGGAATTCTTGACGACCTTGAAGGGACTTTCAAATATATTTTAGATAGAAGAACGGGAGAGTCTATTTTATTTTGAGCAATTTTTAATAAACTAACAATATCAGCTATACGACGTCTTTCAAAGAGAGGGAGAAGATGGAATCTCTTAGCTCTAGATTCATAACTAGGATCGTATGTCTTGCATTTAAATTGTATATATCTAATGAATCTTTTTTGGATTGACTCTAGCCTATTAATATAAATATGGTATTGCGGATTCCAAACCTGAGAACAATACTCCAGGGAGCTACGAACATAGGAGCAGTAGAGAATTTTTATGGTTTTAATATTCGTGAATTCTGAACTGACTCTACGGATAAATCCTAACGATCTATTAGCTTTATTGATAATATAGTCCAAATGCTTGTTGTACGTAAGCTTTGTATCATGAATGACACCGAGATCACGAACTTCTGTCACCTTTATTAGTACTTGTGCTTTCAATTTATACGAGAACTGTATTGCTTTAGCAGAGCGGCTGAAAGTTATGGAAGAACATTTCGATACATTAAGGTCTAACCTATTATTATGGCAATACTCTGCGAGTCTGTCCAGGTCTTCCTGTAGTAAGTTACAGTCAGTCAAATCTTTTATAGTCCTAAATACCTTCATGTCGTCAGCATACAAAAGAAATTGTGAATGCTGAAAACATGAGCTTATGTCATTTATAAAAATGTTAAAGAGAAGGGGTCCCAACAACGACCCTTGGGGCACGCCTGATGGTACATGACACCATGCAGAAGAGAAGCCATTAAGAACTACAGCCTGAGATCTATTTTCGATATAAGAAGAAAACCACCTGAAGAGACTGCCATGGATCCCCGCCAAATAGAGCTTTTCGAGAAGCAAAGAATGATCTATACGGTCAAAAGCTTTGCTGTAATCGGTAAATACAGCGTCCACTTGTCCTCCCGAATCCATACCTTCAGATACATAATCAACGAACGTCAATAAATTAGATGCAGTTGACCGATGCTTTAGAAATCCATGTTGCTCATTAATGAAGAAGTTTGAAAAAAATCTATATACTTGACTGTACACAATACGCTCAAATAATTTGGCAAATATACATAATTTGGAAATGGGCCTATAATTTTTAACTTCACATTTACTCCCACTCTTAAAAATCGGTGATATGAAAGCGGACTTCCAAATTTTTGGGACTACACCTTCTGTAATGGAACGCCGAAATAAAAGTGTAAGAGGTTCGGTTAAGGAAGCGGAGCAACGTGAAATGAATAGAGGTGGGATGTTGTCAGGACCCATACCCTTCGTCAGGTCAATACCCCTTAGCAAACTCCTTACCTCATCCGGGGATATTACGATATTACATATGGTAGAATTATTATTATTAAAAGTTAGTGATTTTTTACTATGCCTATGTATGTTATGAGTTTTTGCAAGGAAATTACTTTCGAAGTATGCAGAAAAAAGAGAGCAAGCATCTGGCCCTGTGTTAGCTGTTTGTCCATTATATTGCAGGGATGAAGGAAGGCAATTAGTGCTATCTTTATTATTTTTAATAAAAGACCAAAAGAGTTTAGGATTCCTGTTTATCGAGTCTTCACACTTTTTTATATACATCTTATAACAACTTATTTCAAGTAGCTTAGCTCTCTTGCGAAGCAACGAAAAAGTTTCATAATCTGCAGTATTGCCATAAACTCTATATTTACGAAAATATTTGGATTTTTCCTTGAGGAGTTTCTTAAGTGCAGGGCTATACCACGGTGGGAATTTAGTATTGCTCCTGATAGTTTTATATGGTATATATTTATCTATAAGATCCCGGAGACTTCCATAAAAGTAAGTTATAGCATCCTCTAAGGAGTGCTCATTTAGATGGTGGCTCCAGTTTATATTACTAAGATCTGAATTAATACTATCATAGTCCCCGGATGCAAAAAAATATTTAGTTTGTATATTAGTTTCAAGTAGCTCAACGTGATGGAGATGTAAGTGAATATCTAGTGATTTATGGTGCGCATCTTCAGGCACTAATGGTGAGTCACAGGAAGAAACCAAGCAATCAGTATTAGACAATACTAGATCTAAAAGCCTGCCGTGGATATTATGACAGTGGTTGAATTGAGTTAAATTACATTCAGCTAAAGTATCAAGAAAATAGATTTGTGCTTCACCTGCCGCGTTCGAGAACTGTGGGGAATTGTATGCTTCGCATGACCAGGTAATATTACTTAAGTTGAAATCTCCCATAATTACAAATAAGTCATTCGGACATGAATTTATAATCATTGATAAGTTGTCAGTAAAGTTTTGAAGTTGCACATTAAATGAATTACCGAGGTTAGCACTACAGAGATAGACGGTACAGAAGTGGATTTTTCGCAATTTACGACTATCTTTGCTGCATGATAAGGTGACCCACAAGTCTTAAAATTTTGGTTGGCGGATATATTCCCTACTATGAGTAACGATCGCTATCAGGTGTGAATGATAACAATCGGAACCGACGGCTTAACGTGCTCTCCGAGGCACGGTGGGGTAACCCACAAGGACTGCACAAACACCCAGACCAAGGCAAACATCTGTATGGCCAATACAAATGTTGTCGTGTGCGGGAATCGAACCCGCAACCGCCCGCGCAACAGCCAATCGCAATCCAGTGCTGTAACCGCTGCGCCAACGCGGCGTCATCTAATGGGAAAAAATCTAATGGGAAATCTAATGGGAATATATAGTGACAAATAACTGAGCCCCCGACTTCGTCCGCGTGGAATTTAACAAAAAAGTTATTGTTCAGTTCGTAGAGTAATATAATACATAAATTTCTAAAATAAAAGTAGCCTAAGTTACTCCTCATCATGTCAGCTATCTGCCAGTGAATGTCCCGTCAAAATCGGCCCAGCCGTTTCAGAGATTACCCGGAACAGAC
Organism: Melitaea athalia; assembly: GCA_905220545.2. Classification (NCBI taxonomy): domain Eukaryota; kingdom Metazoa; phylum Arthropoda; class Insecta; order Lepidoptera; family Nymphalidae; genus Melitaea; species Melitaea athalia. Next base: position 2,532,803 of record HG992176.1, on the reverse strand, counting down.
AGGCAGACCGACAAAAATTATAAAAAAAATTATTTTGGTATATATTATGTACCGTGTATACATCCATATGTATGTAGTAAAAAGAGGTTATTTTAATTTTACAAACAGATACTCCAATTTAATTATTTGTATAAACGTGTCTAATATAATAAAGTTTTTGATGGATACAAAATTGTTTCGTAAAAATTGATTCAAATATGATAAAATTACTATATTTTACTGGAAAAAAACCTCGACAAATATTTAATACGGTTAAACATTACTCTTCAATGAAAATACGCAACGTGCAGATTGTAAAGATTCGTATATTCCAAATATAAATCTTATTTTGCACGAATGGCTCAGATGTTTAATGAGACACAAAATGTTTTTCAAGTAGATGCTTGTGGGACGTTACACATTTCAAAATATTTTATAATATTGCGTGCTAGCCAAATAACATATATAATCTTTGCCTCTTTATGATCCTTAAAGGATTTAAATAAAAATTAAGTATATAAAAACTAGCTGTCCCCGCAAACGTTGTTTTGCCATATATGTTATTAACCCCCGCAACCCCCTCTTGTGGGTGGAATTTCGTAAAATCCGTTCTTAGTTGACCTCTACTTGGCGAAAGGAATATTCCTACCAAATTTCAAGTCTCTACGCCTTATGGTTACAGAGATATCGTGATGAGTCAATGGGTGGAAATCTCTTTTATATATATATATATATATATATATATATATATATATATATATAGATATAGATATAGATTATAGATAAAAATTATTCATTTTATTTTTACAAAATTCGCAAGGATTAACATTAACTGTTATCGCTTTATTTTATTTAATGAGTATAATAATATTAACTAGCTGATTCGGCGAATATCGTACTGCGCGTCGTTTTTATTTTGTGATTATATTTTTTTTTACAGAAATCTTGTCCTTAATAACTACGAACAGAAAAAGCATTAAGCGATTTGTGCAACCTTTCGGAAATTGTGCGCGTAAATACACTTCGGCGATTCCTTTCTTATTTATATAGAAAAAGTCAATGAAGAATTAAAAGATTGACATTGCTTTTTCTAAGATAGAAAAAAAAAAAGAAAATGAAAAAAAAATATTTTAGGCAAAGGAAACGTTTCATTCGGCATGAAAAAGTTCCTAGGTTAAGCGCAATAACTTTCACCTTCAGTTATTGGTTCAACTGTAAGTCGATTATCATGTTAAGTAAAACAAACAAAATTTCGTATGTCGAGCGGCGGAGTTGTAATCGCCTTAATTGCGTAAGGCGTGGACAGACGCCGGGTACATAATTTTGTCATGGTCTGTATAACCATGTTTGTACACAGGTATGGGTATAAACATTTCATAAGTTATACTAGACGACACGCGCGATTTCTCTCACGTTTAAAATTGTTGCTAGTTAAGTTTTATGTTATCGTTATGTTTACAGTTAATAACCTTGATACTAATAATTGTTATCTTAAGTTAAGTATAAATATTTTTTAACACGAGCCAATTAGTTTCGACAGTATCTCATTAATAATTAAATCCCTTTTTAAAATAATTAATTAATTATTTACTACTAATTACAAAACAAAAACACAGCAACAATACTGAGAAAAAAGGTTGCTCTCAGATACATTTTCCATTAATTATTTTATAGAAATTTCCGCTCTTAATACTTTTCACTTATTTATTTGTTCTAATTCGGTGGAAAAATCCGTACTGGATCCGTCGTAGCGTCGTCGTAGCGTCAAACTACAATGATTGTAGTACAATCGTATACGTCACAGTACAGTATGTAGACGGCACGCCTGAAGTTAATTAATCGAACCCCATGGAACTAATCTATTTTAATCGGCTATAACAAGTAATAATTTTGTTATCGCCCTTTTATAGAAAGCATTTTTTTATTTGTATCCTTTCAAAGGATTTAATAATCGAACATTAACACGTATGCATAATTAAAAACATTAATTATTTACCTACTACTACTATTTATATTAAAACTGTTCAATATTAACTAAAGCTGCTTGGATTCTACACCTAATTATCATGATTGTAAGACTGACAGCTTTCGTTCAAAGTGAAATACAATTAAAATGGGTTCAACGACAAAGGACAAATTTTATTTAAAGTTACGTCACGTCGGACGACTACTGCAGGTGACAAATTAATTAATTTAAAGTACCTTTAAAACTTGAGATGGCTATTTGCCCGCAAAGGAAACGTTGAAAGTGGCATGATTCAGTCGTCCGATCAAAGCGATCAATTTTATGATATGAAATTTTCTTGTATTTTGATTGACTCTGAAATATTTGGAAAATTTCGTAATTGAAATCGATTTTATACTAGCAGGAAGATTTTGTACTGTATGAAACTGAACGATATTAGATGATATTTTTCTTGACAGAAACAACACTCCTTCAGAGTAGTATTATTTCACTCTATGTCGGTGTTAGCACTTCCCCAGTCGGGCTGTTTCAGATTCTGATCAAGATATTTCCAGCTGTGCCTTACCTTAATATTGAAGGAACAAATCTGTCTCCTTAATTATAGAAATCTAAGTATAGTCCATGTAACAATTTCTAATCAATGTCCATTCTAATAATTCATGCGTTACTTCGATTGTTTCGTAGCGTCGGGTCGTGAGCTTCTCAGTACGCTCATTACCCCAACTAATTAATAATCATGAATACACGATATTCATTACGCATTACTCGGTGAAGCTTATAGTAAGTATCCTATAACGCTAGCGTCTGTATTGCAAGATAAGTATGCTTATATTAATCTAAAAGTGTATAAAGAAAGAAGAAAGAAAGAAAGAAAAATATTTATTTGATCACACACAAGAGACAACAAAAAATAGTTTAAATCAACTATAACAAGTAAACATACACATTTTACTTTTACAATTTCCAAACTATCGTGTGCGTCAGGAATGCGCCAAATTGGTTCGTATCGGCATAAGTCAGATTACCATAGTAAAAATGGTATCTGACACCGGTTTTCAACCAAACCATAGGACGAATGCGTCACTGATGTCAGTTGCCTACGAATAATAAACTATTAAATTAATCTAAATAAAGAATAAATAAATAAAACAAACGTAACGTAATGAGTAAGAAATTATACAACTACAACCATAAACACACACACACACACACACACACTGTTATACCACCACCACACACAGAAACACGTACTATATTTATATAGGGGCATGAATACTTGTTTCAAATATCAAATATAAGAAAAGACTAGATAGTATCAATTATGTTATATATGTTTGCAATATGATCTAAAAATTTCACGATCTATTTTGTAGAGTAAGAGTAGATGGGATATTGTCAGCTATCTGACATTAATTAAATTTATAAATTAATTATTTTAATACAATGTGTTAGCATTTACTGACAATTATTACAATATTGGATTTTGTATTGATATTACTTTTATCGTATATTCGCTTAATACCGGAACAGTACAAAGATGTCGCCACCATCTTCCGAATGGTTAATATTTATTTACGATTAGTCAGTCGGTATCTTTATTGTTTAGTTTTACAGGATAGTTACTCAATAAATACTGTTATCGTTTAATTTATGCTTCTACTAATTTTATAAGATGGTTTATGTTGTTTTACTGTAATTATTACTTGTTAATGTATCGAAAGAGCATATAGATGGAGACACCATCTTCCGAATATTTAATACTAATTTTATGATTGGTCACTCGCCGTCTTTGTAAACTATTGGCGGGATTTCTGTCCTATAAATACGATAATTTGTAAGTGAAGAGTCAGTTATTGTTTAATCATTGTGCGGCTAGCGTTGCTGCTCGATAAGTATAGTATAAGTGATTAGTGAGATAATGTTTTAATGTAGTTGAAAGTGTGAGTTGTGAATAAATAACTATAGACTTGTAGTGAGAATTAATTATTCCTTTGAGTGTTTTCAGCTATTGTTTTACATCTCAGAAGTGGGATGAACCCATTTAACCCACTTAATTTGTTTTTGGTGCTATTGATTGTATTTTTAGTTCAGAGTTTTGATTTCTTTGTTTAAATTCTATTTTTACTGAGTGTGCAAGTAAGTTGCAATATTTCATGGTGATTAGTGGGTACACCGATATTTTAGTTCTTTTCGGTTGTTCTGTTGCATTCTCATCGGTGTACAAGTGCTTACGTTATTCTATTTACCGGTTATTTGTTGAATTTAGTTCTGTTTTGGGGTACGTGGGTAGTTGTGATTCATTTTGCTAACAGATTTTTTTTTCTTCCGATTCAGCATTTGTTTCGATTTAGTTACAATGCCAGATCGTGAGCGAGATCATAGGGTGAGCCGTCGTGGTAGTCGCAAACTGAACGACAGCTTTCTAATCGACAGCGTCAAGATGCATACGTTAACCAAGGTCGTAAGCTACTCCGTACTTTTGAAGTGAGTTCATTGTTTTTTTGTTAGAAAACAGGCACAATCGACTAGGAGGCTGGATTCCGGTATGCGAGGGCCTTACCGTGTGGTGAGAGTTCTTCCTCACGGTCGCTATGAGATTAAGCTCGCGGCCGGCCGTTACGGGAAATCAACACAAGCGGCTGCTGAATACATGATTCCGTGGCAAGGAAAGTGTACACCCGCTGTGTGCTCTGCTATGTTTAATAGTGAGTTATTTGATTTATTTTGGCAGTGAGTTATGACGTGTCGGCATACTCTATCTATTATTATTATTATTATCTTATTACGTACGCGTTGTTTTGTGAACAACAAGGCGTTCGCACGTTCGTTTTTTTTTTAAATAATAATTTGGTTGCTGTGCTAGCTGTACTACAGTACTGTAATTGTAAATATAATATTTCTCATGTTTCGTACGTTCCTCGTGCTATTGTAAATATTATTTATTTATTTACACTTCTTTACATACCAACACAAAGTTACAAAAAAAAAAACAAACAATAGTGTCTGTTCGTTTTAAGAATTGTAAATAGGTAGGATGTTACTGTGTGACAAAGTAAAACTGTGGATAGTGATTTGTAAATGAGTTTTAGACAATTAAATTGGTAGTTAAGTAATAAGTACTTTTGAATGGCTTAACTTTCAAAGAATTAGTAAAATACCTCGCGGTAGCGATTCACCAAACTTTTTCGAGAAGTCCAGTGAAGGCAATAAAACGGCTTTGTGGAATTATTTTTTGTAAATACAATCAATGAACTTTTATATATGCCTATAATAAATAATAGTTGTAACTTAAACAAGCAATTAAACGACTAAATAATTATGTAAAAACAGTAAACAGTATCACATACTGTCGTTTCCCTTTCTTGCCTAAGTTGTCTTATGAATTATGATGTTAACAGATAGTTTATGTGGACTAATGTGAGACTAGCTTGTTATAATTTGTTAAAAGTAAAAAGTGTATACACAAAATTAAAAGATAAACTTAATAAAGAGGAACGTTGTGGTGTGGTATATAAAATCCCATGTGAATGTAATTTGTGCTATGTAGGACAGACCAAGCAGTTCTTAGAATCTAGAATTAAACAACATAGAAATAATTGCAAAAATGTTCAATATTCTGAACGAAAATAAGACAGCTCTTGCGTCACATAATTTTGAACATCATCACAATTTTGATATTAATAATGTAGAAATTTTGGGCTATGAAGGGAATTGGCTAAAACGGAACATAAGCGAAATGATATTTATAAAGGTAAATGAGACAGTGAATAAAAGAACGGATACAAACGGTTTAAGTATTTTATATAAGGATATTTTAAAAGAATATCAAAGTAGAATTAAATAACAAAACAATTAACTTGTTTCTTTTTTCAAAATTAATTTAATAAAAAAAAAATATTATGTTGAAACGTTTAATTATTGTAAGGATTAATAAAGTCTAGAAGTAACGTAATAATAGAATAGAATTATATAATATATGTACAAATAAAAATTAAATAGTTCTTTCAAAATTAGTATAATTAAAAATAGAATTTTTATAGGTTGAAATATGTAATGGTAACATAAATTGGACCTTTCCTTTGTTCAAAATGTAACGAAATTTAGTAATAACAGTAAAATAGAATTAAATTAATACAATATATAATGATCTGTAAGTACAAATGATTAGTGCTTTTGTTGGAATAATTAGATGTTTGGATTTTAATGTATTAGACATACTCTGCATTAATTTTTTGGTTTTGGATTACAGTAACTGCCTGACAAATAATAATGAATATAAGAAATTAATATGTACCTATTGACAAGGTAACATTAAATTTTATAGTATTAACTTATTTGGTTAGGTATTATAGTAAATAACAGAGAACCTATATTGACTAGTTGTTTGTGATTAGAGAAAATGACATTATATTTATTTTCTTTGGTTAAAAAGTTGAGAATGTAATGAATTCTAGAAACAGTTTGATAAAATATAATTATAAAACAATATAATTTAACTACTAGGATATAAATAATGGTTGGTATAGTGAATCTTTATAGGTATTGGTACAATTAATTGTTCGAAATTTGATGACATATTAAAAATTGTTTTATTGTTTTTTTTATTTTTATTATATTAACTGCCGGACAAAGTATTAGACAAGCAATTGATGAAATAATGGATATAAGGTAATAATTCGTAATATTACCTGAACTTTGTTTGCTACCTTGGTAAAGAAACAATAACCTATAATGATTAAATGTATATTTTTTTAGAGTAAACGACGTTCTATGGGGAAAATATCACTTTTTAATGAGTCAAGAGAATACATAATTTTAGATTTTAGAATGCTTTAACAAAAGTATAGTATATTGTCACAATAATAAAAATTAAAAAAAATTTTGAATGTATCTGAGAATATAAAGTAATATTATTAAAATTTTCAAACGAAAAAAAAAATGTCAATTATATCAATTATAAAGGTAATTTACGTTGTTTTATTAGTTTCTTGTTAAATATATGTATAATTGTAGTATAATGACTCTTTCATTGTGTATTAATACAGATGCCTGATGAAGGTCGAATAAAGATCGAAACCTCGCATGATTTATGATTTGATTCTTTGGTTGGCAACCTCGGTCCACTTCCCTACTAAATTTGAACAACAGAGTTGTGGCTTGAGTTTTGCGATACAATTTAATACAGTGCAGCGCGTTGCGAGTGGTTGCTAAGTTGCAAGATAACTGGCGTGTTGTCAGATAAAACGATAATGTCTCCGTTGGTCTCCGCGTTGAGACCGCAGCCAAGTTTTATAATAGCGTGTTGTAATGATAGAAAATAAAATAGCGCGCTAGAAAAATATAGTTAATAGACTATAACGCATCTTTGGTTTATAGCGGATTTAAACACGCAGGGTCATGCCACGGGTTGGCCTCTGACGAGACGTGGTGTGTGTGGCATATGTTTGCGTGGCAAACATTGTCCGTGTTTTATTTGTTATCTTGGGTTTGATTGTCGGACTCTGCCTGCCGGTTGCGGGCCTCGGGCGCCGCCTGACCGGGTGACGGAGCTGCTGACTGTCTTCTGTCTGCGGGCTGCCCTGCCTGCCGGTTGCGGGCCTCGGGCGCCGCCTGACCGGGTGACGCAGCTGCTGACTGCCCTCTGGTTGCGGGCTGCTCTGCCTGCCGGTTGCGGGCCTCGGGCGCCGCCTGACCGGGTGACGCAGCTGCTGACTGCCCTCTGGTTGCGGGCTGCTCTGCCTGCCGGTTGCGGGCCTCGGGCGCCGCCTGACTGGGTGACGCAGCTGCTGACTGCCCTCTGGTTACGGGCTGCTCTGCCTGCCGGTCGCGGGCCTCGGGCGCCGCCAGACCGGATGACGCAGCCGCTGACTGCCCTCTGTCTGCGGGCTGCTCTGCCTGTCAGTTGTGGGCCTCTGGCGCCGCCTGACTGGGCGACGCAGCTGCTGACTGTCTTCTGTCTGCGGGCTGCTCTGCCTGCCAGTTGCGGGCCTCTGGCGCCGCCTGACTGGGCGACGCAGCTGCTGACTGTCTCCTGTCTGCGGGCTGCTCTGCCTGCCGGTTGCGGGCCTCGAGCGCCGCCTGACTGGGCGACGCAGCTGCTGACTGTCTCCTGTCTGCGGGCTGCTCTGCCTGCCGGTTGTGGGCCTCGGGCGCCGCCTGACTGGGCGACGCAGCTGCTGACTGTCTCCTGTCTGCGGGCTGCTCTGCCTGCCGGTTGCGGGCCTCGGGCGCCGCCTGACTGGGCGACGCAGCTGCTGACTGTCTCCTGTCTGCGGGCTGCTCTGCCTGCCGGTTGCGGGCCTCGGACGCCGCCTGACTGGGCGACGCAGCTGCTGACTGTCTTCTGTCTGCGGGCTGCTCTGCCTGCCGGTTGCGGCGGGTGGAAGCGACCTGTACTGTTGAAATAAGGTGGAAACGGCTTGTGCCTTTGAAATAGTCTTCGCGGTTTCAGGGTAGATGAGACCTGTACCGTATGTGATTGTTTTAAAGGTGGAAGCGACCTGTACTGTTGAAATAAGGTGGAAACGGCTTGTGCCTTTGAAATAGTCTTCGCGGTTTCAGGGTAGATGAGACCTGTACCGTATGTGATTGTTTTAAAGGTGGAAGCGACCTGTACTGTTGAAATAAGGTGGAAACGGCTTGTGCCTTTGAAATAGTCTTCGCGGTTTCAGGGTAGATGAGACCTGTACCGTATGTGATTGTTTTAAAGGTGGAAGCGACCTGTACTGTTGAAATAAGGTGGAAACGGCTTGTGCCTTTGAAATAGTCTTCGCGGTTTCAGGGTAGATGAGACCTGTACCGTATGTGATTGTTTTAAAGGTAGAGGCGACCTGTACTGTTGAAATGAGCTTCACGGTTTCGGGGTAGATGAGACCTGTACCGTATGTAATTGTTGTGTTGAGTTTCACGGTTTCGGGGTAGATGAGACCTGTACCGTATGTAATTATTGTGTTAAGTTTCACGGTTTCGGGGTAGATGAGACCTGTACCGTATGTAATTGTTGTGTTAAGTTTCACGGTTTCGGGGTAGATGAGACCTGTACCGTATGTAATTGTTGTGTTGAGTTTCATGGTTTCAGAGTAGATGAGACCTGTACCGTATGTAATTGTTGTGTTGAGTTTCACGGTTTCAAGGTAGATGAAACCTGTACCGTATGTAATTGTAAACTACCATGATATTTTTTGTTATTGCATTCTTAAGTTATATTTTTTTTTCTCTAATAATTGTGTTTTGCTCTTATTCACGAGGACGTGAATTTTGTGCGGATGGCCGAATGTTAGCATTTACTGACAATTATTACAATATTGGATTTTGTATTGATATTACTTTTATCGTATATTCGCTTAATACCGGAACAGTACAAAGATGTCGCCACCATCTTCCGAATGGTTAATATTTATTTACGATTAGTCAGTCGGTATCTTTATTGTTTAGTTTTACAGGATAGTTACTCAATAAATACTGTTATCGTTTAATTTATGCTTCTACTAATTTTATAAGATGGTTTATGTTGTTTTACTGTAATTATTACTTGTTAATGTATCGAAAGAGCATATAGATGGAGACACCATCTTCCGAATATTTAATACTAATTTTATGATTGGTCACTCGCCGTCTTTGTAAACTATTGGCGGGATTTCTGTCCTATAAATACGATAATTTGTAAGTGAAGAGTCAGTTATTGTTTAATCATTGTGCGGCTAGCGTTGCTGCTCGATAAGTATAGTATAAGTGATTAGTGAGATAATGTTTTAATGTAGTTGAAAGTGTGAGTTGTGAATAAATAACTATAGACTTGTAGTGAGAATTAATTATTCCTTTGAGTGTTTTCAGCTATTGTTTTACAAATGGTAAAATTACACAATCTTCTAATAAAAAGAAAGCGGAGTTTTTTTAAACCAAAAAAATACTAAAATTACTTTCATTCAATATAGTAAAATAAAGGCCCTCAAAAGAGATCACAATTAAAGAATGCAATATTTTTCATGAGCAGTGATAGAATCAGCCCAGAGCCCGTAGATAAGTGGCATAAACGCTAAACGAATAGAATAATAGAATAGAATTCTCAATGTATGGGAATGACACTAGCTTATTCGTTGCCTCAAATTATATGTCGAAAGCTAGTATCATTCCCATACATTGAGAATTCTGTTCTATTCGTTTAGCGTTTATGCCACTTGTCTACAGTCTACGGGCCCTGGACAATAACCAATCGTGACCACAGCGCCCTTTGTCAAAAGAAAATAAACACACAAATTAAAACTTTGCAACAGATTTCACGTGAGTCGCACGAAATTGCACGTCTGGACGCATGCGAAACATCAGGCATACCAGTTGCCAGTTGCCAGTCATTCACCCCGAATGTGGTTTGTGAAATACATATTACTTTTGTGAAGCGAACATTTTTAAATTGCAAACGTTTCGGCTCCCCGTACTCGCGTGTCGTCGATTGACACGTGTCAATCCTTTGAGTAATTAATAAACATCGGTTTCGTTCGTTATATTTTGTATCGATGCGGTTTATCTCCTCGATGAATTATTGTTAGACGATTGGTTTCATTAGAGTTTCCTTTCAATTAGATGCCTAAACTGAGCTTACGGTTTCTAATGATTTTCATTTAGACGTTCCCAACATTTCGCTTTATAGATGTACTAGCTGACCTGGCGAACTTCGTACCGCCTTTTTTTTCTTAAATATAATAATTACATATACCAAAATAAAATATAGCCTATCTTTCAAGTTGGATCAAACTGCACACGGTGTGCAAATTTGATTAAAATCGGTTAATTGGTTTAGGAGTCCATTGAGGACAAACATTGTGACACGAGATTTATATATATTAAGATGTAAGATATGTCAAAAACCCACGCTCAGAAATGAATAGAATCTGTACGTACACAATCATTTATAAAAAAAAAATTGCGTGCGTACAAAGTACACATGTCAGAAGTGAAACTTCTTTGACAGACTAATTAAAAAAAACTCATTAAAAAAAAGAATTGAAAGAAAAAAGTGTTTGTCAGCTCCGACGCACGACTGGAGTTTACTTCTTCAGATCGACTGTCTAAATATGCACAAAAAAGACTTTATAGTCTAAGAAAAAGATTAATACCATATCAAATGGTATATAAATGAATCAAATAACACCATCTATCGATGGCATTATTAGAAAACGTCGTAACCGATACCGTTGTAGCCGGTACCGTCGTAAACGTCGTAGCAGATAGATGGCGCACAAAAACGTAAAGAGGTCATTCGTTCAGTAGATTTTACTCCTCATATTTTTTTCATACCGGGGACCTTATATGAAAATCGATTCTTAAGCAGTAAACTCCAAAAACAAAAAGACAACGTCACGCGGTGTTCCCAGGCGGTCACCCATCCAAGTACTGACCGCACCCGACGTTGCTTAATTTCGGTGATCGGACGAGAAAAAGGTGTATTCAACGTGCTATGGACGTTTAAAAATTCATGACTCGTGACATCGTGAAAATCCCTCATGCGTCTAAAGAAATTTCACTTCAAAAAATATATTTTTTCTTTACAACCGACATCTGTTTTGGTGAAGCGATTGTTTGCATCCGTATCTCCGCTATAATTGTATACCAATAACAAAATCGATTTCCATTTCACCGTCGGCGCGAAAGTGCAGACGATTCGCTCGAGTCGGAATTTTCAGTGAGAGGACGAAGAAGGTCAAGTTCAAGTCGACAGTTGCCAACTAGGACACAGAGCTACTATCTTGATAACTCACCACGACTCGTCTAAACTAAATTATTTTACGATAGATCAAAATGAATGATAATAATATAAATATTATTGAACAATTATATAAATAAGTGCCATTAAACTATTCTATAATCAATTTGTAAAAGTGTTTCTAATTTTATAAGCATTTCTACAGCAGAATTTAGTGACCACAATGACTTTCTATATTTTTAAAATGCAAACATGTTTTCGAATATTCAGTCACGTTTCACGAAAATAATTTTAAAAGATAGATTTATACATACTAGTGGTCGCCCAGAGGTCGAAATTCGACCATAATAAAAAATTTAAATTAAAGAAAACCAAAAAATTATGACAATAAAGAACCTTTTAAAAAAAATTCAGTTTGACTACAGACTTTGATAATAATCAACAAAAGAATGAAAAAATGCGTGTATGCGTGTCAAATAAATAGTGGTGGTGATGTTTTTTTTTATTGATTTAATATATTTTTATGCATAATTAAAAAAAAAATTGCATTCTGCACTCCTTCTCTATATGTATATTTCATACTCTTCCGTCTGCGCAATTTTCGTAAAAAGAGGTAAAAAGTTTTTGCTTCACGTATTAATATATAGATAAAGAAGAATCATTCATCATCAGGAACAACAAATTGCAAAGTCAAAATGTTTTACGTTACGACCAGCCTGCAGTCAGAACGTCAAGGAAAATAAGCGAGGCTGTAGCGGTAGCACTCTCTAGACGTCCCTTATAACGTGTTATTTGCCCAGCTTACAAGTTTTGACTCCTCGTTTATTTATGAAAGTATTTTTATTATAACAAATTCACCGCAAATGCACGAAACGTAATCATAATAGATTTAGAATACTAATTAGATGCAGCGACCTCATTAATGCTAATTAAATTTTTATCACATTCTATACTTATATACGCCGCGTTGGCGCAGCGGTCACAGCACTGGATTGCGATTGGCTGTTGCGCGAGCGGTTGCGGGTTCGATCCCCGCACACGACAACATTTGTATTGGCCATACAGATGTTTGCCGTGGTCTGGGTGTTTGTGCAGTCCTTGTGGGTCTCCCCACCGTGCCTCGGAGAGCACGTTAAGCCGTCGGTCCCGGTTGTTATCATGTACACCTGATAGCGATCGTTACTCATAGTAGGGAATATATCCGCCAATCCGCAATGGAGCAGCGTGGTGGATTAAGCTTCGATCCTTCTCCTACATGGGGAAGAGGCCTATGCCCAACAGTGGGTTATTACAGACTGAATCACGATCGTGATCGAGACTCGTAGTAATAATGATAAAAAAGACGTCATGCTGATTTTACCCATTAATCTTGTACATCGTCAACATTTTAAGCATTAAGTTAACCTGTATACATATGTTAATGTTTACTAGCAAGAGAGTCAAGTATAATAATAGCACAGGAAGACGATGCACAAATCCGAATTCTAATTAGATGCAGCGACCTCATTAATGCTAATTAAATATTTATCACATTCATGTCATTTTCGAAGTATAAAGATAGTTTGTGTGCTGTGGCTGTCATATATTTACTCACCTTGACAGTGATGTAGAAGAGATTGTTAAGGACCATCTCTGTGGCCTCCACCGAGCCGAGTCCTTCTCGCCTGCTCGTGCGGCCCGCTTCAGTCGCGTAGTACTGAAAAAAATATATTATTAACTGCCATAGTCAACTAATACCAATGAAGTGAATGTGATTTACAACTAATTTCATGATATCTCTATATGTATAAAATTGAATGGCTGAATGTGTTGCTAAGCGCAAATCTCGAGAGCAGCTGAATCGATTTCGCTAATTCTTTTTTTATAATATTCCTTGAAGTACGAGGACGGTTCTTACTCTTACGGAGAGAAAAATTTAAAAATTTCCCTAAAAAAGTCTAAAAACAACACTTTTCTATACAAAAGATTCGTAATAATACTTAAAAGTCAATTTGAACTTTAATACCATACCATAAAGTTTAAGTGTTGGTGGAGGGGTTTCGGGAAGGATGAGTATTAAAATAAAATAAAAAATTAAAGAATCAAATGTTAGGCGGTACGAAGTACGCCGGGTCAGCTAGTTTATAATAAGTTCTAATTCTGACGGGAAAAATACCACCAAGTTCATGTTATATTACACAAGTGAGTTCATATTTTTAATTAAATTTTGTAGAAAATAATGAACTCTGTGTAGGAAATATAATAGCTTTTAGAAATATCTATTAAACAAAATATAAACCGAATTTTCAGAAGAATATAACAATCAAATATTGGAATTAACCTCTAAATGACGACGAGGCTTAGTTAATGTATACATTGATACAACGAGTAACGTTGGAGATTAGAGGCTATAGTTATTTTAACTACATAACAAAGTAATATAATTCATATTTCATTTAACGATAAATAATTTTTTTAAATTACTTCTTGCAATTTTTTCTATAACTAGGTCGGCAAACAAGCTTACGGCTCACCTGATGCTAAGCAATTACCGTAGCTTATCTATACTCTATACTAATAAATAAAATTGGAGTGTCTGTTTTTAATATTAAAATAACCGCTTTTTACTAAATGCATATGGATGTATACACGGTACATATACCAAAATAACATTTTTTAACAATTTTTGTCTGTCTGTCTGTCTGTTTGTTCCGGCTAATTTCTGAAACGGCTGGATCGATTTTGACAGGACTTTCACTGGCAGATAGCTGATGTAATAAGGCGTAACTTGGCTACTTTTATTTTAATTTTTTTTTTATAACTGCGAACTGAACAATAACTTTTTTCGTAAATTCCACGCGGACGAAGTCGCGGGCACAGCAGTTAGTACATATATAATAGCTTGTAAATATACAGACGTCTTCCTGCAACACCAGAAGCATCGCAAGCGCGTTGCCGATCCTATCCCCAATTCCCCCAGGAGGTCTGGTCACCTTAATCACCAACGGGAACACAATACTGCTTCAAAACAGTATTACTAAGCTATGATCATCTTATGTAAAGTCGAGGTACGACCCCAGTCGGACTGCTTCATATTTTGAGCAGAAAATTTCCTGCTGTGCCCTACCTCAGTTAACGGTTTTCTAAGACTTGAATATTGAGAATCCTTATCATGTTTTAACCTTTTTAATGGTCGTTTTGCACAATGATAATTAAAATAAAATAGTTAAAACTGAAGTGAGAAGCTTTCTACGAAATACGAAATAATTAAAATCAGTATAATACTTAGAAAAGTAAACTTGTTTCACTAAATAAAAAATAAATTCAAAGAGTATGAACTTTAAATTTTAATTAGTGTCAGTGCGGTTATGTATACATTTTGTGTACGAATATCTTTTAAGCTAGTCCTTAGGGAAAACTGGGTTTTCAAGCTGGGCAAAACAATCTTCAATATAATATATACGAACATGATATATACAATAGTATATATCATGATTTCTAACACGTAAAATGTGTTTATTGCTTATTTTTTGTTTTGAGACCTGACATATTATGACAACAATATGTATTCAAATCTTTTACAACATGAGTTCCATGAGAAAACAAGTTGTGCCGACGCTACGTAAGTGGGATAAGGGCAGGGAGATGATGATGATGACAATACATAATATGACAATACATATACGGGATATTATGAAAATACATTTTTCAATAAAATCAATTATTTAGTTTTTATAGTAATGCGTCTTGCCGTGAATTAGATAAATGGGCGCCAACAACTCACTCCCATCTTTAATAGGAGAATATTGGACCTATTGTACGCAGCAAAGCATTTGTGTTTTCTTTGATTACCGTTTTATTCGACGAAGGCTGATAATAATTTAGTCTTATAGATTCAAAATCCAATATTACAGGCTTTTTTAGTATAAAGCAGATGAATTTTTTTTTTCAAATAATATTAGCATATAAAATCGTATAAAAATCGATTTGAAACCTAAAAATTATATAGACTGAAAAAAATGTAACCCACAGCATTCTTGCTTTATTACAAAAAAAAAAAAAAAATTGAGAAACTATTTACCTGTATGTAGGATAGAGGGTTGGCTGGCGGCACGTTGGGATCGACCAGCTCGATGTTCACGAGCCATGGCAACAGGTACTGGAGGAGCAGCTGGCGTACTTCCGTCCTAGCGGTCTGGAACCGCGCTGTTATCTCTGTCATACAATATCAAATTAATTATTATCTTATGAAAATCGTCACATCCTTAATTACTATTATATAAATTAACTACACAAATATTCATCGAAAAATAATTTCCAGTTCAGACTGAGCTCTAATGAAAATAAGAATGTAATAATAAAGCTTCTACATCAAACGTCTTTACAAATTTGTCGATATCATGTTAGTTTTTTTTTTTTGCTTACATTTTTAAAGAACTACTCATATTACGGTTCCATTTAATACATAGTTCCATAATTAAAAAAAAAATGTTGTAATAATTTTTCTGGAGCGGAACTAAGCAAACAATATCCTCGTCTATTCTAAGACATCGAAGGTTTGTTACACAGAAACTACCCACGCCAGATTAAGTTTGAAGGGCTTTAAGAAAAATCTTTCTGCGCTTTCCTTCGGATGAATAGCATACGACTCAGCGTTCCTTGCACAATACTATACCCTGTTTTTTTTCGGTTCGGACTAAATTGACACATGCAAATGTCAATTTTCGAAATAATGATACCAGCTTTTTTGTAATAGTGTTGTATACCGATTTTATGAATACAATACCGGTTTTATGAATCGTAACTTTTTACTTTTACCACATAATTTTATTATTATTTGACAATAGACGAATCTTTTAAAAATCATGGTAACTATGGAGCATCACAGATAAAAAAAATATTTATAAATCTATACTAATATCTATACTAATATAATAAAGCTGAAGAGTTTGTTTGTTTGTTTGTTTGTTTGTTTGTTTGTTTGTTTGTTTGAACGCGCTAATCTCAGGATCTACTGGTCCGATTTGAAAAATTCTTTCAGTGTTAGATAGCCCATTTATCGAGGAAAGCTATAGGCTATATATCATCACGCTAAGTCCAATAGGAGCGGAGTCCACGCCGACGAAGTCGCGCGCAGAAGCTAGTATATAATAAAGCTGAAGAGTTGGTTTGTTTGATTGTTTGTTTGTTTGTTTGAACGCGCTAATCTCAGGATCTACTGGTCCGATTTGAAAAATTCTTTCAGTGTTAGATAGCCCATTTATCGAGGAAGGATATAGGCTATACATCATCACGCTAAGACAAATAGGAGCGTAGCACCAATGAAGAATGTTTCAAAATCAGGGGTATTTTTTTCCTTTTGAGAGCTTCCTAGAGAATTGGTCCTATTCCACGGGGACGAAGTCGCGCGCAGAAGCTAGTATTTAATAAAGCCGAGGAAAAAAATAGATAGGTAATGTCTACCGAGACAGAAATTTTGAGTAATTTAATATTTAAGGTTGCTTATAACACTAGGTACATTACCTAAGTTTGTAATGTACCGAATATTAATATAAAAAAAAAATATATTTTATTGTTTGAGTATTTGATATTTTGCTACCTTAACTTTCTTTTATTATTGTTTAGTTTTTTTTGTAAATGAATTTTTTTTTTTTGTAAATGAAATTTTTTTTTACGCCGCGTGTGACGCCGCTTTAGCGCAGCGGTCACAGCACTGGCTTGCGATTGGCTGTTGCACGGGCGGTTGCGGGTTCGATCCCCGCACACGACAACATTTGTATTGGCCATACAGATATTTGCGGCCGTGGTCTGGGTGTTTGTGCCGTCCTTGTGGGTCTCCCCACCGTGCCTCGGAGAGCACGTTAAGCTGTCGGTCCCGGTTGTTATCATGTACACCTGATAGCGATCGTTACTCATAGTAGGGAACATATCCGCCAACCCGCATTGGAGCAGCGTGGTAGATTAAGCTCCGATCCTTCTCCTACATGGGGAAGAGGCCTATGCCCAACAGTGGGATATTACAGGCTGAATCGTGAATCGTGAAATTTTTTTTTACTTTCGTTAAGTGTGTGTACCACCGAAATAAATGTTTTCATTTCATTTCATTTCAATTTGCATGTGGTTACTAAGATTAATAAATACTTTAAAAATTAGTTTTTTTCATTTATCATAAATCTATACATTAGCCATACAGGTACATCTATACTAATATATAAAGCTGAAGAGTTTGTTTGTTTGGTTGTTTGTTTGTTTGTTTGTTTGAACGCGGTAATCTCTGGAACTACTGGGCCGATTTTAAAAATTCTTTCAGTGTTAGATAGCTCATTTATCGAGGAAGGCTATAGACTATGTGTCATCACGCTAAGACCAATAGGAGCGGAGTCCACGCCGACGAAGTCGCGCGCAGAAGCTAGTACATTATATAGGTATGCCTATACGTACATTACGGTTGTCGCCATATTCTAAAATTTTAAAGACAAAGATTTTTGTAATTATTACTGAAAAACGATACTAGATTGTAAATTACGTAAAGTTACGGTAGTGGCACATCACTATTAATGATTCGCAAAAAACTAGCAACACAGCTTATGTCAATTTAGTCCGTACCGAAAAAAAACGGAGTATACGTCTTCCACAGAGGCAGGTTTATTATCTGTCCTTTTTAATACGATCTCCTAAGATGGCAGGACAAAGTGTAAACCGTACAATAAAGCCTTGTGGATTTAAGATGCTTTAAAAATGCTAACCGAGTTTATTTACATAAATAAACGTACCTAGGTCACAATAAACGTACGAGCATGGGGTGTCCGATCTGTTAATATTTGATGTATCAAGGTTTTGGGTGGATGATGATCTAATCTAAAGTTTAGAATGTAAAAGATACGGCCCGCGATCGCAGTGTGTCACAGAAAGAAGAATCATGACTTCACTCGATTCCTCTACGGAAGTTTTAAAATGCGCACTACACTTTTTTTTTAATCCGGCCCGCCTAAATATTCTAAATTTAATATATGGCTAAAACTTACCGCTACATAACGAAGAATTCGTTTATCTGTCGTAAGTGTCATACAACAACAATGTTAACTTACTGTGTGTAAGTTTGTTACAACGATAATTTCAACAGAACGATTACATTATTAGTACCTGGGTGACCGAGCCTAATAAATCACGAGTGAAATTAAAAAAAAAAGACAAAAAATTTATCTGGAGACTGAGATTCGAACCCGGGTCAACACGATTTGACACCCGCCGATTTTCTAATTACGCTATTAGAGCTATGATGACTGTTGTGAAATTAAGCTTCGTATTCTAATGATATTTTTTCATTGCCTAAAAACAGGGATAAAATGACATTTTTTTTAAATGAATCCTAGCTAGATCAATTTTGCCTATAGCTAGTTAAATAATAAATCGATAATAAATTGATCATATGATAAAAATATTTTTACGTCATGTGATTATTGTTTCTATAAATTTAATAAAAAAAGGAAATAAAAATAGTTCATTTATTTATTATTTATATATTTCGTTTATAATTTAAAAAAAAACTAATAAACGAATAAATCTATACTAATATAATAAAGCTGAAGAGTTTGTTTGTTTGTTTGTTTGTTTGTTTGTTTGTTTGAACGCGCTAATCTCAGGATCTACTGGTCCGATTTGAAAAATTCTTTCAGTGTTAGATAGCCCATTTATCGAGGAAGGCTATAGGCTACATAATTATCATCACGCTAAGACCAATAGGAGCGTAGCACCAATGAAGAATGTTTCAAAATCGGGTTTTTTTTCCTTTTGAGAGCTTCCGAGAGAATTGGTCCTATTCCACGGGGACGAAGTCGCGCGTAGAAGCTAGTAAATAATATTTTTAAACTAAATGTATTTCATTAAATCGATTGAAAGTTCTTCTTAAATAAAATCGATTATTATTTCAAATCGAATAAATAACGTGTGAGGTAGTCACTAATGTCAAAATTTCTTGAAGTGTCAAAAAGATAATAATAAATGGCCGGACGGGGTATAGCAGACGTAAAAATACCGTTCAGTTTTAAATAATCAAAGTCTGTCATATTTTATTTATAAACGTTAGTCGCAAAACTGTAGGGTTGCAGTCGTTGCAATTCGTTGATAGTATGGGTAATAGGTAAGTCAGTACGTATAGTGCCGAAGTTATAACCGAAATTACAGTTCATTACAATTAGTAATATTGTTGCTGTAAAAAAATAAGATATTTTAAAGTTATATGAAAAATATGTCTGGCTACAGAGTAAGATGTATTGAAATAGGTTAGGCCAAAATTGTCTCGATATGGTAGACGGGTACACATTAAAATTATATTAACATTTAAAAAGACACTAAAACAAATTTGTTTATGTAATAAGTAGCGACCGATGGAAAACAATACAAAAAATATAAGAAATAAGTAATCAATATGATTATTCTTATTCTTTTAATTCATAATAATCGCTTATTGCTGGAAATACCCAGCTTCTGTGAAAATATTATAGGTAGGCGGGGAATAATACATATAAGTAAAAAATATCTTAGCAACGAGATCTTCACGTGTCAAGGTATATTCATTATTTAAATATCATTATTATAATATTGTATACATTTTCGAGATAACTTTTGTCCTTCCCACATACTTGATACTCACGTATCGCTGATGGTGGAAATTTGTACCGAAATATATATATTAGGGTGTTTTTTGAAGAAAGCATTGCGAAATTATCACAGTCAATGCATACGTAACGTGTTTTTAAACGGTTTTATTTAGCTTGACTTGCGTCTTATTTATTTGTTTGGGTCAAATTTAGTAACTGGAATTTTACCCCCTTCCTGATGACAGATTGATGTGATATTTGGCACACACTCTTAATCTTGATGACAATACAACATAATATATTTTTTATGATTGTAAATCCAAGATGGCCGCCAATACAAAATGGTGGATAACATATAACTTCACAACAACCTCAATATTGGTATCAAATGAAAGGGCTTGATTGGTAGAATAGAACTCACTATGGAAAATTCAAGATGGCCGCCGCTACAAAATGGCGGATAACATATTTTCCACAAATACCCCAATATGGGTATCGAATGAAAGGGCTTGATTGGTAGAATAGGGCTCACTATGAAAAATTCAAGATGGCTGCTGCCACAAAATGGTGGATTACATATTTTCCACAAATATCTCAATGTGGGAATCAAATGAAAGGGCTTGATTGGTAGAATACAGTTTATTAGACTGTGTAGGTATATTTATTACTAATATAAAAACTACTCAACAAAACTAAAAACTTGAAAATAAAATAAACTAAAAATTTTTTTCAGACAAATATAAAATCGTTGGGCGTATCCAGAGCGCGTACATATTACAGAGTAAACATTATGATAGAAATTTCACGTGCCTAAAGATTTTATATTTGTCTGATCAATACCCCAGATTGATGAGAAGATTGGTGCGATCTGGTAGCTAGGACTTACCGAATTATTTTTTAGCTTTTAGTCCATAACCTAACTACATCATTTTTATTGCAATAAAACCGTTTAACATTTTTTACTAAATCACGCGCCCCGTTTCATACAAAATCACGCGCCCCGTCCCGTACGTGATTCCATTGCGTATGCATTTTCTTATAATTATATTTTGTATGAAACGATATTCCAAAACTTCACGTCCCCGTCCCGTCCACGTTACGTATGCATTGGCCTTTAACCATGGCTATGGTCGTTAATTTAGGGCTCGGATAAATATGTATTAAAAAATTCAAAATATGTATGTACATATAATATGGACCAAAAAATGTAAAATATTGAAAAAATATGGAGTATAAAATAGAAATATCTTTCATATTAAACATTGTTTATTGTGAAAAGTTACTGCAGTAACAGTTACATTAAAAATTTATAAAAAGATAGTGATATGTTTAGGTAATTAAAAAAAAAAAAAATCGACCAAGTGCGAGTCGGACTCGCGCACGAAGGGTTCCGTACCATTGGCTAGGTAAACACCAGTAGGTAGTAGGCCCCCAAATTTTTTTATTTTAATTTTATAATTTATTATTAAAGTAAATACACAATTAAGTATTTTGTGAATATTTCAAGTGCCTACCTCTTACCATTTATTGATATCGAGCAAAAATAGGCAATAAATCGCGTTTGTTGTATGGGAGCCCCCCTTAAATATTTATTTTAGTTTGTTTTTAGTATGTTTTGTTATAGCGGCAACAGAAATACATAGGTAATTTGTGAAAATTTCAACTGTCTAGCTATCGCCGTTCTTGAGATACAGCCTGGTGACAGACGGACGGACGGACGGACAGCGAAGTCTTAGTAATTAAAGAAGAAGAAGTCTTAGTAACTAAAAAAAAAGAAGTTTATTCATCTTCTACTAAATCTCATATCATCTCTATCTTATTAAATTGATTGCAGTACACAATCACACGCTTTTTTATACCTGCTATACAGGTTGGCCCAGCTTAGGCCAACGCGATTGTCGGCATGCGTAGGCAAACTAATACAAGGCTGTCCACACGTTGGGCCAGTCAATGCAAATGGCCAATGAGACGAATTTTGAAGAGATGTCCACACGTTAGGTTTTTTAAAAGCAATCGCATTATTTTACTCAAAACTCGTCAATGATCGTTCTGAAAATTTTTGAACGATGCGTATTCTTAAAGTAAATTAAACCTACAAAAAAAGCTTTCTTAGTAAATAATGTAAAACAAGCCGTTTACTTGTAATTGTGCCTTAAACATTGATGTATTTTTTCAATTTTGCGTTTCGATTTTGGATTTTTGTAACTATATACCAGAAATATTAATATTTTTATGGTTCAAAATACTTTTTTCAAAGGAAATTTAAAACTCAACAAAAATTTTTAGTAGGTAACATTTTTAATTGAATTCACACCTTTCAAAGTTATTCGACGTTGAAGTTAAATTCAAAAGTAGTTTATCGTTTTTTTTTTGTCAAAAAATATAAATAGATGAATGAACAGTTATTGTTCTTTACTCTTGGTTTAAAATTAAATTTCAAGAATTACGAATTAATTTTTTGCAAATAATCAATCTCTGAATCATAGCTACCCTACTAGCCCGTTAGCGCAGTTTGTAGTGACCCTGCTTTCTGCTCTGGGTGTTGTGGGTTCAATTCCCACCCCGAGTCTAGGTAATATATATATTTATTTATATGTATTATTTATAAGTATGTTTATCGAAAAAAAATGTAGTTATAACAGTCGGTTGTTACCTATAACACAAGCATTAATTTGCTTACTTTAGGAACAGACGACCGTGTGTATTATGTAGATATTTATTTATATTTATTTATAGATACTATTTTTAACCGATTTCAAAAAAGGAGGAGGTTCCTCAATTCACACAACACAACTACACACGACCGACGCCAACCGCGTAATGGCGCGCTGACCAACATGTGGACACTATATTGGCCGAATGCGTGCGAGCGCCTTTGATCTGTGCAGAAAAACCGACAGCGTTCCGAAGTGAGGCAAGTGGACGCGAGTGAAGGCGAGTGATCATAAGTTACGCCAAATGAGCCCTATACACGTTGGTGAACACTTGTTGACGTTGGCGCTTTACTATGGCGGGTAACTAGGCGAGTGACACCGAGCGACAACAACCGATGGCAAGCCAATACAAATACACTGTCCACACGTTGGTATTGGCCTTCACTCGCCGACGCTCGGCCAACGTGTATTGCAGGCTTTAAATTATCGTAATTAAAACTGTCGATTAGGTCTAAATATAGCCTTATATTGGCTGTAAGATCTTTTCACGTCACAATAAAAGCAAATAAGTAAGGTAAGGCACAGCAGGAAATATCCTGCTCAAAAACTGGAGCCGCCCGACTGGGGAAGTTTTTTTTTTTTTATGTAAGTAGGTTGGCAAACAAGCGTACGGCTCACCTGATGGTAAGACTGTAGCCTATAGACGCCTGCAACACCAGAAGCATCGCAAGCGCGTTGCCGACCCTATCCCCAATCCCCCCAGGAGCTCTGGTCACCTTAGTCACCAACAGGAACACAACACTGCTTGAAAACAGTATTATTTAGCTGTGATCTTCTGTAAGGTCGAGGTACTACCCCAGTCGGGCTGCTCCATATTTTGAGCAGGAAATTTCCTGCTGTGCCCTACCTCAGTTAAAAGTACGTAGGAACGTAGGAAGTACCTCAAACTTGTATCAGATCTGCTAAAAATGCTGCTTTCAACCAGTGTTGTGTTTCTGTGGTGAATAAGGTGACCAGAGCTCCTGGGGGGATTGGGAGTATGGTCGGCAACGCGCTTTCGATGCTTCTGGTGTTGCAGGCGTCTATAAGCTACGGTAATCGCTTACCATCAGGTGAGCCGTATGCTTTTTTGACCTACTTAAATCTTATACTATTAAACGAGCAATTCTTGTATATATATATATATATATATATATAGAATCTGAATCTCGGAATCGGCTCCAACGATTTTCGTGAAGTTTAGTATAAAGGGGATTTCGGGGGCGAAAAATTGATCTAGCTAGGATTCATTTTTAGAAAATTTCGTTTTATTCCTGTTTTTAGGCAATGAAAAAAAAATGAGTAAAATATCGTTAGAATAGGAAGGTTATTTTCGCAACTGTCATTTAAGTTGTATTAGCTCAGGTGGGAAATCGGACGGTCGAGATTGACCGAGAAAACCATAGTTCAAATCTCAGTCCTGGATTAATTCTTTTTTCTTTTTTTTAAATTTCACTCGTTATTTTTTATTTAAATAAAAATAAAATATAAAAATACCGAGAAAAAAACAAAATAAATAAATAAATAAAATAAAAATGAAAATACCGAGCTAGGCTCGGTCACCCAGGTACTATATATAAAAAAAAACACGATATAAGGGAGCATATTAAAGACGCCTAGTTCCGTAATTGTGTAAGGCACGTCTGCAGTACCCTCAAAAGTCAGTACGCAATTAACTTTATTAATTGTTTTTAGGGTATCGTATAATCCTTTATTTTTGTCTAAAATCTATTACTTTTTGTTTAGCTATTTCAGCAACACCGCCTTCTGCTTCAGAAACTTTTTTCTATTTCTTTAATAATCTTCAGGTTTTTATTTGATTGATTTGATCGGCGGCGCGGGGGCAGATAATGTGGAATAAATGAAGTTAGAGTATTAAAAATCAAATTACGACGAATAATACGCGAGAGAAATGAAACACGCGCGTCCGTGTGGTGGTGAGAATGCAAATGCAATAAAAATTATATCAATTTTTGTGAACTAATTCATGTTCTATGATATAAAAATCGAAAATATGGATGATTGTGATATTTTTTTGTAAAATATGGACTTACCCATGAAATATGGAAAAATATGGAAATAAAAATTAGTTTTTCCGAGTCTATATGTAATAATCAATGTATAGAAGACATTCAAAACCGAAAATCGTGTAAATTAAAAATATGTATTTACATATTAATCCGAGCCCTAGTCGTTATACATGTTAGTAAAATAAACAGTAGATCCAAGTTGTTTACTACCAAGTCATTACTTACCGAATATGTTAAGCATGAACAAATTTTGTGTAGTCCTTGTAGGTCTCCCCACTGCGCCTCGGTGAGCACGTTGATTAAGCCGTCGGTCCCGGTTGTTATCATGTACACCTGATAGCGATCGTTACTCATAGTAGGGAATATATCCGCCAACCCGCATTGGAGCAGGGTGTTGGATTAAGCTCTGATCCTTCTCCAATACACGGGGAAAGAGGCAGTGGGATATTACAGGCTGAAGCGTTACACAAATTTTAGTGTAATTAGAATATTATTAACAACGTTTAATCTCGCGGTCATCGCAAGTCTATAAAAAAATGTCGTCTATTTCTTATGGTAATTCCCAGTAATTCCTATCAACTAGGCAGGCAGCCCTGCAATAGTGGCAATCAAATAGATATTTATAGAATCATTCGACCCATTCCGAGAATATTCAGCGAGAACGGAAGCTTTTTGTAACCCTCTTCCGATGCTATAATAAGTATAAAATAAAAGCCTGTCTACCAGTAGATTCTAGATCAATAGATAAAAGATAATCTTACAAAATTTTCTATTTAATAAGGAATAATATCGTAACTGTTACTCGGAGAGTAACGTTAACTAAATGAAATCCCACCAAAAACATTCTGTAAAAAAACTAGCCAAGTCTCGATGGAGCTGCTTGTTTATCTCTAAAAAGTAATGAAATCTAGACAAAGTCGTGCCAAGTCTAAGGTTCCTTACTGCGATTTCTTTATTATTATAGTTAATGTTGTGTGACTTGCCCGTTGAAGGGTACAAAACTAAGAATAATATCCCATACTGGTATTGGTAATTGGACGCAAGTGTCTCATTTTAGGCGGTTGTTGATTGTGCAACACATGCATTCAGCATTGACAGTGCTGACTTCTGTTCTCTTATTTTTGGAGCGTCGAATCGACCACCGATCTAACATAAAATAGACGTACAGACGGACTTCTATCAATCATTAGAAGTCCGCTGGTACTGGAAATAATTTTTTATACAGTTTGTTTCAGGCTTGCCTATACAAAAGTATTATTGAAACACGCAGCTTTATCAAACCTACGATTGACTGGTTATTCAATCAACGTTTTCCAAGTGGTAATTTTCCATCGTCATTGGTGCAATGGTTTCATGTAGTACCTGGTTTTGTACCCTTGTGTACTCTTCAACGGCCAAGTCACACAGCGTTAACTATAATAATAAAGAAATCGCAGTAAGGAACCTTAGACTTGGCACGACTTTGTCTAGATTTCATTACTTTTTAGAGATAAACAAGCAGCTCCATCGCGACTTGGCTAGTTTTTTTACAGAATGTTTTTGGTGGGATTTCATTGCTTTTTGTAGAAACGTCAAACGTGGGCATATTGAATTATTGATTTATTTTATTAGATTTTCTTATTTGACACATTTTTTTTTCTTTTTCGGAGTAGTTTTTTATTATTACAATACTATCACGATTTTCACGATTCAGCCTGTAATATCCCACTGTTGGGCATAGGCCTCTTCCCCATGTAGGAGAAGGATCGGAGCTTAATCCACCACGCTGCTCCAATGCGGGTTGGCGGATATATTCCCTACTGTGAGTAACGATCGCTATCAGGTGTACGAGATAACAACCGGGACCGACGGCTTAACGTGCTCTCCGAGGCACGGCGGGAAGACCCACAAGGACTGCACAAACACCCAGACCACGGCAAACATCTGTATGGCCAATACAAATGTTGTCGTGTGAGGGGATTAAACCCACAACCGCCCGCGCAACAGCCAATCGCAATCTAGTGCTGTGACCGCTGCGCCAACGCGGCGTCATTATTACAATACAAATCTTTCTTTTCTTTTTTTCCGATTCTGATTCTTGTAGATTAGCAACGGAAAAACAAAACGTAAGCGCGTTTTAAAATACAGTGTGCGGGTATCACCGCCACTCTTAGTCCAATGCCTGTTTTGACCAAATTTTGAGCGGAATTAATATTTTAGTGTAATTTGTTTATTCAATTTATGTAATAGTTTGGTTTGGCTCTTGTGTTTTCTAATCAGGGTCACCAGGTACTCCAGATCTTCGATTATCCTAGTTTTTATAGTTTTCCCTTTATGTAGCCATTAAACCCTAGCTCTGTACCAAATTTCAGCTCTCTGAGTTTATGGGAAGTACTAGTTCTATTTTGATGATCATGAGTGAGTGAGTGTCGTAAATGCGAAACTTTGCTTTCGCTTAACTTCGGAACTAAATGACCTACAGACTTGTAATTTTGGATTTTAAGTATGTGATTATAGCTTACTCGATGACGAAAATTTCAGCGTTCTGGTCTTATCCAGAGGTTCTCAAATAGGGGCCTGAAAATGCGGCGAAATGGTTCGAGTAAAGGTGGTACGGCAGTGTTTGCTTCGCGCTCGACTTGGCGGGGGCACTGCCGTGCCCCCCGATATCAAATTTCGTTACTATCAACTTACGAGTACTCGTATATACTACTCGTATTATAATATCGAGTGATTTAGACATTACAAGTACCTGAGAACATCGGCATCGTCAGTTCCGGGTGAAGTTGGGAGAGCTGTCTCGACAAGTAGAGCTGCGACCGACAGTAGGTAGTGCAGAGCAGTACGTCGAGCGTGCCTCGACCTTTCTCCGATGCTATAACACAAAATTAATACGTCGTTAACATTGTTGTCACATGTAATACTAAACATTCAACTAACAATGATTGACTGCATTTGTATACGATCTTTTTGTGTCTGCTACTAGGGTACCTTATGAAAAAAATTGCGTGCGTACAAAGTACACGTGTCAGAAGTGAAACTTTTTTGGCAAACTAATTTAAAAAAAAAAAAAACAAATTAAAAAAAACGAATTTAATATACAAAAAAAAAAATTTAATAAAAAAAAAGGCACCGTCACGTGGTGTTTCATCCAAGTACTGATCGTCATGGCGCTGCCGCATTACCGGTCGCTCAAATTTTACCCATCATGCGCCTAAAGAAGTTTCACTTCAAAAATTTGTATGACAAAAGTCCAAATTAAAAATTCAATCAACGAAGTTAGATACCAAATATCAATTAGTCGTTCCGCAAGAGGAATTACTACAACAATTAACGTACGTTTAGTTATTAGTCGCACACGGTCGAGGAAGCTTACAAATACGTGCACACAATAAACACTTCGTATGCGTTCGATACTCGCTACGAATACTCGTGCGTTTATCTGGCAATATTGGTTTATGGCTCAAGAATCAAAGGCTTACGTACATATAAGCATATAATTAGTATTATACATAAACGATGTTTAAAGGGTCCTTTCTACTGTACAAGACTTTAAAAAAAAGTCAAACTTCGAAAATATTCTTTTAACACGCTTTTATTAGCTTGACCTGTATGTATGTATGTATGTATGAAACGGAATCTTTAAACTTTATTTTCACCTACTTCTAGTAGTCTGATTAACTTGAAAATTTGCACAGGGGTCAAGGGCCGATGACAATACAATATAACATGCTTTTTACATACATACATATAATCACGCCTCTTTCCCGTAGAGGTAGGCAGAGACCACTTCTTTCCACTTGCTACGATCCTTACATATCTACTTGTTTCGCTTCGTCTACTTTCATTATTTCTCTCATACATGCTCTTCGGTTTAGGGTACTCTTGACCTGGCCTTTTTTCAAGACGTCTCTGATCTGGTCTTGAAAAGTCCGCCTAGGTCTACCCCTTCCAACACTTCCATTCACACTCGCCTTATACACTTTTTTCGTCAATCGTTCTTCATTCATTCCCTCGACATGGTCAAACCATCTCAGCATACCTTTCTCAATTTTTGTCACTACATCTTCTTTCAGACCACAACGTTTCCTTATCTGTTTCTTATCCTGTCACTCAGTTTAACTCCTATCATACTTCTTAACGCTCTCATCTCAACTCCATTTATTCTGCTTTCATGTTTCTTCTGCAACTTTCACTTCCATACATGAGTGTCGGAACCAACGACCACCTATGCACAGCCAAACGAGCATTATTAGAAACATTCCGACAGGTCATAAAGGATATAAATGCTTTTTAACACGCTTTTATATCAGCTTGACCTGTATGTATGTCTGTAACGGAATCTTTGAACTTCATTTTCACCTACTTCTAGGAGTCTGATTAACTTGGAAATTTGCACAGGGGTCAAGGGCCGATGACAATACAATATAACACGTTTTTTTTTAATTGTCGTCTTGACACTAAAAATTCAGAAGATAAATTATAGTTTAAAAAAACTAAAAAAACACGCTTTAATAGCAATTGAACTAAAAAGTAGAAAATAAAGTGAAAAAGCGTGGGGTGCTTAATCATATTTAGGTAGGGATCCCTAGTACATTTTTTTAACCTGATCAGTATCAAGCTAATTTTCCGGGAGTAGCTTCCTTTTGATGAGACGCCCAACTATTTCCTCTACGAAAACTCTCGATTGTGGTAGCTAACAGAGGTAGCGAGGATAATATATGTCGATTTGATGATTCTCAAAAATTTATTACTAACAGGTTTTTTTATTGTTAAATCTCAAGATAATTATCTAAATTATTCGAAAAAATATTTGTCCTACAAAATGTATGGTTTGATCAAAGAGTCCCCCTCTTCCAACATGTATGGATAACGAGGTCATCAAAAATGATTACTAACCAGCTGATTTTTTTTTATTTACTTAGTTTATATTTATATAATTTAACAGTCATGTTGTCCTACAAATCACGTGGTACGTTATCCCGGTCCTACGCTCAGAAATTGTTAATACTACAAGACCATTTTTCTCATTGCTAACTGTAGGACAAAAATATACATAATAGGTTAGTGTATTCTCTGCCCAAATGTAACAATGTCCTACAAGAAAACAGGCATGTATCACTAGTCCGAGAAGATTTTTAATTTTTTCGTTTTCCTATTTGTAACATGAGATACAGTGAAAACATGTCTTTAAAATTTAAATAACTTTATTTTTAGTAAACTATGTACAAAAAATTATATTTCAAAAAAAAAGAAAAAAAATTAATCTTCATCAGATTCATCTGATAAATCTTCATCTTCACTACTAAGAACGCCGTCGTCTTCATCTATTTCATTCTTATTTATTATTATATTTAGGTAGGGATCCCTAGTACATATTTTTAACCTGATGAGTATCAAGCTAATTTTTTGGGAGTAGCTTCATTTTGTTGAGGCGAACAAAAAATTCCTCTTCGAAAACTCTCGATTGTGGTAGATAATAGAGTTAGCAGGAGATAGAGCAGCAGTGAGCGTAGGACCGGGATAACGTACCACGCAATTTGTAGGACAATATTACCATCAAATTATATAAATATTACCTAACTAAAAGAAAAAAAAATCAGAAAAAAATCAATTTTTGATGACCTTACGAGGTCATCAACTTGATGGTCGAGGTCATCAAAAATTATTACTAACCAGCTTTAATTTAACCATACCAATTTGGCCATATTTAATTTAAACTATAAGTTTTAACATTATTAAGGTTCTGTTGTCAAAGACTATAACTTCTATAATAATTAACAAAAGACTATATATGTGCATGTGTGTAATGTTTGTTTTTTTATTGATTTATTTTATTTTTTAAATTAATGCTTAAAAAATACTTACAATTTTTGGATCTCTATATAAACTACAAGTGTGCGAAATTTCATACTCCTTTCTTCGCGATTTTCGTAAAAAGGGGTACAAAGTTTTTGTTTCACGTATTAATATACAGATATAAACTAAGTAAATAAAAAAAATCTGCTGGTTATTAGTCATTTTTAATTACTTTGTTATCGATACATATTGCAAGAGGGGGACTCTTTGATCAAACCATACATTTTGTAGGACAAATATTTTTTCGAATAATTTAGATAATTATCTTGAGATTTAACAAAAAAAAAACTGTTAGTAATAAATTTTTGAGCATCATCAAATCGACATATATATTATCCTTGCTACCTCTGTTAGCTACCACAATCGAGAGTTTTCGTAGAGAAAATTGTTGGGCGTCTCATCAAAAGGAAGCTACTCCCGGAAAATTAGCTTGATACTGATCAGGTTAAAAAAATGTACTAGGGATCCCTACCTAATTCTAATATTGCAAAGAGTAAATAATAAAATTATCCCCACATTCGATACCAAGCACCCCACGCTTTTTCACTTTATTTTCTACTTTTTAGTTCGATTGCTATTAAAGCGTGTTTTTTAGTTTTTTTAAACTATAATTAATTTATACATTAATACTAGTACATAAATTATTCCACACAGCTACGCGCTACTTTGATACTAAACACGCAGTCTTTACATAGTTACACTTTTAGAGTCAGCACAAACATACAGCCCTTTACAGAAACTTACAGTTGGCTTTTTCAAAAAACTTAAACTGAAGAAAAAAAAATCGAATAATAATATAGACTTTTGTTGCCAAAGACTA
This sequence comes from Melitaea athalia, assembly GCA_905220545.2. Lineage (NCBI taxonomy): Eukaryota > Metazoa > Arthropoda > Insecta > Lepidoptera > Nymphalidae > Melitaea > Melitaea athalia. The sequence goes on along the minus strand of HG992176.1, from coordinate 2,501,198 downwards.
TACTTCTAGAATAACAGATTTTACCAAGGCTACACTGTTAATTTGCCTATATATTTTTTTTCAAACAAATTATACGAAATTCAAATTAAAAAATAATATAATCTATTCTCAATTTGACATCAGACTTTAACAATAAACAGAGTATGTATATGCGTGTGTGTGTCAAATATATGGTAGTGTACGAAGTATAATGTTTTTTACGTATGTTTAATGTATTTTTTATGCATAATTTAAAAAAATATTAGCATTATGCACTTCTTCTTTATATAAACTATGTGTGCGAAATTTCATACCCCTCCCCTCCCCCTCGTAAAAAGGGGTACAAAATTTTTGCTTCACGTATTAATATATACTCGTAGATTAGGGTATTAAGGATATTGCCAGCATTTCCTTGTTGATTCGCAATTGTCAGCGGTGGAGGCTCTGTGTCGGTGATATAAAGTCAATCTCTACAAATAAATAAAATTAAAGTGTCTGTTTGTAATATTAAAATAACAACTTTTTCACGATCACGATTCAGCCTGTAATATCCCACTGTTGGGCATAGGCCTCTTCCCCATGGAGGAGAAGGATCGGAGCTTAATCCACCACGCTGCTCCAATGCGGGCTGGCGGATATATTCCCTACTATGAGTAACGATCGCTATCAGGTGTACTTGACAACAATCGGGACCGACGGCTTAACGTGCTCTCCGAGGCACGGTGGGGAGACCCACAAGGACTACACAAACACCCAGACCACGGCATACATCTGTATGGCCAATACAAATATTGTCGTGTGCGGGAATCGAACCCGCAACCGCCCGCGCAACAGCCAATCGCAATCCAGTGCTGTGACCGCTGCGCCAACGCGGCGTCTACTTTCTAACAACTTTTTACTACATGCATATGGATGTATACAGGGTATCTATACCAAAATAACATTTTTTACAATTATTTTCTGTCTGTCTGATTGTTCCGGCTAATTTCTGAAACGGCTGGACCGATTTTGATGGGACTTTAAGAAATTTATTCATTTTATACCTCAGCGAACTGAACAATAACTTTTTTGTTAAATTCCATCGTAACTGTATAAGGCGAGAAGATAGAAAAAGTTTCCTTTTTTTAATATCGCAGGGTAACCCATTTACGGGTGATATCCAGAACGCCCGGGTGGGCAGTCCTAGACCGTATGTCGGACTCAGCACTTCGGGGTGCTACTACCGCACTAAGCCACTGCGGCAGCCCCGATCCGCGTGTGGAAGATAGAAAAAGTTTCCTGAACTGAATTAATTTAATCAAATAATTTAACTGACTGGGACAACTATCACATATTTAATTTACATATCTATAAGTATGAAATATAGACTACTTTGAAGTTACCACATTGCGATAATAAATTACAATTACTAATTTTTACATGACAAATGAAATAATGTCTATTATAATGAATCAGAAATGTAATGAAATAATCACCAGAATTTAAGACATGACTGACATTTGCGAAAAATTAATGATGAAAATATAAGGAGTAAGGACTGATCTTTCAGAGTTAATAGTGACGTTATATCAAATGTATGTGTGATTGTCTGTTGTTACAAAACAATGAGAACGTCTATTTATAATTTGATAAAATAAATAAGCAATTCATAATAATAAAATGTACTTTACTATGCACCACATAGCAAAGTTTAACTTAAAAATAGACGATTTATAGCTGGCAATACCATAAAACTGGGAATGAAACAAAACGCGCCCTTGAGACATACAGATTGAAATACTTTTAATATGATTTTCCAGTTCCACGAACTTTTAATATTCCCCTGAACGCACTAATTAATCTCATTGTAAAATATTTTTCATTTGCTTCCGATAATTAATTTATGAAATTGTATCCAGGAAGATTACAGGCTATGAAAAATATTTCTAAAGAACTGTAGTGGTAATAATGAAAAACGGGACGGGAGGCACTTTTAGAATTGTATGTAGTCGTTGGAACTAGTGATCCTGTTGCTAGGCACCGCGTCTGTTATGAGCTTTAATTATTATCAGTAAGTACAGCTTATTATTAAAAATTAATCACGCGCTCAGTTAGGAAAACCGTGACCTAATTTATGTCATTGAGGAGCAGTGCAGTGAAAACAGAATCAGTTGGGACCTTTAAGTATAGATTGATATTTTACAAGACTAACAAAATTTCTTACATTAAATAAACGAAATTCTGATATAAATAGTGTTATATTAATTTATTTATAGTTTACAATCGTTGTGTTTATGAGCTAAATGAAATCAAAAGGTACGAAAATATGATAGCGTTTAAACTTTTTTTTTTACATAATATGTAGACTAGCGCTTGACTGCGATCTCACCAGATGGTAAGTACAGATGCAGCCTAAGATGGTGCGCGCTTGCCTAGAAAATGCCTATTCACTCTCGATTAACATAAAAATTAAGTTTATTATGAAAATGTGCAAATAAAACAAGGTCATTTGTTTGTAATTTGATATTTACAAAGTCTACTATAGTTATAAAATAAAATAGAATACATATTATAAAACAGTAATAATTAAAAAAAAAAATTGAAAGCGGATATTTTTTATTATATGTTAGAAGACTAGATATAATATAATATTGTGCTATTAATAAATGGCAAGGACAGTGTCGTTTAAAGCCACGCGCCTGGCGTATATAAAAAGCGCGAGGATGCACCGGGCTACGCTGCACAGGATTCGTGGCCGGCGCGCACTCAAACGGGATCCTTAAATAGTGGTACCCGAGCCCAGCAGCGGCAGTTCCATACGGATAGGCGCGGCGGTCGCACGCCGCGCCATGGCTTCCACGATGTCCTACGGGACCGCAAGTAACTTTACGACGACCGCTGAAACTATGATCAATGGCGCCAACCAAACCGATTTCGATCTTTGGTCGATTCAAATGGTCACCTCGTTTTATCTTTATTATACACCGATTCTCGTGATCCTCGGTGTAATCGGAAATTTGGTCTCGATTTACGTCTTCTATATCAGCAAACTAAGACTACAATCGACCAGCCAATACCTCTCGGCTCTCGCTCTCTCGGACACCGTATTCCTGCTGCAGCTTACGCCACCATGGCTAAGCGCAGCACAAATAACTGGCATATTTTATCGCGGCGGTTTCTGCCAGGTTTTCGTGTACATCTCATATGTATCATGTTGCTTAAGTGCGTGGCTAGTAGTGGCGTTCACACTGGAGCGTTTCGTTGCCGTCATCTACCCGCTGAAACGAAACGCCGTGTGTACAGTCGCACGAGCCCGATACGTCATAGTCTCCATCGTACTGGGTTCCATTATTTTGAACATTCCGGTCATTCGATTCGCCGTGCCGAGCCAGAACGACTGCAACATAGACAGGGAGTACCTGGACCACGCGGCTCGCTTTAACTTGGTAGACACGATAGTGTCTTTCACGATCCCCCTGGCCGGCATAATATTCCTCAACTCGATGATAATGTGCGGCGTGTGGCGGCTCGAGCGCATCCGGCGGCGGCTCATGAAGACGGAGCAGCCGCGCAGCCGGCGGCGCGACCGCTGCACGCGCCTGCTGGCCTGCCAGCAAGCCCAGCACCGGGTCACGAGAATGCTCCTCATCGTATCTTCCGTGTTCGTCGTTCTCAACCTACCCGCATATACGTTTCGTGTGCTGGCGTACGCTTATGATCTGGTGAGTATGCTTTGCGAACTGTATTTCTGCGTCTATTGTTGCTTAAAATTATGTGTACTTTACATATTTTTAAATATCTGTGTTGCTGGATCGTCTATTAGATAGATATGTATAAAATTTAAATTCATAAAACTGTGCTAGTTCAACTTATATTTAAATACAAAAAAAATGCGAGCGTACAAAGTACACATAATATGAGAAGTGGAACTTCTTTGGCAAACTAATTAAAAAAATAAAATAAAAAAAAAACAATTAAAAAAACGAATTTAAAATAGAAAAAAAATCAATTGAAAAAAAAAGGCAACGTCACGCGGTGTTCCCAGGCGGTCACCCATCCAAGTACTGATCGTCATGACGCTGCTGCGTTACCGGTCGCTCAAATTTTACCCCTCATGCGCCTAAAGAAGTTTCACTTCAATAAATTTTGTTTGATTTAAAAATATTATTTTCGGGGATATAACATTTAGTATATTTAAGAATCAATATTGATTATTATCTATATTAAAACTCTTTGAGTTTTTACTTAAATCGTTTGACTTTTCTTTATTTACTGTTTCAGTCAAAGTTAACTAATTTTTAAAATGTTTGTTAGTATAAGCGAATTGTATACAATTAGTTTGCAATAACTATAGTCATTAATTATTCAATAAGCTGGCGCTCCCAACTGCTCTCGATACTAAAAAAATAAACTTTATATATGTAATGTTTTGTTTGCACATGAAAATAATGAAATTAAAAAAAATACGTAAAAGAGGCAGGAGGGTATTTAAAAGTTCATACTACTCTAACAACTTTATAATGGCGACTTTGATTACTCATTTTGTTCTGCCGCTCACTGCATGATAGTTTTTGATAAAAGCACTTATCTAAGCTCGCGTTGACTATTCATTCCATATTTAAACGGTTTTATTTTTTTATAATAAAAACAAAACACGTCCAATTTTATACTATAATAAAAAAAATTGCCGAGACTACCATCTGAAGACAAAAAATAATAATTTTTGTCTGTTTTTCTGTCTGAATCTTGGCAGCGCATCACGCCAAAATTATTAAACTAATTAAAATGAAATTGGTTACGATTTAAGTATTTACGAATACTTTTTTACTATACAGTTACTAAAACCAAGACTCCCTAAGGGTTGGGACACAACTTTGAAAACCTTTCTGGAGTTGCACGGCAGCAACCGCAGGTTCAATTCTCGCTCAGGCAGACATTTATGTTGGTTCACTAAGCCTCGGAGACTACTCTGAGCCGTCGGTGACGGTCGTTATCATAACTTCATTAGAAACTGATAGCGACCGTTACTTATAGTGGGAAATAAATCCGCTAACGCAGTGGAGCAGCGTGGTGGATTAAGCTCCGACCCTTTTCCTACATGGAGAAAGAGGCCTATGCCCAGCTGTGGAACGTTACAAGCTGAATCAATCAATGTAATCCCGAATATATTGCTCTTGTACACGAATTACATTACAATTTCGCTATAGGTCAAAATGTTCATGCTTTAGTTGATGGAGGGAATAGGGTAGGTATCATACATACAACGTTTTCACAATAACTAGGTACCTAATTTTAAAAGTTGTCAGGTTAAAGTAGCAACGATTTTACTTTTTCTATACACGGCCGGTGCGTGTACATTGACCTCTCGACGAAAAGTATAGGAAACATATTATAAAACAAAGTCTCTTCCCGCTGTCTGTATATATGCTTAGATCTTTAAAACTACGCAACGGATTTTGATGCGGTTTTCTTTAGTAAATAGAGTGATTCCAGCGGAAGGTTTATATGTATAATACATGCATAATACAGTAGAGGAACAATGATAGTTTTAAAGTTTTCTAATGTGATGTCGTAAATAAATACATTTTTTGCGCTTAGATTGCAAATATTTATTTTATATTTTATATTTAGTATCAGCATTGCACCCGTGCGAAGCCAGAGCGGCTCGCTAGTAGGAAATAAAATCTACATTAGTATTTGATTTCAATTAAACAATAAAGTCCGAACTTTAGAAAGCCCCGATTGAGACGGATATATATCGCAAATGTTTAAAATACACATAACACAAACATTCTTTGTGGGTCTCCCCACAGTAACTCGGTGAGCGCGTAAAGGTTTCGGTCCCGGTTTTTATCATAGGCATATCATATACCCGCCAATCCCGCTAGTGGAACGGATCGGCGAATTAAGCTCCAACCCTTCTCCTACATCGAGAAAGAGGCCTATACCGAACAGTGGGAAATATTACAGGCTGAATCTATAGAAAAATATATAATATACATACAACTGTTTCAAAGCATTGCAAGTAAAAAAAAAAACAGGCACATATTTAGAAATGCAGGTACAACGAAACCATCGGTTACGTTGACGTAGAAACTAACGAGCTTAACTAACTACAACGGCCAACTCGACCTTTTATCGCAAATGTATCGGCCGTTAAAAATAATTACGACACAAATAACTTAAATTGTGACGTCTGTTATCAATGTCAAAGTAATAGGCTTTTCTACATGTATTTTTAGACGGCAATAATGGACAGAAAAATATCATTAGAACATCCCTATCGTATCATTACATAGTATAAAACAAAGTCTCTTCCCGCTGCCTGTATGCTTAGATCTTTAAAACTATGCAACGGATATTGATGCGGTTTTCTTCAGTAAATAGAGTGATTCCAGAGGAAGGTTTATATGTATAATACATTCATAATATAGTAGAGGAACACTGATAGTTTTTGCAACCATGCGAAGCCGGGGCTGGTCGTTAGTAATATTATAAATGTGATGTAAGTTTGTTACGCATTCACGCGAAAACTACTTAACCGATCATCATGAAACTTTGTACACATATTCTTGGAGGTATAAGAAGTAACATAGGATACCTTTTATTAAAAAAAATCAATGCAAACGAAGCCGCGGGTAAAAGCTAGTTATATATAGCTAGCTGATAGAATACGTAAGCTTTTTATTATTCAGTTAAATTAGGTTTTGTTAAACATATTCTGGTTAAATCGACACGGCCTCCAACAAATAAAAAGTAAACTTGATAAATCATAGGTTTAGAGAAGCAACTCTAGTTTGTAACTCATTTCACGATTTTTTATCTATGTTTTTGTCTTTATGTGATTGTAAAAGCTTTAGTATGGCAATGTTTTTAATGAAATTTAGAGAACACAATATTTAGACTGTCGTGATTTTCCAAAAGAAAAAAAACTTAAACCCTGTTAGCATACTAGCTATTTCTAGTGACGTTAGGTGACAAAATAATAAATTTTTAAGGTAAAAAAAAGGTTTACATAACCGGACAATATTTAAATACATAATTGACAAGTTAAAAACCCCTAAAACACATCACTTGCAAAGGGTATCAGGTATTTATGATAACAACCGGAACCGAACGGCTTAACGTGCTCTCCACTCCACGGTGGGAGACCCAAAAGGACAGACATGGAAACCGGAAGGAAATATTTGTACAAATACAAAAATCCACCCCGAGCGGGAATCGAACCCGCAAACCGTCGGTGTTTTAGGCGACTATTCGCACAATTACACCAGAGCGGTTGCTTTAGTAAACGAAACGACTATAGTTGTGTTGCCCGCGCCTGACAGGACAACGTACATTTTAAGATTTACATCATACATTTTATGAGAATATTTTTAAGAGACATCCATACATATAAAGCTTCCAATGACTAACCCGAATATATCCATATCAAAATCAACTATATTTTCCAACTATATTTTAGGAAACGCTGAAAATATGGAGTCTTTTAAGATTTACATCATACATTTTATGAGAATATTTTTAAGAGACATCCATACATATAAAGCTTCCAATGACTAACCCGAATATATCCAAATCAAAATCAACTATATTTTCCAACAATATTTTAGGAAACGCTGAAAATATGGAGTCAGTATATTGTTTTATGCATTTCATGTCAATTTCGAGGTCACTTTTTCTTTTTTTTTACCGATTCATAAAGAAGCTCCGGATTTTTTGTTCACATTGTTCCATATAACCAATTCAATTTTTTATTCATAAAAACAATGGAACTGTATATACACGACACACATATATAAATACACGAATCACACTTAACGACCCCCAGTAGGATGTGAACTTGTGTCTTAACAAAAGGGGATATTTGCAAATTTGTATAATTTTTTTTTAACTGAAAATACAGTCTTGTTATTAATGCTAAATCACACAATTTCGTCACTTAAAACCTAATAAATACGCGATATTCTCCAAGTAAAGTAACTTCAAAAATGAGTTGTTTTTTTCCATAAACTCATTTTTAAATATTTCGACCCATAAAATATAGCTACGTTAAGGCCAAATTGATTTCATGACAAAATAGGATAGGTATTTACGTTTCGTCTGCTTACGTTAAATTTAACGTAAATAGATGAAAAATAGTCAAGTAAATACGCGTTATCAAAGATCACTCAAAAAGTACTCATTATATCTTGAACAAATTTAAAAAAAAAATCGGCCAAGTGCGAGTCGGACTCGCACACGAAGGGTTCCGTACCATTGACTAAACTAAATATAAGTAAATTTCCTGTAAAATATTCATTTAATTATCACGCCATCTATGATGCTATTATAAAACTAACTACTAACGACTATAAATCTATTATTAGTCTATTGACGAAGTTTTCCTAATTTCTGATAGATGGCGTTTTGGACTAATAAAAAATTATCGGCCCCCTTAAATGTTTATTTTATTTTGTTTTTAGTATTTGTTGTTAAAGCGGCAACAGAAATACATAATTTGTGAAAATTTCAACTGTCTAGCTATCGCCGTTCTTGAGATACAGCCTGGTGACAGACGGACGGACGGACGGACGGACGGCCAGCGAAGTCTTAGTACTAGGGTCCCGTTTTTATCCTTTGGATACGGAACCCTAAAAAGATTACAAAACAAGTATCAGCTTTCGATTAAAAAAGAATCATCAAAATCTGTATACCCAGTGAAAAGTTATGCGTTATAATACAATGTAAGTCGACGAAAAAATAGTCAAGCAAAAACGCATTATTAGATATAACTCAAAACATACTTGTTATATCTCAATTAATTTTAAATGGGACCAAATGACACGCACTACCTTTCGATTGAAAAAAGAATCATCGAAATCGGTCCACCCAGTAAAAAGTTCTGAATACACAACTAAAGGGGATATTTATAACTAGAAGAGAAATACGGGGATATCGTTAAGATTTCTGTACAAAAGGGGTTATTTTATTTTTTGTTTATTTTGTACCACTAAATTACAAAGTCAAATATTTTTTTTAAATATGCCAGCTATACAGCGCGCGTAGTTTTCAAACATTCGCGTCCGCGCGTTCTGTCCACACTACGGGCCTAGTCAGCAAGCGATCTTATGCGCGGGTGGCAGGGGTATCAAACCATTTCGGTCTTGTCGCTATATACGTATACGCTTTCTGTAGTTCATACCTTTTTTTAACGTGGGGAAATTAAAATAAGAATTAAAATACTGTTCCCTAAATTGAGAGCATTCGTTCAACATTACGTTCGGACTCTTTGTATCTATACTTCGTGGTCACTAATTTCAAATTTTCTTAAACTGTGAAAAAGAAAATATATAAACGAATGGACGGAGTATAAGTTGTATTAAGTATTATTGCTTGTGGTAAAATGGCTATAAGAATTTTGTAGGGTATAATCTCAATTATTCATATAAATTATAAAATTTACCACTTATTTCTGTTTTTATTTACTTCGTGCACACCATCTCTAATGTTCAACATCTTCTCAAGATTGGACTGTTTAGTAAAAATAATAAATCCTCGTACATAGTTTGCAACCCCTGAAATATATTAAATCGCTACATGAGCTCGCGCGTCACTGTGGCCACCATACGTCTCCGCTCGCCGCAACCGCCTCCGCGCCCGCCACCGCGCGTTCAGTGTGGACGCACTCTATGTGTACATCGGTCATTGATAAAAAGCGTTCATCAATCTATTTATCATAATTCGATTTTTGGGAAGACGAACAGTAATAAGGAAACAAAAAACGAAACTTATTACCAATTTCCTTAAAAATCAATTTAACCAAAAATTATCCCTACATTTAAATACCAATTACAACGCTTGTGATGACAAGTAGGTAGACTAGAACAAAAAAAAAAGCTGTGTGTGCGATTCACACACGATAGAAGTGAAACTTCTATGGCACACTAATATAAAAAAAAAACTTATTTAAAATTAGCGGCTTGCAGCGCGGCCCGGCCGCATCGCTTCGCGTCCTTCCCTGTCGTTTTGCCGTTGCATCCGATTTGAAATCACAACGATTCTAAAGAAGTTCACTTCAATATATTGAAATTTAATACAAATTTCCAGTAACCGTACTAAGTAGTACGCGTAGTAAGCGAGGCCGCGGCGATTCTAACTATATAACAAAATAATATGAGAAATAAAACAAAATAATATGAGATCTCGATGACGCGGGCCGGGCTCGAAAAAACAACATTTTTTAACATCGGTTTAAAATTTTATTTAGTTTTATTAACTAACTACGCGCATCGTAGACGGCTAATATGTTTTTGGCAGCTAATTAGAATATTACGAAATTAACAAAAACCTCACTATTTTTATGTTCATAGAAAATATCATTATTGAAATGAAATTTACTAAAATAATTCGACGGTGCCGTAGAATAACGTCACATGTAAATATAGTACGAAATTAATTTTATTTAATAACTAGCTGACCCGGCGAGCTTCGTACCGCCTAACAGTCGATTTTTTAATACTTATCGTTCCCGAAACTCCTCCACTAACACTTAAACTTCTTTGTATGGGAATATAGAAAAGTGTTGTTTTTCGACTTTTTCGGGCAATTTTTTAAAAAATTTCTCACCGTAACAACCATCCTCGTACTTCAAGGAATAGTATAAAAAAAGAATTAGCGAAATCGGTTCAGCTGCTCTCGAGATTTGTGCTTGGCAACACATTCAGCGATTCATTTATATACGAGTATATTATAGAGATTTACTTCAGGAATCGAAGATCATGCAAAAAAATAATAATAATAAAATTCTACGACTAATTTGAGATTCTGAGGCGAAAAACGTTCCATGTGTTTGTGTCTCCGTATTATAACGAACCAAATGCATACGTGACGAAAAATAAAAAATAAAATGAATAAAAAATAAAACTGAATAAAACCGTATATTTTCTATAATGTTTTTATAAAAGCGACAGGTTCTTTCAATTCCGAAAAATAACAATTTAAACCTTTGAACGTCTCTACTGTAAAACGATTGTCTTGCAGATATGACCTTATTCTACGGCACCGTCGAATTATATATTAGGTACTTTACCAACTATAAATAATTTTATGTCTCGTTAATGAAAGATGATTGAATTTTTCACGAGGGGCTTCCACTGAAACCCGATTGACGACGTCATAGGTCTGAAATTAGTAGCGTATCCAAATATTCAATATAACCATTTTCTTTTATTATATCTGTATTTATAATTTCGGAGCTAGTCTTACATAGGGAAAAATGTTGATAAAAATTATTTATTTATAATAGCAATACAGTATTTTGACTGACTTTAGATTGACATCGTGATATAGTGTCTGTCTTATCTCTTCCCTCTTTCTTTTTCTGTGTCTCTTCCTTTTTTCTCACTCCCATTTTAAACTGTATCTATAAAATACATTCTAAAGCTTTTGTCACAATAAATCACTAAAAATTTTATGGTAGAAATCGGGGGCGCTAATTCTTTATATATTCTTGCAAGCGATAGTGATATTGCGAGGCTGTGCCGACTAACTTATTTTGATGTCAAAATGTTGATTCGAAAATTTAATCAATAAACTGTTATCGCATTTAAAAGTTGCTAGCTCTTAGAGTATTATCATTAAATCTATGAATCAAATATACGGCACGTAACAAGATTTGAAAGCAATGTAAACTACAATTAGGATATATGGTTCAATAATTTTGAGATTTACACATCCGAGCTTAAACCTTTAAAATGCTTTTGCTACAATAAGTATAATTATTATGAATAAATTAAAAAGCATAAGAATTATGGTATTTAAAAAATATTCAAAGTACATCTACAGTTTCGCTCTAATTTTATTAAATTACTAGCTGACCCGGCCAATTTCGTACCGCCTAACAGTCGATTTTTAATTTTTTTAATACTCATCCTTCCGGAACCCCACCACTTATACTTAAACTTTATGGTATGGTATTAAAGTTCAAATTGACTTTTAAGTATTATTACGAATCTTTTGTATGAGAATATAGAAAATTATTGTTTTAGACTTTTTCAGGGAATTTTTCAAATTTTTCTCTCCGTAAGAACCATCCTCGTACTTCAAGGAATATTATAAAAAAAGAATTAGCGAAATCGGTTCAGCCGCTCTCGAGATTTGCGCTTAGCAACACATTCAGCGATTCATTTTTATACATATAGAGATATTATTTAAATTCAATGCAAATAAAACTACGAGGAATTTCTAGCGTTGAAATATAATACGATTTGGATTTTATCGACTTAAAATGTTTACTTAATTTTTTTTTTCACAAAAACACATGTTTAGAGGAACGAGCGAATGAAATCAATGCAATACTTTTTTAGAATTAACATCAATTATTTAGTGCAACGGCAATCCGACATACACACCCTGTATATACACCCTGTGTTTGTACAAAGAGGCTACGTAAGCTATATAAAAATCTTAATTCGTCAATAAAAATTTTTTTTTTTAATTTTTAAATTTTTTTTGCTTTTGTCGATAATTTATGGTCTAGTTTCACCCCCTTTCGGGGTTGCACTTTATCGCGGGACACTCTGTATGTATATATATATATATATATATATATATATATATATATATATATATATATATATAATACACAATAATAACCAAACTTTAATAGTTTTTATTGTAATGCAACTTGACTAATTAATTATTGAGATCAAACTCAGCTACACTTTAAGTATTAAAATTCAATATTTCAAAAATTAATAAGGTGAAATATATTATGATTTCTACTAAGTCGATTTGTATTGTCGGTTCTTTATAAGGGAACCTATGACATATTTTTAATGGATTTTGTTCTAGAGCTATGCTTTGAAACCAAAGCGTCAAACAGGCTCATTTTACTAGGATGATCCTCCTTTGTCTGTATTCCGTACAAGGTAAAACTTAAATGCCGTTGTTGAATTTTCAAACCGAAATTTGAGCATCGTTGACATGAACGAAAGTTAGAGAACTTTGTCAGAAAACTATCCTGCTTTGAAAAGTTTGCATTTTCAAAATAAAATACGGCACTTAAAATTTGATGCTATAGAAATAATTCATTCGTTTTATGTTTTGCACGATTAATTATATTATTTGTTTTTAGAATATGTATATTTTATATGATGGTTATTTATCGACATTTTTGTAAGGGATAACGTTTCGCTCCCATTTCATAACAATAGGCATGACGACATTATCAAAAAATCGTCAATTTAATGATTTTAGTGAAACACTCATATTAAAAAAAAATTCAAAATATTGGTTTAGTTTTATGTAAAATAATAAGATATGATTTTCAATAAAATAAAACTTTAAAATACTGCAACCGGCCATTTTGATTGAAACACAAATTACAGCGCATGACGTCACAATTATAATACGTCAGGCGCGTTCCACCTAAGGCCCACAAAGCCATCGACCACGACAGCTGAAAACCGCTCAGTAGTCTATTCGACAAGTTGAACATTGTCGAAAATAGAGATACTGCTCTTAAAATTATGTGTGATAGCTCATGGGGTTCGGAATGACGCCTAGAAAAATGTTCTAAAGGCGTGTTTTAGCACATAAAAAATTGCAAAAGTTATAAACAATTAAAGGCGTTGCGGGCCTTAGGTGGACCGCGCCTTACGTATTATAATTGTGACGTCAGAGCCGACACCATGACACCTGCAGTCGTTTTGTCGCACTCATTGAAAACATATTAGAAAAATAGTTTAAAACTTCCTTAAACTTAGGTTTATTAGTGAAATATAGGTATTTTCGTAAATAGTAAATGTGTACCCACATTATGGAAGAGGCTTTCAAAATCTTTCGGCATGCCTATTATAATAAGAAAAAAATCAAAAATCTCATTAGGAACTAAAATTAGTTATTATTATGTTATTCATTCTACGCATCTATTATATTGATTTAACCTAGAAAAATATAATATATATCGGGTACTTAGCAGTGTCAATTTAATATTTACTCTCTATCACACCGTGCCTATCATAACATACGGCCGACGTATACAAAAACACACGGTGTTACACACCTTTATTTTTTTCAATTTCCGTTTCATTATTATTGAGCATGACGTCTATAAATAAATAAATAAATAAATTCTTTATTTGTACCAAAAACTTTACAATTTCTTAACTTAATTTATCTATGTAGCTTAATACCTTTACATTACATTTCTTTATTTTCATCATGACATCTAAACTAGGCATAGCCTGTATCTTAGATGTCAGTCAGTCTCATTCGTTACATAGGTATTTAAAGAAGAAAAAAGAAATTACATTGCATGCTCATCACAAGTACAATATTTGTAATAACAAGCAAACAAATAACAATAATTAATGCGAGGGTAGGTTAACAAATTACATTGTGTATATGTATAAAGATCAAAAATAGCGTTAACTAAAAATAATAATTGCTAACACTCAACGTTAACTAGGAGAGCGAAAAATCTTGGTCGGGTTTCGGATACAATACGAAAATAAATATATAGGTATAGAGTTTCTGTAGAGAATGAATGCAGAATGCTCATATTTTTGTGTACTCATATTCGTGTGTGTACACACTAATAACAATAATATTTGTCTTTCTATATCTGCACTCCTTATCTATAATTTTTGTCTCTTTGTCTGTCTGTCTGTTTCGGCTAATCTCTAAAACGGGTGGACCGATTTTGACGGGACTTTCACTGGCAGATAGCTGATGTAACAAGGAGTAACTTAGGCTACTTATATTTTAGATTTTTTATTTTATATTATAACTCTGCGAATTGAACAAAAAAATTATTTTGTTAAATTCCACGCGGACGCAGTCGCGAGCACAGCTAGTATAACTAAAGTTCAACCATTCTGACTAGCTATGAAAATGTAGGTGTAAACCACGAGGCACATTCAGTGACAAATAAAAACGGTATGAACATCTCTTTGTCAACAGAACACGGACGACATCGGAGGCCGTTGGACGGCGTTACAGCAGCTGTCGGTGATGTTCTTCCACACTAACTTCGCCATCAACTTCATGCTGTACTGCCTGACGGGGCAGAACTTCCGGCGCGCCCTCGTCCAGTCCGTACCCTGGTTGCGCCGGCGGCCCTTCTTCGCGAACGCTTTGAGAGACGAAGCGACCACCCAACCCAGAGTTGGCAGTCTTACAAGTGAGTCGGTGCAGCTTATCTTTTTTCTTCAATTATTCATTTTCATCGCAATTTCCTTTCTTGTTTTTCCATTAATTTTTTAATAAAATAATATAATGCTTCACTAGTTCACTTGATGTTTTAATATTTTCATACACAATGACTTGACAATAGGTCAATAATTTAATTTATTATACGCTTACAAAGCTTCTCTGAGCTTTAACGAAGAATTTAACTGACATAGTAGTAAAAAAAAATCAAACAACTTCATCTTGTGAAAAAAGAAGAGAACGCTTTAATAATATCTATTAGTAGTAACTAATATACGTCTTTCATACACATAGACTGCAAAAGTTTGACGAGGCACCTCCCATATTGTTTACCAACCTTTTCGCTAAATAAAGCACTCAATCACTCGAGTACAAATATTATGTATCATCAATACGAAGGAAACGATGCTCTAAGTAGGCTATAAAAGCACAAGTGACAATATGATTACTAGTTTGTCAATATAGACAGTTTCATAATTCAAATTTGTACGCATACATGTTAAAAGGATTGACTGGCGTATTGTGCCATCACTGAGCCTATAACAATTATTACAAACGGTCACATAAAGTTTTGTCTGTAGGACTCTTCTACATAGTATTTTGTCCCATACGAAGTTTGATTGGTTTGCTATGGCA
This sequence comes from Melitaea athalia, assembly GCA_905220545.2. Taxonomy (NCBI): domain Eukaryota; kingdom Metazoa; phylum Arthropoda; class Insecta; order Lepidoptera; family Nymphalidae; genus Melitaea; species Melitaea athalia. The sequence goes on along the minus strand of HG992176.1, from coordinate 2,485,409 downwards.
ATAGTAAATACAGAATTTAGATCTTTTGATTAGAAATAAGAAATACAAGTCAAAAGCTTTATATTTTAGCATAAACAAGAGCCCAAACACTCGTTTAAATTGTCACGACTATTTACAAGACTTCTTAGAAGAAAATATTGCTGAAAATTATGGTGCGCACATATAGCATTTTCAAGACCTTAATTCCATTAAATTATTAAGGGAATAAAATAGACAGAGGGTAAATTATTTTCTACTTCCAGAACACATTTCTGAGACATCATGCAAAAGAGTTGCGCGCTATAGATCTTGACTGTTTAACGATGAGAATGCCCAAACTATGCACAGCGTCATTAATTCTTAGGTTGGGTACATTGATAAAGCGAAAATATAAGACTAACTAGCTGGCCCTGCAAACGTTGGGCCTTATAACGCCTTGTAACTTGTATGAAAAATAGATGTTTTCCGATTCTCAGACCTACCCGATATGCACACAAAATTTCATAAAAATCGGTCCAACCGTTTCGTAGGACTATTTTAACTAACATAATGACACGAGAATTTTATATATAAGATAAACATAAACTGTTAATTCTCATCAATGTAATCTATATACTTATAATAAAATGGTAATAAAGTCAAAACTGTACATTAAATATTTTTTTTTTTTAAATAATACTTGGGTGTGATTTGCAATCGATACCGAAGCCAAAAATATAGTTTTTAGAATTTTTGTCTGTTTGTCTGTATGTATGTCCGGGATAAACTCAAAAAGTACTGCATGGATTTACTTCAAATTTGGCACAAATATCATTAAGAAGTCGTGTCAACATATTGGCTACATATTTATCACGCTATCACCTACGGGGAAGGTATTTTTGGCGCTGTATAGCGTTCACGCAGACGACGTCGCGGCCAGCAGCTAGTTTATGTTATATAATTATTAACAACACTTTCTTATTTTTTATATACTGGTGAGAAAAAACTTGGATTTTAAAAATGTTATGAATTTAAACATTGACCTTTCTACCTCATATGCCAATTAAAGTTGTGGAAAAAAGCTAGCCAGATTTTCTTTTATCACTGATAATCCAATCCAATCACATTTTACCGTAATCAAACAAAATTAAAATGCGTATTATAAAAGACTAAATATTCTCTAGTACCCTAGACTTAGTAGTTTGGTCATGTGTTAAAGACTCTTCAGGGAACCTTAAAATTGACTAGGACACACGAATTATTATAATTACAATCGCTCAGAAGTTTTACCGGTTTACATTTCAATAATTTAAATAACTTTATTTCGAAACAAAGACTCCGAGATGTGTCATGGTCGGACATCTACACGGGATCAAGACAGACTCGCCATGCAAATTGTACCTATAATATTTATTTATAGTACTATAACACATCGATTACTATTTTAATTAAAGTATATCCAAATAACGTAGCATCATATCTTATAGCTTATACTATTACTAAGTAAACTACGAGCAATTCTTGTATATATATAGAATCTGAATCTCGGAATCGGCTCCAACGATTTTCGTGAAATTCAGTATACAGGGATTACGGGGGCGAAAAATTGATCTAGCTAGGATTTATTTTTAGAAAATTTAGTTTTACCCCTGTTTTTAGGCAATGAAAAAATGGCTAAAATATCGTTAGAATAGGAAGGTAATTTTCGCAATTGTAATTAAAATTATAATAGCTCAGGTGGGAAATCGGACGGGTTCAACCGAGAAGACCAAGGTTCAAATCCACGTCTGCAAGCGATAGTTTTTTTTTCCTTTTTTTCTAATTGCACTCGTTATTTTTATTTAAATAAAAATAAAATATAAAAATACCGAGAAAAAAAAAATACTAAAAATACCGACCACCGAGCTAGGCTCGGTCACCCAGGTACTATTGATATTATGAGTAGTTGTGAGCGAATGAAGGTACAATTTAATAGATTTAAATTGCTAAGACGCCCAGACAGTAGCGATGTCGTGCCATATATTTATAATTCAAAATACAATTCATTTATTCATCGATTCTGTATTGTATTCTTATAAAACATTCAGTAAGCTTTCTTGAAAATATGTATTAAGCTACCTTGAAAATGTTAAAAATGTTAATGACACTGAATGGTCTAAGATCTGAGATAGCTAAATATTCCCTGATCTTCTTTATGATTCTGAATTAGAAGAAACAATTTTTTATAGGCTTTCAATATTGTGAATTTATAAAAACAACCTCTGCCACCATAGGCCTGCTGCAATTTTTGTTCTTTTTTATCTTTTCCCTCTCATGTTAATTACATGTAGTAAGCTAAAACCGTTAATATTTTACATTATATACCTAACTGTAGTAGGCACCCATCTCTATGATTGCTACACTTACCTGCAGCCAGGTCAGTAACCTCGGTCAGCAGTAGTAAAAAAAAATTGTAGCATGCCTATGGTGGCAGAGGTTGTTTTTATAAATTCACAAAATTGAAATCAGCCTATAAAAAATTGTTTCATCTAATTAACAGATGAGGGAAGATTTTGTTATATCCTGGATCTTAGACCAGAAAGACAAATGTAATGCATGCCTGCATGTTTCAATAAGAAAATGCGGAACCTAAAAGAAATAAACAAGTATTTTATCTTCTTTTCTATTTTTGCTGACCGCCATTTATATAATAATATGCATCAATGCCACAATAAACACATTAATCACAAGGCACCGTTAAATTAAAAAAGAAATTTAAAAACAATCCCACCTTTTTCATTTAAAACATTGCATATGCTCAATACAGGTAAACTTTTCGCATTATTTATTTACGATTATTTTATATCGTTCGTTTAATCTAAAAGAATTCCGCTGTAAGCGAACTGAATCAATGTCAACATTCCTTTCCAATTTCCTCATTCAGGAAAGTGTTAGTTCCGCCGACACAGTATAACCATCGAGGATAACTTTGTCTTACCGACAGACATCTGACATTTTGTACATCCGTCGCAGACACTCCAATGTCAACACTTTCTTCAATTTATAAATAGGTTTTATTTTAATTTTAATTTAAAGATATTATTCAAATATTTCCTGACTACAGATTGTATTAAACTACACACTATTGGCTTTGTGTAAATTTTGAGACGATGCAATGTTATCATTATTTATACAAAAGAGGCACCAATCTTGACCGACAAAAATCATAGATAATGTCTAGGTATCATTGTACATTCTTTTTAGATTTTTTTTTTATTTAAAAGATTTTCTAATCACCTGCACTACCACTCAATAAGACTAGCTATATAAATTCGCCATTAACAGACATCAAGGAGGACATCTCACTCAACAGTGTAATTGTCGCTTAATTAATTCTTGTATTGAAAGTAACGAAGTTTAATTGACAGGAAACAGTGACGCTGGTAAAACGTTCAAAAATCTTAGCGATATGTATCAGAAATGTATTTTTCGAATGACATAGATTTATCCTACGGGTACAGTACTCACAAAATATCGCCGTGTGTGATAGAAAAGCGAGGTAACAAAACTTTGTCAAAGCGCGAAAATCGAGAAACATTGGGTATGTACAATAATAAGTAGAACAGTTTCGACTTTGTAAGCGACTCCCTCTTGATAATTAGGTATGAGTTCAGTACGCGATAGCTATGCCACAGGCAAACAGTATTTGTTAGATTGATGTTTATTGGTAAGTTTATTTTATAATTGTTCGTACAAAAGGCATAATAAATATTGAGGATTCTGACCTTAGATTTCGAGATTACTTTGTACTGTTTCAAATTTCAATTTCAATTTTTTTTTATGTATGTTCAGGGATAACTTCGTCGTTTATGAACCGATTTTGATAATTCTTTTTTTGTTGGAAAGAGAATATCCTAACTTAGGTACCATGATAAGGAAACTAGGATCTGATCATGGGATCGCAGTGAAATCGAGGGAAACCCTCGAAAATCGTAGTGACGACTAGTGCGTTTGTTAATTTATTTATTATTTATTACTTGCCGATGCAATTGAAGTCGGTTTTTTTTTCGTTTGCTAGCAAACACAATTATTAATCAAAATAGTTTTTTAACCAAATATTTGCATAACTTCCAAATTATTGCAAAAAAAAAGTGATTTTGTGGCGCGAGGTTAAATTTCTAGTTCATTTAGCTCCAAAAACGACTTTTATTTATATTTTCCTCCCTTTTTACTCGTGAATACGGTGAAGAAGTTATTTTTGGCTAAACTTAAAACCTAAATACGAGAAGTAAAATTTGCTAGCCTTATTTTTCTCTTTTGAATTATAATTTTTAGATGTAAGTTTTTCTTTACTATTTTAATCTGTCGTCTTCTGATTTGAGCAGCATTTATAACCTGATCACGCAAACGTTGTTTTGCAATATATGTTATTAACCCCCGCAACCCCCTCTTGTGGGTGGAATTTTGTAAAATCCGTTCTTAGCTGACCTCTACACAGCGAAAGGAATATTCCTACCTCAAGTCTCTAGGCCTTATGGTTTCAGAGATATCGTGATGAGTCAATGGGTGGAAATCTCTTTTATATATATAGATAGATAAAGTAACAGTCAGAGGGTGATGTCAGTTGACAGTACCTAATTGTAAAGAAAATATGTATTCATGATCATAAGTACATCAAACATATATCAGGCGTGAGCTCGTCGTCGACGAGTGAAGGGAAATAATGCACTTTGTCTCAGCCCTTTATCAACGATGTAGCTTGACAAGTTATTACAACATCTTAGAATATTGTATTATTAAACTTCTAAACCATTTGTGCGCGACGAAGTTTTTCATATGAAACTATTAGAATTCTTGATAGTCCATAAAATCATTCGAAATAATAATAGTGTTCAATTGAATTTTTATTACGTTAAAAATTTTATAGTACGTAGTTTAATTGGAATTTAAAATCTTAATGTTATTTTTTTTTAAATTGTTTTTGCATTTACGGTACAAATAATACATTTATTCAAATATGTTATATTTAGATACAAATTTTAGTGTGGTGTACGAGCATTTGTTTTTACAAACTACGCGCATTGGATTGATTGAGATTCTATTTAAAGCTGACTGAAGGAGCGTTCATAATATAAAAAAACAACAACAAATCACTGTAACAATGTACAATTTTACTTTATTTCAGTTTAATAAATTTCCAAAGGCACGGTACGCTCCAAATTAAAATATTGTTAATCGAGTGAAAATAATTACTCGTTTTCAGAATTTTTAAATATGAAAATTACTCGTCGATAAAGGCTATAATATCGTCAGCTTAAACTGTCATTCGAAACAATTTTAATGAAATCAAATATTAACATCAATACATACAAATTGTCAAGAGTATCGCTCGTCCTTCATTAATTAAACAATAAATTTTCACTGCTACAATCAAAACTTTTAAGTGTCACTTCGTTAAAATAGAGAAAAAAAAAAACACAAATTGCTAACGTCGCGTCGACAAAGGCGTATAAAGTTTAACGGCAACCGATCAGCTTGACATCAATCGCACTGACAACTGATACTAGACGCAACTTGTCTCAGCTGTTGCGAGGTCTTTGAGGACAAAGTTATGTAGCGCTTGACGATTTCGCTTATTAGGACGAACCAAGTCAGTTCTCCACTAGGTCCTAGTATTTAATATTGAAATTTATAAATGTGATATATGTATATAGTTTAGATCTTATTGATTTGATCTGCAGCCCTCAAGAGAAAAGAGTTGTTCCTATAGTTTGGCGAGCAACTAGGCACATGTAAATTAATAGTTGAGGGGTTGTCTAGGTAAATTTTACTGCGACGATCGGGAGAATCTAATTCATTTTTCGCTATCCTAGTCAACGATGTAATGTCTGCTATTTTACACCTTTCATGCAACGGTATTATGTATTATTATGTACCTAATTGCGAGGATATGAAGATTCAAGCCAGGTTTATAATCTATATATATCTATATATATAAAAGAGTAACCCACCCATTGACTCATCACGATATCTCTGGAACCATAAGACGTAGAGACTTGAATTTTGGTAGGAATATTCCTTTCGCCGAGTAGAGGTCAGCTAAGAACGGGTTTTACGAAATTCCACCCCTAAGGGGGTTAAACGGGGGTTGGAAGTTTGTATGAAAGTCCCATGTTTTTGAAGTAAGAGACTTGAAATTCAAAATGTATGCTCTATAGATAGTGTTGAGGTGTACTAATAATGTATTTTGAGAAATAAACCCCCTCTTGGGGTTAAAACAGGGGATGATAGTTTGTATGAAAGTCGAATGAAAAATACACCTACAAACTTGAAATTAGGCAGGTAGGTCCCTTATAGGGAGTAGATATCCGCTAAGAACGGGTTTTACGAAATTCCATACCTAAGGGGGTTAAACGGGGGTTGGAAGTTTGCATGAAAGTCCTATGTTTTTGAAGTAAGAGACTTGAAATTCAAAGTGTGTAGTATATTTAGTATCGGCATTTCACCCGTGCGAAGCCGGGGCGGGTCGCTAGTATTCAATAAACGATTTAGTTTTCTTTACGAACTGTTTAATTTCGGATATGTCGTGTATAGACTAACGGTTCGTAAGAGTTTCAGTTTCAAGTTCGAGTTCAAGTTTCAAAATGACAATCGCCTCAAGTTCCGTCAAATATAAAACATTGTACATGTTAAAAGATATTAATTAATTATACAAGTTAATTTTCGAAACAATCCTGTGGCGGAAGTAACGATATATCGTCACAAGGACCGTCAACTACGTAATAGTTAAGTAGTTTAGTAAAAAAAAAAACACATAGGTATGCAGGTCGCTTCATACACTTATGATGGATGACTTTTTATTATTGCTAATACACCGTTCCCATAAGTAACAACGAATCCTATATTAAACGAATAGTTTATTGTATTAAAATGATAATTAATTGATTTGAATTACTTGTCTCGCACGGATTCCTTTTCAAATTAATTGGACATCTGAGATAAGCAGATTAATGATAGTTTCAATTTTAATATAAACTAGCTTCTGCGCGCGACTTCGTCGGCGCGGACTCCGCTCCTATTGGTCTTAGCGTGATGATACATAGCCTATAGCCTGTAGGACCAGTAGATCCTGAGATTAGCGCGTTCAAACAAACAAACAAACAAACTCTTCAGCTTTATTATATTAGTATAGATTACCCATGTATTATTTATGAACTTTTTATTGGTGTTTTGTCTTATGATGATGAAGATTTTATCTTATCGATACTACTGGACATTTATTTTAGACATCAACGACATATGTGTTGATCTTACACATAGTAAAATAAAACGATGACCGGTCATATAAATTCATGTAAAACGATGACCGGTTATATAAATTCATGTAAAACGATGACCAGTTATATAAATTCATGTAAAACGATGACCAGTTATATAAATTCATATAAAACGATGACCGATTATATAAATTCATGTAAAGATAAGTAATAATAAATCAGTATTGATACGTGGAATGTATTTCGAGTAACTGACATAACGCAGTCTGTGACGCCAACAAAATTATACAAAGGACGGCATTTGTCAACGACTGATTATCAGGTTTGTCCGCAGTGTCGTACGCGAGCACCAACACGGAGGCGGTCAGCAGCTACGCAGTGTCGACGGTAGCCCAGAGCGCCCCCAACCGGCGGCACTCGAACCGTCCCGACCACTTCATCATGCGCTGGACATTCGACAACAACCGCCAGCGTCGCCTCAACAACCCGAACGCCTCCGAGGCGATTGAGATGAACACGATGGGAGGCATGTGACCGAGAACATACAGGACCACCGTCGGTCCTTTGTACACCACGACGGAATTTTGAAACGGGTGTGTGATGGAGGAGTGCTTATATTGTTAAATGCTTTATAAACAATTCAGCTTCTTGTAAGAGCGTGTATGTTACACTATTATTAGTACATTTATCGTTAAAATTATTTAATTTATGTAAACGTTGTTACACGAAGCTGGTGCGTTCCTCAAATCACACACGTTCAAAGCAATGATCAAATGAACTTTTAACACACATCTGTAAAGTTCAGATAGTGCGGACTCTAGTAAAAACGTGAAATTACAAAGTAACTAACAAATAGAACAATGATATTTTAATATAATATATACATGTAGCTTATATTTTATTAATGTATTCAATTTGAAAAAAATAGCGGAAATAATTAAGCAGATAATTTTTATTTCAAGAACGTTTTACGTAATTTTTAAATACTAACAATCTGATACGAACATGTAACATAATGTAGATACGCTTCCACCGGTTGCTGATACACCCATGTGCCGGAAAGATAATACTTTTTGTTATTTATAATTGTCTTTTTCACAATCAAACTCCACTTTTCCTATTTAATATTTTTTCTATTCGCAATCTGTGAATCGAAGAGTTAACAGTTGAGATATTTTATGTTATGAGATATGAGCTACTTCTGATAAAGCCAAAGCCAATAACTCATGTGCGAAATAAATTTTATCAGCAACGGGTGAAACAGGCCTTTCAATTTGTATAAAGATTACAATTTGTAAAAAGTTTAGGTCATGATTCTATCTCTAGTAAAGAAGCCGGCCTCTAGATATATATTTATATATATATATATATTGACGAATTAAATTCGTTTATTAATAAGACAAAATAAAAAAATATAAAATGTAAAAAATTAATCATCAAGTTTTTAGCGATAAAAAAAAATTCTGCGCACTAAAAAAAATTTCTGTGCAATTTTCTTAATTGATCATTTCGTAAGAATAATTCTATAAAGTGTTAGAAAACTTTCTAAAGGGGGAAAGTAGGTATTCATTTTTGTATATATGAATAGAAAATCTCGTGAAAAGTTAGTTATACAGTCGTTAGAGACGTTTTGCATTGTCAATACGTAAAACAAAATTAAGATTTCAATAGTCTAATAAAAATGAGAGTCTAGGTAAATAAATCTTAGAACACAAGAACAACAAAAAAGAATTTCCATCAACACTGAATTATGGCCTGTTTTTTTTTAATTACTCGGCTGAATAAAATAATAGTATAAAATTACCATAAAATACTTTAGATAGTTACAATACGTAACAACGTAATAAATATAGCCATATTTTTGAGAGATGAAGCTTATGATCACGCAATTTAATTGCATTAAAAATGATGAAAAAACATATTGTACATACTAATCTTTTAACGGTTTTAGGAATTCGAATTATAAATCCCGAACGCGTCAGCATTTTATCTACAAGTATACAAAAAAGAAAAAAAAAATATTTTCGTAATCTCAATTGTATATGTTAGTATTTAAGAAAAATAAATGTTTATCATAATAATAAGCGGTGAACTCAACTTTGAATCGATTAAATTATCGACTTTCATTCCCTCTTTCAAGAGAATCTTGGGACTTTAATTTTAGGATACAAAATTAAACTAGCTCGCGATAGACTCAAATATAAATTCCGTCAGAAGTCTCAGCATGACTCACGGCCAAGTTACATACAGACAGACACAAATAAAAATTGTCTCTAGTATCGATTACACCAACAACAACCGCACTGGGGTAGTAGTGCATGTGACGCGTAGGCGCCTAAACACTGACGGTTTACAGATTCGATTCCCGCTCGCGATGGCTATTTGTATTTGTGTAAATATTTATTTCCGGTCTAATTGTCTGTCCTTGTGTGTCTCCCTACCGTGCCTCGGAGAGCACGTTAAGCTGTCGGTCCGCCAACCCGCAGTGTAGCAGAGTGGTGGATTAAGCTCCAATCCTTCTCCTACATGGAGAAAGAGCCCAACAATGGGATGCTATTATAATCGATGTTATGTTCAATGGAATACTTTCCAAAATATATCTAATGTACAACACTGTGACCGGGTCAAACCTGGTACAGTTTTATTATAAGTAATATTGTATAGAATAAGACAATGTATTTAGTCTTCAAACGATACTGTTTGATAGTGATATGACTACAGGTATGGGAGTTAATCTGTGAAGAAAATGATGCACGTATGTAATATATTTTAGGCATTTAAAATGACCTATATTAAATTTTCTAATTGTTAATTGAAAATTGTATCGCCGCCGTCGCAATCTACAGGAATATACTAGCTTTTGATAACTTTCTGTGTTTTAGAAATTGTAACTATGTTTATAGTTAAATATTGGTACCTATATGATATATTTAGCATATATTTCTTTTATCTTAGTAGATTATAATCTACTAAAATAGACGAAATACGTATAGCATAGGTACATAATATGAGACATTTAAATAAAATTTTCAATTAAAAATTTATTGATGTTATTGTATTTACTGTTTAGATTGTTACCCATTTATAAATGTATAAATTTTATATAAAAAAAAATGTTAACTAAGTAACTGTTTATGCATGAAAATGTTATGGGGATTTGTATATTCATGTAAAACCATCCCCAATATTTAGGCTTAAGAATTTATATTTATATTATACTCATTATTTATCATTGTACGATATAATTGTATATGATGTTAGATTAAAAATCTACATAATTGTTTTTGTAACTATATATTTAGCATGTTTCATCGTTATTCTGCGTCGCGTTATAATTCATATTTCGAAAAACTAAACAATTAAAACTTTACTTCGTTCGTTGTGCCGTTAAAAAGTTATCGAGTCGGCGAGTTCAGTAGTCAAGCGCCAGATTGTAGTGAAAAACAATGTTCAACTAAATGTTAGAAGTACATTTTTAATTAAAAAACATATTTTCGACGTCCTATGATATCTCTGAATATAACTACGTGTATAAAATATAAAGCTTAACACATTAATGGGTCTTAGATACGACATATGTTTAGGTGTAGAGAGCTCTGTTTCTGAAACTTATACTTTATCATACGATTATGTACGTTTTAAATATTCATTATGAATTCAATACAAATATATATAGAAATTTATATAATACTAGCTGTGCCCGCGACTTCCTCCGCGTTGTGGGGATTTTACATGTTCAATGTGATTCTTTAAATTGGCATAATTGTTTTTATTTATGAACCGATTGATATGAAACAAACACTAAATGTTAAGTAAAGCCTACCACAACATAAGTGAAAACCACATCTGAATCGGATAAGCCGTTTCTGAGATTAGCGTGCACAAACGCACAAACAGACAAAAATTCTAAAAATCATTGTTTTGGGTGCTACTTGCGTTGATAAAGGTCCCAATAATATTTTTTCTCATATATCTTCCATGTACAGACAGCGATCCGTTACATTTTTATCATATGCATTGATAACATAATAAAATATAGAAATAGAAAAAAAATCGTTTTTATTTTCTTATATATTAACAATAAATAGTTTAAAAAAAAGCCACCCCACCATTACAGCCTATCACAGTCCACTGTTGGACATAGGCCTCCACAAGTTCGCGCCCGACATTACGACGCGAACTCATGTGTTTTGCCCATAGTCACCACGCTGGGCAGGCGGGTTGGTGACCGCAGGGCTGGCTTTGTCGCACCAAAGACGCTGCTGCCCGTCTTCGGCCTGTGTATTTCAAAGCCAGCATGGATGGTTATCCCGCCATCCGTCAGCTTTTTAAGTTCCAAGGTGGTAGTGGAACTGTGTTATCCCTTAGTCGCCTCTTACGACACCCACGGGAAGAGAGGGGGTGGCTACATTATTTAGTGCCGTAACCACACAGCATAATAAAAAGCAGTAAAGAATAATCTGACGCAATGCCTTTAATAAATTTGTCTAAAACCTTAGAGTTGATTCTTTACTTTACCAAATATTTACTTTGACCAAAAATATCACCAAAATACAATTTAATTAGCTTAATTAAAAATTATAAAACTTGTCACTTTTTTTCTGCGTAATAATTTTCAAATATCTTATCTGCTCTTTGATCATCTTACAAATTGACAAGGTTCAAATAATTAATATTTTTATGTTTATGACAATTAATTAATTTAATAAATTAACTATTTATATCATATATTAAAGTAGAATTCTAATTAAAGAACACAAATTTATGTGTAGTTTGTTGTAATGTAAAATGTAAGGTTTTGGTAATTTTTTTCATGTTTACTGATTTCTGCTTATTGTTATATTATTAAAGGAACTCGAAATCATTTTAATAATACTTTCCTTGTTATGTAGTTAAATCTGATCTAAAAATAAAGAAAAACGTACTGAATATGTAGACTTTCAGCCTCTTTTGTGTTTATCTAATTTATACTATTACTTTAAAATGGTCAACAAAATACGTGAGTGTTAGTAATTACTCCTTACGAACTCGCATATACATTACTTACTCATGTTACCAACTTAAAATAATCAAATTATAGCTAGGTATTCATTACAATAAAATTTAAATCGAAAAACGGACGGTTGCCATTTGTATCCGTACAGTAAATCGTCTTATACTATTATATTTAAAGGTTGCCTGGAAGAGATCGCTACTAAGCGATAAGACCGCCTTTGTACATTACCATCTTTATGTGTAAATAACTGTTTTATGTAAATCTTTTCTTAGTGGTGTGCAATAAAGTATATTCTATCTATTCTATCTATATTTATATCTTGCTACAGCTAAAATTACTGTAGAGTATCACTCTCAGCGTCACTGCTGTTCCGTTGTTTCACACAATTACAGTCATCTCGCAAGTCTTCGTTATAAAAAAAAATTTTAATAAAAAAAAATCACCAAGCTTAAGAGAACACGTACCTTAACGGCTTCCAGTGACAAAGTAAACAATGAACACAGCTAAAACTTTTATAATAGGAACTTCAGAGGCATGGCAAGCATGGGGGCGTCATTCTCGAAATTTAAAAATTACTCCTTGTTTTTAAACTCCCATTGTATGTACTAAGCGTGACCTTTTCAAATTCATTTTTCTGCGAGGATATTTTTTTTAACCCGCCAAACTGCGTGACAGTTTATCGGCGGAATTAACGCTTGTCAACATAATTATATTATTATACATTCATTATATTCATTCATGATACATAGAGTTTTATTGACTTGAAAAATGTCAATTTTGTTCTTACCCTGGAAAGTTCTTTTTCTTTTTACTTGATAAAACGGAACTACCCACCCCATTTTTCCTTGACTGGTATCAGTTAGTTTCGGATAAAGTTCAGCTATTTTTGTTTATTTTTCTGGATTTTCGACAATCATTTTTGAGTAACTTTTATTCGCCAAACTTATGCTTCGCTATCACAAGACACACATATACAGACATACAAAAACACACACACACATTCGCATATTTAAGAGAGATAAATATTTAAATTTAAACGTATATAGATGTCAATATAGAAAGTAAATCGCGTGTAGGTTTCATAACACTGTAATCTTCAATGACGTATATTTTAAATGCTGTAAGATTGAAAAATGTCTAGCATATTTAGGTGTAATATTTCATGAATCTATTTAACTCGATTCTATAGATTTGTATCAAACCGACAAAGGGACGGAATGATGCACTTTCTAATATGCTTGTTTGTGTGCTTATTAGAGTGCCTACTCTTTATCATAAAATATTAAAAATTAAAATTGTACCTATGATCAGAGAAAATATATAAACATAAAAATTTGAGAGTTATGATATTTCAGTCTCACAATTTATCCAAATCTTTTGCCAATCTATACTTAATTTATATGAAAATATAGATTTTTATTACTGTTCAAAAAGTGATTTCAATACCTATTATACGATTGCCGTGGCAGTTCCGGCATAGAATAGAATGCCCCCATCTCATCCCATGGGTGTCGTACGAGGCGACTAAGGGAATAATATCATATTGACTTACATCGTGTCAACACACATAAGCTACCGCTACTCGCACCAGTACAAAATGACCACACGAAAAACTTAAAATTGGCTTAAATAATATTCCAAGAACGAAATTCAATAGCAACAGAAATTGGATTTGATATAAAATTCAAGACCGTGATTGCGTCAAAATGCCGTTTAAATTAAAGTTAACCGACAAATTACACAAAGACGAAAATAATAATAATTAAAAAACGTATTTTTTAATTTTTTTTTGTAGGTATACTAGATGAGTGCTGTAAAATAATTTAATTAGATAAAAATAGACGTCAGAGAATAAAATTAAGTTTAGTTCAATCTGAAACATCAGAACTGGCATAGTTAATATAAGTAGTGTTTACGTAGTTTTTAATAAAATAGACATATACTTTTAAAAAAGCCGCGTTAAGATTATGATCATGATATAAATTCATCATTCATTCATAGTTCGTGAATAACGATACGTTATTATCAATTACTCATCATAGCCTACGAATTTTAAGAGCTGATTTTTGTTAACATTTCTTATTTCTGACTAAATATTTCTATATTCTATCTGACTAATATGACTTAACTCCGCCAAGTTTTTTTTTGTAAATTAGGATATAGGATAGTCACAAAAATGCCATTTGACAAAATTCACACTAGTTTAAGAAAAATTAAAATAAATTAAAGAAGTAGATACACCAAACAAGCTTTTTAATTTTTATTTTATTTATTTTATATATTATTATTATATATTAGACAAAATATTCCCTCATCTGTTAATTAGATGAAACAATTTTTTATAGGCTGCTTTCAATATTGTGAATAGGGAATGCAAATCTCGCGAGATTGGGGCTCAAGCGAGATCTCGCGAGTTTATGAATAACAATACTGCGAGATCTCGCCAATTTCGAGATCTCGCGAGATTGGCAGTTTTGTGTTTTTTTAGGGTTCCGTACTTCAAAAGGAAAAAACGGAACCCTTATAGGATCACTTTGTTGTCCGTCTGTCTGTCAAGACCCTTTTTCTCAGGAACGCGTGGAGGGGAGGTATCACGCAGAAATTCATACCAAACACGCAGGTCTACTGTTCCTTGGAACTTTGAAAAAATCAAACTTCTAAGCCAACGCAATAAAAAGATACAGCCGGATATATTCCTACTATGAGTAACGATCGCTATCAGGTGTACATGATAACAACTGGGACCGACGGCTTAACGTGCTCTCCGAGGCACGGTGGGGAGACCCACAAGGACTGCACAAACACCCAGACCACGGCAAACATCTGCATGGCTAATACAAATGTTGTCGTGTGCGGGGATCGAACCTGCAACCGCGCGCGCAACAGCCATACACAAACCTGTGCTGAGACCGCTGCGCCAACGCGGCACGAGCCATTATTACGAATTATTCGCGAGATCTCGTTTTTGCGAGATCTCGTCCTTTTTTTCGTCCGAGATCCAATCTCGCTAAAAAAGGCCGAGATCTCGCAAAAACGAGAACTCGCGAGAACGAGATTGCATTCCCTAATTGTGAATTTATAAAAACAACCTCTGCCACCATAAGCCTGCTGCAAATTTTTTTTATCTTTTCCCTCTCATGTTAAATACATATAATAAGCTAAAACCGTCAATATTTTACATTATATACCTGACTGTAGTAGGCACCCATCTCTATGATTGATATATCTACTTACCTGCAGCCAGGTTACTGCTGACTGAGGTTACTGACCAGGCTGACTGGCAGAGGTTGTTTTTATGAATTCACAATATTGGAATCAGCCTATAAAAAATTGTTTCATCTAATTAACAGATGAGGGAATATTTTGTCTAATCCCGGATCTTAGACCATAACATTAATACAATACATAAACTGTTGAACGAGAAAAGTAGATTTTACATAAACCAACGAAGTGTCCATTTTTACTTTAAAAAATAGTAAATTATTCGTTAAAGGTCCTAATTAAAAAAATTATAAAATTAGGAAAGTTATTTTTTTTAAGATTCTAGAAAACTTACAAATTTTAGTTTTCCGTTTAAAGTGTCGCTTTCTGAACCCGTCCCTTTTCAGCTCGTCTAAATAAGTAATGTAATGTCAATTTACAGGATATTTTTCTACGTTCTCCTTCCAGGATAATTTTATTTACACCTAGGTTTGAAATCGCAATTTTATATAATAACTAGATAACATAAGTTATTATTATAATTTTATTTTTTTGGTATACAGGGTGGGCGAGGGGTACGGTAAGTGGTCACCTACAGTATCGTCCAGAACAGTATAACATCTTATTTGTATAAAAAAAACTTTTTTAAACTCCGTCTTATTCTTTTAATGAAATGTAGCAACTATTAGATAATGACATAAAGATTAAATACTCATACAATCCTTTAGCAATTCGATTTTCCACTTATATGTTTTAAGCTATTTTTTTTAAAACAATGATATCGAAATATCGAACAAAAAACAAGCATGGATAATAGAAGAACATAGTAGTTAGTAAACTAAATTAATACTCATAATGAAACGAGGTGACCATTTATCTAATTTATGTTCCCGTTTTTTAATTTCAAAGAATTAATTCTTACAATGATATATACATATAATTAATCGTAAAATCGACACTGTTAAGAAATAACTAGTAGGTACATTTAGAATTTAAAAAAAATGTAAATGTAAAATAACTACTTTTCTACAAATTATATTGTTCGAATTAAAATATTTTGTTTGAAAATATATACATAGTTGTATCATCTTCGAATAGTAAAAGTTTAACAAAACGTAAAATTAAAAACATAAAACAGAGATAAAAAAAAACCAAATTCATTATAATTGAATTTATTAAATTTATAACACACTAGCTTCTGCGCGCGACTTCGTCGGCGTGGACTCCGCTCCTGTTGGTCTTAGCGTGATGATTTATAGCCT
The DNA here is from genome assembly GCA_905220545.2 of Melitaea athalia. Taxonomy (NCBI): domain Eukaryota; kingdom Metazoa; phylum Arthropoda; class Insecta; order Lepidoptera; family Nymphalidae; genus Melitaea; species Melitaea athalia. The sequence continues at coordinate 2,468,736 of HG992176.1, read as the reverse complement.
ATAGCCTTCCTCGATAAATGGGCTATCTAACACTGAAAGAATTTTTCAAATCGGACCAGTAGATCCTGAGATTAGCGCGTTCAAACAAACAAACAAACAAACAAACAAACAAACAAACAAACAATCAAACAAACTCTTCAGCTTTATTATATTAGTATAGATTAATATAAAATTAAGTATCACTCACATTTAACCGAGGTAGTTTATTAGTAAGTAAATATAGATGACGCCGCGTTGGCGCAGCGGTTACAGCACTGGATTGCGATTGGCTGTTGCGTGGGCGGCTGCGGGTTCGATTCCCGCACACGACAACATTTGTATTGGCCATACAGATGTTTGCCGTGGTCTGGGTGTTTGTGCAGTCCTTGTGGGTTACCCCACCGTGCCTCGGAGAGCACGTTAAGCCGGTTGTTATCATGTACACCTGATAGCGATCGTTACTCATAGTAGAGAATATATCCGCCAACCCGCATTGGAGCAGCGTGGTGGATTAAGCTCCGATCTTTCTCCTACATGGGGAAGAGGCCTATGCCCAACAGTGGGATATTGCAGGCTGAATCGTGATCGTGAAGATATATAAAACATGTATTTTTACTTTCGCGACGTAAATATTTATATAATATACTGACTCTGACTGGGTTGACAGAATAATCGGGATTCGGGAATGATTTAGTGAGATCAATTGATTTAACGTTTTTTTTTTTTAACTAAGTTATTTGTTCATTTGCCATTAGTTGTATATTTACCTTTTTTATTACTGACATTATTCTACAGTTTTAAAATCAACAATACGCCACTATCCGAATATTGTGGATGTATATTGTCGACATATCTCAATCAACGTATTGAATTAAACTGATATTTAATATTTTCCAATATTAAAACAACAAAAACTGTTTGCATAAATAACAAACCAAAGCACTAATAAACAAAAATAAAATGTATTTGTAAATGTAATATCGTCGGAAGGTTCGTAAGAGTTTATAGATGAAAATGAAAATATTAATATGTTTTAACTTTAACTAATACATCAACATGTTATATATGACAATGTTTCGAGGCAACTTTCTCCAACCAACGATCCTGTCGAGAAACGATTTATATGTTAAGATTTTCGTTCGAAATTAATTAGGATTTCTTCAAAAAGAGTACATACATGTTTTAAAAAAAGTCGGCGACGCGCTTGTATTGCTACTGACATTGCAGGCGGTCCTGCGGTAACCGTACGCTTGGTTGCCGCCGCGCGCGCCGTAGAGCTATATAATTATATAAAATGACGGTTCTAATAGGGTTAAAATTATTATACTCCTAGGTTCGCGAACCTGTTGATCGAAAATCGATACACATCTTCATGTACGAGTTAGGAATATAAATTAAAGTAGAGTCAGTTATATTTATCATCCTAAGCAATTATTGATAAGAAATTTATGTATAAGCTATTGTATGTAAATATGTTATTAGACATTATAAGATACTTATTTCAAGATTAACTAACACATAAATGTTTATGATACCTAGCTTTACTAGGCAGTCACTAGACTGCCGATCTGAAGTCATTTATATAATTAATCATCTGTATAATAAGCATACTGTTGTATCTTTCAATAAAAAAAAGACGCTATTATATAAAGTTCAAACAAGCAAGCAATACTTGAAATCTACATTTAATACATTTTTATTATTTTCCGAACGATACTTGCCAAATCATGGCGGTAACTTAGACCAGTAAAATCAAGGATTAAGAGATGTTCGCACTTTCGTAGTAACACGTAGATACACTATCTGAACTATTCACTTTGTAGATAAATTTTATTCATTTAAGATATAATTAAATCAATTTAGAGTAAATTGGAATAAGTGAAAGATATTATATACAATTCAATAAAATTAAATATATTGTTATAGTGAAAAATATAAGATTTAAATTACTAAAAATCAACAAGTTTGTGTCCTGTTATGTCAAAGTACAGAGATTTACATGCGATTGTTAGCACTTTTTTTACTTTAGTGATGTGAATTTTCCAGTGAGTCATTTATGACTTACATTGTACCTACAATTGATAAGAAAAATTAACATTCTGCCCATGACGGTGATTTATTTATTTATTTATTTATTTAAGGTTTACCAACAGATATACATCAAATATAGTATAAAAAGTACAGTGTATGTAAATCATCATGTTAGGATGTAGATCCAATTATAGGCAAACACAGCTTCCTCATTATAATTCTAAATATTTGAAAGGAAGAGAATAATACGAGTAATATTATAGGTTAAGTTATGAGAACATAAAAAAAAAAAAAATATGTATATTTTATATTAAGTTACGAGCTTTAAAATTTTTAACTAATTTTTTATATTTGAAATTATTATGAATGTCTTTACTTTAATTTTGTTACGACCTTGATGAGAAGTTATATAACGATATCGTCATCTTTGCGGAGACGTTGGATGAGCTAGGACAAATGCTGATCGGCCTAAACGAGTCCTCCCGACGAGTCGGTCTCGGTATGAACTTGGACAAGACGAAAGTTATGTTTAACAACCAGGTCATACCGAGACCGGTATCGGTTGACGGTATCCTTCTCGAAGTTGTTCAGGATTATGTCTACCTTGGCCACACTATTCAACTGGGCCGAAACCACTTCGAGGAGGAAGCTGATAGGAGGATTCGGTTTTGCTGGGCGGCGTTTGGCAGGCTTCGTTGAGTCTTCACTTCGAAGATTCCGCAATCCTTAAAGACAAAAGTTTTCGAGCAATGCGTCCTGCCTGTGTTGACATACGGAGCCGAGACATAGACACTGTCGAATGGACTGGTCCACAAGTTTAAAGTCGCTCAACGCGCAATAGAACGGGCTATGCTTGGGGTTTCTCTCAAAGATAGAGTTAGAAACGAGACTATAAAGTAACCGACATAGCCCACAGAATTAGCAAGTTGAAGTGGCAGTGGGCTGGTCATCTGTGTCGCAGGACCGATGGACGCTGGAGCAGACGTGTCCTGGAGTGGAGACCGCGTCTTGGCAAACGCAGTGTGGGACGTCCTCCGGCCCGTTGGACCGACGATCTACGTAAGATTGCCGGTGTAGACTGGATGAGGATTGCGGAAAACCGGGATGTCTGGCGCGAACTTGGGGAGGCCTATGTCCAGCAGTGGACTGCAATAGGCTGAACTGACTGACTGACTGACTGATGAGAAGTTATACGAGCACGTAAGCTACGAATGTAACGTTTATGTTATTTATACATGAAGGCATTTTAACGAAAAAAAAAAAATACGTAAGGAAGAAAAACACTCTTCAGCTTTGTAGTATCAATATATATTATATGTAATGAAATAAATAAAACACTTACATTACCGTGCCAAAAAAAACCTACAAATTCAGTAATGGAAATAATATGAATATTATATTATATTTCAAATTCACGCGTAATCCTACGTGAAGGATGGCTCTTAACTTACTTCACGGCCAAAATGATTTTTCGTGAAAATCAAAATTATTTTTCTGTATAAACTTAACTTCATGTATATTATTATTGTACATGTTTGTAGTATTATAATATTCTATTTTTAAATACTAATCATCAGAAATCGATCTCTTTCTCGGTTTATAGATTAACAGTGCTGAAAAAAATTAATCTGCGAGAAAGTTTTATATATTCACGAAAAACAGAACCTATATACCTAATTACTTAATATAATAAAATCATTATATATTTTGTATCTCCTTACAGTTCAAGCTCTTGACTTTTAACTTTATATGTGTATAAATATAAAAACGAGCAAACTACAGAAGGTTATGTTACAATAAAATTACATAGAAAGAAATAGACTTTTGTATAGGAAAAAATTTAGTATTGAACTCTGCACCCAAAAACTATAACTATAAAATAATATATACAGGGTGTCCCAAAATTCAACGATAAGCCGACACCGGAAGATAGACCTACCCATGACTAGTTGGGAAAATAAAAGAATTTTTTTTTATCTCAATTGATTTTTAAGTTAAATTAATTAAGTTAAGTTAAAAAAACGAAATTTTTAAAAAATTTAGACCTCTTATGACCATTTTCACTACCATGACCACAAATTTTTAAATATTTCTGTTTCTTTCTTTTAAGAGGAAACTTGAATAACATTTCTATCTACCCCAATCCTTAAAAAATCCAAAATACTTCTAGATTTTTTATAAAAAATTGTCAAACTTATACTTGTCCCTAAATTGTTTAAATGTTTTTACATTTACTCAACTTTAACTCATCGTGGTGTAAAAAAAAATTATGAACACTACTATGGTAAGTTTTTTTAAAAGTTGGCGCAACTAACCAAGATTCCAAAATGGTATAATACTTTAGGAAAACTAGCTCCAAAAAAATAATATGCGTACTAGTTCAAAACAAAAACCAAATTAAATAAATTGTAGTTGACAGTTATACCACTAATAATCACTTTTAATAATAATAATCACTTTTACTACCTATCCAAAACGAGTTCTAGTTACAATTTCTTGGAATTTGAATGAGGTATACATACCTAAGAAGTTAGAGAGAGATAGATACAGAGTTATTTACATTAAAATGACTCTCTGTACCTCTGTATAGTTATTTCAACTTTTTACAAAATGACTTGCCAGGATTGTTAGACAACGTGCCCTTAAGTGATCTCCAAAACATGTGGTTCCAAAATGATGGTTGCCCAGCACACTTTGCCCGTCCTGTGCGAGAATATTTAAATCAAGAGTATACAGGGCGGTGGATCGGGCGACTTGGTCCTATCTTATGGCCACCCCGTTCACCCGATTTGAACCCACTGGACTTCTATTGGGGTTATCTTAAAGACACGGTCTACTCAAAACCCGTTGCGACATTAGACGATCTTCGTCAAAAAATTAATCAGGCTGCGAATAACATCAATAGCAGAAGATATGCAAGACAAATAAAACGATCATTTTTAAGGAGATGTCGTGCATGTATTAATGCTGGTGGCCAACAATTCGAACATTTGCTATAATGTTTATAAGTTTTCAAGAACCAATACTTTTTATAGACTAGTTTAGAAATAAAAGGCACAATTTTTTTGGTGCTGGTTTTCCTATCTTCTTTCTCTTTTTAACACAAATATCTCTCTATCTATCTCTCACTTCTTAGGTATATATACCCCATTCAAATTTCAAGAAATTGTAACTAATAGAACCCGTTTTGGGCACGTACTAAAAGTGATTACTGTCAATAACAATTTATTTAATTTGGTTATTGTTTTGAACTAGTACGCATATTATTTTTTTGGAGCTGGTTTTCCTAAAGTATTATACCATTTTGGAATCTTGGTTAGTTGCGCCAATTTTTAAAAAAACTTGCCATAGTAGTGTTCATAATTTTTTTTTACACCACGATGAGTTAAAGTTGAGTAAATGTAAAAACATTTAAAAAATTTAGGGACAAGTATAAGTTTGACAATTTTTTATAAAAAATCTAGAAGTATTTTGGATTTTTTAAGGATTGGGGTAGATAGAAATGTTATTCAGGTTTCCTCTTAAAAGAAAGAAACAGAAATATTTAAAAATTTGTGGTCATGGTAGTGAAAATGGTCATAAGAGGTCTAAATTTTTTAAAAATTTCGTTTTTTTCTCCTAACTTAAAAATCAATTGAGATAAAAAAAAAATTCTTTTGTTTTCCCAACTAGTCATGGATAGGTCTATCTTCCGGTCTCGGCTTATCGTTGAATTTTGGGACACCCTATTATATTAGTATATTGAGATCAAAAGCGTATTTTTAAAACCCTTTTTAAAATAAGCAGCAAGTTACAACGGTTTCGGAAAGAATCGAATACTTAGATGTTATATATTGATAAATAGTAAGATACATTAAATCGCGTCTCAAAAGGTTGTAATATTTATATGAAAATTGTAATTGAAGCGCATATTACTCATATATGAAAGTAGTAATCAACTTTTGTACATACAGATAGTTCTATGTAGACTTCTGTAAATAAACTTGGTCGATAAAATTATGAATTACAGGCAACAGTTGTATAGAATCGATTACCAAGTGCGTTTAAATGTATACCTTTAATCTTAAGACAACATTTATCTTGAAATTAGAATGAGTAATCTTAACAAAAGAATAATTCATATCATATTTTAGTGTATCGTCCAATGATTCGATTAATCGGAATGGTTCGATTCTTAAATGTTAGTTAATAAATAATAGTTTTTACTATCAATGTGTATTTTACACATTAGAATGGTTGGTAGCTTACCTACACATATTTCTCAGACTACAGTTTCTTATATTTTTTCAACTCGTTGTTTTTAATTATAATTTTACAAAACTTCGACGTTTCAACAAATATTATGTAAACAATAAAAGATCTTTACAGAACGTACGTTGAATTTTTAAAAATAGCTTAATGATATAAAATTTCAATCACAATAAACATATTTATTTTGTTACATACTTATGGTAATTATTAAACAAATTAATTTTCAGTTCCTACTATTACTTTACTATTTTTCATATTTTCAATCTTTAATAAAATATTTTTATTAATTTGCCTAAGTTTAAATATTAACTTTAAAAGTTAAATTTAATTAAGAAATTATGTTTCATATGGCAGAAATTGTCTTGGAATTCATTTCAAAAATAATAAACTGTACTATCTATTTATGAAAAAAAAATACCATTTTCTGTTGCCATATATAAAGTTATCGTAGTTGTTTATCAATCAAGTAATCATATTATTATGTATTGATGTGTAAACGTTTAAAGTAAATATAGATTTAGTAAATGTAATTATTTTTTAAATAAATATTTCCATTTAAAGCTCGTCAATAAATGACAGAGGATCCAAAACGCTTTATTAGATATAGTCTATTGTAAATTATATATTATAATAACAATACCATATAATCTTTTACTACATAAGTTATTGTTTACTCTAAGTTTCTCTGTGTTAGGCTATCCAAATAAAAATATATAAATGTGGTACCTACTCGTGTTTCTTTATTGATTCCCCTTCTTGTAAAATCCTACTCCAAAGTTTTTTTTTTTATTTAACTAGGTCGGTAAACAAGCGTAAGGCTCACCTGATGGTAAGCGATTACCGTAGCCGTACCGGACCGTACCATGGGCGTCCAACATCAGAACCCCTAATCCCCCAGGAGCTCTGGTCACCTTAGTTACAGGAACAAAACACTGCATAGAGTAGTGTTATTTAGCTGTGCTCTTCTGTAAGATCACGGTAATTCCCCAACCGGACTGCGCTAGATTTTGACGAGGATTTCCCCTGCTGTGCTCTACCTCCGTTAAAGTTTAAGTCTTTTTAAAAAAGGTAATGTCTTTCCTTGAATTTATTACAGTTTATTTTTTATTTTATTTTTACGCAATAGTAGAAGTTACAATTTATTAATTACTAGCTGTGCCCCGCGGTTTCACACGCGTTAATTTAAAAAAAATATAGCCATAATAAATATAGAATTTTTCAAATCGGACCAGTAGTTTCTGAGATTAGCGCGTTCAAACAAACAAACAAAGAAACAAACTCTTCAGCTTTATAATTTTAGTATACGAGTAGACAAATTAAAATGATCATTTCATATATAACGTATTCTTATTATACCAATAGATTTTGTTACTAGCTTTTCTCCAGCGACTTCGCCCGCGTTTATTACACGATTTTTGGCTGTTCCGTTTTGTCACGTTAAAATAAAGCCCATATAGTGACCAGTGTACCAGTGACAACTTCCTAATCTAATCCAGTACTTTTTGAGGTTATCGTTATCTTTAAAACTATAAAATATCAATTTATTATTAAACGACTTCAATAAAGGAGGAGGTTTCTCAATTCGACCGTGTATTTTTTTATTTATTTGTGTCAACTTAAATGGCTGAACGGAACTGAATGTTCCGGGCAACAGCTAGTATTTGAACAGTAGGTATACAAGAAGGTTCGTTGTCATCTTTCAACAAAAAAAAGGTTAACATTTAATTATAAGTACGGATTTATGCGGTCAGAATATGTAGCGAAATAAAATACTTTCTATACCATTTCTATTATTTTATTATTAAAACCTTTTTACAATATATCTTTATAGTAGGCCTAATTTAACTTTTTTATTATATTTTTAATATTTACGCATCATTATGACATCAAATGAATTCAGAATTAAAACTGATAAATTTTCATCTTAATCATGATGCACTACTATGATATTAGATCCCTACTTATGCATATGTATATATTTATAATACGCTACTCTTTTAAAAGATTCCAGAAAAACAAAAAGCCTTTTACATCCAAGGGGAGATTGATATTATCAAGTTGGCGTGGATTTTCCATCCTATAAAAAACCTATAATAAAACTAGAGGGTAGAGTCGCAAAACCTAATTATGCATGCAATAACACCGTGTCATATACTTAATATATATAAAAAAAAAAACTAAAACGATCACGTTTCAAAACTCGTTTAATACTTGTAATAATTTCACATTTTGGAATAAGACTTTTTTTTATAAAGTTATTGTGTCTACCCACACCCACTTAGAAATTTCAGCCTTCATATTATAATATACACTATACGTATAAAGCAGTTTTGCTTTCTACATTTGATACTTGTTTCGTGTCGATGTTTTTAGCTACTACCGCGACCACTCTGAATGGTCAGATAGCGCAAAATAATACGGAAATTTGAAGTCTTCAAGCAAACAATTTGTCTAATCTATATTATTTTTCATACACGTAATATGAAGTGAAAATGTGCAGGAGCTATGTAGCATTGTAGCAGGTGACGTAGCTTATACTCGTATATATACTACTAGCTACGTGCTACGGAGAACGAACGATATATAAGACTACCGTTGATCCCCCCGCAACGAATTCCGATGGAAAATTGCTGCTTCCAATTTTTGTAAATCTAAAATACTAATTCGACTGGGCTATTGGTAGAATAAGCATAGCTGTTTCATATTTCATATGTTCTAAACATCTATACTAATATTATAAAGAGGTAAAGTTTCTAACTTTGTTTGTTTGTAGGGGGTAATCTTCGCAAATACTGATCCGATCATAAAACTCTTTCACTAACAGAAAGCTACACTATTCAGTGAGTGATATAGGCAATATTTTATTGTTATTGAACAAAAAATTCAGTGAAAAATAATAGTATAATATGTATATCAAGTCGGAGGAATGCGAGCGAGATGAAAACTTAACTATATATATATATATGCATCACAAAAATAATTAACGCCCAACGAACTGGACACGGGTCGGCTAGTAATTTTATAAAATGAACATAATAGATTTTACATGTAGATCATACACCAAGAGCAAAAGTACTTTCAGTTCAATCTATTTCACATCTCAAACCAGATGTTAATTCCGAGAGTGCATAATTTGTGTTTTTATACCAACTAGAGCACTCAAACAAACAGATAACATCTTCAAGTTTATTATATAAATATGTTTTTCATAACCGTACAAAAGAATCATTTCGTTTGTATTTTTATTGTTTGTACAACAATTCTTACTGGTAAAGACGTGGGTACCTACCGTTATACAGTACAATAAATACAATTAGGTTAAATTATAAGCTATTTCTATTGTATAAGGAGCATGCGTGGGTTAGTAAACAGTTACCATGGAAACGCAACCTCTGCAATAATAAATAAAGAAGAAATGTATGTATTTTAGCTGATAGCTGTATTTATTTGTTTATATATAAGGTGGTATACGGTCTAGGACTGCCTACCCGGGCGTCCTGGATATCACCCGTAAATGGGTTACCCTGCGATATCAAATAAAAAAAGTTGTTTTGCCATATATGATATTAGCACCCGCAACATCTTCTTGTGGGTGGAATTTCGTAAAATCCGTTCTTAGCTGACCTCTACTCGGCGAAAGGAATATTCCTACAGGACAATGCCTATTTTCTATGAAGCCGTGCCCGGGTACGTGTTCAGACAATTCATATATTTAAGTATCCTTTATTAATCGAAAATAGATTTTTAATAATATTCTAAAAGTGATTAAAACCGTAGTTTATACTTTAATTAAAAAAGATATTTTATTTGTATTCCGGGTTTGTGCTGTCAAAACATATTAAATATAAATACCAAGTCGGAAACGCAACTATAGAAATAAACGCTTTTTTTAATTAAATTATAAACCCCAACACGACCAGAAAATTGACATATTAAAGTTTTCTTTATTAATTAAAACTATATTTTTAATAATAGTCTAAAAGTAATCAAAGCCGTGGTTTATATTTTAATTTAAAAAAAGCGTTTGTTTGTGTGGTTGCTATGACGACTTGCTATTTATATTTAAACTATTTTGACATGACAAACGCGGAATACAACTAAAATATTTTTTAAAATTAAATTATAAACCACGGCTTTGATCACTTTTAGAATATTATTAAAAATCTAGTTTCAATTAATAAACGATACTTAAATATATGAATTGTCTAAACTAGTCAAAGCACGTACCGGGCACAAATAGGCATTGTCCTTTCAAGTTTCTACTCCTTATTGTTCCAGAGATATCGTGATTATATGGGTGGAAATCTCTTTTATATATATAGATTACTTATAGTCAAAAGAAAACGCTTGTTATCATTTCAGAAACAAATTTATTGGCGTATAGTATAGAATTAGCTCATAGTAGGGAATATATCCGCTAAACCGCAGTGAGGCAGCGTTGCGAAAAGCTCCGACCCTTCTCCTGCACGGAGAAAGAAGCCTAAGCCCAGCAGCGGGGTATTACAGGCTAAATCAATCAATCACTTAAACTTTACAATTCAATTAGTGCATATTTCTATTCTGTACGCTCCAAACTGTACTATATCTATACAAATAAATAAAATTGGTGTATCTGTTTGTAATATTAAAATAACCACTTTTTACTAAATACATATACATACATACATACATATAAATCACGCCTCTTTCCTGTAGGCATAGGCAGAGACCACTTCTTTCCACTGGATGTACATATATACGGTACATAGACAAAAATAACATTTTTTAGAATTTTTATCTGTCTGTCTATTTGTTCCAGCTAATCTCAGAAACGGCTGGACCTATTTTGACAGGACTTTCACTGGCAGATAGCTGATGTAATACGGAGTAACTTAGGCTACTTTTATTTTAGAAATTAATTTATTTAACAACTCTGCGAAGAATAGTTTTTTTTGTTAAACTCCACGCGGACGAAGTCATGGGCACAGCTAGTTTTGTACATAAGAAATAAAAATAACTACTGCTTCAAGAGCGAATACGACTTCTTTATAGCAATATAATATACTTCGGTGTGAATATTTTATTTATTTGGGGATTTGTAATTAATATTTTACGTTATTTACTCAAACTCTTATGTAGGCATTGATTTTCAGTACTGGACCGATGCATATAGTGTTCGCCTATTATATACAGCGCCGTCTTGTAGAAAATATCATGATATGTACATGACATAGTGTAAATATATCATTGGGAATAAGGTGTCGAAACATGGATTTTCAAAAAATATTATATAATATGTAAAATAATAGCTTTGTAAACTCTATGATCTGAAAAAACATGTTTAAAACGATACAATTTATCTTTTTGAATATTTAAAGTGACGAGGATACACACTTTCAAAGATTTCACAAGAAAATATAATAAAACATCACCTTAGGGTTGTCACAAATCAGAAGAGAATTCATTTTATAACTTTATTTCAAATTATCAAAATCATTCGAACACGAAGATAGGAAACATTACAATAATAAAACCATAGTTTACAATACTTTTACATGGCATATTTTTATATATATTTCCAAAGATTAGTATATAAAAACAACAATTCACGAAAACAATAGCAACAGATATATCTCATTTATTGGCGATCTCTTGTAAGATTCTCTTTGCCTTTGCGACGTAATATATTTGTCTATCAGCTCTGTATGCCGCCGGCGTGATCGGAGAGATTAATTTCTATAAGGCCGGGCAAATCATTCCTTATATCACTTAATGATTTTCTGTGTCATTTCTCCGATAATCGAGTTTATTCATTACGCTTGATGTCTACACAAACGGGTGCTCGTTTCGTGATTCTGTTATTACTCGACTATTGTTTAAACACGATACAATTTATACAAACAGACGTGCCGTTCGGTTTGTTTTTTATCGAAAAATAACAGAAAAGTCTTTACAATCTTTTTTAATATACAAATTATAGAATCGACACAAATTCACGTTTATGTATTTGCTATGATACGATTAAAAAAAACACATTTTTTTAACTGGTATATTGATACAATCATACAACGTATTACAAAATGTACAAATAAATTTAGTCATCAATGCTCTTTAATAATTTCGTTTTTAATTTAGTTATTATTGAATAGTATAAGAGAATCGGTGTGCAGATCAGATAATATATTTTTTATAGTTACTGTTAGCACTGATTAAACTGAAGCACTAACATATAAAGCAAGTATCCTCATGGACAACGAACGGTCAGCCGTTAATAACAGTTTAATACAAAAACATCAATTGGAATCTTAATAAGTACGTAACAATAGCCTAGCTACATATCGTTCGTCACTGTTTGACATAAACGGAAAATTGTCATGACAGAAGGAGAAAGCACGATTCAGATTCTTGATCATTCGATTGACTCGTTACTTATTACGAGACACACTATCATTTCATACGATTTAGTATACGAAAAAGCTTTGACATCGTGTATACGCTGTAAAGTGTATTTAATGAAGTCAGATGAATGTTTTACATTATCGAAGTGTTTGTATATTTTAATCAAGTTGTAAAGGTAGACAAATCGCACCTTTACAGCGTACAACGCACATGCCGTCACGACGATTACTTATCACGCTTTTGCACTACTTTACTTGAAACTAGTAAATGGTTCAGTAGGCAGACACTTAAATTTACTATTCAGGCAAGCGGGGATAATGTTTTCAAGTGCCAAATTTTATAAATTTGATCATGCTTTGTACTGAGGTAAAAGTTCGAGTGAATTCGTGGATATAGTCAAAAACTGGGTACGCATTAAAATTGCTATTTATTGGGTAAAAAAGTAATCAAGACATTACACTGAGTACACATTAAATATATAAGCTTCATTTCCACATATATTACTACCTGCTATCTATTGTGACACGGACAATAGTTACGAACTTACGATCATATCTTGTAGATGCAACATGCAGGGAAGATAGTTTTTATTTGTTTGTGTGATTCATATTGGAGAGGATCGAACGATTCAGGGTCGAGATAAATTTCATTATAAAAGTGAAAAACAATAGCCTCTTCAATAGATATATTAGAGAAAATTTTATACTAAATTTTCCGTAATTTATTTTACATATTAATTCTTCAATAAGCGGATTCGCCACTCATAATAATAAGTCTGTTTTTTTCCGCGATAAATTTTTCCTTTTATTATTTCAATAAGATTTTTAATTGCTTGTAACAAGGTCAAATTGTAGTTTCATGTTATTAATACATATACTAAAACTGCAAAAGAAGTCGAGTCCATCTATGAAGACTATATCTATGAACGTTTTTTTGGGATGACTACTTTTGAAAAAAGTATTAATTAATAATTAATCGGATCAATAATTAATTACGTAATTTTTCAAGTAATGAGTGATGGACAACGGTAAACAGTGTAAGTTGGTGTAAGTTTTAATTTAGTTTCGCATAAAAAACTTTTTCTGTTGTCGTAATCAAATGGAATCGGACGGCAAGTTTACAAATGCGTGACTTTCAATGTACACATCAACATATTCTTAATGATAATAATAGAAAACCATTAATGTAAACATATGGTAGATTTGCATTTCAAATATAAAAAATATATTTTTATGTTAAAATATACTAAATAATGAAACAATTTCAGAGGAACCGAAGGTAGTGAACACGCATGCAACAGGATGTATATCTAGGAGGGCTAAGGGGACACAGAAACTAATAACGGATACGGACCCACACAAACGTGCAGTACACGCACACACACATACTCGTATCCTCGTAAATGTAGCGCTAAGATTTCATCATACTCAATACATAAGTATCTTACTTCAAGTCTTTCATATTTGTAAATGAAAAAAAAAACATTCTACATAACATGTAGAGAGAATAGATATAAAAGTATATTTCTAAGGGGTTTCATGAAAAGTTCTGAGAAAAATCTAAGTAAATATTTTTAAGCATCTAGGATTTTTTTTTTCTATCTCATAAAGGCATATTTTAAACATTCATTATACAAACTTTGTGAGAAAGATATTTGAATACCTAAAATCATTTAAAATGTCAATATCTTCCGATAACGTTCGAGTAGTAAGTAAAAAGAAATTTAAAACGGTAGCAGGCCTGAGAATGATGTGTCCCTATTACCCGCTCCGGTTACGGGTTAGGTGGGTTTCAAAATTTCAATTAAAAAACCGGCCAAGTGCGAGTCGAACTCGCGCACCGAGGGTTCCGTACAAACAAAATTATTAAAAATATTTTTATTAAGTGATGTAACTACAAATTTATGCTTTTCGTAATTTTTCCTTTATCCGTGCTATATGACGTTGCTTCGTACCAAATTTTAATATTCTGAATACCCTGTAGGTTTTGATTTCCTTGCGAGTGTCGGAAATTTGCAGCATAAACGGCTGTATCTTTTGATTGCCTTGGCTTAAGAATTTTTTTTGCAGCTCTAAGGGACAGTAGACTTAAGTGTTTGATATGAATTTCAGCTTGATACCTGTACGCGTTCCTGAGAAAAGGTGTCTTGACAGACAGACGGACAACAAAGTGATGCTATAAGGTTTCCGTTTTTTCCTTTTGAGGTACGAAACCCTAAAAATACATTTTTTTTTGCGATATCATTAAAAAAGTGTGTCTTGTATATTCTCTCAAAATTTTAAAACGATCCGCGTAAAATTCTATGAGATAGGGCTTTTGGAAGTTCCGTCCATCTGACCATGTCAGCCTGACGCGTCGCAGGTATACTGAGACAGCCGTTTAAGTATATTATGTCTGTCGTTTATCTTACACTCTTACTTTATTCGCTTTCTTTAGAATTTCGCAAAACTATATTTTAATCCTATGACTGCATGGGTAGACAAAAACTCAAGCGCCAAGATGAAAAACATGTGCCAGGGGACAAGAAATCGCTAGGTAAAGATGCTATTACAGCCGAAATACTACAAAACCTAGGTCGATAAGGCACAAAGTCTAACACCGATATCTGTAATACCATCTGGAAAAGTAGAAGATGGACAGAAGACGACACGATTGGTGTTCAAGAAAGACTCTTCAAAGGACTGCGGAATTACAGGAATATCCCATGCGAGTAAGATCCTCCTCCGTGTAATTAACCGCCGTCTCAACTACTTTTTAAGCCGACAGATACCCGTAGAGCAGGCAATTTGAAGAGCAGAGGAAAGCAAGAGCAAATACTTAACGTCCGTCAGATTATAGAGAAAAACAGGGAATTCAACAGACCCGTATTTTGTGTATCATCGACATCACAAAAGCCTTTGATTGCGTACAATGGGACAAGCTGTAGAATGTGGTGCTGGAAATAGGTACTCCTGAACACCTCGTTGCTTCAGTCCAGAGTCTGTGTGTCAAAAACTGTTCTTTGATCAGGAAGGAAGCACTGAATGTTCCGTATTAAGAGGCGTCCGGCGTGAGACAAGAAAGCACCCTGTTCCCTGCTTTATGTATGGAGAGTACATTATTCGGAAGACCATCGATAACTGGGAGTAGGGTTTTACAGGTGGAAAGAAATTATCTAATCTCCGATATACCGATGACACCGTTCTTCTGGCAACATATATGGAAGATGTGAGAGAGCTATTCCGGAGACTCGTTAGAAAGCGGCAACATTGGACTCGCAGTGAACAGGGCGAAAACAAAGTGATGATAGGAGATCGGTCCGGTAAGCTTGCAAATGTCATCTGCAACATACCTGGCAGTAATAATTATCGTCGATCACTACATGTTCCTACAGGCTCCCAAATTTGCAACGACGGCAGTCGTGTCTCCGAGATTAAAAGGCGAATTAGGATGCCGAAAGATACAAAGATCCGTTTATGCAACACCTAGAAGAAGAGAGGAATTGGTACCAAAACTAAGATCAGATTGATAAGGCATTCATATTCCCAATCTTTCTGTATGGGGTAGGGACTTGGACCATCTTGGCCCGAGAAGGGCAAAGGATCGATAGATTCGAGATGTGGTGCTGGCGACGGATGCTAAGAATTCCACAGCCGTTCACCAGCAAGATGGACGAATCAAAGCAAAGACTCGGTGCCCAATATCTATACTGTCGTAAAAGACGCGCTGGACAGGAACAGGTGGAGGCAGATCATCCGCACCAGATGCAAACCTGGTGCTGACCATGATCCTCTGATATGAGGGACCAACTCGAGAGACAGATATGATAAATTGTTTGAATAAAATATTTCATTGCATATATGAAAAAAAATCGTGTTAATGTACCCTTTTTGACTTTGAAACCCACCTAACCTTAATTGAGTCAATGCCATGTAGATGAAAGTCTGAGCGGTGAACTATCTTTTTCTAACTTTCTTGCTTTTATTTTTACAATTGTCTGAAGTCCGTGTAATTTAAATAATACCTTTCATATTAACTTTATATTTAAGAACTAAAAAATTTAATTTATATGACCTTCGAAGTCTAGACATTTTTTTCTTTTTAGAAAGATTAACTTACGTTACGTTATATAAATTTTCTAAAATAAACATTTCTTACATTATTCTTAATAAAAAATAAAAAATAAAAATTGTATTCGCGCATTGATGAGTCAGGATAAAGTAGGTAGGTTATGTCTACCGAGACATTATAACTTACTATTTTGACTAAGTTAAGGCTGCTTATAACACTGGGTACATAACGTAAGTTTGTAATGTACCTAATGTTAAGATATAAATTTTTATTTTTTATTTTATTGTTTGATTTTTTGCTGCCTTAACTTTCTGTTATTATTGTTTAGTTTTTTTTTTTTTTTTTTTGTAAATCATTTTTTTTTTACTTTCGTTAAGTGTGTAACATACACCTTATGGCGAAATAAATGATTTTGATTTGATTTGATTTGATGTATGAACTAGATACGTTAAAGTAAAATCCCAATAAATTTTAACAAACCGTTTGATGAAATCTTAACCACATATCTCTGCTAGATTGACGAAAAAATGTGAAATTTAAAATTTACTTTGAATTTTTGTGGTATCTAAATAGACAAGGAATAAGAAAAAAAGGTGATATTTGTTGATTTTGCCGTCATTATCACCTGGAATTTAGAAAATAATCCATTTCATGGTTTGACCTTAATCTTAATCTTAAATAAAATTTTCGTCGATCTAGCAGACGTATAAAGTAATATATATAAACTTACCGTTCTCGTCGTCGGCTGGCAAGGGTCCGACGGTGCCGAAGAAGCGCTTGTCGAGCAGTTGTAAGAGCTGTAAAGCGCTTTCGTGCACCGGCGCCCTTGGACAGCCGGTGCACATCAGCGTTACGTTGATTATGGCCGTGTAGTGGTCGCACGGGTACTCCCTGGACGAGAGAAACGTCGTTTAAAAATAATAATAAATGCATTTTAATACTCAACGAAGAATCTCGTGTAGAAATAAAATACCGTGTCGGATTTTCGGAATGAGAAAATGTATTGAAGATTATATAGAACTTTAATGCCCCTAAAAATGTAATGAGAAAAATATAGTTTAAAATATCCCATTTTAAAAAGAAACGTTAGTAACCTCAGTCAGCAGTAACCTAGCTGCAGGTAAGTATAGCAATCATAGAGATGGGTGCCTACTACAGTCAGGTATATAATGTAAAATATTAACGGTTTTAGCTTACTACATGTACTTAACATGAGAGGGAAAAGATTAAAAAAAATAATTGCAGTAGGCTTATGGTGGCAGAGGTTGTTTTTATAAGTCCACATATTGAAATCACCCTATAAAAAATTGTTTCATCTAATTAACAGATGAGGGAATATTTTGTCTAATCCCGGATCTTAGACAATATAGCAAACAATTACGACTACTTAGACTGAAATAAGATCAATATAAAAATTAAGACACATCGGTTGCATCCGTTTAAGTATACCTATTTTTATAAGAACTCTAAATGTGTACATACTAAACAATAAAATATTTCTAACATCAAGCACAACAGGCTTTTTTAATATTAATAGACATTTATGTTAATATATTTGTCCTTGAGACTAGACTACTAGAGGATTCGAAGTATAAATCAGGCAACACGTGATACGCCATTATACCATTTTCCTACACAACCTTTATAGGCTATTTTTTAATTACTTCGAGAGTAACTTTGGCTAATTCTTTTCTTGGAAATAAATATACAAATAAAATTTCGTGTGAAAATATATTGGACAAGGTCAATATTTTCTTAATTACTTAAAAAAATCAAAAGCTATATTTGCATGGCTTTGTAACATTTGTGTCAAAGAAAAAACTCTAGTCCTGACTTGGAAATTATAAGTATTCATGCTTCTAACTTTTTAAAATCAACAATTTATTAACAATTATTATAAATGTCAGTTAATTTCTTTTGGTCTTGTATGGGGTGTCCCAATAAGCGGTTCAGATTTGATATACCGGTTATTTTGGCTCAGGCAACAGTAATTTCATTATTTCTTTGACAGAAATGTAGTATATTATTTATAGTTGACGAAATGAATCGCTTAACGCTTCAGCAAAAGTGGGAAATGTTGGAAATTTACTTCCACAACAAAGACAATTTAATTTGTCCGAAATCGCAAGTAAATGTCGTACAAAATTTGGTGGAAACACATCTTTTTTGTGGCCATATCTTGAAGATATTGATTTGGACGACCTTTGGTTTCAGCAAGATGGTGCGCCTTGCCACATATTGGGCGTAACAATAGCGGAAATGCGTAAAAAATTCGACGGCCGCATTGTCAGAAATGGAAATGGTGACGTGAATTGGCTGGAAGAAGCTGTGTTTTGACGCGTTTTAATTTTTATTTGTGGGGTGCCGTGAGGGATAGGTGCTATGAGGACAATCCACAAACAATTGATCATTTGAAAGCCAATATTGAAGCAGCCATTCTCGAAATAGAGCCGCACACAATCCAAAATGTGCTCAGAAATTGGACCGACAGAATGGAGTACGTCAAGGTCAGCCGCGGCTCCCATTTGAACGAAATCATTTTCCATAAATAACCGGAAGGATTGTACTTTTAAACACAAAAATAAATTTGGAAATATATTAAGCCCTTTTTATTTTATTACATTTTTAAATCTGAACTTCTTATTGGGACACACTGTAGTTTATTCGAGTGATACTATATAAAAAATATACTATATATTATATTGATTTCAATTATAAAACTAGGATTTTATTTAAGTACTGCTGCAGATTTTTAATTTATTCTTCCCAGGGTATGACTACTGGCAACTACATATACAAGGCACGGCCACGACATGCACAATAACATAACAAAACGTAGAAATTAATACCGAATTTACACGCTAATAAACCGCATTATTCCATAAAATAAAATCTTTTTTTCCAACTTCATAACAAAATGTGACATTGTTGTTCAGATTTTCAATACCCTGCTCTCTACCCTTTTAAAACTAAACTTTCCCACATCTTAAGGTCGATTTACATCAGACGAGCGCATCATTCTATCCTCACTATATAAAATTCTTATCAAATTATTTTAGTGTAAACAGGCGTAGAGCATTCTTTCGTTGTTATTTATATAAATACGAGTATTCGTTTACACATAAAAATCAAGAAAGAATGCTCTTGTTCTAGCTCTAGCTCTTTGTTCGTTTGGTCTAAATCCACCGTTAGATAGCAAAGAAAAATAATGTTGTCTTATTCATGTGACGGTGTGTGCATAAATGACAATTGATATCAATCGATGGGGCCTGTTCTATAAGCCTATTTAATTTGCCAGTATAATAAAAAATCATTTACCAAAGTTCACATTTTATAAATTACAAATGAAGCTCGATTCGGTCTTTATATCAGTACAGTAACAATCAAAACCCAACGTTAGTGTTTACTATGTGGCGTATCCACACATATACAAACTTTTTATGTTTTATATTTTTTATAAAAATATTTTTTGATAGATGTCAAGAATTGGTTTTTGAATTCTTGTTTACAATTTATAAATTCTATTGTATATTTTACTACGTGCACGTTTGCTTTGGATTCTATTGTATATTTTGCTACGTGACATTGTTTTTTTTTTCTTTTAATAAAAAGTCGTTGAAGATATCGACTAATTTATTATTACTTCACTCGTTAAATAGCTCATTCGCTAAAAATAAACGATCAATATTAAATGATCAATAAACCAATATGTAAACAGTAGCAGGGGTTCTCTGTCAACTCACTTGCATATATGTATATGCGGCTTAACAGTTTCAAAACTGATCTTTTCTCTATACATATGACGCCGCGTTGGAGCAGCTGTCACAGCACTGTTTTGTGTCTGTTGCGCTGGCGGTTACGAGTTCTTATCTATTTAATAAAGCAATGTAAGGGACGAGTCGCAAATAAACACAAAAAGTGCCTTATCTTGAACTTATTACTCATTATTACCAACTGCACGAATATATTTATATCGGATTAGTATCCGAAAATGAAAACATATATAATTGACTAGCCGACCCGTGCCCACTTCGTTGGGCGTTATAATCCATTTCACATAAGAAGGGTACGGTGAAATTTGATATGTTCCAATACACTCTCACTATTATCAGCAAATCAGATAAATATAAATGTTTTAAAATCACCAATTAATTTCTAATGCTTGATTAGATTGAATTGTTGACACGGCACGTCAGAGGGCGCAGGTTCAAATCCTGCTGATTTAAAATCTTTATATATTTTTATCTTTTTCCTTTTATCTTGTCACTCCTGAATAGTGTAGCTTTCTGTTAGCGAAAGAATTTTCATGATCGGATCAGTATTTGCGAAGATTACCCCGTATATACAAACAAAGTTATAAACTTTACCTCTTTATAATATTAATATTTATAATTGATAACTACTATACTTTAGATAGTAATAATGGAGGCGGTCGACGTAAAATGCAATGATGTGAACATAATCTTCTATATATATAAAAGAGTTACCCACCCATTGACTCATCACGATATCTCTGAAACCATAAGGCGTAGAGACTTGAATTTTGGTAGGTATATTCCTTTCGCCGAGTAGAGGTCAGCTAAGAACGGGTTTTACGATATTCCACCCCTAAGGGGGTTAAACGGGGGTTGGAAGTTTGTGTGAAAGTCCTATGTTTTTGAAGTAAGAGACTTGAAATTCAAAATGTATGCTCTATAGATGGTGTTGAGGTGTACTAATAAAGTATTTTGAGAAATCAACCCCCTTTTGGGGTTAAAACAGGGGATGATAGTTTGTATGAAGTCCAATGAAAATTACACTTACAAACTTAAAATTTGGCAGGTAGGTTTCTAATAGTGAGTAGACATCCGCTAAGAACGGGTTTTGCGAAACTCCACCCCTAAGGGGGTAAAACGGGGGTTGGAAGTTTGTATGAAAGTCCTATGTTTTTGAAGTAAGAGACTTGAAATTTAAAATGTACGCTCTATAGATGGTGTGGAGGTGTACTAATAATGTATTTTTAGAAATCAACCCCTTTTGGGGTTGAAACAGGGGGTGGTAGTTATATGTGAGCGAGATGAAAACTTAAGTATAAGTATATTATTTGCATCACAAAAATAATTAATTAACGCCCAACGAAGTGGGCACGGGTCGGCTAGTATGTTTTAATAAAACGACCGTGTGCATTCAAACAACAGACTGAATATAATTTATTAAATGTCATATTCCATACAACACTGTGAACACTAAATACAGTGTACATACTAAATTAACATAGATGTCGCTACTTACAGCACATATGAATAATCTACATTTTGATATCTTTACATAATATTAATAATATGCAGTACATAATTACATATTTCATTGCTGCCTTAGTTATATGGATTTTAGTATCCGAAAACGAAAAATTAATTCACAATCTCTAGAATTCCAATAGTGTGGATACTTGCATATTTTGTGTATAAACCAACAAACATAACATGCATAATCTATTCATTTATTTACCATCCTTTGCACAGACGAATTACTATACTATACTAATATCAGAACTTTATTTGGATTATCGGATTATTCGGATATCAGTATCCGAAAAATGATGACGATGACGTAAACCGAAACGTACACGAGTAATCCATTGACGATTCCACGCAATAGTGTTTCCGATAAAAATCAATGTACGGTTTTGAGCTTTGAAACCGCATTTCGAAAGTGTTCATGGGTGCGATAACATCGCTACACTAATTACTTAGTTACTTAGAATGCGGTGTCGATTCAATATGACATGATAGATATATATAGACGTATTTGTATGCAGCGATTACATTGCTGAATGTATTAAGTCGAAATTATTAAGGTGTACGAAAAATAAATATTAATTTGATTTATGAAAAATAGCGATTAATAAAACGTCATACGGATGTGTGTCGTGTAAATTATATTTTGTAATGCATTGAGTAAAACACTAAACTTTAGATAAAGTTGTTGTTTGAACAAATAAATTAGAATATCAGTAACAATAAAAATTATCAGTAAGTATTGAGATAGCTCATACGTAAAACAAATCAAGAACTAACTAATGTGCCAGCGGTCGTGGTCTATCTCGCCACAAGAGAAATATTTTTATAGGACATACAAAAATGTTTTTATGGTCCGGGTGTTATATACTTCTGTACGTGTCTTCTTGACCACGAAAAATTTGTTACTCTGGGTCACGAATTCCATGACACGTAAAATAAGAAAAGATACGTTTCAGTCATTTAGATCACAAAACTTTTAACTTTGTGAAATCGGTTACAAAAATATTCAGTGAACGCAAGAATCGATTGGATTTTAAATCGTACAAACGATAAGTTTACGCCAACGTTTATTTAAATATGTAAATACATATTTATTATCGAAGTCATTCCGTGAAAAATAAATGTCATCGTTCATTTTGGTGAGAATTATTTGCAATATCAAGATATTTAAACTAAAGTTAATTTAAAAAAAAATTCAGAACTCTTTATTCTCAGAACAAGTTTTGTATTAAAGAAAACAAAAAAAGTCGATTAATTCATGAAAAAAAAAAATATGGCGGCATGAAGTTAGCGAACATGTGAGGACATTAATTTGTAAAATAAAAGTAACGGTACAAACTAGGTATTCAAAGTTACAAAGTTAGTGGGTAGCGACTTTTGCTCACTGACTTTTCAATAAAAGTTAGCGAGCAAAAATTTTACCCAAAGTTTTTTTAAAGAGTATTTATTATGGAAGTCTTTAAAATCTATACATATAAAAAAATTGAAGTGTCTGTCTGTGATTTCTAAATTACTGTTTGTTCAATTGTATTTAGTTATTGTACACGATACTTAAACAAACTTTCTTGTATTCTTTTGTATTTCTGTTTGTCCGGGCTAATCTTCGGAACGGCTGAACTGATTTTACGGGATTTTCACTACAAGATAGAGGAGGTTGAGGAGCAATATGTAGGCTACTATTTATCATATTATTCCCGAGAAATCGGGATTTCGGAGTACCTACCGCCCAGATAGATATAAAATAACGATATTATAAAGCTGAAAAGTTTGTTCGTTTGTTTAAACGCGCTAATCTCGGGAGTTACTGTTAGAACTGAAAACATATTTTGTGTTGGATATCTAATTTACCGAGGAAGGCTATGCGCTATTCTTTTCCAGTTTTAAACACTTATTCAAATAGAAATAAAAAACCTGTGTGGTTTTATGAAACCACGGTAAAAGTGAAACTTTTTTTCACATTATAGAAATTTAACTAAAAAAAATTGGAATAATATTCCATTAAGGGTATAAAAATCGCGTTATCAATCTTACCGCGCGGCCGACTGTCACGCGACATGAAACACACAGACGAAAAAGTTTGAGACGATGTAATAAAATTTTCAATTATTTTGCCAAAGAAGTTTCACTTCTGACGTGTGTACTTTTTACTCAAGCAATTTTTTAAAGTTTGAAGTGTTACATGCTCTAAAGATCTGGTTTACTTCCTCTGACAAAGCCTTTCATTAACTAATGTGCAAGATAAAATTTATTGGTAACCAGTGAAATATAAAGTACAGAATTTCGTCGGTGTTGGTGTGCTAGTGATGGGTCGGTGAGTCTGGAGTCTGTCTCGACACAATCTAGCGACTGTCTCAGTACAGTCTGACGTCTGTCTCAATACAGTCTGGCGACTGTCTCCGTACAGTCTGGCGTCTGTTTCGGTACAGTCTGACGTCTGTCTCAATACAGTCTGGCGACTATCTCGATACAATCTAGCGACTGTCTCCGTACAGTCTGACGTCTGTTTCAATACAGTCTGACGTCTGTCTCAATACAGTCTGGCGACTATCTCGATACAATCTAGCGACTGGCTCCGTACAGACTGGCGTCTGTTTCGGTACAGTCTGGTGTCTGTCTCGGTACAGTCTACAATAATAACGCACAAAGCTACTTATCCCTAATCTTATACAAAAAAAAAAAAAAAATATTAAAGATGATAAGCGATTCTAATAACGGGTAATGTTAAACAATTACTGTTATCTCTACACACTAGTAACAGCGGGTGCATCCACAAATTAAGGGTATAAAAATCGCTTTATCAATCTTACCACGCGGCCGACCGTCACGCGACATGCAACACACGACGAAAGTTTGAGACGATGTAATAAAAGATTCACTTTAAAAACTAAAAGCTGCACTAAGTAGCGACATTCTTCATGGAAGCAATGACTACTAGGTACGACTAGGTCCTACTAGGGCAGGGTTTCTTAAC
Source organism: Melitaea athalia (assembly GCA_905220545.2). Taxonomy (NCBI): domain Eukaryota; kingdom Metazoa; phylum Arthropoda; class Insecta; order Lepidoptera; family Nymphalidae; genus Melitaea; species Melitaea athalia. The sequence continues at coordinate 2,443,797 of HG992176.1, read as the reverse complement.
CTTTTTCTAGTGATGGAGCCCTTTAAAAATTTCAAAGGGTACACGGACCCTTTCCAAAAAAAAAAAAGAAAAAAAAACACAACGATGCTTTACTTCAATCACCTTTAATTGTTTGCAATCGGTTAGTATTCTTTAGTTTCTTAGTTATTCTTTCTATGGACTTGTATGGATATGCGCTCACTACATCAACTCCGTATCGTCACCGAATCGCCTCGCACGCAAGCTGACGATTGGACGCCGAACGACGAGGCGTCCCGGTGAGGGTGTAGTGAGCTATGACCTAAAGTCTGTCTTTACACCACTTATATTTATTCTTCAAACATGTTACTGTGATGGTTTAAATCATAATTGTTATAAGAAAGCTTTTTTCTCTTTAATACGTTAGTAATATTTTTAGATACAAAAATCGAAAGATTTGTAAGGCTTCGATACTTAAAAACGAATGAAGCTTAAAGCCTAGCGTCGACTACATCAGAAGCGCGTCGAATCGAAGCGAATCGCATTTATTCCTGTGCGTCTATCTGTGACGCGTCGAATCGAATTGTTCATTCGTCTCGAACTCTTCATGAAATTAAGACGTGTTTGCATCATGGACAGCTCAGATGAAGAGATGTTTTTATTTCAAATACTTTTTGATAAAGAAGAGGAGAATACGTAACGAGTAGCCGTATTCGAAATTCGAGAGAAATTAAACAGATTTTTTTTTTGTCTAATGCGGGCTCCGTTCCATGGAAAACAAATATTCCCAGGAGAGGATTCCAGCATCATAGTTTGTAAAAAATATGAAGGTTATATATATACTAGCTCTGCTCGCGACTGTTATTGTTCAGTTCGCAGTTATAAAAAAAAATCTAAAATAAAAGTATCCTAAGTTACACCTTATTACATCAGCTATCTGCCAGTGAAAGTTCCGTCAAAATCGGTCCAGCCGTTTCAGAGATTAGCCGGAACAAACAGACAGACAGACAAACAAAAATCGTAAAAAATGTTATTTTGGTATCTATATAAATACCGTGTATAGATCCACATGCATTTAATAAAAAGCGTTTATTTTAATATTAAAAACAGACACTATAATTTTATTTATTAGTAGATATATATAGATATATAAGATACATATATATATAAGGATATATAAGGAAGGAATATTATCTTGTTGAATGTGTGTTATTTTATGACAGTGTATTATTTCTCTTACAATAATAGGTATATCTCTCATAATAATTATGTTACTGTTTGGCACTAAAAATTTTAAAAAGAAATAGGTAGGTATATTATCATCTTTATATTTTATGCTTTATTTTCTTTTCTGAGTTATTGCTAATGTTTGATCAAGTTTTCTTCTATAACAGGATACCTATTTGCATGTCGTGTTTGCTTTAATATGGTTATACATGGAAGTGTAGTCAATAATAAAATTAATATTGTAATGTACCATAAATGTAACAACTGCTAGCAAACCTTATCTAATAATTAAATAAATAAATATAAATAGGTAAATATTTTCACTAATAATAAAACAAAACTCCCGAGTTTCATTCATAGTTCTCCCGTTTTCTTCCCATATATTCATCCGACGCAGGTCATCGTGAATTCGTGATAATGTCGATCTTCGTGATTAAACAATTCTGTATATTGTTGGACCAGTGATATTAATAATTCTTCATTCATTTTTGTTGAAGCTAGGATTTTTACAAGTTTTTAAACGTATTAAAACTTGATACTAATAATTAAAAATACGTTGGCGAGCATCCGCTTCTCCGCGTCGACTGGGCAGTGTTGCCAACTCTTGAAAAAACTTTTTCCTAAATCCTTTAATAAAAGCCCCTAAATTAAAAACAAAATCCCCTAAACCTAACCTAACCTAATTGAAGTTATTTTAAAAAAAGACATATTTATTTTTATTAATTTTTTATTTTTCAAAGGATTTTAAAATAGAAAACCAATTATTTTGTATACTTTGCTTTTGTATGTTTATTATTTATAATTTTGTTTCTATGTTATTTTTAATAATTTTTTATATTAAAGTATATTACGTTCTGACGATTAAAATTCCCAAAGAAATACCCTAAAAAATGTCTCCCCTAAAACTTTCCCGCTATTTGCAAAATATCCCTGAATTTAGGGGAAAATCCTTAAAGTTGCCAACACTGCGACTGGAGAGTGGGGCGCGCCGAATCGAACGAAGAAAGTCGCTTGTCGAGTGACTACCTCGGTCGATTCGATTCGGCGCGCCGCGGCGCGTCGCTAATGGACGCAGTTTCATAGAAAATGTATAGTGGGCGACTTTTTGCGATTCGATTCGACTCTGCTCGGCAGCTAGTAGACGCGGGCTTAAGAGTCGTGCGACTCCCTCGGTCGATTCGATTCGGCGCGCCGCGGCGCGTCGCTAATGGACGCAGTTTCATACAAAATGTATAGTAGGCGACTTTTTGCGATTCGATTCGACTCTGCTCGGCGAGCCTAATGGACGCGGGCCTTAAAAGTTATTCAAAGAAATGTGGATAGTATCAATAAAAACAAATAAATTTATAAAACATACCAAACATTTACATGTAAGTGAAATGAAAAACGACTCCATATTTACTAGGTCAACTTACATAGGCGCTATATGCAAAGAACTAAATAAGAGCTAAATAATAAAATGTATTTCATACGTTACTATTTACATATATTTCATACGTCAGTGTTAATTTACCGTCGCTCAAAATACACGAATTTCATTTTAAATTAATCCAAATAACGTTTCTCGAATAGTAAATGTGATTTTTCAATAATGACACCGCTAATGAAAATAACGAATCGCAGGAATAATATTCCGTTTATTATTTTTATTTCAGGGAACACTAATGCATGTTACGTCATTAATAATTTAGATTATTATATGCATTGAGGCCACTCATCACTACATAGTATAAAACAAAGTCGCTTTCTCTGTCCCTATGTCCCTATGTCCCTATGTATGCTTCGATCTTTAAAACTACGCAACGGATTTTAATGCGGTTTTTTTTAAAAGATAGAGTGATTCAAGGGGAAGGTTTATGTATATAATTTAGTATAGTTTTATGTAAATTAGCAGAAATACGGCGATAAATGTTGAAGAAGTCGCACAAAATCGCGCCAACTGGGAGCTTTCCACGCAAACGCCGCGTAAACTAGCAAAGATACAGTGGAGTAATGTACTAGCGAATTCTAAATCTATAAAAATGCTACAAAAAAGTCCGCGATAGCATATCTCTATCTCTTACGGTTGACTTACAATAACCACTTTTATGTTCAAATTTTTAATTAAAAACATTACGTTATTTTCCAAGCTATTTTCTTTAGTTCAGTATTAATCCTTATCCAAACAAATATTTTAGTTAGCTTAGGAATTTAATGCAGATTAAAATTGCCCTTTACACTATATCAATCAGATGAATAGGTTTTCAGATATCGTCGTTAGAAGTAATTAACAGCGAAACATTTAAGCCTTTAACCGCCATCGCCGTAATATTACGTGTTGTAAGAGTAGTACCTCAGCCGCCACGTCGGAATATTACGTAAAGATCCTGTCATTTAAAAATGTCATCATTGCACCCGTGCGAAGCCGGGGCGGGTCGCTAGTCTATTATTAAATCAATTGTATGGAAAAATTAAAGTATAGATAAATTAAACAAGCACAACATTTTTAATTAAAAAAAAGTATTTGAAATTTTGCTAAAAGGTAGTTTATATTAAAAAATTATACAGTATAGTTTTTTTTAAAGTAGATGGACCCTGCATGCGTTGCTACGCTTTTTTTTTGATCGTATCATTTCATAAACCTTTGTGGGCGCATGCACAACAATTTAATGAAAGTCATGACATGATAAAATGCATAGTTTACGACTCTATAAAGGACATACAGACAAACATTTATTTTTTTTATATATAGATGGTTTCAATAAGTTGTATAATAGTGATAAATTTTGATATCGAACTAAAAAAAATAATATATTTTTATTTGATTTTTTTTTACATTTTCATTTTGTTACTTACAAATTATATATGTACATATAACAGTATAGAGGCCGAATATACATAAGTATGTACATGTCATAAGTATGTACCAAATTTAGATTTTTTTTAAGTAAAACTTCTTTACCCGACCTGGGGAGTAAGCTGGTGAATCCGTGACGAGAGCATTACGAAAACTGATCGGGCGAGGCGAACGGAAGTTGAGAGGGGGAGACTATAAGTTAGTGAAGATAGAAAGAGAGAGAGTTACGTTTCGTAAGTTTTACTTTGGTCGTGTGGTATAAATCACACTCTTTTTTATTTTTTATGTCAGGCATATTAACATTTATTAAGAACTAGCTGCTGTGCCCGCGACTTCGTCTGCGTGGAATTTAACAAAAAAGTTATTGTTCAGTTCGCAGTTATAAAAAAAATCTAAAATAAAAACATCCTAAGTTAAAACTTATTACATCAGCTATCTGCCAGTGAAAGACCCGTCAAAATCGGTCCAGCCGTTTCAGAGATTAGCCGGAACAAATAGACAGACAGACAAAAATTGTAAAAAATGTTATTTTGGTATAATGTACCGTGTATTGTATATAGTAAAAGTAGTCGCATTTAGTAAAAAGCGATTATTTTAATATTACAAACAGACACTCCAATTTTATTTATTTGTATAGATAATATTCATTAGTAGTTAGGAAACCTCAAACAGGCATCTAATAGTCACTACTGCATTCATTTTTAAATCAAGCTCTTGTGGCTATAGAATCATATTGCATTTCTAGGAATATCTTATATAGCTCTGCGCCTGAAAGTATTCAATTTGAAATGTAAATAAATATTCCATAGATGATTTTTGTATTTATTAATTTGATTAGTTTCTCTGTAGCAGTAATTATTTCTTATTTTATATTTTAAAATTAATTTACTGAAGGGACTGTCTCTTTATGCAATAACGTTGTTAAAACGAATGCCCTGTTTAATATTAATTTATTTAATTACTATCATATTATTGTATATTTGTAATGGTCTAAGATCCGGAATATAACAAAATCTTCTCTCATCTGTTAATTAGATGAAACAATTTTTTATAGGCTGATTTCAATATTGAAAATTTATAAAAACAACCCCTGCCACCATAAGCCTGCTGCAATTTTTTTTTATCTTTTCCCTCTCATGTTAATTACATGTAGTAAGCTAAAACCGTTAATATTTTACATTATATACCTGACTGTAGTAGGCAGCCATCTCTATGATTGCTACACTTACCTGCAGCCAGCCAGCCCTTTCATGTCAATCAAACCATTAAACTAAATTTTGGTATCGCTTCAGCCTGTAATATCCCACAGCTAGGCATAAGGCCTCTCTCCCCATGTATGTAGAAGGATCACAGCTTAATTCACCACACTGCCCAAATGCGACTTGGTTACTTATAGTAGGGAATATATCCAACACCCCACAGTGGAGCAGCTTATGCCCAGCAGTGGAATGTAAGGGGGTGAATCAATAATCAGTAATATTATCAACAAGCTTCTGCGCGCGACTTTGTCCGCGTGGAATAGGATCAATTCTGTCATACATGATTTGTGCGAAACTTTAACCGTTTACGCAGCGGAAGCTCTCAAAAGGAAAAAAAAACCCGATTTTGAAACATTCTTCATTGGTGCTACGCTCCTATTGGTCTTAGCGTGATATATAGCCTATAGCCTTCCTCTATAAATAGGCTATCTAAAAGTGAAAGAATATTTACACAAACTGTTTTTTGACAAATCGAACCAAAAACAAACAAACTAAAAATGAAAATAAAAATGCATAGTAATAAAAAATATATATAGTAAAAAAAAATATATTAATGTAATTTTACTTTAATTCTCTTTGTTTCTCATTGAAGCTTTCGTTTGTTTAAAACTTAAAAAAACATACAATTATTTTATTATAGCATTTTTTTCTTTTTTGGGTTGGGCGTGTAGTATAGGTATGTTGTATACCTCATAAGCTTTAGGCCGCAAACACGAAACTTGCGGTGGCGGGGCGACGGCGGTAGCGGGGCGACGGCGATGTATTCAAAAGCATTGCACAGTATAGCGACGGGCACGAAACGGGCGGTGGCGGAGCGGGGCGATCGAGCGATGCACGGGCGACGGTGGAGCGACGGTGACGCGTTATTTATTAGTAAGGCTAAGCGCGCACTAGTGACTTTTTGTCACCGTGACTTTTCGTCACTGTCACCGCGTCCATCATCAAAAAAAAAACCCCCCTAAACATCCCTAATGAAGGTGCGCGCATTTGGATACGTGACAATTCGGTGACTTTTTGTCCGCGGAGGACGCCAACATGCCCGTGACGCAACAAAATGTCACGTGTCATATGTACGTAGGTTGGCAAACATGGTGTAGAACCACTCCACTTATCAGCCTATCACTCCAAAGTGGGTGAACCCAATACTTTTTATTATTGTATTTTTTTCTATTTCTTAAAACGAGTTTTTTTTTTTTTTTATGTTACTAAGTCGACAAACAAGCGTACGGCTCACCTGATGGTAAGACAAGTGACTACCGTAGCCTATAGACGCCTGCAACACCAGAAGCGTCGCAAGAGCGTTGCCGACCCTATCCCCAATCCCCCCCAGGAGCTCTGGTCACCTTACTCACCAACAGAAACACAATACTGCTTGAAAACAGTATTATTTAGTTGTGGTCTTCTGTAAGGTCGAGGTACTACCCCAGTCGGGCTGCTCCATATTTTGAGCAGGACATTTCCTGCTGTGCCCTACCTCAGTTACAAAGACAACCGTATCTTCGAGATCCATCTTATCGAATGCAAGAAACTGTCACTGCAAGTGCGCGCAGTCACGAAAGTTGGTGACGTTACAGTGACAAAGAATTTTTTGTCACGGTGACAAATGTCACTAGTGCGCGCTTAGCCTAATACTTTTTTGGACGGACGGTTTTTTTCCATAGTTCGGATATTGAAATGTATATATCGACACTCGATATTTTGAAGTAAAACTTTACGCATGCTTGACTTGGTGAATAAGCTGGTGAGTGCGTAACGAGAGCGTTACGAAAAGTGTAATCGGTTGAGGCAAACGGAAGTTGAGAGAAAGACATAAGTCAGTGAAAGTAGAAAGAGAGAGAGAGAGAGAGAGACTTAGGTTTCGTAATGCTTCAGTCATGTGGTCTAAAGCGCAATCGTTTTTTTAAATACATATCTTATTTTTTTCCCGCTAATTATTTAAACTACAACATCATTATAAACTTAATCTACTGAAATTTATTTACACTGTATTTGAAAAGAACACAACATGTACATAATTATAAACATTTTAAATTAAACAATATAAAATGTAGATAATATGCATGTCACTTACAAGTGTACATAACACTCAAGCCTAACATTATGTTTTCCTCTTTTAATTTATTTATTTACATACTAGCTTTTACTTTTTTTTAAATATCGATATATCGAGAATACGATATTTAAAAAAATATCAACAGCCCTACTGCCCGCCAGCTTGTTTCGTGCCCGCCCGAGATAACGCTGTCTGATCGCCCCATGTCGCGTAGCCCCGCTACCGCCGTCGCCCCGCTGTCGCCAAGTTTCGTGCCCGCGGCCTTATATTTAATCATGTAATTGTCATTGAGTCAGTAATAAACATGCAGTTCCGCTTTGAACATGTCTTTTAATTTGACGCTCCTCGGTCCCATCCGTACAAAACTCTTCAGCTTTATTTTTTATTTTTTTTATGCGATAGGGGGCAAACGGACAGTTGGCTCACCTGGTGGTAAGTGAAACCAACATCCGTAGACACCCGCTACATCAGAGGATTAGCGGGCGCGTTGCCGGCCTTTCAAGTGGGAGTATGCTCTTTTTTGAAGGTCCCCAGGTCGTATCGGATCGAAAATACCGTAGGTGGCAGCTGGTTCCATATAGTGGTCGTGCGCGGCAGAAAATGGCGGAAAAATCGAGTTGTTGTAGATTTCCGGACATCGAGGTGATAAGGATAGAATTTGGAATTTTGACACGATGTCCGGTGGTGGAATTCAGCTGCAGGTATTAATCCGAACAATTCCTCAGAACACTCCCCGTGGTGGATGCGGTAGAAGATGCACAGTGACCCGACATCTCTACGCAGCGCCAACGAATCAAGCCGTATAATATTAGTATAGATTATTATAAACTAACCTCGCGCTGAAGATAGTCGCGAGCGCCATGAAACAACCGTCTGCAACCCTCGGCGGTCCGGTGAAGCATTTGTCCACGGTCCAGTCCAGCAGTGGGCCGATGTCTGGGTTGCAGTCCAGTAGCAGCACTATCGTCTCCCGAGCCAACTCGTAAATCTGTAGCAAAGTTTATTTATATAATATAAATTGTTAGGAACTTCGGTATCTTATATGTATAAATAAAAAAATATTTATTAACTAGCTTCTGCGCGCGACTTCATCGGCGTGGACTCCGCTCCTATTGGTCTTAGCGTGATGACACATAGCCTATAGCCTTTCTCGATAAATGGGCTATCTAACACTGAAAGATTTTTTCAAATCGGCCCAGTAGTTCCAGAGATTACCGCGTTCAAACAAACAAACAAACAAACAAACTCTTCAGCTTTATATATTAGTATAGATTTATTTATTGAACAATTACAATGTTGGTACATATTATAGCATTTTAAGGTATAACACAAATTTTTAACTGAAATGAATCGCTTAAATATGTAACGCAAGATTCGGCCAATTTTTCTTTCAGTTTCTTAACATTTTGAACGAGGTTCGTACGGAATGAAAAATTAGGAAAATTGGTCAGAAAATTTCAGAAAACAAGCTCGTTTGAAAGTACGCATAACAGAACCTCTATTGTTTCAACTTGTAGTATACAAATACAAAGGTTTTAAGGAGATTTCCACCCATATATTGACTCATCACGATATCTCTGGAACTATAAGGCGTAGAGACTTGAAATTTGGTAAAAATATTCCTTTCGCCGAGTAGAGGTCAGCTAAGAACGGATTTTACGAAATTCCACCCACAAGAGGGGGTTGCGAGGGTTAATAACATATATAGCAAAACAATGTTTGAGGTGTCAGCTAGTATGTCATAATGTCATATGTTTTTTTTTATAAAACATGTTATGTTATTAATTTATATTTAAAAAAAAAACGATCGGTAATATAAGTTAAATAGTATAGATATGTTTACCTTGTCATTTGTGGAGGATAACATCTCGCTGAGCCAAGGATACAGCGAACCGTCTTCCGCAAGCGCAGCGGGAGCGAAGCAAGGCCCACAGCAGACTAGAGCACTCATCGCCTGCTCAAAAAAACATCATTCAAAAGGAACATCATAAATATTATATTTAGAGGGTCCGGGGTAGTAGGGTAGGTAACGTAAGGCTTGCAATGCTTCTGGTATTGGGCGGACTGTAAGTTTTTTTGCCACCCTTATGATAAATATCTTAAAAATATGTGACCTTCTGGAGCCTTAAAGATACCGATTTACTAGCCCGTTGGCGCAGTGTGCAGTCACTATGCTTTCTGCTCCAGGGGTTTTGGGTTCGATTCCCGATCCGAATCCAAGCGTAAATATATGTATGTATTACATATGTATACTTTGCCGGCTGTTACTTATCTTACGAACAGACGAGTGTATGTGAATGTTAAAGATTATACCCCGTCCAGCCACTTATTATCTTTTTGACAGCTTACGCCTATAAATTATAGTTATTTTTTTTCGGAATAACGTTCTAATAATTCTACTGTAATGTCATACTTTATTGACGATTTGATTGATTGAGTGAAGTACCCTGTGCATAACAAACAACCACAGACTATGAAACAGTTCTTGAAATAATAAATCGATAATAAATCGATCAAATCGCTGGCCCCGGGCAATAAAGTTGTAAACGCCAGTTACGCCTTTTTTAATGTTATTTGATTTTTGGCTTCTCTGAGTATCAATCTATCACTCTTATTTTTTTCGGATTTTTTGTATTAATATTTCTTTAGAATAAATGACTATAACAGTTTTATTGCATGGAGAAAACATAACACAAAAAACCGGTGAACATCTTTACAATAAATTTTTAAACAAAGAGTAACAGTAATAAATTTAACCGCGCTTTTGGAAATAAACGTATTATATCAATAAACTGTAAACACTTAATACTGAGTAATCACAAGAAATTTTATTCTGTACAATGCTATTACGCCTTTAAAAAATTTCTGAAGAAGGTGGTAATCGGCTGGTACGCTCGAAATCTAAAGTAGAAATTACGTCGTATTAGTTTCTTACTTTTTTGAATCTCAGTGGTTGGTGTTTTTATAAAAGTTATTAATGATGTTACAATTGAAATAGTATCATCTATAAATTGTATTATACATTTTTTCAATTATTTCAATTAATATTTATACCATTAAAATTATTTTTAAAAGGTTAAATTGGTAAGAAAATTAGCTTTTATTTGACATATTGAACATCTGTTTTGGATCACTGTACGCTGCACTATAAACAAATTAGCTTGTTTTATTTCTCCTGTAAAATTTGATTTTTGATATTACCGCTTTATTGCCCGGGGACAGCGAAATGATAAAAATAATTTTACGTCATGTGATTATTGTTTCTATAAATTTAATACAAAAAAGGAAATAAAAATAGTATCTATGACCCCGAGATTGATTACTTGCAAGGAATTAAGTCGAAATCTTGAAATTTAATTTCAAACCAAGAGTAAAGAGCAATAACTCTGTTCATTTATTTATTTATTATTTATATATTTCATTTATAAAAAAAAAAACCAATAAACGAATAAATAAATAATATTTTTAAATTGAATGTATTTAATTAAATCGATTGAAAGTTCTTCTTAAATAAATTCGATTATTATTTCAAATCGAATAAATAACGTGTGAGGCAGTCACTAATGTCAAAATTTCTTGAAGTGTCAAAAAGATAATTAGTCGCCGGACAGGGTATAACTATTATTTATACCCACCTTTAAAGCAGCGAGGTTCAACCGGTCATCGATCTCAGGGGTCTGCGGTTGCGGCTCTAGGGTTCCGAGGTGCTTTGCCAAAGGTCCGCACCATCCCGCAAACAAACTGAAGAGACTCTTGCACAGTTCCCTCTTCAACAGCGAGCCGTACATCTCCACTGTATTGTTGTTAATACATATCAGATTTAAAATCATTTATTTGTCAACTTACTTGAGAAATTACATTCACAATTTTATGAAATGGTCCCTACTCCTCACTAAAATTTTAAGAGCCACTGGTCTAGTAGGCACAGCATTAAATTTCCTGCTCAAAATACGGAACAGCTCGACTGGGAAAGTACCTGGACTGGTTGCGTTCCTGTGGTAAGTAAGGTGACCAGAGGTCCTGGGGAGAATTGGGGATAGGGTCGGCAACGCGCTTGTGATGCTTCTGGTGTTGCAGACGTCTATAAGCTACGGTAATCGCTTACCGCAACGTGAGCTTTACGCTTGTTTACCGACCTAGTTATATAAAGAGTAAATAATAAAATAGCCATAGTGATTTACGTGGAAAACTCTTGATGAGTTCAGTGACGAAGTCAGCGAATGTGAGACGTTGCTCCCGTGCTGCCGGCGCGTCTTTCTCAGCCTCCACTTCGAGACACTGTCTCACCCCTTCAAGGTACTCTGTGATGCTTGAGTGTAATCCTCCACTTTCCAACGCGTACGAACTGGAGATTAAATAATAATAAATAAACGCCTCACACTCAACGGCCCCCACTAGGATTTTCTCCTGTGTCGGGGGTCCGGAAACACACAATACACAAGCACAAACGCCCAGGCCACGGCAAACATCTGTATGGCCAATACAAATGTATGTCGTGTGCGGGGATCGAACCCGCAACCGCCAGCGCAACAGCCACTAAACTTTTTTTACATTTTCATTACGTTCCTTACAAATTATATTTACATGTAGCATAAGTGTCGAAACTAAGTATGTACTAAATTTCGAATTTTTTTAAGTAAAACTTTTGACTTTTGACTTGGTGAATAAGCTGGTGAATGCGTGACGAGAGCGTTACCAAAAGTGTGATTGGGCGAGGCGAACAGAACAAAAGAGAGAGGTAGCCAATTACTTTTCGTATATCTATGACACAGTGCAGACCTATTGCTAAAGAAGTTTTACTTCAATCGTGTGGTCTAAAGCAAACTCGTTTTTTCTCAGTATTGTATTACCTAGTCGCGAAGGTCTTCCTCTGAGCTATGATGAGAAGCATCTTGTTGAGATGAAGCCGTAACGCGTCGCGACGTCTACGTCTCCTCATGTTCTCTTGCTTGCGGTCGACCGCCTCCCGGAGCAACGGTATTAGTTCTTCGAATAAATCCCTGCAATTAAATACAATTACTAAGATGTTCGGTTCCCACTAGGGGTGGATATTTATCACGATCACGATTCAGCCTGAAATATCCCACTGTTGGGCATAGACCTCTTCCCCATGTAGGAGAAGGATCGGAGCTGACTTACTCCACCACGCTGCTCCAATGCGGTTTGGCAGATATATTCCCTACTATGAGTATCGTTCGCTATCAGGTGTACATGATAACAACCAGGACCGACGACTTAAAGTGCTCTCCGAGGCACGGTGGGGAGACCCAGAAGGACTGCACAAACACCCAGACCACGGCAAACATCTGTATGGCCAATACAAAAAATGTTGTCGTGTGCGGGGATCGAACCCGCAACCGCCCGCGCAACAGCCAATCGCAATCTAGTGCTGTGACCGTTGCGCCAACGCGGCGTTGGGATATTTATATTTGTACGTAAATCGAGTGTAGGTTGTGGTGTCCTTGTTGGTATCCCCGCCGTGCCTCGAAGAACACGTGAAGTCTGTCCGGTTGATATCATAGACATGTGATAGCGATCGCTACTCATAGTAGGGAATATATCCCTGGATCAAGCTCCGACTATTCTCCAACAAGGAGAAAGATTCCCAGCAGTGGGATATTAGAGGCAAAATCAATCAATCTAAGGACTGTTTCTTTATGACCTTTTAGAAAATAACACCTAATTTCTTTCGTTTTACTTTGTTGTTTATCGCATAAAATTTGGTTTGATGTATACTTATGATGTTGATTTAATATATTTATTAATTACTTAAGACCTTACATAATAATATGGTATTAAGAGTACTTTAAAAATGAAATTCGAATGGTACTGCTACTTTGTTATAAAAGGATGTTTTTTTTTGTAATTTATTAGCTAATTTCTACTAGCAATGTATATTACATTCAATATTCAGACTTTTCAGAACAAAGCATTTATACAGAAACAGACAATTTAAAGCTTACATAATTTTTTTTTTCATAATTTAGTTATTAATAGTCTCCAATGTGTAAACAACGAAATTAGTTCTAGTTGTTAATAATAGTGTATTACTTACTTTATCTATTGTTAATTTATCTGTGTTTCTTCCGATATTTCGGTGCAATCAACGTACTTTAACAGACGTTATTACAATATATTAATAAATATATATATAAGAATTACTTGAGAGCGTCCGGATTGATATGTCCACAGGCATATACGGCGGCGTCCCTGACCTCAGGGACCTCACAGCGGGCCAGAGGCACAGCGAGCTTGTGAAGCGAAGCGGGAGCTGCGTGTGCGCCGCGGGCCTCCCCTCCACTGCGCTCGCTTAGCGAGTCCGGCGACGAGCTACACGATAACTTAACCAATTACGGTTTGTAACGTCTCTTCATACTTAGTAAGCTACCTTTGATATGGGAATTTTGATTCGATTTTTTTTAAAGAAAAATAAATGTCTATTAATAACTACTTTACAGGGAAATAATTTTAATATAATTTTCAAGTTGAATCTTTTCTGTATTTTTTTTTGAAGGTAGTTCGATACTTTCAATAAATTAATTTAGCAATAATCAAAGTGCGTGCTTTATGTAAAGGTTTTGTAAATCGTAAACTGTCGCTAGCGCACATCTCAATTAGTTTTACTGTATGAAGAGAGTTAAGATTTTATATAACATCGCGACTTTATCGCTGTTTTGCGATTGTATTGCTATTGAATCGCAACAAAATCAGCACTATCGATTTTTAAGACACGCACTTCAACTATTAACCTCACAACAATAAAACTTACAAATTTCGATATCTTTACACAGTAAAAGTATATTGAACAGCAAACAGATAGTGGGAATTGATATGACACTACAAACTATGCTTTAGAGCGATGACAGTAAATCACGACACTAAGTGTATATATAAGCGTGATGTATCCACTGACGGCGACATAAAATAAGATCATTATCACTAATATATGATATATACATAAAGCCTAGACACAAATATCACACATAAATGATGAAGCAAAGTCGTATCGCCGATGGATATGTTATTGATTAACAAACAATGAATAAAAACACTAACAATGTATATGACTACACGGATATTAATGCCCCTGTCCTATATTCAAAAAACTATTCGTTTTACTAACCGTTTGTAAAATGTAAGTAAAGTGTAATTAATAGCTGTGTGGTTACGGCAGTAAATAATATAGCCACCTCCTCTCTTTTCGTGGGTGTCGTAAGAGGCGAGTAAGGGATAACACAGTTCTACTACCACCTTGGAACGTATAAAGCCGACCGATGGCGAGATAACCATCCAACTGCTGGCTTTGAAATACACAGACCGAAGACGGGCAGCAGCGTCTTCGGTGCGACGGCGCCAGCCCTGCGGTCACCAAAGCGCCTGCCCAGCGTGGTGACTATGGGCAAAACACATGAATTTGGGCCATTTTTGCCGCGAACTTAAAAATATTAATATAAAAATATTAGCAGTGGACTGCGATAGGCTAATGTGATTGTAACTTGTAAGTAAAACATATCGTTTCTTAAATACAAGAACTGGGCTTTAATGTAACTTTGATGATTTCATCTAAGGTTTACAATGTCCGTATTGACAATTACTTCGCTAGTGTATGTCATTGGGTGCCATTTACAACTCATAAATGTCTTTAGAAACATGCTTTCTGAAGCAAAGTATTTTTTAAATGTATCAAATATATACGACTTTAAATTAGTTTAAAATAACTAATTAATCAGAGTGTTAACTTCAACAAAGAGTTACTTTACCTTCTTTAATGTTTCATAAAACAAGCTAAAGAAAATTATGTATAAAGATTAAAACAACTATTGTCATACTAAAAACAGAAAATGGCAAATAATAAAATATTAATATTTTTATTTTCAGTCTTTATATTTTAACGATGTACGTTACCCCAACTATTAAAACTACTTTAAATAAAATTGAATTCTATGAAACGCAGTAAGTGTTCGAAGTGCAGTGTGTGTTTTAGTGAGTCTGATCACCTAAGTTGTGTATGCAACATGCCAGGCATGCGGGTATCCTAATGAACAACTAAAGGCCGGTTCCTATATTCAAAAAAGGATGCGTTTTCCATTGACTTTCATAAGAAAACTACTCGTTTTCTAGGAAAGTTAATGACCAAAACAGACTGTTTTTTTTTGTATAGTAACCGGGCTTCAAAATCTTTACAGTTGCATAGAGACTACTTGGCTGACTTCCACTCGCATATCTCGTTTAAAAATTATATTTAAGGCATAAAATATGCAATATTTGTTTGAATAGAGAAATTGCGTGAAAAAGTCTAGAAGAAAAGGGAGTCTACTTTAGGGGGACATTCAGACCTCACGACGAGTTTGAAACTGTAAGACAATATTTGAACGGATCCAACATTATTTATTCACAGGACACTGTTGATAGGTTTTTACAATTTGCCTTGATTGATAAAAAAAATATTGATATAAAAGTAAGGTACATGTCTAATAGTGGATCCTTTCAATTAATATTTATTTTACCCAAACAGCGTCTCCGGACACGCAGGTAGGAAGAGGGCGCTATCCAGGCAGAACAAAACGTTATACGCATAACAAATAAGCTTTAAATTCAAATATCAATTATTACAAAAAATGTACAGAGAAGAAAACTTTTTTAAAATTGATTTTTACTGTATTATTTCTTGTGTAGAAAAGGTAGTCGTACCTAGTTGTGTTGAATAATGACAAGTCAAAATCTGTTGTTGTGAAGTCTCAGTGCATGTGTGTTAGTTATATTATCTACAGGATATTGTATTTATTTAAAAAAAAATCATCATGCGTATAGAGGATAAACTAGTCACATTTTCGATTATACTGGCGGGGAATTAAAAAAAAACAGATTATTTGTAACTAATAAGTTTATATTTATGATCGAGCGAATAGCTTGAATTTGAAAGATACTTAACAGACACATTATGATTTGAACACCTTTCAAATTCGTATACACTAAGAAATATCTAAATATATAGGGGTATAGATTACAAGAGAGCTACGAGAGGTACTGAGTTCTTATGATATTTATGAATGATCACGTTGCGTAACACAAAATGCTGAACCAATAAATGTTGCGTAGTCACAGGAAGGAAATGCACAGAAAACAGTTCGATACTATAACCATAAACAAACCAATGATACGCAGTAGCTGTGCACGGAAACCTAGGCGTGATATGACAATGAGGCAGACCCCGATCAGATCAATGGACAAAGTCCATGAAGCGATGAGAGAAATGTAACAATCGAATATGAGACGCATTGTCGATTCCGTCTCGACTCTCGGACCGACATAAGTTTAATCGAGCGTCCTAGACCGCCAAGCGAGAGAGGATAGTGAAACGAACACGATATCGGTAGATACAGGGCCGACGAGAGGGAAGCGACAAGGGCCGTGTGTGAGGGTAGCGATGGAAGGAGCTCATAACCTCGTTCGCTTGTGGTGCCTGTGGGAGCGGGCATAGCTCAAGGGCAGCGTGAAGAAGCCGCCGGGCGCGTTCAGGCTCTCGCTGGACGAACTGAGGGCGGCCGGGGGCGCCCAGCCCTCCGCGCTGGACAACACCTCACGTCACTCACACGACACAACACTAGCGCCGCGTCACGTCGCACCGATCACACCACTCGCTCGACCAACACGTTACACATCAGAGGCGGCTCATTCTATAGAGCGCTGGCGCAGTGCACTCCCACCAAAATTACATGGGTAATCTTAAATCTATATTTCTTTATATTACACATTATCGTTACATTACATTCATTCTATTCTACTATGACTACACAATAATCTATCATATCACGTACATTTGGCATTAAGTTGTAACGAATGGAGCGCCAGCGATTGCACTCCTATGAAACAAAGTTCAGTACAATTCCTAGCACTGTTCAATTAGCGCGAAAGAGAAACATCGACACAGGCCTACGCGTGAAACAAAAGATTTTGTATGAGAATTTAGCCTAATCTGGGGCGCCGCTTACGTGCGACGTTGCAAAACCGCGGGTTCGGCCGTGTCGCGCACCGCGTAGATAAATAACTTCTACGCTATTGCCATTCTTATGTATAATGTGTGCAGAATGGATTTTCTTTACAAATAAAATAAATGGTACGCTCCAGTTTTTCTTTTTTTTTTTTTTTTTTTTGTTTTTTTTTTGTGAATCCCCCTTAAAAATGTCACGAGCCGCCTCTGTTACAGATTAACTAAAGCTGGCAGATATTACAGCTACTGATTGTGCTTGTACGCACGCGTACGCAGCGCGAATATTGAATCTATCTCTTTGACGCGCGGTAGATTTTACGCGTGTGACAGAGACAGGTAATGTTCTGTTTTAAAATATTACATAATATTGCATGATGTTTTGTTTCAATTACTTCGCTTTTAAATAACGTAAGATTATAATGATAGTGCATCAGTACCATGAAATGTGCCAGCTTTCGTTAACCGACCACTAAACATAACACTAAAAACCCCAGTCGGTATCACCCGCGTCGACATTTACATTTACGGTACCGCTACGATGAAACGTAACGTTACATTTTTTGAAAATATCTTTCTAATATTATTGTTTATTAAAATCGTTTCAATAATTTTTCTGCAGACAAACAAATGTTTCATTATAATTTTGATTACATTTATTGATATAAATGTAACGAATGATCAACTCATACACATTTAACTGATTAGGATACACCGTTCATGAGATACACACAACTGAAACACCCAGACACGACAAACATCTATGGGGACAATACAAATATATGGCTACGAACGGGCATCGAACCCGCATCGACCGTAGGTCCATACACCATCCACTAAATTACATCAATTGCTAACACATAAGCACCCCAATGGTTGATCAATGATATCAAGGATTAGGAATTTAGTTTAATAGTTATATTCTATCTATCTATTCACTATACCATTAACAGAATTTGGAAAAAATGATATCGAAAATACAAAAAAATGCTATCTTTAGTAACCAAAATACATAGCTTACACGCAAAGATTTTAACGAATGGGTCGATTTAAATAAATTCGTTACTAAATAACCATTCCTCTATGTGTGCACACTAATAATTATTTAAACGTGAAAATAAACTCTCTTAAAATCGTATACTGAACTGTCATGCGTTTAAATAAAATCATTTAAAATTTGAACACTTTTTTTTTGTTTTGAATCAATTTTTATGAGATCCGCAGCAATGTATTTTGCAGCAAAATAATAATTGCTAATCGTAACCTAATATCGCACATAAATTATATATATATAAACGTACACATTATACAACAATATAATAAGCTCATATATAAATAAATACTGGTATATGTTCGTCTGTCTTGTGTGACGTGTGCGGACGGTCTGTGATATAGATTGAACGACTTTCAGTTACATTACTAATATTAAATACCAAATGACATTTGAAAAAGGTCAAGGAATCTTTTGTAATTGAATTCTTAACGGGTGTTTCACATAACTGTAAAAAAAGTCAATCAAAGCTGGTTCGGCCTACACTTACACATATTGAGCTTGTATAGTCTATGAATATGAAACGGTTTGAGGTCGCAAGTAGTACTGGCAACAAAAATTAATTTGAGATTGCTTGATATTGTTTTGTTTTAACTTCCAATACTAAATTATTATTGTTGTTGTGGATCGCCTTTGATTCGTCTTTTCTTTTTTACAAGTGTATCTATTATTTATTTTATATTATTTCCTCAAATATATTATAATAAAATGAGATTTTTATGAGAACAGTGAACGTGCCAGTTATTTTAACAAATTAATAATAAAAATTATCATAAATATTAAAATGCAGCAACAATTTAAATGTCAATAATTTATATATTATATTCATATACAGAAAAATAGGTATACCTACATTTCAAACAATGTTCGACCGAACGAAAAATAACATATCATTTGGTATTTCCATCTAAATTTCACAGCGTTCAATTCTATAGAATACATAATAATAATAAAATATAGTTTAAACTCTAAGTACACTATACAATATAGATATTTTATGTTACCTTAGACTTAAGTCGGGACTGGCACATCGTATGACTGGACTCGGTACGGCCGGTACTACTAAATATGCCATTGTCATGTAGTACTTCCATACTTGCATATAGCCATCTCTTTCTTTCTCGGGCTTCCGCGGTAAAGCGGGACTGCGAGAGAGGAGAGATGCGCGATTGTCGTTCACCGGTCTGAAATTTGAATTTTTTTATGTCTTCAGGGTTGCCATCAAATATTTTTTAACTAAGATAATTATTGAATTAGGACCAATGTCCAGCAGTGGACTAATGACTATAATGTTAACTTAAGTAATAATATATATATAATATATATATATATATATATATATATATATATATATATATATATATATATATATATATATATATATATATATATATATATATAGGAATAAAGAAGCAGTAGGTAGTTAATAACAAGTAGTAGTAGTATTAGCTCTGTAGGCTACCTAGCATTTGTTATTTATTTATTTATTTATATGTATTATATTAATTTGTATTACAGATATATTAATGATTATAGTAATCGCAAAATAATAGGCCCGTTTGGACATATGTCATCGAGACGTAAAGTAACCATACGACTCGGTATTCGATACTCACGATAAATCGATTCAAGTTTGTATGAGTATTTGATCGATTTGATTATGTAGTGTAAAGTATATTGAATTAAATTTCTGATTAGAAAGTGTAACTTAAAATTTATTATTGTAGGTAAATTGAAATGATACAATGGTACAAAAGATCAATTTGTCTTTAATCTAATTTTTTTTATTGTTTTCTAATGTTTACGCCAATTTCTCTCATTATAATGAAACAACTTTTTCATGTTTTATAGCGTTTAATTAGGTTCTTTACATGAGGACTTTGTTCTCCCGTGACCATGGTAGCTGTAAATACTGTAATCTTTGATAACGTGTATTTACTTAATTATTTTTTCGTCTACCTACGTTGCGTTACTTGTCGATGCAATTGAAGTCGTTTTTTTAACGTTTGCGAGCAAATACAATAAAACTATTTTCAGTAGAGATCACTACACAATATCGATTTACTATTAAAATCGAATGATGCTGGTGAAATTCAGTAATTAACTAGTTACAACACTAGTATTTAAAAACAAAAAGACTTAGAACGTATCTGTTTTTGAGACGTTTCGTAATAATTAGAAATTGCAGCTACTATAAAGTAAGCGCGAAAAGAACACTCCCAATATATTCTATCATATTATTATTTAACGCGCCAAAAAATTTACGTACGTTTTAAAAACACTTTATGTCATTAATAATTATTTTATTGTTTTTTATAGTTTCGTACCAAGTTACGTTCTAGGGTTTTTGTTAAACGTCAAAACGGGCCTCTTATTTTGTGACAACTATAGTATTTAATTTATAAAATATTATTTTATATACATTTAATAAACAAGCATATTATCCGCACGATACCCTTAGTATACGGCGTATGTGGCATTAGCTCTTTCTCTGCAATTTTTAAATACAAATTAATTTTGGCATTCTAAAGGAAAGATCTCGAAAGAGCTTAGAGAGCATGATCAGTATTTTGACAAGAGCTAGCGAGTGGACGTAATTTGGTGTTTTAATAAAATTGAATTGTAAATAGAAAATATATATTGTTTAATAGCTAAAGCTCCTTGCTAGTCTATCTGATTAGAACCGAACCTTGGTATTTTTCATTTATATAGTTGTATCACAGATGAAGTGAAGGTTATAACTCTAATATACTACAAGTATGGCTATCAGTATCCCTCCAGACACCCCCCTAAAAGTAGGAACACCACGATAAAACAGACAGGGCTAATCCTAGATTACATTTTTTTTTAAATTAATACTTACTGACAGGCCTAAGTAACAAGGATGCAAAGTAATACATTATGAACGGGACTTAATAAATCGTACTCCCGTAATCACTTACCATAAGGTACATTGATTTACTCGCTATCAAAAACTAGACTCAAACTAACATTACAAATTATATGACTATAAAAAATTTAACACTCTACCCACAGTATTTTTAAACATTGATGATATTTTCGTAAAACTCAAAAAATAAAATGTTATAACTATTTTAAAATTACCATCAGCACTTTTACAGTGTCGTTTTGCATACTAGTTCTGTCATTAGATATAAAAAAAATATGAAAAAAAAATTGCGTGCGTACAAAGTACACATGTCAGAAGTGGAACTTCTTTGGCAAAATAGAAAAAATTAAAAAAAAAACTAATTAAAAAAACAAAAAAATTGAAAAAAAAAACAAAAAGCTAACGTCACACGGCGTTCCCAGGCGGTCACCCATCCAAGTACTGACCGTCCCTGACGTTGTCGTTGACGGTTAAATTTTACCCCTCATGCGCCTAAAGAAGTTTTACTTCAAC
Organism: Melitaea athalia; assembly: GCA_905220545.2. NCBI lineage: Eukaryota > Metazoa > Arthropoda > Insecta > Lepidoptera > Nymphalidae > Melitaea > Melitaea athalia. Next base: position 2,422,022 of record HG992176.1, on the reverse strand, counting down.
AATATATATCACTCACGCTGGTTCAATGATTGTGTACAGTGCGTGTATCCTGGCGTGAAGTATCGGCCACGCTTGTAGTACGGTTGCGGGACACTGTGCGGGCACGCGACTTCTCTCGAGTAAACCAAAGAGTACCACCTACAAACAAAAAGTATACCTCAGCTCCGACACAAACTCGATATCAGCAAGAAATTTCCTGCTCAAAATATGGAGCAGCCCGGCAGGGGTAGTAGCTCGACCTTACAGAAGACCACAGCTGTGATACTGCTCTCAAGCAGTGTTTCTGTGGTGAGTAAGGTGAACAGAGCTCCTGGGGAAGGTCAGAAGGTAGGGTCGGCAACGCGATACGGTAACCGCTAACCTTCACGTGCCCATTGATTGTTTATTTATTTATTTAATACTTATCTAGTAGCTTGTATAACTAAAGATTACAAACAAACAGAAAACTTTCAACATTTAAATGTTTATACAGAGTAATTTTAAGAGTAATTATTTTACCTCCCAAGGATCAGCTCCATTGGTAGAACTGCCGCTCCAACTATTCTTTGATGATGTTTCGTCATGTTGTAGACCTAATAAAATTACAAAAAGAAAATTGTTGAACATAGTTTCATTGTAATATTTTTTTCCAAATAATGTATCCAGAGTTTTCATCCTAGTATGACTACAGAAATAGTTTGATACATTTTCGGGATTAAATCATAAATGTCAGGCTCATATGTATGAATCTATCCATTCTTATATCATTATTACCTTATTTAATTATTGAATTTAACACGATTATGAAATGAAATGAAAATATTAATTTCACACAGTTAATGAATGTCATAAAAATATATACCTTAACTTAGTCACAATATTTACTGCACACTAAACCCTAGTGTCTCGGTACGCATCATTTTATTATAGCATCGGCTTTATTAAGTACTAGATGGCCCGGTGAACTTCGTATCACCTACATATATTTATGAAAAATATACACAAAACACTTTCTGAACGCACCTATAAATATTTGACAACCATTTGACAACGTTTTTGACAAAAGACATAAAATTTCCCCGCTAGGAACATTTTGAATTGGAAAATTAAATCGTCGTTTTTATATTTTCTGTTACATATTATTTATGTTTCTCACCGTTTAAACTTTCCCTGAACTTCCACAAACATTTCAAGATAAAAATTAGCCAAATTGGTCCAGCCGTTCTCGAGTTTTAGTGAGACTAACGAACAGCAATTGATTTTTATATATATAGAAGATTACAATAAATTATTTAACGTCCTTAGTGTAGGACGAGAGGGATTTTTAAAAAAAAATTATTATAACTTGTTTAATTATTACACTCAAATTTACCAGCGGTCCAAACGGCATGGCTTCTCTCTGCCACCCATACCAAGTCGGGCTGTCCAGCCGCTAGTATGGCTTGTTTCTCAGCCGGGGGTAAGATTGGGAGACACTTCTCAGTGAAGTAGGGTACATGGGCATCCGCTGCGTCTATCAGCGCTGGTTCGTCTCTTGTTAATTGTAGTCTCTCGAGTAAATATTTAGTTTCCCTGAAAAAATATTAATATTTTAGTAAAATGTAACCATGATTTGACTAGCCTGTTGGCGCAGTTTCTTGTGACCCTATTTTTTGCTCCGGGGGTTGTGGGTTCGATTCCCACCCTGTGTCTGAGCATAATATATAATTATTTATATATTATGTAGTATTTAAATGTATGTTTAACAAAAAAAAGTAGCTATACCAGTCGGTTGTTACCTATAACACAAGCATTAAGTTGCTTACTTTAGGAACAGACGACAGTGTATGTGTGTTGTAGATATTTATTATTATTATTATGATATACAATTCAGCCTGTATCATCTCACTGCTGGCCATTGGCCTCTATTTTCATGTAGGAGAAGGATTGGAGCTTAATCCACCATTCTACTCCACTGCGGTTTGGCAGATATATTCCCTACTATGAGTAACGATCGCTATCAGGTATTTATGATAACAACCGGGACCGACGGCTTAACTTGCTCTCCGAGGCATGTTGGGTAGACCCACAAGGACAATTATCCAAACCGGAAAGAAATATTGGTACAAATACAAATATCCATCCCGAGCGGGTATTGAACCCGCAATCCGTCGGTATGTAGACGTCTACGTGCACCACTGCACAAGACGGTTGTAACCATGATACAGTTTATAAATATTCAATATACTCGACATGTAAAATATATATTTATATAGAAGTTATATATTTTACAGTCTTTTTATTTCTTCGTATATATAGTTTTCTGTAATTTCTATGTCAACTTCTTTATGGATTATGTTAAAAAAAAAATCAATACAAGGATCAACAATTTCTTTCACACAATTATATTCTAACGAGATGACGTATACGTAACTTTGGTCGATTTAAAACGTTATACTTTAATATTAATGACACAAAAATACAGTAGGTGGATATTTTTGGCAACCAATCATTTGTAACATACCTCAATATATGTACAGCCAAGCGTCTCGGATACGCTTTGCTCTGGCACAGCATCACAAGGCCTAGGGCTTCGGCGCCTCTGATGACAGAGGCGAGAGGCTCCGGCTTGGGGGGCGAAGCGCTAGGCTCACCATTCTTCCAACTAGTCACCAGCTGTAAAAGCATCCTGAGACCGTTCTCCACTAATTGTGGAGATGTGTCCTGTAGGAACAATTAATTGTGTGGTTTATTTTACGCTCACTATTAACATTCATAATAAACACTAACTGACTAGACAAATGTTCGAACAATTGGATAGGGTCACTATTATAACCTAATACAATAAATATACACAAAAAATGTCATAAAAATCGGTCAAGCCGTTTCAGAGGAGTTCTGTAACACAACACTGTGACACGAAAATTTTTATATATTAGATTTTTCTTATCACTCAAAATCATCATAATCAATGTTACACAAGTTATGACGTCATAAGCTAAAATAAATATACCAGAAAAGAATAGAAAACGTAAAATATACGATTTCAACTCTTTTTTTTGTAATAGAATGTTTCAAAGCAACTGCTTATACAAAGATGCAATTATTTCGATTCACCTGAACTTCTTTGGCTAGGAACTGCGTGAATCCAGCTAAAACGTCCTGCCGCCATTCCGGGAAGTCAACAATGAGTGTTTGTAAACTTTGAAAGGAGAGTCCTCGTAATTCTTCGTCCATATGCACTGTTAGTCGACAGAGGAGATCCACTAGTTCATTTGGACTCATACCTTCTGGTATTAACCTTAAAATAATAAATAAAAAAATTGTACGACCAATTGAATCTTTATTGTACTGCATTTTAATTTTTAAATCCGTAACCTATTTAATAAAACATTAGTCAATATTTTAAAGGAAAGTTTATAATTTAAGTATAATCAAAAGGTAGGGCACAATTTCCATAGAATACGTACCTCGGTATAGCGGCAACGCAAGTCCTAAACAAGTCAATTCTTGGTTTCCTCTCACCAGTATTAATCTCCTGTTCTTTTGTCACGTTCTGAGTGTTAGTAAGCATCAGTGGTCTGCCGTAATGTGCATCCAGTGCTCTTAGTATTTCCACTAGAACCCGTCTAACGTAGGGAAAATATGCGCTCATTCCTATAGAGCGTGCAGTCTCATCCGTAAGCATTTTATTGAGAAATGTCTTCTTAACCCGCAGTGTATTTCCTGAAGGCAAAGTTCCAGAAGTTCTTGGCATTGGAGGCTCTCCTTCTTTCTGCTGGAGGCTATCTGCCACTACTAGGAAAGCTCGTAGCCCAATGGACATTCTTTCCGGAGTCAATATTATCTTGATTGGTCTACCCACCATTAGCAAATCAAAGACTATTTCTCTCATTGCAAAGTCTAGTCGTTCTTGGGCGACGAATTGTATGATTTTAACGAATATGTTCAACGGAGTATCGCGTGGTACAACTCCTTTGGAACCTTTGGGGAACAGAGAGTTCACGATGCTCTGCAGTCGAGACTGCGTCGCCGAATTGCTCTCACACTTGATCCTGATCATGTATACCCAGAGCAGGCGATACAGCGATTCTGTCAATAAAATGTTTCAGTAAATTACTTATTATAATTATGGAAATACATCAAGTATGGGAGCCAACAATAAAACATTTACCCTTTACCCTTTGAGACACTAGCCACACTTTTACGACCTTCTAAAAAATATTACTTCAGAACAGGTCAAGCCCTTTTGACAACACCAACTAACAGAAATTAAAAACAACACTTACCAAGCGCAACTCTGCACATCTTTGGATCTCTGTTCTTCAGATGTGACAGGCACATAGCGAGGAAACAATGTAAGTTCGCTAAGAAAAACTGTTTCTGAGACACGCATAAGAGACAAGTCACCAGAGGGAACAGCGCCAAGCGATGTTTCGATTTGGTACTCGTGTCTAGAGTGTGGCTGTACAGCATTTCTACGAAGTTCTTTAGACATGGGACGTTTACTTCATTTTTAACAGTCTGGAAATAGGGAAAATAATATCTTTTAGTCGTTAATAGAATGGAAAATAATAAGGTTCGTAGTTTGCACAAGTTCTCCCTTGTGGTTTTCTGCCAGTTTCAATGTAAAAGGCGATACAGATAGTAGTAAGGGCATTTGTGTTTGTTTTTTTATGTCTATAGTATATTATAGTCTTTTAATATTCAGATGGAGATTGAGAACGAGGTGTTCAATTATTTTAGACGCAACGCCGTCAGGTCATGAAGCATTATTCGAGTAAACGAAAATACAACACAAAACAGCACAAATATTTCTGGGTCTTATAGAAAATGAAAAAAACATAATTTCTGTGAAAAAGCTACCTGTTTACTATTTAATAGTCCGTAATGTAATATCATGATACTTTAAAATCATTGTCAGTCATCAGATCAGAGAGATACAGGTCGTAGATTTTAGACTAGTCTTAGGGGGACGATGGAAAAACTTTTAAAAAGATGTTTTTTTAAAATATTATTATTAAGTAGAGGACCCGGCAGTCGTTGTCCTGCCCGGAAAACAGCTACCAAATTTGATTGCTTACATACCGATAGCAGTGCCACCTACCGGGTCCAATTGAGATAAAAACTACCCTATCTCCTAAGTGGGACAAAATTACAGATGCTTACAAAATTTGATACAAATTGGTTCAGTAGTTTCGGAGATACATACTGATAGCAGCGCCACCTACCGGGTCCAATTGAGATAAAAAGTATTCTGTCCGTTTCCTGGTTCTAAGCTACCTCCCCACCAATTTTCAGTCAAAGCGGTTCAGCCATTTTGAGTTATAAATAGTGTAACTAAAACGTTACACGGCTTTCTTTTATATATATAGACTATAGAACGCCAATCCAACGCAACAATCTCCTACATGACTACGAAACCGTAACCCAGTTCCAATACCTTGGCTCATTGATTACCAACAAAGGAAGCAGCGAACCTGAAATACGGAGACGGATTGGCATGGCAAAATCTGCAATGACCCAACTGAGTAAAATTTGGAGAGACCGTAATATTACCCACCGGACTAAAATACATCTGGTCCGCACCCTTGTCTTCTCCATTGCTCTATACAGTGCAGAGACGTGGACATTCAAAGCCGCAGATAGACAGAGAATAGACGCTTTTGAGATGTGGTACGTCGCCACGTATGCTACGAATACCATGGACGGCCCACCGCACCAACATCTCTATTCTCAAGCAGTTAAAACTAGAAAAGACTCAACGTCTGTCCACAACCTGCCTACAAAGAATATTGCGGTATTTTGGTCATGTTGCACGAAGGGATACCAACAATTTGGAACGCCTTATGGTGACCGGTAAAATCGAGGGGAAAAGGCCTAGGGGTAGAAGTCCCAAACGATGGTCGGACCAAATAACGGAAGAACTGAAGATGCCTGTCAGCGACGCACTTCACCAAGCTACAGAACGGGATCGATGGAGACAGCTGGTTGACGGAATCAAACGGAGTCACGATCCTCAGCAATGAGGGACCGATTGAAGAGAAGAGATAGATAAGCAATCGTCCATATAGTCTTTTTTTTATATTGTATTTAATTATATCTTCACTCACCGCAGCGACTGGTACGAGAATCTCAACAAACAGTCCGGCTAAAGCATGTCGGATGTCCTTATCCTTGACTTCCAGAAAGTACTGTGCGCATTCTTGTAGGAATTGGAAAGATGCCTCGAACTCTTCTATGGGCACCATCTTTACTCTGAAGAACTTCATACCCATCAGCAATGATATTATACTTTGGGTTGTGTGCGGGGAAGGTTCTCGACTTTTTAGTTCCTTAAATACAAATAAAACAATAAAATAATGACAAAATGTACATAACGTGACCTTATCACTAGAAGAGTCAACTCTCTTCCAAAATTAACTTTATTGAAATTTTTAACTAGCTATTTTGGGTTGATAGTTTTGTTTTGATGTAATTTGTGGGGTTAAGAAAGTTTATATATCTATTAAACATAATCACAAATAGTTATTTTTATATTAAGCAATCACAATTCACGATCACGATTCAGCCTGTAATATCCCACTGTTGGGCATAGGCATCTTCCCCATGTAGGAAAAGGATTAAGCAATGATAAGTTACTATTTCTTAGACTTTTACTATTAACAAAATAAATTGACCTATTTAATATTATTTAACACTTCAGTCTGTAATGTCCCACTGCTGGGCATAGGCCTCTTTCCCCATGTAGGAGAAGGATCAGAGCTTAATCCACCACGCTGCTCCAATACGGGTTGGCGGATATATTCCCTACTATGAGTAACAATCGCTATCAGGTGTACATGATAACAACCAGGACCGACAACTTAACGTGCTCACCGACGCACGGCGGGAAGACCAACAAGGACTAACAACCAGACCAGAAATAAATATTTGTATAAACACAAATATCCACTACGACCGGGAATCGAACCCACAACCATCGGTGTTTAGGCGCCGCCGACACGGCACACGCACCATTACACCAGAGCAGTATTATTTATATGTCTAATTAAAGGAATTTC